>JBANMG010000004.1:2690532-4025799 GCA_037126485.1 Daldinia eschscholtzii
TTGTGTGGTTGATGATAAAGTTAATGCAGATATCTTCGCCGCGAGATTGCTTTCAGATGTGCTTGGGGCAACCTCTCGCTTAGGACGTGATGATCGCATAGTGCTAGTAGCGCTAGGTGCTTGCATATCATCTACGGTTCGGGAGCGTACTATACCGGATGGCTTTGTTGGGCGACCTTGCGCTCGCTGCTGTGCTGCGAAGCTTTGAGGCGGTGCTCGTAATAAACCATTGGCACCTCCTTGCGTCACTACACTTTCGTTTGGAATAGACTGCGAAGCCGCTCGAGAGGGGACTTGGGCGAGATTCCGCTCCCTGCTAACCTCCTCGTAAGGTCTATAAACGATTCCTTCGGCGAGTGGAATAATCGGAGTAAGTCCAGCTTTTTCTTCCAGTGCAACTTCTCTCCATGTGCTCTTGTACACGGATTGGGCGCTGTTCCAGGGCCCGACCTCGCAATTTCTACACATCTCCTTAAGGTTACGCATATTTTGGGCGGCCATACGTGGTGTTAAGTCGATTTTATAAAAATGGTCTCCTTCGGGTGGGTAATCGCGTAGTTTCGTTGTCATTTCTGACGGCGCCGGGATATAGCCAGAGAGGAAGAAGTCGTGTTGGACGATGGTGTCAGGGTCGGGTCGTAACTCGGCTTCTTCTAACATAGTAGCGACTACATCCTTCGCTTCTTCAGATATGTACTTGTTCGAAGTTTCTGGCTTGGGCCATTCATAATCACGATTTTTGGCACGACGATAGATCTCGTCCGTCGTTGAAGATTGGAATGGCGGCTTGGAGGTAAGCATAGCAAACCTATCATCCTCTGTTAGTTATAATCCGTAGGCAATATGGGATGGTTGACTCACATGATGATACCTAAGCTCCATATATCGACCATATGGTCGTGACCTTTCTTTCCCTTCTCCAGAATTTCAGGTGCAATATAATTCGGTGTTCCACACAATGTTGTGCGACGAATTGTCTGCATATCTCTGCCTGTAACCAGCAGTGCAGCCAAGCCAAAGTCACCAATCTTGGCGTTCATGTCCTTGTCGAGAAAGATGTTGCCCATCTTCAGGTCTCGGTGGATTATGCCTTTGGCATGCATGTACTTGATGGCACCAGCGATTTGTATCGAGTAGAATCGGACCTCAGGTTCCGTTAAACCCTTTCTTCGCTTGACCATATCCATCAATGAGCCGTTAGGACATAATTCCAGAACGAGATAAGTACAGTTCTCGAAGGAGAATGCTCTGAGGAACTGAACAATATTCTGGTGCCTCATTTTAGAATGAATCTGCAATTCGGTTTGGAACTGCTCAAATAGTTAGTACCAAGGATAGTAGACAACAGTCCGCCAGTGGTCTAATTTACCTTTTGCTCCATCTTAGACGGCATTTTACTTCGGACAATTTTCAGTGCATACTTCCTCCTGCTTTTACTTCCTGCGAGATATCCTTCATAACACACAGCAAACCCTCCCTTCCCAAGCATCTTCCCAACCTGATATGCAGCTCCGTCCTTACGGTCGAAGCTTGGAGGTTCATAGACGACGGAAGGGGGCTGTGGGGGAGGCTCCTTTTCCTTCTGGACAGCTTTAGCGGCTGGCATGGCTTTAGCTTTCGCAACGGCCACGACCCGGTTTGGGAGTTGAGCATTAGCATCTCTCGGGGACAACGCATCCGCATCAGCGGTTAGCTTCGCTGCCAGAAGTCGGTCCGCCATCGGGATTGCTGTGCCGGCGAGGTACTAAATCAAACTAAAAAGAGCACAGCTGTAGCTCAACGGACCGTTTTATATTACGATGTTCGAATTCTAGATGAGACTATTAGCACGGTGGGTAAATGTCATTAATCGAAGAGAGTAAGATTTTTTTTCGCTTTGTTTTGTTTTAGTGGTAAGAAAGTTTGTAATAACATTGTAAATCCAAAATTCTGAATTTTCGACGATTCATGCGAAGCGCGAAACTCAGTTACAAGGTCGAAGTCAAACTTCTGAGCTTTTAAAAGGGTGATGAGGGCACTTTTTGAAAGTGGGCGCGATTGATAGACTCTGCCAACAACACAACACAACACAACGGAATATAACAGAGAACAGGACAAGAGACAAAATAGATAGGCGGTGTCACTTACACGTCTTGAAGAGCATCTGAGTTGATGGAAACTCTTCTAGAAATTAGCAATTGTTGCCGAAATCGAAATTCGTCAAACCAATCCTCCGCAGCAAAGATGTTGTGAATGAAGCAAGAAAGAATTGGGTACGAAGTAGTATGCAACTAATTACAATATCGTTTAACGATCCGGTGTTGGACCCAAGAAGCAACGTGCACACAAACGAAGTGGATCATTCATTTACAAGTAAACTCTGGCGTCGTTGGGGAGGCAACCGCGACAAACTACGGTGTTTATCCAATCAGATGTGTAACTTACCTTATCGAGACCCATAAATCCTATCGATAAGCTGAGCTCTAATGAACGCAATCTTCATTGGGTGAAGCACCTGGAATATTGAATTCGATGCCCTGAATGATGACCTAAGGTACATCCCACTACAGCGCTGTCCGGGCTGTCCCACTACCTTATCGTATCTAATTGTAGCCTCGCTGCCCTCGCGGGTGGGGAAATACATACCTAGGTTATTAGACGATATTCCCAACGAAGCTATACACAAGTAACCTAACCGATATATTCACCATTCCCTAAACAACCGGATCTCTTTTGCGAACGAGGATAACCTACTTTCCCGGGCTTTTACTCTCGAATCCCACCGTTCATTCCGCCGAGCCGAAATCTACCTCAAGGAGTCGAAAGGCGAGATGGTTGCGCTACCATTATTCAAATTAGCATCCTTGTTCCTAAGGCATATTTCCAAATATGGCGCTGTACGGTCATGACTTCGTTCGAAAGTATAATGTCATGAACCAAGTGCTGACGGCAATGATCAGAATCAAATTAAGGTCCAAGCCCATGATCACCCGCGCTTCCGCCGCCTCGCCGCCAAATATGGCCAATCGATCCACCAGTTGAACATGCGCCTATCGGTAGCATCCCTGAGAAATGTTGAGGCGGAAATAAGAGCAAAAGAGAAGGCCGAAGCGCCAACGGTGAAAACGAAGGAGCAAACAGAAAAGGAAGAGGAGATGCGGGCCAAGCACGGCACCACACACCAAGAGAGCCGTGCTCACAAAAGCGTGCCCATCATCAGCGTCTGGAAGAGGAAATTCAGGCCTCTCCCAGAAGCCAAAGCGGTTGATCTGTTTGCCGATGTGATTGGCGATGCCTTCATTCTTCTCGTGGCCACTATTTTGATCCTATATGAATACCATAGGTCTTCTCAAAAGCCAGACGCGAACCTTGAGAAGATCAAGGAGCTTAATGCCCGGTTCGATGAGCTTGATAGGAGAGAAAAGGAGCTCGAGGAGGCAGAGAAACGCCAACAGAGCCGTGTACTGGTACTCGAGGAGGCTTTAAGACGTTACAAGGATCCAAAAACTCAGAAGCCTATCTTGCCACCAGAGCCTACGGCATCAGTTCCTGCTTAATAGCAGATGGGCAGTAGCCATACCGTGCAGTGCAGTGCAGTACAAGTGTCTACCACTTGGTACTTGGCACGTCCTTGCCGTACAACCTAACGAATGTATAACAGCTATATATAAAAGGTCGGCGTTGGTAAATGGCTACGAGTGCGAAAATCGTCTACGGAAGATTAAGGAGAGCACAACTACCACCCCTTTTAGATATTAGACACCGCTCTCATGTATATCTCGTCCGTATATATTCACCATTGCTTGAATATAAGACAGCCCCTCGGCTCCACATTCGAGAGGTACATTTTGAATTTATCTATTGTGATACCGACAATATCATCTGTCGAGGTCAACATTCACACTTGAATGACTATCTAGATATTTGATAAAACTATCTTCACATACACCCCCATAGGTAGATATCTAAGATATACCTACCTACCTAGATAAGTATATACCCTAGGTAGGATCGTATACCTCGAATGAGATGTATACATGTGGGAGTCTGTAACAGTCGAATACCCGGCAATGAGAATAGAAAGGACGATACGAAGATAGGCTCGGAATTTGAACAGGTGCTCCTTATGGCCTTACTTACATAAGGTAGCGACACAGTCTAGGCAGGTCATAATTTATGGAAGGAGCGTCTATACCTTACTAAAGCTTGGAGAAGATTCAAACTTCAGCTAGACTCCAATCCCGACGTTTTAGTCAAAGTCTCACATCTATAGCCACAAGCGGTCAACGACAGATACTGCTGGCCTTGAACCCGCTGGCTTTTTTTTTTAATAAGGTGCAGGAAGCGGAAATGTCATATCCCTTAGTTTGCTACTCCTTGCGCAAGCGCCCTGTTTGGAACTCCTTGGCCCCGGCGCTTCTGAAAGGAGGCAACAACATCAAATGGAAGGGTACGAGTATAGGAGTATACGTACCACACGTATAATCCATCCGTCTCAATACAGCGCTAAAACCAGGTATTAGAGGCTAAACTTGAGACTCACGACGTGGCTATCCCTTTACCAAATCCTGGCGGTACACCTCGCAGGGTTTTGCGCGCCATTCTATTATTACCATCGGACGTCGGTAATGATAGTAGTCGTAACCGAATTCAACGGCTATTCAACTTGAACGGAGGGCAAGACATCGTGCTTGTTTTCCTGTTGGAGCAAGGGCATAACCAAGTAAATCCTGTGGCTACCCTTATGAAACTCCAGCTAGAGTAAGGCATCTCCAATTCATACGTAGCCCTCTATACGGCTGCGCTGACAAGACATAGTCTTGTTGACGAGTTTGAAATACCCATCATTCCCGCCAATACGATTCAAGACGTATCGACAAACCTGACGGCATTTCATCGTCAAATCGGTATTAGCAACAAACCCCGGAAGGTAGCGAATCCAGTTCAAACTCTTCTTCCGTATTGCTCCGGCGGGCAGCTTCTATCCGAACATGCGGTCAACGTCCTAACAGACCTCACATCTAGTTTCAGAGATTTGGTGGAGGCGGCGTCGACGCAAACAGGGCAGGCAAAAATAGTCGAGTTCTTGGGGGATGATGCGGAAAGTCTCATCTCTTTCTGGGCGAAGGAATATCTGGTTGAATGACGGGTCTCTGTAGGCCGATAGCTTCGGCCATAATTATATGCTCGGATTGGCTATGTTCTCCAGCCTACAAACTAAGTCTACTCCAGACTATGAGCTGAATGGATGCAGCGCGCTAGAAGAAACCAGCAGTGCCACATTGAAGCAGCCTAGCCTACCGCGTTTCGAAATGAGGCGTGTTGAGAAGTTGATAGTAGCTTAGGACCGACCTTTATTATTACTACGACCAAAAACTGTAGTGTAGAAAGAAGTAGGTAGTTCTCTCAGCGGCTGCATCAAGCCATATGAAAATAGACTCTTCCTTCGTGGCCTCGTGGCGGTGGAAAGACCCATTAAATACATACGACTGTGTATCTGCCCGGCAAGGTACGTTAAGCGCCGAGGCGAGAGGATTGGCGGGTAAAGTATTACTGGATGAAGGTAATACGTGTACAGTTCATTATGTAGATCGACGCTGATTAATACAGACCAGAGATACAGAGAAAAAGCAAATACGACTTGGAGAAGGATTAAAGAGGTTGACTTGGAGACTATGTAGACGTCGACAGAGCAGAACGAAAAAGGCCCGATGAGATATAGACCGTATATTGACTATCTATGGAATTGACCGTGATAGTGACCAATACAGCTACCGGCATTTAGAGAATAAACAACAGGTAATATTTATTAAGATGTAAATTTGTAATTTCCGGTTAGCTAGCTGAATTGGAACTAGGGAATACATCGAATCATAAATGTCATCACTATGTTACCTATGTAGATACCTACCTAGGTATGTAGATACGCTGCAATGAAGTAACATTAAAATGCACATGCAGTGAACAGAGCTTTTCTTCAGCGGACGCAGCCGTGGGGGTTTGGGGCATTAGGAGGGTAACATATAGGTTAGGTACCTAGGTTCGCTTAATCCGTTGGGCCAATGCTACCTAATCTCTTCAACTTATTCCTGATCCGTTTTAACAGATTCCCAAAGTTGATAATCGCAACTCATAAATCAACTCGACTCCGATTTGTGATGAGGAACTAGTAACAGTTCGATAACTTCGGACCTGTCAGCTTGGGAACCTTACCTAGTGGATGGTTGACGCCGGGGCGGTAACAAGAGGGAGAGAACCTGATTGGCTAGAAATTGAAGTAAGTGAGCCACTTTGTTTTCCCCACGCGCATGTGGCTTTCCGAGTAAGAGGATCCAATTAGAATTCGGCAGGAACCGCCGTCAAGAATAAAGTTGGCCAATTAGAAATCAAGTTAAGACAGATTGCTCCATTTCGTTCAACGGCACACCGCATACAAACACTTGCATACCGAAAATCCAAACTTACGCAACGTAGATCGAATGTCCCCCTCCCCTCCCCTCCATTCCCTCTAGGGTCGAAATATTCCCGATTCCCGCTATGTTCAATCAAATCACCTGACGATGCAAATCGAGACTCATTAACTATCCAGATCACCAAGACGCTAACCTGTGATAATAAACTAATGACTGGGTATTGATATTCGCTTTTCCTTACTTCACTTTCAATAGCCCTGTAAGAAATGGGGAAGCCCTGGTACGCTACGTATTGGCTAGACCCTTCAGGACGGAACAGCTCGCTTAGAGCTAGGTAATAGGTAACTGGCAAGTTGATACGGATTAGGACTCACACGTATATAGTATACACAATACACTACACAGCCCGTCGAGAACACTCGTTCTTCTCGGGTAGGCTCAAACGAGTATTGAGACAAACTGAATCCAACAAGAGTTTAAAATCCGAAAGCCTAGAGGATGAAATCTCAATTCGACCTGTCTGGTTGGGCGCTTTTATTCCCAAAATTCAACGCGGTCGGACCTCTATCGAAATTCTCAGACACCCCAGTCTGAAATCCTTGTCCGAACGAACCCCTGACAGCCCCCATGCCCTTGCCTTAACCATGTAGCCATGTCGAGTATATTCCTCGATTTGGTATAGTCTCCCGGGTGACGGAGATAACCCTTGCAGCGAACGGCTGGTTGATCTTATCTAGTCACTTCCAAACCCGATCTGCTTCAGCGTTTTCCCCCTGCGAAACTCCCCGTTGTTTGGAAGTTCTGGGCGTTCCGTTATCCGAAGGGGCGCACGTCTCAAGATGCCCAGTTTGTTGGAATCACCGCCTCAATCGTCCTAGTCGTTCAGGATTTTAACGTTCGATGACCGATTAGCGATTGGTATTTCGTATAATCCAGTTTCCGGAAAGATACTTACTTATGTTGAGGCATCACGAGGTGTAGTAAGGTAAGTAGAGGCTCGGATAAAGGAGCCATTCATGAAGTGAGATGGCTCTTCACACTAGAGCAGCTCCCTGCCGAATTGCTATGGGATCATCCTCCGAGTAATACCTGAATAGGTAAACCTTTAAGTGCAGAGTAATTACATACAACGAAACTCCAGCCACTCAGTCCGGCAATCTGGAACTGACATCACAGCTCCCCAGCGATCAACGGTGGACACTATGGTATCATTAAATATTCCGAATTACTGTTTTCGGCAGGAATTAAACAGTTCACATCTACGTTGGTGAGCTATTAAACTATTATCATATTGTTGAAGCTTCGAATTGCTAGGGTGATGAGAGAGGGATTTAGAAAATATGGGGGATTTTGGGAATATACAAAATACACAACTTCTTTATCCCCCCCGGATCCCTGCACACAGGGGTTTGAGAGACCGGGGGGTTTTGGGGTCTTTATGCAGCGGAAGCACCCAAAGAAAACGTCTCATTGGCTGGACAGAGAATTGTAGCCGCCCACGAAAAACCCAATCACGTCGGTCTCCCGCAATAATGGCTATTCTCGACAACCGTCTTCGCGGCCGCAATATCAAATATACCCAATACCCATAGCCACAAGTAATGCAGCATTGCCGCCTATTCATGTACCCGCATATCCGGGCCAAGCAACTTGGTTATTTTTCTACCCAATCGACTGTAAGTTCACATATTGTATCCACCCCAGCTTGTCCAGTCCAGACTGTGATGAGAGCTTGCTACGGTCGATAATCATCAGACTCTAAACTATTTTGGGTTATTCGTCCATTCTGCACATCATGAGGCAGGGCGCAACCGCTGCTATCTACGTAGAGATCCGGCCGCACATATGTACGAGATACATACAAACTTCTACATGTCCTTTCTAAGGTTAGATCTTGGCTATGTAGGTAAGTATTGGCTGTAAAGACGGCGGTCTCGGGATGGGCTGGTGATACTCTAATAACTCTTATGCGCTTCTTGAAAAGACCCACCCGTCCCTGTCTCTTTCTTAAACTCACTGCATGCCACCTCGTGTGTCTGAAGACTTTTGGGAGTTCCCCTTTCATACATGAAGAAACTCAGGAACACCTCCTAAGTATCATCACCCTGTTTGATCCTCAACCCTTTTCTAATGCGACGAGCTTGAGCTTTTACAAGCCCCCGGCACTAAACGACCTTGGACGAAGCTATGACATTATGACATTGTGGATCAACTACGAACCCTTAAAGATACGACCTCAAACACTACCTTGTTCTCTTATATCTCCTCAACCTAGTTGACACTCCACTGCTGGATAAGGTTGTGGATCATTTATATATCAATTCCTTTGGCAGGGGCCACATAGGAGTATTCGAAGATTTTCGATGCCGCTCGGATGCCTGCTGGCGTTATAGACAAGATCTCAAGAACGTGGGTCTCATACGAAGCTTAGCACTTGTCGGCCCAGAAACGCCAGATTCGCACTACACCACCCCGGCTTAGATCAGTCGGTCCTGACACGAGACTCCCTCAACGGGAGCACAGTCTCCCGGCAGGGGATTAAGAGCCAAGGCTATCGGGCCTCCAATATAGCTTTTCACAGAGCCCCATCCGGGCTTGAATATTCCCAATTAGTCTCCTCATCTCTTCTTCTTTTCTTCTTCTTCTCTCCTCTTGGCTGCTAGCGCTGTGCACTCGCCGTCGATACCTTTCTTTAATATCGACTATTCTATTCTACGCCAAGCAGGTCCGGCTACCTAGCATTTTCCATTCACTTCACGAACTGTTGATTGTTTCTCTCGACGCGGCACTTACCCTTCTCTCGCTTCGCTAGTCGACATTCGTTTTTGCACCTGGTGTGTGTTTTGTTTGGATTCTTCAATTAAGAGGGCTGAGCGCTTGGGTCGTTTGGGGCTTCAGGAAGACAAGAGGAAAGAAAGCTAGGACGAGAAAGAGCTTTGGGAATCTCGAAGAGCAAAAAAAAAGGACCGATTTTTTTATTGAGAAATTCTGAGAAGGAATTGTCAAAATGGGAAGACTCATTAAGAACCACTGGGCCAGACTTATCGTGCTCACAGCTGCAGCTTGTAAGTGGTTTTACGGACGATACGAAAAAAAGAGAAAAAGGGGAACTCGGCTAACAATTCCTCTAGATCAAGTTGCTGCTGCTCTCGAAGCATTCTTCTGGCCTAAGATATTCTTCGACTTCCTGACGAAATCATTAGATCCGGCCGTTAAACCGGTTCCGGCGTTGCAAATCATAAACCTGATCTTAGGCATAGTGATATTTGCCTGGGAATGGCCGCTAAATCTAATCGCCGGGACGTCGATTCATCGGAGCATGGAGGCTCGTCTCGCTACGTATCCTCTGGCAGCACTCGCCGCGATTCTGATCTACCAGGGCACCAACGCTGCTATATACTATCTCGTGGCGATGATGGTTTACTTTTGGGCATACAGTGAAGGCGAGGTATGTTTATTTCTCATATTCCCTCTTGAGAGGATTTGCAAATTCAGAGGCTAACTCATCAACTAGATTGTATGCGCCAAACCATGGACTCTACCACAACGAGGCCGCTCCGGGGGATCCAAGGCGTAAAAGGTAGAACGGGCGACTACCTCTCATGAGGCCTTAGCCAAGCGAATATACCAGGGGTCACGCGGATACCGGCAAACTTGGCCCTCTCTTTTTTTCCTTACCCTTTTTACATACCTACATATTGCTCCCCTAGTTTTTCTTAAAACGTGGGTGCTAATCCTCATAATACAACCCCCCTATAATGTGAGGAAAAGGGAGGAAGCGAGATATACATCCCCGTACGTATGAGCAGCAAAAGGCTCTCATTTCTCCTCAGGAATGAAAACTATATCATACCCCCAACAAATGTATATGCATTTATATATATATAATCAACACTTATCTATTAAATAACGAAGAAAAGCATATATTGAAATGAAAACCCCCGTCTTGGCCCTATCTCCGTCCCCGTCTCGTCGATACCATGGCATTTACGCGAGCATTGTATCAACATACATTGGCGTTTGCGACTTACTCTTTTTTTGGACTTTTTGAATTTACGAATGTTAGGGTTTCTTGCTTTTTAGGATGATACGCGGAGCAGGAAGAGGATGGGGATGGGGATGGCATTTACGAATTTGTTTATCTCAGTGTTCTCAGACCTTATCAGCCACCTGCGGTGGCTGCGCCACCGGACCGCTGGTCCGTGTGTTCGTACATGTGGGGCACGAAAGGCGCAGCTGGCTGAATGAGGTCTGAGAACCTCGTGCGGAAAAGGGGGTCTCGCTTGTACATTCTTACTACTATATTGACGATGCATCAAATAGTTAATAACAACATCGAAAATAACCTCTATTTTATTATTCGGGGCTAGATAAATGGCTTCCAAACCTCTACATCTTTTTTTCTAATTGAATACGACGTTGTGTTGTTGTATTGTAGGCTTTAACGTAAAAACGTTGGAAATTAGACGTTCATATCCTTATTAAAAGGCCTTGTATATTTAAACGTGCATTCCTACAACGACGCCCGAAAACCATTAATATTTTATTATTATAGGATAAAACAATGGCCTATTATTATTCTTAGCCTTTTTTCAAGCCTTGTACGGCCTTGCGTTGTTGAATAATAGGTTTTGAAAAATTGTGGTTTTTCGCCCAAAATGCGGCTATCGCGATAGAAACGCAACCGTAGCCGCTACTACGTAAAAAATTACCGCGCAACGTTCTTTTAAGCCTGCAACTACATTAGTAACTGTTCTAATACGTCATTTACTTACTGCGGTGTTTTATTTGATAAATTTATTTGATTCTGAATTGTTTTTCTAGTTGGAAAGAGGCCAATTTCATGCATTTGGTCCTCAGACCACATTCGCGTTCGATCTTTTTGTTTTTTTTGAGGTATGTAATTGGTCAAAAAAAGCCTGTGGCAAGAGGGGTACAAAAAGAACGAAAAAGACGAACGCAAAATGTGGTCTGAGCTCACTGAGATAAGAATTTGTCTTGATTTTTTTTTTTTTTTTTTTGGATTGGATAATATGGAAGTCGGGATAATATGATTACTACGCATACGGATTTGTTTATATCCCCAACAAGCTTCATAAACACCCTTTTCGGCGCTCGGCGGTGGCGGTGAGTCGAGGGCAAGAGATGTTACCAAATATATTATATTGTACCATTATTATATACCTACTACCAGCGATTACACGACATCTAAAACATCTCGCGATGCCAGCATGCGGCGTTGCAAAATACAACCCACGCTTAAACGGCATCTCTCTAAGGTAGGTATATATCCTAATGCAGTGCGATACAGTAAGTCACCAAGCGTTTGTGAAACACTTGCACAATCTCGTATTCAACAAAATCCCTTGATGCTTTCCCGCGGAATTGGAAACAGAAACACAAAACTTCGTTCCACGGTTGAGGTAACTACGAAAGGAAAAAAAAAAAAAAAAAAAAAAAAGGAGGAATTAATAAAATTTCGTCTTAAATTTTTCTTTGATTTTCACGGGGATAGCGTCGCGCCGGACCTGGGCTTCGTCGTTTCAGATGCCGGTAATTTGACTAGGCTGCGAAACGCCATGTGGATTTGAGATGAGGCTCGGCCGAAGATGCCAGGGTTGGGTTAGTTAACATTGAATTGACAATTGAATTGACATCATAAGAAAATAAAACATCTCTTCACATAAATATTCACTAACTAGGCTACGAGATAAGATAGTTATGCATTAATTATTTGAATTCTTTCATTAGGATTCATAATGTCGCTAGTTACGACTATCTCTTTGCAGATCCCATCGCGATAATATTCCCTCGTCAACTAGCTGATGATGGCTATTTCGTGGATATTACATTCGCTTTCTGCGTTGGTTGGTATATCATTGTAACAATTAGCCAATGTCACCCCCAACATACTCGAACGCCGCTCTCCCAACCGACAACCTAACGTCGTACGATAGAGCAGCGCAGCAGGTCGTACCGGGCGCTGCCCGTGAGTTATATTATAACTCTTATCTGGCAACCTGACCAGTGACAATGGAGCCCTGCTGGGCATCGTTCTTGGGTCCTTGGCGTTCAGGGAACTGATGTGATTTCATGTCAGCAATCGCACGATTCTCTACTTGAAGGTTAAGACGGGTCGGGGCCTACCTCAGCCTCCTGGAGGGTTCCAGACTCTAGGATCTTCTTAATGACCTCATCCTCGTTGGAGATACCGAACTCATTCTCCAGCGTGGCCTTGGATGCACCGTCCATCTGGCCTTGGGCTCCTTGTCTGTTGAACATACCATGTTAGCAGCCATTGGTAAGAAGTTGACATATATTGGGGGCGTGCATGAATGAGAAGGGGTCTGCGTTGGCTCCTGGCGTCTAGTATAAGGTTTAATGACATGACTGTTGGTTCACGCTCTCGCGGTACCGCGGCCCGGGGTCGCACGCTTTGAGGCCGGCTGTCGAAGAGATGAAGGGTGGGTAACACCGGTTCAGCCCGTAAGCGCCGAGGCGGTTTATAGGTCGGCGAAAGCGGCCGGCCAACTGCATTGCCTCACCATAGCCCGCGTTTGCGATACTACCTACGACTTACTACTCATTGCGGCTAAGATATATATGCGCGTACATATATATAGCCCAATGTCTTCGACGGAGAAGGTAGAGGGGATATTGTGCTTGAAATGACGGATGACCGAGAAGGGAAAGAAAAGTACACGTCGAAGTACTACTTACCTGTGTGTTACGAAGATCTTGAAGGCAGAAACAAAGTGTGCCATGGGAATGGACTTGTCGCTCTTCCACTTCTTGTAGGTCTCGAGGTCATCGACGAAGATGACGAAGTCGTCCTCCTTGCCCTTGTAGTGGACCTTGACTTGAGTAGCTTCTCCCTTAGTCATGTTGGACGATTTGTGATGGTATTGTTTGTAAATGGGTTATGTCGAATTGGTGTGTGTTGTGTGTTGTGTGATGTGAATGAAGTTCGTAAAGGTCGTAAGTTAAGTCGTGGGTATCAAATTTGGTGGTTAGTATAAAGAGATGTTTGGATGAATGAAGTAGCAAAAGGGAAAGAGTAAGAAATAGCTCTAGGCTATCGAAGCTTCAAATACGCTACGGAAAAAGCTGCTGTTTCCCTGGCGAGCTGCACATTCGATCATCATGTGGCATGCTCTTGCTTTACCAGCAGCAACTACGTCATCATTTACATATTAGTTTACGTACTATGTACAAACAGGTAGCTACCCCTCGGATTGTAGCATACAATTGCCAGTCCGGCCAGTCTGTTTGTTCCTGCGTCAGCTCCCCGCGAGAATGACTTACGTCACAGGCGGAGCTTATGACAGGGATCAGCAAGTCAATTTAGAAGCTCTTTGTCTTGGCCCCTCTATTTGTATACTTACCTAAGTACATATTAATTTTCATATGCAGCCTGAGGCTAATACGAAAGCTCTGGAATAAAGTAGAAGATACACGTCTAAAGAGATGCATCTTTACGTAGTCTTTATGTACCGCTACATTGAACGGGAGCTGCCGGATGCCACCCAAATAGTATAGTGACCTACGTAGTTGCATAGTAGGCAGTAGGTACTAAGGTAACAATAATTCGTGAGCCAAGTAAGTGCTGCAGTGCATTCCATGAGATAAACAGCATATTATTACTAAGTTCCGGAATTACCGGTATAACCGCTAGGGTTGGCCCATTGGTAAAATACTACCGCTCGCAAGTAACACCAGAACTTCCATTGTTCTACCTAACTAAATTGCTCCGGGGTATAATCATAGTCTGTCCAGGTCCGCAAGCCTGACGAGGCAATTGTCAAAAAAAAGCAAAGCGTTGCACGGAATCCGGTACCGTTCCGATGTCATCGTAAAGGAGAGAGAGAGAAAAAGCAAAAGAATGGTATAATCCCAAGCCAAAAAAAAAGTCGTCCAGACCATGTATCTATACCCAACCGTGTGCTACCAAATATTGAAGTTGCCTTCCCTCATCTAAAGAAGCTACGAATGCTAGACGCCACCAAACCTTTGTTGATGGCGCCGACTCTTGCCCACTTGTGGTTATTCGTGGGCCTAATGTTAGTTAATGTTTCATGTAGACGATGTTTCGCTCCGAGTCCGTGGTAGATGGTATCCTCGTCCCCAATGGACGACGGTGAAGACCCTGCTGATAGAGTCGTTTGTCTGCTATCTCGTCGAGTGTGCCTAGACGATGGTGATGATTGTAAGGTGTGAGCGCTCATTTCATCTTCCAGCCAATCCAAGTCGAGCTTTAAAGGATTGAACTTCACTGTCGTTAAATTATCTGCGTTGGGATTACCGACATGCTCAGTCTCATCCCGAATCATTGGAAGCCTTGGTTTGATGTCCCCATCGGTTGTGCTAACCCTAAGTAGTCTAGACTTTGGCTTGTCGTTGTTTAGACGGGCAAGATTATCAACAGAGCCATTGTAGTGTGGGAGCTCTTCTTCGCTCGACTTTGGTACGCTAGTAGCGCTTGTGGAACGCTTCGCAAAGGTGCTAGTGATGCTTGCAACGCTCAGTTTTCGCATAACGGTCGAAGCTGAGCTGCGGACAAGGTGCTCGCTCTTTGATCGATATGTTATGCCGGGGAAAGGTAACACCTTACGACTCCAGACATCAGCTAACAAAGCCTCAAGGCGAGCCCGCTCTCCCCGAGAAGGGGTAAGCACGGGGATGCGAGAGTTGGTGGTCAGCAGAGACTGGGAGCGATTGATTTGCGGGGGAATCGACGATGAACTATCTTTCATCGTACTCGTATTCTTAAGTATAACCTGACACAATGGCGATTTTGGACCAACAGTAGTGGCCCTATGGATAGAAAGACGACGCGCAACGGTGCCTATTCCCCGGGTTAGAACATAGCTCAAGTTCTCAGCTGTGAATTCTGCGCCTACCTGGTTTTCCAAAGATCGTTCCAAGGCTTTTTATGTCGAGGAAGATTGAGCTATAGAATATAGGTTCCGATAATTCATACGAATCAATTGAGTTCTGCCGTGTAAGACGACTGCGCCACTCGTGTTCTTCTTTTGGAGAACAAGCCGTCATGATAATTTCATATAGTTGATGGTCACATTCGAATACGAGCTTCCAGGAGAAGGGAGCGGTGTGACATTGGAGGCCTTGACTTGGTTAGCACACCGAAAATAAAATTGGTATAACAGCTGGGGATTGCCTACCTCGGCCATTGTCCACTTCTTCAACCTTGATATCATTGAGGCCGATACAAGCCTGAATGGTATATATTTGGTCTGCCCGACTAGCTGTAGCAAGGCACAAGCAGTCCTTGTAGAGGAGCGTAACCATGTATGCACCATCCGCGCCGTCTTTGGTTTGCCAGCACACATGTAAGGCGCCGCATAGACGGATGTGTCCAAAGGAACGTATGGCGGTTTTCGAAGCCGCATCGAGCTTCTGTTACGCGGTTAGGAATGGATATAACTATAGGGGGTTGACGCTGCATACCTGATTTGGGAACACAAGCCGATCCTGAAGTAACCATGTCTGCTCTATAGTGGTTTTCATTCGTGGATCGTCGGCGGCTCGATTAATTTCGGCCGTAGCCTCGCGTAGCCGTATGAGAACATTCTCGATCTCCATATGCGAGTTTGGACAGTCGCATACGGGCGTATACTTGAGAAGTTCGGCAAATAGGAGGGGATATCTACATATCCTTTGGATTGGCTTTTTTGCTATCAGTGAAATTCCACAAATGAAGCAACATCATAACTTACCTTAACCAAGAGATCGCCAATAGTCAAGGATTTCCTGGAGTGGTCAAGATGATAATTGGTGGCACCTAAAGAAGCTGCTAGGGCTTCCAGTCCCTTTTGGTAGGTCTCCCATTCAGGGAGTGTTCTGTGAGCAGATGCCACGTCCTTGATCATCATCTCATATTTTGCGCCATATTCTTCATAGATGAAGAATCGATTCATCTGCCATGATGTTAGTAAAGCTCTAGGACCAGGTTGAAGTAGAACAGAGAAGATGAAATATAGAACTGCTACTCGAAAGTCATATACATACCCTCTTGCCAAATACATGAGCTACCTCGGCCGCAATCGTTGGCTCAGCTACCACACTAGGCATGCTCTGGAGCCAACTAGAAGTACCCCCATCTTCCTCCGGAGTAGAGTCGAGACTATGCCAGCGGTTATGGCTCTTAGAAGACGGCGGTTTCGGGGTAACCGGAATACGTTCAGGTTGGGTGTACTCGGAGTTAGGTACTACCCGATGAAGTTCACCGAGGATCTCCTCGTGTAACTCAACAATATCTGTCAGATTACGGTTAATCGAGGAGCGAAGCCCTATATGTGGCGACGGTAAAGAAGCTAATATTGTGACATAAACCTAAGTTAAATTAGTACTAAAAACTTAGAGATATAGGCCAATAGGGTTTGAACATACGTTCATGAGAAATTTGACATCCCCAATATAGCTTTCTTCCGTGTTGATTATCTCCTCTAGGATACGCCGTCTTTGAAGTAGTCGTTCGGTTACACCCGGGTCGTTTGATACTGTTCGCTCAAGGCACGTGCTATCCTCGGAGAACCGCGGTCCGGATGTCGATCCTCTACTGCTAAGATCTGCCCTGCTATGACATGATGATCGTGCAGTATATCTCCTTGGCCGGGTAACCACACTAGCACTCGCAAGACTGACGCTGGCACTTCTGACAGCGGTAACAAATCTAAAAGAGGAATCGGAAAAGGATTTCCTGTGGCCATCGGTTGTTAAGTCCTCATATTCGAGCGAGTTTTCTGAGAATTCGGGGAAAGACTCGGACCGATTTCGACTGCGACGTGTAACAGGACGATGTGCTCGCTTGTGCAAGTTCTTCATCCACTTGTGGAATGGGCCTACCGGCGGTGAAGGCGTTTCAGAGTATCCAGCACCGGACCCGTCATTTTCGAAAGTAAGTTTAGGAAGACTAGTCGAACGTGTCGTTTCTTCTTCGTTATTCTCTAAATTTAAACCAAGGGCAGCTATATTATCCAACGTCTTCCAGGCCTCTTCGCAGTCGTTACGAAATACATCGGGATCTTCAAAGCTTAGACCTAGATCGGGGGCGGTACGATTCAGCTTCAGAGCTGCGGTCCAATTGGTCTGGCCGGCAACGCGTAGGGAGCTGGTATGTGAACAAGGTCGAAGAGAATCGTTGTTCAAGACGGCTAGGGGCATGGTGATGAAGGGCGGGCCAAGAAATGCGGACCAAGAAATAGTGAAGATGCAAAATTTGTCACCCAAGACACCAAAACCAACAAGACCAGGACTTCGATTCAAAACATAATGATCAACAACAACAACAAGAGAACTATGTAGTAGTGGTAGATGAGGTGGAAGACGACGTGTCTCCCTTTAGGAGCATGGTTGATGCAGGTGATACTGCAAGTTGGGACATGCAGTACCCTAGTATTGGAAGAACTGGTAGAGAAAGAAAGAGAGACAGATAGATAGATTAGACGGGGACTTGGGAACGAGTGACAGCTGCGCTGACTTCGAGCCTGCGAAGGAAAGAAGAGAACAGCAATAGCGAATGGGCGGTGGAGGGATGGAACAAAGCAAAAGTCAATTGCTTAACCAAACAATTGTTTTGTAACTACTAACAGGTAGTTAATGTAATTAAAATAAAACCCAGTATGTAAAAGGGAAAAAATTAAAGCTGACCGCGAGCAGCTCTTACCTGCCGTCTCGGACGAGGTTTCGTAAATATTTTAATCGGGTGGTTTCGATGTTTATGAGGTGACACGACTTTTGCTAGTTACTTTTAGCGCACCTAAGCTACCTAAGTTCGCTCTAAGCTCGCTCTACCTAAACCAACTCTAATAAGGTACATTAATAGGCGCACCTAGGCGCAGCAGCTTTCAACAAAAGAAAAAAAGCTACCCGTGGTGACACAACCTTAAAGAACCTGCCCGGCCTCTGCGTCATATCGTAAACCTGGTAACAAGCGACATTCCGATGTGCAAAATAACGATCCACATATTTTTCAATTTCGTAAGCTATGTTGTCATTCATCTAAGATCATAAAATAGTTTCTGTTTAATTCTCGTTATGTATGATATCATATATATTTAACAGCTGAAAAGTCAGTCATGAAAACGGACGTGAGAAAAATAGGGATGAGATGAGATGAAAAGAGAAGATAAGAGAAGATACGAAGCGCTACGATGGATGCATGCAGCTATTACACCTTCAGCATTGAATACGACCTTTTTTTCTGTACAAGAACGGACACCGTCGGTGAGTCGGTGCTACCCTATCTGTAGTGCACAATACTATGTATGCACCAGCCATGCCATTGCCAAACCCATCCGCCATCCCGCGTTCCAATGAGGTGCGAATTGCATGTACCAAAGTACCATATCGATAATGGAAATTCAAGACCTGCTGCTCCCAATTTGATTGGACACGGACCACTTGTAATTCTCTCAAGGATTAGAGACGAGGCTGGCCAATAAAACCTTAGCGCCAAAAAATTCGCTTAATTCTTTCTTTCCATGTGCCCCACACCCACAAACCCGCCCGCGCGCCCTCTCTCAATTGCAAAATCTCCAAAACTTTGGGCCCTAGGAAATTTTCCATAACCTTTCTTTTCTCCTCAACCCGCGAAGTTTTACTAACCCAACAGCCATCAACCACCAAACCCACCAAACCACTTCCGCGATGGCAAAGGAAGCGCCAGCCCGTACCGGGCTCACCATCGGTCTCAACCGCGGCCATGTAAGATGAAACCACCATACCTTTTTTTCTCTATTCGAAAACAGCAAAAAAAGATTGCGAAAGAAACAAGAGTCGTTTCCGCCCGTCTCACCTCGTGGAGGATCTCTGCTCTTGCAAAACCGACTCTTTTCTCTTTCGCAAAAAAAAAATTGCATCATAGCAGACGATGGACATTGGGCTGACTTTTGGATTCCCTTTCCGGTAATTATAGAAAACCACTGCTCGTGTCGTCAAGCCCCGCGTTTCGCGGACCAAGGGCCACCTCAGCAAGCGAACTGCCTTCGTTCGCGACATCGTCAAGGAGGTTGCTGGGTAAGTTTCCTTTCATATACTTTCCCGTCATTGCAGTGCTTTCTTGTAGGAGGCATCGTATGGTCCGAAGACGTAGTTAGGGGTTGCCTTTAAAGTTTATCTTAATATTGTCAGATTGCTAATAGTTCATTTTGCTTTTAGTCTTGCCCCCTATGAGCGCCGAGTGATCGAACTGCTACGAAACAGCAAGGACAAGCGAGCCCGTAAGCTAGCCAAGAAGCGGGTATGTACACTGTCTACTCCCCTTGATCTACTAAGCATCACAATACTAATTCAAACCCGTAGCTCGGTACCTTCGGCCGTGCCAAGAAGAAGGTCGACGAGCTCCAGCGCGTCATCGCCGAGTCCCGCAGAGCCGGTCACTAAACGACATGATCTCGAGCGGAATTATGGCGATTCAATAGGGCGGCGTCGAGGGAACAAAAGAATAAGAAAGCAAACTGTTCGGCATGAGGTCTGGCGTCCGTCTTTCTCGGCATGGATGATTTACGGAGGATCGGTACGAACAATGATAGCTAGCTAGCTTTGCCATAGCCAACAAAAGCTATCTCCTAAAATCCAAAGTAGTGCCTACGGCACGGATAGGTAAACAAGACTTAGGAATCTTGACTTGGGAAGCCAAATTATATTCATTTCATCACTTCAGAAATCTGTGCCTCTTAATGAACATTATGCCATGTGAAAAGAATTCCTTGATAATGCTTCCTGAACTCCGAGCAAGATGTCGATTCCCTTATTTTAAATTAAGCTTGTGGAGCATCACTTACTATTACCCAATTCACTTTTTTCCAAACCCTTTAAGCCACTTGGGTTTCTTGAATCCAGACCCGTCGCCCTCCCCTCTTGGCTTGGGTGCAGGTAATGGTGTGTTAGTGGTGCTAGGAGTTACCTCTTCCTCGTCCGCAACTTCAGGGACTTCAGGAACGACGACCTTCTGCGCATGACCAGCAGCGCTGTTCTTCAGGAACGGCTGCTTCCGGATCTCAGCAGGTACTTTGTCATCCCACATAAAGTTGACCAGCGTATTAGAACTTAAGCGATATCCACTAATGAGCTTACTCGCCGGGCTGTCGTCGTCCTTGATGGCCGTCTTGCCGGGAGGTAAGACCAACTTAAACGGCACCGAGCTATTAGCCATGATCTTCCTGATCTCGGAGTATAGCGTTGCGCCGGTATCGTCGGGGCCGAAAGGCCACTCGGCGGAGAAGTTGTCCGGGAAGCGAACCCTGATCTTGATAGACTTGACAGCTGCTACCCTGGCTTCTTCGGCAGCAGCCTTTTCTTCGAGTTCCTTGTCCGAGAGTAGGCGTTTGTTTTCACCTGCTGTCTTTAATAACCTTTGATGGGCTTGCGCATGCTCGATACGTGGCGCAAAGGCATCGTCCGACTCGTCTCGCAAAGCCGCAGCTGGTGTTCCCGAAGCAGGCGCAGAGAAGATGGTGACGGGGCGATTGTCAGACGAGGGGGGATCGACATCCATGGCGTCTGCTTGAGGTGCTTGCGCCGCGGAAGAAGAATCTGCGCTATCGTTTTGAGTTGCTTCAGGCGCATCTGCCTCCTGTTTGTCCGTTAAGGGTGCACCTGTTGCACTTTCCGAAGGTAGAGCATCAGACGACGGTGCCGCCTCGGCTGTCGTTGTGGATTCATTCTTGGACTCCTGTTCCTTCCGCTGATTCGCTTCTTCAGCCTTGAAGAACTTATCTATCTCTCCCATAGCATCCACCAACGTCTTGTCAGTCTTCTGGAAAGACAAGCGTATTAGGACACCTCCGGAATTATACCCCAGCTGCGACAGGGTCTTCTGAAAGTCTGCAAAGGTCGATAGCGTCCTATTCTCGATCGTCAGGACTGGGGTTTCATAATATAACTGCCCACTACCTGCGGCCGCACCATTATTCGTCTGCGCCACGCCTCTTCCTGTGATATTCAGGTTCTTCCCCTGGCTCGACTTGCCGCTCTCGAACTGGCGCAACAACTGCCATAACGTCAGATCACTCGGTAACTTCTCGGTAACTCGGCCAGATGGAGGAAACAAGTTTGACTCGGGAGCTGGGAGTTGTAAGGCAACGTTGATTGCGGAAGGGGTGTTAGAGCGGACGATGAGTTCGAGCTTGGCGCCTGGTGGTAGACCTGAGGTTCGCCATGTCTGGGAGAGATCTAGCTGCTTTTGCTTATACTTGAATAAATATTTGTTGGAGGGGACCTTGAGCTTCTCGCAAGCTTGCTCTAGAACATCTGTGAGGTAAGTGCCAGGATTGACCTTAATGGTCACCTGTTTAAGGTCCGTTCCCACAACTTTGACGTTAGTCGCCATGTGTTGTAGGATCTAGGTCGGCGATGTTCTTTTGTATTGGATTATTGGATATGTATTGGATATGTATTGCGGGACAAGCGTTTCTTTATTCCAAGTGAGACTTTTTTTGAGACGACTTTAAAATAAGAAGCTTGTCAATAGCTACGTGGCTATTTCATTATAAAGACGGAGACGCGTACGAAGAAGTTGCAGTTGCTAGTAGAATATGAAAGAATACCTAGGTAGGTATCTTAGGGTCCCCATGTTGTACATTGCTTTCTTGTAGGTAGCAGTACGATTACATCAGCCCTTTAGATCGCGGCCGCAGCTTGGCAGCTCCTTCTGAATTGCTTGAATGGAGGGGCAAGCGGAGCACGTTTGCTATCAGTACAAGTGTACTCAATATGTACTTACCTATCCAAGTACCTTAGTAGGTATAGTAGGTACTCCAGCTGTAACATTCTGGATTAGCCGCTAATCTTCCGAGAGAACTGGCTGCCAACTGTCCGACTCGACCCGGTCCGACCTTGTAGCTGAGCTGCCGCGCCAGACGTGTTTGCCTTGCCGACGCTAACACTAACGTCGTTAACCTCTGGTACCTTAAGCTGCCATCACCACCAACTCGAAAGCCCGCCTACAACCATTGAGCTACAGCGAACCGCTACTCCACGACGAAACATTATCCGCCAAACTCAAGTCGACACCCCATCGTTACTACAATCCATACCAAGTCGTCGCCGTCTTTGTCTTTTTTTTTTTTTTTTTTTTTTTCTAATAACACATTCGACGCCATGGTAAGCTCATATCCCCCCAAGCTTCCCTCCCACCTTTCAAAGAAACAAACCCCAAAGCTAACATGTAGAAATAATAGTCGTCACCCTTCTCTATAAGTGCGCACATGCTCCCACTCGTCTTTCAAACATATAAAAGATATAAATAAAAGATAGCTGGCTAACCTTTCGTCATCATGGCACAGACGGCGGCGCCTGCGTAGCCATGGTAGGCAAGGACTGCGTCGCCATAGCCTGCGACCTGCGCCTGGGCCTGCAAGCGCTCACGGTCTCCAACAACTTCCCCAAGATCTTCCAGTACGGCGACGTCTTCCTCGGCCTCACGGGCCTCGCCACCGACGTCTCTACGGTCTCGGACCTCTTCCGCTACAAGGTCAACATGTACCGCCTCCGCGAGGAGCGCAACATCGCCCCGACCACCTTCGCCAACCTCGTCTCCTCCTCCCTCTACGAGCGCCGCTTCGGCCCTTACTTCGTCAGCCCCGTCGTCGCCGGCCTCGAGCCCAAGTCCGGCAAGCCCTTCATCTGCGGCTTCGACTCCATCGGATGCATCGATTTCGCCAAGGACTTCATCGTCAGCGGTACCGCTTCCGAGCAGCTCTTCGGCATGTGCGAGAGCTTGTGGGAGCCCGATCTGGTGAGTTGCGAACCCACCACACAAAGCCGTCTTCTTCTTCTTCTTCTTCTTCTCTAGCTTCTTCAAGCCATGGATCGTATCGTCCTACGTTACAAAAGAGAAAAGAAAGCATTGCTAATACGTAACGATAAATCTAGGGACCCGAAGACCTTTTCGAAACCATCTCCCAAGCTCTCCTAAGCGCCGTAGACCGGGATGCTCTATCAGGCTGGGGTGCGCACGTGTACATTATCGAGAAGAACAAGGTCACCAAGCGGTTATTAAAGGGCAGACAGGATTAAGAGGAACATGGTATATCCTAGCTCGGCGTTATCTTTTGATCTGCCAATGTGTATCGGATAAAGTGTAGCTAGTAATCCGAACATGGTGGATTCGTCGCATCAACTACTTTTTAAGAATAGATGGGTAACTAGAGAAACCTACCAGAGTAGGTCCAATAGGGGCAGCTAATAGAGGCGGGCATGCAATGACAATGTCAAATGACCCCTTTATGATGGCAATACCAAGGTGGCTAATGACGAGAGGGAAAAAAAACCTCACAATCGATACTGTTCTAACAGCCGATGCATCGTATATCTTACACATCTATATTGCAAAGTTTAATACGCCTATGCAGTATGACACGTCTACTCTATTCTATGTAGAACTCATAATCTATATGTCCCGGTTATGCCTCCTTCTTGGCCTTTGCAACCTCGTCCGTCGTCTTCTGGATGAAAAACTGCCTTTCGATGGCCTTGAGAACTTCATCGATGATACTGTGACAAGTTAGTACTTTGATACAATTAAATGGTTATAGTAAAAAGGTGGTCAACTTACATAACTGGTGCGCTGATGATAAGCACCGCTTTCCATTCGTTCCAGTTCAGAGGCAGAATGGAGAACAGAGTCTGGAGGAAAGGCGTGTAAAGGAGTGCAAAGTGGAGCGCCATCGATAAGGCAATGGCGTAGACCAGCATCATATTCTCCCAGAGAGGCAGAGTTAGTAACGACTCGCTGGATGACAGGGCGTTCATGGCGTTCAGCATCTCGATCACGACGAGGATCGAGAGTGATATGGTCGACGCCGCCTTGGACATGTCGTTGCCGAACATTTCACATCCAATTTCCGAAAATTCAGAGGAGCAACGGTGGAAGTGGGAAAGCTGGTAGAAACTGATCTGAGGACCCTCAGGGTTGTACATGAACCACCAGGCGTATCCGGCAACAGTGGCAATACCAACGTAGGCTCCAATGACCAGATACCTGAAGAATAACCAGCCACCAATGAGTGCTTCGTCTCGCTTTCGTGGCTGTCTCTTCATGATATCATGGTCGGGAGGGTTGAAGGATAGAGCGGTAGCAGGCAGACCATCGGTAACCAGGTTGACCCATAACAATTGAACAGGAATAAGAGCTTCCGGCATACCAAGGGCGGCAGTGAGGAAAATCGAGACAACTTCTCCAATATTCGAGGAGATAAGGTAACGGATGAACTGTTGGGTGTTGTTATAGATGGATCGGCCTTCCTCGATAGCAACCTCGATAGTAGCAAAGTTGTCATCAGCAAGGACCATGTCAGCAGCCAGCTTAGAGACGTCAGTGCCGGATCCCATCGCAACACCAATATCCGATTTCTTTAGGGCGGGAGCATCGTTAACACCGTCTCCGGTCATAGCTACAACCTCACCAAGAGACTGTAGGAGATCGACGAGTTTCGACTTGTGACTGGGCTCCACACGTGAGAAGAGAGAGGCATGCTTAGCTGCTTCCAGCTGTTCGCTTGGGCTCAAATTGTCAAATTCTCGACCAGTGTAACTCTTGCCCTTGAGATCCTCATATTCACCAAAAACTCCGATTTGACGGCAGATACTCTCCGCAGTGTTACGATTGTCACCCGTGATAACGATAACCCTGATACCAGCGTCCTTGCACTTTTTGATGGCGCTAGGAACCTCTGGTCGAGGAGGATCCAACATACCGACAAGGCCTAGCAGAGTGAGGTTCTGTTCCAATTGGGCGTACTGAGCTGTCGACTTGGCGTTATGAAGTAGAGGGTTGGATCCAACATCATCTAAACTAGCAAGGGCAATTACTCGCAATCCACGGTTACCATATTCGACAACCTCCTTTAGAAGTAGATCGCGGAGTTTGTTGTCAATACGAACACGCTTGCCATTAGCACCGACCAGAGTAAACGCACAGCGTTCGATAATAGATTCAGGTGCACCCTTAACGAGCAGCTTTTGCTGGCTACCGGCTTGGACAAGGACAGACATACTTTTTCGGTCTCGGGAGAATTCAAACGTGGAGAGTCGAGGGAACTTGGATTCATACCAACCGCTGGCGTGGTGTACGCTGTCTTCAAGTCTCGAATTGGCCGGCGCGCAAGGTCCAATCTTTTCGGCAAGAGCCCTCAGGGCCCCTTCGGTAGGCTCTCCAACGTTAGAGAAAGTATTGGAGCGAGCATCATATACGAGCCTGGAATCATTGCAAAGAGCAGCGACCTCGTTCATCTGGCGGATTGTACTTGAGCTTTGAGCAAGATCCCTCACGACTTTGCCGTTATGCTTGATGTCTCCCTTTGGCGCAAAAGTAGTACCCTCAACGTCAAGCTCTTCCAAATCGGTACCGTCTTCGTTTATGTAGACAACCTTGCTTACACTCATCTGGTTCGTAGTAAGAGTACCCGTTTTGTCCGAACAGATAACGCTGCAGCTTCCTAGAGTTTCAACAGATGGCAGGCTTCGGACGACGGCATTCTTGGCGGCCATCTTACGAGTTCCTAAAGCCAGACATGTTGTGATCACAACGGCGAGGCCTTCGGGAATCGCAGCAACACCAAGAGAAACGGCGATCTTTAAGTAGTAAATTGCACCCTTGGTCCAGTTTCCGTGGCTGGGGTCCGCGAAGTTAGGGATATTGATTAACCACACGAGAACGCATATAACCGTAATAACCTTTGCCAGAGAGTCGCCGAAATCGTTAAGCTTCTGTTTGAGAGGAGTCGGCTCGGAGATCTGGGCTGTGATACTCTCGTGGATGTCGCCAATAGCAGTATTCGATCCAGTCTTAACCACAACTGCCTTAGCTCGACCAGTTACAACAGTTGTTCCCGAGAATAGCATATTGACCTGATCCTGGAGGACCGCCTTCTCGTCCTTCACAACTACGGTGTCATCTTTACCCACGCTTTCGCTTTCTCCCGTTAAGATGGCCTGGTCTACGGCGAAACTGTTGCTTTCGATCGCAATAACACGGCAGTCAGCAGGAACTCTGTCACCAACAGACACCGAAACAATATCTCCAGGAACCAATTCTTCAGCCTTAATCCGCGAAACATGTCCATTATTCCTGACTACACTGGCGACGTTCGCGGAGTATTCTTGGAGCGCGGCGATCGCCTTTTCGGCGCTGCTTTCTTGGGAAACACCAACGACAGCATTGAGTACGAGGATGGTAAGAATCTAAGAACCAAGTGTATTAGCTTCTTGGATCGTAAGATATGAATGAAGTGGGTAACCAAGGTAGATCTTACAACTAAGGGATCGACAAATGCGCTCCAGCCACTTTCTTCGTCTTCGAAGAGGGCCAAGACAAAGGACACAGCCGCAGATCCCAAGAGTATTAATACCAATTGATCTTTGAATTGTTCGAGAATAAGTTCCCACAATGGGGTTGGCGGTTCTTCAGGAATAGCTGTATTCAGTTAGCATATAAACCGGTTCAAGCCGTCTCCCAGCCTTGCGGATCGCAACGTACAATTTTTTCCATGTTTGTTTCGCAACTCGGCGATCTGCTCATCCGTGAGGCCAGCCTTAGGGTCTACATTGAACTCGGCTAGGACCTCGTTCGTAGGCTTCGCGAAGGCGCTCTCCATGGCGACCGACGACGATGGCGGGACGATGCCGCAAGTGGTCTTTTCCTGGTGAAAAAAAAGACTAAACAAATGCAACGAGATTCTTGTATTATAAATCGCTACCTATCAACGGGCATTAAAAGTGAAAGTAACAAGCTCGATCGAGAACTTGAGCCGATAGAGGGGCTGGCGATAGGCGAAGAGAGTTTGCGAATTTGCGAACGGACCCTTTAAAGATGCCACATATCTTTTAGATTAGAACGTAGTATGGCTTCTGAAGGTAACCGGTTGAAAAGTCGCCACTAAAAAAAGAAAACGAGACTACCAGAGTTAAAAAAAAAAAAACGAAAGATGTGTCCGAAGTAGGTAACTGTATAAATGTATAGATTGTGGTGGAAAGAAATCGTCGCGCATGAGGTTCGAATGTGGACCTTTTTACTCGGCAACGTGTTCTCTCACTTGCATTTAGCGATGTTCTAGGTAGCTTCGATTCACTATTCTCGCTGTTCGGCCCTGAATGACCCCTGGACGCGGCCCTGACCTGCCTGGGCTGCAGAGCTGGTCACCAGGTGCGAGGCGCCGTGAGCCCCAATCCAATCCGACGCTAGTAACCCTGCCACTAACCACTATCTTAGGGTCCAAGGGCCAATTTCGATTGGACGAGCTTCATGACTTGCATCATAGCCTTGTACGTAGTACCTACATGTACCTACCCACAAATTGCAAGACCGAGATAAAAACCTGGAGATAAACGCACGGGGGTCTAGATTTACTTTTCGATTACCTCACATATTTACATTGGATAGATACATGTATGTGATATGTATATTCGCGTGTAAGTCTATGTAGTTAATGTAGATATCAACGTAGACATGACATAACCATACTCGAACGAATTCTACATACACGTTGCAGAAAGTAGATAGATACCTACTAAGGTAGTCACCTGTATACTTCTTTTGTAGCACTAGAATCTAGAATGAGAAACTCATATAGGTATGTAACGGGATAGTGGACTGCAATTCTTTCTCATATAACTGTCTATCTGGGGATTTGCTATCTAGAAAGCTGCAAATGCAGCCATGCATCTGAAATCAACGGCCATGAAAGGTGATCGACCCCCAACCCAGAGCGTGCGCAGCCGTTCTGCATCAGCCCGCACAAATAGCCCCCTATCCTTTCCGAACTCAAAGTATTACCGTAATTCTCGTTGTCCACCGATCGTGTCCTCTTGTCGTAACTCATTTACAAGTCATCATCCTCATCCTCACCAGGCAGGGGCTGCTGAGCAGCACTGTCCATCTCCTCCTGGTACTGCTTGAGAAGCGCCTCGTCAACTACAGCAGTGGGGGGTGCAAGAGCGGGGGCGGCGACGAATTCCTGATTAAGTTAGCTATGTAAGTAGCGATAGAAATGAGTGAACTTACCAGTTGAGGGTTGCCAACGAGCTTGCGGGCCAACCAGAGGAAGGGCTTCTCGAAGTTGTAGTTGGATTTGGCAGAGATGTCGTAGTACTGAAGGTTCTTCTTTCGGTGGAAGGTGATGGTCTTGGCCTTGACCTTGCGCTCCTTCACATCGACCTTGTTACCGCAGAGAACGATGGGGATGTTCTCGCAGACACGGACCAAATCACCTGTGATACAATTGTAAGCTAAGAACAAAAAAAAGAGGTCATAAATCAGTTCTACTTACGGTGCCAGTTGGGAACGTTCTTGTAAGTAATGCGGGAGGTAACATCGAACATGATGATACCGCATTGGCCGTTGATGTAGTAACCATCACGGAGACCGCCGAATTTCTCTTGACCAGCAGTGTCCCACACGTCGAAGGTGATGTTACCGAAGTTCTAGTTATCGTTAGATATTTTGCGCCAGATAGGACGGATGCGAAGGGGCGAGGATTGATCCGACTTACGGTCGTGAAGCCAAGGGGGTGGACCTCGACACCGAGAGTTGCCATGTACTTCTTCTCGAATTCACCGGTCAAATGGCGCTTGACGAAGGTGGTCTGGTAATCACGGTCAGTGGCATGCTCATCAAAATCAAAAGTAAAAGGCGGGGCGTATTATGCGCAGGGAGACATCAAGTAAACAGAACATAGTAGGCCGATAGAGAGTTGGTAGGCGGCAAAGATAGAGCAGGTGAGATAGAACAGATGATTGTATTTACCTTTCCAGTACCACCATCGCCGACGAGGACGAGCTTGAAGGTGGGCGTCTCGGCAGCCATTATGATATCCTCTGTTGATGTGAGGTAAACAGAAGATGGAAGAACTAGGCTCGGCGTTAGTGGGGGGGAATGACTTTTAAGTATTAGAAGAAAAAAAAGTTCAGAATGGTATTTTGTACCCTCGATATAGATTATTGGAAAATATATCGAGAAGCAGGCAGACGTACTTGATGTTATCGAGTGTGGAAGACGACGAAGGGTGATATGGGGGTGATCGTAAAATGGTCGTTAAAGTGATGAGCGGACTAATGTTTTTTTTGAGAGTTTCGAGAGGCGGCGGGACCTGGCAAGAAGATCTAATAAGGTTGGGTTTCCCTCAGAAAAAAAAATCGGGCGCACTGTTGCGGGGCAGCACGTGATCCTCTGGGCATTAACAGAAATGGGCGACAATGACGCACATTTGAGGTAGGAAAGGACCTTCTAGATGTATTATTGATATTATTGATAACAGGTGCATGTACCTGGATTGACCAGATTGGCCAAAAATACTGTTCAAGGTACTTGAGAATCTATGGTTGTCAGGAACAACCTGCCTGCATACTTTTATACTGTGGAAATGAATAACTAGTGTAAAAATACGTGACTGGAAAGTTGTTGCTGTTTTGGTCAAATTTTTATTTTATTTTATTTTTTATTTTATTTTATTTTTTTTCTGGTTTTAATTTTTACTTGATTTGATAGGTGCCTCTCTTCTACTTTGTGATTGTGAATCAAGGGCATTACAAATGCAAGGCAGTCAAGTACATTTGTAATAAATCAGCCTTGTGGCGTCTTAAAAATTAAGACTCACATTGCTCCCTGCATGTAGGTAGGTATTGTTGTTTTAGGTAAACCCTGGAATTCGACACTCATCTGTCATCCTCCGTGGCAACCACTGAATCCTTTTACAACTGATATTCCATAGGGCCATCTGGAATTTTTATTTTCTCTTTCTCTTTCTCTTTCTCTTTGACTCACCTTGACAGGCAGCACACGTTATCTAAATTGATAGACGGAATAAAATGCCTACTTAAGGTGGTGGTCTTATTTTTGGGTGAACATCAGGCAACAGACAAGGGAGTTGCGGCAAGCTTGCCGAATATTTAGGTACCTAGCTTTTACCAGTTGGTACCACGACGAGCCCAACAAATTTTGTGTCAGCAGCCCCGTCGTGCAAATGTAGGCTGGGCATCTTTTAGGCTAACCAACCTAAGTTTAAATGGTATTTCATATGGCTGTTGGATGTCTTTTGACACGATGGGATTACCTCCTACCAATGGAAGTACATACCTTAGGTACTATCCTGTTTCCAAAGCTGCCTACATGTCGTGTCGTATGAATACATGACCATATCTGAATCATAGTCGAAATCTAGGCTGATGAAAAGAGTTAATGATAATAAATCCGATTTGCCTCATTGATCCACAAGAAACGCCTTTGCCTTGCCTGACGCTGTCTCGATACGACGAAGGTAAAAGACAGGCGTCGTAGTATAACACGTAGAGATATCCGCATATAGGATAAAGCCAATGGTTTATGTCGCTTAAAATGCTAAGACCACTGTAAAAATATTCATAGGGGCAGGATATGGCATCCTAAAAGACCTCTTCCTCCCCAATCTCGCCGTGGGGTTAAGTTTAGCTGTAACTCCTGCCTTCGGTTGGTTTCTACACGGCGGGTTACTTTGACCAAGATCCTTTGCTGTGTTGATCATTAGTGTCATGACCTAACTCTGCCTTGACGCTTCGAGCTTGCGGAGGATTCAACTTACACCTTCGTTTCCTTGAACACATTCTGCGACTTTCTTGAGCCCATCATGATTTCCCCTATTAACGTAGCCGAAATTTCGGATTTCGTCTCCGGGCTTCAAACCAGCTGAATCTGCTGGGCTGCCTGCAACGACGCTATTAACTTTCGCAAAAGGTTCTTCTAGAGTTGCCGGAATCGAGTCGCCTAGCATCTCGGCACGATTCGCCGTAGAGGGTACAACATCATCGGCGTCTTGGATGCTCGCAAAGTGTTCGTGGAGATGTTTCTCTATCGTATTAAGGAGGTCTTTGTAGTCGTTTTTCAGGCGGATAACTCGAGCCCGGGTGGTGCGTACTGTGGAAAGGTTCAGCCTGGATCTGGAAGCATCTCTGCCAGAGGGAGTACCTACTTTGTGCGACATCAATATCTGCACGAGGAAATCCATCGGCCGTAGTCAAAGGTGTTTCCATAGTAACACCATGCTATAGATAAGATCAGCACCCATGCTACCTACAATGAGAATGGACAGCGATCACTAACCGAGTCTAGTACGCCACTCAAGGCTTTTAATTCGGCTTCCATGTCATCTTTCTTGGCCTGAAGTTCAGCAAATGAGAGATGTTTGGCATCTCCATTTGCTAGCGGCCGTGACGAGGGTCCCGAAGGAACCGTTGGTGCGTGGATGTTGTCCATTCTTAAGGGAAGGCCCATGATACCATGATAGTCCTAGAATAGATCAACTCATCATATGTTAGGCATTGGAGGAATAAAATCTAAGTTCCTCCCATGTGGTTTGGCAAGAACTCAGTACATGTAGTTAACTAAAGTTGAAGTTGAAATTGAAGTGAAGTTTAGGCCCGCAGGAAGACGCGTCAAGTGGGATGGCGGGGTTAACTATACATTAGGTAGGTATTGCCCCTAAATAGTTGGTCCGGGTAGGCGCATTATGTGTAAGTAGTAGCCTACCCCGGAGAGCGGGCAGCTACATGTACTTTAGATACATGTAACTTAGGCACTTAAGAATTATGTAATGATTTTTGTAGCCTTTACCTTACCTTAGCAAGAAGTATCTGTCTTGTTTTGCTTAATTATAACAAGGGGTGGAGTATAATATATGTTAATCTACTAAGGGAAGCCATTATAGAGTTTGAGCTACTCTATTTATATATTTGTTTGCGCTTGGGACAGATTCGAATATCTTAAATACGAGTTTATATACTTGTTATAAATCGACTTTCATCAAAACCGTTCAAGTGTTTATATACTGTTAGTTGCTATTGCGTAAATAACCTAAACATATAACATCTAGTAATCAGTTGATTAATTTAAAGTTGGATTTATATTAACTGCAACTAATTAATTAACTAACTAGGTATTCAAATAGTTATATGATTATATACTCTGGATTAACGGACACATCTAACTAACCAACTTAGATGTGCAGTTGTAATTCACACGATCTTCCCTGAATATAAATGGTAGCTACAATAAGCACATAGATAGGTAGTAACTGCGAATACTAATCACCTATGTGTTGGTTAATCTAAAGCATGTGCCTATCGCTTGCCCCCTAACCCCTGCAGATCCAGCCTGCTGGATACTCGTAGTCAACTGCCAGGCGGCATCTTGCAGCTGAAGCGTACAGTTTTAGCGAATCGTTTGCCTAATTGAGTTGCGATTTGCAACATGACTTACACATCTAGCCGCGTCCTACTCCCTTAAACTCGTACTCGGCTCTCTCGGTAGTCTTTAAATGACAAGAATATAAACATACGTAAGAAACAGATGCATAATGACATCCCTGGCAGGGGAAACGCTGACTTAGGCTGATGTAGGATTCGATTTAAAACAAGGTACTTGCGCGTTGGATCCACGCAAGTCGTGAAAAATTGGGAATTGTCTACTAAAAACCTTCCTCAACAACAAAACTCGGCGCAATCCCCAAGATATTTCATAGATTGGCGTCGTTCAGATCAAGCCAAAGCTAGCCCTTTCAAAAACAGCAAAATGCACGCCGTTACACTATTGGGGCTTTTGGCTATACCGGCCCTTTCGACGGCCTTGAAATATGCTGTCCCCATGAGCCTCAAAGCCACTGACTGCACGTTCCCGGCCAATTATACCGTCTCCAACTTCACCATCTACACGGATAGATTCGACAGCGCCAAAAATAGTACCTCGTTCATTTTTGATGATCCGAGCACTGGGATCAATACCAACTGCAGCCGTAACTCTACCTCAAAGCTTCACGGCTCTAATCGCTGGCCATGTGACGACTCAAACGTTGAATTTATCTACCAGACGACTGGTATAGCAGGTCTAACTCTGATTGAAGCTGCGTGCCCTGGAAAGTAAGTAGATCAGTCCTGTGGCGACTCGCTGCCCAACGCAAGAGCAGTATGAAGATGGTTGACAGAATACAGTGTCCCTCAATTTGAAGCGGCAGGTCTCGTCAGACCGGATCTTGCATGCACAAATTCTACTTCGGGAACTACCTGTGTTGCCAAGCAATCTCCAATTGTAGGGGATTTTGACAGTCTTCAACCGGCACCGCCATCTTCCCGCTGAGCGTCAGTAGGAAACGGATAGGGCAAAGCGGGGAGCAGGCGTCGTTTAGAACACGAAATTATTGCGAGAGCCTTTTGTTGGAACTGAGAAATATAACTACTCATAACACTCATAACGAGACAGACGGGACGTACGGCTTAATCGGACATTGCTACATCAAGATGGGGTTAAGAGTTGGATTAAAAAAAAAGAAAAAAGCCACTTCATCAATACTTAATTGTTTAGTTAATTGAGGCTTAATCAAAATTCTCACTACTCGCGTTAGCTTAAAGGCTTAGATGTATTAGAACAGCACCTGTAGGAATAGTAGAACCCCGGATATGTACCTACATACCTCCCTGAAGGTAGACGGGTATTACCTAAGTGCTGTACCAGCAATGACCTAGAACGGTATACCCCGCGTTTCCAATCCAACTGCTTATATGCCGTTTAACAGCAGCTTCCCATTGGCTACAATACTCAGCTACTTCGTCATTCCCTTGACATATATTACCTAGGCAAGAGTTTGTCTATGCATTAAGTTGGGCAGGTGAGCTCCAGCAATAGCCCAGATCGTCACGAAAGACAAGGGATGGGGACCTGAGGTCATCTCATTTATTAACTTTTACCATCGTTATGCCCTTTTAACCATCTGAACTTTAAAACAACACGTGGACTCCATGGACTAGACCCAGACCCTGCTGGAAAGTATTGGCGCCATGTTTAATGAGCCCAGTACAACGTCAACCAGCCATTTTAAACTTTCATCACTTTCACTTTATATAACTAGTAAATATCTAGTAAATACCTAATACGCGATTCATTTTCTAATTCAATCACCTCTATTGTTGGCTACCGGCCTGTCTTCTCTAGGACATGGCTATCTTCGATATCGATCTATCAAGCAGAAGATCTTGATATTACGGACTTGACACCTCTACTAAACCTGCTTTGAAGTAAGTTGCAAACGATGCTAACTTCTTTGTGGCTATTGTACCTAGCAGCCACCATTGCGGCAGCATCCCCTGTGGGGGATCAGTACCATCTTCGAGAACAGAATGATGCTACGACTTCGGAACACATCTCGACTGGTCTCTTCGCATCGCTCGAGCGTCTCTCACGCTTGGTCGACATAACTTACTGCGTCGGCACCACTGGAATCACACCGCCCTTTTCCTGCGCATCTCGATGCAAGGAATTTCCGACTCTAGACCTTGTGACGACATGGAACACAGGAGCTCTGATGAGTGATAGCTGTGGCTATATTGCCATAGATCACGGGACGACATCGAGGCTGACTGATAGCGAGGGCGACGTCGCGGATACTAAGAAACAAGGCGCAATCATTGTCGCATTTCGTGGCACCTACAGCATAACGAATACCATCATAGACCTAAGCACGATTCCTCAGGAATATGTTCCCTATCCATCGCCAGATGAAGGTGGATCCGAACCGCCTAAAGAACCCGGACATACCTGCAAGAATTGCACAGTTCACATGGGTTTCTTGGCATCGTGGAAGATAGCTCGTTCTGTCGTTCTACCAGCACTTAAGCCACTGCACGAGCAGTATCCCTCCTACCCGATTCATCTCGTCGGTCATAGTTTGGGTGGCGCTGTCGCCGCCCTCGCATCGTTGGAGCTGAAAGTCGTTTCTGGCTGGGATAACATTGTCGTAACAACTTTCGGCGAGCCGCGAGTTGGTAATGAAGGGTTTGTCAAATACTTGGATTCCGTTTTTAGTCTTACCGGCATAAGGGAGCAAAATGAACCGCAGACATATCGGCGGGTAACACATGTGGATGACCCCGTTCCGTTGCTCCCACTGTCGGAGTGGGGATACAGATCTCACGCCGGCGAACTTTTCATTACTAAATCCAATTTGCCTCCCGAGCCTCCGGATATTCGGGCATGTACAGGGGACGAGGACTCTAAATGCATCGCTGGCTCGGTTGGGGAGCCGCTTAGGACGGCTGGCCAAGCCCTAGCTAAGGAACGAGGACACGATGCCACTACCATGTGGACCGACGGGCTCTGGGATATCCCTACCCGGTTCAAACTGTGGCAATTGTTCTTTGCGCATCGAGACTATTTCTGGAGGTTGGGGTTGTGCGTCCCAGGGGGAGATCCTATTGATTGGGACAGGGACAAATATCCTAATTTCACAACCAGTGATGAGCTATGAGTCACAGAATGGGTAACACGCTTTTTTTTTTGCTTTAATCCGAGATGAGAATCGGGTTTATGTCTAGCGCCTCAATTTGTTACGCTGATCGAGCAGAGGGAATCAAAATTGATAATGCGACCAGAAAAAAATTGACTAAAAATACCTACTAGCTATTTTGAAATAACTAACTAATGCTTAATACATGTACTACAACTTCTAAATCCAACGCATAGTTATTATATAGTTAGTCCTTGATGGATAGAAGTATACGGGTAATTATAGTTGAATACGTTGAAATTAGGGGTGCAGATAAATTTAAGCGATGGATTTCTTGACTGGTTCTTGACTAATTACTCTATGTGTTGTTGGGTTACTAAGTAGGGCAATGATCACGATTCTTGGGTCAGGGGCTACATGCGTTTACTCAGACCTGGAAAAGATGTTCACATGTAATACCTATTATGAGGTTACGGAGTACGGTGAACAAACCCGATGGAGTGGGTTCGAAGAGGTCATGATGTCTTGGCAATATAGTACGGTGAAGAGTTATTATCAACAGGCTCGTGACAGGGCGCTTAATCGCGTGGGATTTATTTACTCTTTCTTTGTGGGTGAAGGAAAAAGGAAGGGGGGGAGAAACGAACTCGTGACTGGAAAAGAAAAGGGTTGTGCCAGCTCAGCCCAGGACCACTTAGCTCTTGGGAAAGTGATGACAACGCATGGGACCGAAGAGGACCACACGATGATAAGACCCTGCGCTGGGGGGGAAGGGTCTTAGAGGGCAAGAGAGTAGTGGGGTTTTCTGGGTTCTGGGTTTCCCTGGTGTAGGGGCCAGAGAACGAGGCGAAGGCGTTCGGTACATACGAATAGGAGAGAAACTATTCGTCCGCTTGCCGTCTTCTGATGTCTTTTAGGACTGATGCCTCCTCTAGGACATATAGTATATCGCATAATTAGTATATATATATCGCATCTAGGACATCTTATAGTAATATATAAGGCATTTATACCTATATAATCACGAGCTGTACGAATGATATGTGTATGATTTGGATTTGGGGGTGGCTTTGCTAGCCCGATTGTGATATTCGGTAGTGTCTAGCTCAACGCTTTGCGCCTCCTTTTCTCGTCTCATTCTGTTGCCGACTCGCGCAAGAAAACGCTGCAGCAAGCAATGCGAGTCAGCGTTCTGGATCATTGGTAGGATCCCATGCTACGTTGGCTGATATTCTTTTCTTGGAGGATGAGACAATCGCATCGTGCCTCTTTTTTCTGTCTGCCTTTTCATACACTAGATAATTTCCGTAGGCTGTTATGAAGGTCTAGGGAGGATAGGAGGTAGTTGTACCCTTCACGTTTTCTTAAAGCAACCTTTTTTTCATGTGGAACCAGTTATTTCATTCTGAGGGTTGAGGCGGACGATAGTGGGGAAAAGGCAGGCTACCTATCGTGTAATCTGAATTAATACATGTAGCAAGGGAAAAAACAAATAGAGTTATTGGAAACTGCTAACGGGCGATACTAATTTACAATAATTCTACGTTAGCGGATTGGCTCTTCGTAACGTGGGCGAACCCTTCGTGATATTCGTGTTCCTGATATTTATTTGTTGTTTGTTGATTTTTCTTGATGCGTCCATGGAAAATGTAAGGTAATACTTGACATGTAGCGTAGGTACATACGGTAGGTACAATGTAGACTGTAGTGTAGGTACCTAGGTACTTGATAAGGCGTGAGATATCGAGAGAAGATTCCAGGCCGAACACGGCAATGAGGGGCAGGCAAGCCCTGGAAAAGATAGAAGAAAGGTACGGTAGCACAACCTTACTTTACTGGACCAGACGCTAGAAGTGGGTGGAACGTTAGGTACCAAAGTACCCTTTTCTCGCATTTCTCGCACAAGCCAGGTGCCAAAGTTGGAGACTCAGGCGCAATTTTGGACCTGGCAGCCCTGGCCGCATTTACTGATTTCTCCTCCCGCACCTTAAACCTCGTCGATTTTCAACATCCTTCAAACTTGACGTACCTGTAAACAATCCCGTCCTTTCCCTGTTCACCCAAAACTTCTTCAATCCTACACCCCAAACCACTTCGTCCTCAATTTCCAATCCTAAATCTTTCTCTTTTTTATCACCTCTAGGCTCGGAATCTTCTTCCCAAACCATTCAAGATGACTACTGAGGTAAGTTTTCAATACCCCGACTCCCCTTTCCCGCTCTCCAAGTCTGCCTTGTCTTGGGCAACGCTGCTATTCGCCTCCGCCGCGCCCGCGCACCGCTGTGTTGCCTTTTCGTTGTATCCTTACTTTGCCATTCCATGGATACTGGATTATGCTAACGTTTGTTTTTTTACCTTGTAGCGTGAAAGGTTCGTACCGCATACCCCCGCCGTGTCTTGTTCATGCTTGATGCCGCCTTTTTAAATGTACCGAGGGGGGTGAAAGCCACTAACCAGCATTCTGTAACAGCAAGACTTTCCTCGCCCGCCTCTGCGAGCAGGCCGAGCGTTATGATGAGATGGTTACCTACATGAAGGAGGTTGCTAAGCTTGGTGGAGAGCTCTCTGTTGACGAGCGCAACCTTCTTTCCGTTGCCTACAAGAACGTGGTCGGTACCCGACGTGCCTCTTGGAGAATCATCTCGTCGATCGAGCAGAAGGAGGAGTCCAAGGGCTCCGATAAGCACGTCTCCACCATCCGCGACTACCGAAACAAGATCGAGACCGAACTCGAGAAGGTCTGCCAAGATGTTTTGGATGTCCTAGACGAGAGCTTGATCCCTAACGCCGCCACCGGCGAGTCCAAGGTCTTCTATCACAAGATGTTGGTTGCCTTTTTTTTTTTTTTTTTTTTTTCCATTGCTATGTAGCCTCGTATCATAGCCACATACTAATATTTGTTTTGCCCCACATAGGAAGGGTGATTATCACCGCTACTTGGCCGAGTTTGCGTCTGGCGAGAAGCGAAAGGTCGCCGCTACTGCCGCCCACGAGGCTTACAAGGTGAGTCCTAAGTCATGATCTTTATATACTATGAAGACTCCAATCTTACGTTTCTGTCTTTTAGAGCGCCACCGATGTTGCACAGACTGAGCTCACCCCGACGCATCCCATTCGTCTCGGCCTTGCCCTTAACTTCTCCGTATTCTACTACGAGATCCTCAACTCGCCCGATCGAGCTTGCCATCTCGCCAAGCAGGCCTTCGACGATGCCATCGCCGAGCTTGACTCGTTGTCTGAGGAGTCTTACCGCGACAGCACTCTCATCATGCAGCTGCTCCGTGACAACCTGACCCTTTGGACTTCGTCGGAGAGCGCAGAGGGCGAGGGTGCAGGCGCCCAAGAGGCTGCTAAAGAGGACAAGCCCGCCGAGGAGGCTGAGAAGCCCAAGGAGGACGCCCCTGCTCCTACCGAGTCTTAGACTGCCTTTTATGGATGACCTCCTTGCCTCAACTGAACATGCATATTCTGTAATACTTTCTGAAGGGCCAGGGTTCTGTTAATACCCATATTGGCAAAAAAAAAGATTTGTAGCATCGGTTGGGGAGGATGGTAAAAGGCGGCTGTTTTTGAGGCGGGAGCGAAATTTGAGCAGAATATCGGTCTTCGTTCGAGGACAGGTCAGAAAGAGGCTGCTTTTAAAGTAGGCCCGTTACTTGGCAATGCGATAACATTTTCCACAACTATGGCTGTATTTCAACTACCTCTACCTGTATAGGGGCGGCTAGGGCTCGTTGGTGGTCGTGTGGACGGTTTCATACACGTTTCCCCTGTTTGTTTTTTGTGGTTTTTTTGAGATGAGATATCTCACGTTTTCCTTTGATCATCACCCCATTGCAACATCCCCTAGAGTTGACCTTGTACGCCGGTCCTTTACGTATCACGGGAAGAATAGGTAGTATATGGGTCCGCTCCCGGGTGGGAATTGCGAAATGATCCACGCCTTGATTCACCGAACCGAAGAGGCAAAGCTTTCCATAGCTCTGTTTATCGATGGCTCGGCTGGAACAGACTGCGATACTTAATTAGGCTGGATTTCTGCTTTTGATGCGTGTGTTTACTGCATTCGTCAATGGCCCTCCCCCCGAATCCGCATCCACGCAATGCGTATGCCCCGATATCAGAAATTAAAAAAGCAAAAATTAACCCTGACGTGTAACAGGACTTTTTTTCGTATTTAGATCTCGCGTGCTTGCAAGGATTTGACTTGTTTCTTTTTGCCTATGCTAAGTAGAAATACGTGACTCGATAGTAATACTCTGGTAGAATCATATGTTCAAGGTTCAGCCATCCCAATATTCCAAATAGTAGTACCAAATCGCAGGCCGAGTTCTTGAACTTATTTGTAATAGCTATTCGTATTTGGTTGTATCTTTGCAATAACAGCCTTTCTCACGATGTCATCGCTATACCTAGGTACCTAGGTATTTTAAGTGTTAGTATATGTGCTTGCTTGATATAATACAACTATGTTAGTTATTAGTTAACTAGTTAGTTAGTTAGTTAACCTAGTTAACTATAGAAACTCGAACTTAACAGTCAACTCTAAATATAGGCAACTATAATAGTCATTTTAAATTAGTTAACTAGATCTGCCATGACTTACTATGTATAGGTCATTGGGGTTAAAAAGAGCCTAATGTAGGACATACAGTTGGCTTATCTCACGTGAAGTATAGAGTTAGGTACAGCTCAACTCACCTGCCGCGTACCTAAGGTAACCTCAGCCTCATAAGTACAACGGGACCCCCACCCAAGGCCGACCCTCTTTTTCGATTGGAAGATAGCGAAAGACAGTGGCTTCCTCCCCACAATAGAATTTAACCAATTTAATCCATCAATTCGCAGGGCTGATCCTAGAAATCCTAGAAAAGCCAAGGCCAACGTCACAGGGCCAACTTTCAACTATAACTCCAATCTCTCTAAAAGCGCATGTGCTTTCATGCACTTAAAACAAACTTGTAACTCAAAACATATGGATGCCACCTCGGACTTTTTTCGTTCAACTGCTTTGAATCTTAAACTTTCCAAGGTAGCATGTGCTACTTTTCGATACAGTTGTTGTCATCTTCCTTCTATCCTGCTGTCCTGTTAGTTCAGCATGGATCAGTATCCTTCCGCAACTCGAAGTGTCACTGCAGCTCCCTCGGCTGAGAAGTCCAGCCAGCTGCTCCTCCGAGAGTATCCTCACCGAGCCATCGCCATTGCGACACCGACACATGCCCTGATCTTCCGATATAGCCCTACCACGAGCGAAGCCATTGCAAATGGCTCCCTTGCTTCCGTCTCGTCAGCACGACCCCGGGCCGCCGGGGACGGTCCCGTACCTAAATGCATGGTCGAATTCTCTCCTAATTCCAAGCAGCTGCTTAGCGACTTCAGGCCTCTAACTGCCCAACCCATCTACGGAACCTTAGGTCTTATATCTATAAATCAGGATGTATTCCTATGTGTAATCACGCAAGCGTTACGCGTAGCCACGGTGCGACCGGGAGAGACGGTCGAGAAGATTGCGAGTGTCGATTTCTTCTGCCTCAATAGCGCCGAGTACGATAATGTTGTATCCCTAAATCCGTACGATAATGAACTATCCGACTCCATGGCACCGTATGGCCAAAACCTTGGCCGGCGAGAAAGCGAAATAGAATATCCCTACCAGGAGTTGCAGAAGCTGTTAAGCAATGGTAGTTTCTACTATAGCACAGACTTTGATCTGACCAACAGGCTTCAGGATAGGCCCATAGACTCGGACACGTTTGATATTGATAATTTTGACGATTCGTTTCTATGGAACTATTTCATGATTAGTCCTTTAGTTCAATTTAGATCTCGGCTCTTGGCGCATGAACGGGAAGCCCTTGACGCTTCCAGGATTCTAACTTCTGCTATAAGAGGATTCTGTTTAACCATGACGATCCCTCAAAGCGCAGCGCCTTTGCGGGATGGCAGGTCTGGTCTTCCCTCCTTTCTCACCGTCATTTCCCGTCTCTCATGTAAACGAGCTGGCACTCGCTTCAACAGTCGAGGTATCGACGATGACGGGCATGTGGCTAACTTCGTGGAGACGGAAACTATTTATTGGAGTCCTTCTGGTGTTCTCTTTTCGTATGCGCAAGTTCGCGGCTCGGTACCAGTGTTCTGGGAGCAGACCCCGGGTCTCATTCCAGGTCAGCAGAAGATAACTATCACCCGTTCAGCTGACGGGACGCAACCAGCCTTTGATAAGCACTTTGAGGATCTGGAGCAATCTTATGGTGCAGTACACATTGTTAATCTACTTAGCGCAACGAAGCCGGGCGAGGCAGAGCTGACGCATCTATTTCACTATGGGTTGGAGCATTGCTCGCTCAGTCGCACTGGCGAAAAGCAGTCCGCAGATCATGCTCTACTACGAGAGACGGATTACGATTTCCACATGGAAACTAAAGCTGCGGGATACGAAGCTGCTCGAGAAATTCGTCGATATATCGAACATTCCGCTGACGGATTCGCGTATTATCTTGCTGAGCTCACTGATGACATGGCTGATACGAATGAGCCGACAGGTCATCAAAGAATGGTGGTTGTGCTTCAGCAGGAAGGAGTCTTCCGCACAAACTGTCTTGACTGTTTAGACAGGACTAATCTCATCCAGACGCTGATCTCACAGATGGCTGTCGAATCTTTCTTAAACCACCGCGGAGAATACGCCGCGTCAGATTTCTGGATGCGACATTCTACCCTTTGGGCCGACAACGGTGACGCGCTCTCTAGGATCTATGCTGGAACAGGAGCTCTCAAATCCTCGTTCACAAGACATGGCAAGATGTCTATAGCCGGTGCTTTTGCGGATGTCCGAAAAAGCGCGACGAGGCTTTATATTAACAACTTTGCCGACAAGGCAAGGCAGAATACCATTGATATGCTCTTGGGGCGATTGGTTGGCCAGGCTCCTGTCCATCTCTTTGATCCCATTAGCGACTTCGTATCTGGTGAACTCAGCAAGCGGAGTGCTGAGTATTCGTCAACTGAAAATATTACGATGTAAGTCTTTGAGATACCTCTAGTTGCGTACTGTTCTACGTTTTAAACTAACTTTATATAGGTGGGTTGGTACATTTAATCTGAACGGTCGTACTAATGGTATTGACGAGGACTTGTCCCCTTGGCTTTGCCCTCCTGAACTTGGTTCGATGCAACCTGAGATCATGGCTGTCGGTTTCCAGGAGATTGTGGAGTTGAGCGCGCAACAGATCATGAATAGTGACCCCCGTCGGAAACAGCTGTGGGAGAGGGCTATCAAGAGGACTCTAAACAGCCGTGCCAAGCAAATAGGGGGCGAGAAGTATGTCTTGCTTCGCAGTGGACAGCTTGTCGGCGCGGCCTTGTGCATCTTCGTAAAGGCATCATCACTTCCTAAAATAAAGAACGTCGAAGGAAGTGTTAAAAAGACGGGCATGTCTGGCATAGCAGGAAACAAAGGCGCAGTTGCAATCAGGATGGAATATGCGAATACTCAATTGTGTTTTGTAACAGCTCATCTTGCTGCCGGGTTCGCCAATTATGACGAGAGGAATAAGGATTACGCTACTATCCATCATGGGTTACGATTTCAAAGAAATAGGGGTATTGATGATCATGGTAAGTTACCTAGCTAATATGGATAATACGCTGATTTTATGTACTAACTTGGCTATAGACACGGTCATCTGGCTTGGTGACTTTAATTATCGCATTGGACTTTCACATGAAAGGGTTATGGATTTGATCCAGAAAAAGGACCTGGAAAAGCTCTACGAAAATGACCAGGTACGGCTGCATAACTACATTACACGAATATACAGTTGCTAATGTGCTCTAGTTAAACCTCCAAATGGTTGCCGGTCTCTCCTTTCCGTATTATTCGGAAGCTAGGATTACTTTTATGCCAACTTACAAGTTTGATGTTGGAACCGACAGATATGACACCTCGTAAGTATTTGTAGTGTGACTTCTATGAATCCGGCTAATAAGCAAACAGTGAAAAGGCCCGTATTCCTGCGTGGACAGATCGTATCTTGAGAAAAGGTACTAATATAAGACAACTGTCATATAATTGTGCACCTTTGCGCTTTTCTGACCACCGTCCGGTATTTGCTACGTTTCAATGCACAGTTAGCATTATAAACGAAGCACTTCGAGAACAAATCAGCCAGGAGCTGTATGAGCGTCGCAAAGCTGAGGTTGGCCACACGGCTGGTAGTTTGATCAGTGATGACTCTGAAGACGATGAAGATCTCATCGGGTATGATCCTATCGAACCAGGTTTGCCTCCCGCAAGCTCTGATCGACAGAAATGGTGGCTCGAGAATGGAATGAGGGCAAAATCCACGGTCGGACCGCCTAAGTCTAACGGGAATCGCGATAATTCCGCGATGATGTTGAACCCTAACCGCCCCTCGAATCCGTTCTCACCAACCGAAGAACCCGACTGGGTTGCTATCCCCAGGTCTAATTCAAGACTTTCGTCATTTTCCAGCATTTCTAGTTCTCCATATGAGCATATTAACCACTCTACGCTCCTCTCATCATCTGCTGCATCGAATTCTTCGCCTAGGAAGCTACCGCCACCGTTCGACCCGGCAACATTGCCTGTCAAATTCGGCCAAGTCAGCTTGCTTGACGAGCAGATACCCATGCATAGGAACGAACCTCCACCGCCGCCTCCGCCTAGGAGGCAGACGTCTACAGGTGTTATGCAACCCTCTCAAACGCTTACTTCGTTAAGCACACAATCTACGTTGCGAGAACCAACGTCTAACAGATTACAACAGCCCCTAATGCCAACGCCAACGGCATCCTCATCACAATCGTCAATCAAGTCTAAAGCGCCCCCACCCATAGCAAGGAAACCAGTTCATCTTATGTCTACCTCTCCAACAACCAGTCCAGCACTCCCAGAAACTGGAAGTTCCGACTCGCCCATAGAGCAGCAAACACCGAAGCCCCCCATCCCACGCAAAACTTCTTCTGCTGTTTCTAACTTGACGTCTAAACTGGAAGCTAGTAGATCTGGGGCATTAACAGGTGGAATGCATAAAAAGATAGCTCCTGCACCTTCTCTGGAAACGATTTCTTCTAATGGACATGCCGCTGGGATGTCGACCCGAGTTCCGTTACCTGGGCTGGCAGCAATAGAACGCAAACCAGCCTTGCCAACGCGCCCGCAGCCGCAACACATACAGCCGCTACGCCCAGAAGCGAGAAGAGCTACCGTCGACCTCCTGGGCGGCGATGACGGAGTCGACGTGAACGGATGGGAAACGTTGAAACCGAGCTAATTATGTTTTATGCCGCATTTTAGACTGGTATTGGGTTTGACTCAATTTCAACACTGCTAGCATGGCGTTTGCGGCGTTGGGATATTATAGTTAGACGAGTATATAGAGGTCTCGTCAAAAATGAGACTAGATAAAAGTTTCTGTCTTTTTACTTAACTACCTACCTATATGCCAGTTTGAGATTATTGTGAGTGTTATTGTCAATCTTAGAACTTGTTAGTATGCTGTAGATATTGAATAACTAATCAAAGAGAATATGTTATTGGTTGGATATGTCTATAATGCCGTTAATATGCAAACACGTGAAATCAAAGCTACTTAAATCCTTACTAAAGTCTCTAGCTCATAATAGATAGTTAGATCTTATTTAGCTTCTAATTAATCTCGGCCAACTGCTGCTGTACACCGAGCTAACCCCGTCGAATTCTACGTCATGTTAAGATAAGATAAAGCTCTAGGTTAGAATAGGATACCGCGTCCGAATCACGCGTTGCATCGATAGCTCTTGCACCATTCGGACGACCTTTAGAGCTTTAATGAATTAGTTGCAGCATTATGACTTTTTCTACGTTCTTCTACACAAATAGTCCTTCTTCCAATCATAGTTAATTACAAAACCGAGTGGCGGAAATGTTTGCGGTCTCGGCTCTACTATATCGACTAATTAAACTCGATGTACCCTTATAATATGCCGTGATACGGGTCATTCAAGGTCTTACGAACGGGTCCCTAGAAGTCTGAGAAGTCTGAGAGACGGTTCGAAATATTCATAGGAACAAATTGGTCTGTAGATCTCGGGTCTCCAAATAAGCCGATATGCAAGACAAGATGTCGGACGTTTCCAGACTATTACTAGGGAAAAAGGTGCGGATGATCGAAGCCTGGATATCGGAAGTCGCGTCGAGCGAGAAGTATTGCGCATGCTCTAGGACGAGAGCATTAACTGAAATCGAAGAGGAATCCAGCACATCTAGCTCAACGACAGAGAGCGAGCTACAATCATCGAGTGAATCGAGTGAATCAAATAAATCGAATAAGTTTAGCTCTGGTCAGGCTAAGAATCCTGGCGCGTCCCTGCTACACCACGCCACAAAACCAGGACGTACAGATCCGCTAAAATGTTTTGTGTGCGGCTTACCCCTTGATAACGATGTAAAGATGGAGAAGCTTAGGGAGCACGAGGGGAACGTGGAGATGGGTCTTGTACGCAGCGGAAGTCCACGGTCCATAGCCAGCCTCAGCAAGATGAAGCAGGTTGTACCGCCCGACGAACTTACAGCCGCCGATATACTGAAGCAAAACAGCTTCAAACGACAACTGTCGAGGTCGGTTGAAAACTTCGGGCGAAGAACAGTGACTTCCTCGAGGAAATTAAAGGCTAAGGGGACGAGCGGTATGAGGTCTATTAAAAAAATATTCAGCTGGTCAGGGGGCCCGTCAGCTTCAGGCGGCGACGACCTCGCCGCTCGGAAAGATCGTCCTCGCGCTACGGAAACCTACGCTCAGTACAGGCTGAATGCATCATCCGCAGAGTCAGTTGAGACCCTGGCGGGACGGAGTGATGATGATGATGAGCGTAGAAGACCTGGGCTGACTATTGATGATTCTGCAGCTCGTCTCCGCCGGGCCGCCCGCCTGCTGAACCAAACAAGTGCTCAGTCCACGAGAAAGAAGGCAAACAACCCGCCAACAAGTCAGACCAATTAAACGTTACACGGAAGAGTTAAGAATGATTACAAATAAAAAGGGGGCATATTTGATTTTGAAGAGGCTGAATATACTTTTCCTAAGCGCTGGGTTTTCGGCATATATTCATTATAATAGCATTGGGCCACGCCTGTGTGAGTGAGCGGGCATAGGGACAGGCGTTAAGAGCAAAGGGTTGGGTTTAAAACATGGATAACTATAGCGGCATTTGTATTGCAGAACAGGAATACCCATCGACCTCATAGTCAAAGTTTTGTTTATTAAAACAGATGTAGGAGCGTATGTATATTATTCTGGTGCTTGATGCTTACTCAAGTAACTAGCTTGTCGTATCATGTACGGGTGACTTTCTATTAATTACCTTCAAGCTTCGAGTTACAGTTCACACTTTGTCAAAGGGGTATATATACATATCTGGGTGTATTATAGAAGAGTCGATATAACCGGCAAGAAAAAGAAGGAGTAAAGTAATATATGACTATTTAGATGGTAGGGATAGAACATGAAGAAAGAAATAGAACAGGCCTCAGATTTAATAGTTGAGATCATTTCCATTATGGATATCCCTCTTCCTATCATATATTATCATATTGGGGTATCATCACCGGCCTGGTTTGTTGCTTGCAAGTTTTTACCTAGCAGAGAGCTAAGAACGAAGAACGAAAAACGACGAAATGAAAAGTACACCTACAAATAGTTAATGCCAATATTTGAAGTCTTGGAAAAGAGATGATAGATCTCTTATTCCAGAATATATCACACTTGTGATTATCATATTGGACTTCTTTATAATTACACGAGACAGCTTGTCCTTAGGACAGAAGTTATCATATATCAGAAGAGAGAGGAAGCGCAAAGCGTATGTCGCGTTGAATAAATTTTCTGCAATATTTATTTTAACACTAGAGTCGTACCCCCACTGTTTAGGTGTGGTGGCCGGGATGGTGGCATTTTAGATAAGCGTGGAATACATCTATCGGGTACACAGGATGAATAGGGTACTTTCTATAGTCACACATGGAAATTGTATCTGAATCCTTTAAACTCTGGATAGCCGTGTTACGTTAGGACATTGTTCAAAGTGTGGAAAAAAGAAATAACCATAAATCCGTTGTTTTCCTCGAGAGTCATCCAGCACCTCTAAACGAGGACAAGTATAGATCAAAGAAAAAGTACTTATGCACGATAATCCGTATAGGTATAAAGCAACAGATCATGAAGACCCACCATTCATTCCTTGTTAGTGCGATTAGTGAATGCAAATGCACAAAATGCACAGACCACATGCAAGCTATCGCTATGCTCCCAGCCTCATTTAGCTGCATGTGCTTTTCCTTTCTACATACTGCCAACTTTCCCTCGCGATCCCATCATTGTTCGCCGATCTCGAGAACTTCATTGTGATCCCAATCTATTCTTTCGTCGCGTCTTTCGTACCTGGGGGATGATGAAACTTTGGAACTCTACTACTCCTTTATTATAACTGGGTTAATAAATTCTGCGCGATCTCAATTCGGCACACCTCTACTCTTCAATTTTCCAGCCTCGCGCCATCTCACATTTCTACTCGTCCCTCTTTCTGAACCACCCTCGCCGTGTAATTAAGCTAGTCGCGTAAACCCTTCCTACAAATATGGCCGATTTTAGTCACTTCGGCACTTCTGATGAGGAGAATGCTGAGATTAAAAAATTGACACTTGAGGTGGTAAGTAACTTAACTAACTAAATTCTAAATTTTCCGTCTATCTCGCCCTTGGTCTATTCCAACGATTCTTCGCGACGTTACTAACTATAAGCTAGGAAGCTGATACCGATAACTTCGAGTCGTGGGAGAAGCTTATTCGTGCCTGTGAGGCTCAAGAGGGAGGGCTCAACCGGAACTCGAGCCCCCAGGCACTAGCTACTCTTCGCGATGTCTACGATCGATTCCTCCTCAAGTTTCCCCTTCTGTTCGGGTACTGGAAGAAGTACGCCGACCTCGAGTTCAATATATCCGGTCCTGAGTCTGCCGAAATGGTATTGACTTCCCCTTTCTCGATAACTTGGTCGATTTTGCGAGCTAATTTCAACTAGATCTATGAACGTGGTTGCGCTAGTATAACAAACTGTGTTGATCTATGGACTTCATATTGCTCCTTCAAGATGGAGACTACCCACACCCCCCATTTGGTCAGAGAGTAAGTAGAACCGGATGTTTCCTACCCCATAACATTTACCACCGACAGAACAAAAGCTGCATAGCGACCCCTCACACTTATCGGAGCGTTTAATACATATAACTGCACGACTACGCTCAGTCGTTGACGGTGAGAGATGCCAACAGAATCCATAACATGTTGGATACTTTCTCACAGATTCTGCCAGGCCGTGGTTCCCTACAATGTCATTGGTTTGACCTTGAACATCCTCGTCGCACTCTACACCCAGCGCCTCAAACGGATTGATTTGGAATCGGAAAATAGTTGCTTGCACCAATCCCTCCTCTTCTGTATTTGCCCTCCTATCCGCCCTCACTCCCCATCCCCCCTTTGCCGTTCTTGTGTTTACTGACCTTTACCCTCAGGCTCTTCGAGCGGGCCGCAACTTCTGTCGGCCTTGACTTTCTGGCACATCCCTTCTGGGATAAGTACATTGAGTATGAAGAGAGACAGGAGGCTCATGATAAGATCTTTGCCATCTTGCAACGAGTCATCCACATCCCGATGCACCAGTATGCTCGGTACTATGAGCGCTTCCGCCAACTTGCTCACAACCGGCCCATCAAGGAGCTAGTACCATCTGAGACGCTTGCACGTTTTCGAGCGGAGGTAGAGGCCGAGAGTGCTGCGTATGGTGCAGTGCCACGAGCTGAATTGGAAGTCGAGCGAGACATCCGTGTCAAGATCGATGCTATGTTCTATGAGGTCTTCCAGAAGACTCAAGATGAAACAAATAAACGATGGACTTACGAATCGGAGATTAAACGGCCGTACTTCCACGTTACTGAGCTAGAAAGCTCGCAACTAGCTAACTGGCGGAAGTACCTCGATTTCGAAGAGAGCGAGGGTGACTTTGCCAGGACAGCATTCCTGTACGAGCGTTGTGTCGTCACATGCGCCCTGTACGATGAGTTTTGGTTGCGGTATGCAAGGTGGATGTCAGCGCAGCCCGGGAAAGAGGAGGAAGTTCGTCATATCTATATGAGAGCTGCCACCCTCTTCGTGCCTATTAGCCGACCGGGCGTCCGGCTACAATTTGCTTACTTTGAGGAGTCTTGTGGCCGCACTGGCGTCGCCCGAGATATCCACGAGGCTGTATTGATGCAGCTACCTGATTGCGTAGAGGCCATTGTATCTTGGGCAAACCTCGAGAGACGACAAAACGGACTCGACGCTGCGATCCAGGTCTACAAGGCTCAAATCGATGCGCCACACGTTAACATCTTCACAAAAGCCGTTTTGGTTACCCGGTGGGCCTTCCTGTTATGGAAGATTAAGGGATCTGTTGAGGAAGCCAGAACAGTTTTCTTGAAGAACGTGCAGTGGTATGCTGATAGCCGTCACTTCTGGGAGAAGTGGCTCGAGTTTGAGCTGGAGCAGCCTACAAACGCAGAGCTCGAATCTCAACATACTGAGCGCATCAAGCATATCTTTGACGAGCTGTTGGCGAAGAGCCGAATATCATCGACAGCTAAGAAGGACTTGTTCCTGGTCTATCTTACCTACCTCCAAGAAAGAGGTGGAGCGGACGCGATGAAGCAGTTCCTTACTATTGATCGTGAGATTTACGGGTATGTTCTTCTTTCAACCACCTCTCTATACCAGCATGCTAACATTGCATATAGTCCTACTTCGTTGTCGGCGCTCGATAGGCCTGCACTTAAGGAGAACGGCGTAGCAAGGGCACCTCTAGACGATGCGACCAGAGCAAAGGCCGAGAGTAAATATCCCGCATATTACGAGTACTATATGGAACCCGAATCCAACACGCAAGGAACCGCGCCTTTCCAGTAAGCCTGAGTTATAATCTCGGCTTGGACTCCTCGAGTGTTAAGGGGTGGGTGTCCTGACCTCGATGAATAATGATACTTGGTGGGTAAGACGGAGGAGCAATGGGTTTGTATCATACGCTTAACTTCCACATTGTGTAAGGATTAGTTATAATAAGGGGGGTTTATATGAAGTCCCCGACGGGCTGGGATGAAACGGGCTAAAGAGGAACCTGGTGTGTATAATGACCAGAAATATTTAGTCGAGGAAAGCTCACTGCACTCGAAAAGAAAAAGCTACTAGGCAATAGTTTGTACGCGTGTCTTCAAATTTTTTTTTTTTTTTCAAGATCGATCAAATAAAAGATTAATCTATCAGAGAACAAGCTTGGGTTTATTATTGCCAAGTACATATAGCTTAGTACATAATAATGTAGCTAGCTAACTAAAAAAAAAAAAGGAATCATTAACTACATGTAAGTGAATATGTCACGTCTAATTTCAAATTAGTGTCGCTGTTAAGTCTTTGCGATTCCCGCTCGAGTCAGTTTTGCGCAATTGAGTCATCCGTTGAGAATTTGATATCCGATGACAAAGCTCGGCCTCGCCTTTTCTTTTTTTTTTTTTTTTTTTTTGTCTTTTCTGTAAAAGTCTAGAAGACGGGGTTGCTGGTGACGGCACGGTTCTGCCGAAAGCACGAGCCCGGTAATCGGAGATAAGAACCCGTAATAAGATACTGGGTTAACTGGGCTATTGGGTATTTTACCTAACTTTGCTCGGACAAGCTCGGGGGGGTCTCGGGCAACTGGGGGTGTTTTTATTTTGGCAGTTTAGTTCTGGCTTTTTTTTTTTTTTTTTTTTTTTTCTGACTGCTGCGTTAAGAGAGCATGTATGTATGTACAGGCAAAGTGGGCCTCGGGTGCGGCGCCGTGCGGGCAGAGCGGACTACACTACACGTATACGTACATCTATATATGTAAGTTACTCCGTTGTCCCCCAAGGGGTGCTAATGTAGGTGCTGGCTATGTGGGTTCGCGCGGTTCTCTGCGGTCCCCCTTAGCGCTTTTTAATAGCGTAAGGCTCGACGTTCCTGACAAATAACTAATAACTAACCTACCTACAGGCTACCTAACCTAGGTTATACGTAGGTAGGTACCACATACGCGAACTCCATAGGCAATCTAACGGGGATATACTAAGGAAGCTTTCTAAGTATGGTAATGTTAACAGTTTAGCTTGACTTGAGATGATTTGACCTGAAGAGAGTAGATAGTGAAATGAATTGCATTCTTTTTTTTTTGGTAGTGGTTTGTGAATCGTTCGATTATATCAACTCGGGATATTTATTAGGCCAATTGAACCGGATCTGTATAAATAAATACGTGGGGGGCGGGGGAGAAGCATAGATCCCTCTTCCGTGTTGAAACCTTTTTTTTGGACATATGTATTTAGGTATGTATATATTGCATAAAAGATAGACAGCAAAGCTTCAGAGAAGTTGAATGAGTGTTACATGGACATGAGCAATGTGCAGGTTGCATGCATGCGTGGCCCCGTGAATCTAGACGTCCTATTCGCTACGTTATAAGTCAGCATCAGATGTTGCCATCGGTTACCCTCATCAACAAAAAAAAAGTTAGGCTCCTTCCGCAGGTTGAAAAAAAAAAACCACACTACAATTTAGACATGGCAACTGGGCAAGTGCGAAACTAGAGAGTAGAAGTTAGGTACCGTTTAGGGTCCCTTCATAAGGGGGCCCACTCAAGTGGAAGCCGAAAGAAGGGGAAACTAGGGTATCGCCACCCAATAAGACGGCTTAGAATTCCTTCTTACTAAACAATTCGGCTGCTTTTCCCATCAACGGGGACTTGCCGTCCTCGGATTTCTTTTCCTGTAAGCCCTTTAGAAAAGAATTGGCTTCTTCCCTCTCTCTCACCGTCCCTCTTTTCGTCATTATATATCAGCTCTCTTGCCTTTTTCTTTTTTTCTTCCCAAAAAAGTCACCTTCTCCCGGTTGAACCCAATTGCATTTCCTCTGCTGTGCATTAGGAAAAGACAAAAAAAAGTAAGACATCCCACCATATCTCCCCCGCTAAATATTTGAGATATTTGGTTGTGTCTAACACATTGACGCTGTAGATGTCGGCTGCAACTGTGTCCCGCCAGATGGCCCGCGCGGCCCTGCGCACCTCCGCCAGAAACACGGCCAGAAATACATTCGCCACATCTTCTCGGCAAGCTTTCCGACAACACGGCCGACGATTTTACTCGTCGGAGGCTCCCAAGGATGCCCCCAAGGCTTCCAGCTCGTCGACCTTGGTCTACCTTGCCGGTGCTGCCGTCGCGGGTGCTGCCGGCTACTACTTCTACACCTCAAACAACTCGGCCAGCGTCAAGGTTTTCTCCCCAACCAAGGAAGACTACCAGAAGGTGTACAACGAGATCGCCAACCGCCTTGAGGAGAACGACGAGTACGACGACGGCAGCTACGGCCCCGTCCTTGTTCGTCTCGCATGGCACGCCAGCGGTACCTATGACAAGGAGACCGGTACCGGTGGTAGCAATGGTGCTACTATGAGATTCTCACCCGAGGGTGACCACGGTGCCAACGCCGGGTTGAAGCACGCCCGGGATTTCCTTGAGCCCGTGAAGGGTATGTTATATTCCCATTCGTCACAGTCGATACTCATCGCTAACCCGTAACTTATAGCCAAGTTCCCCTGGATCAGCTATTCCGATCTCTGGATCATTGGTGGTATTGCCGCCATCCAGGAGATGCAGGGCCCCACCATTCCATTCCGACCCGGCCGTCAGGACCGAGATGCCGCGGCCTGCACTCCCGACGGACGTCTTCCCGACGGCGCTAAGGGAACCCCTCATCTCCGTGACATCTTCTACCGCATGGGCTTCAACGACCAAGAAATCGTTGCCCTCGCTGGTGCTCACGCCCTCGGTCGTTGTCACACTGACCGAAGCGGATATGACGGACCGTGGACTTTCTCTCCTACCGTCCTAACCAACGATTACTACCGCCTCCTCCTCGAGGAGAAGTGGCAGCTGCGCAAGTGGGACGGCCCCAAGCAGTACGAGGACGTCAAGACTAAGTCGCTAATGATGCTGCCGGCTGACTACGCCCTCATTCAAGACAAGGCAACGAGGCCTTGGGTGGAGAAGTACGCCAAGGACAACGACTTATTCTTTAAGGACTTCGCTGCCGCCGTCACCAAGCTCTTTGAGCTCGGTGTACCTTTCAAGCAGGATACCGAGAAGATCATCTTCAAGCCTGTTAATGCCTAAATTTAATGATACCATCTGATAGAGTTAGAGGGGGACGTGTTAGAAAAGAGGTAGAGAAGGAAGATAAGGCTAGACTCAGACCTAAACCTAGACCTAGACCTAGACCGAGAACTATACCTAGAAGTGGTGTCGTGTCACGTCGTGGCTTTCACCAAGGGAAGAAGGGAAGAAGGGAAGAGACGTGAGACTGTGGGATACCTGCCCCGACCAGGGCTTTGATTGAGTTATATACCGTTTTCATTAGCCTAGTTAGTTGTCTGTTCGATGTTGTCAAGCGGAGCTTAAGAGCTGTGTATATCAATGAAACATTCCCATTGCTATATCCATCTGTTATGTAGGTTCATCTACCGTATGATGCTTGCTTGCTTGAGTGCCAGGGTGAAGTTTAGTCCAGACGGGAAAGAATCTGGGGATGATTGAATTGGAGATGTTTTAATAGGTTCAACGTAACTGCAAACGTAATGGAGATCCTTTTTTTTGTGTTCTCCACTGCCATGTGCTGCACGTAGTCACTAGGCTACTAATGTACCTATTATTCTAGGTACTATTTTATGTATTTTTGTACTTGTCTTTTTTGGAGATGGAGTCGTTGCCCCACGTTTTTTGATAAGGTAATTTTTGTAAGTCCTTTTAACACTACGACCTGTGTGCCTTTGTTATCCGCCAGTTACTACGTCAAATGTTGAATTTTAGCTCCGTTTTTTGATTCTACAAGTTAATCTCTACGTCCTAGGAGTCCACCACTAGGTGAAGCGTGGTAATAGAACTACTGCTTAGATTGGGTTGTAAATATTCTCCCACCTGTTCTTTTCTTTTTTCCTTTTTTCTTCTTTTTTCGCCTCCCGCTTTTTTTTTCTTTCCCCCAATGGCGACGGCGCGCATCCCAGCTCTACGCCACCTCATCGGTCGGTGGCAGCAGCCGTTCCGGCTACCGAGGCAGCAGCGGCGCTGGGCGCAAGTACACGACGTGCGGTTCGTAGCGACGACCCAGGCGTCGCGCAGCGTGACCGAGAAGTACCGCGAGAAGCTCGACCGCAAGGCGCGCGAGGAAGGGCTGCGAGATATCGGGGAGCTGAAGGAGGCGTATAAGGACCGCATACGGGAACTCAAGAAGAAGGATAGCGTTTCGGTCCCGGGTCTCGATGCTCTGCTCGCGGATGAACCTGCGCCGGCGGGTAAAGTGCAGGGAAGGGCGGAGGATGGGATTACCGAGAAACCGCCGCCGCCGCAGTCCGCGGGCACGGGCACGGGCACGGGTACGGGGAGCACCTCTAACGCCGCTGTGAAACCCCTCTCCGAGATCCTCGACCTGCCGAAAGCCCGCGCGCTTCCCGAGAAGGAGCTCTCCGCGATATGGCGGCTGCGGCACGCGTCCTCGCCGCACTCTCTGTGCGCCGTGATCCCGAGCGCCACGTACGCGACGATGGAAGCGACGGCGCGGCGGCACCCGTCGTTCGTGCTGCCCGTGCCGCGGGGCGCCGACGTCGGCGCCGAGATCCACTTCCTGCAGTGGGTGTTCGACGGGCCGTCGCGCACGGCGACCGTGCTGTTCACGCAGCTGGCCGAGTACAAGGCGCGCGGGGAGTGGGCGCAGCCGCACACGAGCGTCACGCACTACGTCGACGAGGGGCTCGCCGGCGTCCTCATGGCGGGCTGCGTCGTCGACGGGCGCGGCGCGAGCGTCCAGGACGCCAAGTGGCTCGTCATGCTCATGCAGAGGTTCTACGGGGGCGAAGGGACGGGGGGCGAGAAGGATGGCGGCAAGAGGAGGTTGTTGGAGGAGTTTGGGAGGGGGGATGGAAAGTTTAGCGTCGAGAGGCTGTTGGAGGAGAGCGAGAAGTTGGGTTGAGAGGAAGAGATGGATGGCATGACGACGATGATGGCTTGTGGAAGAATAAGCTAGGGCAAAAGAAATGCCTAACTCTACACACACACACACACACACACAGACAGAGAGAGAGAGAGAGAGAGAGCCCATGTTTGAGGATTGACAAAGACGATACATAGCCTATGATATAAAGGCGTTTGAGGATAACATGTACCTACTTAAAGCCGGGTTAGACGAGGGTTAAACGCTGTTCATGGGATAGACGAACAGGAAAGAGGGCTTATAGCTAGGCAGGCTCAACTGTACAATCAACTGTATAAATGCTATATAAATGGGTATTCCAGAATCTAGATATGGACAATTCTACACCCGAGCTTACGTGCTACTCCCGGCAGTGACTTGTTGGATTATCGTCATTATATCAACCACACTTCTCACTGCCACCACCGCCATCATTATCATCATGACTTCTCATCATAACTTGGCGCCCTCGGCTCTCTGGTCCTCCTTCCTCGCCTCTTCCTTCAGCACCCGGCGTAGCAACTTGCCGCTAGCGTTCTTAGGCACCTCGTCGACGAACCGCACGCCTCCCCGCAGCCGCTTATGCTGCGCAACGCGCCCCTCGACCCAGGCGATGAGCTCCGCCGCCTTGGCGTCGGTGCGCGGAACGTTAGGGCGCAAGACGACGTACGCGCGCGGGACCTCGGTTTCGCGAACCTTGTCGTGTGCCGGGACGACGCACGCGTCGGCTACTTCGTCGTGCCCGAGGAGTACGGACTCGAGCTCCGCGGGGGCAACCTGGAAGCCCTCTGGTGAGGGTGTTAGCGGGAGTGTGTGTGGGATTACGAGGGAGCGGAGGGAAATAATAAAGAAGCTAGAAAAGTAAGGGGAAAAGGTAACTTACTGTACTTGATCAACTCCTTCAACCGATCCGTGATGTAGAAATTTCCCTTCTTATCCACATACCCGATATCGCCTGTCTTGAAGAACCCATCCTCGCTAAACGTGTCCTTCTGCAGCTCCGGCCTATTCCAGTATCCGGGAAAGACGTTCGGGCCCCGGAACCAGAGCTCGCCCTCGCCTTCGCCGGGGCCCTTTTCCACGCCGGACTCAACGTCGACGATCTTAGCCTCGACGTTAGGCAGGAGTTTCCCGCAGGACCCGTTGAAGCGCTTCCAGTCAGCGATGTTGCCCTTGGTCACGGCAGGCGCCGTCTCGGAGAGCCCGTACCCCTGCATCACGGGGATCGTGAGGCGCGCCCACACCTGCTCGACGAGCTCCCGGCCGAGGGGCGCGGCGCCCGAGTTCACCCATTTGACGCTCGAGAGGTCGTATTTCGAGACCGAGGGGTGCTTGGCGAGCGCGAGGACGACGGGCGGCGGGATCGCGGCGAAGGTCACGCCGAAGTCTTGGATCGCTTGGCAAAACTTGTCGAGGTCGAATTTGGGTAGTACGATGACCTGCAGGCCCATGAATATGCTCTGTAGGGCTATGCACGTGAGACCCTATCCGTTGTGTAAGCCTCATGATATACAGATAGGTAGGTAGATAGGGAGGGAGGGAAGGGGGGAGGTTTGTTTTTCACTTACGTATACGTGGAAGAAAGGCAGCACCGCGATCTGCTTGTCGCCTTTCCCGTCGATCCCGCCTGAGTGGTATATACCATTAAAAACATCGCAATGCCCCAGCTGTACGAGATTAGCAGCGATGTTGTAGTGCGTCAGCATGACCCCCTTCGGCAGCCCCGTGGTCCCGGAGCTGTACACGAGGAACGCGGTATCCTTCTTGGGATCGATGCGCGGCCGCAGCGACAACCCCAATAATCCCGAGCTCCCGCGTATCTCAGTGAAGTGCTTGAACTTGCCCGTCGGGTCCCTCGCGTCGCCGAGCAGGATAATGCGGTCCTCGGGTAATCCGATGGCCTTGGCGGCCTCGAGCACGGTGGGCAGCATGGGGACCTGGGTGACGATGCCGACGACGCCGGAGTCCTTCATCTGGTACGCGAGCTCTTTGGCCGTGTACGTCGGGTTCGCGGTCGAGCACGCGCCGCCGGCCCAGTGCACGCCGAAGAACACGGGCGGGTAGTCGATGCTGTTCGGCGAGAAGAACCCCAGCACGTCCCCCTTCTTGAACCCCCATTGCGACTTGAGACCCTTGCCGAACTCGAGCGCCGCGTTGCGCGCCTGCGCCCACGTGTACGACCGCCGGGTGTCCGGGCCGATGTATATCTCTACAACAAGTCAAAGTTAGATTTTGATTCTCGTCTTACACACTTAACATAGTTATACTTATATATTAGACGGCAGGTTGAGATAGGAAATAAATGCAAGCTTTTTATTCACCTTTATCTTCTGGAAACGCCCTATCCTTCCTCTCGAACACGAGCTGCCATAAATCGACCTCGGGGATCTGCAGCGGCGCGTGGAAAGACTTGACGACCACCATTGCTGACGACAGTGAGAATGATGACAATGACGACGACGACGACGACGACTACGGGATCCCCTGTATGTAGCACACCTCTCTATATAAGCGGAAACAGGAAGTTAGCAGTAGCAAGCACAAGCAGTAGTAGTAAGAATAAAGACGATTCCGGTTTTATTTTTAGTTATTCACAACGCAAGGTAATAAAGTTAGGTAGTTAGGTAGGTAGTTAAGGTGAAGAAAGTCAAGGGTAAAGCTAGATCGGTGAAGCTCCAAAAAGCTCCCGCGGTTAAAGCTTCCGAGGTTGTTTAGTCAAATCCAGAAACAAAGGAGCCGTGGGAAGCCGTGGAGCTGGACCCCCCCTTAAGGATCCATTTAGAAAACCCCCTCCATGAAGGAACGATGCACTAGTATAACACTACGCCTTCCCATGTCAGTTGAGTGGAGTCCGTTGGGGTGGAAATACCATAGTAGGAAATAGGAAATAGGAAATAGTGTACGAGCTTAAGCTTAGAGATATTATTAATCGGGGAACTCACGATCCCTAACCCGGACATGATCTACTTTGTTTCCAATTGTGATACTACGTTTCAAGTTATGATGGAGCCTCCTAAATAAAGCCTCTACTGGTTACTCTGACGTCGAGTAGAATATAGCGGGTCAACTCTTATACAAAGGTAGAGAGAGATTCAACATGAGTAACTTGCGGACAGCTCTCCGTCAACGGATGCATGAAGGAATAAATGCTTATCTCAGATGGCTAGGATATGGGGACCCCGGATCCTGTGGAGGAATCAAAACACTAATCCCAGACGAGATAAGCTTCAATGTGCCGTTGCGGGGAAATTCGGAGAGTTAGGTTGGAGCTGCCAACCAATGTGAAGATATTCAGAGTAATCCATACATCTAGGTAGTTAAGCACTTTCAAGTAGTCAAACTAAGTAGTTAGATTAAGTAGTTAGATGTAATATCGCATGGTTGATGTGAGTATAAACATTATATATGCTCTATGTCGTGTGTATTTACTTAATCTTATGTACGTATAGGTATATATAATATATAATTGTATAAATGTGCACGATATTTCAATGATATCGTATGTCATGTGGAATCGTTTCCGTACCGTCATGCATTCGTATTCAAACGTAGAAATCAAAGGGGGTATCATGTTTTAAACCAATGATTATGCCGAATCGCTGCTCGACTGCTCGCCGTCTCCATTATCCGTCCCGGCCTCTTCTGGTCGTACCCACGCCGCTACATCCTCACAGCCCTTCGGTATTCTGCATTTGTCTCTGGCGTCGCATGTCTTCCATAGAACTTCGCGAATCTCCCCAAATATTTGATCCACTGCGTCCATCGCCCAAATCACGTCGAGGTGCTCATAATCCGGCAGAATCTTGCTATGAACCACTCTGACATTCGGTTCCCTTCCCCTCTCGAAGCGTCGCAACAGTTTCTCCCCATCTACAAGGTTGTCTTTTCCGGCTACCCAAAGTGCAAACGGGCAGACTTTTTCGTTATACCACGCTGTGGCACCTTTGGGTTTCTTATGGTGTTCCCTATTCATGTGTTGCAGAATAGAGCTTCGGCGCTGGCTGGCTGTCTCAGCGAGAGGACCGTCCGTTCCATCTTCGTTCTCCTCACTCCGCCACTCTTCCTTGGTAGAGAGAATACATTTATGTTTGGCGAAGCATTCTCGACCCAGCCACCAGCGCATCGACTCAGCGCTAACATAAACGGGGGCAAACTGAAACATACGGTCTCTTAAGCCACGATCCCAACGGGTATCCGTCCAGTCGAATAAGAACGAGAACACCGTATATCCAAGTCGTCCGTAGATACCGGAAGGTAGAATCGAGTGCATGGTCATCATGATAGGGATGAAGGCGTGGATGCCAAACATAACCCGGAAAAGACCTGGTGATATCACACGCATGAACTTGAAGTACATCTTGCCAATCAACGGCCCAGCATAGGCCGCTGGAGCAAGGGCACAGAACACGGTGAGTTTTTCTCCAAGCTCGGGACGTTGTTCTTTCGCCAAGGCTACGAATGTTTGCGTCGTACCTTGGGAGTGGCAGATCAATCCAATCTTTTCGAATCCAGTTTCGAACAATACCCTCGAGACTAGCGCAGAGAGATCGAATACCCCCATTTGTCGAATGTTCCAGCACCACATACGAGGGTCCGAATATTCCAGCAAAGCGTGTTTTGGGTGGAAGCCACATCGATTGTTTCCTAACCATACATCATAACCCGACTTGCAGAGGTAAAATGCCAACGAATCGTCGTCGTTGACACAATACGCTCCCGAACTCTGAAGTAAGCCATGCATCAGGAGCACGGGAAACTTAGGCTTCTGGTTGGGGTCCCTTAAACGTTTCCTGTTGTCTCCCGTGAATAACTCTGGTCCTCGATAGGCTCGCTCCTGGTCATCTAGCCTGGTATACTCTCGGGGATCGTAGACGTGCCATAGATCAATGATAAATCCATCTTCGGTTTGTACCTGGAATTCCTCAATATCCAACCCTACCCTCCGCGCATAGTATCCCACGTCGCAGATGACTGGATCCGGTCCACCTTCAGTCGGAACATAGCCTTCATTTCCCTGGGCATTCTCTTGGTCTGAAGTTCCCTGGCTCTGGGATTTCCGCCTTTTCCAGGCCTTGTCTTGTTCCTTGCGTATGGTCTGCCTTCGAATTTCCTCGTCGCGGAAGGGCCTTCCAGCATCGGGATCTCGGAATGTTATGCGTTGCCAGACCGTGTTGCATACTTTGGGTATGCTCGTAAACAGTGCACCGAGAACAATAACACCGAGGAAGGCCGCGCTAAGGAAAAACGACGTGAAGCGAAAGGTCCAGCATTGTATGTCGCGAAGTAAAGACGGTGGCCCGTATAGAGGAAGAGGAGGGAAAAGCGGATGCGTATTTGTTGGTGGCATCGACCTCCGCAGCGAACCCTCGGACGATTTCTGTGCGGCCTTATTATTGGCATATGTCCCTAGGCCGGAGACATTGCCTGGCGGTGGGAGGCGATCGCTATTAACACGATCAATTGACTCTTTAGAAACACCGTTTTCTAACTCTCCTTTCAATATATTTAGTTTATGCGCTTGCTCAAGTGGGACAGTAGGGAGTCGGTTCCCATCGGCTGTGACAATGACCGGATCCTGTGGTGTGACGAATTGAGCCTCGACGGCAACTGTATCCTGGTGTTCGTTATTTTGAGTTGTCTGAAGCGAGAGTTTCTCTGCTTGGTGGGCGAATTCAACCGCCGTTTGGACAGTCACCGCGCCGGATGGCTGTATATTGTCGCTACTAAGTCCCATCGCGTTTTTTTTTTTTTTTAAAAAAAAAAACTACTAAGGTATGCTCATCTAGTCTTGAAGGTTATTGTGTGAAGTCTTCGTATGGACTGGTTAGACGAAATGAAGGTTTTATCTCGAGGTCCAGATAATTGAAAGTAAAAAATGACGACTCATGTATCGAGTAGGTCGACCGTTGCTAAAGCTAGTTGGAATCTAGTAGCGAGTGAGATTCAGGTAATCCAGTATTCTTCACAATCCTGCGTCAGCAACGAAGCCGCGTCATGGTTTTCTTAGAGGAAAGATTTCAGGCCCAACCCTGATTGAATTCCAAGGCAGTCAGCCACCGACGAAATGAAGATATATCAAAGCAAGGACTTGGCGCGAGACTAGTGTAAATCGGTGAGTGGCATTACGATCAAGGGGGTCATGATAAAAATGGAAGGCGATCCCCTATTGCAGGGATTTAGAAGCGTAGAATCTTGCCAAGGTGCGTCCCGGAGATCAAGGAATACTACGTCAGAATGCAGATCGTAGCCTGACTTTTTTAAGTGCCTGTTGGTTGGTCGATTCCGAACCACCGGACACTAAATAAAAGAGGGAGTGGAGGATGAATGTTCCCCTGAGAAGTTGAAGTGGTGCGGATTCGACAACAGAGACATGTGAAAGTGAGGGAAGAAAAAAAAAAAGAGGGGGGTATATTCTTTTAGTGGTTGTATCACTACCTATAGGGGTAATACAAATCGCCACTACATATGCGAGGTAAAAGAATCTTCGAAGACATGAATCAATCTTATGGTGAGTGTCAAGTTGGTGGGATAATTGATGTTGACGGAGGAAACGCTAGTCAAGTTAGCTCTTGCGCGAAGAAAGGAGAAGATGAATTCGAAGTAGCACATACGTTAGGTAATTACCTTATAGACCTTATACCAAACAAGGCACCTGCAATCAAGAGTTTAGGTTAGTACAAAGTTGTTAACTCATATGCAGGTAGGTTACATAATACCTATACTCTCGAGTCTCATGTGAGTAGTAACCTAAAACAAGATATTGGACTTACATATGTTAGGTAGGTACATTCGAGATTACCTAGTTACAGGTAGTACATGGATCAATTATGTTGGCTTACCTCAGATATGTGAGGTTACCTAAGCGAATTGAATCTTATTGTGATAATTTATCCAAAGCGAACAGATCGCGGAACTTACTTACTTATAATACGTCAATTAGTTACAAAATTTTCACTTTTCACATTAACTATCCTATATTAAACCAGTATGCGTTGTACAACAGCTGATAATCGTACAAACACGTGGACACCGCCTCTTTAATTGCAAACCATCTGTGGGTATTGATAACGCCGACTCACTCTATAGGAAATCGGTCTGTGCGCCTTGTCGAATATGGACAATGCCTCGGTCAAAATTATGGCAGATGTAAGCAAAGCCGAAGGTCAATTGGCGTGGCTTGAGGGAAAGAAGAGTATACCACGGGTATACAACACGATAGAAAACACTTTCGAAATACTCAAAATATCTCAGTACCCCAAATACTAACTATATTTACATTCGCGATTACATATAACTCGTTAGGGTCTTATGAGTTGTCAACCTATCCTTTTATTCGTCCAACTCGTAAAAAACCATTGACCTCTAAAATTAACCCGTTCCTCTACGCGCGACACCTCGCGACTTGCGGGGCCCTGATCCGCCTTAATGATTTCTATCACGGCGCACCGCTCCTTAACACTCTAAAAGCCACACGTCGCGACGATGGCTAATCCGACTCCCAATCCAGCTACTCATAGAAAGCGAAGGCGGAGGAGAAGGCAAGACAAACCCGCCATCTCAGCGAAGCTAGTGCTGGACAACCATGTAAAAGGAGATGTTGGTCTATTATCCAATAATCTATTTACCGACCTGTTTCCTGATTTACAAGACGGTGAGTGTGTCTCGGGGGGGATATTCAGGCTTCCTATACGCAGCTATTTGGAAAACTAACAAGAACTCAACGTGATACAGACTCAGGCGAAGATGGGACGAGCCAAACTCTCAATATCCGACATGTTGCTATTGCCCCTTGGACACCGTCTCCGAATCACCAGCGAATAAACTGGACTATAGTACCAATCGCTAAATCCACATCCCTTGCCGATACCACAATCCAGTTCTCTCCTTCGTCTCTAGCTTTGCAAAGTTTTGCGACAACATTGCAGCAGGTCGCGCCATCGAAGCTTTCCGGTCATAATAGAGGCGGTATCGAAGTCCTGGTCCTAGACGTAGCAACGGTCCCCTTAGATACCGTCTTTGTACATCTCGAAAGTGACTTGGTAAAGAGACTTGAGAATGGAGAGGGAACTTTCTTCAACGGTCATCCATCCTCTGGGGATAAAGCTGTTACAGGAAATGACACCCCGACCGAACGCCTCGCTGCTGCGCTGCGTCTGGCTTTAGGAACATTGAAGATTGTCCATACTGGGGATCTATTCCCTTTACCCCTACCTCCGCATCCTGTTACACATGTTCCTCCGACGCCCGGCAAGGTAACACTTTGTGAGCCTGTAGCACAGGGCGTTCTAGCACCGACCACCAAGATCATCTTGACCAGGGGCCACGCTCAGTCGAAGCAAGCTCGAGGCGCCATTACTTCGCCGCAAGCTTTAAATAGTGTCGATCAGGATGGCGAGGACACCGCGACCGACCAGTTCTATTCTGCTACCGAAGAACGAGATAAGGCAGATGGGCCAAGCGAGACCTCGGACATCGTAACAGATATTGATACTGAGATCTCAGAACCTGAGAATGAAGATGATCTATCCGACGATTCGCTTGACGATATTATCTCCCTTCAAGCTCCGTCACTACCATCCACCAATGCTAGTGGCGTCTCTACCATGCAACCGGGAACGCCAATGACACTCGGACGAGGAAGGGTTGGCAACGGCATAAATACCCCCTCGGTCTTTTCCAGTTTTACCGCTACTACTGCTCGTCAGGATCGTCCTAGGGGTCGCCTCTTCAAGGCTCACGGCTTAATGAACCAAATACCATCCGAATTGCTCCACCCTAAGCCGCCAGCTGAGGATGACGAAGAAGCAAGGGTGTATGTAGATATCACCTCGCTTACTAGGATAGGATGTTTTTCTGGGGATTGGATCCGACTTGAAGCCTCAGAGGAGCCTCCTGCTAATGGAGCGGGCTTATTTGGCCTGGGTAGCTTCGGCCAGCCGGGAGAAGAAGAACCGGTATGGAGACCGGCCAAGATTTACGGACTCCCGGAGGGTTATTCTCACAGACCTATGACGAGAATTCCAAGCTCAAAACACGATGTAAACAATCGAAGGCCTTCGTTTTTCGATTCTCAAATTCCAACACATACGGGACCCAGCGCGTACATGTCGCCTCTCCTGCTTGCGAACCTAGAAAACGCGTCTTATGTTCGCCTATCCCCGCTGAGAAGAATTGTTCAGACCCAAAAGCCAGGGCAGTCGAAAATCACCGGATCAACTCGTCCTCCCTACGCTCGAGATGTCACTCTTCAGCAAATACGAACGCCCGTCTCATCCGAAAAAGCTCTCCAGACAGCTATATTCGGTGGGCTCAAGGATCACTTCGCACGAAGTATACGCGTAGTCAAACCGGGTGACTTAGTTGGAATTCCAATTGACACGCAGCTTGGACGTACGCTTCAGGAGTCAACTAGTACTGGTGATGGCCTTGTCCTCGACGATGTTGTGGCTCTTACAGCTTCAAATAAATCCGGTACCGTAGCTGCATCGAAGCCAGATGCCGTTGCCTGGTTCAAAATCGCTCACATAGAACGCCAGAAGACGGAGCCCGTAGAAGAAGAGGACGAGGAGGATCTATGGGGCGGTGTAGCTTGTGTCGACAGCTCTTCGACTCAGATTGCCCAATCTGGTGGCACTACTAGTTGTCTTCCGGGGACGAAAGATAGTAATTGGCCTTACTATTTAGGTGTTGAAGAAGCTCCTCGGCCTACATCAACCATCCTTTCTTCGGTCGTACAACCTCAGACGAGGTTCACCCCGCCCCTAAGGCGACGGCTAAGGGAGCTATTAGCGGCTGCTACGAGTAAACGAGCTGTCCACCTTAAAATGCCCCCCGTTGCTATTCTCCTTGTATCAAACCAACGCAATATAGGCAAAGCTACTTTAGCCACCAATGCCTGTGCAGACATTGGTCTACACACCTTTACCATTGATGCTTATGACGTGGTCAATGACAGCGGAGCTGGGGGAAGCGATGTCAAGACGGAAGGTCTCCTAAAGGCTCGAGCAGATCGTGCCATGAGCTGCGGTCCGGAGTGTTGTGCTCTCCTTATTCAACATATCGAAGCTCTTACGGCTGACAGGATGGTGGCCGCAATGAAGGAAGTCCTTGGTGAAACCAGGGTACTGATCGCGACGACGACCGAAGTAGACAAGGTGCCAGATGGAATTAGAGGGCTCTTCACTCACGAACTGGAGATGAGTGCTCCCGACGAAGGCGAACGTGAAGGTATTCTGCAATCTATAATACAAAATCGCGGGGTATCTTTAGCGCCCGAGGTTGAGTTGAGTAGCGTTGCTCTTAAAACGGCAGCTCTTGTTGCTGGTGATCTAGTCGATGTGGTTGAGCGTGCGATAGTCGCCCGTGACTCACGTCTAGAGGCGCTTTCAGCAGAAGCTTCGAACGAGAATTTGACTGTCACCGTTCGCGACGTGCAAGTCGCAGGAGGCTCATCGGCAAGGTGCCTAACGAAGGCCGACTTCGATGTTGCAGTAGACGCAGCACGAAAGAACTTCGCGGATGCGATTGGCGCGCCGAAGATTCCAAACGTCACCTGGGATGATGTTGGTGGTCTCAGCAACGTCAAGGAAGCGGTGATGGAGACGATTCAACTACCGTTAGAGAGGCCAGAGTTGTTCGCTAAGGGAATGAAGAAGCGTTCCGGTATCTTGTTCTACGGCCCGCCTGGCACGGGTAAGACGCTGTTGGCAAAGGCAATCGCCACAGAGTACAGCTTGAATTTCTTCAGTGTAAAGGGTCCCGAGTTGCTAAACATGTATATCGGAGAATCCGAAGCCAACGTCCGCCGCGTCTTCCAGCGAGCCCGAGATGCGAGACCCTGCGTCGTCTTCTTCGACGAACTTGATTCGGTTGCTCCGAAGCGAGGAAACCAGGGTGACAGCGGTGGTGTCATGGATCGTATCGTGTCCCAGCTTCTCGCAGAACTGGATGGCATGTCCGGGGGAGACGACGGGGGAGGTGGTGTCTTCGTTATCGGTGCCACGAACAGGCCTGATCTACTTGATCAAGCGTTACTACGTCCCGGTAGATTTGACAAGATGCTCTACCTTGGCGTGTCCGATACGCATGAGAAACAGATCACGATTATGGAAGCACTAACAAGAAAGTACGTCTTAGATATAACTATCTTAGCCCGGCACGGGGAAACGATTCGTAGTATGCTAACGTCGCTTATAGATTCACACTTCACCCATCCGTTTCGTTACCAGCTGTCGCGGAGCACTTGCCATTCACATACACGGGTGCTGATTTCTACGCATTGTGCAGTGATGCCATGCTTAAGGCTGTTACGCGGCAAGCCTCCCTAGTAGACAGCAAGATCCGGGCCATAAACGTGGGACGGGAAAAGGATGGACACCCACCAATCTCTACTGCCAACTTCTTCGACCACCACGCCACACCCGAGGACGTGGCCGTCATGGTCACGGAGCAGGACTTCCTTGACGCGAACCGGGAGTTGATACCCAGCGTCAGCGCGGGCGAGCTCGCGCACTACGAGCAAGTCCGGGCGACCTTCGAGAACCAAGACTCGAAGCCATCATCGCAAAAACAATTAGAACGACCGCAATCACCGCCGCCGCCATCACAGCCGGTGATAGCCGAGGCGCCCGCTACGCCGGCCCGCAGGCCGAAGTCGCGGTCGATCTCGAGCACTAAGAGCAACAAAAGCAAAGAGACGACACCCACCAGCAGCAAGGGGAAAGGGAAGGCCCTCGCCAACGCCAGCGACGAAGACGGGGAGGGGAGCGAGGGGGAGAAGGGGGAGCCGGAAAACGGGTTCGGTGGGAGCACCAGCAGCATGACGAATGGGAGGAGGAGGAGGAGCACGAGTACGAGTAAGAGTAAGGGGAAGGGTAAAGCGCTAGCACAAGAAGATCAAGATGCACAAGATGCACAAGAACAAGACCAGGATCAAGATCAAGCGCAGGCTTCTTCACCTACACCTACGGGAGCGAAGTTTAATCATGGGACGGCGAGCGATGACGAGGGCCTTTACTAAAAATGGAAAATTCTGGGGTGCCGTCAACAAGAAAAAATTGTGAAGGAAGAGGGTAGGGGAGGTTGGTGACTTTGGAGGTTTTGTTAATAGATAGGTTAGGTACTAGCTAGGTCAACGATATATAATATCTATGACCCTATCTTATTACTAGTTACCTACCTACCCTAGGTAACTACCTCCTATGACTACCTAGGTATATATTATAATAATACGTATGTTATTAGTCCAAACAGAAACAACCCTCATCCTGAATACACCAACAGTACATTATTATACTGGTACTAATACCAAATCCCTATAACTAAGTTACATTATTATAATCAATCAGTCGGTCTTTATTTATTTGTTCTCTTCTCTTCGCAAATTTGGTATCTAATAAGCACCCCCTCGCCCCCTATGATCTGCTAATAAAAACAAAAAAAGAAAAGCAGTATTATGTAAGTTAATAGAAAGAAGCTCGCCGGCAATCGTCCGACGTAGTTATCAAATGCTATGAGTATAATAAGGATGATTTATTATTTCTTGCTCTCGACGACTTTACCTTTTCCCTTATCGGCTCCCTCTTCCTCATCCGTCTCCTCCTCGTCATCGTCTTCCTCCTCTTGTTCTTCATCCTCATCCTCATCTTCGTCATCGTCTTCATCGTCGTCTTCCTCTTCTTTACCTTCCTTCTTCTTCTCTTTATAATCGGGATCCGCTTCGTCTTCGCTATCTTGCTCCTCCGAGCTCGTCGCCTCGGGAATCGCTTCCGCCTTCTCGATCTCGGCGATTTCCTCGGCGGACACGTCCTCGACGACGGCGCCGTGGAGAAGCTCGCTTATGTTAGGAGATGCCCCTGTGCCGTCCGCCCTCCAGGACCCGGTCGTCGGGCTCTGCAGCATCGGGCGCAGTACGTCTTCCGGAGTATCATCTCCATGTCGTGATGCCGCCGTCGGCGACTGTAGACCTGCCTCGATTGGCGATAATTCCCTGTCCTTGTCTGATATCTTCAGCTTGCTCAACTTCTCGGCTGCCGCACGAGTGGATATTCCGCCTCTGGGCTTAGCCAATGTGGAAGTAGAAGCAGCAGCCCTCGATGCCGCAGTTGTAGTCCTCGCCGTAGTAGTAGTAGTCCTTGTTGTTGTGGTCGTTGTGGTCTTCGGCTTGATCGGAACTACTTTGGCAGTCTTGGAAGGGGTTGCTTTAGAAATCAGTCTCGACGTCGATGTCGACGTTGATGTCGACGTTGATGAAGTTGCTTTAGATGGAGTTGCTTTAGAAGGGGTTGCTTTTGTGGACGTAGTTACTTTAGGGGTAGCCGTTTTAGAAGTGGTTGTTTTCGTAGTAGTCGCCTTAGACCCAGATGCCGCCGTGGCCGCTTTAGCTCTAGACGACGCCGTGGTGGTGGTGGTGGTTGTGGCGGCTTTCCTGGCGCTAGAACTGGTACTGGCGGTAGCAGTGGATTTCTTAGTGTCCTTTGCATCCGTCTTCTTAGTAACCTTAACTTCCGCCTTCTTGGTGACTACTTTCTTAGTATCCTTCTTTTCTACTCCCTTGGCGTCTTTGCTGACTGTCTTTTTAATATCCTTGGTCTCAGGCTTCTTGGCATCCTTTTTCTCTACCTTCTCGGTGTCCTTGGTGTCCTTGGTGTCCTTGGTATTCTCAGTGTCCGTTTCCTTCGTATCCTTAGCATCTTCAACGTCCTTGGTATCCGGACTCTTGGTGACCTCGGGCTCTGATTTCTCAGCAGTCTTACTCTCCGGCTCCTTGGTTTCTTCGATATCCTTGGTCTCCTTCGCCTCCTTGGTGTCTTTGTCATCTGACTTCTTCACATCCTCATCCTCCTTAGCGTCCTTATCTTTCTTCCCGTAGACTTTCGCACGCAAACTCTCCAGATGCACCTGCTTCGCTCTCGCCGCGGCCTCCTCAGCAATACTACGGACGGGTTCGGCAGGGCTAGCTGATTTAGCTGCTACACCGGCTTTACTTGTTGATGACGCCGCTGCTTTAGGTTTGTCATTTTCGGGTAGCGGGGGTGCTGGGGGAGGCGGTGGTGCGGAAGCATCCGCCGCAGGGGTGGTGGTCTTTTTCGCAACTTTCTTCTTAGGTTTAGGTGGTGGAGGCGCCTGGCTTATAGGGGGAATGGTGAAGTCGTCGTAGTAGATGGTGACATTTTGTTTCAATTCGCCGTATTCGTTCCACTCCTCAATCTCAACTAGATCCTATGCGACCACCTTGTTAGTGGTACATCTCGACAGTTTTCATTCACAGTCGACTTACACCCAGAACCATGCCCATCTGAACTAAACCGGGAAGCTTGCGTTGTCGCCCAGATGCATCCTTGCCAGCCCTTCGACCCCATAACATGCGTGCCTTTTCATCAACAGCAATATCTATAGCTTTGAATGGCACCTTGTTGGCTCTCAGGATAGTCTCCAATCGCGAAGTAGCCGTCACGATGTGAGACGAACCAGCCGTGAGAGAGGTGTAAATATATAAAGCGGGGTCTGTCGAGTACGTCGCGGCGGGCTTGGGTTCTGCCATCGTGTCGCAAATGATTTTGTCAATTTTTTTTTTCTTGATGATGATGAAACAAGTCGATAATAAACGAAAGTGGGAAGAGAAGGACAGAAAATCAGCTTATTATGTTTTGGAAAGTTGGAGATGGGATGCTCCTGGTTCGAGTGTCGGAAGAATGCGAAGACGGATTCCCCTGGATCAGATAACGATAGACGGGCCGCCTAATCGATAGTACCTTTACGAGGTTTAGCACGTTTCACCCGTGCTTCTAACCAGCCCGCCGGCATGAGACCGCTAAAGACTAAAAGCCATTGGCGCAAGACCTAAATTTTGATTGGGCGCTTGTACCTGAATATGACTTCATATCATAATTGAATAAGATTTAAGGTTTAACTGCATATCTGCAGCTTTACCGAAACCTCGGGATTCCTCCTAATAGCCTATCACGCAGACGTATACGTAACACCAATAAATTAAACTGCAGATTGAAAAAGCATATTTAAATAAGAGGTAATCTCGATATTAGATAGTTGAATAGAATGCACTTTGCAGGAAGAAATACATTTGAGAACAGAATTTGTTAACCCTCCTTTTCAGTTACATAATAAAGAAACCCCTAAACCACATAAGTGCACAACTATTAGAATTATAAAATGTAAGAGTACTAGACATTCTAGAAGACATATTGAACCAAGGTAGCTATAATGAAAGGGAAATTCCATCTAAACAAGTTTGAGGATGTTAACGAGCACATTGTCGAAAACACACCTATTAATAGATCGCTTCACAATAGCATATCGCAGAAGGGACTTAGATGTTTAGAATCTACATTTCTTCAGCTGAATAAATATAGATCAAGCCATTTTTGGAAACATCTACAAATTTGATGTAAACGTGGCGGCAGGGTGGGCACTTATAAGTGACAGCATTCATATAGTAGGAGTGTACGATATGAACATTAACTGGAAGTTGGTATGAAACTTTGAAGACTACCTAGTACAGGCCTCTGCAAAATGAGACATGGAATATGGAATGTAGCCACCCGCTTCTTACTATTATTCCAAACAACTTTCAAATGTAAACATGAGCGGGCATATTTATATGCTCGGGAATGTTATTACGTATCTCATTGAACGACCACACACAGATAGAATGTAGTCATGCTGGTATAAACATTGGAACCTGGTAGGTAATCACGTAGTTATTCTGTCTTATAACCTACCTGTCTTGAAGTCTCTTCATTGGCCGGAGTTTCGAGTTATACACGGAGTTTGGGATGATGCAGTGGCTGGCTGTCAAACAACGCACTCGGCTCAAGCCCCCTTATCCTTCAAGTTCTGCAATTCGTCACTTAGTTTCTGACAGATAACTACCGAGTTTCGCGACATCGTTTTCACTCATCTGTGGTTCGACATTTCTTACTAGGGAAGATCCACGAATCGTAGAATGTCATGTGAAGCAAGTGCATGCGTAATCACTTCTTACTTCCTTCACCCGACGATGAAGATCTTCCGGCTCCTTATCCGAAAGATCCAGATTCTAACGTGTCCCCAGGATGAAGCAGCCGACGGCTTATACGACGAAGGGCTTGTGAGGATGGGAGCCGTTGATCCCGGACCGATGTCGTTTGCTGACATACAGTGCTTCCTTACCGGTCACTGCTCCTCTTTCTACACGCGTACGAGTTGTCGTATTCAAGGTTGCTGCTCAACAACCTAGCCTATTCTTTCCTTTTTCTTTCACTTGTCTTTTTAGCAAGCGGTAAGACTTGATAGCATTGATGTAACATTTATATATTACATATACAGTAATTAATACGAGTGGGGTAACTACACTTATGTTAGCAATGTCTCGGTGTCAATGCTATAGGTTACAACAAATCAAGACTATAACCCTTCTACTTACCAGTATTCTCCTATACTCCAAGGAGCGTTTGCATACATCCTAGGTTAGGCTGAGCCTTGTTGGCTGTGGAAAGAAAAAAAAATAGTAGATCGTTTGCATAATTCGCTCACTCCCGAAGGAAGTGGCTCGGTCTATCCGCGGTACCGGTTCCATGGGGAAACAGAGATAGGTAATGGGAGGACGGGAATGGATCAGTCGGAAGCGGTACCTATAATATACCTGACTTACATCCATCCATTGAGGTCGTAAAAAGAAAAAAAGAAAAAAAAAGTAATAAAGGTACGTCGTCGTCTTACGCAGCTCGCCCAGGTCCCCGAAAGAAAAGCTTGTTAGTTCCATTTCTTCTGGGTTTATCTGCACACGGCTGCAGCAAGGGATCCCTGCTCGTACATCGCCGGGTGGGTTGCAGCGAGCAAGCCGAAGAGCGACAAGGCTATGGAGTTGACTAATGCATTGCGAATAATGGGGAGAATTGATCTATACTATTGGCTGCTGCATTGAAACTATAGCCCGTGGCTTGAGCCTCCGCCCACGTAAATTATTGATAATAGATATTGATACAGTGTATGTCTAGGTATTATTTGTCTTTGTTCTATTATGTGACACAGAAGCTATGAGCTTACTCGCAGATCACAACTCCTTTTCAGCCAGAGTGCCCTGATTGCTAGCCGATCTTGTTTTCCTAAGTTCCCGTTGTGTCTTAACTTAGAGTGCCCTGTTTGAAACTCAGCCGTCTTACTTTGAGCTCCTTATTTATCTCATACCTTAGGTAACCAAGTGTTAGTTATACAACCCATAGACGTGAGTTCATCTTCTCTTTTTGCAGATACGATAAGTGTGTAAGCATTGAGAAAATTACAGCCTTGTCCTAGAATCTACTCTTGTCATATATCATAAACCGATTTGCATATATCATCTGTCTATCATCCGCAACGGCAAACGGCTCTTCTCATTGGCTTACCTATTACGCAGTTATATGAGCACAACATGAATATTGAAAGCTAAAATAGGTAGAAGCAGCTCACAGGTCATCGGGCTAGCCCAGTATATTTTCTATTCTGGTAGTTGCCTAACCGTAATCAGCGATATAGAGTCGGTAATGTCTCGTACCGAAACGTAACTCCCGAGCAAACACCCTCTCGCCCAACAACCCCGAAACGCCGGGCGCGGTAACGTTCGTCACGCCCAGAAAAAAAAATATAAACCAGGTTCTCTCTCGCCGGTTTCCCAAGGGGAAGGACCTCATTGGAGAGAACCTGTTGGAGAAAAACTCTAGTGGCCAATCATCAGGAGAGAGCATTGCTTTTTCTTTTTTTGCCCACTACCCTGCTGCCCAATGGCGTCGAAGCCCGACACCAGAGGACATATTTGACGTCCCGAGCGCTCGGGTAGGATGGGTAAAGCGGTTCGGCGGCCGTCGGCCCCACACCTCTTCATCTACCTTGACGGGCAAAGAAAGCAAAAGTACGATGAATGATGTTTCCCGCTGCAGATGTTCCCTTTGTGCCACCTACGTAGCTCACGTACGATGCAACAGGGGGGGAGTGTGGCAGCTTTCGCTGCACGTAACAGCTAATATGTGCATGATACATTGGTGCCTCTGCATGTGATGGCGTGCGTGTGTGTGCTAACGCCGTACCGTAGCCCGCGCGCTATCAGGTTCAGCTATGGTTCGCTTAGGCCGGAGCGTCATCCTTCTGGTCCCGGCGGCCAGGAATGATCACGCAGGCTGAGCTAGAGAGAGCGCGAGCATAAGCATTAGATCTTACAATACATTAGCTATGCACGTAAAAGGTAACTGGTATAGGAAATGTCCTGCAGCCGTGCGAAGTCGCTTAGGATCGCTTTACCATGGGGGAGAGACGGACGGAGTATCTGTGTATATGTCCTGGGTAAGATATGCGTTTGAAGGAGCCGCCCAGCCCAGCCCGGCCAGTACCTAGATCCCCCCCTTCACTATAAATCGTTTATCACGAACAGAATACTACTCTGTCGACAAGGGGGCCGGGGGCTCGCTGAGCCTTAGGTACTACTTTTGGGCTGCAGCCTGCAGGGCTATGAATAACGTAACCTACGGTAATGACGATGTAGCATTTGACCATGGCCCAATAAGCCAAGTTGTTGGGAACGGGAGCCAAGGGTCGGGTCTCTTTTTTATCCAAACGGGTATTTCGTTCCGGTCGTGCACCGCAACCTCGAACGCCCGCGATATGTTGCAGATCCAAACCCTTGGGTCCTGATAAACCCCGAAAGGTAAAAGAAAAAAAAGTGATAAACGATAGATTTTCAATGCTACGGGTTTTCCCTGAACCAAACATTCTTTTTTCGACTGCCGACTTCGAGCTTTTGTTACAGCGCCTCTTTTATGGAGAGACAGCCGAAAAAGGGGGGAGGGAGGGCATTCTCATCGGCAACCCGAGGTTTTGGTCGTTGACCGGAGATATAGGATATGAAACATAAGGTTACTTTCGACGGCACGGGTTTCTAAGAGGGCTTGAACGATGAAAAGGGCTACTTACCGCCCGCATGGAACACACGGACATGGACGGTGATAATACACCAATATAGGATTCCAAATACGTACTATTACTTGGTTAGCCGGGCATAACCCAGGCACGAAATGACGAGATGCCACTCAACCAGGAACAGGCGAGTTCTGGTCGAGAACAAGCCCTCGGATAAGGGAGTCCAGTCAGTCTGACAATATTCTTTTCTAAAGAAAGAAATAATAATAAGAAATAAAATAAAACCCGGTAATAATAGGCTTGGTTCCAACCGTAGGGTATTTTTTCCGCCGAAAGAAGGAGGATTGACCTCAGCATGGCTTAAATAAAAAGGCCCCCCCCGGGTAGGCGAGATAATAAATAAGTCTAGTTTTGGTCTGGTTTTTTTTTTTTGTCCTCGTTGCTTATAAAAAGGGCCACGGGGAATCCTCTGCCAGCGCACCAACGCAGGTTATTTCCGCTCCGTTTGCCCTAGTTATTATTGTTATTATTAGTTATCATTTTTCTCTCACTATATATGTGTGTGCGTGAGAACTTACGTTAGAGAGAACACGGCTAGCAAACTACGTCTAATTTCTATTTTATCATTTTATCATAAACTCCTTTCGTTGACGGGACCGGAAGAGAGAACTAGAAGGGCTTAGTTTAACTACCTGGTGTTGAATTTCCTGATTTTTCAGGGTTTTTTTCTCTGCTTGTTAGTGGCTTATCCCCCAGAGATTCTCAATATGACAGCTCACAAAACTAACCGACATGTTTCGATCAGGTGCTCCGTGCTACAGGAGCGGTAGAGAGAGAGAGCAAGCGAGAGAAATACAGAGAGAGAGAGAGGGCCACGCGGCGATAAACCAATAAGCTCTTTCGATCTGATAAAAGGTCGATCTGCTTATATAAAAATAAACATTAAAAAAAAAAAAAAGCCCGCAGCAGCCGCCGCAATGGATGCCGTGCGTCATCGACTAGACAGTGGCTATGACCTCCGGCTGCTGCCAGAGCTTACGTACAGCCACCACGCGATCCCCTCTTCCGATGATCACAGAGGGTTCCGTGCTGTCCAGGATCCGTCGTCTCCCGGAACTGGAACTGGAATTGGAACGAACCGTCCTGGACTAGGGACGGTAGAACTCGCCCTGAAATGGTGCGACCACCGAAGTCAAGGTTGTCCGTACGAGTGCGATTCGAAAAAGGCTTTATGTGAAAGATGCGAGAAAAAGCAGTGTAGTTGCATTCCACAGTTAGGATGTTTCCTTCGTTGATACCTATCTATCTTTCTCTTTTCTTATTAGAGATGGGGGTTTTTAGGGAGATAGTCGATCTAGAGCGTTGGGCTTCTTACTGATGATTAGAAGGGACTTAATGTTAACTCTCAACGGTTCATTCATGTCTGAGAGATTCTAATATGGATGTGGTTATGTGTTAAGAGAGCAAGCAGTGATTAGGTGGTTTATAGTGTGCGTGTTTCTTTTCCGAATATACTTTCCCCCTATTTTACCATGACTTCTATGTCAATATCAAATAAAGCTACATCATTGATGTGATCGACTTATTTGTCCATGTGGTGGTGAGCGAGAGCAAATTTAGAATTTTAAGCATAACATATTCCGTACAGCGATGTTCGTACATATCATCATCATCATCATCCGTGCTACCTAAACACCTTTCAGCCTGGTCCTGTCCAACCATTCAAACCCTCCAAACCTCGTGGCTCGACAGGGATTACCGGTTTCATCACGGTGGAGATATAGGCTATGTTGGGCTCGCCTCCGGAGCCTTTCCCGAAGCCTGTCAGCTTCGAACCGGGTTGCGGGATGGAAGCAACGCAAGCCAGTTCTAAGATTTTCCCGTAAAGAGATAATCAAAGCAAGATACGCACTCTAATGACCGCATCGAAGAAAAAAAATTTCTCTCACCGGTGTGGGGAAAGGTAGCCATCGGATCCCCCTGGGGTTAATTATTATAACTGCCTTATACGCGCTGATCAGAGCGAAATCGGCCTTATCACCGAACCATCTCATTTAACCCGTCCGAGGTCGACTTAGACCATGGTTATGGTATTAGAAGTCGGAATTACTTGAAAATAGTTCACCTTAAACCAGCTAGGGATTATACAACTCGGCTTTATAATAGCTTTATAATATTAATTAGAATCTTGATATATACTAAATATACTGCTAATATAACTTAGAATCGGAAATATAACCCATTTAGTAGCCTCTAACTACTTTCCTCGGTTTATTCCACCTCGACCGAAGACCGAAAGGATTACATGGAAAAGATATTACGAGAGTTCACACATTCGAAGAAACACAAGAATGAATTATTTGGCAACGGAAAATATATTTGTCATTGGTCGAGCCGGTCCCGTATAACCAACACGATGCCCTCCAGTTGAATATATGCGACATATAAAAGAACCATCCAACTCCTCCGCATGCTCTCTCCCTCTCTCCTCGTCTCTCCTTTCTTAGCACCGCCACTTACACGCGCAATACATAGCCTTGTAAATATAGACATAGTAGAGAAAGCGCTGTACAAACGCCTAGGGGTATTCGGCCAAACCCGGCCAGATCTTTCCTAAACCGATATATCTCTTCTTTCGCTTCCAAAAAGTAACCCCAAACGTCCTTCCCCGGAGAATCAATGGTGTATGAATATATGGACAGAAGTGAATAAAAAAATTTTGTCCGAATGGTTTTAGTTTTAGGCTGGCTAAGTGAGTTTGCTCAACCTTTGCGGGAGCTAGAACTCAGTTTTTTTGCCAATTGGGAAATTGACACAGCTCGCAAACTCCATCCATCTCTAATCTAACACTTAGATCAGGAGAGCGGCACCCATGGCCACAACACCCATTAGCAGACCGGAGCCAACAGACACTACGCCGGCACCAGCGGTAGGAGGGACCGCGGGCGCGGAAGATGATGGCGCGGCGGGAGGCGTGACAGCAGGTGGTGTGGGAACCACCGAAGTCAACGTAGGGTACGTAGTAGGGACCACATAGCTGGAAGTAGCATTAGGATAGGCAGTAGGTCCAACGTGGGTGGTTGAGTTGGCGATGGGGTAGAAGGTAGAAGAGATGATAGAAGAAGAGGAAGAGGAAGAAGAAATGATGCTGCTGCTGGTAGTGGTGTTCAATGCGACAGAGCTGGTAGGGTACGCGGGAGGCGTCGAGATCGAAGACGAAGTCGTTGGCACAGAGCTGGTCGACGGCGTGTACAGCGGGCAGGCAGTGTTGTCAGGGCTGCACTTGTTGATGGTGACTGTCGCCGTCAGGTAAGATGTGGCGGTGGTGGTCTCCGCGACGGCAGACGCGACGGTGGCAGCCACTGCGATCAAAGATGAGGTACGCATCTTGAAATATTTGGTTGGTTGTTCGATGATCCGAAATATAAAAAATTATGGGGTATCTCTCTTCTTTTTTAGAATATCCTCCTCGAGATCGCCGAAGTGGAAATATTCCAAACCAATTGTTCCCAAGCTAAAATAGCTAACTTGTGTGTAAATCACTGGATCCCGCAAGAATGTTATATCAAAGGCGTGTTTTGTTGTTAATCCTGTCTGACGATCGGAATTGTACTTTTCGTTAAGTCGTTTTTTTGCTTGTTGAAGGAATGGATATAACTGCGTAAACTAGATGAGATATTTAAAGGAGTGTGGGTTGCAAAAATGCAAATTGGATCGCAATTACGAAGGAGAGTGAAACGCAGTCGGTGCTTGAAGCTGACGGGACCTTAAAAGGGTAGAAGAAGGGGGAACGGGCGACGGGAGTGGATGCAGGGCGGCGAGCCCTTTTTTTATTAGAACATGGGGGGGTGTTAGATTTTTGCAAAGGCTTGCAGAGACTTGGAGAGAGACAAGGCCAATTCTGTTAATTCTGCCAATAATACCTCAGAGACATGGGACGATTAGTACAGCTAGATCGAATCAAGGCACACCACCCTTCGGATTAATGTGGATCGACAAACGTCTCCCGGAAAAGAAACAAGGGTTACATACATAGTACTACATAGTATGTAGTATAGACAACGGGCCCCTTGCCGGGGTAACGCGGACAAACTTACAAACAGCCTTAATTGCGACAAAGGGTCAACTCTATCAAAGGGGGGCTATTGGGGTCTAGTCACATATCTGAGTTACATAGTACAATTAGTTACCAACTACTAAACTAACTAACTAAAATTGAGTTGGCCATGTAGTTGGTCTTGTCAGTTGGTAGTTAGTTCAATGGGGCCATGGATACAAGTCGAAAAGAAGATGAAAGAAAACTATTTAGGTAATTGCATTAGAAAATGCGTGTTTTAACTGGGCAGAATAATACAAACGGACCCCATCACGACAAGCTTGGCAAGCAGCGCGTGCTGCGTGCTGCGTGTTCCTACAGTAGCTCGCTCGGTAAGGTTTATTTTTTTTTGTTCGTTGTTGTTCCTGCAGGAAAGACAAGAAAGAGTGGATATAGAATCCCAGCTAAATCTCCTGTCATTGGACTCCCCCCATGTGTACTAGACCAGGATCCAAGGATTTAGTGCAGCCGCTTGCGATACCCTTTATAGAAGTAGATCATCGGAGCTAAGGCCAAAACAGATTTTAGGGATCTCCCTAGTCTATCTAGCCAATAATAGTCTACCGTGGCAGTTTGGCTTGTAAGGAATAGGAAATCATACAAAGTACGTACATATGCAGGATTACCTAGGTTAGGTGGTGTTGCATTCTTAATTCTAGTTTATTATGAGTTGAACAACTCATTTTCATTCTTTTCTTCGTCCATCATGTTTGCCTCTCAGAATTAAAAGTCTTTAAAAAAAAAAACCATTATTCATTTTTATTGCCACTATCCGATGGCAAACAGAATTAACAAATCGCGCTTAATAGGAAAATAATCATATACCAAATCTCTCCCATTGGTTCGCATCAAATCTATTCTCCCTTCTTTTCCCGAAATTGCAAACATCTGCGTCGCATGATCCTCGCACTTCGACGTGTTTCGCACCGATCTCATCCCTTAGGGATCTAGCCGGGGGATCTTGTTTCCTGATCCTTCTCTTCAGTTTCTTCAGTTTCTTCAAGATTACCTAACGATCTTTCAAGGTGGTCAGTTAGGTACCTACGCAGAACTAGTTGCTTCTCTATACCATCTTTGGGTTTTCTATTTCACTGGTTTTGACTACATGTACCTCATTCATCTGGCATTACATACAAACAACTTAAGAAGTTATATCGACCCATTTTCCTAACCCCCCACCTGAATCAAACGACTAGAACGCGCGCATTAGAAAGACTAAATGAGCATTCTCCACTAGCCTCGCCACCCCGAGATGAAAGGAGAGCGGTTCCGGTTCTGACGGTAGGGCAACCAAGTGGTCCTAGCCACCGAAACTATGTGGCTTCACGCATCGACATACAATCCATACAATACAGGGAGGACCTGGGAGTTTTAAAAGCAAGCCCAGATCTTTGACTAACGTAGGTTCTCTCGCAAACCCGACCCTATGATAACACGTGAGGATTCCGACTTCATGCTCGGGTAATGACTAACATCAGGGGAAGTCTTAGATTTCGAAAGATATCTAGGTGCCTTAGGCACAGTACGCGTATAACTACCTAAAGTTAGGTAGGTACTAGGTAGGCGTTCTTAGTGATAATTGGGGCCACGTTCACCCCACCCTGCCTTGTGAATAAACGGATTATATTGGTACCCAAGAGGATTCCTCTTCCCCGAGCCACCGTGAGCTGTAGTAGTAGCGTTGCTGCCGTAGTAGAACAAATCATCTCGGCCCGGAAAAGGGGCAGGCTGAGGAGGTTGATGCTGTTCTTGTCGTGGCTGTCGTTGCCAGCCGTCGCGGGGGTCTGCATAGTATTGGGCACTCCACGGTGGAGATGTCGGGGCGTAGGCATGAAAGTGATTGTGGTTCTGGCGGTTTCGCTCGGGGCGGTCAGCGTGCGATCCCGCCTCACCGAGAATCTGGTTCAGGCATTCCAAAACTGACCGCTTGAGTTTCCCGTGGTCGGGCGCCTGTCGTGCCTCAGACGTGTACAGGTCATCGTCAAGGATCCTGGTGGTGTTGGTGGTCTGTCGTCCACCATATGATGATGATGTTGTCGTCGTCGTTGTCTTGCTTGAACTTCTACTACTCCTACTCCTCCTGCTGCTCTTAGACGACGACCTTTTCCGCTCAGCTTCTTGTTCCGCCTGTCGGAACCACTGGTAATAGTAATTCCACGCCTCCTGCATGTCCTGCTGCCGCTGCCGCGCGCGTTCTTTGTTCTTCGCGTCCTCCTCTAGCATCGTCCGGACCTTGGTGATCTCGGCGGCGCATTGATCCTGCTTGGCGCTGTGCTCGATATAGTGCTTATTGATCGCGTCATGGGTCTGTCTAAGCGAGTCATCCACGCCCTGGACGACTGCGTGGGTGTCGTGAACATCATCACGGGTCCGCTCGAGAGCGTCCTGGGCGCGTCCGGCGACGGCTCGGGCGTCCGCGATCCCAAGGGCGACGACGCCCTTCAGCTCCTCTACCTTCTTCCCGACCTCATCCGTCGCGCCCAGCGCTCTATCGAGCGCCTCTCCAGGCGGGGCCCACGGGCTACGCGCTACGTAGCAGGGTTCGTCTTTAAGATACTGCTCCACGCCGTATGGGAAGTAATTGAAGTACGGCTGGTACATCGCCGCCGCTCCTCCTACTCCCGGAGGTTCCTGATGGAGTGCGTCGCCCGCTGCTTCGTGCGCAACGTCATGGACCACCTCACGGCCGACTGCCCTCCCCGCACCCGCCTGCTTCTTTGCCTTCTTGTTCCGGGGCTTGGGAGCTGGATAATGGAAGAAGCACATCACTCACATCACTAAAGGAAGCTGAAAAGTTGTGCGAGATGCGATCCAGTTGCACTTTTTTTTTTTTTTTCGAGAAGATAAATAAGTCTCTGTTTTATAATTCGCCTAGTTACATTGAGAAAAATCACCTTGATGATTTTTCTCGATCTTTCGCGGGAGAATATTTCATCCTAGCCTATTGATGATTCTCCTCTCGGCCAAAGACGAAAAATAAAAAGACATCTTAAACGCCTCCCACCGCTATTTCGATGCTTTCGCATTGTTGGATGTAGGATCCCGAAGTATACATCTACATGACTCTTTGGGGAATGCCTATGGAGGTTTCACATGCTGGGAGCGCATTTGATCTCCCCGGCGATATTCTGTCACCTAACCCGAGACAGGGTATATACGGAGGGACAGTCAGAGCTTATACTTCTTTGTCGCTACTGGAAGTCATCCAATCATTTCTGTCTTTAACCATTCGGGGACCTTGAACCACGAGGTCCCATTTCTAAACAAGAGTTAGGAAGGTATGGGCCACCATATTCGTTCATTGTCCTCATCAATGGATGGCTGAACTCTTTGATTATCGGGAAGTCCGAAACGTGTTATATGGGTACTAAGATGATGTTTTAACGCACGTGTCTCTGGAAAGGCACCGCATGGCACATGTGGCATGGAGATGATGCTTCCAGCTCATAGCTTGAACGGGGGGGGATGCGGGTTTTAAGGAGTTTCATTTCTGGGTCTAGACTACGGCATGGGACATTGGAACGGTGTTATGAAAGGGATTTAAAGTTTAGAGTCAAGGGGCAATGAGTCCCGATATAACGGCAACGTAAATACTATATATCTGGAAATAGAGATTTGCAATGGGTCGATGGTATTTTTTTTTCAATCCTGTCTTCTTGTACATTGTATATCTCGAAACTCTTTGGTGTCATTCGAGTTACGCCCTCCGACCAGTATTGTTCAAACAAAGGAACACTACCCCCAGAACACAAACAACAAACGCGCCCCGGTAAGAGGAGGGTTATCCCAACAAGAAAACAGTCGCAATACCGAATCAGCAACTTGGTATCCCTCTAAATATATCATATGTTACTGCGATCGGGACATGGACATGTTCTTTACTATAACCAGCGTTACTCACGTATTCTTCCATGGCCTCAAGGTTCTGTATTTATCTAGGGTTATATTTTATTCCTCCTTGCCGTTCCATTCTGCCTTCTTCAGTTCTATATTTGAGATGATCTACGGCTATTTACCTATTAAACTCAAAGTTCCCCGAGGCCAGTTGACGGGGTTGGATAAATAACCCCCTTTCCTATTTTCAATAATCAATACTCATAAGCTACTACGGCAACAACCTATGTCACCCGCGTTCTACATATACGGCATACCTTCCAGTAGATAAGAGATACGTAGCCAGTGATATAAATCTTTTAAAAGTCAATGTTTCGTAAATTCTTGAACCATAGGTAAAGTTCGTCTGCTATGTGCGCAAGCCCATCATAATCCACCGCACGCCGAGGCGTCAGAAGGGGGAGGAAATAAATGGTGAAGAATATGTACAAGTTGAAGAAGAAGAAGAAGAGAAGAGAAGAGAAGACGGAAAATTCCCAACGTCAACACCCGCCCCTGCTATCCATCCATTAGGGCGGAATCCCTGCTAGTTTGTATCGCCCTCTCTCACACCCTTAAGCCCCTGGTATCCTACCGAAAAAATTCGCAAAATGTAAATCATAGAACGCCTTGATAGAGCCCCTGGGTATCGCCGCCCTCACGTCCTTACTGTTGACGCCCATCATCAAAACTGCGTGGTGTGTGTATAAGTGGTTTTACGCTGTGAATCGTCTCCGAACAGCACCGTCGCGCTTCGCCGCGGAGCCGTCCGAGTATACCTTTACAGAGTTGATCAACCAATACGAGTCCCTGAACGCCTCCGGGTTCTGCGACACGTAGTCCTGGCACGTCGAGGCCTTCGAGGCGCAAACGGGGTCGCTGCTAAATACCTTTCCGGCCCAGTCGCCGCACAGCGTCGTGTCGAAGACGATCTGGTGCTCTCGGAAGTGGCTCGGGATGTCGCAGCCCTCGCCGGAGAACGAAGTCTGAGGGTTTCCCCAGGTGCTCGGGTCGGGTTGTCCCGCCGCGATGTCCTGGGGGATGTCGCCGTTTCTCGGGAAGAAGAAGATATTGATGGCGGACGAAGTCCACTCTACGGCAAAGATACCGCCGCCGATCTCGTTGAAGCCATTTGCGAACGTTTGCGTGTCTTGACTCGAAGTTCCACAGCCGATGTTCCCGGTTCCTGGAGCATTGCAATCGCCCTGCGAGAACGTGCATCCAGGGCCGGTATGGAGAGTGTACGTGCTGTTCGTGTCGAGGTTGACCCCCTCGATGATATCAATTTCCCCGTTAAAAGGCCAATCTTGACCAACAGTCCAGAATGCCGGCCACTATGAAGATGCAAGTTAGAAATCATCTTCATCTTATGATTGAATGAAGGAGATCGGGAATTGAAGACATAATTAAAGAGGGTAAAATACTTACAGTTCCACACTGGGAAGCTGGCTGGTGGGCGATATCAGCAATAATAAGGCCGGTAGTATAGGACTTCTTAGAGTTGACTCGAACAGATCCACGACCGCCGATAGGGTTCATGGTGGTGTAGTCGACGCCGAGGTATACAGCGTCATTTGCTAAGCCAGCAAGCGAATTGGCATTCGCCTCAATTGCTGTCTGGTACCTGACAAATCCGTTGGTTGGATCAGGGAGACTGAAGAACTCGAAACCCTCGAAGAAGTTTGTTTGGTCATAGGAATCTTGAATTGTGTAGGCAGCATGTGTTGCTGCGGCTCCGAGAGCCAGAGCGCTACCGAGGCGCGAGACTTGAGTTGTGAATAACATCTTGTCGACGTTATGGTTTGGGTGAGAAAAGGAACGTGAACAGTATCCGAGATGTGTGTCTCTTGAATAAGTGGTAAGGAACGGAAGAAAAAACACTTGCACCGGGCAAGGTCACAACAGGATAGTGAATGAACTGTGTCGGTATTGAAAACCGAGTATCTTTGAATATAAATAAGTGATAAGAAAAAGTCGAGTCTCAAAGACAAGAGTTATGAATTGGAAAAATGAATGTGTTATGGCCAAACAATCACGCGGCTGGAGATTTCGTTGTTGCTTGTTGAAGCACGTGGCGGAGTTGAGAACAAAGGCAACAACGATAAAGAAGCCTGCGGTTTTGACTTTTGAGGGTCCGTTAAGTGGGATTGAATCAGGTAAATGTACCTAGATTTAATGAAAGACAAAAGTTGGGCAATTGGTTATAGCCGCATAAGGAACGACGACTTGGCCGAGTTGAAGAATGATAGAATATGCCTAACCGGAATGTGTTAGCCACCAGCGGCCACCAGCGGCAACAGTCGAATATAACGGATTTATAGAGTTCCAGGGGAAGGTCGGAGAGAAGAAGAAAATGACAAAAGATTATAGCTAGATGTTTCCCTCCCCAGCCCGTAGATGAATTAAGCAGGTGCTCTCGAAGCTTACAACCTTCCTAGGGAATCTAAGAAAGATCCCGGGAATTAACTAACAGATATATCATTGCCATGATTGATGATCAATTCGCGCAGGCCGGCAGGCCGGAGCATGTGGGATGGCTTCAGCAATTCGAACATCCTCGAACAGGGTCACATTACACATTACACATTATTCAACACCCAACGAGGAGTAATAGGATCTAGGCCGTCCAACCAGTCAATTGGTGAAACGGGCCTTCGTAGAAACGCGTACACATGAAGCTAGCATGGGAACCCGGGCTCACATCTTTCGGGCCGGAGGAGGTAGGAAAATGATTGTTGGTTGGAGGACATGTCACCGAACTGGGTGTATTAGAAACATAGTTAGTCTATGGGGATAACTAGTGACATGGCTAGTGACATGGAGCCTCAGGGGAACAATTCTCTAGAATGCGACAGTAACACGCCCAAGTTACCATGCAGAAAGGCTGAAAGGTTAAAAATTCCTAGAAAAGCCCAGTTAAGCTCTTAAGCTCCGTTGTGCCGCCGGGTTTTTTTGTGGAGGAGGGGAGTTTCCACGTTGGGCAGGTTTAAAAGCTCCTCAGCCAATGGTTGGCATGGTACCCATCGAACCTGGGAATACCAACCGCTACATCCTTGACAGCGCCCGGCCAGCCCCTTATGTCTTGCATAACGTCTTGTCCAAGTACCCTTTACTAGCAAAATAGCATACCGTGTTACTTACCGGCTTACGTAGGCTATCAGCTGTGATAAAGTTCTACGCGCCACAGCTGCTGATTGGCCCTCAGCCCGTTTTTGAAACAACATAGCGAAACAATTCGCTCGAAACGGCCTGCTTCCTCTGGGCATGTCGTTGGATATCGAAATTTAAATCGGGTAGTAACTACTACGCATTTCGACCCTCCTCCGAGTCCGCCTCGGGGGATCTACAGAAACTTGGAAACGAAATGCTACCCTATATGCTGGGTTATAAGATTGAGTTAAAGTCCTAGAGTTGTTATACATTGGGAGCTATATTCCCATACACTATGTAATTAGATAAACTGATGTTAATAAATAAATAAATAATTAATTATTTTCCCTCTTTTTTCTTTCCGATGACATAGTTTTACTCTTATATCGTCAAATGACTAGTTAACTAAATAATATTAAGTTAAAGAAGTTTTGTAACTGTCACATATGAGACCTGTTGGTAATCAGCATGTGAATATCCCTAGCCAAAGATGATGACCTCAGCCGGTTTTCATATTATCTAAGATTAGACATCTACCTTAGTATAGACCAACAACTACCCCTTATCCCCCTTATCCATCAATACCCTTATGAATACAAGCGTAAAACCTACTTGTCGCATGCTATATTAAAACCTTAGTAGGTTGAACGCTAGGGATGCACCCCGGATGCAAATCGTCAGCTTTTCCCTATAACGCATGAATTCAAGAATCCTACGAACATCTATTTCGAGGTGACAGTAACACAACGCATTAAATTCGTTCTATACCTGGAGGGGAATCTTCCCTTGACGACTAAAGTGCGTTATCGAACTTCCGTACTACCTCGCCAACCTAAGATCCTGCAAAAGCACAAATCTCGCGTTCCACTACATCTTTTTCCTAGTTCCCGAGAATTCCAATCTCGATAAGAAGCCGGCTATGAAAATTAATCGAAAGACGATGGGACTATGATCAAACCTCATTCTTAGTGGAATCAAAACGATCGGAGCCGATCTCTAATATCTGCTCGGGCGTGAGATCAGGGACAGGCTAGTTACCAAATGTTGTCAGCTTTGATCCAAATAACTCAAGGATGCGCTATATAACTTACGCATCTGCGAACGCCCTCACGAGGCTGGCAAACCTTCTTGTGAAGTGGCCATTCAGCTCTCTGGCAGTTAGCATCGCAGTAACGAGCCATCTTGCAACGACTGCATCGAAGGTCGACGTCCCGTTCGCCGCAATTCATACAGACTTTGCTGACCATCTCCGACGCGGGGACCTCGTCTGAAGAGAACCTATCCATGAAGATATAATTAGCAATTTTGTATCTAACTGAACAGTTTCATATACGACTCGATATTGGGCGGGAGATGTGTTGGATATGGCAAGAAAAAAGAAAGAAAGAAAGCCCGCTCACTTACCCTAAACCGCTGAACCAGAATTCGTCACCAAGATCGAACTTGTTCGGACCTCGCTCCGCCGAATTCTTCGTGTCGATAAGGCCCTTCGAGCCTGTCTCCCAGGGTGTCCCATCGTTTTTGTACTCGTCGAGCGCCGTGACGAGCTGTAGCTGCTGCTCGAGCGTCGGGAGCATAGGTCGAAGGACCTTGAGCATTCTCAAGTAGCGGGGTTCGATGATGACGCCGAGCTCCATGGCTAGCATTGTGAAGATGACCGCGATGCGCTCGCGCTTGTGGTAACTGGTGACCGGCCTGAAGTCCGCCGCGAGGATCTTCTCGAGCTTCTGGGAGAACAGGCCGTCGTTTAGTTTCTTGATCGTCTCGGACCTGCCCTCGTCTTCGGTCGGATATATGAGGTCGCAGTCGCACATGTCGCTAAGGTCGTTGGCGATGTCGTAGTCATCGTCGGACTGCATCAAGCCTCTGCCCCAGGCTACCATGTTGGGCAAGAGTTTGAAAGACCAGATGCGAATATGGTATAGGCGATGTAGAAGATACTATGCGAAGTATGGGGTCGTTGAAGTAGATAACGATATTGAATTGAAGAGCTCTAACACCTTAGAGATGTTTGAAGAACAGAGGGAACTTGGCGCATGCCTAAATAAATAAGTACCTAAGGTAAGGTATTTAAGGTACTCGGAGGTAGGCGTGATTTCTCCTAAATGTTGATTTGGAACGCGTATTACGGTTTCCTAGGTAATACGTACTTTCCTTCTTATGAGTTAAATTCTTATTTTCTCTTTCAAAAAAATCATATTTGATATCTTATATATCCATCCCTCTGGCTTGGTAATATCAGGAGCAATAACCAGTGCATCTGATTGTTCCACCCATAACCAACTCTGCAAAATACATGTCAACTTGTTAGATTGCCTGTTAATAAATACAAACTTGAGTTGTATCATAATAAGGTAGAAAGACCAAATAATTAATCACGTCTAGGCGCCTAATATAGGTACGTTCTACCCTGTGTTAGTAACTGTGACGAAGAATAGCCTTGGGGTTAAAGCATTATGTTATGAACAACTTAAATATCCAATATCATTGAATCTTCTCATAGAACGTTAAAAGGATGACATACATTACATAGCAATACAGATGCACATGAACCCCAGTCTTCTTACTCCAAGTCGTCTCATCCACACCAACAGGTTGACCGAACCACTCCTCCCAATGGTCCAAGTCCATAATAAAAAGCCGAGGATAGACACGACAGCCAACTAGGTTAAAACCCGAAGACTCGAGCATGCCCTTCCGATTGCAACGCAAGATGGGTATATTGCGCAACAAGCAAAGCTGTTAATTGCGCCACGAATGGGGAGGCGTCAAGATGTCCTAGGCGGGGAACAAAATAGTACAGTTAACAATTAAAAAGAAGAGAATTTGTAAAGTCACGCGAGATTCAGCGGTCCAAACCAGGAACCGGTGCTGGAATCAGGGTAATGGCGGGTCCAGAAGGTAGTTGTCCTATACTGTAGCGCATATAGTTTGTTAGTAACTGTTGGCCATGTGAAGCTATCGGTTGTGGATTGAGTTTGAGTTTGAGAAGGGAAGGGTTAAGAAAATGCCGGGGGTGCGCTAAAGCGACCAAGGTAAAGAAGAAATAGAAATAAAACGGATATACGCACACTTGACTTTCTGGCCCGTCAACTTTTCCCAAATGACAGCAACGAGGTCCTCCTTGAATCGCTCCCAGGGATTTCGGTTTAGATAGTAGCTGAGCTCGCGGAAGTTATACATCTCTCCCCAGCAATCGCGACCCCATTCACAGCCGGCCATGTTAACAACAAAATCTCGATCGGCCTGGTTATAGTGGATGCGAGAGTCGTTTCCGTTATCCGAGCACGCGCCGTTCGGGAAGCTGTTGATAAGCCGTTGTGGAAGGAAGGCCGTGTGGCTTCGAATCCAAGGCTGGTTTATGTATAATTGTTCCAATGCATCCTGTTCTTTATGTTCCCACTCCATGTGCTTCTGCTCGTATGCTACCGGGTCCCACCATATGTCCAGTAAACGATCGGTCCACTCGCTGCGCCTGATGAAGAACGAACCCAGATTAAACCCTGAACAGTCTTGAGAAAGCATTAGGTTTACGGAGTCGACATTTCCGTCTCCTACCGCGCTTAGTGACTCCGGATCCAGATAATTAGCTTGCGGGGGATGGGAAATATTGAGAGGGTTGAACTCGTTTATGTCGCGGTAGATGTGCTTTTCTAAATTGTTGAAAATGTGATTCTGAAGCGAATAGGAGGGTTCCATGACGAACGTATTCAGGTCCAACCACCAAATCCTCCGACGTGTTAGCGTAACAAAACATCATAGCGCATTTGGGTACTTACCATTCGGCTTTTGGGTATTTCCTAAAACTGTTCCTGATACTGTCCACCTTCTCCCAACTTTCTCGCCATTCGTGCGCGTACCGTTTTTTGGTACTCATATCGACAATTTCGAGATCGTAACCCCATCTTGCGACATATTTTCGTTTATTCCTCACGCTATCTCTCTCGATAGCCCACTCTCGCGCACCCTTCCATTCCATCACACCGCCCCCGATGTTGGCGGCAAGTATGATGACGAACTTTTCTCCGCCTCCGAGCCAGGCTGTTCTTCTCCAGTAATACCATAGGGCTGAAATACGATCAGTTACCCGTGCGGGGTCAAATCCACGGCTAAGACTTACGAGTGATATAGAACAATATATAGCACGAGAGCAGCAATAGCGCTATAGCTGCGCGTATCTTCCATTTCCTACTCATTCGTGTGATTCCGGCTCTTATTCTTCCCAGAAGTGGGATCTTCCATCGGCCCCGTCCAAGCTTTTCTTTCTCTGCATATCTATCGTCTGTTGCCACGTTGAAGGATGGCAAGCTACTAGAGATGCGTCGCATATGTCGGGTGAAGAAACCCTGATTGTGTGTTGAAAACGATGGGTAACCAGTCACGCCCTGGCTCTTAAGCCTCGCAGACTCCCATGTTACGCTACCACCGTTGGGCCCCGAGAACGATGCTTTTGCTGGGCTAGATCGACCGCTGTTGATGTTTAGGCCTGGGGAAGACCACCCCCCTCCGGGGGCGGGAGAAGGACTTCTGCTTAGGGACATCGGAAAGTTAGGCGTGCCTGGAGCATAACTCACATTAATATAGCTGTTGAAATCGATCAGAGGCGTAGGCAATTAACGTACCGGGTATCGGACTCAATGTTTGTTGCGAGTACTGGGCCTGTTGGCCCAGACGCAGAGGAGGAACGCGATTATTACCAGGCGCGGGAACCGAGTCGCTCCCTGCGGAAGATCGTCTCCGACGGTGAGCGATCGCAGGGCGGTCGCTGAAAGATGAAGAAGAGACTTCGTTATCGGAGTCGACAGGAGCCAGATTCACTGTCCCTTCCGTCGCAGTCCTCAAGTTGAGAGGCTGTCGACAGGCGAAGACAGATATGGGCTAGATAGAAAGTCCCCAAGGTGGCTGAAGCCACATTCAAGGATGCGGATAATAAAAAAAGGTGAATGTCTCAGGGATGACAACACGGCGACAGGACAATTGGCCTTGTCCCGATCACGATTGGGTCTCTATCGGAGGAGATTTTACCTATCTGGCAATAAAAAAAGTACAAAGTAGATTGACCCGTCAATACAATCGACGAATTTAAGAAAACAACTGTGTTCAATGTTGTCGTTCCATAGTTCTTTCTCCTATGTGCAGGGATTATAGATAAAGTGCAGTAACCGTATCTGGTAGCCTTTGATAGACTAATCTTTTTTTTTCTCCTTCCAGATTGTCCTTTCCTCCTTGCCTCTCCCTCCTGCGCGACATTGCTCAGATACAAGCGGTACGTGAAATTTATAGCGTGGGACGCGGAGTGGATCCCCCACGAGCCGCCATTGGGTTTTATTTTCTTTGAAAGGCTGCCAGAGAGGTTAGGTACTCTATAGCTACTATATGTAGCTTTCGTTCGAGGTCGTTCTTGCCTACCTGTAGTCTGCTATTACCTAACATACTACATATATTCTGCTCATCATATTAGTGAATGTACAATTCACTAGGTACATGTAACTTCAAAGAAGTGCGCCACCATCTAATGTTAGTCCCTGTTAATATGTTTGTTGAATAGATTTGACTCGCTAAATAGTGTATGTGCATATAATTCGGGACGCTGCGCATGAAAACCCGTCCAATTAAACCCTGCGTTTCGCCGCATCCACATTGGCAGAAGGATTCCCATACTCAAAAAACCTTAGGTTAGGTAATTATAAGAAGACGGATGCTCTTTTTGGGATGCACCTAATGAAAGTTTCCCAGTTCTTCGGTGTAATTGTGATACAAGATGACGTGCCTCAGATTCAATTTGGAGGTTTTAGCTTTAATATTGCTTGATTCAGGATCCTTACCTAGTCTCCCACGATTAAATTCACCCTGGACAGATGAACTCTGCCGATTTAAGATTTTAAGGGTCTAAAAGTAATTCAGATTGAGGTGGTAGCAGATGAATCTTCGCTTCCCATGTACGAAAATTCAAACCTTAAAGATTGGACTCCCACGAATTAAGCTACAGTGCATTTATATAATAATATATGTTAGGTAGTTACTTTTATAGATGTGGTGGCCATTTATTAGATACGTACTGGTACAAAGGGGGCATATCTTTTGAAGATCCGTCCAACTACGAACTACATCTGCTAGGTAAAGCATTCTAGACCTTCTATATACGAGAATCCTATATAGGAATGCTACTATGATTCTACCCGAATTTCACACAAGCATAATAGGGTATTTGTTACGTGGTTTTGATTGGCTGCTCCACCCATTGCTCATAACCGCCAAGGCAAACCATGTATGGAGTCAAATCAATCAATTCTCCTCTACTGCTGTCTCCGCTAGGTTAGTAAATACTCCGGCCTATTGACTAAGTACCTATAGATGGGGACGCTACTCATTGTAAGATTTTAATCTAGTGGGTTTTGCTATATGATAGATGAAGTAGATGAAGTAGATGAAGCCACGTAAGTGACAGTCCTCTTGGAGTTGGCATTTGTAGGTATTTATTAAGATCGTTAGACTCTTACGCTCGTCGCTGCGTTTATGATAGCTGATAGGTTCTTAGTTGAGGAATAAAAACCATATCCCTCACCGGTGTGCTGGTTAATATTTACGAATATCAGTGATTGAACCAAATGATCGTTGAGTACCTACCTAGGTAGGTACTGTAGCTATGAGATAATAAACGCGTATAGCTACCTAGCTACCTAGCTAACCTAACTATTTTGGTATGCGCTGCCATCATTTCTTCGAGAGAAACTATCTTCCATACTAACTTTTTAGTAGCCCTGTCTAGTCTAACGAGGAATTGGATTCGGTTGAGCTAGGTATAAGGGGTATTCATGGAAAGGCTGCCAAAATGGTACTCTTGAATGCTTTAGGGATGACCCCGCGTGGCTGTTAGTCCTCCTTCCTAATCAATGGTGGGTGCATTTTACAATTCAAGAATGGGCCTTCATGATAACCTCCCCTGAAGGAGTAACACGTCGACGGTTATTATTGAAAGCAACGGCATCGCTGGCTGATACTGAGCTGCCTCAGGAATTTAAACATCGTTCAGACACATGCGAATATCGCCAGACTTGCCACGGTGGCCGTCCATGGTATCGAAGCTATTGATTAGGCCTCCAAGACACGTACTGTATTGTACTTATGTATGTATGTCTGGCCTCAGCTGTACCCCCCGATCGAAACATACCTAGTAGGCGCGATAAAAATCGAATGTCAATGACATGCCTCTGTGTCACTAATATAAATACATGTGGCATCTTGGGTATAAGTAAACGAATATTCTCGGGATACACCACTGCCAGTCGGGTGCTACACACCTATATACTCGAACGAAGAGAGGTCTTATCGAATAACCTAGGTTACCTGATAGTCAGTCAGCTGCTCGGCTAACAGACTGGGTATTGTACGGTTGCAGCTGATGCTTATGCTTTCTTATGCTTTTGTGTGTGTGTGTGTGTGTGTGTGGGCGGAACAGAGTGGCTAAACCTGCAGCATATTGACGTGGCAGTCCGTATTAATGTTGAGATCGATTTGTCGATAGATGGTTACAATTGGGTTGATAGTTGCCAGTAGCAGCCAGTAATAGGACGGTATTCCAGTGCAACCCACGTGATAGGACTATCATTGAATTCCCCGCCTACACTAGAAACAGCTGAAAGGCCTCCGTTCCAAACTTTTTAAATTATTATGCGACATGAAGTGGGAAGCGGCGAAGGAAGAAAAAAAAAGAAAACCCTCCCAGCCACCGCTTCAATCAGCGATTGCAAGTGTTAGCCGCCTTATGTGGGGCTAACTTTTTTAACAGCGAGCAACACTTCCACTTCAATGTCTGCTACGGTACCATTTACCTAGTACCCCGTCCTTCAGCTCGGGCTTAAGTCATTTCCCAGCCCTTGATAGTTTCCTATATGTCCCCACACCTGAAAGTCGGGATCTAAACAAAACATCGTTATATACTCCGATTTTTAGACCGTCGCGACGGTATACACTAACCTTTAATTAATATACACTCTTTTTTATCAACAATTATTAAAGAGTGTTTTCTGAATGGACTCAACTATACGTAACGAGTCTAATCCTATAAGATGATGACCCGAGAGCATCATCGCCGGCGGAGTCCCGAGACCTCTCGCCGCCGGCGCAAAGAGCGGCGCGATTCTAGAGAACAGCTCCAGAATCAACAAATAGCACTCCCTGCACCGCCTCCAGAAGAACGAAACGAACTCATAACCTTTCGATCGCGTGCGCCCTCACCTCTTTCCTCCTCATCCTCCACCTCATCCTCCTTAGTAAATATCTCCCGTCCTTCTAGGAGATTTGGGCTTGGCGCGTTTTTCGGTGGTGGCGGTGGTAGTAGTAGCAGTGGACGGAAACAACATCGTGTAAAAAAGAAGCGTAGTCGTTTTCTTCGGTTCGGAAATTCCTCTTCTTCGTCCGTAGGCTCGGATCTTGCCTACGGAAAGGGGTATGTCGAACGGCGGAGGAGTCGTGAATTCAGCCCTCCTAGTAGTAGTGCTGGTAGGCCCCGTCCGCGACGCGATCAGACGGACGAAGAAATACTTGAATTGGGGAGACAGTTTGCCGAGATTGCTAGAAAACAAAATGCCGAGGACCTTAAAGCAGCTGGGAGGAGCCGGCCATCAACGCTGGTTGGTGCTGCCACGGTCCTGAGTCAGTTTCGTCGAACAAATAGCGGGAACTCTAACAGGGGGGTTGGAAGCTCTAAACCCCGGCTAGATGATTCCTCAGACGACTCGGAGTGGGAGTCCGCTTCTGAAGACGAGTCGTCGTCTAGCGAGTTTGACTCTGGCCTTGCTTATGGTTCTTCGGGCCTCAGTCTGCCTAATACAATTAACCAGCCTTTGCCCCGTCAGAGTACCCCTAGTTCTTCCCGTTCCCCTCGTCCCTCCCAAGTTTATGGCCCCCCTCTCCGCCGGAAATCTTCAGTGGTTGATCCGAGATTATTTGGTCCCGTGAACTCGCTTCGTGGTTATGTCGATGCTCCTTGTGGGTTCGAAACGGTTGACCGATCTACGGTTGTGGGATCTCCGCAACCGTATGATCCCTCTGGATCACCTAGCGAAGCTGTCCCTATTACCCGTCCGTTACAACTGGTATATCCAGTTGCGACATCCGATCCGAGTCGTGTTGATGTTGCCCGTGGTCCTGTTGTGTCCAGCCAGCAGGACTTGTCTACCGCGTCTCGACCTGCGCCAGTGCCCCTACAACAACCGAGGCCAATAGCACCGGTGTCTATATCAGTTTTTGAATCAGGGGAAACGGAATCCAGTAATCTAGAACGAGTGTCGTCTAAAAAGGCACGTAAAGACACTACTACTCATGGTTCGGCTACGGTCGCATCAGAAAGTGTGCCATTGGGTTCTGATCGCAAAGACGACCACGACCAGGACGAGAGGAGTGATGACCGTTATGTTATGCGCTCATCAAAGCGTTCGGATGCTGGCGTCCGAGCTGAGAAGGATGAAAAGCGGATGAGTCGTCATGAATCCCCTCCTAGGGTTCGTGAGAATTCCACGGAGACACGCCAACAAACGCTCTTTGGCTACGGCCCGAAATCTGAAAGAGATAGTAACTGGGAAAAGATCGTCCCTGAAATAAAACGGAAGTTTGAGAAAGAGGGACGTCGCCGTGATGAGCATGATGACGATATCTATGACTACGACCCAGCACGTAACAAGCACAAAGAGAATCAAAAAGACGGACGGAAGATCGACAATGGAGAGGCTAACCAAGAGAGACGCCATACCGAAGACCGTGTTAGTCGCTCTGATGTAAGAGGCTACGAACCTGTGACTGGCCCCGAGTATCCCACCCGAGAGGCACCAATTGATCCATTTCAGTTTCAAGTAGCTGATGATGCCTTTTCAACTCCCCTCTATACGACACCGAAACGTCCCTTAACGCCAGATGTGATAACTGTAGATCGCGAACCCAATTTCTCATCACCGGAAGACCATTCATCGTCTGAACGACTCAGTCGGAGAGATTCTTATGAGCGGCAACTTAATAACGCAGTTAAAATATACGAGGCTACTGAGCATGCGACTGCTCCTGTAAGCGGGATTGCATTCGCTGCAGCCGCTGCAGCTGTAATAGCTGAAGATCGCCGTGGACGTAGTCATGAAAAAGATGTTGTCCAAGAAGACGCTAACCGCTATTATCGGGAGGCAGAACTTGCGCGCAGAATTAAGGACGCAGAGACCCGGGATGCTGAGTCTTCGGTTGTCGGTAAATGGAAGCAGGATCAACAACCAACGATTGTTGATGTTGTATCACCCCCGGAAATGGACCACCCAAAGAAGAAGAGCCCTTACGATGGACCCGATGCTGATGTCCGCATTGACAATATTCTTGAACATCCTAAGGAACTTTCTCGTTTTCTGGCGCCAGACGTTAAGGACGACACCAAGACCCCCGCATTCACGGCCAGAGACCCTTCTGCTGAGCGCGAGCGTCCAATGCTTAATGTTGTGCGGCCTACGCCTATTCCCACACCAATTCCAGAGGGACAGCGGCGTCCCGAAGAGCCTGTTCCTAAACCTCTCAAGAAGATTGATATTCCTCCCCCCAAGGTTGTACCCGCTGTAGTTACCGAACCTCAAAGCGAAGTAGCCGCGGCACCATCAGCAGCAAAATCTGTCAGTTGGGGGAAGAATCAAACGAAGCGCTACGTCGTAGAGAGCCCGGAGAGAGGGGATGACCCGTATTCGGGGGCTAAGATCGTGACACCTGCTGAAACTCCAAGAAGTCGGACTGGGAAAAAGAGCGCTTGGGGTTTGGGATTCATTGCAGCAACTCTTGGTGGTAGTAGTAGAAAATCGTCTTCGAGCACATCTGAGCAGACTACTAGCGTTGAAGCGACCGAACCTAGAAAGGCGCCAAGGAACGGAGACGAACCTACAAATCGTAGAGCTTCGGTCCAATTCAGGAGCACGTATGATAGTCCACCTGTCCCTGGCCCGAAACCCTCAAGCTTAAAGGGCGTCCAGAAGTCAGGTTCCTTTCCAGAAGACCCGGTTTTCACGGCAAACATAGCTGCCGCCCTCGAAAGCAGTGGGTTTGACCCTAAAATTGTCATTGACGATGCGAATTTTCATAAGCGCGATTCACCATCTAGGTCGAATGACCTTGGCGCATACCGATCACCGTTCGTTGAGTCAGTGACTGACTTAGGGATAATTGACGCTCCAGGGACTGCTGCTTCGCAAAGTGATCGGGAACATGGCTTCATCATCGGAGAAGTCGATACGCCATCTGACGAAAGGGATATTTCGACTGATAAATCGAGAACTCTTTCCGAGCTCAACAGAGCAGAGGCCCGCAAACAGGATAAAGCCACCGAACGAGATAGTGTCGAGAAACCACATGTTATTACCGATGACAGTAAGGCTCCAGGACTCTCGAGATCTGTTACGGAGGATGAGTGGGACGTGACCTCAAACAAGCTTAGCAAAAAGGTAAGAAAGAGACGCGAGAAAACAGCAAGAGCTCAATCATTGGACGACGCACCAGTCGAGAAGAAGCCCAGAAACGAGCAAGAGCTCGAGGCAGAATTTATCGCCGAAGGGGAAGACAACTCACCCAAGAAAAGGCCAAAGAAATCGAAAAAAGCCGTGGTAGTTCAAGAGGATTCGAAGCAACCTGATATTATAGAGAGCCCTGACATCACAGTTCCAGTTGACGTTTCTCATGTTGTACGAGATGTTAATACCGTACAGCTTGGCACGTCAGATCGTCTGGATGAGAACAGCAATGGCCATAAGCGCGATTTGGAGATATATAGCTCGCCTTCAACATCTTCAACGAAGCCCGAGACCTTGACGGACGAGCCTAAGGAGATTGCTAAAGCGGATGTGTTTACTCCTGGTGGCGAATCCAGCATCTCACGAAAGGATGACAGGAGGTCAAGGGGGATCTCAGGTGAATCTTTCTCGAGAACAGTCTTGCCATCGGAACTTTCGACGGCAAGTTCTTATGGAATGGTTGATACTGCGGACAGTATTGTCACGACTGAAGATGAGTGGGATGCGCCGGAAAAGAGCGAAAAGAAGTCCAAGCGTGACAATGAAGCATCTTATTCATTACCTCGTTCTGTTCCAACCTCGGCAACTTCTGTAGACCGTTCTCGGAAGATAGATCTCACTTCTGAACCTGGAGGTGAAGGTGTCTTGAGAAAGAATGAAAGGAGCAGGCGTGGCTCTATCGACGATGACTTTGTGTTCCCGGCCGTTCGTGGACTTGAAGACTGGGATTCACCGAACAGGTTAAAGAATGAGCCTACGCAAGACTCAGGTGCGCGAGGCGCCTCACAGACAGAGCCCTCTGCTGAAGAGCTTTACGATAGCCCAAAGGAGATGACCGAATCTGCTAGTGACGTGTCTAGGGAAAAGACAGTTAGTACAGGAGAGGAGCTCGATATTGCAAGAAAGCTGAAGCAATCTACGCGAAGCTCGATTTCGCACGAAGATCAGCCCTCGACATCTCAACCTGTACCTCAACCTGAAGCTACTGTGGAAACCTCTCAAAGATCAAAATCGGATTCCGATCCGAGCTCGTCTGAGGCCTTAAATCGTGATGCCAACGCTGTGATTTCGGATCGATCTCGTTACAAGGATAATCAACCGACCGGTAATCAGACGAGGAATGACAAGGCAGACGATACCAAAACTGCGGCGTCCACCTCGAGGAGTGCTGACAAAAAGAGCCGGAAAGGCTCCAAGTCGGAAGCAGATAAGAAAAGCAGCGGGAATACAGGTTTCTTCGGCCGCTTAAAATCTTCAATCGGGATGGCAGATGAAAAGCAACCTCTCCCTAAATTGGAGGAGGACAAGAATGATTCTTTTTTAGATAATGCCGACATCCCTGGCGTAGGTGTCGGCTCGACGGGTGATTTTATTGTGTCCCAAGAGTCCCAGTCGAAAGCCACCAATGCTCCTTTGGATGAAAAAGCCCAGATTATCCCCTCCAGTCCCGCGAGACAACCAACTTTGTCGCAAGAAGCAGAGCCTATCGACCCTGAGATTGCCCCGCGGGAAATTCGACCTGCTATAGATCCCAAACATGGTGATCTTTTACCCTTACCTCCAAGTCGTTCTGGGTCTCCTATTTCCGAGCTTGGTGATAACTTTCCACCTCTACCAGATAGTCGTCCCGAGACACCCGAGCGCGAACGACATGTACGCGAGACTCCTACTCATACTCGCCGTCGTAGCACCCTCGAGACGCCGACAAGGCCAAAGACACCCAGTCAAAGCGCGATACCTATTCAATTCTTCCGCCCGGGGCATAGACATTCATCGAGCAACGGAAGATCTTCGCCATCTGTGTCGCCAATTACTGCTACTGTAGAATTTGGAAGCGAATCGAAGAACCGTTCTCGCCCAACTTCCTGGGAAGCCTCTCGGGATTTTAAGCCCCTCCTCCTTCTTCAAAAGGCGTTACGAGGATCAGTTGACCTGTCAAGCTCCCCTGAGAGGGAATATTCACTTTCGGAGTCTGAAATTCGTGAGCGAGGTTCGCCTTCGTCAGCCCACGTGTTTCTGGAATCTCCCGAGCGCGACCAACCCTTCCGTGAGAATATCTTTTCTGGACCATTGTCGTCTCCAGTTGGAATACCTGTAGAAAAACCGGAAAGTCCGCGTGTGACTGAAAGAGCTCTTCAACTTCAGGAAAGTCCCTTCGGCCAACCATCCGACGAAGCTTCGTTCCAGCGAAATAATAGAGCAGAGGGTTCCCATTTATCTCCTCTCCCTGAAGAAGCAGATTTGAAAGTTGCCGAGGATTCTCATAGTCCTTTTAGTTCACCAACTCTTCTAGTGGCTCCAAAAGACAGGGCTCAAGGTGGTTCTGCTGAGGGCCCCCTCAAAGATAACTTAGAGGATAGTGCTATTTCAAAAGCCGCAACGCCTACTAAAGCAGAACCAGAAACTCCGACCACACCTGATGATCGTACTTCAAGCCAGGCCACCAAGGCTGTTGCTGTAGAAACACCACAAGAATTCCTCCCTGTTTCGGACTTCTTTCCCGGCATGAAAACACCGGATTCGACCGATACCTTTGATACTGCTCTCAGTAACGCTGATGACCGTGAGCCTCTGGAATCCAGCGCTTCGTCAGACAAGGTTCAAGACTATGGCCGATCACAACATGAAACATTGAGCCAGACCGATGAGTTATCAGTACATCCAGCTATAATAGAAGCAGCTCCGCTCCAAGAAAAAGATCTAAGCAGTATTATACAGAAGCGACTTTTCCCTGCCGAGCAAGTCGAACCCTCGCCGGTTGGTATCTCTACAAAGGGCATACCCGAGGCTTCAGAACAAGATGTAGATGATAACGAGTCTATTGAAACGGTCTTGCCTGAGTCCTCTATTTCAGAAGCACGGGAGGCACAACTTTCCGTTGACGCACAGGAGCCCGACTCTGATGCCTCAACTATTCATTCTCAGAGTACTGGTACCACTACAAAGAAAAGCAAAAGAAAGAAGAAGAAGAAGAGGAAGAACCGCCAATCTCACTCTACAGAGCTTGATCTAGAAGGACCATCAACGGTTCCGGACACTCAGAACGTAGCGTTGGAAAAGCTGCCCATACATCAGGTTGAAGATGAGGTTCCAGTCAAGAGTAATCCAACTCCCATTGAGCAGCCAACTTCGGCCGAAGAGAAACCGGTTGCTGTGGAAGAACTGGCGTTCAGTCATGAGAAGCCAACTATACCTGAGTCAAAAGCTCCTGAAATTGAAATAGACAAGCCTACGAATGATCTACACCCAGAGCCAATGACAGAGTCATCTCCTGCTCCGTTAGAGTCGGCCGTTGTTGAGAAGTCCGATACACCGGAAACGGATGTTGCTATTCCGCCGGAAGTACCTTCTGTTGAACCCAAGACTTCTCCAATTGAGCCTGAGCGCAATATTGTTGAGTCGAAGACTCCTGTGAATGACCCAGAGATCCCATCTACTGAGCCCGTAACGACCTCAGAACTAGTGGTATCAAGCGGGGAAGCAAATGCCATGGATGTCGAGCCGAACGCCAGAGAATCTCATATCGAAGAGTCAGATGCTTCTACCCTGCAGAGAGATATCCTTGCTACTGAAGATGAGCCAATTAAAGTGGAACCAGAAACGCATACCGCTGAATTAGAGCCGATTGTCAAACCAGAACCAACTGTTCTTCAGAGTGGCCCGGTTGTAATAGAAAGCGAGACTTCTACTTCCCAGACAGAGCCTGCCGTACCTAGAGCAGAGTCAGCCCTAGTCTTTGCCGAACCAGAGAGGCCCGAGCAACTTGCATCAGCCCCGGAGCTTTCCCCTGGGCCCTCTGAAGAAAATGAGACTAAAGAAAAGGATGCACAACAGCCACTATGGGAGAATGGGCAGATCGAAGTTACTTCCCCTGTTGAGGAACCAGCTCAAGGTGTCGAGGAGTTAACACAAGAGAGCACTGCAGATAGTCATCACGAACTTCCCATTGACCAACAAACCTCCGGTCAGGATCAAGCAGAAACTGCTTTGCTGGAAACACATGACCAATTGGAGCAGCCCAAAGAAACTGCTCCGACCGCGGAGACGTCCGAGGGGGAGGAACAGAAGATAGAGACTATAGCTCCTGAACCAGAGATCCAAGCTATTGATGAACAAACCCCAGCTCAAGAAGAGAGCCAGCCTCTTTTCCAATCACCGTCTATTCCAGCAGTACAAATTGAAGACCAGCAACCTAGCACACCTGCAGAAGGTTTTGTGGAAGCACCAACTAGTCCGATACTAGCTGAACAGCAACCAAATCTCCTTCCTGAAAATGAGTCGACTAGCGAACGAGCACTTCAAGAACCTGCAAGACCCAGCGAAGCCAATTGCAATGACGAGGGGACGCCGCAAGAAATACTTACTCCAGCCCAGCCGGCGGAACCGGTATTAAGCAGCCCTGCGGTTGATAATAACGGCGATCTTCAGTCTGCGGTTCCTGTTCTTGGACAAGATGAGCAACCGCAGTCGGTATCGAATCCAGTCTTAGAAGAGGCCCAATCGCCTGCCGATATCACAAAGCCTGAAGATTCCATTGCGGACGGAACACCTGACGAGCAGCCCAGTTTGACTGAAGCTGATCTGCCACACCCGGTCGAACAGGAACCAAGCGGCTTGGCATTATTGGAGAATACCAACGTGGATGAATCAGCGGTGCAGCCCGATTTACTTGGCGGTGAGGATACCAGGGATCAGCAGGGACCTGCATCAACCACTCCACTCGAGGCTCCACTCCCGAGCCCCAACTGGAACGAGAGCTCAGAAGACAAGCAAGACAAATCATCTGTATCACTCGAGGCGGCAGAGGAACCATCGGGTTTAAGCCTGGAGACGGATGACGCCGGACCACCGAGCCTATCTGAAGAAGTGTTTAGCAAAGAGGCACGGGACACAGCTCAATCGTTGGATGAACCCAGTAACGAGAAGGGTGAAGACAAGGAAATCAGCCAAGAGACGTCGGGAATAGTTGACACTTCCGCGACGAATGTACCTGACCCGGAACCGGCATCCCAAGCAGCACCCTCGGAGCTTGATGTTCATGAGTCTCAAATCGTCAGTGACGTTCCTGAAAGGCCGCCTCGATACCGCGATCATGAATTAGATGTGCCGGTTGTTGAGGAGCAGCTGACTATATCTCAACCAATTGCTGTGAATGTGTTGGAGCCAATTTTAGAGGAGACTGAACCAATTGACGATAACGTCTTATCTGAATTAGATAGCTCCAACAAAGACTCCCAAGAGAAGGGCGAGGAACGTCAATTGGGTACCGCTGAGACCATAGATGCACCTGCATTGAGTGGGGAACTAGAATCTGAGAAATCTGAGAAACCTGAGAGACCTGAGAGATCTGAGAAACCTGTGGGGGAGCCCACGATTGTGGAGACAGAAGCTGATAACAAACTCCCCTCCGACTCTCTCACTCCCCAAGTTGACCTGACAGCTGCCGCTGAGGTTGAGAACCAAGCTTCCGAGTCCGAGTCTACCCCCAACAAGGAAGAAGAAATCGAAGAAGAGCGTGCATCTGACCAAATTGAGACTGTCACTAACGATACTCCCCAGGAAACACCGGAAATTCTGGATGCAACGGTTGAAGAAAACAAGGAAGTAACTCCCCTCACTCAAGATAACGTCGAAAAGATTAGCGAAGATACCCAGGCTCCCCAAGCGAAAGAAGACATTGACGCACCGACGACAAGTAACCAGCTAGAAACAGACAATAAATCCGAAAACGCCTCTATTAACACTAGTGAAACGCCAGCATCCATTATCTTGCCAGAGATATCAACCGAACCGGATTTTATTTCTGAGGATATTATACAAGCTGGCGAAGGATTCCGTTTTGATTCCACCCCATCTGGCATCGAAGAATCTGAGAAGCACGAAGAAAACCCCCAAGACGCTCAATTGCCTGGACCACTCGAGCAGAGATCCATGGAAGCCTCGGTGGAACCTGTCGGCGAGATCCCTGCGCCTGACACAACCTTCAATCCTGACTGGGACTCCATTGACATACCACCCCTACCAGATTTCCTGTCGAAGCCCGAGGAACATTCTCGTGATGCACCGGAGGCCCAACAAGAGCAATCTCACGATCAGCCAGTAGATCCATTGGATCAGCTTATCCATCATATTGAGGCTAAGTCGCAATCAGAAGTCCCTGGTGATATCCAACAAGACCAGCCGGAACCAAGAGATGTTGATACTTCTACAATTATCGAACAGCCAGCACCTCAGAAAGCCCCCGAGGATTCGTTAGAAGCTAGAAACAGCTTGTCGGTGGAAAACACATCAAAGGATGAGCCTCGTAGTGTTCAAGAACCCTCAGGTGAAGTTGTACCAGCGGTAAAGGAACCTGCCAATGACAATGTACCCACTGGAGCGGACGATGTCCAGGAGCCTCCGACCCAAGGTGAATCTCAAGTCGCACCAATCCCCCCGGCTGAAGAAACTCCCCTCATGGATGCCACGTCTACAGCAGTCCCCGAGACACAGGACAAGACTGAACAGCCCATAGAAAGTATAACAAATGACAGCATTCTAGCTACACCTCAAGTTGACGAGTCAACTCGAGTTACGCCGCCTATTTCTGAAGATGGCCAGTCAAATCCTCCTACAGAGCACGCCGCCCTTGGCGATTCGCAAGTTGAGTCAAACCTATTAGCCGAGAATATGACCCAAATTGCTGTAAACGTACTACCAACAATTACGGAAGAGGGTGAGAGTGAAGGTCAAGACGCGCTTGATACCACAACAGGAGCAGCACCGATGGATGAGCCAAGTACAGAGGTCCCTCCCTCAGATCTCGTCGAAACACCATCGACTCTACCTCAAGACCAGACTAATCTAGGTGAAGTCACGCCAGAAGCTCCAATGATAGTCAAGCCAGAGGAGCCGGTGTCTCAGCCGCATAAAGATGAGCCACAGAGCCCTGCAAATGAGGACGAGAGAACGAAGAAGGAAAGCCAAGTACAGGAACAGAAGCCCGAATCGTCCCCCTTGCCAACAGAGCCTCCGACCGAACAGCCGCAAGCCCCTATCATCGAGAGCAGCCAACCGCAAGATGTGATGCCTTTGGATTCACTCTCGGTTGACAGGACTAAGACGGAGCCACACTTAACTGAGCAAAACGCGCGTGGTTCATCCGATTTTCCTACCCCCAAAAGGAGCAAGACTACGTCCAGCTTATTAGATATCTCTCCTTCCCCAACGAAAGAGCCCGAGCCACGAGCATCGGATGTTACGGGTACAACCGTCCATTCTCAAGATTCCGAGCAGGAACCAGGAGTTCAGACAGACAAGGCAGGTGACGATGTGCTGATAACCAGGCCTGAGATCGCCCCAAGTGGAGAAGTTACAAATGTCCAGGACCAGGAGAAAACTCGACAAACCAATGATCTAACTGAAAACGCTATGCTAGAGGAAGAACCCGTGGCTGAGCCTGTACGCGACGACGAAGGCCTGGAAAGCGTTGACACGCCCAGGCCAGAGAAAAGCAAAGAAAGCCAAGAACGAGGAAGCCAGTCAATCTTAGACGATATGACGTCTGTACCAAGCCAAGAAACCGCCGAATCTGCCCCAAGCGTACCAGCAGCCGTCGACGAAGCAATGAACTCTACAAGTACCGCCATGCCTATAGTTAGCGAAGAGCCTTCTCTCCCATCCCCTGGCAAAGTGGACGAGCCTATCGAGACCGCAATTACCTCAGTCCAACAAGATACCTCCAGCTCGCACGTAGACGACCAATTTACCACAGCTGATGCTAAGGAAGTTGTGGAGCCAGAGCCTAAGAACCCCGAAGACGTTTTCGTGGAGGATAAGGAAGGTGAAGAAGACAAACTAATCCTCCTAGATGACAACCTATCCGAGCAAGTTCCAGAGCAAGCAATAAAGGAAAGTCCAACGATGCCTTTCGTAGGTGAAGATGGAACCCAGGTCTTAGCCCCTACAGAAGTCTCAAAGGAAGAAAAAATGGATGAACCTGCCTCTCCCAAGAAGAATAGGAAGGGAAAGAAATCTAAAAGAAAAAACGCTCGTGATGAGAATGCCTCCCAAGTCGAACCGAGTCAAGTATCTGTGGATACGCTAGGCAATGATAAGCAAATGGAAAGTGGCACTTCTCAACAGAGTCCCGAAGGTGCAGATGTCATTGAACTTGGCCCAACTGAAAGTGAGGGAGGCGTAGATGCAAAGGACGTTGGTGGTTCAGATGATGTACAGTCACAAGAACAAAATCAAGCAAAATTGGAGTCTGCAGCTCAACCAGACATAAGTGAGATAACAGAAACTGAAAACTTAGCTGCCGAGAGCACAAAGGATGAGAAGGTTGGCGAGGTCGTTCCTACTAAGAAGAGCAAAAAGAACAAGAAAAAGAAGCGCGGAAGTCTGCGAGGAGAGGAGACGATTTTAGAGCCAGAGCCAACTCAACCCGCCAACGATCTAGTGGCTGCCACGTCCACCGTTGACCAGGCCAATACAGACAAGGCTCCTATTCCAGAGGACTTAGCTAGTCATGACGTGGATCTAAAGCCTAATCAAAATGCTGAGGAGAGGAAGGAATCAGACATACAGGAGTCAGAACTCGAGGCCAGAACGCCGGCCGAACCTGAATCAGATTCCAAACCTAAACACCTAGAGTCATCACCTATGGATCTTAGTTCTACCGATGTACCCCTCGTAAGTATGGAGGATTCGGTTCCCATTGGAGAGAGCCCCTCGACCAGTCTGCTTGAAGCGCCAGCTAAGTCCCCTGTTATCGAGGCCCCAGTTATGAGTACACAGGATGATGGACCTTCCGCTGAAGATAATATATCCGCAATGGCGCCACTCCAGACCGTCGAAGAGCAGGTTGAAAACGACACGTTACCGGAGTCTAGTATTCCCTTGACGGACCAAGCCCCTACTGAAAGCATTGACGTCGTTCCTACTCCCAACGAGTTTAATGCAGAAGGTAGCACTCAAGCAGAGGCTGTCTCACCTGAGACTATCATTAACGAGGAGCTAGAAGAGCAGACGAACGTCCTCCCAATTTCCCCACATGAAGAATCAGTATCTCAGGGACCAGCCCAGTCAGATGAAAAGCGCGAGGAAACCGTAGACCCCGTCACTTCTGAGACCCCAGTCGAAGCTATACATCTTGAAGAGTTTCCCAGGTCGCGAGAAGATTTGCAACCAGCAGATCTTACTCAACTAGAAGCCACAGCGTCAGGAGAGCACGAGCAAACCGAGGATCTACCAATACAGGAGCCTGTGCAATTAGAGGAGCCAGCGACTTCGGAAGAACAGCCAAAACAGGAACCCTCCAAGGTAGAGGAGCTTGTCCAGCCAGACGAACCTGAGAAATCGGTCTCTTCTCCGCAAGATCTCTTGGTGGTAAAAGAGCCGGCACAACAAGAACCAGCAGAGCCAGAGGAGCCCACAAGACGTTCAGAACCGGAGCTCCTAACCCAAGCACAAGAATTTGCACGGCCGGAAAGCTCTGCGACCCCTGGTCAGGAACTCCCCGTTACCTTGGATGAAACTGAGTCTACGCCGACAAAGAAGTCTAAGAAAAGCAAGAAAAAGAAGAAGGCTACCCAAGTCGAACCGGAACCAGCAGCGGGGAGCACGCAACTAGTTGAGCCTCAAACTCCAACGGAGCTTCCCAAGCGGTCCGCAGAGCAGTTCGTGGACCAACGCGCTGAACAACGTAACAGCTGGGGTTTCTTTGGGGGGCTTACCGATTCATTTAAGAGTCTCCTAAGCATGCAAGAGCCTACAACGACCTCGAAGAACGATAAAAATACCGCGGATTCATCTGAAGCCCTTACAAGCCCAGAGCCGAAGACGGAGAAAGAAGCCAGTCAACCTGAAACGCTACCCACACAGGAAGCCATACCTTCGCTAGAACAGGAAGAACGGCCATCTGTGCTTGAGCAATCCCAGGAAGCCCAGCAAGTTAGTAGTCAGCCAGTCGTCGATGATACATCGGCAATTATCACAGATGCTGTATCCGAAGACGCCTCATCTGGGGTAGCTACAAGCAAGGAATCCAAGGGGAAGGATAATGAAATAAGCCAAGACAGCCAGGAGCTAGAGTCTCAAGCCGTGGTTGCTCTAGAATCCCAAGCGCAACCAGTTCTTGAGGAATCTTCCATGCAAGAAAGCCAGGAACCAACTGATGCCCTACCTAAGGTAGAACAGCCGCCAGTCTCGGAAGAGAAAGAGAAGCGCGAGAGAGACCTTCAATCCTCCGGTAGTAAAATGTCTAAGAAGGAAAGGCGAAAAATGAAGAAATTAGCCGCTCTAGCTGCTGAGCTGTTCCAACCCCAACCCGGGTCTGACTCGAGAATCAATGAACGAGTGGTACCTGAAACAGTGCCTGGCCCCTCAGAGCAACCTCCAGAGCTAGCGAATCCGGATTCAGAAGTAACAAATACCTCTATCACGGGTGTCATCGATGGTACATCGACAAACATCCAAGAAGTAGACTCGCAATCTCCAATAGTGGAGACTGAACACTCGATCCAACCTATTCAAGAACATGTCGAGGATCATGCCGAAGAAAATGGTGAAAAGTTAGATGTGCCTACAAGCCAGGAAGAAACCCCGATTCCCAGCTCCGAGCAGGCTCCCACAACCTCCGAAGTGGAAACCATAGCCAAGGATACATCCGCGGATATTAATACCGATGCTACAACTGAGGCCACACCCGACGTACACGAGTCAAAGGATATTTTGCCCAACGTCCCTATAGAAAGCTTGGAGAAAGAAAAAGAAGCTCAAATATCCAGCATTCCCGAAATAAGTACTGAAGTCTCAAATTCTGACCCGCAGTCGCAAAGCTTGCCGGATTCCGAAAAGCAAGATGAGACGACAACCAGCACAGGAACTTCAGTAAATGTAGAGCACTTACCCGTAGGGTCGAACGATATTCCGGAACGTGTTAAGACACCTAAGATAGGTACTGGCAAACATCTGGAATTGCCCGTCTATGAACAACTCGATACCGACCCCTCTCAGACTTCCCCTCTCAGTCGCAAGAAGTCAAGGAAGGACAAGAAAAAGAAAAGATTAAGTGCCCAAGCCGGACTAGAAGCAGGCTCGAGATCTCAAACGCCTGTAAACCAAGAACCAAATACAGGCAATGATTCAAGCGACATCTTTACAGGAGAGTCCATCGCTCCGCAACCGGAAAGGACAATGGTAAATGAGGGTGAGTGGTTAGAATCCCCAAATAGTTCCCCACAAGACAAGGCACGCCGCAAAGCGTCGGGCACTTCTACTCCTCTAGAGTCTATAGAAGATGCACTGGTAAACGCTTCTCCGGATACAGTAGGAAAAGAGAACGCCCCGAGAAGACTGACTCTAGAAAATACCTCAGAAGTCGAAGGGCAAAGTTCTAAAGCAAAGGACGTCGAAGAAATCCCCCCCAAGCCGAAAGACCAAGATCAAAATGCTGAAAACATCAATATCAGTCACCCTGACGAGACCAGCGTAGAAGTTTCGGAAATTACTCAACCGCCGTCGCCCGTATCGGAGCGTCATCCTGACAAAGAGCCTCTTAGCGAAACCAGACAAAACATATCAGAACACATCGAATTACCGGAGCCTGTCACACCTCCTCAGACACCATCAACGGTTGCCGCACGCACAGTCAATGTCGACCTTTCGCCAGCCCAGCTAAGTAGTCATATAGAACACGAGCGTCCGTTCGATCAGTCACCACTGCCTGGCAAGAGAATTAGAACTCGTCTGTCCAGGAACGAAGCGACAACATCTGAATTCTCTCCGACTCAGCCTAAATTTCCTCAAAGCACCGAAGGTTCGGGGTACGAAGCTCGAGGGCTATTGCCACCCGCAGGAATATATACCACAAAGATTAGTGATGATAATACCGCGTTGCATAACATCATTCCTACTCGAGACAGTGTAGTCTCGTACCTTGAATCTCAGTTAATTCCAACGGCTGCAATTCCACATAACGTCGAAGAGGATAGTGGTGTCAAGCAGATTAGCACTTCTGGTCTACTTCCAGTAGTCACACCACGAAGAGAGGTTACCGCTTCACGCCCCGAAAAACAGCCTTCAAGTGAGATTCAGGATCGTGAAAATACGTTAACTGATGCGACTCGGAAATTTATTGGCGATGCATCACCGGTTGCGAAGAGCGATGATATTTCTGCTTTACCCTCAGACTCGCAGTCAAGCCAGTTAGAGCCAGAGCGTAAAGAAAAGAAGTCCCTTACAATTCGGTCTACGGCTCGGCAGCCCAACCATATTGAAGATATGACCACACCAGCACGTAAGATTGCGGCTATTCTTATGGAAGCACACTTTCATTCGTCCAAAAAGAACAAGGACGTGGACGAGGACGCAGATCCTTCAGTTCGGGAGCGCATCTCTGCAGCATCCCCTACTGAAGAGGCTACACATTCAACTGAGAAGTATGCCAACATGAAAAAACCAGACACACAAGACATACTTGATAACCGTGCAGTTCCAGAAATCCCTGAGTCTAGAGCACTGGAGGGGGAGCACGCAAAGGTTGATGCAAGCGATCTGAAAGCTAAGCCGAGCACGGAGGCAAATGTACAAACCGAGACCCCGCCCTCTAAACTCAAAGAGATAGCATCGACAAGAGATCTTGCTGTGCAGGGTAGTGGCACTAAGGATATCGAGAGCCCAGTAGTAGGAAGACAAGTGCAACAAAGCCTACCAGAGCCTCGCACTGCCAGCCACGACAGTCCAACATCACAAAAGCCACCTACTACTGAAATAATAAAAGGGTTGGACGATCTAGACACATCAGAGCGCGCCAGCGGGCCTTCGGAACCTACAGTGGAGCGCAAAATGGATGAAGCATCGCTAAAGTCACCGAGTTCAAGATATTTAATACAAGACTACGAAAATTCCGGGCGCAATTCTCCTCGTGTCCTACCTCCGGTAAAAGAGGAAACGCGTGAAGAACTACAAGATGAAAGACAAAATCGAGGTGATGGCACTCCAAGCAAGGCATCAATTATCACAGAGGCGAATAGGGACAGTGGGTTTACAGTAGATTCACCGAATCCGATACGACGTAGTTCGTGGGATGAGTTGAGCCTGCGGGACAGCGCTGTGCATTTACAGGATTGGCCTGAAAGCACGCCCAAAAAAGCAGAAATATTAGAAAAGGAAAGCAGCGATATTCGAACTCCGCAGCCGAACGAAAAAAGAAGCAAAAAGCTGGGATTGGGAAATGAGACGCCAAAATTAAGCACACCAGTCGCTCGCAGTCAAGATGAGATGGAAAGCATAGATCCTAGGAAAGCGCGGTTAGGAAAATCGCAAGAAGTTGGGAAAAGAAGTGTATCGGAAAGTATAAGCCGAGGGTCGACGCCGGGGATAGAAAATCATCAGCCAAGGCGGTCAGCATCTAATACAAGCATTTCGCGGTTGAGGACACCAGAACCGCAGCAGTTTCGGCCTGAAAGTCCAGGCGGCAGAAATTTTCGATCAGGCTCCAACACCCCACCGCTTGCGCTCAGACGCATGGGTAAGCGAATGAGCGGTGACCTTCGATCTCTGAGTTCCAACCTCTCCAATAACAATAATGGCTCGAGAGAAAATCTCCACCAGAACAACGAGAATCATCTACAGCAGCAAACCACTACTACCACCACTACCACTACACCCGTGGCTAATGAGGGCCGTGTCCGAGCCAAGGATATGACCGACGTATATGTAAGTGATTTAAGTTGAAAGCAACCGTGCTCCCTCTTCCCCCTGTATCCATTTATCCATTATCCGTTATCCAATATCCAATATCCATTATATGGTATGGTATCCATCGTATCCATTCGTTGTATCCATCCATTTGCATCCATTGTACCCGTTGTATCCATCAAACACCTCTCAAGCAAATCATTCGAGCCCATAGAGCCATGACCACCGCTACTCTATATACTAACCCCCATATGCAGGATGGATACGGCGAGGGCCGCATTGGATCCCCACGATCCCCGACGCGACCACAAAGCATGCGTCGTCGGCAGAGCATACAGGTTCTCGAACTCGAATCAAGAGTCGAGCAATTAGTCGCAGAAAATCGCGCGCTTGCCGATGCAAAGGCCCACGCCGAACAGAACCAATCTCATCGAACAGCCTCCGCCATCACCGAGCGCGATGCCGAAATCGAAAGCCTCAAGGCTTCGCTCGAATGGCTACGCAAAGAAGTTACTCGATTGACTGAGATCAACGAGGGTCTTCACAGCGCCAATAACGTACTCGCCCTTCAACACAATGAGAAGTACGGCCGCCTCGAATCACAACATGCGTCAGCAGCCAAAGAACTCGAAGACTCTCGCCTAGCTCGAATTGATTATGATAGGACAATACAAGAAAAAGACGGCGAGATCCAAGAGTTACGCGCTCAGCTCGAGGTCACCAAACAGCAAGTGAAAGAAATGCAACGACAAATACTTGCCCAAAAACCACCCGATGCCGACATCCTGCGTCTCAAAGATGAAGATCATTTTGACCATCGCTGCCAACAATTATGCCAACACGTGCAGCAATGGGTTCTTCGCTTCTCCAAGTTCTCGGATATGCGTGCTTGCCGATTGACAGGCGAGATCAATGATGAAAAGATCATCGACCGATTAGACAACGCAGTCCTAGATGGCTCTGATGTGGATGAATATCTCAGCGACCGAGTAAGGCGTCGCGATATCTTCATGTCCATGACTATGAACATGATTTGGGAATTTGTTTTTACTCGTTACCTCTTTGGAATGGACCGGGAACACCGACAAAAGCTCAAGTCTCTCGAGAAACTTCTCTTGGAAGTTGGGCCACCTGCTGCCGTCCGCCAGTGGCGTGCCATAACGCTGACGCTGCTATCCAAGAGGCCAGCATTTGGTGATCAGCGCAACCAGGACACCGAGGCCGTCGTACAGGCCGTCTTCCAGACCTTATGCATGATCCTCCCGCCTCCGTCCAATTTGGAGGCACAAATCCAATCTCAACTCCGTCGTGTCATGCGCGAAGCTGTGGACCTTTCCATTGAGATGCGTACACAGCGGGCAGAATACATGATGCTACCACCATTACAACCTGAGTACGACGCCAACGGTGATCTAGTACGAACCGTCGCTTTTAACGCGGCTCTCATGAACGAGCGATCTGGAGACTCGATCTCTAACGAGCAGTACGAAGCCCAACATGCCATCGTTCGCACGGTACTCTTCCCACTTGTAGTTAAAAAGGGCGATGATAACGGTGTTGGAGACGAAGAAGTTGTTATCTGCCCTGCACAGGTGCTTGTCGCTAAACCCCCGCGTCGCGCCACCATCCGCATTGTCACACCCACGTCCGAAGCAGGCAGCGTCCCGCTGTCGCGAGGCGCAACGCCTTCCGCAGCTGCACCTAGCACCGTCAGCTTGCAGATGCAGGACGCCCCCCTCCCCATGCCAACTCCCCCGCAAGAGGCCGAGTACCTAGAAGGCGGCATCTAGAGAATGGCGACTTCCTCGCGGATGCACAGAGCAACAGCATCGCGAGCTCACAGCAACAACCAAAATAATAGTAATAATTATAAACGGAGGGGTTAGACCAGGAGACCGTACGCGTTAATGAGGGAGTCTGCCTTCAACGTACCTCAAGATTTGACATTTTTGTTTCTTCCTTCCTCCCCATTTCTAATATTCGTCACGTTGTGTTTCTTCCAACGGATTTACAAAATCGGGGCTCCTCATCTTTCAAGCAATGTTTCTTGGTAAAGGGAAGAACCGGCGGTGATACCTGGTTTTTGGCGTTACTTGCTTTGCTTGGGACCTTGCATGAAATGACCTTTTTTTTCTTTTCAATTCCCACTCAATACCTCTCTTATCATGTATGAATGAGATGTCTTTTTTTCTTCCAAATATCCCCTCGGCTTCTCTAGTTCGGAGTTTGCAGAAAAAGGAAGAATTTTTGTTGTTAATGAGTCACGACCTTGATGGTTCTCTTTTTATTATTATATTTCACTTCGGATGAACGATGTACGTGTGTGTATTGATATATACCAGAAGAGAATTTACGACCACTTACTTCAAACTTTTTTCTGTATCGTGATCGATAATTATCTTGAAATGTGACGACTTGCAGTAGTAATGTATCTGGACAATTAAATAAGTACCTAAAGTAAAGGTAATGTAAACTATACCATGGACATTGTATACGGAATAGCTGCTTCTTAAGCTTCTTCAATTTGAACGTACTATGTAGGAGACCTAGTTAGAGTATGGTATATCTAGCTACATGTTCATACCACGGATTTAGGATTTGATCAAGTATAGACAAAAGTATAACCCTCACCATCCTGAAACAAGTTACTAAATTGACAAGACATTTTCCCTCTTTTTTGGTTCTTTTCTTTTCCTTTTCAACAAAGTTTCCCCGGAAGCGAGTGCAAAAGTTTCTATTATATTGGTATATCTCCAGTCCCATGTGTCTCGTTAGGTATTCGTGTGTCCTCCTTTTCAAGCTCCTAAACTGATATACAAAAGAAGCAAAAATACAAACGACCCTGGCTCCTACTACGAATTGCTTCATTGCCATCATCTAAATTTTGGGGATTAAGAGAAAAATAAATGTTTCAAAATGAACACAAAACCCTAGGTGTCATGTTTCCCATCCTATCAAGTACTCCAACCAGCAACGCCAAAATTCGGGTCGTTAAATCCATGTATGCTTAACCCGCCGGTTTGCGGATCGTTAGGAAACAGGGAGTTAATCGTATCCTGGGCTTTCGGTTAGCATGACTGCGGATAATTCATAAGAAGGAAGTAATCACGGTGGTGAGAGGCTTACCCAATCAATATTATCCATGATATTACCACTTTGGCCTATCCCAGCTCCACTCCTCGTCCCTGGCGTAGCAATCCGCTGGCCCCCATGCTCTATACTCGAGCTATCACTCCCCGGGCTTGCGTGATTCGGCGGTAAACTCCATAATGCATGCCCATCAGATACACCAGCAAACACCATCTGCGATTGTGGCCCCGAAGCGCCAGTCGGCATTGGTGGGGTATACCCCGGCTCAACCTTGGGTATGTCCGGAGCCATTCCCGCCGCCGGCCGTTGTGGGTGATTTTGCAAAGGCGGCGACGGCCTCGAGGTACCCGCGACGACATTTTGCCCCGGGACGGCCTGGGAAAGGCTTGTGGGTCCACGCATCTTTCGCATACGCATGTATACTGCAGTCTTTCCTTGTATCTCAGAGAGGAGCTGCACAGCCTTAGCTTCGGGTGGAAGCCTGCGGTCCATGCCAAAAACGTAGTCCAAGCACGACCATATCCGGTCGGCATCGCGAGATTGAGGCCTGAAATAAACTTCAGTCGCTAACAATAGCGCGATCTGATATTGGAAATAAGCACCAAGATACCATGCCCAATCCTTAAAATTAGAATTAGTTTCGAGTTGAATTGCGAGCTCGACGATCATGATACCGGACGTAATAAGGAGTTGGTTTAGTCGTGGCGGCATTGGGTTGGCGGCGTTTGAGTGATAGGGGTGTAATATCATGACGTGAAGGCGGTATGTCAACAGATACATGACGCACTTCGCGTATCTCTGATACGGCTGCGTAACATCTAGAAGATGATCGTATTTTTCTGACATCCTCCGCCGGAAATTTTCGATCTTGGTGAGGACAGCTGTTAACGTAGTGCGCCGGGTCTCAAGTCTCCGCCGATCGAGCCATATAATACGCATTATTTCGTTGATTTCGAACCGTATCAACGCCAGAGTATTGCTAGTCCATCTATCTGACGGCTCCGGCGCTGTTACGGCATGTGTAAGCTCTTCATCATTGCAGTTTAGAGGCAGTTTCGTATCGTAATCCTCTTTCCTGATCACTGGCTTTGGTCCTTGGGCTTCGCAAGTGCGAATATCCAGGAAGCATAATTGGTGCCATATCAAGCGCCGAACGTGGGTTTCAAGAGGTGTAAGGCCATATGCTTCACCGTCACGATGCAAGCCCATACATTCGGCCATCCGTACTGCCGCACCAACAAGTACTGAATGAGCCCGAGATACTTCGCCTCTGCAAAGCGGAATCTATCATAAAAGTTAGCTGGCCCATAGGTTATTGAGGTGTAAATAAACTTACCATATACATAATAAACGCCTGCATCGTTTCTACCTTGGTAGTCCGTAAAAAGTTGGCCTTGCTCAATGCAGTTTCAGTACCCATCTTCAGGCTGGAGACCCAGCTTGCTCTAGGATACCCAGCAAACTCGGGTGTATTCTCGTCTATGCTGATGGCTCCGCTAAACATAGCCCCAAAAATTACAGCTTGCATTGAAGGTCGAGGTTCATATCCCGCGTTAATTTCCTCCCAGAATGTCGTGTAAGTAGCCTCTAGCGTCGGCTTATGAGCGCAAGGGGCTATCGGGTGAACGCAAGTGAAATACTGCTTCATTAACTGATCTGCTGCGGCCCTATACGGTAAAAACTGGAGAATCGACGGCGGCTCTCCCAACTGGCCGAAGAAGAAGCCCGAAGTGGGTACTATATATTGGTCCCCCGGCTTTAGAAATGCGGGTAGATCTTCGGTTCCAGACGCCTGCCCTCCGTGCTGTACATGTTGCGGACCCGGAAGCTGCGAGCCCGAGATGCCCGCCGATATCTAATAGTTGTTCTGTAAGTATCTGACACTTACAAGTACTGTATATATATCACATACCTCTTCAGATATTCTAGGTCGAGAGAGTCCGCCTATCCTTTCGGTGATACGCATCTTCCCAATCTGGATCCCCAAGTCTATCATGTCACCCGCCCCATCGACATCATCTTCGTATGTAACATCTAAAGCTGCAAGAGGCGTAGCTTCTAAATCGCGCTCTTCGTCGTCCTCGCCTGCAACATCGTCGGCTATGCTTCGCTGCTGGAGCATGTTCTTGGACGTAGCGGACTTTGCGACATCGCGCTCGAGCTCTCGCTCAAGAGTTCCCTGTTTCTCTTTAATCTCGGCTAAGCGCATTTGACTAGCTTCGTCTAGTCGTGGTCCTATGTATACACAGTCTCGGGCAGCCTTGTTGCAGTTTGTGCAGGATGGGCTTGTTTTGGAACATTTTAACTTTCTTCTTCGACATTCTAAACAGCTTTTATTAACGGAGCGCAAGAAACAAACGTTGATCCCCAGGCCATATAGTATGAAACTCTTGCCCGGAAACCAAAGTTTGTTTCTGGGGTGCTCCGTATTTGTGGGTTAGCATCCGCGCTTAGTATTGGTAAAAGGGACATAAGGAGGAGATTAGGCATGTTAGGTATAAATAGTATAAATGTCTGAGTCGCGTCTTGCTTCTTTTCTTTTCTTTTTTTCTTTCTATATCGAGTATAGTATATAAGGTAGGTTATAGGGACCTAAACGGAGGTGAGGTATAATCATACCTATTAATCATGCGGTTGCGCCGGCGAATTGGCTTCGCCTGCCAGATGGCGCGTGAATCCGGATCTAAGCCGGCCACGTGGTCGGTTTGTTCCATAGTTGAAGGATAGTGTTATGGTGGGAAAGCGGCGGGAGTTTGGTGCGGGATGGTAAAGAACTATTCGAGCCCTGCTGATGCGCCGACGCCGCCCTGTGGATCGTCGCCTCGATCTCATAGGTCCATCTAGCCCCCCAGATTTCATGTCAGATCTCTCCCAGAATGCCGGGGATTTTGGTATCGGTTAATTGGGCGCCGAGACCAATTTATTTGCTTTCTCGGGGCTCGATGAATGTTCGTAGGATGATCTTCGATACAAGAAGGATACAATACGACAAAGGTACGGACGTAAGAAAAAAGCAAGTCGTCTTAATATTAGGTGTGGCGAGTCGAAGGTCTATTATATGGAATCAGAACAGAACCCGATCAGCTATCGGCATCTGCACTGACATCCTCTTTACTATTGGGACGAGCTAGGCAGATTCTGCATGTTGAAGGGGGGTAGTAATATACCGGTGCCTTGGACTCCCTTGCGTGCAATCAACCTTCATAAATCGAAGCGGCAGCGTTATACGTGCCTCCGTCGCCGCTGCGGCATCTGACGCATGGCGGAACTGCCCACGAATAACGGTAAGGTATCAAGCGAATTCGGGAAGAAGAGAGAGAAAATATATTATGTAAGAAGAAAGAAATCGGATAGGGCTTGTTCTACTCCGCTATAGTCATAGCTACTAGCTACGCTGTTACTGAAACAAGGCGAACGAGATGAAAATGGTAAGAATATATTAAAAGATGGGGAAGAATTAGGCTACAACAGTATAACACAGAGAACTTAGAAGTACCTACACCTAAGGATTATGTAGGCGCGCGAGTTGGTGGGGACTTATTCTATCCTCGCGCCCGCTTAAAAAGCTCTGGTACTACATTAAAAAGACGAGAGTGTATTGTACTTGCCTAACTACATATTGTTAATACATATTTATCTATTGTATTGTACTTGCCTGGTATTGTACGCACGTGGTTGAGTACCTGCGCAGCTTCCACACACCGAAGCATTTAGACACGGGCTTGCATACATAGGTTAAAGTACCTAATTAAAGTGGCTAAGATAGGTACTTAGGTAAGATATGTACGTTCAAACAGAAGTAACGACACGCCTATATTTCTAAAGCACATAGGACTAGCATATGAGCAATAGATACCTACTTATACAGGTGGGGGGGGTCCTAGGACAGGGTGGTATCAGATTGTTAACATTTTTTAATCTATTTAATATGATTATTTCAAAATATTGAAATTTAAACGTATTGTATTAGATATTATTTTAATTTACCATTTTAATAAATTTAATTATAATGAATTTAAAATTTTGGAATTAATTTAAATAAAATAATAAAAATAATTGTTTAATAACGGTTAATTAATTTTTTATTTTTAATATTATTTTTATTTTTAATATTATTATAATTTTAATATTATGGTTTTATATAATTAATATGTTAAATTTAAATTTATATTATTTATATAATGGTAATGTTAATAATTAATTTATTTACGTAATAAATTTTATGTATTTAAAATATATAAATATATTTTAAAAAAAAAAAATTAATAATTTTAAATATTTTTATATTTTAAAATATTTAAAATTGTTGATTTTTTTTTTAAAATATATTAAATGAAATTTAAATTTAAAAATTATAAATATTATTTTTACAAATATTATTATAATTTACGAGTTATTTAAATTAATTATATTATAAATTATAATTTACGTATAAATTTTTAAATTATTATTTTATATAAAATATATATCGGGTTATTTATTTTTTTTAAATTAATTAAAATGTTTTAAATTTTTAAAAATTATTATAATAATTAAATTTATTTAAATTTAATTTTAAAAAACAAATATTATTACCGTATTAATAAATTTTATAAAATTAATAAACGCGTTTATTATTAACGGTAATAATATTTTTATTTTTAATATTATTTTTTATTTTTAATATTATTTTTTATTTTTAATATTATTTTTTATTTTTAACATTATTTTTTCGTTAATATTATTTTTTTTTTAATATATTTCAAATTTATTAATAATGTTTACCGTAAAAACGTAATAAATTTAAAATTTTAATATTTAAAAATAAAATTTTTCGAACAATTAAAATAACCACGTTTTATACATATATTCGTTAATATTAAAGTTATTTTTATAATGGTATTATTTACATATAAATAACATACGCTAAACTGCTTGGCTAATAAGCTTTTATAACCTTGAAAAAAAGGTCGGAAATAACGTTAACATTTTTTCATATAATTATAATGCGTTTCTGTTAACAAGCTTTCTTTGAATTAACAGTATAATACACCCTGACACCCTAGAGTCATACTGGTCTAGGACCCCCCCCCGCCCGTATAGGTACCTACACTACTACCTAACCTATGTAGAAGAATAGGCATCCATAGTGGGGTACTGCATAGCGTATGTATGTGAGATAGTGGCTTTCCCAGCAACTCGGGTAACGTACCCCGAATAAGCGGAGAAAGGGCTCAAGAGAAACATCAAGGAACAACCTTCTATATAAAAGTCAGGGCTAGCCACTTACGGCTTTACCCAATCAACAACCTCGACGCCCTTTTTCGAACCCTTCCTCCCCCATTTTCCCGTTTCTGCATCTGGTCTGTCGCATATTAACTACTAATAGTGTGCTTTTTTGGGTTTTATCCCAGCCTCGCTCGGCGGCGCCGGCCGGTCTCCTTCGATCATCATTCATTATCAACCAAGTAGTAAGAAAGTAGCAAGCGAAAATAAGTTGTAAGGTAACTTGGCTGCTTACATTAGGGTATCAAGGTATATGCAGGTATATGCAGGTATATAATTGCATATCCGCATGCGCATTATGTAGATATCTTAGGAATTATGTCAGTAGTTATCTCGCGTATAATCCTCGTATAACTCTCTCAGCCCCTTATCACAAGGTAAAGTAGGTCCTAACCCAACAGCCCAACCCCAGCGTTTAAAGGCAGTCCAGGAGGCTGACGCCCAAGTCCGACGATGCTCCTTGTGCTCCTTAAGACATTTCAGCTGCCGTGTAACCGGTGGTAATGTAATAACAAGCTCAACTCTTTCTAACAGAAACTTTAAGCTTGTCATGAATACCAATCACCACCCTCCTCTCCTCACGTTTTAACAAGCGACCCCAGCCAGAATCAGTCCATACGGTAATGTATTACGTAGTTCGCACGACATTTTGGCTTGTCATACTATTGGAATATCTATTTATTCCCTCCAGCTATATATCAACTATATGCTGATCACATACCCTGGCGTGTATCCACACACCACGCGCATAATATCCCAAGGTCGTGATTCGGTATATCACATCCCGTCTTCGTCTAGTACATAGTAGATTACCAGATGGGCGAGGACCTGCGCCTTTTTTTTTCTTTTTCTTTCCAAGCCACCCTAGCTTCGGCCGGCGCCTCATCCGGCGTTCATTCGGCGACGCCAGGCATTAATTTGTCTCCATTGCTTCAGAGCTAATCCAATCTTCAACATCCTGTCGCGACCGACATACTTATCTACCAAGGATAAAAACCATCGCAGCCGGGTGATCCTACCGGGCCTCCCTTCTGCAAGGTCCCTTGTGATGTTGTGGAGTAGTGCTCGCAGGGCTGCGTCCGATATCGTCAGGCCGCGCTTCCTTTGGAGATAATTGACGCAATTTGAAACAAAAGCGAAGGATTGCCTAGACGACATGTTCTCTAAGAGGGCAAAAGTCATTGCTGCCCTAGTTGCTGCTCTATTTTCTTTCCGTAGTTGACGTTTCGTAGGAAATCTAAGAGGGCTTTGCGTCTGCCTTCCCGGCGGTTGCTTTACCCGTAGAGCGCTCAAAACTTTGTAGTGCTTGAACGACCGATTTCTTGATAGAGTTTTTAAGGTCTCGATCGATAAGTTAGTCTGCAAACGGCTTTGAGTGTTCGCCTCCTTCTTTCTCCCCTCCACTCTGCTTTCTCTATAGAGATTTAAGATATTTATGGCTAGAACTGGATCGCCCACCCCAATAGCAATATTAGCTAAAGGACTTGCCTCGCACTTGATGAAGATTCGCATGCCTTTCGCAAATTTCATAACGTCTTGCTCTCGGCCAAGTTTGTAGAGAAACTTGCAAAAATCATGCGCCAGACCGAATTGATTCGTTTCCCATAGTGCCATACCAAAGTAGCCGTAGCACGTCGAGTCTTTTTCCGGAGCATTCTCCAAGTCGTTATACACTCTCGTAGGAAGTTTAACGGAAGAGCGACGTCTGGCCAAGTACATTTCACAGATCTCTCTGTTCGAAATAGATTTTACGCCTTTGCCAGCTTCAAGGATACATGCTGTCTTTGTGAGGTAACTATCGTCTGCACTTGGGAGTCGGGCTAAGAGTTGTAACCAGCCGGTACGTACCCGAGGGAAATATAGATCCGTCGACTCCCTAAGCATTAACACAAACTGGGTACCGCTTTCTAGGAGGTGGAGATGGTCTGTTAGGTTAAGTTTCTTCAGGGATGTGGCCATTTTACTAGCTTGTCGAGCCACGGACGAACGATTTTCGTGAGAGCTCGAGGCAATTATATAGGTGCGTAGATTTGCCAGCACGCCCGTTGACAAGTTGTTTAAATAATTTTCCGGTATATAATCCATGGCTTTGGCGAACAGACGTAGGCTATTAATCTGCAACTCCGAAATTCTTTCCAATAAATTGCACCAAATAACGCTGTTGAAATAGCCGCGCCCGTTTGGCCCATGAACAGAGAGGCCGGCGATAGTTGCATCAAGTAAATCATGCTTAATTCGGTCCACGACCCATTCTAAAGACTGCTCCGTGCCTGTTCGTAACGGATTGATTCCCTGTTGAACGCCATCCAATACGGTGCAGATAGTCTCGCCAGAGCAAAGACTACCAGTAAGGTAATTACTCCAATTACGACAGAACTCTGTGAAATTCGGCCTTGTCGCAGTTGTTGCTTCAGATTCCAAGTCGCGAAAAAGGAGGGTTAACCCGGTATCGACGATTTGCGTCGGCATAGTCTGAGCATCCCAGTTCATTTCCGGCAACGATTGGGCCACAGCCTCTTCAGTAGCAGTTGGATTATCATTGTCACCGTGAGCAGGCTGAGAAAACCAGTTCATCACGGTTCGTACCAGGGGTTGTTCCTGTGCGCTCTCGTCTCGGTGTTGTCGAAGTCGCTCATGAGGCGGCATTGGCGGCTTCCAATGCCATTGCGTTAAGTCCGCCAAGTTCTCAAGTCCCCATAGAGGTGAAGTAGAGCGTAATTGCCCTGGGTTAAGCTCTACCATGTTTCTCTTCCCCATACGCCTTCGATTCTCCATTGGCCCGGGAACAGAGGAGCCATAGCGAGCGACTGTCCTTAACTTCATACAATAGCGATCGAACACGGCAGCGAGAAGGGCCTCCTGGATCCATATGCTATCGTTCTGGGTACGTATGTGACGGTTGGCGGCTCGACGACATTGCGAAGCCAAGGCGGGAGACATGAGAAAAAAGAAAATAAAAGAAAAGGACGGAACGTATGCGCCCTCCTTTCAATCATGAGTAATTTTGGGTGGGTTTGATCAGATCATTCCGAATCTATGATTAACAAGTTAATTTATTCCATCAGCGGTTGTAGTGCCACCAATTGACGCGATTGGGCGCCAATGAGGCTGTATCAACATCGAATTATAAAAGGGTTTGTGAGTAAATTGAAGGTCGAAAGTTGGAGCTTAGAAAATAATTGAGAGAAGCTTATTGGATCAGCTCAAGCTTCGTGTCCCCACTATCAGCATGCTGTAGCCTGTACTTTTGTCCGTATTCCCCGATGATGTATGGTGGGCTCCTTACATAAGGCATCTACAGGGGCACATCCCACCATCGGAGCTAGCAACCCGTGGGGTCAAGCGAGACGGGGAAGGGACGGGCGACTTTTACATTGCCTCGAGACTTTCTTAAGACTTTCTCAAGACTTCCTCAAGACTTAGACTTTCTCAATTACCTACATTAGGTACTTTAACCTAATATTTCTTACTTTTCTTAATTACCTAAATTCTGAGCGCACTTGTCAGAGACACCATGGCTCAGGATTTCGCTCCGTTAACCAACGATCTAATCCTAAGGACAGCAAGAGGTGTGTATTTTCTTCCTCTACCGTGGTTCTTCCTAAAGCATGCTAATCCGAGTTGCTATAAAATACAGGTGAAGAGGTAGAGCGCGCACCGATATGGATTATGCGTCAAGGTATACATACGTATCTAGCCCGGATATAAAGGTGTTCAATTGCTGATCGCCTCGTCAGCTGGCCGGTATCTGCCTGAATACCATGAAGCTAAGGGCAACCGCGATTTCTTCGAATGCTGTCGAGATCCCGAGGTCGCCTCGACCCTGACTCTGCAGCCCATTGAGCGGTTTTCCGGTCTACTAGACGCCTCGATCATCTTCTCCGATATTCTCGTCGTACCACAAGCCCTAGGAATGGTGGTGGAAATGGTAGAGAAGAAGGGACCGCACTTCCCGGATCCGCTAACGTCGCCCGACGACGGCCAATACTCCAAGGTCCTTAACAAAAACGTGGATGTCGCGGCTGAGCTGGATTACGTGTATAAGGCGATTACCTTGACGAGGAAGAAGTTGAAAGGCCGCGTGCCGCTGATTGGCTTCTGCGGTGCTCCCTGGACCCTATTTTGCTACATGGTCGAAGGAGGTGGTACGAAGCTATTCATCCAAAGCAAGAAGTGGATTTACCGTCATCCCGAGGAGTCTAAGGCTTTGCTTCAAAAGATCTCGGAGGTCTGCGTCGAGTATCTAGCGCTGCAGGTCAAAGCAGGTGCTCAACTCATTCAAGTCTTCGACTCGTGGGCGGGAGAGCTCTCGCCCTCGACATTCAAGAAGTTCAGCGAGCCTTACCTAGCTTACATCTCCGAGAATTTGCCAAAGAGGCTAGCCGAGCTGGGCTTGGAACGTGTGCCTATGATTGTTTTCCCTAAGGGGGCCAATTTTGCGTTAGACTCGGTTTGCAATCTGGGCTATGACGTCGTCGGTCTGGATTGGCAGATTGAACCCGCCGAAGCTGTCAAGATCCGGGGGAAACCGGCGGATAGTATTCCAGGGGAATGCGGACCCGGGGGTATTATACGGGACAAAAGAGGCTATAACTGAGACGGTAGAGGAGATGGTTAAAGGATTCGGAGGTGGTAAGAAGGGTTGGATCGCTAATCTCGGCCACGGTATTACACCGTTGGTGAATCCGGAGGATCTTAGGTTCTATCTACAAGAAATCCAACGATTAACTAGTAGGTAATGAAGACCAAAGGCCCTTGAAGTCTACTTCTTATCTAGCCAGCCCATCTTGATACTCTAAATAAATAAATAAGTTGTCTATTGATCTGGAAAGCTTTTATCTAAGTCTATTCCACTCCTAGTTGCTGTTAGAATGCTGTCCAGAATCAAAGTGATGAATCAGTTAGTGATCACGAAATATTTGACTTACCATGAGACCGACCATGCAATCTTTCCACCTAAACTCTTGCAAACCCTTTGGCTCTTTGGGTTATCTGGGGCGACATCGGCCCAACAGTGCTCATCGTCGTCATACTCCTTTAAGCGCTCGCGCAGAATCTTAACAGCTGCCGCCTTCGCAAAGCCCTTTCCACGCCACTCTTCCTCGCAGTGCAAGTTGCTCAGCGAAGAGTCGGGGCCCAGCAGGACCCATGCGATAGGCGTGCCGTCGCTCTTGTAGACGGCCATGCTAGGCAGTAGTACGATCGTTCGTCTTCATACCATTAGCTCCCCGGCACAAAATCATAGATACCTAGGTAGGTATACATAGCAAAAGGGGAAAAGAACAAGGTAAAGAAAGAAAGGGTGAAAAAAAAAAAAAAAAGGGGGGGGGGGGGGGGGGCACATACTCCTTCCTTGGAATACTAGTCCTCGACAACATAAGCGGGATATCCTCCCTCCTCACGGTCCTCCACTCCATGCCCTCCTCCCCCTCCGCCAGCGGACGCGGCGGCACGACCTCGGGCAGCGATCCGAGGCGGAACATCCACTTGTCGTACACGGCGACGTAGCTAAACACGACGCCGCGGTTCAGCAGCGCGATCCTCGTCGTCTCGCTCAGCGTCCCCGCGAGGATCTGCGCCGGCCGCAGGGAAAGGCCCGCTTGTCGCTGGACCGCGGCGTGGGCGGTGCCGGGGGCGTAGAACGCTTCCCGGAGGGATTTGACCTTGCGGAGGAGTTGATACGCGCATTCTGCTGCTGCGGTTTGCTCTTCGTTGGGGTGCTCGATGGTGGTGCTGGAGGCTGCGGATGCTACTAGGGCCGAGGGATGCCGCTCGAGGGTAGAGTATAGCCAGATTTCGGTCTCGGGCCCGCGAGAGAGGTCCAGGTACGCGGTGGCGAAAGGCGTGTCTTGGCTGTGGTCCCGCAGCTCTGGGCCGGATGCGGAGGCGAATAGGATGCGCGTGTGCTCCGTGATGCCCCCTGGGAACCGCGTGAAGGCCAGGCGCCGCAGAAGCGGTAGCGCATGCGGCCGGTGGTGCGTCCGTAAGAGGGTGACAAGATCCTCTGGGGGCTGCGTGTACACAGTCACCGACACAGATGACGATGCGTCTGCAGGCATCTTCTCGATCTTCTCTTTTAACTTTCCCCCTTTATTTTTTGTTCTTATTTCTAACTCTCTTTTTATACTATTTTCATGGCTTGTTTATCTTCGTCGGGTTTATCTATACTCACTATACTCCCTCTACTCTAGAAAAATGAAGAAAAATGAAGAAAAATGAAGAAAACGAGTTGGGGAATAGTAAGTGGGGAAAAGTGGTCAAATAGCATAGAAGAATCGGGGTAGTTAACGTTTACTAAGACTATATCGCGACTTCCGGCCGATCTTTGAGACGAAGTCAACCGGACTTTTTCATATTTTATCGGTGTTGATCCCCGGCATCGCGGGCTTCGTCGTGACTCACGAACATGGAATTCCGCAAGTCGGAACGGGATTTATGTTGGAACCGTGATAATTACAAATACTTCTCAATACCACGTCAAAATTAAGCTTATGTCTCCTGTCTCGTACACGCCTCCAGATATCACAATCTGTAACAACATCGTCAAGCGCTTTTTGGATGGGTTGTAAATAAATAGGGCGTGTAAATCTCCTAGGAGCTTGATTAGGGTAGGTAATAAAACAGCCACGAAATGATCTTTAACAATATCCAAACTGTATCGAGTAACTGCTCACACAGCATACTCGTATCGCGAGATCTCGATCATATAATTAAAATCAAAGTAAGTGAACGAAACTGTATATAACTAGGTACTTAGTCAATATTACAACAACTTGCTCAGAGGGCAGGATTGATAGTAGGTCAGCAAACTTCCTCGCCCCTTGCTTCGAACTCATATACATCCCAGCACACAGGCAGGCAGATCTCCTTCCCATGCTATCTTCACACAATGTAGATCTTTTAAGGAGGTTCTAGGTCACCTGATAGATAGCTACTTGACCCGACAATTCGGTCGGTCGCCGATGTGTACAACTTGAGAAAAGAACTGCCGCAAACTACTGCTAGGCTTAGGACACTCAAGAAATGATGCACGGTAAGGTAACTAATGCACACTACATACAATAAAAGGATTCACTATAGGTACCTGTTACGTATTACATCAGTACAACGAAGAGCCTCATCTTCTGCCCTAAAGGGAATGATGATTCGGTGCTAAGAATGTAAGATGGAGGGCAATGACCCAATGAGGCTTCGTATATCAACGAGTATTTACAGAGTAGCACAAGAAGTAAGCCAAACCAATGCATGTGACAACAATGTTAATACCAAATTACATTATATCGGCATTTGTTGCCGTTGTATCACATCGTAAGATACTAATAGACGCTTCGTATCAAAAGTTCCAACTCCCATTATTATGCCCAGGGCATGTAGCTCTCAAGTTTGTGGTATCATTATTACCCCCTGACTCTGTACCTAGGTAGGTATGATTATGAACTAACTGCCGACGTTCCCAGCATCATAACCGTTTCCCGTTCACGTAGTTTAACCTGCCCCCTTCCCCTCCCTCCGTTCTATAACATAACAGACAGTAACAAGACTGTAAACCGTAACTCCATGCTCGCCCACACCGGCACCCTCCTAACGGTATATCGGATAAGAAAGCGCAGTAAAACAAACAGACCAGAAACACACCATGTTGAATACGCCTCTACCCTCCAGCTTCCAACTCAATCCCGTCGACCGGTTCGGCGGCTATCCAGATCCCATTCTGCGCATGTTTTTCTTCTTGAGACCTCTTATTCTTTCCCTTTCTTCTCAAGGCCGCCTAGACCTTCTTGAAGAACTCCTTGGCCTTAGCCGCCAACCCGTTCGCTCCATTGGCGTGATGGCTCTTGCTACCGCCGTGGTGCTGGTTGTGGTGATCCTCCGTGGTCGATCCGTCGAGGCTCGTCTTGGAGATCTCGGCCTCCTCGCTGTTTAATCTCACGACGTTGGCTGCTCCTCCTCGCCCGACGTGGGTTGCGCCCTGGCTCGGTCGTCGCTCAATACTGAACCACATCGAGTCGTGTTAGCTTTTTTTTTTCTCCCTTCCCACCATATATAATCTACTCCTCACAGTTGGGATAGAATAGAGATAGAACTTACGGCCCGACGTCCTGGCGCGCGCGAGTCTCGACGGGGTCCGTGTTCGGCGCCATGTTACCGGAGCCACCGCGGCCGGTAGTGACTACGGACGTTTTCAGAGTCGGAGTCTCAAGGTCAGTCGGTTGGATCTTGGGGGATTTGGACGAGTCGGCGATGTTGCCGGCGCCGCCCCGACCAGTCGATGTCATTTGTCCCGTCATCTTCTCTTAAAGAAGCTCTCCGGTCTTGTGAGATTTTCTGTAGTCGGATTTGTATATGTAGAGAGAACTTCGCTATAGCTTTTTTACCTGCCTGCGCGAAAAGTAGAAAGTTTGCCAAGGTTATGTCAATGAAAGAGGAGCCGTCTTAGTTGATAAATGCCCGACTAATAAGCTCTTAGGAATTGCGCGATCGTGGCTGGGCAACAAGCAATCAATCACCTTCGGAACAACTTTGTGCGATTAAGCTGTTAGGACCTGGAATCTACACAATGTCCGGGAGGCATGTAAGGTTTCTCATTTACAATGACCATAAATTGTTATATGTAAACCAGCCAGCCTTGTTATGCAACTTCGACAACAACTGACAACTTGGAAAACCTGGGCGTACCTACTTTTTTTCAATCACAAGACTCGATAAGAAGGAAAAAAAAATAGTTGCGCTAAAAAAGAAAGACCCTTACATTGCCTAGAAAAGTCGAAAGCCACCACCGAGACAAAAAGACGTAAGAAAAATAAAAAGTGCATTCGTTACATCACTCACAAGACACACAAGACTCACAAGAGCAAAAAAGACTTTCGCCCAGGTTTCTCCACCGTCAAACGGATATGAGGTAACTAAGACGTAATAGAAATTGTCGGGTGATCCAGTAACTAACTTGCCCGGGGCTAGCAACGCAACCTTCAAACCTATGGAAGTCCCCTAAAACCTAAAAGTACAATCACTGGAATACACTACCTGTTATATGGGACTATTGCACTATACTAGCGTAAGTAGTTGGTGTGCCCGTTGCCGTCTCGCTCTTTCTTGGCTTCTGTAATAATCGGGATTTAGCACCGGGTTATTTCGTACAGAGTTAATCCTAACATCCGTATTACTTTGCATTGTCTAACATATGTGTCTGTACTACATTACCTATCTACTACTTAGTATATGTGCCGTGCAAATAGTCCCAAGCCCAAGCCCAAGCCCAAGCCAGCCTTAGCCTTAGCCTTATCTATCAGACATTTAGACAGCTTGAGGCTGCTGCCCGCCAAACGCCCCATCCATCATCTAGGTCAGTTAACTAAGTATAACAAGATCTGCCAAATCTGCTAGTTAGTGCGAAATCTAAAGCATCTGACGTCTCGCCTTACCGGAGATACGGGTTTTCCCCCTACTATGTAACTAGATCAGACCGAGTTTTCTTTTCTATCTTTCTGTTATCGCAGCTCAACTTTTTAGATCGATCTGATATAATTTGACTCAAGCTGGTTGGTCGGTTTGGCTAGAGCCGCAGCTCTATCTATCAATATTACATCTTACATCTTACTAGTTAGGTAGGTATCTACTAGGTATTATCTCGAGGGCGATAGCAACGGTAATGCACAACGATTAAGACACAAATATAAAACTATATCTAGGTACCTATTGTCTCAAATCTTATGACCTCAGCAGGTCTTATTATTACTTACCACCTACCTAGGAAGTTAATGTTAATAAGTACATGTATGTATGCACTTATACAGCAGTATTATAGGCAAGGGCACATGTAATATCGCCCGATATCCATTCATCCATTCATCTCAAGTCCGAATTCGCATTGTCTTCGTATCGAAACTTACTTTCTCGCCTCAACATTAGGAATACGTCAATTGAAACCTTGTCCATGTGATCTCTCTCTCCCTCTCTCTCTCTCATCAGACGACTTTTCCAACCCGCATAAAATTCATGTATGATTCATGTAGGGTACGGCATGTGTGTATGTATGGGTGTATGTCTGCATGTCTGCATGTCTGTTGGGTTACTTCCCGCCTGTTTCAATCTGAATCAAATAAAAAAAAAAGAAAGAATAAACGAGTCGGCACGTTTTACCCCCCCTTCTCGCTTCCCGCCTTATCATATCGAACCGTTTGTCTAAGCCAACGCCGACGCCGACGCCAAACGCCAGACACCAACGGCCAGAAAAGAAAAAAAGAAAGAAAAAAGGAAAAAAAAGCGGTTCGGTGGCGTGCACATGCGTAGTCCAACCTGTCATGTCATCCCCCCAAAGAATTTAAAGATAAAGTTACACTACATTTCTGTAGCATACCAAATTGTCGGGGCTGTCAATATTATCCACGCGGTATCCTACGCCATCCCATTGGATTATGTCCATCCTGCATGTGAATATTATACATACATATATACATACATACAGAGTATTATATAGCCAAGCCCGGCCTTTAGCATACCTAAACTCATCGGACTTATGATCCTAATACGAATCAATTGTCCACCCTATCGACCCAAGAGGCTTGTAATTGAATAGATTAATCAATCGACGATAACAAGGCCTCATCAGTCGATCATCTATATTCAGTCTGTGTTTATACATTCGTCAACCCCTAGTAACGAAATGGTGAGAGGGTTCGGTAAGAGAGCCCGATATGAATAAGGTATTCGACATACAGTCCAATGACGCGCATACTAACATATCTTATAATTCATCGCTTTCATGTCTGACCTGTGCTATGGCGGGTATATTGCAGAACCAAACCCTGGGTTTGCAAACGTAAAACATCTCAAAAAGAAACCTAGTCAACCATAATGCTAGGGCCGACCTGGCTCATTTTTTTTTAACTTGCCCCTTAACTCGCCCGATCTCGTCTTTTCGTCGGCAATCAAATGGGTCTCTCTCTATTCTGTACGTTGTAATCCAATATCTTTCTTCGCCACATACCTGGCCACATATCTGGCCACATTCCTGTTTTGTTAAATCGTATATCAACGCACGTGCCGTGAGGAGCACGTCGTGGCGAGGTGGGTTTCCCTGTTCTGAGTTTGATGTCACCGGGCATGACAGTCCGTTTTTATCAATCCAACGAAACCGACATCGTCCGTACCCGAGCAAAAAAATAAAATAAAATAAAATTGAGCATGTAGCTGTGTCTCAGTTGTCGTCTTCGTCATCTGATCCTCGGCCTTTGCTCCCCTTTCCATCCTGGCCATCCTTTCTGATCGGGATTTTAACACCCTGCACGGCAAAGCACTTGCTGAGAGCAGTACTCTCGCAGACGCCTGGAAATTTCTTCGCTGAGTATACTTGGAACTTCTCACTGAATACCTGGGCAAGTACTGGAGCCCTGCCTCTGTTTAGGAGTTCGGCATCGCTACCGCCATTAGGTACCGCATCCGGCCGTCGTAGGTTGATAAATGAAAACCGTAATCTGCATATCATGTAAGCCTACATACGGTATTATTATATTGCTTACTCTTGGCGACTTACCTAAACCACCCTTCCGTTCGGACACTCAAATCCTGTAAAATAAACCAAATTCCAATCTTATCCGTAGGGTCCGTAAGACGCGAAGCGCTCGCTGCGAGGCTGCCGATAAGATTTCTCGTATACATGCCGTTTGGCGATTGTGGTCCCATAATACGGTTGTGCGTTATCGGGTGCCCCATATCCTGTGGGAAACGGGCTCCAAACATTGGTTGAGAAGGCAATTGAGGCACGCCCGGTACCATGTCATTCCGGTAACCACTTCCAGGATAACCGTATGCTTGGGCTTGCGGGGGATAACTATATCCTAGAGAATTTGTAAGAAATGAACAGGTCATGTGAGTTCAAACGGGGGCCTGCCTACCTTGTCCGTAAGGATCCGGTTGATAAGGAGGCATTGCGTGAGGATAACCTGGGCTAGGTTGTTGTGCGTATTCGCGATTTGATGGCACGATGGATTGGTACCCGTAACCTCCCGCCTGGCTCCCCTCGATCACTTCTCGGAAAGACGAAGCTTGTGTAGATGAAATAGATGGCGACTGCTGAGAGTGTTTGACAAGATTAACCTCCTTGTCTCCGTTTTCCGACCAAAGATCGACGTGTAACACATAATGTTGATGTTCAACCTCGCTGGCCCAAAGGTTAGTTATGATCCAAAGAGTGACGGGACCGCGCTTCACACACTTGCAATCTACTTCTTTACCCGTAGTCTTATCCATCACTACTAGTCTGATACAAGGCGGGGGAGTGATAGGCCGTCGGTCCTGATCGATATTAGCGTCCAATTGGGCACAGACAAACGGTGAAGGCAAAGGGCGCCCACCTTGTCACCAAAACCGCACATTCTCGCTCTCAAAGGTTGTTGGACTACCTCAAGTCTATACATTGCTTATTAGTCCCCAGAACACCAGAATTAACAAGGCCCCAGACGGGCAACTCTTAAAGAAGCTTGATAGTACCTATATTTCCTAGTTGCGTCGGTACCCTCAATGGGTTGAGGAGCCGGTTTGTCTTTTTCCTCAGGGCCGGGTTTGGAAGAAAGTGGATTAGGACCGGAACTGTTGACGCCGTTCTCTGTAGCACCGAGCTCACCGGCACGATCTCTGGGACCGGGCATATTAGGCGGGGCCATATTCGTTCGGGGTGGAGGCATGTTTGCACGGTGAGGGTTGGTTATGGGATCTTGTTGATAATTAAAAGACATTGGGGGAGGAAGTTGGGCATAGCCCGGGTGGTGTGCGGAAGGGCCTGACATCTCGGGCGCATAAGCTTGCGAGTGGTGTACAGGCGGAGCCGGATATCCTGAACTCATATTGTCCCAATCTCTTACTCTCTTTCCCCCTTATTTACTACAGCAACTTATTATCCTTCAAACTCTACGGCAACGGCTTCTCTCTATCGATTTCGGTGTAGTGCTCTTACGTTTGTGAAGCTTGCGGGACGTAAGGTCTGTAAGATTGTATATGGGTGGGATGAAAGGAGGGTTTGGTGGTTCAGACAAGTCGGTTAGGGTCGAGATGAGATGGTAGGCTTAAACGTGAATTATGCCGGGCTCGAAAGACGTATAGTATGTAGGGTGGAGTGTCTGTCCTCTAATAAGGACGTGAGCACTATATAAGTAAAATGTATTGTACAGGGAGCAGCGGTAAAGATGCTAAGCTTGCTTAGGCTCATGCGATCAAGGGTATCTCGGCGGTGGGCCTGGCGGGAAACCCACAGCTTTAGTTTACCTTTCCAATGGAACGAGGCAAAGACCTTCGCGGGGGGCGAAGAGAGAGAGAGAGAGACAATGAGTGAACGAGCGAGAGAGTACTTAGTTATGTACCTGGTATGTGATGGAAGAGATCGGACGGTTTATGCTGTCAAAGTTTGTTTACTATGTATGCGGTAGAAATAAGGTGGGATGATTTTTTTTATTTTATTTAACTTTTTTTTTTGACCGTTCGAAGATGGAGAAACGTGGTTGGAGAAAATCAAAGATAAAATAAAACTATGTAAGACAAGTCCCGCCCAAGCTCTTAAGGGACACCTGCTGTGATCAACTGGGGGGGGGGGGGGGGGGATTGAGAGGCGCAAACCTTATTAAAGTAGAAGCGCCACCAGCCGATTGGAGAGGCAAGGGTCTAGCATAGGTATACCTGGTACCTATCGTACTTGTACAATTCACATTACAGTGTCCAGTACAGGTAATATGCAGCAGCTCTTTTGTATACATAACTGGTAGTAGCTTCGTCCCTGTCAGCCTGTTTGACCAGTTTTGGGGGGGTGGTGGTGGGGAGAAGTTGTAGTGGGGGGCGAGCAACCATGGGCCGTGGGAGGAGGTTAAGATCTAAGTAGACTAGCATATAACTAGGTACATGTTAAGTGTAGAATGGTAAAATGTATTGGCGCCTACCTACTAAGATTCGTACCCTACTAGGTGACATTTACATGGGGGAGTTTAGTTCCGTAAGTATACCTGAGTGTCCACTTAAGACAGAATACATACGCTCTTTCTCTTTAACACTGTGATACCTATAAGGGACTAGTGTCTACGGCGGCAGGGCGGCTAACCCATGCTAATGTGCTACGACCTAGCGACCCCAGGAAGGTATGCGTCGGAAGTTTTGAACGGTCAAGGCAAGGGTAGGCCAGCTTAAACATTTCAGGTGTACATACCTACCTCCTACCTCCTACCTGCCTACCTGCCTACCTACATGCATAGGTACCTCTTATGTATGCAGGTGGCACCTATAGCGTTAGGTAGTATGTAAGTTACTAATAGGATGATCATGCTACATACCTGTAGGTACATTCAAGATGTGCACCTTATTTACACGGGTCAGGCTTGTAAATTTTACATACGGACGTAGGTCTAGGCGGCTTTCGAATCGTGACACTTGTAAAGCGTCACTATGCGACAGTTTGAGGCTAAGTCTAATTTAAAGTAAGTGATTATTAGTAGTGTGTATCTCACAGAATAGACAAACATTCTCAGGTGTTACGCTAACTACTTATGTATGATGTATCTATAAGGTGATTATACCTAGCGAGGGTTGTCGATAGACTATAAGTGCCGAGGGCGCGGCAACAGAAGATAGCTGCTGTGGGGTGATTGGATGCCGTATATTCGGGGCTGATGGTGTAGTTGGATAATAACCTTTTCAAGTTAAAGTCTCTCTCTTTTCTCTTTTCTGTTTTTCTTTTCTTTTTTCCCCTAATTAATTCTTCTCGGACGGGAATACAGGAACATAGGTAGGTAAGTATTTAATAATAAACGAACCGTACCAGCTCTGCGTCTTTGCCCCGCCAGTATGGAACAAAGTGACGACTGATCGAACGACAGCTAAGTATACATGACTCGTGGCTGCAGATGATGTGCGTAAACATCGAGGTACCTAGGTATGCATTATACTAATAATATAATAAGAACATTAACGTGTCGATACAGTTACCCGTTTAACAATATTTCATAATTGCTCTCTAAGCGCTGACTTATACGCTCTTATATTAAAGCATGAGTATATGTATATACACTTGGCAGACCGACTTGCATTACAACAGCTCCGCCTTTTTTCTCTATATTTATGAGAAGGTTTTACATACTCAGCGTATGGGTATACATATACATATACATAGGTAGGTAGTTAATATATCCCTGGATGCATGTCTTTGATGGTTCACTGCTTACACTGGACGGCAGAGCTGCAAGATGCAGCGGGTCTATTTAGGAAACGTGGGAAACTACTGGATTACATGGGATTCTAGACAATTACATTATTGGCTTAGATATGATTAGATGTCCTTTTCTTCAATATTATAGATTGGGCGCCAACCACTTGGAAGCCTGAGAGAATTAGGATAGGCTTTCCTTTCCAGCTTTTTCTTTTTACGTTGTGTCAAATGCATACGACGGGACCATTCTAGATGAAGAATGCTGCATGACTACATAGCATGGCTACATACAGCTACGTCTACGACCTTAACAACCTTTAGTTACCATGATTTACTAACTAACGACTTCGAGTATCTAGTTTAACTACATGTAAATAAGAGAAAAGTGACTACTCACTTTCTCTCATTACTTGCTCCCCGCAGTTTGTGAAAGACAAGCAACTCGTACGATGGGTCCAGTCTATGCTCAATTAATAAAAATATCCGATGGCCCAGACCTCACTTCGAGAGCATCTCTGGGATGCATACATAAGATCCCTCTAGTTATAAAATCTACATTAAACTTACTCGGGTTCCTTGCTGCAGATACGCAAAAGACCAGGGCCGCGGAGTAAATACCGTGACGCTACGTTGCATTCGCGTCTTGACATTTTCGGTTCTTCTCTTTTTTTATTGCGTCAGGATTTCCTTTCCTTCTCTGTCTGCCTATCTGTCTCTCTCATCCCTCATCCTTACTTTTCAGATTCGGCTTACCAGATCGATCCATGTAGGAGCCTTGCCTACGTGCCTATTATCTCCATTTATCATGTAGGGGAGTCCTACTCAATAACTTAATAATAGTAAAAAAAATAAATAAAAATAAAAAAGAGGTCCTCTCCAAGGCTCACTCTCTCTCTGCCTCTCCCTTGGTTCGCTTGAACCCCGCATGCATAGTACATAGGTATCATGCAGCGTGCCATCATACGCGGGTTCTTCACCTCTTCTATCCCCATCTCTTTTTTTGACGCATCCAATATCTTTCGTCGTCGGCGTTAACGAACTTCGGCTTATTACTATTGGTAGCCAACAAAACCTCGAAAGAGCTGCCCGACCTTTTGGAACCCTAAAGAACTCGTTGACGCGAGAAAGGAACCTGGGGGCTGGGTCGCGCGCGCCCTTCCTCCCTTGAAAAGAGGTCGCGCGGATAGTCAAGGGTTACTTTTTGAGCACGGGGCTCCAGATCGGCTCCCCGAGCACCCCTAAGCATCCCACCGTTGCGTCCATGTTACCATGCTATCTCGGGCCTTGTCTGCCGAGTGCCACATTCTGGGGTCTTCGTCGCCTGTCAGTTTTTCTTGTCTTGTCATGTCTTGTCTTGTCTTTATTTCGTGACTCGTTTTCTCGCAAATCTGCCCCTTCGATGAATACCATCTTCCGTCACTGTTACTGTTACCTGACCGTGTAGAGGGGTTATCACATGCGGGCCAAGGCTGAAAAAGAGATATACCGACTTATACGAATCGCCCAGGAGACCTCGTATATTGCACATACTATTACCACTTATACTCGTACACATATACTCGTACAATACAAGTACCGTACCTACGTTCCTACACGACCTTGAATCGCTTCCTTCACCTACACTTTCCCAAGCTTGCCAAGGGTTACTTTCCTGCTCGACTGTAGCATCGCATTGCATCCCGAACCAGCCCCGAACGTCTTGGGGTCACGATCCGTGATTGGCAAACGGGTGGAGATCAGGCCCCAAGGAGAAAAAAAATAACAACATCTGCTGTCGAAATTTGAAAGGCCCACCTGTCCGGCCTGTACAAAGTTGATCTCCCTTTCGTTTTCTTTACTCCCCCCTTGGCCTTTTAGGTATACTGTTAAACTCCACTATTTCCCGCCTTGTCCCATAACGCTGGGGTCCCCTCCCCTACGCGCAGCCTAGCTCGCACCACGTTGGCGTCCTCTTTTCTACAACTTTTGATCGAATAAGACCAAAAGGATTCAAGTTAAGACGGACGGGCCGACCTAGGTTAGTGTCTTTAGTGTCTTTAGTGTCTTTAGTGTATATCTTAGCTATGCTAAGCTGCTAAAGGATCCACGGACGCCAACGTGACAGCCCGGCCTCCCGCTAAAAGTTATTGGCGTAGTGTACCTATACTACATGTATTTCCATCCTACCACCAACAACAAAATGGACTCGATACTTCGTAGTTCTTGTTCCTTACTCATCGCAGCTTGTCGACGAGACTCGTCATATATATACAACACGTGTGATAAGATCAACTACTACTGCATATAATAACGTAAATATATACGTACTGCCGGCTATCTGTTCTCGGTCCGCGGAGATCTGTTGTTCACGAGTCAGGTATTGAACCCAAGGTGCTACCCGCGGCTGACTTTGGGTTGCCTTTCAGCGCCAAGCGCTGTACTGTAATGATCGACTTGCCCATAAAAAAAGCTCGGCCGTGCCGTGCCGTTGGATTTAAACCTTGAGGGTAAGGTATGTATGTAGGTATGCATGTAGTTATAACTACTAAGGTACCTAAGTTAACTACCTATATATTCTACAAACCTACCTATGCTACATAAACTTATCTATATAATCTTCAATATTATACCCTTTAATTCTATAGTAATATAACGTAGGTTAGATAGTTATGACTACTTGTTAGTTATTCCTATACAGTTTTGTCTGATGTATACCTAGTACTCAGCAAACGTACGAATGTAAGTATCCATATTCATATGCAAGCAGGAGGGTCACCTCCTACGTGGGAATTCGATATGCTTGCTGGTTACTTTCTTTTATTTTAGTTAGTTAATTAGTTAGTTACCTAGTTACTCCCATTATCATTCTTATCCTTATCCTCACCCCCTGCTTCTTCCCTCTGCCCCCCCTCCCATCTCTTAACCACCCCCCCCTCCGCCTAAAAGTCGCAAAGCGCTTACCGCTCGTCTATTCCAAATGTCTGGTTCTCTGTTACACCGGTAGGGCCGAAGCCGAACTAGTGGCTTTTGTGGCGTATGAACGGCTTTTCCAAACAATCACATACCGAACCCCAATTGCGGTAATTCGTCACAACAACCGCCCTCCCACCTCCCCCCCCGGTTCCCAACCCCGAACCCGAACTATCCAAACAAGCAACTGACTAACGATCAAGTCCCCTACCTATATAGCGTAGATTAACTATCAAATTAGTCCTAAAGCAGTCTTCTCTTGCCCCCTCCCACCCTTCTCTTCACAATACCTAGATCGAAAGAAGATGGAGCGAGATAGATGGGGAATGCGATCGTCCATCCCCCTGTGCGGCCCTCTCTCTCTCACACTTTGACACTGGACTTAAATTGACGACTTAAAGCTGCCAACGCATAACCCAACAACCCCCCCCCCCTAGAATAAGGAAACATGCTCCGGCACCTGCACGTAGTCTCCAGCGTATGCTGGCCTATAACTATAGATGCTACTAGTGTCGTGCTAGACGTGCCCTGCTGGCCTTTCAGTCTAGACTTACACGGGAACTGATCCGTCCTGCAAGGGGGAGCTTTCGCGTCTTGGCACACACCACCCTTTCCCCCTCCAAGGTCCCCGGCCTCTGGTTGTAAGTTTAGATCCATCCTACTTAGTTGAGCTACGTAGTCGTCGGACCCAGGAAAAGAAAAAGGAAAGAGAGTATGAACTCAACTAGACAAATCATCGCCGGAGTCGGACTAGGATTCTGTCCTAGATGATCTGATATGTAATTCGCGTGTATTGCTTTCCCGCTGCGCACGCCGTACGTATATAGGTAGGTATGTATATGCATACATGTGGTCCAGCATGGCATATACGCCCGGTACCTACCTAAACGCCAAATGAGCATGTCCCATCTGTACATACATACATACATACATACATACATACATACATACATGTAGTAGTAAGGCGAAGGAGAAAAAAAGCAAAGGTGGGCTCGGCAATCTGAGCTGTAACAATCCTGACCAGCTTCCGCCGTGCCGGTCGTCGATCTCCGTAGCTAAGCCTAACTTACCTACGGTACCTAGCAGCGCGCACCGGGACAAGGCTGACGCATGAGGAACCCGGCCGTATATCATATTATATAGGTAAGTATATATATACCTGCCCATGTAGAGCATACCTATAGTTATACAATGTATATAAGAAGAAAGGTGCTACAATATGCAACATGCCTGCAGAAATCGGACGTATCTCCGGCGACTCTATCTGGTTGAAGAAAGTAAGGCAAGGTAAAGTAGGTAAAGTAAGGTAAAGTTACCTAGGTAAGGTAGGTAGCATATACCGGCATGCAGCGCAAGGGGTCCCGAAATCCTCTTCATCGTTCCTCATCATCACGCGATATACACAGTGCCCGAGGGATCGGATTTAAAAAAAAAAAAAAAAAAAAAAAAAAAAAAAACAACCAACACCGCCTGCTCGGTTCGTCAGGCACGTCAAAGTCGCAATGTGGTGGTATGTATTTTTGAAGGGTTAGGTACCTTACCTACCTAAAGTACATGTATGTAAAGGGTTACACCACCGTTGCGACGGCGTACGAAAAAGAAACGCCCGTCTTTTGTTTGGTTTGGTTTCTGTTTGGTTTTCTTCTTTTCCCAACTCTGTGGAACCTTGCTTCGGCAAAGGACGCCGCCCCATTGGACTGGAAAAAAAGAATAGGAGAAAAAAAAAAAAAAAACCAATACCTGCAGTTAGAAAAATTGTGGAAATTGTGGACTTTGCGTTCGTGGCGGCGCCAGTTTTGAGCAAGCAGCAAACAAATTTATTTATATGTACCGTACCTACTTACTCCTCCTCGTAATGAACAGCGCAAACAAACTTGGTTCCAACCGGATAGAAAAGAAACATGATAGGAGAGAGAGAGGGAAGGGGAGAGGGCGAGGGATAGAGTGCAGAGAAGAATAAATAGATTAACTAGCTTCCATGATTCCTTACATCTCTACGTTAGTTAATCCTCATATCTACGAATCATGTTCTCCTATCTTCGTCTACGCAAACAGATTGGAATAATACATTCTTCCGCTCCCTTTAACGTTATAACATACATAGATCCTAGCGATTTGCATGGAGCATACGGGGACTAAGTAGGTTAAAAAGAAAAGCCGACTTTGTCGACTAGTTAAAACATCATATGTTTATAGGACTTTATTATTTTGCCATAAGAGGTTTATGATAAATTTGTGACATTCCTCTAATTAACATCTGTATTGAAATAATGGCTCAACTTTAATCGAACCATATTTCGGCTTTGTTATAAAATTTAGTTAATTATAACTTCCACTTGTCCCGCACAAAAAAAAGCTCAACTTGATATCACCACCCAGTTTTCTTAAAATATCGCCATAGCCCACGTCCCATCCGCCGCAGAATTCCCATTTCTAAGTAGCAAGAAAGTACAAGTAGGAAAGGACCGGAGCCGAGGTCCTTAGGATCGCCGCTTTGGAACGAAGGGGTATATGCTCCGATGTAGCCTCCAGGATCTAAACATCCCCGAAAACGATGACGAGGCCTAGAAAACCACGATATTTTCTGCCATTTTCATTGCTGAGATCCCTTTCTTTGCCCCTTTCTGTACTTTGAATAATATCGTGTCCCATCGCGTCGTGCCTTAGATGATGCCGAACCAAAATGAAGAAACGCCACGCTCACGCCGCGCCTTGCCAGGAGGGCGGCTCACTACCAGATATTTGCCCGAGTTTTTGTTACACATAAAAAAAGCATGATATGACAAGTCTGTTCTGAAAGACTTGTATGGCGCCGCTCCTAAAAAAAAGGATCAGGTCGGCCTAGAAAATGAGATATTCAGCGTCCGCGATGTCGCCAAAGGTAATACGACCGAAGTTCGACCAAATGACGGGATATTCTGATATAAAGAGGTTGTAAAGCCTAGTCGTCTGCTAGCTTAGCAAAATGCTTAGACCATAGCCACCCAACTAGGTTGTTGGGGTCATCTTGGTTTTTAGCAAGCCATAACTCGCCCTTCTCAGCTATGACATCGAATATCTACACAGTGTCATGTCAGTAACGGTTCCAACTGCTCGGTCATAGTATACATACCTCTCCTGCCTGGTACGTCAAATAGGGGTACCCGGCTTCGTGTTTGGTAGTTTCGATGTTAAATTCAAATAGAGAAGCCGCTAACCAAAGGACATTATATCCGTTAATAGGTTGTCGTTCCCGGGAAGAAGCTCGAGATGACGCTTGAGATGGCCGTGGGAGACGTTCTTGGCTGTCGGACGGCGGAAGTGCAGACTGGAAGAGACCCGAATAACGTTGATTCTCGACCGATTGATGCGGAGACGGGTGCATCGAACTAGAGTAGCCTCTAGTATGCGCGCCCGACTCCAGACTTGGCCTTGGAGCACTGGTCGAGTCGTAACTCTGACCAGTTCCAGGTCGTACAGGTACTTGTCCCAACGGACGGGACATCACAGTCGAATCAGGGGTATGAAGCGAACCGGACCCCGGACGTCCTTGTGCATTAATTCCGCTATAGTAGTCGCGGTAATAGTATTGATGAGGACTCGGAAGGGAAGCAGTAGTTGGCGAAACGGTGAATTGACCGCTGTGGCGTTTCATAAAGTCTGGTGTAGGTAAAGTTGGAGCCATATCCCCATTGTTCAAAGACAGTCCTCGGCCTCGAGGTGAGAGGTCGGCAGGCCGCAAGCGAAGTCGTGCAAAGGACTCATCGGTGCTAATCGATTGGGAAGGACGGCCTTTAGAAGCCGGATTCACAATGCCAATTGTATTAATTTGCTCGTCTTGGAAGCTGTAATCGCGCTGGAATGTAGATACGATGTCGGCAATTTCTGGCACTTCGGGGTTGTCGAGCACGACCTTAACCTTTTCCTTCCAAATGGCGAACCATTGAGTTTGTATATTGACAAAGTTGGCTAGACAAATCTTGCCAACCTTTTCTGTTAACGCAGACAGCACAGGCAGCTCCTTTTTCAATGCCTCGTTCAATGCCTCGTATTGCTCGGCACATTCGGAGAGCTGTTTGTCGATTTTCTTACCACTCTTCTTCAGTTGAACTGACTTCTCATAGTCGATTCGACGCTTGCCCCTCTTTTTCATAGCCAGTGACGGGTTGCCATATGACTTGATCACAAGCTCGAAAGGCTCAATAACTTGCTTCCTCACTTTGGAGAGCTGGAATGTCTAGTTAGCAAAAAGGGACGACAATATGTGAAGGAAGGAGGTAAACCAACATGATCCTCTAGAGCTACTTTTTCGATGTCTCTCATAGACACATTGAAGCGGACCCATTTGCTTTCGATCTCAGGATGAGGTGACGGTTGAAGCCGCATAACGAGCTCCATCGAAGACAAGTATTGTAAAAACTCGTGGACATATTCAGTAACCTGTCTCGTGTAGAACTCAACATCTCGTAGAACTACCTGTAGTCGAAGGTAGTCGTCGCCAAATCTCTCATGAAGCTTCAGATATTCCGGGTCTTCCGCGGGCTTATGTGTGGCTTGCAGCTTGTCTACCCTCTTGCCAAAAGCTCTAGCAAGACCAGCCCTCACATCAGAGTCCTTGCGTTTTCTACTAACTATCTGCCCAACTAATTCAAAATTTCTCTTTGTTTTATTGATTTCTTCTATAGCATGTTCTAGACCGACTTTAGCGGATTCAAGGAATGGGCGGTCCGGATGGTCTGCTGGCGTTTCGTGAAGCAGCTGAACAAGGAGAGTTGGATATTTCGTAATTCTTTGCATCGGCTTGATAAGGAGAGAATCCAGATTCCACGCCTTAGTCAAGTCTCTAGCAACCGCGTTGCATTCGTCCAACCACACTTTTACCGTGGGGTCCTCCTGAATCTGGATAAGTCGTTTTGCAGCGTGGTCGCTGTTTTTAAGGAAAGCTTCGTGCACTTCTTTCATCTTCTCCAAGTTTCGAATGAAAACCGGCCCAACTGATGATTGCCGGTCCCTCTCGTCGCTCAAGTGACCCGTGGCAGTAGTTGTCACTGCAGATGTGCCATCAGGAAGATTAGCAGACTCTTTTGGCAGTTGTGTACGGTGGCCCTTGGGCGTATAGATATTGGAGACGCCCGCCTTAAGCTCCGCTAGGAAGTTAGAATGGAATCTAATTATCTCGTCGGTGTTGCGAAAAATTAATTTAATCGTCTGGTCGTCAAGTCTGGGGCAAGCTTCAGCCGTCCCCTTGTAAATCTCCTCGACAATATTCATATCCCTTGTAAAGAATGCTTCGGTGTCGATCAGCTCTTTGATAGTCTGAAGGCGGGTAAATAATCGCTTTCTCTCTTCTGCCGAAAGTCCTACGCCATCTTCACTTTGCTCAATACTTTCGGCCAGGGTTTGCTGACTATCTAACAGAACCGTGCGAGCTGGAAACCCTTCAGTAATCTCAAGGGAGCCCTTATAATGCGTGCGAGAACCTGATTCCGATGGGTCGTAGTCTTCACTCTCCCTTCTTGAAGGATCGATGGAAAATATACTTCGGTCATCCTTTCCAGCTTGGACGTAGCTATTAGGTCTCGTATCATCAAAGTATTCGCTTTGCACTTCAGACCTAGGGAACTCGCGCAGTGAACCATCATCAGGGGGTGGGGGTGGAGCGTGATCTGGGATAACCGGAACGGTGCTCTCTTTATGTTCGGCGTAGTCAACTGTAAATCCATCGCCGGTGTTCAACTTAGGAAGCTGGAGTGGAATACGATGCGCTGGCTCCGTGTCTTGAGGTTCGTTGCAGGGCATCTCGGAACTGCAAGGCGTCTCGCTTGGGTCTTGTCCGTATTGATACTGATGTGACAAAGAACTGGACTCTGATATTGAACCGTCATCACGATAAGTCGAATCACGATTTTGTAAATCTCGATTCCGTAGCTCGTAGTCAGAGTATGCATCCTGACTATTAATCGAGTAGTCAGTCCAGACCGTGGTTTGGCTCGCTCTATTCATCGAATCCGATGTTCTCGGTATTGTGAGGCTCGGAGCTGTGCCTAGGGTCCTTCGTGATTCTGCGGAGAAGCGTGAATCTTCCATCGCTTGCTGTCCCTGATTTTTCATATCACTCTCTTCCACTGCCTTGGGGCTAGTGCTCCGGGGGATAGTTGCTGTAGGATCCTTCATAATTGGACCGACGAAGAACTCTTCGATCTCGGTCAGTCCAGCACTTGGGCCACCTTGCTCACTACTATAGGATATTTTGCGGGTTAAATCGGGTGGTTTGAGTTGAGAATTATTTTCCCTGAAATCTTGACCGCTTGGGAAGGTGGGATACGCTGGCTCGCCGAGGCCATGCTCTGGAAGTGGGAAGTCCGAATCACGACCAATTATTGTAACCTTTGTGTGGTACGGTTCAGATGGAAGTGGCTGTAAAGGATATTCGTCTTCATCGTCATCCTGATATGAACCCGGAATATCATGGTGCTTTGGACTTTCATTCATAGTCGGTAGGGGCTGTTTAGGTGATAAATTCGGTTCTGTCGATGCATCCAACGAAATGTTAATTGAGAAGCGGTCGTTGCTAGTGCATTCGTCTTCGAAAGGAGATCGATATTCTGCCTTCGAGTATGTTGACTTAGTGTAATCGGTATCATTGCTCACTTTGTTAACATCCAGACGAAGGGGAATTTCTTGCACTGGTAGGTCTATTTGTGGCTCGACATCAAATTCAGTAGTATTTGAGATAGCTGAAGGCGGTGCTTCGTCTTGGTCCTCTGTGTTCCCGGCGGTTGGGAAACTTCCGGGTATACCGAGTGTTGGTGAATCTTTCTCGATTACTCCTAGCCCTGAAATTTCTGTAACGCTACTCTGACTGGGCTGTGCAATACTTGTCGCGATTGTTAACACTGCTTGCTCCGAAGCTGGTATCTCGCTGTCCGCTGGACTTTGGATATTCTCGTTTTTTGGCTCCTCTTGGTTCTTTTCCTCTAGATGCTTGGCCTCAGCAGCTAGTCGAGCCTTCTCTTCAGCTTCAGCTTTAGCCTCGGCCTCGGCCTTGGCCTTAGCTTCCTCCTTCCGTTTCTTCTCATCGGCAGCCTTCCTGGCTGCGGTCCGAGCCTCACTCTCTCGGATAGATTTCGTATAAGACAACTTAATCTGCTCCCTCCGAGACTCGAAATCGATCGGGCCCATCGATATCTTCCGTCTCCTCGCGCTTGGCTCATTAAACCTTATACCTCCCCGGGAGTCATGATGCGACGGTGACCGGCCTCTCTCGACGGCCTTCATTCTTGAGCTAGCCGTGGTTGCAGAGGAAACTGGTTGACGCGGCCGTGAACTTCGTAGTGGGGGAGATAATTTCGGGGGGAGGTGCTGATATGTACGCGTTAAGTCTTGTGCTATTATTCGGAGTTATGGAGCCTAAACGATTCGGTCGCCTTGTCGTAGAACTAGAGCTGCTGCTGGGGGTCTTTGCTCGTGAGGATGGTATTGACTTGGACGACGACTTCCCTTGAATAGCAGGGCGTCTCAACGTAGACGGCGAATTCGATCGTGTCGATGTTGGACTGGAAGAACCTGAAGGGCTATTAAGTTTTCGCACCGAAACGGGTAATCTTGAAGTCGTCGATGGCGGGCCCCGGTCTTTGTGGGGTCTTGAGTTCGAAGCTTGAGGTTTTTGCGACGGCGTTGGGCCCGGTCTAGTCCCAGCGACGTCGCTTTGCGACCGGCTGTGGGTTTTAGTGGATTTTAGGTCTTTTGCCGCGGTGTCGTCATGAATCGCGGGACCTCCATTCGCGCTACGATACCAGTCACTAGGCGAAGGCGGTTCAGCATCAGTGTGTGAAAAACTCCTCTGGCGCAGGCCCTTCGGGTTATGGAGATTTGAATCTGAAGTTCGTCTCGCCCGGACACCTTCGATTCCATAGCCTGCTGCCCCAGTATCCAGCTCATTGGGCGCTATCTCGCCGAATAGAAGACCGTGAGACTGAGAAACGGGCGGGATCGAGCTGGGCGAAATTGGTGAAAGATTATTTACAGATTTTGACGCCTGATTGTGAGATACAGTCGAGACACGAGGCTTCGCTATACGACTCGCAAAGGACTGCGGATTACTAGATAACTGGTCTTCTTGGACCGATTTATTCCGTTGTGTCGCTCGCGATCCTGCCGACGATGCTGCTCCAGAGTCGAAGTCACGCGTCACGGACGACCGCAATGCCGTATATGACGGTTGCCCATTTGTTGGAGAAGAACCACTTACTCGGCGATACCTGGGAGATGAGGATGTGTCCCTAGTTGGGATACGCGGGATAGTCTTGGAAGACGCAGAACTGCCTGACTGCGCCCCATTTTGGTCAAACCTTCTCTTCAAATCCTTCACACTGGGCTGGTGCCCGCTTCGCCCTCCAAGTGTAGCGTCGGTTGTGGTCCTCGATTTTGAAGTACCACTAGACTGTTTGTCGTCGATGGGGGCCGATACAGAGCGCACATTAGGTCTTACACCGGGCCGTGTCAAAGAATTAGCGGGGTGCCTCGGAGCGGTATTACTTCCGTTTGATCGTAACGGAAGACTCTGATCTTGCTTCGGGGGAGGCAAGGTTGACGCCATCAATTCGTCGTGGGCCGAACCTGGCACAGACGTATGGACGCCACGATAATTTCTATAGAAATCGTCCGGATCTACGACGGCCACGGGCTCGACATTCGTCGCGTTCGCATGGGCGGCTTGAAGGTTACTTGAGGCATAGGACGCGAATTCGGACGATGAGAGTACGGGGTTCTGGCCGAAGCTAGTCTCGTAATCGTAATCGTCGTAGTGGGAGGAGTCAAAGGCTGCTGGATTAGAATTTAGATGAGCATAGTATTGGTGCTGTTCCTGGTGTCCCTGGTGTCCCTGGTGTCCCTGGTGTTCTTGGTGGTTGTAATGGTGGTAATAGTCATGTTGCTGTTGGCGTCTGGTTGGACTTAGACCTGACTGGGATTCAAAATTATGGGCTGCCAACGTCGCACCAAGGGGTTCCTCCTCTTCCTGCATCTTCTGGACATCACCCTGACATTCAGGCGCCGATAGATATTGTACGAGACAAATGGAGAGCGTAGGTAGGTCAAGCCGAGCAAGGGTTCTCTTGTCCCGGGCTACGTTGTCGAATAACCTTGGGATCTGGCTTGAACGTTTCTAGACTAGGCGACTTAGGTTTTCGAGCTTGGGAGCAATTGGATGCCAATGGGCAATGGTGAGGTAGCGAGGTAGCAGCAGGTAGCAGCAGGTAGCGGCAGGTAGCAAGCAACAGGGAGTGTGGGGGAGGGCAGGCGTGCAAGCGTGCCGGCCGTGGTGGTCGAAAAGGATTTTCGAAAGAGCCATTCGATAATTCTAGGACAAGAGGACCCGCCCCTGGTAAAGGGTTGCAAAGCTGTTTGGTCGTGTGGGAATGTCTCCCGAGTTGATGCGCTGGCAGCCTGGCATGCAAGATGATTTGGTGAGAGAGAACAAGTTTGGGGGGGACGAAAGAAAGCGGTACAGGCTTCGATTGCTCTAGATTAAGGTAACTAGGTAACTAAGATTAACGACTAAGGTGACGGTTTCTCTTGGTGCATTGATGTCTGCATTGAGCATTAAGTTCTGGCAGGTCTACCTGCATTTTTGGTGCATTTTTGGTGTAAAAGCTGAGGGTAACCCTTGCCCACCAAGGCTTACGTAGTTACCTTGTAACTTACCTTGCAACTACCTAACTTACCTAGGTTGTAACTTACCTGCTTTTAGTTGCATGGGGGGGGAGTCGCTATCCGGCCAGGTACTGAGTAGTATCTTGGTACGGGATTAGCGTGAAGTTCTCCACCATTGCTTCGTATCTTTGTACGGCTTGGGGGGGACCTCTAGCCTTTTTGCTAGACTTGGCCTAATAAACTCAGGTTTTGCGCGGGCCTTCTACATTCTACACCTACCAAAGTAGGCAAGTACAAAGGTACCTTACAAAGGTACCTATCTATGAACTGGGATCATGGATCTGGTAAATCTGGGAATTGTGAGCTTGAGGATACGAAAATGTAAAATTTAAGGATAACTAAGTGCAATTCTAGTTGGATCACGATCTTGAAATCATCTCGAGGTCATCGGCTTTTTTCCTTCTTTTTTTTTCTTTTTCGAAGAGATAATCCTCGTGTACGCTCCCTAAATGGTGGAAAAGTCTTAGGATCGTAGGGCCGTCTGGCTGGTGCGACGATCTAGCCCTCGGAGAATCATGCTTACAGATCTGTCTACACGTGAAGAGATAATAACTTTAATCATGAAAACTCCCAGGTTATTTCTTCCATTTTCCAAGGAATAGTAACTGCTTACCTACGTTATGTGGGGAGTTATCTTGAATTCATTTATTACATACAACCATATATGTCAACGCTCCCGCTCTTTTTGCAACCTGATAAGTTATCTGGGTAACTACCTGGGTACCTAAGGTATAACTATCGCAATGTCTTGATCGTTAACTACATGCACATAGACAGATTTATAAGTGGAATACCTACAACTTTTAAGCTTAAAATGATCTTAGGTAATTCGCATTCTATAAGTCGCAATGGTAATCTGACAGATAAACTAAATTCTTTATATCCCTCAATTATTGTCCGATACATTTGTATGTACCTGTTTGTGGGATTCAAACTTTGAATTTCAAAGTAGCTCGTTGGTCGGAAGAAAAGGTTGCAAGATGAAATCAACCAGCTGGCGGTGGAATACGGCATAAATTCAGACAGGAGTGCATGCAGTTTGCATGATTTCATCAGAGCCACTCGCTCGCTCGCATTGTCGGACAACTAAATCAGCAAAAAGAAAAGCCACAATCTACGGAATAATCTATGGACTTGGAAACGCATAATTTGTCCGACACCATGAGTAATGGGCTTGTGTATATGGTCTGATGGGATAATACATGAGTCGATGTTATCATGCTCAAGAGCAGATGACTGATGTATCAGGCCGCAATGAGGTCCTGATGGAAGAGTAAAAAGAAATGCATACATCTAGGATTGGCAATCGATGACTGGATGACTGAACCCCCCCCTTATCGAAGACGAGATTAACTTTAGACCCCTATTATGACTTTGGAATTGGTTGTCCTTATTCGTGCCCGGTCTTTTCATCTTGCATGGAGGCATACCTTTCGGATCAATCCAATGAACGATACGGAGTGGTTCTGGCGATGCTTCGTGCCAATGTACCTTTTCTCTCTCTTTTTTTATTTCTTTTTCTTTCCTACCTAACGTTACTATTGATAATACGTTGGCTTTTTTAGTATGTACATCTTAGGCGTGACTGAACCCGGTCGGTGAGAATTAGCGAACCAATCTGGTATCACGAAGTATGCGAGTTAAATTACAAGTTGTAACTACCAATAGGGCCAACACGTCGAGGGAAAAAGTCAAACACCTTTCCCTCCATGTCCAATGCAATGGAATCTAGCAGAGCCCAACCTACAATCCGGCCAAGCTCGACGAGGAAGAAAGCCGACTGCCGGAAAATATCATCACCCAGGTGTACATCGGAGGGAGAAAGATGTCGTGTTTCCTCATTACGGGATGAAATCTCTATTTTGACAACTTGGGAGTCTTAAGTGAGTACTAAGATAAAGGTAGGATATAAATAGACTTTTATTATTATCGGTAAGTTCCATTGATATAGGTAGTAGTAATAACTATTAAGGTACCTTAGTTGTATGTAAAATCAGCCGGTTTAGATCAATCGAGGATAAATACCTGGACATGAAGTTCTTATGGGGGGATTAGTTAGGAGATAGGTACTAACAGGTACAATACAATAGTTGAATATGAATGGTTAAATGCCCAATAGTGTGCTGCTAAATGCCGCGCTGGAACCGAATTGATAGGCTGGTAGGTGAGATGGGGTATCCACTTTTCAAGGTGGACTATGTAATCCCTAGCGCACGGTTAGTATTCCGTCCGGAGCCGCGCCGTGGTGTGGGTTCGAACTTCTACATAACATCCATTAGATTGATCCATTTATCTAAATACCTACCACATTCGGTACACACTGAATATGACATGACATGACACCAATGCACCTAACTTATGTACGCAACCCATCTACTAGACCCTCATCGCGTGTATATGGCTTACGTACACGCGTTTGTTCGATCCGCCCTATGAAAGTACTCGGAGTCCAATTCCAGCCAGTCCCGAGTCCCCCTGCTGGTCAGACAGCTTAATACGAACGCCACAACGCGTATTCTGAAGACATTATGAGGCCATAAGATGCCTCATCCCAGGAAACGGAAGCGAGGAGCCACCCGTAAGGTCCCTTTAGATGACGAGCCACCTGTGAAAAAAGGGAGGATAGGGAAAATAGAGAAAACAGGTCCCGAGAGCAATCAACCCCGAGCACCCCCACAGATTCAACATCCGGTTCTCAATCAATTCTACCCCCAGGTACTGACTTTGCGTAATTACGTCTTATCGAGACTACCTACTACCTCTAGACTCAGAAGAAAGAAAGTTGCTACCGTCGGCATAGGCAATCACATCCCAGACTCCCCTCTCTCGGATGTAGAGCGATCTTTAGGGACCCTGCTTGATGACACGCTTGTTGGCGTGCAAACTCAATTACGAGACCCGGAAGAAAACTGTTTTGAAGGATGGAAGTCCTTCTCTCAGAAAGGGGATGAGTCCCATGTCACACTATCTAATGGCCTTACTGGGTTTATTGAGACACAAGCACTTGTACGACCTAAATTTCTTTTCTGATAGTTGAATGGGCTTATCCAATCGTGTCTTGCAGACGGGCTAATGCTAAAAAGATTGTAGAATACGTTGTGAGAACGATATTCTCTAGAGAGAAGATCAGTAAATGGCCAAAACATTTACTTTGCGACGGCTACAGTAGAAATCATGGCTTAGGTCTACGTGCATTTCGACCTAACCCCCATGTCGAGACGCTTAAACAGCCGCCATGGCCACAGCTTCTCGCCTTAATGGGCGACTCGGGCGAACATATTATGATAACCCTGCTCCTCGATTGTGCTATATTTGTACCTGTGAAAACGGGAGCAAATAATTTCTGTCAGATTAGTGGTAAGTGATGTGGCCCTGCAGTAAGGGCGAAGTCTACGTGTTAATCCAAAGCTAGGAAAGCCACTCTCAGACGCCGAGGTGCTTAACCAGGAGAAGTCTAAGAAACAGCCGAGTAGTTGCGTTGTGAAGACTCCATCGGAGATAATCTTCGTTCGCAGCCGTATGTTGTACGCTCGAGCTTCTCTGAACGCTCATGGAATTGTACATTTCGGTTTAAGACATATTCGTAAGAGAATTTTACCCAGTAAGTAATTGGTCGGCTACTAACGATGACAGATGTATTGAATCGGTCTGTATATAGCTGTCTCGATGAAGTCGCAAAGCACTCAACTGAGACTAAACAACGAATGACACTACAAAATGAGGCCCATACTTTACGAGTTATGATGTATATCTTTCCCCGCCAGTTCGGGCTTCATAATGTGTTCACTTCCAAAGTCAATTTCAAGGAAACCGCACAGCGGCTTAAGGATTATACTCTTCGAGAAGAGGAAATTTTTGAAAAGTTCGGTCGACTTAACGAGTCTACCAACCGGATTAAGATACCCAAAAGGCTAAGAGGTACTGCGACGGAATTAGTACGAAAACTACAATTATTACACCAGCGCTGTTCTTATTCGAAACTCCTCCAACACCATTGCCCCGTAGGTCTATGGAATGAAGTTACCGTGGATAACGCTAATTTATCTCAAGCTTCACACGTCTCTTAGTCACCAGGAAGTAGAGTCAACTGAACCTAACATCGACCGTAGACCTTCACGTAAAGCAGTTGTTTTGAGGAAAAGGAAGGCCACTCAACTCTCCCCCCCGCAAAAGGATCCAGTATCATCTATCTTCGACCTGGCAACTCCACCGGCAAAGGTCTCTGCCTTTTGCCAGGCTGTTTTGAAGAAAATTGTGCCTAAGGGATTCTGGGGCAGCGGGAATGCTGCTCAACTCAACGAGAGTATAGTTCTCAAGAAAGTAGACCAATTCATATTCTTCAGGCGTTTTGAAGGCATATCACTTCATGAAGTGATGCAGCATATGAAGGTTGGTTTTTATAGACCCATCTCCATTTAAAATTTGATATATCTAACAATCAAAGTTGACCGAGATAGACTGGCTTGCGCCACCGGCTCTTAGATCAAACAACACCTCCCAAACAGATCTGCAGAAGCGTCGTGAGCTCGTCAGCGAATTCCTCTACTTTGTATTTGACTCTCTCTTAATACCTCTCATTCGCAGTCACTTCTACGTTACAGATTCAAGCAATCATAAGTATAAGCTATTTTTCTTTCGCCACGATGTTTGGCGCTATGTGGCAGAGCCTGCGATGGCTTCTTTGAAGGCCAAGATGTTTTCCGAAGTTAACCTCTCCCGTGCCCACCAAATTCTTGATTCCCGCGCTCTAGGATTCAGTCAAATTCGCTTGTTGCCGAAAGAGACTGGCATGCGACCAATCATGAACCTACGTAAGAGAGTCGCTCCCCGAGGAAAGTCCAAAATATTAGGTCCTGGAATCAATAAAATCTTGGCCCCGGTGCATGCAATACTCCAATTGGAAAAGGTATGATAGTTCGTTCGAGTTGCTATATCCAAATCTCTGACCTAGACAGACCAGAAACCCGCAAAAATTAGGAGCTACCATGTTTTCGGTAGGAGATATTTACAAACGTGTTAAGCCCTTCAAATCGAGGATATTTTCACCCGGCGTCGATTTATATTTTGCGAAAGTTGATGTTCAGTCTGCTTTCGATACCATCCCTCAGGCAGCTATCGTGAGCTTGCTTGCCTCTATACCTCAACAACGTAATTATCAAGTATCAACCTATGCTGAGATTGCATCCAATCTGATAAGTCAAGCGGGTATTAAGACCAAAGCAAAACCCGTTAAAAGATGGCCTTCTGCAGCAATAAGCGATCGTGATAGTTCTACATTCATGCAGCATCTTGAGTCCATGTGGGCCACTACTAACAGGAATACTGTGTTCGTCGATAGATGGAAGAAGTATTACGACACCAGCGAGTTACTTCAGCTCGTAGCCTCACACATCCAGCAAAATCTCGTCAAGATTGGGAAGAAATTCTATCGGCAGAGACAAGGTATTCCGCAAGGATCTATATTGTCTTCTACTCTATGCAACTACTTCTATGCCGACCTCGAAGTTCATGTCTTATCTTTCCTCGATTCGGAAGATTGCCTGCTCTTGCGACTTATTGACGACTTTCTCCTGATTACCTTGGACAAGCAGAAAGCTATACGCTTCGTCGAAACTATGCATCAGGGTGTTCCAGAGTACGGAGTGGTTGTAAATTCCCGGAAAACTCTTGTTAACTTTGATATGAAGTTTGATGGCGAGCCTATCCCAAAGCTAAATCCTGGCCAGCGATTCCCTTACTGTGGTTCCACGATCGACTGTAAGACCCTGGACATATCTCGTAATCGAGAAACGGAGGAGAAAGGTAAGAATCGAGTTTGCCGACCAAATTTATTAGCTAACACCACCTAGCTATATACAACTCCCTCACGATCGAGTTCTCACGTATACCAGGACAAACGTTTCAGCGAAAAGTTCTCAGTAAGGAATCTCTCATCCGAAAAATGACAGTTTTTGGACATGCATATTAACACACTCCATAGATGCATTCAGGATCCAAAGTCATATCATGTACTTCGATTCGGTGCTTAACTCAGCCGGTACTATATTGAACAATATTTACGGTGCCTTTAGCGAGACGGCTACCAAGATGTGGGCGTATGCCCGTTGCTTGCCGACACAGAAACAGCCATCGTCAGCGCTTGTCATTAGTAAGTATAAACGAGAGTGATCATGCTAGATACGCCACTGTGCCGTTCAATGTTATGCTAACCCGTGCTATAGAGACGATTTCGAGACTAGTTGATGTGTCATACGTGCTCCTTATAAGCAAATCACGCAAGCTCCGGTCCCCGGGATACACCTGCGATATCAAGAAGCCCGAGATATCTTGGTAAGTTGGATCTTTTCGTGCTAGAAAGGATAGGATAATGTTGACCATTCTAATATAGGCTTGTATTCAATGCTTTCCGAAAAGTGTTGGAGCGAAAGCAATCAAGATACGGTATGGTGCTGGACTGGCTCAAGGCAGAAATTACGAAGCTTAGCGTTAAGAAGGATATCCGCCATGGACGAGTCACTCAGGTTGTCTGTACCTAATATGCCCTAAAAGGACATGAGATTCGTGTATTCATAATAATCCGCAGATCTAATTACCCAAGTATATAGAGGCAGGACAAATTCTAATCTAGATGGCCCCTGATTACTTACCCCTTAACCTTGTCTATTATCCAGACCCTTCTATATGCATCGCGTCGCGCTCCGCGCTTCGCCTTTGCGAAACAAGAAACCTAACCGATTAGACTCCCAACCCGCTGTCCCACCAATGCTTCCCCGAATACCATTTTGGCCAAAAATCCCTCTCGTACCTCCACACGCGCCGGTCTTGCGTCGGCCCGTAACCCAGCCATCGAAAGACGGAAACAGGCACGGGCTCGAAGAGCCACAACCCGCAGCGCGCGAGATCGTCTACGAGCGCCCAGCCCGTCAACCCCATCCACCCGAGCACGAACACGAGGTTCCCTAGCCTCCTCACCCACCGCGGCAGCCGGCGTATCAACCCGCCGAATACCTGGCGGGCCAACCAGGTCTGCAGCGAGGACCCGATGCCGGCGAGCGCGAAGAATAAAAGGGGGTGCCACCACCTGGAGTGCCGCGGCACGGTACTATAACTCCCCGACGCGTGCAGGAAGCCCGACTGCACGAAGGCCAGGACGAACACTATGAGGCGGTGCGCGGGGGATCCGGAGCGGACGTAGCCCCGGCGCTCGAGCCAGCGCGAGGGCGCGGCGAATCCGAACCGGAAGGTCTGGTGCCACCAGCTGCCCCAGAAGCCCGGCAAACCGCGATCGAGAACCTCGACGAAGGAGCCCGAGAAGGAAGGGAGGTGCCAGGGGTGGGAGCGGAGGCGCAATATCTGCGGGATCGGAGGGAGGAAAGCGAGAGCCAAGGAGCCGAATGCGAAGAATAATTGGAGGGCAGAAATGACACCTAAGAAGGAGAAGAAGGCGCGTTGGGCGGAGAGGGCGACAGGAGACAAGGACGCGAGGTGCGGTGGGAGAGGAACGCCAGCAACGTGGTGGTGCTCGGGGCCGAGGACGAAGTACGGGTCGGCGGTCATGTGCACGGCGCAGAAGTCCACGAGGAGATACCCGGGGACGATGTCTCGGAACAGGCGCGTGAGGAAGAAGGACTTGCGGGAGAGGCACCGCGTGTAGCCTTGCTTGCTGCGGTGCGGGACGACGGCGTTCAGGGGTAGTTGGTAGCCGTTGATGGTGGGGGGAAGATCGTAGGGCGGTAGACAGGGGATGGCCCAGTTCCAGCCTTGGAATAACATGTTAATCGTTTTTTCTTCCTTTCCAAGAGAAGAGATAAACTCAGAGAGAGGAAGAGAGAAAGATGCGAGTTGCTTACCTGTCATGCGGAACGAGTTAGCGATATCAAAGACCCAGTATAACCTAGTCCAGAGAGAAGCGTCGGCGGGGTATTCCTGCCAGTAGTATTCGAATTCCTGTTCTTCTCCAAGCTTCTTCAACTCGGCGAGTATTTCGTCGTCATTTTGGTATTTCCGCAACGAAGGTACAGTCTCAAAGAGTAGCTTCCTTAATTCCTCCGACAGCTCTGTATGGTCCAGGGCTGTTTTGGAGTTGACAGTATTATTACCCCCTTCTTTACGGTTATGGGCCGATCCATTGTCGTTGGGCTTATGTCCGTTTAGCTCTAGACCGGTTGTGCTTCCAGAGTCTCCTTCTGCCTTAGAGTTCTTAGTTGTCTGAACAGCATAACCATTCTGTGATGAAAAAGGCGAAGAAGGACCTTTCGACCCGTTATCTTGAGTGCTTTGTGCATCTTGCGGCCTTTTCTTCCTTCTAATTTCCACCCGCTTAGCTTCCCATTGCGGGTTTGTCCAGACTAGTAAGGCAAAATTCCACACGATACCCCAAGCACCGACAAGGCCAGCGCCATAAGCAGAGGCGAAGTTGTGGCTTGAGACGTGAAGTATGATATGAAGATTGAAAGCCACAGCAAAAGCGAGAACAAGCCATCTAGCCCGGTATATCCATGGCCTGTTCTTATGCGGTATGGTGAGATAGATAATCGGTATAACCCAATAGGTGATCAAGTATAAAGGGACCAAGAAAGGCTTCTTGACGCCAGTTTGAACATCATCTTGGAACTTTGCGCGGTAGATCTCTCGATAAGCTGATGCTATATCTGTATCTATATCTTGCTGAGCCATCTCTTAGTGGCTCGGCAAAACAAACTTCTCTTTAAGCTTTTGCTCTGCAGTAAGCATCGCTTTTTTATAAGAAAACGTTTGAACTTTGTTGGCAGCAGTAGGTAGTAGTACTCCAAGGGTTAGTAGGTAACCTTGCTTGTTACTTTGTACTTGGCTTGTTGTGTATAAAATGTTGACGCAACCTAAAATGTTCACAGACTAGTTAGTTAACAGAAATGAAACACAGGTAATCTGAAATATTTCAGGTTAACATATTTAGCCACCAAGAGAAAAAAAAAAGAGGAAAATGCAAAAAGCAAATTCACCAAGATTTCATTGGCGTAGGGTGCTGTATACCGTGTGATTATAAGTTACTCCGTACCTACACGAAGCACATGCAATTTTGAAGGGGTCCTTACGACTAACACGTGATAGGTGGATCGACAGCCTTGCGGTTTAGCCACTAGGCCCGCAACAGTAAGTAACAAGCTTAAGTAACAAGCTAAGTTTTAAGCTTCCCGACAGGTGACGTCAAGAACCCAAACCTATGGGATTTCCCGAAACATTCTTTTTCAGCACATCATCTTCTCCCTGTTCCTGATCGCCTGCAAGATAAAGCAACCTGTCTAAGCTACCCCTGTTCAGACGAGCCTATGTACTACGACGTTGGCGATATCTGACATATCAAGCGTGGGGGGCTATCTACGCCGTTGCAGAATATGCATGATATCTTAGGTGGTTAGCTACTATAAACTGTACACTCTATACACACACATATACATTGCTGAAATATCTCCCATTGTCCCGGATTCTGTCTGGATATAAGATAACTTAGGTATAACCGATCCATACTATTCTCATCCGTCGACATAGGTAACTATATGAAAATATTCATAAATCATAGGCAGATTTACACCACGTCCTATAAACCATACGCTCTTAAAGCACGTTGTTAACATCCGCTCAAATGCCTTCGCTGTCCATAAACACCAAAGTCGAAAGCTCTCTCCCTTCTCTTCATATCCTCGTAAAAAAAAAGCCATATATCAAGTATTAAATCAACTCGCTAACCAAGCTACTACTCCCGCACCCAGTCGCCAAAACACCCAGATCGCAAAAAGTACTACAACAGCCAATCCGAGCAGGACCGAGCGTTGCATCTCGAAAGCGTCCGCCGTCTCCATCTTCATGAGCTTCTTCTGCTTCGTGTGGTAATACCAACGCTCGCCATTTCCGGTACCTCCTGGTGCCACCGCCGCATCACTCTGCTTCTTCTTCCTGTCGACCCATCCGTACGGGTGCGGGCTGAATAGCAGCCGGTCGAGCCACGAGGGCAGCAGCCAAGAGGGTAGACGACTGTAGCGCTCGGAGTGCTCTTGGATGCGCTTGTCGTGGTACCGGCAGTCGACGAGGTATAGCGATAAGAGGAACGAGATGAAGTGGACTGGGGTCATGATGGCCTGTATTATTTTGCGCTGTTAGTTAGACTCTTCTTGAACCAGCCCGGTTATAAATAGTAAGTCTTATAGTATACGTGACTAGTATACCATGGTCACACAGGTAACAGATCTCATCGTTTGTTCCACGAGTCAAGGGTAGCTCAAAACGCCCTAACTACCTAGGAGGTACATAAAATCCCTTTTCGGGTGAATGAAGCAGCTCAGCTGGACTTACCTGATAAAACGTCGACGGCTGTTTGGCCCCGCCTGCTTCAGTGCGAGACACAGTCTTTGGCTCCATGCTTGCTTGCTTCCTTGCTTGCTGATGCGGTGTCTCAGAAATTATACTACTTTCGAAATTGACACAACTCAATAAAACCAGTCGAAAAAATGAAACTGTTAACTTATTGACTTAAATTTAAGAAGATGAATGGTTTTCAATTATTAGATTAGGTACTCATCGTCGTTTTTTAAGAAGTGAGAGAGAAAGAATTAGAAATACCTAACGGCTCGAAGATCGGGTCCCGCTCCGGTATCCTCGTTTAAACGTGGGTACCAAGTTACGAAAAAAAAAAAAAAAGCTACCCTACCTTAAGCAGGACGTATTACATGAATTTCCATTGGATCAGAACGAGCCGTGACGTGACCTGTCAGTGGTTCCAGTGGTTCTAGTGTATGTCTCAGCCCGAACCGCCTCCCCTTTCTCCCGCGCGACCCGCGCCGCTCCGGGCTTGCGTCAGCATATGTAGGGCACTACACTGCACTAAAAAAAATGAAAATGCAAAGCCACTATAAATTCATAATCAGCCTTGCCCGCAATGCAACCCCGTCCCTAGCAAAGCCTCGCGCTATCACGTATCCCCTTACATTAGTGATTTTTTTCGATGCCGAAGTTTTGTCGGATAGGAAATTTATTCGGAAACCATGGTGCTCAGCCAAGATTGCCTAGATTGCCTAGAGAGCCTAGATTATGGGCATGCTTCAAGCGAGATAAAACATTAAGTAAGAAGTACCTAATATGCATCTTCTCTCCATTCCCCTCATATGCACGTAGCCTTCTCCAAGAAATGTATATCCGCCATCCCCCTTTAATACCAAGCATATTCCCTCCTTTATTTTAAACTTTTTTTTTTTTTTTCGTTTTGCTTTTAACTTCTAGTATTTGCAATGCTTAATACCAAGATATCAGTTGCTCCGACCTTGGTTAGCTCGTCCATTATTGGCGCAATCTTCTTCTTCTCAACCATAACGCTGACTGCAACCCAGCCATCTTCTTCCAAAGATGTTACTGTTGGTGCTCGCTTCCCTGGCGCAATCTTGGTGGCCGCCGCAAGTCCAGACCTCTCAACATTGTATTGACATAGCACGTATTTTTGGGCCGTAATGACACCGCGGATTCGGGCAGCAATTAGGTCTACAAGGGCCGGATTGGAAGGATTTCGTGACTTGATCAAAATTGCTGTAGTTTCAACAACAGTATCGATGGGTTTAAGTCCCGCGGCCTTCATTGTTTCTCCGGATTCTACCATGGTCAGCATAGGACTTTCAACCGAGTCTTAAAGGGTTTATGAGGTAGGTAAACTTACCGACGAGGTCGATGATTCCGTCTGCCACACCAAGAGCGCAAGCTGCCTCGACACTACCACTCAGCTCGATAATCTTCGTCTGTATCTTATCAGAGAACTGGACGGGGGCGCCATTCGCCTCCTTTGCTGCCTCTTCTTCCCATTCCAGGTTGGCAAAGTACTTTTGTGCCAAGTGGACAAAACTTGTGCCGATGTTCTTTCCAATAAGGTCTTTCGGGGAGTTATAGTTGCCCTTCTCAGGTACTTGCACCTGTAGCTTGCAACCTCCAAACCCTAGGTCCAGAACAGTTTCGATACCCGATCCTTTCGAGTTTCGTTCAGTTTCTTCCTCGGGGGTGATCTCTCCAGAGAACCGTCGCGCCTTGTACAGAGCACGGAGGCCAGCATCGTGTTCCTGCACTTGGTCGTATCCCGTTATTCCTAGGTCAACTTGACCTTCGCCGACAAAGGTGGGTATATCGGCCGCCGGGAGAAAGATGAGAGCGATAGGGAGATTCTTGACCAAGGCTATATCAAGTCTATTCTCTCGTCTAAATTGGATATCAGCACCCTCTAATAGGTTGAGAGTTGCTTGGTTAAGCCGTCCCTCTTTTAAATACATTAGTCTTACAGTCTTACAACCTTACAGCCTTACATAGCCAAGCCGACTTGGCTTGTTTAGACATGACCGGGAAAACTTACTCTTGGGAACGGCAAAGAGTAGTCGGCCCTCCAGGCTAGTAACGATGGGCAGAGCGTTAGCCATAGTGACAGATAGAGTTGAAGAGGTTGAGATCGTCTTGCCTCCTCAGAGACAACTCGAAAGACTCGGGGGGAACGAACTGGTTAACTAGATCCATGATTGCGTGATGGGCGGTGATAGGCGGCACAGGACAAACTGAAGAAATGTAACTGAGGGTGGCTGCAGTAACTTGCGGGACTTTGATGTATACCTAGACAAGCCAATTGAAAATGTCTGTGTCCACTCTACCCGCAGATTTAATGGCTTTTTTTCTGCTGCGATGTTTCCCTGGCGTTTTTTTTGCAGCTGATCTATTCCCCTTGCTTCAGCGAAGAAGACAACTGAATGGCGCTTTTAAAATTGGTTAAAATCTAAATTCTATAACCCCACGTTCCTGAATCGGAGCTTTTACTTCGTTGTCATCTTACTAATGGCGGGGCAATTATTCGTACATGCATATACGTGCATATACGTGCATATATATGCATATACATAAATTTACTTAAGCGCCACAATCCTACCTTAGATATCAACGTGGCCTCCGTACACGATGCCGGTAGGATGGCGGGATTCTATAATGCATTAACCTCATAGTTCAGCAAATTGTATTGCAGCAGTTATTTATATCGGAAACATGTTAGCGCGGTGAGGTTATTCTACCTACCTATTTGGTAATCCAGCAGCTGAGCGGCACTGCATTCGACTTACATGGTAAATCGATAGCAACGTATATTATTCAGATAAGGGAACTATAGTAGGTAAACCGTTGTGGATAGAACTTACTAGGTAGTGTACATTGTATCAAGTACTTTCCGTTCGTCGTACTTAAGCGAACCAACAAGCCGGGACGCTTACCGCGATCCGTGGTTGATCCTCCGACGGTACCTGAAGACCGAGGTAAGGTAGCTCTCAAAAGATGGAATTAGGCAACTTTATAACGACCTGGTAGTACCTACTATGTACTTGGCCTTCTTGGTTGCAATTCTAAATTAGGTGAGTTTGTTGCCGCTTACCCGCTAGGTAAAGTGTGTTACTACTACCCCTACATGCAGTGTATGTAGTATAGTACAGAGGCAGTTTCAAAAACGAAACTTAGTTGAATTTTGTGAAATGTCAAAAAGTTTGTACTTCCATTTTTAGTCACTTACATCGAAGCTGTATCTCATCAAAATGGCAAATCGATTAACTATACGTAGTTACCTAGTCGATTATAATACCTAAAAGGTGGTAATACTCGAAAGGGGTTACACAAGAAAAACAAGGAATACCTACTCTCGGTTTGCTCTAGTTAATATCAGTGCTTTCGCAAAACCATCTCACTACATACACCTACTAGTGTAATGCCAACGTACTTTCCTACCAACGAGAAGCATCGGATTCTCGTGTTTCACGGGAATTGTACAGATTTCATCGCGGTGCCAAGCCACAGTGGGGAGCCCCCCTCCAATGATCCCTATACACCCCTGTTCCATGACATTACGGTCTTGGCCCTTGCCAATTACTATTAGCTAAACCTCCTAAACTTCACATATGCATTCATTTCGCAAAGTCTCACGAGACAAGCCGAGAAAGCCAGCTTTCCTCCAAGCTTTTTCTTTCACTTCAACTTTCACCATGGTCGTAGCAACGACTAGTTAATACCTAAGAAGACAAAAAGAGAAAAAAAAATTAATATAAATTAGCCTCTAGTATCATTATTCCAGAAATATTCCTAGCCGAATTCCCGTAGCAATTCCAATCCAAAAAAGTTAGCTTTAATATCGGCGTCGCGCAAAGCCAGCTGACAGAGCATTCTTCAGCGCAAACTCGAGTACGACGATCGCCGGGCTTCGTAGCCCCCCGCTGACGGAGCAATATGTCAAGATGGTCGGGTCAGCCCTCTATCAAGGGCAGCACTGAAGCAGTGCGAATGGCCTTGTTGACACTCAACACCATCGGCATTACGTACGTCGCAAACATCATGTACAAGGGCTGAGGCGGTCGATGCTGACTTCATCTTTGCGCGCAGGTTCGTTTGGGGTGTAGAGCAGACATGCAAGTTTTCCAATGGTTCCAGTATGAAATGAAAATCAATACTAATGGTTTTCGCGTTCAGACTGTACCCCCTACCTTCTTTCGCTTGGATTGACAAAAAGCAAAACGTCCTTGGTCTGGATCGCCGGACCACTCTCGGGACTCATCGTGCAGCCGATAGTTGGTGCGTTAGCGGACGAATCGACATCGAAATGGGGGCGACGCAGGCCGTTTATCATAATTGGCTCTATACTCTCCTCTCTATGTCTCCTCACTTTGGGTTTCACAAAGGAGATAGTAGGGTACTTCATTCCCGACGAAAAGGTGGCGCAAACCTTCACAATATCCGCCGCCGTGTTGTCTATATACGCGGTTGACTTTTCGATCAATGCTGGTTAGTAGATTGCCATTTGCGCTTGGATGCGCTTCGAGCCGTAATGTGCTAACATTGCTATTAGTAATGTCGGCGGCAAGGAGTCTCGTCGTTGACACTCTTCCGATCGAAAAACAACAAACTGGATCTGCTTGGGGTAAGAAACCATGATGCCCATTTTGCCGATGCATTAGGTACTGACTCTATCAAAGGTAGTCGGATGTCAGCCATTGGTCATGGAATTGCTTATGCAACCGGAGCCATTGATTTGCCCTCTCTCCTTGGAACATCTCTAGGGGATACTCAGTTTAAGCAACTAACGGTTATTGCTGCAATTGGTCTTGTTTTTACTTGCGGAGTCACCGCTTGGGCTGTAACGGAGAGAATATTGATCGCCCCGAAGCACGACACTCGTAAGGATGATGGTGGGTTTAAGGTCATCGGTCAAATTTGGTCTACTATCGTAAACCTGCCACCTCGCATACGTGCAATTTGCATGGCACAATTTTGGGCCTGGATTGGGTGGTTTCCTTTTCTCTTCTACAGCACGACGTGGATAGGCGAAACGTACTTCCGATACGATTCACCACATGATGCAAAGGAGTCGGGGGATGCACTTGGTGAGATAGGTAGGGTCGGAAGCGAGGCCTTCATCATCTACTCCTTCATCACCTTTTTCGGGTCGTGGATTCTACCAATGGTCATTAGATCGCCGGATGATGAGAGTTATACCCGGCGCCCTCCCCAGAGCCTTCGGGGTATCTTAGAGAGATTCAACAAGTATAAGCCTGACCTTCTGACTGCGTGGATGTGCGCCCATGCAACTTTTGCGGGAGCAATGCTCTTCGCGCCGTTCGCCCAAAGCTTTAGGTTTGCGACCTTCCTCGTCTGCTTATGTGGATTGTAAGTATTCTAGTGGCTATTCATAACGCATCCTTGACATCTGAATCTCTCTAACTTTTTTTAGACCTTGGAATATCGCATCATGGGCACCTTCGGCTTTCCTCGGAGTTGAGGTTAATAAGCTGAGCGGTGCTACTAGTTCTAACGCTTCGTACCGTCGTCTGTCGCACGACTCGAACGTGGAGATGGAAGAGTTGAATACCCCCGCTAGCCCTTCAGTTCTCGATCCGGAAGGTTTGCACGCTGCTTCAAAATCAGGTTCATCTGGGCAGTTGTCCGGTGTCTACTTCGGTATCCTAAACATCTATACGACGATTCCACAGTTCATCGGCACCATTCTTAGTACCGTCATTTTCAGCATTCTTGAACCAGGCAAGAGTCCTGAGCTGGCTGATGCACCTTCCGAAGAGCAGCACGATACCGACGGACCGAATGCCATTTCCATATGTCTGTTTATTGGGGCTTGCAGTGCAATAGTGGCCGTATTTGCCACTAGAAAACTTAAGTACTTATAATATTGCATGTCTTAATACTAGATCATTAGAAAAGATATACGGGGTGTCGAGGTGCAAAATAGGTACTTTTGCATTAGAAATCATGGCGATTAAGGAGTATGTTGTAGACTGAGATAGGCGAGGCGTTTAGGGGGCTTCAATGCTTGAGGCTTAAGGTGCGGCAACATAGAATTGACTTGGATTTCGGGTATCATATGTCGTCTTGGGAATATTCATTATAGGCCATCTATTAGAGGGATTGTGTTTAGGAAAAAATATGTAATAGTACTTTTTAGTGGGTTGACTGAATGAATTATCTCAAGGCAAAGCATTTCCTATATGATAAGAGGTATTCGATATAAAAGCATTCAAATATAGAAGGTTTTCTGATAAGAGACGATTACATAACAGCCCCCCACTACAATTTCTATCAGTCTTCAGTTCAATTTTCAAATCTTTAACAAGCCAACCTCTAATTTACTATTAACCTGTCTTAGGTACATATCTAAGCTTTCGACATTGCAAGGAAGCTTGAACCCAGAATTAGAGAATATGGTATGTTCTTATATTTATTCAACTACACACATCACTCACCCTATTTCGTACCTCTAACTGACAAACCACTACAGGCCCCAGTCGTCCCCTCCAAGCGGCGCTCCCTCCGCGCCAAACTCGCCGCCCGGTCGGGTCCCGAGCCGTACGCGCCGCGCAAAGCGCCCCGACCGGACGCCGCCTCGACGAGCGACGCGTTCTCGAACACGAAGAAAGACAAGCGCAGCATCAAGCACGCGTCGTTCGTATCGCGGATCGAAAAAGCGCACCAGAAGCCCGCGAAGCGGCGGCGGCCGAGCAAGAAGCTCGTGGCGAACCTGGACTCGCTCGCGGACGCGCTGCCGGACCTGCTGGCGGAGGGTGAGACGGAGGAAGGGCTGAGACAGTTGCGGGAGGGGAAAGTGAGGCATAAGAGCTTGAAGAGCAGGCCCGGCGCGCTGAAGAGGAAGGAGAGGATTGTGAAGGGCGAGGTCGAGAGGTTTGGGGTTAGTCTGGCGAGGTTGAGCGCTGTGGCGGAGAAGGAGGCCGTCCAGATGGATGTTGAGAATGAGGGGGAGAATGGTGTTGCCGCGCCGGAGGGCCGGGGTGCGAGTACAACGGCGCCACCACAAGTATCGACTACGAATCGCTGGGCGGCGCTTAGAGGATATATCTCGGCGACTATGGAGCAGAACCCCGCGTTTGTGGGGAAGAAAGATGGGAAATGAAAAACAGGGGTGGCACAGCAATAATGGCTATATCAAGCGTTGTAAGACGATCGTAACGGAGGTGTGTGTGCGTGGTTACTTTGAGGTAAGTTCAGCTACTCTATACTGCTTGTTTTTCTCGCGTCCCGCTCACACGACTTTTTTAGCTGCCACGAAATCACGACAAGAAGAACACGAGAAGAATATAGGGCGTTTGCTGCTTTGTCAACAGCAGGTTCGGTATAACCTCAAGATCCTTGATAGCGCAACCGACGAGGGAACATGGATATTATCTGCCCACTCCAGTCTCAACGGTCCTTGTAGAAGAAGGAAAGGGAGCAAGGCATCGCTACACCACCGAGGGCGCCGTGCCAGGTTGCTGCTTGTTGCTTGTGGTTCCTACGAGAGTGTTTGACTGTAAGGCAGCGGGTAAGGCAGCTGGTAATACTAGGGCTTGTGGTGGGCAAAGGGAGTATCACAAAGCAGTTGTCTCCGTAGCGAATCCGGGGCTGTACTTGGTACCTAGGTAACTGCAACGTTCCCTTACCGAAATGAAAATGACATATCTGGTATATTCGCTGTCGGAATTTTCGAGGGTATCATTTCTACTATTAACAAGGACATCATATATCACGCTAATATGTAGTTCAAGATGTCCTAGTAGAAATCACTTATAAATTACAAGCACCCGCTTCTGCTCTCTCTTATCAAATAATATATTGTGTCTCATTGTGGTATTCATCCATGCGTCAATGCTCAGAAAAAAAAAAGATGTAAATTCACAAATCGCTGTTTCCAAATCCCTCCTGATTCCGTAATATGCAGACGTAAACAAATGCAAAGGGGGGCTCTTATCCCGCACCCTCTCTCGATTTCTCGCAAACCCTTTCCCCATATGGTGTCACTCTAAGTAGTGCAAAACTCGCTGTAAACGTGAATCCAGCAACACACGGGATACGGCAAGTCTAGGATGACGTAGCCGTAGAAATACCTCGCGAAACAACAGCACTCAGGTGTCGTACTTCAGATACCACCAGATGACAAACCACGAGGCTAAGGAACAACGCCATAAGCGGGCGAGGTGCCAGCATACTGATAATATAAACCAGTAGCGGCTCTGGTTAATCAACAACATGCCCACCAAACTCTATTCGATTCGGGGTGGCGTATTGCTCGGTGTAAGACGTCTTCGCTCTCCCTCCTTACGCAGATTCTCGATTATCTTGAGCATTTCCTTGCGAGCACCAACACTATCGATAGCCTTGTGGGCCATGCTCATCGAGATCTTCTCCCCGGCATTGACGGCCAGGAGACGCTTAACAAGTAAGTGCCGCATGACGATGCACACGAAAACGCCGCAATCGCTTCCGTTCTCTTGCTGGGGGGAGTCGGGGAGGTAATGGAATCTTAGGGATCGGCCGAGAACACTGGATAGTCGCTTAGACGCCTCCCAAGCTTCGGCATTGTTCGAACCGTCTAGAGAATCGTAGTGAAATGCGACGCCATCAATGATACTCACGAGGAGCAGGGACCAATGACTTCCACCTTCAGCCTGTGAAACGTTACGGTTGTCGTTAATCGGGAGGAAGATGTGAGTTATTTGTCGGAAGTCGGGTAGAGCGGATCGAACCATCTCCGTATCCTTGTTCTTCATGAGAAGGAAAGTCATCGAGGGTCGGAGGAGGACGATGTGTGCTTGAGGGTACTTTGAAAGCACTTCGCGTTCTAGAAACTCTTCCCAGAAAGCGATGTTCTACGGCAGAAATTCATGTCAGTAAATGCTAAAGAAGTAATTTCCCAATTCACGGTGAAGCTTACGTTGTCGGTCAACCAGTCATTCTTGAGCGCCTTGATATCTTCGTACGTAACTAAGCACTGAGAGTTAGAATTGTCGAAAAAGGAAGGAAAATGGACGGGAAGGCATACGAAGAATATCATGATCTATAGAATTTTAGTCAGTAAAGGTATAAAAGTAAAATCGGGTGTTCAATTCTCACATGAGAGGTACGGCTGCGTGGGCGAAGGCGTGGGCGAAAACTGAGATCTTCTTGAGCGCAGTCGGCGGGAAGGACTTCTTCTGTGATGGGGGCTCACGCTGTCATTCAGCCGAGCAAACTTGTCGCGGAGCGTCATTTGCAAGACCTGTAATTATTATAACCTCTTGGGGTAATATGGCAGCGGTTCGCCTTCGTGCGACAAGTCAATGGGTAAGATTTGCTTGGTGGTTGGTGTGAATGCGTCTTGGGGCGATCGGCGAACGAGAATGCGCGTAGGGAATGTGGGGTGGATAGGATCGATACGATTCGAGAGAACAAGTCAGATTAGGGTAAGGAAGTGAGAGAACGTGTCTCGTCGCGAATGGATGATTAGTAGGTTGTCTAGGTAAATGTCTAGGTACTGTAGATATCGGTGGTGATGTGATGCTATTCAAGTAAGGGTATTCTTTTTGTTGAACCGCGTTGTCTCAATGTCGCAATATCGCAGTATCGGTATTCGCCGGGGATGCTTTTGAATACCTAATACTCGCTTGCAAGGCGAATCCCTTACCAATTATCAATAGGAGAGACTAAAGTAGGTAATCGCTGAAATGCTGGAAGTGGTGTGAAATGACGAAAGCCGAGATTCAAGTAGTGCTGTGTGGTGCGAAACGGGGAAAACAGCATACTAACAAAGAATGTGGGCGGAAATAGGACGATTATGCATGTAACATGGTAAAAGTAATTGTTGGAAAAATCATGTAGCGTTCTTCGGGGTAATAATAGGAAGGTAAGAAAAGAAATAAAATAGTTGGCGTTTAAAGTTGAAGGGTGACAACGCACAATAGCACCTGCGCTTTGTTCTGCCGCTGTGCTGTTGTTGAAAGTACCTAATCTTTTCTTGCAATCGAAGGGGGAAAAATGGGTTGTAAAAGATGGGAAATTCTAAACTGCGGGGCGGTGATGATGTACTTATATGTAACTTATACTAGCCAACACCACTATAGATACCTAGCATCTGAATAGAGTACTTTTAGGTAGGTACATACTATACATAAGTCAGTAGGTGGAATATGTTGGGGAACCTGCTTCAGTGCACAGCATAAGCTTTAAAACGGTTAAAAGTCGCCTGACATCAAAGTCCTACTACCAAATATACCAAATATACCAAACACACTAGAATTACACTGCTCCTGTGTTCCTAGCCTTATCAAAGATACATGGAGATAATCTTGACCCATTGTTCCATGATCTTGCATCTTACATAGCATAGCGTATTGCCCTTCGTACATTGCGCCTCGGTATCATTCATACATACCTAAGGTACCTAACATATCTAGTAGACGCCACCATCTACATAGGTAATAGCCCTACCGCGGTCTAAAGAAGCTAACAACGCGAGATGACGAACACTAGAAGAGGCTGAGCAAGTCAGGTTTTGCATCTCTACCGGGAATACCTGACTTACACTATTTTGCTTGGGCGCAAGAGCATAGTAATCGAGACCATTTAGCCAACCTACCAGCCCACCACCTATCAGCTTACCAGCATACCGCTAAGACATAACTTTTGAACCCCAGCAAACGGAACAAGAGGTCCAGAACCTATTGCTCGAGCCGATCAGATGGAAATACCTAGAACGCCCCACAAATATCGATGGGGTCTATCTCGGTACGTATTTCCTCTGCCGCGTAGCACAACATCACCCCACATTTCAAGCATCCCGCTTCAAGCCAGACAAGCCAGACGAGCCAGAACAAGCCTGTAGAAAAGCTTGGCATACGAAGCGCTGCCTTCCCTTTTCAACACAATTTCACATTCCCTGCTCTCCACTCATTGTCGCCAGCCAGGAATTGGTAGAATTGGTAATGTCTCTTACGACTCATGTTTGACGTCGGTACGATTAATGAGCCTCATACGACACAAGACATGATTTGAGGAAGAATAGATTGGCATGTGCTCTTCTCATAGACAGTTACAGCTAAACTATCTAGAATGATCACGACATAATTCATTCCGTGTCTCAAATCTCGTCAATTATACAGATGCCAAGACAAAATACCTTGGACTTTTATCAGGTACATACCTACGGAAAAGAAGGTTAGGTGCTTCCTATCAATGGGCTCCAAGCGTAAAAAACATAGATCATTGCAGTTTGAGCTATACGTTAGTAAAACAGCAGGTTCGCGGCAACTAGGTAGTTAACTATATAAGTTGATACTGTTAATAGTCTGAAACTGGGAACGACAACCCTGGATGGAAGCATCCGTGAACTCGATTCAGAGAACTATATTTATAGAAGACAATTTGTCAGACAAGGCCTTGGCCACCTCCTTTCGCTCAAGATGACCATCCTTTGAATTTGAGAACCTCTAAACAGCTCGAATCCCCTTCGTCAATTTTGAAATACACGAAATCTCTACCCCTCTTATGCGCAGCGATTGCTTATAACCAGAAGTTGTCTACATTAAGTATATAGAGCGCTCGCTTATCGATACCATGGCAATAGACACGGCCAACCGACTTATATATATACATATGTATATATAGGATGACAAAAAATTATAATTGCCATCTTACTATAACGTAACATAGAGGCGAGGAAATAATCAATACAGTATGCTGCTTGTATGAACCGTTGTTGTTCTACTATATGAGATGGCAAAAAGGGAGTATATTTAGTAAGTCAATAAGCCATATATCTTGTGTTTAGCCATTCCCGAGTTAAATCCCAAGACTGACGTATGCAATGAACAAACAGTTTAACCTTGAGGTTACCAGGCCTTGAAAATGACATGAACTTGAATACCTAGTTGTCATCCCTTGCTCGGGACTCGAATGACTCAGAAAATGGGCAATTTTGTGCTAAGCTACACGAAAACATTGATACCTGACCGTGACACCCGTGCTCTCAGAATAGGGTTGCCTGAGAGGGCTGTTTGGGACACGGGTGCACGACTATGGCACTGGCAAGATGAGTCAACAACTCACTCCGAGGCTACGAGCTTGTCGCATATGTCTGACATACTACGGCCCGAGCACTGATGCCTAGCGAAGGGCCGTCTCAAATACGCATTTCCAGACCATCTTGGGGACCATAGTCCTGGTTAGGGTTTTACTCTGAACTAACCATGGAGGTCTATGGGTTTGTAGATTTATTATGGCCAGAATATTAGTATGGAATGTGCGACAGACTGTATTGGCTATCTTCTCAAAATCTACTAGAGTTATATCCTTGCCCGCGATTTACTTACTCTCTAGACATTACCGTTAGACTAAGAGTCAACAAATGGGTTTGTCCTACTAAATATGTGTTGACAAGGCCCGAGGCTTGCAGCGCACAGAGGACTTACGCGGATTGTTCCAAGGACTATATATACTAGACGAGGAATAGAATATATACGAAGAACCTTTTCGCTCTGACCTATTCTTATGCATTTACCATCCGCCGTACATGATATACCACTCGTCTCGCGACTGGATGCCTTTGATTCTAACGCCCAGATAAATATGGACAACAAGCGCGATGCTATGGTGCCGGGTATTTGTGCGGATACCGTCCTTCCCTTCACATGAGCAATCTCCAAGCACCGAGCAGTAATGCCGCGAAACCCGTGCAGACACCCATCAACCATTGTAGCGTCTGGAACTTGACCTGCTCCAGTTTTTCTCTCAGGGCAGCAACCTCCTGTTCGATTTTGGTCTCCGTCTCCTTGATCTTCAGCTCCTGGCTCACGGCCTCTTCACGTATCCGCCCCTTTTCCAAGTTCAAATCCAGCCGCACGGACGCCTGCGTGCGGCCGATCTCATCCCGCAGACGGTTATTCAGCTTTGTGATGTCGTTCGTCAGTCGCTCGTGCGCAGCGCGCGTCGTGTTCGATTCGGTGCTATCCGCGGAGAGCAGCTCGGAGCGGAGCTTCGCGAAGTCGACCTTCTGCGTATACGTTGCTTTGGCGGCGTCTTCGCGCAGGACCATTGTCCGAGTCAGGTTTTGGATGCTAGTAACGGGCGTATTAGCGGCGGGCAGCTAAACGGCCAAGGTGTATTTTTAATTTAAAAAGCTTGCCTCTCCTGGATCACGTCGTTCAGAACCTTCATCATCGCGACCGATTGCTCTTCCGTGAACCCTTCGCTCTGTAGCCGTTGGACAAATTTTAGGGTGTCGAAGTGGTGGTCCCTACCCCGCGGCGCTGTGGCGTGGAATGACCTTCGTAAACTTGGGTTCTGAAGTAGCATGGATGGCTTTCTCCTAGTGTTTCCCGAGGTGTATTGGGGTTTATCCCGAAGCGAGTGGAACGAAGCTGTCCCATATGTCCCATACTCATGTCCTTGCCATGGTCGTCGGTTTTCTGCGGGTAGAGTCGCAGCTCGCAGCACCTGAGAAGACCCAGTAGACCCTACCCAGCTCAGTCGTGGGAGTAGAAATCTCGGTAATGTTTGGGTTGCATTTACCGTGACTCCCGCCATCTTAGATACCAAAATATGCTAAGTTTACGGGTAGAAATGTCCTAATTCGAATGACTTTTATAATTGCTGGACAAAGTGGGAACATGTGATGAATGAAGCAACCTTGAGGTTCGCGATATTCGGAGCTCCAGATTTGGATTCATGTACCTATGTAGCTTATTATGGACCCCTCCAGACAAGGCTGGCACTTAATGTGGCTTATCGACAAGGGTGGAGTGGCTGAGCTACTACAAATTCCGGAGAATTTCACGATGGTGAAAAAATTTCTTCTTTTTCTCTTCATTCAAAATGAACAACGCAAAAATTCACATTCTCGAGACACGATATTTGGTGCGAGGTTTCCTCTCTTTTGCAGTGGCCCAGGACCACTGAAGTTCTCGGACAGAATGGAGACTAACTCCCAACGAACAATCTTGGGTGCGGTGCTTCCGGTCCTTTCGGGGACGATGGGGAGGATCGCAATGATTGAGCGTACATGCATACCTACATATGATTTGATTTTTCGAGTAGACTTGCTAGACTCGTAGATGCTTACAAGCGACTTGAGATATTGTTATTGTGGATCGTATGCGAATAAAGACCCGGTAATCATAATGCTCTTCGATGGCTGCATGCATCACAAGTCCTTAATATTCAAGGATCGTGATGTTTCTAATGGCTATAATTGCTATATGACAATGCTTGGATGAGGCGGTCCAACCTATGCTACTACCTGCAACTCTGAATTGAGTTTGATTATTTATAGCTTTGGTTGACTATTTCATGATTTTGTTATCTAAAGAGTCTCTGAGCATTTCAAATAGCAATTCTTGATCTAGAGCAGACCTGCTGTGGGCTTCACCAGTATTGTCTTGCAGATATCCATTGTTCGACGTTAATAGGTAATTCATACGCGGGTAGATCAAAGTGCTGTTCGTTCTCCATAGTAAAGTCGCACTTTCGTACCAGGCCCCAGTATAAACCATTATGAACTCCATAATATGGAGGTTAGACGATTGGGTACTTCAAGCTCCGTACTTGAGTATTTGTGGTACTTACAAGCTAGACAGTCTAGGTTATGGGACCCTGATAGAGACATTGGATAACCACTTGAAGATACACGTAGGTGTTAATCTGATGAATCAGGTATATCAATGCTATCAAGCAAACAGAAAATGGTGTTGCGTTGAGAATGTGTAAAGTTGTGCTTTTAATTCACGTAGTTTTGCCTTGTACTGGACTTACATGTACCCTGACCTAAAGAGAGAGGTACGTAACAGCATAGCTGAATGCTATGTGGCTCGTGCACGACGTCAAGGTACATGGCTGGCAGCCTCAGGTCCTCCTTCCGAACAAGTAACCCGTAACATTTGGAAAGGGATCACCATATTTCGTACACACGTCCACTTTCCTCCTGGAAATTCTTACTACCACTGATTTACCACCTGCACCTTCTTTACTCCATCCACATTTTGTACAATACTTGACCTCACCACCGTGCCTTCTCTGAAAGGCGTCGCCATTGACGTCTGCACGCGTGCTTCCCTCTATTTATCTCTCTTCAACTCTTCCACTCTTCCACTCTTCCACTACATAATCAATCCCTGGAGGTCTCTACTGCTAATTTAGCAACCTAATACCTTCCTTTTCCCACCCCTTTCCTGTACACATTTACCTAGCCTCAGCTCATTTACGATCGCGTTCTTCGGGTACCGTCGTTACTGGACTGAACTGGGCGCACAGTTTCTGGGATACCTAAACCCAGTTTTCGACAATTCCTTATTTCGATACTGCGTTTGCGCTTCACCACCGTCATTCTAGCCAACCCATGTGATCTGGAATCATGGCTCCGTTACCTATTAAGTTCCAGGAGCTGTTGACGCTCGGCAATGTCGGCGTCGACCAGAGCGCCATTGGATTTAACTCCTGCGTAAGTAGTCTCCTACCGTACTCAACACTTTATAGCTCTAAATCTAACCTAATTTCTATCGCGTTAGACCTTAGAGTCCGATGCCTTCATTTGCATAAGAGAAAAGAAGAGCGAGACAGCGCAACCCGAAGTCGTCATCATTGATCTCAAACAAGGGAACAATGTGACACGCCGACCCATCAAGGCCGACAGTGCTATCATGCATTGGTCGAAGCAGATCATCGCCCTCCGAGCACAAGCGCGAACCCTACAGATTTTCGACCTAGAGAAGAAAGCGAAGTTGAAGTCGGCAACCATGAACGAAGATGTCGTCTTCTGGAAGTGGGTTAGCGAATCGACCTTAGGTTTGGTTACAGAGACCTCAGTGTTCCACTGGGATATCTATGATAGCGCTCAGGCTGCCCCTGTCGAGGTCTTCAAGCGTAATGCTAACTTAAACGTATGTTATTATCAGATCTTCCAGCTTCGGGAGCTTAGTAACTAATTGCTGTCTAATTAGGGGTGCCAAATCATAAACTATCGAACTAACAGCGATGGTAAATGGATGGCTGTGGTTGGTATCTCTCAACAAGCGGGTCGTGTAGTCGGCAGTCTACAATTGTACTCTAAGGATAGAGGCATCAGCCAAGCGATCGAAGGTCACGCAGCTACGTTCGGAACCCTCAGAATAGAAGGCGAGCCTGCGGATACCAAGGTTTTCTCTTTCGCAGTTCGTACCGCCACCGGTGCTAAGCTCCACATCGTCGAGATCGATCACCCGGAAGGCAACCGACCCTTTCAGAAGAAGGCCGTCGACATATTCTTCCCTCCCGAAGCCACCAATGATTTCCCTGTCGCCATGCAAGTCTCCCAGAAATATGGAATCGTTTACATGGTAACAAAATACGGGTTTATCCACCTCTACGATCTAGAGACGGGCAGCACTATCTTTATGAACCGAATTTCTAGTGAGACCATCTTTACGACTTGTGCTGATTCCGAATCTACCGGCATTCTCGGTATCAACAGGAAGGGCCAAGTACTCTTCGTGTCAGTCGACGAATCGACCATAATCGACTATCTCCTTCAAAACCCGGCAAACACGGAAATTGCTATCAAGATGGCTTCCCGAGCCGGACTTCCTGGTGCGGATCAGCTCTACCAGCGCCAATTTGACCAGCTATTCAACGCAGGTGATTATGATGGTGCTGCAAGGGTCGCTGCTAACTCACCCCGGGGTTTCTTGCGAACCACGGAAACTATCAACAAATTCAAGAACCTCCCAACACCTCCAGGCAAAATGTCCTATATCCTTCAATACTTCGGCATGCTTCTTGACAAGACTACTCCCCTGAATAAAACCGAGACTCTTGAACTTGCTGTGCCTGTCCTATCTCAGAACCGCAAGCATCTTCTCGAGAAGTGGGCGAAGGAAGGCAAGCTGGACTTTTCCGAAGAACTTGGTGACCTGATTCGAGCACACGATGTCAATTTGGCTTTAGCAGTTTACCTTAAAGCCAATGCTCCTCACAAGGTTGTCGCCTCTTTTGCCGAACTTGGCCAGTTCGACAAAATCCTGCCTTACTGCGACCAGACTGGTTACCAGCCGGACTGGATCACATTGCTGCAGCATATCGTTCGCGTAAACCCAGAACGTGGTGCAGAATTCGCAACTTCCCTAGCCAGTCACCAAGGCGGATCGTTGATCGATATCGAGCGTGTGGTCGATGTCTTCCAATCACAAGGCATGGTTCAGCAAGCTACAGCATTCTTACTCGAGGCACTCAAGGAGAACAAGCCAGAGCATGGCCACCTACAAACTAGGCTTCTTGAAATGAACTTGATGAACGCGCCTCAGGTAGCAGATGCAATCTTGGGCAACAATCTGTTCTCGCATTTCGACAAGGCCCGTATTGGTAGTTTGTGTGAGCAGACTGGATTGTACCAAAAGGCGCTGGAGCTTTATGAGGACCCGGCGGCTATCAAGCGAGTTATCGTTGCTCTTCCTGGTCAACCGAACTTCAATGCGGACTGGTTGGTCAACTATTTTGGCCAGCTTTCAGTAGAACAGTCCTTGGAATGTCTTGACGCCATGATGAAGACTAACATTCGCCAAAACCTTCAATCAGTCGTCCAGATTGCCACCAAGTATTCTGAACTGCTTGGTCCCACTAACTTGATTGACCTCTTCGAGAAATATAAGACCCACGAAGGTCTTTTCTTCTATCTTGGAAGTATTGTCAATCTCTCCCAAGACCCGGATGTCCACTACAAGTACATTGAAGCGGCTACCAAGATGGGCCAATTCAACGAGGTCGAAAGGATTTGCCGAGACAGCAATTTCTATAATCCAGAAAAGGTCAAGAACTTCCTCAAGGAAGCGAGACTCACCGAGATGTTGCCATTGATCATTGTCTGCGACAGACATAATTTCGTCCACGATTTAATTCTCTACCTGTATCAGAACCAACGGTTCAACGCAATTGAGGTTTACGTGCAGCGTGTTAACCCTAGCAGAACTCCCGAAGTCATTGGAGGTCTGCTTGACGTTGACTGCGACGAGTCTGTGATCAAGAATCTCCTTACTACTATCAACCCTGCATCAATCCCCATTGATGCGCTAGTGCACGAGGTAGAAACCCGCAATCGTCTAAAGCTGTTGCTACCGTTCCTAGAGGCTACTCTGGCTGCTGGCAATCAGCAGCAAGCAGTTTACAATGCTCTGGCTAAGATATATATCGACTCAAACAACAACCCAGAGAAGTTCCTCAAGGAGAATGATCAATACGATACTTTGACTGTCGGTAAATATTGCGAGAAGCGAGACCCGAACTTGGCGTTTATCGCATACCAGAAGGGCCAGAACGATCTGGAGTTAATCAATATCACAAACGAAAACTCTATGTATCGTGCCCAGGCTCGCTACGTGCTGGATCGCTCTGACCGTGAGCTATGGACGTTTGTCTTGAGCGAAAACAACATTCACCGTAGGTCAGTTATTGACCAAGTCGTCGCGACGGCTGTGCCTGAATGTACCGACCCTGCTAAGGTCTCTGAGGCTGTTGCGTCGTTCCTGGCATGCGACCTTCCGGGCGAGCTCATCGAACTCCTTGAGAAGATAGTCTTGGAGCCTTCGCCCTTTAACGACAACCCCAGTCTCCAAAACCTTCTCATCCTTACTGCCGCAAGGGCAGATAAGAGCAGAGTTATGGATTATATCCACCGCCTTGACGCATTCAACCCTGACGAGTGTGCTCAACTATGTATCGACGTCGGTCTCCATGAAGAGGCCTTCGAGATTTACAAGAAGGTTGGCAACAAGACTGCAGCTGTTGAAGTCTTGGTGGAGCACGTTGTTAGTATCGACCGCGCTAGCGCATTCGCTGAAGATGTCGATGTTCCTGAGGTTTGGAGCAGAGTTGCTAAGGCCCAGCTCGATGGTCTACGTGTGGCAGACGCCATTGAGTCTTACATCAGGGCTGGTGATCCCCGTAACTACCTTGAAGTCATCGAGGTTGCAACCCATGCTGGAAAGGATGAAGAATTAGTCAAATACCTCAGGATGGCACGCAAGACTCTTCGCGAACCCCCGATCGACACCGGTCTTGCCTTCTGTTACGCCCGTCTAGACCAGCTAGGAGAACTAGAAGACTTCCTCCGAGGTACAAATGTAGCTAACATCGAAGAGTCTGGTGATAAAGCTGCTGAAGAAGGGCTGCACAAGGCCGCGAAGATTTTCTACACCAGCATTTCCAACTGGTCTAAGCTTGCTACCACACTCGTTCATCTTGAAGATTACCAGGCAGCTGTTGAATGCGCACGCAAGGCCAACAACATCAAGGTCTGGAACCAAGTCCATGCGGCGTGTGTTGCCAAGAAGGAGTTCCGACTTGCGAAGATCTGTGGTCTCAACTTGATTGTTGATGCTGAGCAGCTACAAGCTCTTGTCAAGCAATACGAGTCCGAAGGCTTCTTCGACGAGCTCATCGACCTTCTCGAGCAAGGACTTGGCCTTGAACGCGCTCACATGGGAATGTTCACTGAGTTGGGTATCGCACTTTCGAAGTACCATCCTGAGAGGCTCATGGAACACATCAAATTATTCTGGAGCAGAATGAATCTTCCCAAGCTAATCCGTGCTTGCGAGGAAGCCAATCTGTGGCCCGAGTTGGTCTTCTGTTACTACCACTATGACGAGTTTGACAACGCCGCTCTTGCTGTAATGGAGCGTGCGCAGAACTCGTGGGAGCACCAGCAATTCAAGGACATTATTGTCAAGGTCGCCAATCTGGAGATCTACTACCGGGCCATCAACTTCTACCTTGAGCAACATCCGTCTCTCTTGACCGATCTCCTCCAGGTTCTTACCCCTCGTATCGATGTTAACCGGGTCGTTCGCATGTTCCAAAAATCCGACAACTTGCCGTTGATTAAGCCCTTCTTGCTCAACGTACAGAGTCAGAACAAGCGCACAGTGAATGACGCTATCAACGATCTCCTAATCGAGGAAGAAGACTACAAGACTCTTAGGGACTCAGTGGAGAATTATGACAATTACGACGCGGTCGAGCTTGCCTCTCGTCTGGAGAAGCATGATCTTGTCTTCTTCAGACAGATTGCTGCTAATATCTACCGCAAGACCAAGAGATGGGAGAAGTCTATCGCTTTATCAAAGCAGGACAAGTTATACAAGGATGCTATTGAGACAGCCGCCATTTCTGGAAAGTCCGAGGTTGTCGAGGAGCTCCTCCGTTACGTACGTTTTTCATCCTCTCCCCTTCAAACTAACCTGCCTATGCTAACAATCTTTCCCAGTTCGTTGACATTGGCAGCCGCGAGTGCTACGTCGGTATGCTTTATGCATGCTACGACCTTATCCGTCCAGATTTAGTCCTCGAGCTGTCGTGGCGTCATGGTCTCAATGATTTCACTATGCCGTACATGATCAATCTTCTCTGCAACCAGACGAAGGAAATTGCTACGCTCAAAGCTGACAACGAAGCGCGCAAGGCTAAGGAGACAGCCCAGGAGAAGCATGAAGACGAAACACCTATCCTAGGTGGCAATCGCCTCATGATTACTGCTGGACCCGCTGCCGCCGGTGGGGGGATGTCCCCAGTTCCTTTCGCACAACCCAACGGCTTTGCTCCCCAACCTACCGGCTTCGGCTTCTAAACGATATCAGGATCAAGTTTTATGCTAGCAAAATCATTCGGGGTGCTTATGATACCCCTAAACTAAATTCTGAACGTCTCATCAACAAGCATTTTACTTAATGTCGTTAGTAACTCGATTGAGGTCGAGGACGACGGGTGCGGTGGATCTTTGGGGGAGTTCGTCATAGAAAAAGTTGTGGAATTTTGCGATAATGTGACTTTGTCGGAAAAAGGATCTTGGCGGATACTAGGACTATGAGAGTATATCAAGAGGGCAGGATTGCTTGCATCAAGTGCAGCGCGAAGTCTGCTGCTCGGATCCCCTCAGTTATGTCGGACATCTGCCACGGGATTACACTTAGCTGTATTTGTAAGATAGCACAATGAGACCTCTTTATTGGGATGAAATCTGTAGTTCCGGAACTGTTAGTGATTTGAACGAGGCCCCGTGGGACCGCGTGGTAATTCCGTGACCTGTGAATACGATGATAGGCGGGAATTTATGCAATGGAAGTTTTGTTCCCCAGGTGTTAGTATACTAGTCCTCGGTAAACTAGACGGCTTATCAAGTTTTGATTATTAGCCACGTTAGTATAAACCCTGTCTGGCGTTTTTGCTGTAACCTTGCAGGGTGACGGCGGTTGATAGGCATGTCCCATTCCGATAGGCCCGCATATTTCTTCATCTGTTCTCCTCATCGCCTTATCTCGTCGTATCGTTCTAGGCCGAAGGGCGCCTGACTACAATAGGAGAGGGGATGAGAAGAGAGGAGGAGGGGAAGAGGATTGTAGATCTGAGGTTGTACGGCAGGCAGTATAGATATATATATTTAGATATATATATAGAGGGGCATGTCGCAAGTATAGTAGATATAGGAAGACGTAGTTATTGAATCATAAGAGTACACTCTCCTCCCATAGAGTTTTATTCGTTATCATGGTGGTACTTGGATTCTGTGTCGCCTTAGCGGCGTTAGCTGGTGGTGGTGGTGGCGCTCAAGCAGCAGCGATTTCGAGATCGACGTACGAGGAGGAGGGGAATTCGCGTAAGCCAGCTTCCAAGGACTCACTGTAAAGTCTAGGGATCGGTCGCGCTGACTAGCTTTGTTATTTACCTAGTTGTGCAACCCGTGTATAAGCCGTTGGACTTGGGTTCGGTCAAGCCCCTGGGATGGTTCAAAGACCAGCTCGAGCTCGAGGCGGCGGGCTTATCGGGGAATATGTTTGACTTCTACCGCTTCGTTCACGACTCGAGGTACATCGGGGGGGTCGACGGAGTATTCTGGATTAAGGTAAGAGGGGGGGGGTTAACGCATAGATTTTCCTGGCGTGGAGTTGTAGTTGTCGAGTTCTAGGTATACCCTAGACTTATAACTGGCTGGACGGGGGGTATTTGAGAGAAGCACGTAGAAGATATGCACAGTACAGTACAGTCAGTACTAATTTCTATCGGTGGAACAGTGAAGCCTCGCCGTATTGGTTCAACGGTCTCGTCCCTCTAGCGTTCGGGCTGGGCGACGAGAGGATCCTCGGCCAGGTGAAGTACTACCTGGACTATATCCTCGACCACCAGCAAGAAGACGGCTGGATCGGGTGGGAGACCACGCAAGCTACGAGGGGGCTCTGGGCGCGGTGCTTGGTACTGCTGGGACTTATACAATACGCGGAAGCGGATCCGACTCAGACGGATCGTATCGTCGACGCCATGCATCGTTACGTTGTCCTTGCGCACAGTAGTAAGTCTATGCTAAAAGATCGCTTGTCTTTCTTCTATGTATTAAAACTAACTCGGTACTATAGTGCTTCAAAATAACTATACCGGCCTCCTTGTGCATGGCAATGACACCTTCGACACTGCCGGCTTTGGAGTAGGTCGGACTCACGAGATGCACATCCCGCTGCAGTGGCTTCTTGAGCGGTACCCTCGGAACAACTCCGAGATTATCTGGGAGACTATGGAGCTCATGATAGAAGGAGGCGTACTGGTAAGATGGTCTCTTTTTATCACTCATCCGCCCTAATTCTCGAAATACGACTACACCACTCGGAAACGGGTTCTACAAGAGAACTATAAGAGAAGAAAGCGAAAAGATGTGTTGCTAACTTAAACCTCTGCAGTGGGGAGCAGACTGGAGAAAGTTTTGGACAGACGAAGCGTACCCGAAAGTTCTGTACGAGACAACCCCTTTTAACTTGAGCTGGGTCTTTATCCACGGGGTAAATATGGCACAAGGTAAGGCTATATATATATAGGTAGTTAAGAGGCGAGATGGGACTTATTGCTGACACTATATCCCCCCCTCGAAAGGATTACGGTACCCCCTATCGCTATACCGCAACAGCAAGGACAAAACCCTCAAGCAGCAGACCCGCAAGGCCGTCGACCTGTTAGCAAAGTACCACCGCTCGCTCGCGGGTACCATCACCGCCGACGAGTACGTCTCTGATCTGAACCCCAGCAGAGGGTCTGAGCTGTGCATCGCCGCCGAGGTCATGTTCTCCTCGGCCTATATCTACCAGTACCTGGGGGACAACGATATCGCCGACTGGGCCGAGCAGGCGGCTTTCAACGCGTTTCCAGTCTCGGTCTCGGGGGACTGGTGGTCGCATCAATATGTACAGCAGGAGAATCAGGTGCGTACCTAGGTCGATTTCTTTTCAAGCGATCCTGATTCTATAGGGATATATATGAGAGTCATCTAATTAGTCCCCTCACTCATAGCCGTGGTCCCGAAACTTAAGCACTGACGACCTCTGGTGGGATGTGAACTCGTACGCCAACGTCTTCGGCCTCGAACCAAACTACGTAAGTCCTCCCCCTTTCCCCCTTTCACCCCTATGATATATACTATACTATTCAATTCAATTTTCTTAACCAAAAAAAACTCTATAGCCATGGTAAGTAAAACTCCTGACTCTTAAACTACACCACACCACATCTAGTTAACCTAACATTTCTTCCCCCAGCTGCACGGTCAACCATCCGCAAGCCTACCCAAAATTCCTCGCCAACTCCTTCGCCACGACCTCCGACGGCAAGGGCCTTGCCCACGTATTCCTTGTCCCCGGCACCGCCGCCACGACCCTCGGCTCCGACAATTCCGTCCTCGTCTCCGTCAACACGACCTACCCCTTCGGGCACACCCTCACCTACTCCATCTCCGCCTCTTCTCCCTTCGACTTCTCCATCCGCATACCGACTTGGGCCAGCACCACCAGTCGTAGCACCATCGCCACCAACTCCACCAATTCCACCACCGGCGTGACCAGTACCACCAGCACGACCTTATCCCCCGACGCCAACGGCCTGCAGCACGTATCCGTGCCAGCGGGGACTAGCGCAGCAACCATCCGGCTCTCCACGGCCCCGCGCGTCGTCCCCCGCGCCAACGACACCGCGGCAATCTACTACGGCGCGCTGCTCTACGCCCTCGCCATCGAGCACGACGCCGTCGCCGTGCCCCCCGTAGAATACCGCAGCGGCAAGATCCTCCCTCCCTCGACGACCGACCCGCACGGCCACACCCACGACTACGTGCTCACGCCGAAGCGCGGGAGCCGGTGGAACATCGCCATCGACCCGACCCAGATCCGTGTCGTCCGGAGACGAAGAGGAAGCGGTTCGGACGCCGGTTCCTCCTCTTCCTTCGAAGAGCATGTAGACGACGTTCTCGAGGTCAGCAACGACGAGCTGGAGAACCCCATCTGGGAGCTAGGCGCGCCGCCTGTCGAGCTGCGCGTTGCCGCTGTGGAAATCGACTGGCCCATCGTAATGGACACGGCAGCAGACCCAGGCACGTTCGACGTGACGCCCAAGGGGAAGCCATTTTACGCACGCTTCGTGCCTTACGGCTCGAGTAAGTTGCACATGGCGTTGTTGCCTGTTGTCAAGTTACAAGACGTAGACTTCGATATATCGGAATAGGCAAAAAAGAATATATAGCATTCCAGTAGTTATCACAGTCAAAGAGATCACATCCAAGAAAAAGTAAGATAATACATAAATTGAATGCATATTCGTGGCGATAACAACAGGTGCTTTACCTTTTGTGTGGAGTAAACTTAGGGAAAAGGACATATGAGAAAGTAGTCCACACCAACCCCGAGTACTCTGCCTCCGTCCCTGGAACACGCCAGCCAAAAGCCTCGTTAGTACCCTATACCGTTACTCCGCCATATATCCCCGTGGTTTACCTTTTCTCAAGACGATTGTATTCAAGACTTCACAATCTTGCACACCAGGTCGGATCCGTCGACCGAATCGCCCTCCCGCACCTGAAGGTCTGATACCTTACCGTTGTGCGGAGCTGAGATAACCATTTCCTATTATAATTATTAGTAATGAGGTCTCTTACGTATAGTGTTAAGATAATTGTAGACTCACCATCTTCATGGCACTGAGTACGGCCAGTGGGTCTCCCTTCTTGACGTCGGAGCCCTCGTGGACTCTCAGCTCCACTAAGACACCAGCCATCGGAGCACCGACCTGGCTAGAATCTCCAGGGTTGGCCTTGGGTCGGCTGACATTCTCAACGCTAGCCTTCTTGTCGTCAACAGTAACTTGACGGACTTCACCGTTCATCTCGTAGAACACTTCTCGCTGACCCGTGTTCTCGGACAATGGGCCAACAGCCAGCAACTTCAGGATAAGAACCTTGCCCTTCTCTAGCTCAACGTGGAATTCTTCACCAATCTGTGGCGCAGAGAGGAAGTACTTAGTTGGCAGGACTGAGAGGTCACCAAACTTTTGTACAAACTTCTTGTAGTCATCGAAGACCTTGGGGTACATGAGGTAGGAGGCTACATCAGTCTCGCTAATCTGGCCCCATTTCTGTGTAAGCTCGGCGCGCGTCCTCTTGAAGTCGACGGGTTCCAGGTAAAGACCAGGTCGTTTGTCGAACTTTCGGCGACCTCGAAGAGCCTTTGTACGCAGAGGCTCAGGGAATCCGCCGTAAGGCTGACCCATCATGCCTTCGAGGAATTCAAGGACTGATCCGGGGAAATCAAGCTCGCCAGCTCGTTCGACAACATCCTTAGGCGAGAGCTTGTTGGAAACCATGAACTGTGCCAGGTCACCAACGACCTTCGATGTTGGCGTGACCTTGACAATGTCACCAAGGAGGTCATTCGCATGCTCGTATGCTTTCTTGGTTTCAGTCCATTGAGAACCAAGACCAAGCTGGGAGGCCTGGAACATCATGTTGGTCAGTTGACCACCAGGAATCTCGTGTTCGTAGACTTCGGGGTCAGGTCCGATAAGATGAGCCTCGAAAGGAGAGTATAAGAGGCGCAGTTGCGACCAGTAGGTGTCAAGAGCACGAACATGTGCAGGGTTTAGACCAGGGTCTAGTTCAGTGCCCTCGAGCGACGCAATAATGGCGTTGATGCTCGGTTGAGATGTCATTCCTGAGAGACTGTCTGTAGCGGCGTCGACAGCGTCGGCACCAGCTTGAGCACAGGCAACCATAGAAGCGACACCAGTACCGGCGGAATCGTGGGTGTGCACGTGGATTGGTAGATCGGGGTACTTCTTTCGGATGGATCCGATGAGAAGAGTTGCTGCACGAGGTTTCAACACACCAGCCATATCCTTGATTCCAAGGATGTCAATATCCAGTGCCACTAGCTTATCAACCAAGTTGAGATAGTACTCGAGGTTGTATTTCTTCTTGGGGTTGAGCATATCTCCGCTGTAGCAAACGGTACCTTCAGCTACACCACCAGCCTTTTGGACAGCCCTGATTCCGACTTCGAGCTGGTCGATATCATTCAGGGCATCGAAGACACGGAAAATATCGACACCATTCTTCTTCGCCTGGTCGACGAAGTGGTCGATAGCATTGTCAGGAAGCGAGGCATAAGCCACACCATTTGCTCCTCGAAGAAGCATCTGGAAGGGGATATTCGGAACGGCCTTCCGCATCTTGCGAAGGCGGTCCCATGGGTCCTCATAAAGGAAGCGCATGGCAACATCGAAAGTAGCGCCTCCCCAGCATTCTAAGCTGTACAGGTTGTGTAAAGCATGGCTGGTCTCCTTTGCGATTCCTAGGAGATCGATTGTTCGCACACGGGTTGCTAATAGAGACTGATGAGCATCACGCCAAGTCGTGTCCATCAACAGACATCCCTTGTACTGTCGAACAGCCTTGGCAAAACCCTTCGGGCCTTGCTCGAGGATGATCTGTCTCCAGCCCTTAGTACAAGGCTGCGAGGTATCAATCTTCGAACCACTGGCATCGAAAAGTTCTGGGACGATAATGTCGCCCTTGAACTTGGGCTCTCCGATCTGGCCCTTGATGCTGCTTCCGTTGACTGCGATATCGCCAAGGTAAGCCAATAGCTTCTGGGCGCGGTTCTGACTGCCGATGAGATCGAATAGCTGAGGGGTATCATCGATAAACGTAGTCCAGCAGTTGCCATCGATGAAAGTGGGATGCGTCAGCAACGACGCAAGGAAAGGAATGTTCGTCTTCACACCACGGATACGGAATTCGATGAGAGCTCGGAGGATCTTTCGGCGCGCGATCTCGTAGGTTGAACCGTGGCATGTGCACTTGACCAACATGGAGTCATAGTACGGAGTGATAACTGCACCGGCAAAACCATTGCCACCGTCGAGACGCACTCCATTACCACCAGCGGATCTGTACACCTCGATCTTTCCGGTATCAGGCTGGAACTGTTTTGCCGGGTCTTCGGTAGTGATTCGACACTGGATCGCGAAGCCTCGTGTCGAAATTCGGTCTTGAGTTAACCCGAGCTGCTGGAGCGAAGCGCCAGCGGCAATTTGAATCTGAGCAGCAACGATATCAATACCGGTGATTTCCTCGGTAATGGTATGCTCAACCTGAATACGGGGGTTGATTTCGATGAAGTAGTAGCGGTTCTGTTGGTCGACTAAGAACTCTGCGGTACCCGCATTTCGGTAATTCACGGACTTGGCCAGCTTGACAGCGTCGGCCAGAATGGCATCTCGGGTCTCCGCGGGAAGATCTTTGGCGGGTGCGATTTCAACCACCTTTTGATGTCTCCGCTGGACCGAACAATCTCGCTCGTATAGGTGCACAATGTTGCCGTGGTTATCTCCCAGCAATTGAACCTCGATGTGCTTCGGCTTGTCCAAGAAGCGCTCAACGAAGACGGTACCATTTCCAAAAGCCGTCTTCGCCTCGGAAGTAGCTCTGTCAAAGGACTCCTTGAGACTCGATTGCTCGCGCACCACTCTCATACCTCGGCCACCGCCACCGAAGGCAGCCTTAATAATGATAGGAAATCCATATTCGTCAGTAAACTTCTTCACCTCTTCAAACGTGTCGACTGCGCCTTCGGTTCCCGGTACGACAGGTACTTTCGCGGCAATAGCCAACTTTCGGGCAGATACTTTGTCACCTAGTGCGTCAATAACGTCAGGAGACGGACCGACGAACTATAGGGGTGGGATGTTAGTCAGGATTATAGCTCGTGATCAAGATAAAAGTTACTTACGATAAGACCGGCTTTCTCTACGTTTCGGGCAAATTCGGCATTTTCTGATAGGAAACCATATCCTGTGACAATTAGAGATTTTCTTTTGGTTCAAAAAAGTTTCTAAATCCGCATGTAAATGAATAATACATACCAGGGTGGATCATTTGAGCGCCATGTTCTAGGGCAATTTTAATAATTTCGTCGCCGGCGAGGTAAGCGCCAACGGGGGTATATTGGCCTCGCTTTCCGATGACGTAGGCTTCGTCGGCCTCTGTAAGTCAAGTTAGCGCTATAAGATTTTCCCCTCTATCGTTATAACTGGATATCGGCTTACTTTGCCTATGCATGCTGAGTCGGTCCTCATAACTAAACGAATTAGCTTCTAATACATGAAAATAATTTGACTAGACGCGCTGCGCACCTAAAAACAGCGATGGTGTGTAGTGATAATTCGTGAGCCTAGCTACGATGTTAGTTCTTGGGAAGCTTTACAAAAAAAGGAAGTAGAAAAATATGGCGGGGTTACGTACTGTCCTAAAGATCTAATACACAAAAAAATCATAATTAGTTGTCGACGATCGTAAAATGTAATAAAGCATTAAGGTTATATTGGAAGTCATACACGAATAGCTAGTTTTTAACGTTAGCAAAGAGTATCGGATATCTTGTTCACATTTGTGGTGTTACTTACGAATCTCTCCTCTGTTAGCCACTATATGATGATATTCCCAGTTAGTAAATCCAACAGAGTTTACGGGCAGCGACGAACGCAGTATATCCGGTACTACTAACCTAGAAGCTTCTTCAGATGCATAATAGAACTGTTTGCGCGAATATGATGCGCCGTCTTAGCTCCTTTCGGAGGTGCGGCGTCCTCCTCGATGACATCTTCGTTGTCGCCATTGATAGCGGCCTTGCGAGCTGCCTCTAAATCCTGGATATCTTGAAAATCCATTTTGGATGGTCGAAGAGGTTAAGGAATGATAGTCCTCTTCTACTCGAGGTAATAGATAATTGTTATAAGCCTGCTAAGTGACGTAGGAGGGGGAAAAGGTTTGTTGAGCTCGAGGTCGAGATTGGTTTGGTGGGGTATCTCAACTAGGGTGTGAGCTCTACTCTCTCCCTTCGTCTACGCTGACGTATGTTAGGGAATCTCTAGGATTGGGAGAGGTGATATTATAACTTGTGCTGTTACAAGTTATAATAAGATGCGGAGGCTTAGGTAGCGCAACACCCAGAAAGATAGATAAGAAGGTCCGTCTTTGTCTTAGCTAGGTGTTGTCATGCAGATAATGAAAAACGGAGAGAGTAGAAAAGAATGAGAGGTAATGACTCGGGGAGGAGATGCAGGGCTTCTTAAGGTTTTTTTTTCCCTCTCACTTTGCGGGCCAAGAAATTATTGTCGAAGGTTAGGTAGCGTTAGCTCGATATTCTTATTGTGTACACTACCCCTCGATATAGTCTAGTACAGATAGGATAGAAAAGCACGGGTAGTGGAGGCTAAAGCTCAGTCGCTTCTGCATAGGCCGCGGACGGGCAAGCGGGATGGGTTGCTGAGGGCGGACATTTGATGAGGGGATTATTGTCTTCCTCCTTCCCTTCCCTCAAGAAGACGATCAAGCTTGTATCACCCCTTGCCAAGTGCCGGGACAAGCCTACAAGGTACCACCAGACAAGCATTCATTGAGGTTATCGTTGCTTTGCTCTCTTGGCTCCTCTGTTACTACAGTTGTAGGAAACAGCTGGGTCTGATGAAACAACCAATACGGCTTGCCGAAGCCAGTCCGAATTGACCAGATGGGGCAACTACAGGGTGACAGGGCCTCGAGCTGAGCTCTAGATTTGAGCTCTATAATATACTGTGCAATATTCTAGGTCAAGATAATACATAATCCGTGACATGGGTAGATTTAGGTACGTAGGTCCGTAGCGCTTCGTTGCGGAAGAATTTTGTGACCTTGGCCTCGAATAGAACGTTTAAGATGGTGTTGTTCGTCGAGAGACCGGGCAACAGCCAACGCCGTGTGTAAATGTAGAACTGCATTCGGGTTATAAATCCCGAAGCATTACTATTCATGTTTTCTAAACTGAAAATAACGAGAGTAACGGGCGATATCCAGCCCCAAAGGAGGGTAGTGTATTGTGTTTTCGGAGAGGAGATGACAGGGGAGGAAGATGCATGGCGGGGTTTTGGCGGGGTCGAGGTGGGAGGTACCAAGGTAGGTACCTAGTAGTTTGCAGAAAATGCACCTCGAGCACGAGCTCTGAGGTATTAACTGCTGCAACTTCTGCAACTTCTGCAACTGCTACAATTGTTGTAGTATCCTTGTCAGAAAGCGAGTTGCGTCCCGCGGCTCCTTCCCTAGTCCCATCTGCAGAGTAAAGTCACACGCGTCACGGAGATACCTTAAGTACATACATAATTGTAGGACGGAAGGAGGTGGTCTGGATGCCCAGGATGCTAAGCAATTCAGATCAAACTTCCAAGCTGGACGCACCTGCAACAAGCGGATTAGAACCAAACTATTATACGCCTCAAAGCAAGTACCCTATTGTACACCTCCGAATTAGCCAATTATTAGAGCCGAATAGATTAGCTTATTTTTTTTTCTTCTACCTACTGAGTATTATGTATCTGGGCAATAGCTTAGGTTTGGCAGATCAGGGTAAAACACCTTGTTGAGGTGATACATCTCTTCCATCCGACCACTTTATAACCTCCTTTTTCCTCGCATACATAGGTATGTATAGGTACCCAGTTAAAGTGTCATATTACGGGGGGTGCATTTTGATATAATACCCTTCTTCGAGCATACGTATTAAAATATTGTGAGATGCCGCCGTGTGGTTGGTAGCCGGTTGTCTTCTTGCATAAGTATAATTTACCTATTCGGGTAAAACTCTTATTAACGTTTCGCAGAGATTACATCATAACTATACATAGTCTGTATACTTCTATAACTTATAGGTCAAAAGTCCACGTATAAGCCTGCCGGGAAGAGCACAGTTTCTCTGGATACATCCGTTGTCTCATTGCCATCGACATGCCAAGCTTTGATCATCCCTTCGAATTGTAACATACTCTGGAAACGACAGCGGTGAGCATGTCTTTAACAGTCAGTTGAGATTTTGTGCAAAGTCTCAAATTATTATCTCTCTTGTTTGTGCCTCGGCCTATTTCGTTTGACTGGATCTAAACTCATAAACCAAGAATAATACCAATTACTAACACCATTATACCTACTATTACATACGTTCCCACCCACCTCGGCTTGTAGTCCCGAGTGCCGGATGTAATAGAAATCAATCTTATGTGCAAGGTACCTTGATGTAGGGTTATACAGCTTGTCTAGTGTCTATCATAGTCTATCGTAGTGCGCGCCAACACTGCGGCTTCGGTACTAGTATTGACTCCCATCTGACAGCTTATCTAGATTGCGCTATTAATTACTCGCCAGTCGCTTGGCGAGACGATTAGAGTTACAACTTGAGCGTTGATCGTCGTAAAGATAGAGAGGTATTCTGCTGTATATCTTGTTGCCAAGCCACGGATCTTATGCATCCACCCGCCTTTCTGCTACTATATCATATTTCTTGTCCGTACTTGGCTCCATAGACTCAACTGTTTTTCTCTCGGCACGAAACACCAAGAATCCATTTTAGTAAACAATGCGTGATTTTTTTCTTCTTCTATTTATACTGCCTAAAATGTTTGGTTTGGTTTATAGCCCTGATATGCTATCACATGTTTGTTTGATTTTATATGAGGCTGAATAAAGGGTCTGGCGCGTATATTATCTCCGGCCGAGACATTGGCACCGTACTTGGCTACTTTATAATCCATAGTATATAGATAATATAAGACGACTGCGAACTATGGTTGGGCTGACGTTTCATCTGATACCCCACTCATCGTTGAACGAGTTATAGACCCCTATTCTTGTGTTCCCCGGCGTCTTCTCTCCTTGTTTCTTAATCAAACCTCACATCAGGCAGGTGTATCCGGTACCCATGGACAGGTTTCGTTCTGGCTGGTGTCAGATGAACACCCCCCTACTGCATAGTTAAGCACACGGTCTTTGATATGAGGGTGATGAGGGCCAGAGTATCCTCGAAACTCTGATGCCTACGGGAGAACGCCCAGATGTAGGAGGTATGTACAGTACATCTGACCCTCTCTAATTTAGCTCTACCTAGAGTTTACGAAACGCGTCGTCAGGGCGTACATGTGACCATCTGTCATGGATTAGCACTCCTTGTTTTAAGCGTGGGGGTGTCCGTTACGTCGATAGGATTGGGTATGGACAAACATGACCAAATTGAAGTTGTTAATTCGTCGATGCTACTTGTTCGCTCATGAGTCTTATTGCCTTAACCTGCATTATACTACTACATAATACTACCTTATCTAGTAGGGGAACGGACCAAAGCTATATCATTGCTATACTTTCCAAATATGGAAGTGAGCTTTGAGTACCAATTGGGCTTTTCACGTGCCTAGGAGTGAGTTTCGCCGTTAGGCTTTATTGGCGCTCAGTTCATGGGTAGGTAGTTACACGTTTCGAGTGAGATAAAAATATACACTGCGGAGTCTGGCGACGATCATGTCAACTATTTCAATATCTTGGCTTGTCTTGTCTTTGTTTTGCTCATCTCCACTAAGCATTTGCTCACTCTACCCCGACTACGAGACGAATAAACCAACACTCGGGAATATGGAATAAAGGTAGACTTATGCATCGGAAACGGCCGTGATCAGATGTTTAGAAGCATCTTTAAGGTAGAGAAGAAGCTGAACAACGTACGATTATCCTTCTTTAGTGATCTACGTACATGCTAATATATTGGAATCAACAGAATTTCAATTCTAATCAGCTATCGCGAGAAGAATCCCAATATCTTCTCGGTGCAATAAAAACGTGATTATTGCACGTCGTCCCCAACGAAGGTCCGGTCCGATCAAGACCAATCTTTATTCTCCCTAACCCTTCTGCCGAAGAGTTGGGTTCACTCTAAACGCAAACGTGCGGTTTCTCTTGTCAAATGTATAATATCGCCGGTGACAGATCCCATAAGAGTCGACGCCACGAACACACCAGGTATACGAAATAATTTATTTCGAGGCAGCCTCCTTGATCTTATCGCCTGCTGCGGCAGCCTTCTCCTTGGCTCCTTCTACGGCCCCAAGGACACCAGCCTTCTCCTTACCGCCCCAATGGTGCCATTGGAGATATCGGTAACCCTGTGTTAATTGCGAACCCTCGTTGATGAAATGGCATAGGAAGAGGAGGTAGTTCTTAGGTGTTACGGCGAGGGCGTATCGCATGAAAGTTGCTGAGTAGATGCAGAGAGCCAAGGTCATTTGACCAGAAATCCTGTAGTTGGGAGACGATTTAGCTTAGAGGTTCTTCTATAAGATGTGGGCAAACGAAAGACGTGTTGCTTCATCAACTTGCGAAGCATCTCCATGCACCCCACCGCGGAACAATACAGTAAGTAGATGGATGGTTAACGTACAACTCAGGCGATTTCTGCGCGTCCATCACAGCAGCGACGGGAATACCGAAGTTCGACGCCGGACCCCAGAAATCTAATTAACCAACCATATTAGTAACTAATTCCTATCATATTGACGGCAGCGCATCATGTTATAAATGACAGCACATTGCGACACGCGAAGAACGATGCTAAAGCTTTAGAATGCGGGGCCTCGAAGCAACTCATGAGCCATGCACTATATCTAGCCTCATGCGCTACTCGAAAACCACCATTCTAATAAGTGAAGACCAATTTCACGCCATCGCAAATGACACCGGACTTGACGGGGTAAAGTCCGTATACCGGAAAGGTAGTTGGGGTTCACATACGCGTCGAACAGAAGTAACTTAGAGTCGGATTCGACCGAATCTTAGCGTTGACTGCTTTGACGAAGGCGGCCATTTTGAAAGCTGTCACCGGGATATTAATTGAAGACGAAGGGAGAATATTTGCGAGGTAGGTGATGTCGTTGAAATTGCGCGCCGGCAAGGGAAAATGGTCGGGTGTCCGATTCGGAACACATGGAAAATTTCCAATGGGGCGCCTTGTTTGGCGGGCCTAAATTTGTTGGACAATAAGCCCTTACGTAGGGTAGGGGGTACCTACCAACTACCTACCCGACCTACATACATCATATGTACTTGCTAAACTTAGAATCCAACCATCGCCCAGCTGTTGTCAGCCGGTCCCGCTTTATTCTAGGAGACACTCCCGTCACAACCTTCCGTAATATCAATCAAATCCTACATAAGGTAGGCGCTCATGAATAGAACGTTGAACTTTATTTCCGTCCAACATTATGGAATCATACATGTATTATCTAATCAGACAACATCGCATAGATTAGATAATGTACGTAATATTCACTTTATTCCTACGCAAAATACCTGATCTTCTCGGTAACATGTTTGCCAATATCAACCTTCATGAGGGCGACTAATGAATTGGCCTTGAATCCTCGTGACCCAATGTGGTACTAAGATCGAGATCTTCTTAACTAGTGTAGAGTATAGAATGCAATTCCACCATCTTGGTGCTATCCATTACGTAGCTTTTTGGCCATCACCCCAAACGCCAATGGTATCTCCATTTGTGACTCGGTAGGACTTCTTTAACTGAGAACCAAACTTGAGCTCTACAATCATCTTCTTGGTGGGGGATTAAATCCCGGGGGAGGACCACCCGCAGGATTGAAGCCAGGAGGTGGGAACTGAGTATTTTGGGGGAAGCCTGGCGGCGGGAATCCGCCCGGAGGAAACCCAGGTGCAGGAGCTGGAAAACATTAGCACATATCCCTCCTTAATATTCAAGAATATCAGAATACTTACGGCCACCTCGTCCAGGTCCAAATCCAGGGGCTCCACCGAACTGCGGGAAAGGAGGGGGAGCACTGCCACCAACACCAGCAGCCGGACCCTAATGATTGTTAATGTTCTAAACGTTGACAACACTGTAAAACGTGGCACTTACAGCAAGAGATGACGGGGCTGCACCACGACCAGCAGGGCGCGCAACACCAGGACCAGAAGCTAAAGTAGTAGGCAAACCACCAGGAGTACTCTTTCCAAGTCGTGTGCTAGGGTCGGCCGGCGGCGCAGATTCAACAGAGAGAGAAACAATGTGGGCACCACGTAGAATCGTTAAACCCAAAGTACGCTTCTCTTCCGTCTCAATCGTTTGGGTTGCTGCTGCGCTGGGTGCGCCGGGGGCTGCAGGCTTCGTTTGCTTTCGCTTTACGCGTCGGAACTCCTCAGTATCGGCAAGGACAAGGTTCATGTGCTACAAAATAATTAGCTGGTACTCTTGAAATCATGAATAGATACTACTGACCTTATCAAAAGCAAGCATCTGTCCAGTCATCTGGCGGCCGTCCATCAACGTAACCCTCATCCGGTAGTTGATCTAGAAGAGTTAGTAAGTACAAAACGCGTATATCTCAGAGTGCCGCGCGAAGTCACGCGACAAAGGGGTACGTACGTAACCGGCCTAGAGAACATCCGTTTGGTCAGCCTGTAATGTCAACGATGAAGCTATGAATTGGTTAAGGGAAATGACATACCATTTTGCCCTGCTTGTTCGACATCTTTGTGATGATTAGCTCCAAAGGAGCTTCTCAAACAGCCGTAAAGATTGTCTGTTTATGAGATTGAAGTCGGAATGACTTCAGTTGAGCCTCTATCGGTTCTCCGTCGCGTCTAATGGGTGATGAGTTAGAGTCTGAGCTTTGGATATGATAGATAGGCGGAGCTCAATGGTCGAAAATTGACGAGGCGGCATTCTCAAGGCTGAAGTACTAAAGCTCCATTAAAATGTAGACCCGCATATGTTAACGCTAACTTCGGATGAGGTAAGGTTGATTTAAGAAGCTCGGACCCCACCAAAGTAGACCTTTTTCAGCCACACTTTGCATTAGCCTCGATAAAGCTCCAATTCACACAGTAGGGCAAAGAAACCCTTTTACCACTGCGAAATTTTGTGGGTGCTTATTTTTTCGCATCTTTACTATCGCAAAACTTCGAGCCAAAGGGACAACACCATCTTCCAACCTTTTCGCGATAGTTACTAACCACCAGCCAGTCACCATGGTATGTTTAGATGTTTTTGGATTTCCCTGCTCAAATACGCAGTTACTAATATTTACTTCCAATAGTCGGAAAAGGCCCAGAACCCCATGCGGGAGCTCCGCATCCAGAAGCTCGTTCTCAACATCTCCGTTGGTGAATCTGGTGACAGATTGACTCGTGCCGCGAAGGTCTTGGAGCAGCTGAGTGGTCAGACTCCCGTCTACAGTAAGTTAAATTCTGTTCCTTGACTGCAATTCCGACCATTCCTAATCAATGCGCAACAGGCAAGGCTCGCTACACTGTCCGAACTTTCGGTATCCGACGTAACGAAAAGATTGCCGTCCACGTTACCGTCCGTGGTCCTAAGGCCGAGGAAATCCTTGAGCGTGGCCTCAAGGTCAAGGAGTACGAACTCCGCAAGCGCAACTTCAGCGAGACCGGGAACTTTGGCTTCGGTATTAGCGAGCACATCGATCTTGGAATCAAGTACGACCCCGCTATCGGTATCTACGGTATGGACTTCTACTGCTGCATGACCCGCCCTGGTGAGCGTGTCACCCGCCGCCGCCGAGCCAAGAGCAGAATCGGTGCCAGCCACCGCATCAACCGCGACGAGACCGTCAAATGGTTCAAGCAGCGCTTCGATGGCATTGTCCGATAAATGTTTCGGGCATTGAACGATATTGGAAGAAACTACATGGCGTTGGCTGGTTGCATTGATTCAGGAGGATTCCAGGGGACAAAACAACTCGAGGAAATGTATCTACTGAATTCTGGCGAGTAACGTCGCTATTCTAGCATGACTTGAATTAAGTCAGCTGCGGCCTCAGAGACCGACCGGCACATTGCCGGCTTCCCATCCATTAATGAAAATTACGTGATATCCCAGAACCTTGAGGCCTCTAGCTTATTTTGGATGAGTTAGAGGTTAAATGCAGTCTTCAACCATGAGTACCTCAATATTGCCCAGGACAGGAGTTACATTTTTCGGCAGTCTCCTCATGGAACTTTACTGAGGCCTGTGCCTCCTTGATAGCATTGTATACCTAATTCTGGTCTATGGTATGTATATATACACTTACTTTCGGTGCGTTATAATCTGCTGGTAAGGTTGCTCTTTGAGGTCAATCACTTCAACTATTGACTTCGATGCCAATCAATATAGCATCACGTACTTACGCCGCTATACATTAGCTGGGCATAGACACCTACCACAAGCTTAATGAAGGTGCTACCGCTTACACATATTTAGGTACCTATGTAGGCAGTCGCTGTCTCTCAACTTCTTAGCTCATGTGAGGTAGGTACGTCGTATTAGTCATGTCGGTTTTAAAGGGGGAAGGCATGAAGACATCTCTCATTATAATATACCTGTACCTTCCTTACCTGGTCAAATTCAGTCTGATTACTCAAACTTATCTAAAGACTAAAACTTCATCAATTTTCTCTACATCATGTCCTTGGACATTCCGTGTACCATCATGCTAGGATGACTTGGTCATTTCGAGTCTCCGGTCTTGACAATATCAACTGAATCAATTTTATACAAATTTCATTTATATGGGTTCTTACATGAGTGCCTTCAGGCTGCGTGTTTTAAGTTCACGCCATCATCTAGACTGTTGCTTTAATCGGATTCTCACATCGTACACTACGATCTAACCCACGATTTTCCCTCCTACAGTAGACTCACTACGTACCTCTTGGTGTACCTAGGGATATGTGGTCTTAACGGCTGTCTTAACGGCATAGATCACGACGTAGGTGGTATTGCCTCTATTCTTCCGAGCCGTCTTTTCGGCCTTTCCAGAGTTGGCTGCGGACGGTCAGCAGAGATTTTGAGAAGGATCTCTCTCCCAACCTATCTATTCTACACACCTATAAGGGATTACCTTGATAGAGGACCTCAAATCTGAGCTATGGATAGCGTGGTAAGTCATCTTCTCCTCAAATAACTATTTCTTCCCAGCTAAGCCTAATCAATTCACTTTTTACATTTATATCTTAGTTCGCGCATTCATGACTTTGAATACCCATATATATATATATATATATATTGAACTCTTCGTACTAACCTTCCTCTGTAGTAGAGGCGAGAAATATGTCTTGTCAGTGGCGGCAAAATTCTCACGACAACTGGGAGATGACACAGAGCAACCCACCTTCTGAGCTCCCAAATGATCCTATTATTTCTACAAGCTCCAATCCTGACGAACGGTCTTCCTCACCACCTCTACAAAACGAACAAACACAAAGCCCTCACTGTGGTTTGGGGCAACATATGACTGACAGTCTCTTCTCCCAAGCCGCGTTGGCGGAAACGGAGCCTATCCCTCGGAATGACTATATGCCCAGTCCTGAAGATATGCTTCTTCCAGATTCTCCATCTCACCCTTCATTGGCATCTGACTTTGAGGATCATATTACGTCACGTCGTAAAACCGAAGCCGAAGCCATGCCGGCCTGTGGAGAGGGTCGTAGGGACGTTGTAGGAGGACAAGAAGACCATAGCACTATTTCAAATGAGAGCGACGGCGATTTCGAAGTGTCTGAAAGCAACGGGGATGGGTCAGACAGCACTTATATCGCAGAAACTACTCCACCACGTGGGAAGAAAAAGGTATTAGGTAGAAAGGGTCAGGGCAAGGCCGCCGGCGGACCACAGGCTGTGACTAAAGGTAACAATAAAGATAATTCTGTAACGAAAGAATCAAAGCAAGCAAATACCACCAAAAGCCGGCCACGCAAAGCCGATGTCGCACCCAATACAGCGCCCAAACGTACTAACCAGGTTGCAAGTACCGTCAACGTACAAAGCACTAAAACTAAGCCTGTAACGATTCAAAGTCGCACGTCACGGCATTTCCAGAAGGCGGATAAGGATATAGGATCTAGAAAAAAAGGAAGGGCCGTTCAACCAACTCCTAGTGAGCAGCAGGCGAAGCCCAAGCCATCTACTACTAGGCAGCCGAAGAAGGCATTCTATGGAGGGTCAAAAGATGACCTCCCGACACAAGTAGCTCAGCAGACTAAGGATGACACTAAATCCCAGTCACTGTGTAATACGAAGTCGGGCGATAAGCAGAGTTCAGATGACCGGAAACAGCTTTGTCCTGCTTCCCCGATTATAATGGAGGATGATAATGACGACGGCGATGTCTGGTATCCACCGCCGTCCCCGGCAAAGCAAAAGGAGAACCTGTCATCAAAAACTCCGGTCGTTAATAAAAATTCACCTAGTGGGCCTGAAAATGCTGTAGGGTCCAATTCGAAAAAGAAGAGAAGCCCAATACAATCTGGAACGAAGACGAAAAATCCCAAGAACAATACTACACGAACATACGGGGAAAAGTTTAATAAGAGCACAGATGACAATATATTCCCTCATGAGAAAAGACGCCAAGAAGTCTCCCACGTAGTAACACCTATGCCTTCTAAGTCTAAACAGCTTAAAAGCCGCAAACTTGATGTTCCCGACTCTAGTCCAAGCACTGCACCCGACAAGGACACTGCTTTCGCTCATGTCAAAGAGGAAAAAAACGAACCTGCCAGACAGAGTCGTGCTACCACCAAGATTCCAGAAACATCGCAGACGAAAGATATAATTTCCATACAAGACTCGGAGTCAGCCGTGGACACAAATGCAACTACGTCACAAAGAGATACACCTGAAGAACCGCTAGCCGCTAGTATACAGAAAGTGTCTAAGAACAAGTTGACATCCCCGGTACCTGCTGAGAGTGTTCCCAGGGACAGGGTTGAACAAGCGGCGTTCGAATATCCAGCAAAATATAAGGAGCCCAAATATTCAGTCGAGGCTCATAAGAGTCACGTTCTCGATGCCGGCAGGCAGGGTGGCTCACCAAAACAAAACTTATTAAATAATTACTCGGAAAATCCTGAAGTATTGGGAAAGCAGAAAATTCTTCATCACAGCGATGATTTGAAGGGAGCCGAGGGCAAGCCAGACTCCAGGGCAAATCTTGTCCAAGGAGCTAAGTCGCTGTCGTTGGGTCAAGGTGAAGACTCTAGCCAGAAAGAGATTCGCGGAAGAGATGCACCAAAGGGCTTAGGCAATTACAACATACCTGGCGACCATGCAGATAGGATTTCTAACCTAACTAAAGGCAAACCATCTCTTCTTGTGGAACCAGAGGGTCGCCAACTTGGTATGAGTACAGGAGAAACTACTAAGTGCTCAAATAATAGAAACCCGAACAGTCCAATGGAACTTTCGAGTAAAACTGAAGGAAATGAAGATGTCTTCGGATACAACCCGCCCCAGAGGATCCAGCCACCTGCTAAACACAAGGAAAGAGTCCTGTTATCGGATGAGTATCAAGCACAGCTTAACAATGGGCAACCTTGGCCGCTACAAATGCCTCCCAACTTTGAGCCACAACCCATAGCAACTTTTCTCCCGCCAGTTGGCTATTCGAAACCTCGGGTAGAGAGCACGGCAAGACCTAATGCTCTGAACGATGTAGGGAATCACCTATATATACATGATCCCAAGTATCGAGTGCCGTTAACTTCAAGCCCGAGTGAAAGACCGTTAGCTAAGAGAACAAATGACCGAATGTCCCCGGCCCCACAACTTCACCCGAAATCTGTAGACTTCGCTTCCAGGATCGTTCAGGGTTATGAACAAGCAGAGTCCCGTGGAGAAGTCGAGCGAGGAGTAGTAAATGAGAGACCTGATTACCACCCTGCGAAACAGCTAACATGGTTTCACCCGAAAGCTGCAACGAAGTTGCGGGTTGGCTTCAAACACCCATTCCCCGAGCCCTCCGACTCTACGGGGTTCCATAATGGAGAGGGCCCAAGAACATACAGTAGACAACAGAATAACCTAATATCAACACCTAAAAACGAGACGAGATGGCAGAAGGCAGTCGAGGCGGCCTCCAGCGGCGTGGCAGATACTCTTTACTTCATTTCAACGGTAAGCGTTTACTTCACATAAAGTTGAATCGTATGATTCGCTAACGTAGGCACAGTCTCTCTTAGAACATCTAAGGACACGGGAAGAAAAGATCTTTGCTATCGTACGTGAGTATAGACGTAACGGCATTAGAATTTCAGAGAACCTAGTAAAGCGCCAGACGGAAGAGTGGCGCGATACTTCAGGTGCAGTAGAGAGAAAATGCTTGGAAGTCGCAAACTTATACGCAGCACTATCTGAGGAAACAGAAAGCTTTCGAGTTAAATGCATGTCTAAGCACCGCAGTCAAGCCTATACAAAGTGGCAAGAACAAGCTGCGCGGGCCAAGGATGCAATGCGCATAGCGAAAGAGGAAACGACTTCAGGTTGAAGACAGAGCTAGATTCCGGATTTTCGGTATCTTTGCCTTCGGACCGCGGAGTTCATAGCTAAAATCCACATAGGGTCACGTTGGTTGATGAACAGGGCGAAAGTCATCAGGAAGATATAAGTAGCGTCGCAAATTAGCTCGAAGCCTTGGCTTATATGGTTATTGGAGGGGATATGTTGTAGATGAAAACCACAAGCTAAGTCGGTAATTCTTAAGGATTTTGAGATGAGCTATACAAGGGGGCACAAAAGATACGCGGGAACAGCATTGCTCTTTTCTAAAGCAACATAAACTAGTCTAATAGAGGAGTGGGCAATGGATGATGCAGTTTACTGTTACTTATTCTAATCTTTCCCTGCGCGGTAGGTTCCGGGGTAATGTTGGAAATGTGAACCAAATCAGAAGCGTCACGGCCAATTGGGCGAAAACCACTACTTGGAAGACCTGGATACCGAGAGTATCGGCCAGCGCTCCGAGAGCAAAAGGCAATAATGCGCCTCCAACCTGACCGATTAATACCACAAATGAGATGGCTCCTACATGTAGCTCCCGCGGTAGATGGCGAGTCATCATGACAACACCGGCTGGAAATAATGGTCCAAGGCAGAACCCTAATAACGCTATCAGGATGGTTGAGAGAGCGGGAACATGGGCGGCGGCGAAAAGTATTTCGAATGCAAGAGCAGCTACTAGGTAGGCGGTCGTCGCAATCCTTACACCGACCCTGTCAGTAACGACCCCGAGCAGGAGACGTCCAGCGGCTTGGCCAATCCAGAAGCCGGATGACGAGAGACTAGCCAAGTAATCGGACGCGTGATTGACTCGCTGCATGAAAACCACAATCCAGCCGGAGATGGCGCTCTCTGTACCAACGTAGGCTAGGAAATAAGCGGCGCAAATCCATGTGACACCATATTTGAAAATGGCCGTCTTGGTATTTGAGTCAGTCTCGCCATGTGCCCGGGGTAGAAGATCTTGTATGCGGTCATCGTGATATTTCTTTGAGTCCTCGAACCGAAAGGCGAGGAGTAGTATTACCACCTCGAGGACAGAGGCACCTAGCTGTAGTGTTTTTGTTAGTGAGTTGGGTACCTGATGTGTCTATGTATAAATGCATCTTACAAGAACATAGTACCATGCGTACCACGGCAAGTCTCCAACTGACAGCATGGTGCCGGCGAGAAAGGGGCCAAGAGCCGCGCCTGCGGAGTACGAGCCGTGCAGAAAGCCCTGCACGGTATTCGCGTTCTCCATGCCTCCGGCCCAGGCGCAAAACGAGCCGTCGAGGATCCCCGTGCCGAGCGACCCGACGGCCAAAGCGACGAGCAGCAGCGGGAACGACGGGTGGAACGCGGCGGCGGCGGTGAATAAGACGTGGAACAGAGGTCCCACGGCAGCGATGCCCCGCTGGCCGAATTGCACGTGGATGACGCTGTTGAGGTATGCGGCTGCTACGTACCCGATGGGCCAGACGAGGAAGACGAAGGAGACGCGGAAGTCGGTGAGGCCGTAGTAGGCTTCGAATTGCGGGACCATGACGCCGAGCGTCGAGACCATCATCCCTAGGACTACGAAAGAGAACATGGCTGCGCCGATCCGGAGGACGAGACTCGTTGAGCCGCTCTCAAGGGATGTTGTCCATTTGCCGGGACCGCGGAGCGATGAGGAGGAGGGACGGACTGAATTGCCATCGCTGGTTAGAATTTCGGGGCCGAGGAGACGATCGCCCTCGCGAGCTGTGTCATCTGAGGAGGACGACATTTTGAATTGGGCTTTGAACGGCGCCCTGTTCATTCGAGATGTTTAAGTCGGCATAAAGCGGTGCCCGGGAATATTACAATATCTCCTCACCTAACTAACAAACAAACAGAACCGCGAAAATTTACTTGACACGTGCCCAAAGCATGTTCTTCCCTTTTTCGTAGGTACAGTTGTTATAAGAAAGTATTGGGTTTTCACTCTCGCTTTGCAAAGACGTGAAGTTGGCATAGAGGGTCAATACCGAGGACAGCTGGTTACTGCCGAGAGGTTAGGGGCGCAGCAAGCCCCGTCTCGGGCAACAACGGTCCCTGGATCCGTCGGAGTTACTAGATTGGGCGGAGTCGGGGTCGGCTTGTTGCGCTCCCTCGCGTCCCGCGATTTAGAGGTATGAGTATGAGAATGAGATGGAAATTGCTATGAAGATTACAGCGAGATAGAATAGGTACCTAAGCTTAAGGTAGTGAGATGACGTCAAGGCATAACTGAACAATAAGACTATTGAGTAGTTAGTCTTGTTCCTACTTTGGTTGGGGCATAAGAAATCCATTCGTCAACGAGAAACAGTTATTTAGATTAGGTGCCTATGACAGAACAGATCATTCGACGTTTTGTAATAATTATCATCAACTCCTCCTCTACACCAACGAATGAAGGATTGCATAACAGATCTTGACTCAAACCCTTCTAAATTACGGGATAGAAAGTACGGTAGAAAGGGTCCGTGCGTAGGTAATTTGGATCTCATCTAACCGTTTCCGAAATCTGATGTCAGAATATCTTCTTCCCTAGTAATTATAACACACCGGCAGTGCTCGCTTGCCCCTCATGTATACTTGGCCTGATATTGCCTCGTATACCTTCGGCGCGCTTTGTATCGCCTCCGCGCTCCCTTTCGTCGGGGTCCCTTTTCCCACGCGGTCTTCGGCCGTTTATTATGCCGCAAAGAGCAAGTGGATGTCGGAGCAGTCCGGCGGTTGTCTGACGCCTAGGCAAGCGGCATACGCCGGGGCGATGCTACGGGTTGCTGTTGGGTTGTGCTCCGTCTACCCGTCGACTCGCGTTGTAGCACTAACGGCGAATGGTCTGGTCGTTTGCTTCGGAACGGTGGCGGCGTACCGGAGCGGGGCGCCGATGATGCCGCAATGGGGTATGTTGTGTGCGATCGGTGGATGTTTACTGCTGGAGATGACGTATAGTAGGTGAGGATGATAGGTACGCCCGCGACCACCATACAGGTTAAACGGCGAGGGCATGTTACGAATCAAAAACATAACAGGCATGTTGCCTCATATAAGGTATATATTCTCATAATTATCAGCCCCTTTATACCAAGCCAATTGCCAATTCCTACGCGACTACTAGAAACACACTAATAATTGCCAAAAGACTAATCCACACCGTTGATTCCATCTCAAAGCTCACAATTGAGCCCGCACTCTCATTCTCTTTTTCAAGTAGGACCTCGCTCGTCAAAGAGTAACCGTCATCATTTAGATCGACTTCTGGTAGCTTCGTAGCATTGACACGCATGCATAAGAGATCTCTCTCCGATAGTTTGTATGTCGGGTTCGTAGGATCGGGTAATGTGGTGCTTAAAAGAAGGACGTGAAGCCGGTTGGAGTTTTGAAGGAACGTCTGGCTGTTACTACCATTCAGCGGCTCGGAGACGTTGCGATAAAAAGCCTGGCCGCTCTCCCAAAACAAGTCATCGGAAGTACTGTTGGTAGTACGGTTATCGTAAAGGGACAAGCCACTGCTGAAGAGGTCGAAGTGGTGCGACGCCTTTTGACTGTATCCGAATGAGCTCTGACACTCGGGTAGTTCAGACCATAATTTTCTCTGCGGGTTGAAGCAGTACTCTGAGTTGAGTGACTTCTCGGCTGCCAATATCGCATTTACGCAGGCTTCTCCTAGCACAGGCACGCAGCTCGTGCTCTGCGCCGAGTCCTCCGTGTACAAATTCGTCACGTTGACGGGGAGGTCTACCCAATCGCCCAGTTGGACGAAGCATAACGGCCCTGGTGCACCACCAAGCGCTGTTGACATGTTTCCTTCGGTCGACCATGTGAAATCATACGTCGTACTTGCGACGTGCGGGTCGGTAATCGGTCCGGAGGTCGAGGATGATTGCTGCGACTCGGCGCTTGGGGCTACCACGTCGCTCACATTGATTCCTACAGGTACCAGGTTAGTTACCAGGCGACAGATTCTAAGGTTTTTCAGGTGGGTGATGGATCCATACGCCATGTCCATTGCGCATTCCGGAGGACTGAATCTTCAGGTAGGTAGCTCCATGAGCCCTGGAAGGGTTTGTATGGCAACGAACGGGTCAACGTAGGGTTCCGGTTCGCGTTCCTTAACACTTCTCTTGCCTCCGGGTCGATTCTATCTTTCGGATCCGTAAATGCGGAAAAATAATCCACAGGCCCGTATGTCACCGCATATGCACCGAGCACATAGGTGGACATGAGAAGCATAACTTTCCGCATATTTGGAAATTAAATCCGATAGTTAGTCATTCGCTCATAACTTAAGGCCGACTTAATATTCAGGGGCAACCGTTAGGTGCGAGGAAAAGTTGACTTTATATTCTGCCATGTTATCCCACTTTTATAGGACTTTGGCTAATAAGGCATGGATTTGCATATGATCTTGGTCTACATACAGTATCAGTAACCAAGTTAATGCCTTCCAAGGCTGCCACGATGATAATTATATGTTGTTGGTTCGATATTGCGGCACAGTTGCGAACATCTCTAACCAACAGCATAAACAATGGCATAGCTGAAGTGAGGCTCCATATTTACGATCCCTGTTGACGCCCGTACGAGTACCCTGACGTCAATGTCAGACGTTAAACAGACGTCGCGCCTCACTTCCTGGGTGAGAACTGCAGGACCAGAGGCTTTAGGGAAGTAGTGAATATGTCTTGCGCCTCTTTATCAAACATCTCCCCCGTTTCACCAGCCGCGAAAGCGACGTCGAAATGCTGCGCTATTCTGGAGAGTGTAATCCGCAAGGTTATCATGGCTAAATGCTTGCCAATACATCCATAGGTTCCTGCGGTATAGCTGTTAACCAACTTACCTAGACGTAGCTAGAAATTGCACAGGACTATCCGGGAGGGGGGCCCGGGAGGGGGGGGGGGGGGGTTGCTCACCGTGACTAAAAGGCATAAAAGGGGCTTCATTAGTGCCCATCTCGGCGCTCCTCTCTCCGAATCGTTCTGGTATAAAGTCTAGATTCTGTTTCCAGTAACGCGGATCAGTCTGGATTAGCTGTGTGGGCACAAATACCGATACGCCTCCCGGGATGAACTGTTCGTCAATTTGGAGACCTTCTGGCGGCGTCTGTCGAAATCCGCCGGTGAGCAAAGCGGGTTTCAGACGCTGGGTCTCGTCGATGACGTTGTCGATATACTTGATTTTTTTCACCTTTTCGTACGTCCAGTCCGCTGGTGTTGGGATGACGCTGTCGATCTCGGCTTGCAACTTCTTCAAGACGTGAGGGTGCTTGGCCAGGAAGAACAGAATACCAGCCAAGACCGTCGCGCTCGTCTCGCTCCCTGCGACTATAAACATTCGGGCGTCCTCGCGGAGCGCCGATTCAGTCGGCGGAGCAGATACGTCGTTATCCATGACAGCTTTTATGACCCACGACATGATATCTCGAGGCTCTTTCTCAAAAGCGAGGCTCTAATGACGTGTGAGAATTGTCCCTCGTATATTTGCTATTTTCGAACAGCTCACCTCTCGTTTCTTATTAACCTGGGATTGGCAATAGTTGAAAAAGGGGTGGTATGCCTTTGAGGCGCCTGGAATCTTTCCAAACATATTGAGAAGCCAGGGGACATGACTTAGAATACCTAGGATGTACATGTGGTCGTGGATGCACTGGATCACCGGATTCTTGATTCCGCTCGAGACGCAATGGAAGCTCTCTCCGAACCCAATTTCGCCCATGATATCGAAAGTAAGGTAATTGCACCAGTCGGACACATTTATTACTTCCCTCTCCGCAACTTGATGAACAAATTGGTTGACCAAATTTTGTATCCGTGGTTCGTAGCTTTGTAATGCTGCAATTTAGAGGTTAATTACCTATAAGGAGTCTTAATATAGGGGGGAGATATCAATCACATTTTATCGAGAGCGCTTTATCCCAAGGTTTATGCCTACGCTTGTGCTCAGCCGGGTCCCTGGGTAGTTAGAATAGTTAGACATGATTTTTCAACTTGAGAGGAATCACCTAAATGAATTTCGAGTATTAGACTAACCTACCGGCGTTGAGCGCCGTCTTCTTTGGATCGGGATCCGAAGCGATGTACCAAGTCGTCTTGTGACAGTTTGTATTTGCGCCGTATATAATTGGGATCGCAGACTTTCTAACGACGCAAAGATGGCGTGGTCCTATTGTGGCTCGCTTAGCTTTTGTAGCGAAGAAAAAGGAAAAAAAGAAAAAACAAGAACACGAGCGTTTCATACGTACCGACACGAATGAAGTCGCCATACTTATCGTGCAACCTGGCCACGTCTTTGTGGTACTTGGCTTCTTTGAAGACCATAAGCGCAGAGGAAAACCGGGAGATCTTGAGAGCGAGAGGTCCAGGAAACTTTCTGACGCGATGGAAGAACACCCTGTAAATGATCATGCTCGAAAAGAGGCCAGCGTTAAAAGTAGCGGTTAGGACGCTTAATTCCGTCAAGGCACTTAAAAGAGAAGAACCTAGGGAGACGGAAAATGAAACGAAGCCGAGCATGATGAGCCCCATAATCGCGAGTAGACTATACACGAAGTCTTCCACGTCCCCCATCTGGGCGATGGTAAGGTGGAAGAGTACGCCTAGCGGCGCCCCAAGAGCGGCGAGTGCAGAAAGCCGGTTTTGATGCCATAGTTCAAGGCCATATGAAGAGATAGAGTGCAAGTAATCCATGGCTGGATAAGTAGGTGACCAAGAGGAAGCCTAGGTAGTTACACCATTGAAGTATGAGCTATGAAGTATAGAATGTTGGGCGCAGTTTGTTGACTACCAACCTATATATTAGGTATATACGTAGACCTAAGAGGGGTAGTCGAGTATAACAAAGTAAAACACTGTTTGACATCACTCGAGTACAGCCAACGTTTAGTTGTCTCGCCAATTCCTGCCGTGGCCGGGAATAAGCACGGTTGGCGTTACTGTTGTATAGTCTTCGTAGTTACACAAATGTAACACGGCAAGTGATATTCGCATTACGCCATTGGGTCTTTAATACTTTACTTCTAACAACATATTATGATGGTGTGTTTACTAGCTTTACTAGGTTTACTATTCGTTGCTCTAACCTGTATATATAGGTAGCCAAGCAATTCGTTAAAGAATAATACTCTCATAGTCGATCGATAATGATGAGACTAGTCGACAGTGTTGGTAGTTTATTAGTTACCAACTGACCGTCCACCAGGTTCCACGACAGGTTTCCGAATGGCACTTCCGCGATACGCCTTCCGGTTTCTGGTAATGTTACCGAGAACGGTCCGTTGATGTCGTTATATGCCCCGTTTACTATGCTTACCATGATCTGAGACTCCCGAACCCAATAGGCCACGTCAACTAGCTCTTCGTTATCAACGCTGATACTGCCGTCAGGTTGACCACCGAGTAAGAAGTCGCTCACGGGCGCGTTGGTTACCACACTGGCCATCTGCGAGTGTGCATCAAATAACTCCTGGCTGGTGGGCCAAGTCCAGGCGAAGATACCGGTGGCGCCATGGTTGAATGCTAGCGCGTTCATGACGAATGCCTCAGCAGGTGTCGGATCACGGGCCCAGTAGTCCTCCCCGTGGAAAGCCTGCGGGTTATGAAACTTGGGCAGCGGCCAACGGCCCAGCCAGCGCTCGTACTGGATCAAGCCATCGAGGCGGCGGGGGACATCCTGCGGGTTGCCCGCGCAGTTGTCGCACCCGCAGTCCCCCAGGGTGGCGTTACACACCGTACCCCACTTGGAGAACGTGCTGTTGATGGCGATGGGATAGGGATCTTGCATTAAAATATCACCGGCTGAATACTCCCCGAAGTAGTAGTCTTGGCAGTTGAGTGTCACTGCTACCGGGTGATACGGGTCTAGATCATGGATGAGCTCCTGGGCTGCAGGCGCCACATCGAACGGAACTTGCCAGCCATCGGGTCTAGTGGTTGTAAGTTTGAGCCATCAATCAGCAAAGCCGTTAAGTAATAATATTATGATAGAGAACGGTTATCTTTTGGAAAAAGCAGAAAAACAAGAAAAGAAAAAAGAGATAAAGGGGGGGGGGTTCAGGGGGGAGACCTACTCATCAGCCGTCCAATAAGCAAATAGAGAACTATGATGTTTAATGGTATTCACCCGTTGTGTGACTTCGGTTAAGTTCTTGTATGAGCTCCGTAGATCGAACATGAAGCGCATTGTCGATGAGTCCATGCTATCATACACCGGATTGGTATCTGCAAACCCCGCCAAAGAAATGATAGCGTTGAGACCATTTCCGCCACTCGAGTAATCTTTAACGAATTCATCACTCTCCGCCGTACTATTAGATCCATTATACAAGCCGTAGAATCCGTACGGTAGAAGCGGCACGAAGGCGTTCCCAGTCTGTGCATTTCGAAATAGCAGACCGCCGTTCAGGTTGTCAATCTTGGTGGCGCTCCCTCCAGGGGCGATATCTGGGAGATAACGGAACGAACTGTTCGCTGTGTAATTGCGCCCACCAAGACGTGACGTTCCAACTAGTATGACTTCATAGGATGCCGGCCTCGGTTCGAAATCAGACAAATCGAATTCAAAACCTGAAACGGTCGCATTAATCGGAACACGGCCCTCAACTAGAGGCGTCGTATGAACATCGCCGCTCTCAGACACGAGGCTAATCGAGAAGTGCAGATCCGCGAATGGTTCCGTCACCGACTTTTCGTCGGTGGTCGTCGAGTTCTCCCAGGGCTCGCCAAACCAAGGCGACAGCTCAGCTTTCACCACGAAGGATCCCTTTTCTTCGCCAGCCAGGTAAATGCTGTGCCGTGGCTTGAGCTGCACATATAGATTTGGCGATCCGTCTGCATTGATCGGATCTGGCTCTGTCGTGTGACCACCCGGTTCGAAAGACGGGTACCCGGGCTTATACACCTTTCCGCACCATCGCGGCCACCCTGGGTGTTCTCCGGTTTCATTCTGCGACTGAGCACAGCATGTGATACTCGCTGCGAGAATGACGCCGCTAAGGAATATAGGCAGCCTCATTATCGCCGCTGATGTCATAAAAGTCCTATGCGTAGAACCTACGATCCGAAGGTAGTCTGAGAATGAAGATAAATCGGACAACTAGGATTTCGCACCTGCGCCCTTGCGGAAAGCTGGCTGCTTATGTTGCGTTCATAGGCACAGACACCCAAGGTACGAAGCCGCATCGCAAGGCCTAGGTATAAAGAAGGTGGGAGACGAAGATGAAGATAGGGTTAGAAGTATGTATGTACAAGAAGGCCAAGTCCGATTGATTGCAACGTTCCCCATATTGAACTTCCTGTTTAAGGGAGGAATTCCTGCCCCGCATATCAATTGTCAACAAACACGTACAGAGTAAGCAGATCTTCATCTAAACTATACAGTTGTCCTTTTTTTTTTTTTTTTTTTTTTAGTAAGTACCTAGATAAATATAAATGCATCCTAGGTCAAAGCTGAGGGTTCCGAATTTTAAGTTAGGCAAACCATTCCAACTTTGATAGTATTAAATAGTAAGTATTAATGGTTCGAGCACCTACTTAAAATACTGGCATTTATTGTCGTAAGAGAATTATGATACGTATTAATATATACTACAAGAGATAACTAATTTATACACAAACATCTACTCCAATTTCGTCACAATGCAGCAACAAGACCAAGAGTCGCCAACCCTACAACCGCCCATATCCTCACACCCGCCAAGGTACTCTGCTCGGAATACCTCTTAGACCCGTCACTTGTCGACTTAGAGGCTGCAGTCGCGCTCGCCTCAGCAGCACTTTTGGTTGAGAAGTAAATATCGAACGGGTCCATAGCCGCTGCCGTCCAGCTCGGGGGCGCCGGGCTAGCCGTCACGGCAGCCGACACTTCAGATTCCGGTAACTCGTCGTCGTACATGCGAACGATGCACCAATTGCTCGCGTACGCGATGTCCTTGGCGATGTTCTCGGGCACGTCGCGCTCGTACACGAAATACATGCAAGACTCGACGTCCTTAGGCGGCCCGCCCTGGACCTCCTCCGTGACGTAGGGCGGCGGGGTCGCCGCGGCGGTGCCGGAGCCGGTGGCGTAGGCGTAGTTGACGGTCTTGGTGACGGTCGTCGTGGTGTCGGGCAGCTCGCAGAATTGTATCTCGCAGCCCGTGTTGCCCGGTATGCGCATCACGGGGCGGTTCGCCTTGTCGCAGCACTTCTGCAGAGACACCACGCCGTAGTGCATGTCCGGCGGCGGGTCCGCGTTGCTCTTGAATGTGAAGGTCACGCCGCAGGCATATTGTGATATGTTGCGTAGGGCGTTGTGCGTATTGCACGTGCTGTCGCTTTGGCTGCCTAGGATTCCCGACATCCTTTCGCCACCAAGCAGATACCCAAGAGGTAGGCAATGCTCGTGTCTTGTTCTCTTACAGATCTGTTTGACGTCTTGTAACTCTAGTCGGATATAGCCAAATATGATAGTGAGAAGAGCGAAAGACACAGAAGTCGAGTTCGGCTTTTAAGTCAAGTTCACCTCCCTATTCAGTATTAAAACTAATAACAAAAGATCCATGCTCGGTGTTTAGCAACGGCTTGGCAAGTGACATGTTAGTCTATAATTCAACTTCATAATGTAAATTTTATCGATGATTTCATTTTCATTAATTATACTTGATGGAGACGTGAAGCCGCGCATCATAAGGTCAGCTCAAGTACCCGAGAGTTATGTAGAGTAACTATTTAAAGTATAATGCGCTGAAGATCGTCGCGATTATCTTTACCAAGACGCGATTTACATAGGAGAATTTAAGGTACAACCTTATGTACCTAGGTATCTATTCTTTTCGGCAGGCGGTCAACCCATGTTTATCTTATCATTAAGCTAGTAAGTGGGGCGATACATTGCAATTGAAGTTTTCGAACAAAAAAAAGTCGAGAAGCTGATTGCTTCAATTGGACATCGGCATTCGAGTACAACTCCCTAAAATATCACATTTCTTCCACAATGGCCGGTCCAAATTCCAAAAAGCGAAACCACCAAGATTCTGGCGCCAAATCTAAGTCTCAGAGACCAAAGAAGAAGCAAAGAAAGGTCCCCGAATATCATAGCGACTCGGACGAAGAGGGCACTAATACCGAATTTAAACCCGTCAACCTCCTCGACTCAGACGATGAAGATCTCGACAATGTTGCCGTAGATGACATCTCATCCGGCTCTGATTCAAACTCCAACTCAGACTCGGATTCGGATAGCGATACGGCTCGCAAACCTAAACGTCTTCTGAAACGACAGGATAAACCAGCGAAGAAGCCCGTTAAAGATGCGGCTCATGACAGTAGTCCAGAAGACGAATTAGACGAGGAGGATGATGACGATGAAGATGAAGATGAAGATGAAGGAGAAGAAGGCTCGGATGAAGAGGATGATGACCCAGAATCCACAGCCCAATCCAAAAAATCAAAATCAAAACGCAACGACCCCGACGCCTTCGCGACGTCCATGTCCAAGATTCTATCCACAAAACTTTCTACTACGCGGCGCGCAGACCCGGTCCTCTCGCGCAGCGCCGAGGCCCATAAAGCTGCGAAAGAAGCCGTCGACAATGCGCTAGAGGCTAAGGCGCGTCGACACTTACGGGAGCAGAAGAGGCTTGCGCAGGAGAAGGGGCGCATAAAGGATGTACTAGTCGGCGCCGTCGACGAGGAAGGTCGCCCCGAGACATCCACTCAGGAGATTCAGCAGACGGAAAAGCGGTTGAAGAAGGTAGCGCACCGTGGTGTCGTTATGTTATTCCGCGCCGTCAGAGAGGCGCAAGAGAGGGCCGCCGAGGCCGAGAGGGATACGCGGAAAGACGGCATTGTGGGAGTTCAAAGGCGACAGGAGAAGGTTAATGAGATGAGTCGGCAGGGCTTCTTGGATCTTATTGCTGGAGGAGGTGGGAAATTGAAGAAAGGCGCGCTGGAAGAAGCTTAGATTTCCTACTTTTATGCGCCGTGTATCTGGATTTATAGTCGCATTTTTTCTATGCAAATGATACCAAAAAAGAGCACTTGATGGACATTATGACCTTATTAAGAGTTGGGCTTCGTTCCTATCTCCGAGCCAGCTAATAGCTATATTGCTGCGAGTTATAGTACATCGTATCGTATCGTATGGAATAGCTCACTAGTCCTATGTCTTATCCAGGCTGCCAATTGCAATGCCACCAGCTCGCTGGTGTACTACGCCTCACCTATCATCATATTGGTTACAATCCCGTGGTTTTTGATATATCCGTCGCCATTTTTTATCTAAAGTAGACAATATTTTTTTTACGACTTCGAGCTGAAATCGCTTGCTTGGAGATTCCTCGTCATGGAGGGCAGCTTGACTCTTAGGCCATCTAGCTCCTTGGTCATGACAACCTGGCAACCCAGTCGGCTCGTCTCCGTTAAGCCGAACGCCAGATCCAGCATGTCGTTCTCGTCGTCTTCGGGCTCGGGCATCTTCTCGTAGTATTCCTCGTCCAGGACTATAACGTGGCACGTCGAACAAGCACACGAACCACCGCATGCACCCTCCATCTCTAGGTCGTGCGCTTGCGCAATGTCTAGCAGGTTATCTCCCTTGGAGACCGCGAGCTTGTGCTCCTTTCCTTCCTTGTCGACAAACGTTACATAGAGCCTGGTGAGAGGGTTAGTGTATGATAATATGCTCCGTTCTCATAGCAGAGTCTTACTCCTCGCCTGGCTTCGGCGGATGTATGTGCCCATGTTGACGGAGAGGGGAGGTGCTAAATTGTCGGAGTATGGAGGTGCTTGTTTGAGTATGACATGTTGATGGTGTCCTAGATCTTATTCTGCTATATGTGGAGAGTACGGGTCGGGCGAAAAGGGATAGATGCTGGGAAGAAGAGAGCTGAAGCTTCTGTATGCCCCTAGCAAGAGTTCGAGGAGCCGCCATTGTGTCGAGAGGTACGACTCGGACTCGGGGATCTCGGTGGTAAGGTAGGATGTAGAGAGAGAAGGGATTTTAGCTCTAAACGTCAGAATAAGTAGAATAAATTCACGGCGGATAAAGACGCAATTAAATAATGGACTTCATTAAAAATGAGGCTCTTATTGTAGCATTACTCCATCTGAGGAGTTACCAACAAGCATGCGAATCGGAGGTTGCTTGCATCTAACAAGAAAAAAAATACCGAACTGGGATAGTTGACGATGTTCAGCGATGCGATGCGACGAAATTCCGACGAATGGGAAAGAAGCGAATTGGATTAGCTCCGATAAAATCTTGGAGGCGGCCCGAGTACAAGGAACAAGAGCTTAGCGGCCGATGACCGACTTTATTGGAGCTCACCTTTCTATCATCATTTTAACTCCGAGGTGTGCCTTTTTTTTTTTTTTTTTTCGTCTTTGCTTCCCCCCCTCTACTCTAACGCTTATCTTATCGATAAGTGGAGGAAGTGAAAAAATACATGGATTTTTTTTTGGCACACAAATTTATTGGCTTATCGTACCACGCATTTGATAATCCCACCTCACCAGCTGGGCTAAAGCTCGCATTGGTTCCCCTAGCTTACCTAATATAGCCTAGACAACTCAGTCCCTCCACCCCACGATTAATCTTTTGTATCTTTCACTCGTACAAAGATATGATTACTTATTGTATAAGAGTGTAAACCCGAAAAAAAGGTCCATATTCCACTCGAAATGTCCACAACTAGAGAAGGAGTAAATCCCCTCCGCCCCTATTATATACCACCTTCTATAGGCGAGCAGACCGGAAGTCTCCCCTCACAACCGAATCCTTTCTCCCAAGGAAATGCGACAGCTTCGGCATCAAGCAAATACGCGTCCAGAGCTCGCGATATCTTTCCCGATATAGACTATAAGGATCACCTTGAAGACATATCGCCGTCAACCATACAATCAGTTAAGAGCTTAGTAGACGAGCTATTATGGAAGTACACGTCGGTAATGATGGCTCAGCCCTTCGAGGTAGCCAAGACGATTCTTCAAGTGAGGAGTCAAGATGACTTAGGAGGGTTAAATACCCAACCGGCCTCTAAACCTGTACCAAGGACTCTTAGCCCCGGCCTTTCTAGTCCGAGTCTTCCTAGCCCGAATATCATCGCTCCCAAGCGTTCGGTATGGGACGAGGTATAAACAACCAATTTTACTATGGCTGTCGTCTAACTCTTGAGTTGGCGGTGCTAACATAACTGCAGGATGGTGGAGATTCCGACTCTGACCCGGAAGGTTCCTCATACTTCACCACTAACACTCCATATACTCCTACACCCTCTACCAAGTCAAGCAAAAGGAGAGATTCATCGCCGGCAGAGCCCGCAAAGTCGCCTATTACACCCGTAGTCCTTCCCCACCAACTCGCCTTAAAGCGACCCGACTCGATACTTGACGTGCTGTCGCAATTGTGGTCGAAGGAGTCAATGTGGGGGGTCTGGAAAGGAACAAATGCCACATTTCTCTACACGGTGCTGCAGTCACTGTTTGAGAACTGGTCGCGCAGCCTGCTGAGCGCCTTGTTAAACGTCCCGGACCTGGGATTGAAAGATGACGTTGACAGGCTAGTCGACGTTGCATCGCCATACCCTTGGGCTTCGTTGTGCGTTGCCGCTGCCGCCGCTGTTGCGACAGGCCTCATACTAGCCCCTCTCGATCTCGTCCGGACGAGATTGATCGTCACATCTACCGGGCGTACCCCGCGGCGGACCCTGGCAACTTTACGCTCCCTACCTTCGTGGATATGCCCATCGTCTCTAATAGCGCCCACTATTCTTAACTCTCTCGTCCACCCACTCCTCACATTATCTACACCCCTAGTACTACGAACCCAGTTCCTAATTGACCGCGAACAGTCCCCTATGACTTTCTCCGTGGCCAAGTTCTGTACCTCGTGTGCGTCCTTATTTGTCAAGCTACCGCTGGAAACGGTACTGCGCCGCGGCCAAGTGGCGGTGCTGTCGGAGCCCACATATCTGGAAGCTCTGGACCACACAGACAAGTTGGAGACGATCGTACATCCGGGACCGTATAATGGAGTGTTCGGCACAATGTACACGATTGCTACCGAAGAGGGCTCAAGAGCAGTGTACGCGGTACCAACTAAGGCTTCGTCCCGCGGCAGAAAAGCGAAGCAGCCCAAAACTACTGCAGAGGTGGTATACAAGAAAGGTCAGGGGCTAGACGGTCTCTGGAGAGGCTGGAAAGTCAGTTGGTGGGGCCTCGTAGGGCTCTGGACGGCCGGAGTGGCCGGAGGTGGTGGAGAAGGAGAGTTCTAAGCGACTATACAGAACTCTTTAAATTTTCAACCATATAACGCTACATCGGTAATGGTGAAAAAACAACTGGGAGTCGAGCGGAACCGAGTTTTCAATACTGGATACCTATTCCAGATCTATTCCCTACTCTGCATCATTTTTATGTTCGAGGAGAAAAAGAAAGAAGTAGAGCAAAAGCGCCTCACGAGATACGGCATGATTCCCCTTTTTATACGTAACTTACGAACTTGATTCTCTACTGGTAGCGCATGGTCGTGTACATAGGCGTTCTTCCGAATTGTAGAAAGGTAATATTATCTATTCTCAACTTTGATAACATAGAAAAGGCCATTTAAATAAGTGCATTTGAACGTTTAGTTAGTTGAATGAAAAGCAACTGGCTAAGGATACTCTCAGCTATAACTATACCATATACCAATCTTTCAGAGCAAACACCCAATATTGTTTCAGTTGCAGTTACGAGCAAAACATATGTATAGTTTATACTCCGTTTAAACCCGAATCACCGAATCCCTAACGCCAACTTCAAAGTGGTTTATATTAGGGATGTATTCGGTCTTAAATTTCTTAACTTGTGAAGAGCATGTAACTACTTGAGTTGCGATCTTACTTGAGGACAGTTATAGAACATTAAGTATGTTGTGGTTTAACTACCTAGGTAGTTATACTGGTTAGGAATCTCCTCAAGTCAATAGCGGAGTTAAAACACCTTGTTGACTATTAGCCCCTTTTCTTAAAAAATAAGAAAATATCGTATTATGATATGGGGAATAGTATACCATATCGTTAAGGTGTGGATAACATACCACTTATCATCTATCACGTTGTTCAAGATTAGACGACCCGCCCTAATCGGCTTGGCTTCAGAAACATTTACAACAATTAATCCTCACCTTGCTTATAACACTGGTCGCGTTTCAGAAACGATAAAAAAGACTAAGAAAAGGAAACTTGCGGTTTTTTTTTTTGTTTTTTTTTTTCTAGAATTTGTTCTCCTTTCTTTTACGACTCTAGCGTCACGATATGAGAGCGGCCCGGGAGATACTGCCGTTTACGGTCATCCGAAACGGCGATGTGGATTCGTCTGAGATCTACGCAGGGGCTCGGGGTGGATACACTGATTTCCAGCCCTGCAGCTGCCCTCTGCTTCTCCATCCCGAGGTTGATCCCCCGCTGATTCGCCCTGTGCGGCTTTGCTTCCCCCTTGACTTTCTTCTTAGATGGAATGGAGTTCGTTCATAACAGACGGCAATTCGAGCCGGATCTGCCTAGTCCAATCCACACATCTCGATCATGCATAATACAAAATTTAAGGCTTCATACGATGGCCACGTCATGATATCATTCGTATGTGCCTGATACTATGTAAAAGAAAAAAACGGGCTTATCCACTAGATTCGCTGAGAGAGGCTGCTGTTTATTTGTGATGAGACAGCGAGCTGTATAGGATTATATGTAAGAGTTACAAAAATATCTACTCGAAAAGCATTCAAACCCAGGAGTCATCCCAATACTACCACAATAACAATATTTCATCCAGCGTTTTCTCCAAAGTCCATATGCAAAAGTGCGGCTCATCAAAGTCCTTCCCGCGCCTCCAGATGAAATTCCCACGAATAAACGTGCGAACTGGCCAGCCGCGGCTCTACCGGGTGTCACGCCATCGTGGACCCAAGGAGCGGCTACCGATGGTGTGGTTGGGCCAAAAACGCGTCTCCCTTGACCGTTTAATTTAATTACGGCCTGAGCCGTGTTAGAGATTTGGTTCCCACTAAGAAGAATCTAAACCTCATGGTAACTAGATATTAGCTTGGTTTTCGTTTACTAAGTAGGTGCCCAAGAGGCATACAACTGTGCTAAATGCTTATGCATTCCTATGAGATGGAGAGAGGGGCTAGTTAACTAAGTAAAACAGAAACTTGAAACTATTGCCAAGTTTGCAAGTTACTTTCCTATACTACTACAAAGTCCGACGGGTCGGTTATCGTCCTTGGTAGTTAAAATCATCATTCCTTTCGTCAACCTTAATCTCGCATTGATTGCCAAGGCATAACAAGACGCTTGCTGGCGTAGGTCCCATAGCGCCGAAAAGCTGGTTCAACACCGGTATTACAAGCGTATGAGGCCCAGCCGATGGTAAACTTCGGACGGCGTGGGCCACGAAGGTAGGGGCTCGCGCCCCATTGTAGGTCTAGCGCGCCAATCATAGTCTCGTATTACGCTCATTTGTGGTGTCGAGGCCACCATCGCTGTGTCGGATCCTGCAGCTTCGTTCCTTCGGCGCCTTACAGGGGGTCCTAGTATCTGTGGATCTTAGAGAACTGCAATTATATGATCGTAGACATGGATGTACGACGACACGGAGTTGCCCCTCGAGCCTCTATATAACATGAGTCGAGATGTCCTCTCATCAGCTTCTTTTTTCTCTCATCATCGCCATCGGTTTGCGAAGTCGGTTCCTCTAGCCATTCATTATTGTCTATCTTTTTTATCCAAGTCATTCTTTTCTACCTCCCGGTGAGAACAGCTATCTTGATCGATACAATCTTAAACTATTGTTCATACGCAGAACTCGTTGTCTCTACCTTTCGCTCACTCACTACAAGCTATATTGCATCGACTATCAACAACCAGCAAAAATGGGTATCAAGAGAATCTCCCCTGTTGTTGCGGCCCTCGCCTCGGCTGCTACCGTCGCCGCTCACGGCCACGTTGACCACATCGTCATCGACGGTCTCTTCTACCAGGGCTACGACCCGACCAGCTTCCCCTACCAGCAGAACCCGCCCACTGTCGTCGGCTGGACTACCTCTCAGACCGACAACGGCTTCGTCGAGCCCAACAGCTTCGGCAGCCCTGACATCATCTGCCACAAGTCTGCTACTCCCGCAGGCGGCCACGCCCAGGTCAAGGCTGGCGACAGCATCAGCATCAGCTGGAACACCTGGCCTGAGTCGCACAAGGGACCCATGATCGACTACCTCGCCGCCTGCAACGGCCCCTGCGAGAGCGTCGACAAGGAGTCCCTCGAGTTCTTCAAGATCGACGAGGTCGGTCTTATCGACGACTCGGCTCAGAACGGCTTCTGGGGCTCTGACGAGCTGATCAAGAACAACAACACCTGGCTCGTCCAGATCCCGTCCAACATCAAGCCCGGCAACTACGTCCTCCGCCACGAGACCATCGCCCTTCACTCCGCTGGCCAGGCCAACGGCGCTCAGGCTTACCCCCAGTGCTTCAACCTCGAGATCACTGGTGACGGTACCGAGGTCCCCGCTGGTGTCTTGGGTACCAAGCTATACTCCGCTGAGGACCCCGGCATCGTCGTCAACATCTACACCACTGGCCTCACCTACACCATCCCCGGCCCCGCTCTGATCGCCGGTGCTTCCGCCTCCGTCCCCCAGTCCTCGTCTGCCATCACCGCTACCGGAACCGCGACTGTCGGAAACGGCGCCGAGGCGGAGCCTACCAACCCCCCTGCCGCCACCACCACGGCCGCGCAGAGCTCTGCTGCCCAGACGACCGCTGCTCCTAGCACCCAGAAGACTTCCACCGCGGCCGTCTCCACCCCTACTACCCTCGCCACCTCCACCCGCGTAGCTGCTCCTACCACCCCCACTACCACCGCCGTCGCTACCCCTACCGCTGCTCCCACCGGCGCCGTCGGTGCCCAGACCCTGTACGGCCAGTGCGGTGGCAACGGCTTCGCCGGCCCGACTGCTTGCGCCGAGGGTACTTGCAAGTCGTGGAACCCCTACTACTCGCAGTGCGTCAACACTGCTTAAGTTAGTCGCCTAGGCCTATCGGGTTGGGAGGTCGGGACGATGACGAAGAGAGACGTAGTAGTGTATAGTATACGTGTATGACTATATTATGTAGGTACCTATGCAATACTTATATAGGCGGCCCTGGCTTGGTTCGGGTTGGGCAGGTTCGATTCTTGTATTTACGATTAGCATGATTCTTTTCAAATTCGAATACATATTATATTTTTGAAGTCCGACATAATTTGTGCTCGTCTGTTGTGCTTGCTTTAAATGAATGAATGATATTGATCTTGAGTGATCGCCCCCCTTAGTACGCGAAATTGAATGGTAAGCTATAACCATGTGTTTTTAACCCCTTTTATACTATACTCCAGGACAGGGCAAGGCAGGGCTTATTAACTTTATGTAGCACGAAAGCTTCGGCAGTATTGTTTTAGATGGCCAATCAGATTTCGACTTTGGCCTAGCTGTTGCCTATTCGGGAATGTTACAGGGGTTTAGGCGAACGTAAGAACGACCTGGTGATACTTAAACCTATCATATATCTGCACCATATCGGTCCCTCTTTCATACTTCAAATATTTGCAATAATTTGTCTAGTAACCGAAATCAAGTGTAGCGTACCTATGTAAATATGTACTATTTTTTCTCAAGAGGGTTATGTTAGAAAGCTAGGTACCTATGTACTGTCATATAGATGTCACGTGAACCAACATTTTCAATATTCCTTAACCAAGAGGATGTTGTTTTTCAAGCTATCCATCTAATATGATTGGGATCTTATTATATAGGCTCCCTGTAGCCAAATACTTTCTGCTCGTAGTATGGATATGATTGCATTGGAAGCATTCTCCTTTGCAAGTATTGGCATATGTCAAAATCGAAATATGCCATCAACTCGGCCATATTGAAACTGACATCCTAAAACCAGTAGTCTTGTGTTAAATTTCTGCTATGCTTTTGCAATAGGGGCCAATGCTTTGCTACTGAATTCATAGGTTGCCCTTTTTGGATTCCATATCGTCTGAAGTGCCAGGAAATTCCCAACCTGAACCTCATGACACGCTAGCTAAACGAAACAGTATGAGTGACATAGGAACTGTACGAGTGAATCGACGTACCTTCGGTATATGCTCAATGCGCACTTTCACATGATTGGATTAAAAAGATAAGCGCCTTCTAGTGGACCATTCAGGAAAGAGAAAGACCAGACGAAGAAGGACCTTGAGGGGGGAAGTAAAGTCAAGAGGAAGTTTTTTAACTGTGCTACTCATGACAATTAGATAGGTTTAAGCCTTTTAGGGAAATATATAAATGTTTTCATCGTCAAATTGACCACTAGCCTGACACTAGGACCACAAGTCAAGTAAGTCAAGTGCAAAGTGCAAAGTGCGCATGTTTACAGACTTTATCCCAATCCATACATACAACTCATTATTTCTTCTTTTTTTCTTCAAAACATACAACTTTCCTCAAACCCAAATAAACAACCTACCAATCACAAGAACAATTCGAGTCACCCTTCTAAATTATTAACCAATAATATTCTTATCCTATCTCTTATGGTAGTGAATTGGAAGCAAATCACTCTTTCCTATCATGAGTAACTGAGATACCTTTATGGGGCGATCGGAAAGTATCTTCAACCTTCCTGCTGATTTCGCTGGCCACGGAAAAGGTATATAAACACCACTTCTCCCCCCTGTCCATCCAATCTTTCCAGACACAGATACAGGATTATTCGGGACATACCAAGGGATCATCTCAAGACATCCAAGCCTCTTCCTATTCAACTTTTGGATTATCTCCTGGCGTTACAAGAACACCTATAAAGTATAAACACAACACTTATTAGGTCGCTTTTTTCGATATAGCCTATTGGTACCTTGTCATATACAAGCGTCGTCGGTTTGATACAATTCATCAAATCGAACTTGTAAGTCAACTAACCAATAACTAACAAGATGAAGAACCAAATGTACTAACACATTACTGATTACAGATAATATATTCATTACCAAAACAAGTACCCAGCGTTCTTTTCCGAAAATTCCTGTGCCGAAACATATCAGATAATCTCGGCGTCATTATCAATGTCTTTCTCCAAGGAACAGATGATGGGCTTTGATTTTGATTATTCCGGTCTCGAAATGGTCGCCACTTCGGACTCATCGGCCCATAACGACCGCCTCAATGAGCTCGAGAAGCGCAACGAGGAGCTCATTCGTCAAAATGCCGAACTGATGGCCTTCTTTAAAAGCATCAAGGAGGATATGAGAACTGTCAAGGAAAGCATGGAAACGGCTCAGGAAGAACTGCAATCGGCTCGTACTCACAACGCCCGGCTACAAGGCGAACTCTCCAGCCTAACCAAGCGAAAGCGTGCTGCCGCTCGAACAAAAACCAGCGAGCTGGAACGCTCTCAGGCTGCTGAGATTGATAGACTTAAGCAGGAGCTGGCGCAGAGCAAACTCGAGCGACTCGCTGTCACCCCATCAGATACGGCTAGCATGACCAGCGCAGGAGACCTAACAACCATTTTTGACGACTCCAGCGCTTCGGGTCAGTTGAGTTACGGCAGTGGTGAAAGTTCAAGGCCGGCGAAGAGACGCCACGTAGAGAGCCTACAGGACTGGAACGACAATCTCGACATGTTCCAATTTAACGGGGGGGCCGCTAATCCAGCAAGTGATTTCCTTGGCCCAGCCTTCCAGAGCGAACAGGCTCGACGACCTGTTATGCCGACACAGGCACAGTCGTTTAGCGGACAGGTTGAGGTGCAGAACAACACGAATCACCAGCTCTCATCCTACGGTCAGAATCAAGTGTACGGGCAGTACGACCAGATGCCCTGGGGAAATGGGATGCCTATGAACCCTCAGTTACAACCTCAGCAGGGACATGGGATGCCTTCATACCCAAAACTTCCCCAAGGAAATCACTGGAGTTTCTAGGGGATGAAAGTCTACGGGTTTTCCTTGCCAAGCCCTCTATTGGTTCTCGTTATTGGTCCTAATACTATTTTCTTTTTTGACCTTGCGAGCCGTAGCCTAGCGAAGAGAGCTCTATTTGGCTATTTCTTTTGTGGACGAATCTCGGCATAGATTGGACGAACGGGATAATTCAAGTGGTTTTAAACTCAATAGATACCTCCTAATAATACCTTCTTAAAAAGTTACCTCTTGTGAAGTTGCTACTCCGTGTGATGTTTTCTGGCTTTTTGTTTATTATTATAGTTACCCTATCATACTTACGGAAAACCAAGATCGCTATGACTTTGGAATTTGTGTTAATTAGAGTGTAATGGTTCGGGGGATAGCTATTAAACTGCTAGGCTACCAAAAGGTAGAACGTTGTCAACTCGAGGGGTCGACGTTGATGTGTCGACATATAAGGACCGTACCGTGACATAGAAATTTACACTTACTACCGGCGGTCTACATTATAATCAACGCAGCGTCTGTTGAAGAAATACACGCAGTCTATGTGTACCGTCATAGAAGCCTCTCAATGTAACAGAAATAATCTGATCACGACTTATAGAATCTTATGCTCATGATAAGTTCCAGAGCTAGTTAATTATTTAAAAGATGTAGAAACTAAGTCGTGACAGGTGGAGGTCACAGCCCTATTAAAGTGGAGACTTTAATTAGGTGCATATTCAGTCTTAGAAGTACATCAAGGTACCTACAGTACCTAGGTACAGTACCTTAGCTAATTTATCCGTGTTTAACTTCGTCACTTTTCAACTAAAAACATCTTTAATTCAGACCCAATTCTAGATTATATTCAAGAGCCTATCTGTATTAACTATACTATACCAAGTGACTAACAAATGCGTGCTACCAATAGCCATATATCCTAAATATCTCCTGAATTCTCAACAATATTCATGCATGATATGATGTACGCTATAAGACAAGGTACTCAACCATAACCATTATAGCACGAGCACGTTGAATCCAAAATACTTGCAGAACTTGACGCAGCAAACCAGACACGCGTGCCCTCGGATAGCTACATGCGCCCCGACGGGCTTCGACAAAGTGAAAATTCTCAATCGGTCGTCGGCCGCGGTAGGTATTACCGCCACGGCGCCCGGCGGTCCCCCCCATATCCCTCACGCTCTGGAGTACCTCGCCCAGACCTTGTCGCGCCACTTGCTCGATGTCCGCTCTGCGCGCCCAGTCCCGCAGCCAGGGCAGCGCGTCCTCGGGCGTGCAGAGATATACGTCTGGAAACGCGGTGCCGTCGTCGTCGCCTAGCGCGTTTGTCGTGGCGACTACGTCGGCCGAAGCCTCTTCGTCGTGAGGGCAGGACTCGAGGCGTTCGGCGGAGGCGAGGCATTTTATTACGCCCGTCGGGTCCAGAGCTACCGTGCTGATCCGGTTGCCTTCGTATTCGAGCGTCCGGATCATGTGGCATTCTAGCACCTGGTTGTTCTGCGGGTGGAACATGGAGTTGAACACGTACCGGGTCTTCGCCGCGAGCTGCGTGTCGGTTGTTATCGCCCTCGGCGGCAGTGGGATCCCCGTGGTTGTGGTGGCGGTGCCGCTTTTGGTTATCCAATCTGGTGTGACGCGCGAGTTCGTGGCGACGATGCTCCGGTACGATCGCTGGACGTGGCTGTTGAAGATCTTGCCCCGGCACCAGAGGAGTCGCAGGTAGCTCTCGTCGTTCACGGGTAGCTTTGCGCTGAGCGTCATTGCGGGCCATACGGATTGCCCGCTGCCGCAGGATACGATCACGTTCCGCCGCTCGGTTTCCGGCCGCCCGTCTACTTCTCCAGCTAGCTTCCTGCACACGCGATGCCACTCCGTCACGTCGCAGCACGCCTTCTGCGCTCTGAAAACGCGACAGATGGCCGAGATCGCCGTGCTGGGCGCTACCTCGTCGTGATTCCAGATAAACGGATCCGGGCGGACCATGAGCCTTTCGGAATTTTTGAACAGCGATAGCGCTAAGATCGTCGCGACTACGTGCGCCATCTGCTCGACGAAGACGGTCGTGGCGCCGGGCTGGTCGAGAGGTAATTGCGAGCGGAAGCCCGCCATCCAATCCTTGCGCTCGGCCTCGTACTTCGCCTGTCCCAGGAACGCGGCTATCTCCTTGTGCCCGTAGATCGGCAGCCCCATCTGCTTGCTTCGCAGGTCCTGCATGTGCTTCTCCTCGCAGCCGCTTACGAGCCGTAGGACCTTGTTGATATCGGCCCGCTCCGGGAACGGTTCGAAGCGGTCCGAGCTGATCTTCACTAGCTCGCTTGCCAAGACCGCGTCTTTATTGTCCTCCTGCGCTTGCTGCCAAAGCTTAGACTTTGCGCCGGCGATATCCGTCGTCGTGTCGCATGGCACGCCCCACCGCCCGCGGGATACGCACCCCTCGGAGCACATGGTTAAGCCCTTTCGCGCTTCGGAGAGCGCGTAGGGGATGACTTCTATAGCCGCCTCTTTGGCTTTTCCCTGGTCTAGCTTGAAGACGTTCAGCACAAGGCGGAAATACGTGGGCAGCGGGATGAGCCCCCCGTAATGCTCCCTTCGACCGTGGCGAAAAGTCCAATCTTCCCAGTGCGATTCTGAATAGATGGCTCTGACCCTAACGAGTTCCGGCGTGTCTTTCTGCGCCGGGAAGGTGAGCTTAATCCCGATGCTGGTATCGCCTTGTATAAGCTTTTCGTATTGCGATGGTTGTTGTTGGCCTTCCCCTATGTAGACCATGGGAGTCTTGCGCAGCCACCAGCGCACGAAAGCTACGACCCAAGGCGCGCAGCTCCCCGCTTGGATCGTCATCGCCTTCAACTTGCTGCCGCCGCCGACCGCGGCTTGGTGGTTAAGCAGCAATAACTGGGCCATCTTAGCCACGGCGTCTATGGCCGGAGTCTTGTCCAGACGGCCTAACCAGGCGGGACCGTGGTGTCGCCTACGGAGCTCACGGGCTAATGCTATCTCGTAGTTCGCGACGTGGTTAGCGAAGTTAGAGAAATTACATTGCGCCTCGATGGTGTTGAGTAGTGGACATAGCTGCGCGGGCGTAGGACATCGTATCTCTCCCTGCTTGAGATGACTACCCATTAGATTCACCAGCACCTGCGCGCTTTCAGGCGTATCAAACGCCGTCAGCAAAGCGCAGACAAGAGCGAGGAATTTCCGGCCGCCGGGCCTACTCCCAAGGTATTGTATTATCCCTTGCTTTGGGAAACCGATAGTTACACCGAGGCTCTCAAGGACGGCGGGCTCGTAGTTCCTTGCTACATGCTCCTTAATCTCCTCGCACGTATCGTCGTGGATCCCTAACAAGTCGCCAAGTCTCTCACAGGAGGAGATTATGCCTGGAATGTTCTCTCCGAGGACCGGCATGAAATTCGCATGGTCCCAGCTATGGTTTACGTCCGCCATAGCTCTTAGAGGCTTTATATTACCTCTTATGGGCCTGAGTCGTATGATATATTATTGCTTAGTACTATAACTTGGTAGATCTGGTTTTATTTTATATTGTAGATATTGAATGAATAGAGGGTTGTTGATAGATGAAAATTGATGGTGTTCGCGGGTTAAGATGAAGGGACGGGAAGGTAAGGTCTGAACTTATAGTAGATTCTTGGGTACACCATAACAGTCGTGAGTAGCTATTTTGGCCTTGAAGTTGGGGTTATTTTGCAGCGCATGAAGCAGATTCACAGTTCCTGTCGACATATCACATATCACATATCACAGTCACTTCTCTCTATGCAGCAAGATAAAATCCATAGCTTCGTAATTCATGTTTACAGCATGACTACACTAAAACAACAAGCGGGTGTGAGTAAACGTTGAGATGGGGTAGGACTTAATGAGGGTTGTTGACTTGAGCAGTATGTGTAATTCTTTCGGGAGGGATCAACTCAATAGAATACATACACCACCACTGAGATTCATGGCTAATAAATTGCTGTCGGGAACAGTATAAGCATCTCAGTAAGAACACATCTAAGTCAGGTCTCTCCTTCATGCCTGAGGAAGCTCAGTTCATTGATCAAGTCATCTACATAACTCCTATACCCCTGATCACTAGCCACGACACAGATAAGAAAGCCTTAGCAGTTCATTACTTGTATTGACACTAACTACCGCTAGTTACACAAATGAAGATTCACGTTTCCTTGGCATAAGCTGCCTCGGGTAGCACAGCTAAGTCATAGATGCCTAGGTATTCTTGTACGTGATATGGGCAACACTCCTCACTACCTCGCGACATATTCTAGGTTAACTTACACCTCAAGAGACGCTTCAAGATATATGACCAGAGTAAAAGGAAAGTCGCGATCAAAATGGCACAACAAGACTAGCGTAGAAACAAGGCTTCAAACAAATAGCTATATCCCTAGCTAAACAAGGTATCGGCCCTCCTTACCGACTCCTTTCCGTTGAAACTGAGTGCCAGAGGTATACCGAACCAGAACCTAAAACGCAACGCCTATCTAATGCAATATTGTGTGAAGCCGGGCTTTTAAATCCCTAAAATCCTCTAAAAGTACATGAGGAAAGGGGAATCTTCATCTGCGACTCAAACCGCAACAACGCCTCTATATCTGATGACGCACAACCTCCCCTCGTATGCTAAGAACGAATATAGCACAAATAAATGCTTTCCGATACGCCTTTGGTGAATTTTTATGGTCAATGTGACAACTTCGAAAGTACCACCTACTGGTAGACGCCTGTATTTGATATCAAAGGCATGTATGCCATACCAAAGTCACTGTCGAACTATTAGTGTTGCCGCAACTTCGCAAAGTCGGGCTGGGTTCAGTCAGAGTCTTCCATGTCCAGCGGCCGTTCCATTTCAAGAGCGGCGGCCGAGACGCTCGATCGTCCCTCTTCCCTTTGCCTCTCCTTCTTAGCGTCCTCGTCATCATCCGCATTGGTAAGATCTAAGAACATTTTATCGACGTCCCTATCATCCTCATGTTGACCCTGTCCAATATTTTGTCTGCTGGTAAATGTATCATCGCGATTATGACTCCATACGTCGGGTCCAAAAATTTCTTCAGCCCGCTTACGCCCGGTCTCAGTGCGGCGTAGATACTCGAGTGCCTTGCCCTTACCAGCATCTGTGTTCAGATTCAAACCATCATCTTGCCCACGCTGTAGACGTTCCTCCAATGTCAGGGACGAATCCGGTGTGATTAGCTGAGGACCTGAGCCACTGCCGGCGGATAGGAAGAAATCCGGGTGTAAACCTGCGGTATTATTCATGTCCATACTATCAGGTCGGAGCGACGATCCCGGCCGGCTAGAGGACACCGAGTTCGATCGCTGCGGCGGATGTGCGTGTGATGTACTAGTTAATGCTGGAGTAGACGGTTGTGAACCCCGAGAATAGTACACATGGCTACCGGAACCGAAAGAGTGGGAGGATGGACTAGTCGCATTCGGAGGGACAAGGCTATTGCTTGAAGTTGCCGCGGCCTTGGCAGCAGCCTCGGCGTTCATCGCCTTTCGCTTTAGACTGTTTGCCTTGCTTTTCATGTTTTCAGGAAGATCATCAGGGTCATCTACGCCATACTGCGCTAGCATTTTCTGTAATTTGGTAGGCCGTGGCTTACGAGTGCTCTTGGAAACATCCAGTACAGGGGGTGGTTCGGGGGCTACCGGGTTCCATTTATGTAGCTCTTGTCGGAAGAAGTTGGTCTCAAAAGATAGGAGAATTTCAGCGCCTTCGATTTTCCGCAGGTAGAATCTCTGGGTACCAGCTTCGGCTGCAGTCGCGAGGACAGGATTGCAGAAAGCAGCAATGTGGTCTCGGAATTTCTGCGCGTTGTCAATTATCTTTTTCAGCACCTCTTCTTCTTCGGGCTGGAAAGGCAGGTTAGGAATCTCCTCCTGCCAGGCAATAAGATCCTCCAGCTTCGGCCGCGCAGCATCTCGAGGAATCTTTACTCGCCAATCACAGATAGGACAGGTGTACTTATCATCCTCCTTAACCTTTCCTCTGGCAATCTTGAGACACTTCCCATGGTACCATTCGTGGCACAGCTCGCATTCGATCATCATACCAGCCTCGATACGACGGCAGATGCAGAACACTTCCACTAGAGCCGGGTCATTGAGGTCCCATGAAGTCCGCTGAATCTTACCCTCGCCTCTCTCCTCGCTGGCTGCTCTAGAAGCGGGTTCGGCTGGTAGCCGAGGCGTGTCATTACGGATGTCGAAGCAGGCCAAGTTGCGTTCTAGTACATAGTCCATATGCGACTTAAGAATATGCAGTGGCGCGTTCGTCTTGCCAAAAAGCTTCTTCCCCTTTCGCATCCAATCCTCGTGACGTCTCTGTTCCTTTTCAAGATCTAGGGTCCCAGTCGGCTTCGAGTTAAGATCTTCCAGCTTCTTCATAATTTCGACCACCTCTGTATATTTTGGTCTCTTCTTGTAGTCGGGATTCTTGGACCGCTCTGTGAGATCAATAATCTGACGATGAGCTTCTCGCTGCTTGTGTAGGATTTGATCGACGGCGGCTAAAGTCTCCGTCGTCACAGGGAGGTTGTTAACTTGAACCTGGTTCGAGAGGGCCTCGAGCTGTGGATAATGGACCACCTCTGCATTGATAAGCTCCTTTGCTTTAGCCTCCCACTGCATGCCTGCCTGGTATTTATCACCAAAATACCTCATATTGTCGTTGTACAGGGGTATTTCTAATCGATTACCCTCCTCTAGAAGCTCCCTGACATCTTTAAGCGTCAAAATCATCCCTCTATTAGACTTCGCTTTGGCGTTCCATTTGGTCTGCTCTAAAATCTCAGACAGCTTGTCGAGTTCCGGCATGTCCACGTTGAACGCACGCCCCTCTTCTATCAACTCCTCGATAGACTCTTGACCACACCCGCGCTCAAGAAATTGTTCGGCATTTTTCTGAAAACTCCTGATAGCATTGGCACGTTCTTGCAACTGTTGGATTTCGGGACAGTCGAAGCCGATACGCTCCGCATCGTCGATTAAGCGGTAGATATTGTCGACTCGACGGAGTTCGCGTTCTCTCTGTTCTTGGGAAGAGCTACCGATGGACTTTCTTAGTCCGCTCTGCCAGACTTTGTCATTCTTACGGCGGTTCTGCTGTTTTCGCACCGTATAATTAGTCGCCTCTTCGACCCATTCGTTACAACGATCAACGAATTCCCTGAGCGCTGGCAAGGAGGGGAGTTCGTACGGTATTCGTTCACCCTCACTAAGAAGGTTCCGCAGCGTTTTGAGCGCCGGCTTGCCTCCCTCGTCGAGAAGCCTCTCGTACTTGTCTTCCCATGCCTCAGGCAAGTTAGCCTTATCTGCCACCTTTTGGTACATCTCATCCAGTTCTTCGTTAGTCTTGCGATAGTATAACCTATGGTGGTCGCCTGCGTAGCGCTCAGGTTCGGGGAGATCGCAACAGGGGTGCTGGCCAGCATGCTGAATACACAGAACTTTACCGGATTGGAGACACTTGAATCTTGATAGGTAAGCATAACATTTGCAATAAGCACACTGGTACTCTTCCTCGGGAACATCTTCAGTAGACACCTCGAAAGCGAGAGAGCAATGTCCATCGGATTCCTCATTCAGTGAGCAAGACCGGTGGCCATCTTCTTGGTGCTTTGCAATGAATTCCTTTCGCTGGTCGAGTTCCCGCTTGTGGATCCTCTGGAGAGCCGGTGCGAGCCACCTCGCAGTCTGAATCGTCAGTCCTGAACTGGTTCCTTCCGCTGCCGTCCATAAAAGTTCATCATGTGAAAAGCACGGCTGTCTCCGGAACTGCTGTAACCGTTCCACGCCAGCAAGACCATATGGTTCCCAATCGGATGGCGCAAAATTAACAGCCTCGTTGAAATTGAAACCATGGTTAAACCCCGCATGGTAGGCTTGGGGAAAGGTAAGGACGAGCTGGCCAGCTCGTTGGTCAAGAGCATAAACACGGACACCCGCCTTCTGAAGCTGCTCGGGGGTGAGAAGTGTGACAAGCTGGAACAAGAGGTCCGGCTGGGTTTCGAAAAGCTCCGGTACTGCTTCCTTCATAGCATTCTCAAACTTCTCGGTATCCTCGGCCGGGATGCCGTACCAAGTTTTAGTTGCTCCGAAGTGCTGATAATTAATAGAATACGCAAAGTGATCCTCATTGTGCCAACAGAATGTCGAGAATATCATACCAACGTAGACCCACGGAACAGTCATGCCTGAGATATCAGATTTTATGTGGCGGAAGAGACTCTCTGGGTTCAAAGGCATCACAGTCAAATTCCAAGGATCGTTGGCGTAGGGATCGCACGGGTTACGCTCGGCGGTAGGAAAACCGGAACCGTGAGTCGTGCAATGAATGTCGGCGCCGTATTCCACCTCAACTGTTTCCTCAGTACTAGTAACAAGCCTCCAGAATTCCTTTTCCACGTCGTCTTCCGTTACTGGCCTTGGACATTTGAGTACTGGGTCGTAGGGCATACGGTTCTCGAAGTATGCTTGCTTGAAATCTGCAGCCTTCTCTTGGAACTGCTTGAGGGAGTATAGTCCACCCTCTTCGAAGCCGAACTGGCCGTCACCGACAAGGCATCGATGACAATTCCACTCGGTATCCGGTTTATGCTTGATAGGAGGGTCTAGACAAGCACCATGGTATCCGTGGTCGCAGGACTCGCACACAGCTATAGGGCCTACCTCGTCACCCTTGCCGCATACGTCGCATTTCTATCAATGGTTAATCAAGATATTATAGAAAAGTGTGAGGGGTAAATTTAATATAGAATTCGTACCTCGCTCGGATTCGACGATTCGTCTCGGGGTACTGGTATTCTGGGAGCTGAAGGTCGAAATACTGACATATGCGACCCAGCTACGGTAGGGACGGTTTCTGGACACCGACCTGCATTAGTTTCACAAGCGATCGAACCAATCATCGACTTCGAAAAACAGAACATCCATTGTAAGGTCTCCGCCCCTGTTGTGCATTGCTGCACGGCAAGGCGCATGATTGAGACCTTGCATAGTTGCAGCCCCACTAAAGAGAAGCCCACCACAAAGGAAATGATATGCTACTAACGCCGAAAGTAAACGGATTAAAGAAAGAAGAGAGGGATAACACCATAAGAGCAGAGGATTAAACTCAGGAAGCAATAGAACGATCAACGAAAAATATACGCGAAATGATCCAAGTGATAAGTAGAACTTAATGATAGTGAGGGTTACTACTAGAAGAAAATACGGACCTTTCTTTAGTCTTTTGCTCCTCCTACTGCCACTTTCTGAATCATCCTTATCAGTCCCGTTGTCTTTTTTAGCCGAATCTAAGCTGTCGGAGCTGAGCTGACGCTTTAGGGCAGTGGCAGGGCCGAGTCCGGATGGTCGGAAATCTGGAGTGTTTTTAGCGGATGGGTGCGGGCTCCCATGGCGCTTCGGAGGCGGAGTAAAGCCTTTGGGATCTGTTGGAGTAGGCCGGTTAACACTCGTAAACCCGCTGTTGACCGCCGTGAAACCACCCGAGTTGATAGCAGTAAACCCGCCGGATGAAGGTTGCGAAGTTGCCGCTGGCGCATCCGCCATGATACTATCGCGGTCATTTTCTTGCTTTGGGACATTCAAACTCTGCTGAAGAATATCGCTTGCATGTCGAGCAGGAGATTCTGCTCGTAAACTGGACGGAGTGTTCACAGCCGACCTCTTTATCGGACTAGGTGCCGGGCTAGGCGTTAATGGCCCGCCATATTCGTACTCTAACTGTTGATAGACCCCAGGTTTTGCTTGGCGCAAATAATTCTCGTACGGGGTAAGCCATCGATCGTACGAGTTCTTAAGAGATGTTGATAATGACGACATGATCTTCCCACTGTAACCCAAATCTCTGCCGATTTCTGCCCATTTCTTTGTCTTGCAAACTTTTTCAAAGCCCCCACGAGATTCGACCGCTTTCTTCAGTTTGTATAGGTCGAGAGGCTTCTTGTCTACGTATGGTAATCGATTCAGGTTGGTTCCTTGCTGTTTATGGTATTTAGCAAGAGCATCCAGATAGGTCAGGTTCGCTCGTGTGCCTAGTGTTTACAAGTTAACGATGACGGATACTGGAATTATAGAGTATTTTGCAACAAAATCACTTACGGCCATCGACTGAATTTAATTCTTGCTTTCGCGTTCTAAAATGGAATTTCTGGAGACAGTCAGCACAGAACCGGGACATTATCAAAATGCACTCCATAAAATGAAAGCCACTATAAATATTCTCGAACTGTGCCTGGTTGGGATTTATGGACTCACCTCGGTATCAATCGCGAATTCGGGGTTCCACGAGTCGGGAGGGATGACCTTGCAGATACCGTACTTGCGGGCTTCAGGCGTGATCTTGCGAACATACTCAAATGGATTTTTCCATTCATCTTCGGTTGGTCGGTAGGTCGGTGCTTCTTCGAGCCCGAACAACCTATTTTGCTTAGACGACTCTCGGCTGGCTGTGGGCTGGCCCCTTCTCTCAACTGATGTAAGGTCTAGCGGGGCACTACGCATCGAGCTGAGAGGGACTGGGGGGTTCGTTGGATGGTAGCCATTCGAGTTGACCTGCGTCTTAGATTTCGTGCCATTTGACGAAGAGGTATGACCCGCGGAATTGGCGGCGCCAACGGCAGGAGAAGCTCTTGAGCTAGCATTGGTACTACTAACACCTCCAACGCCGCCACTATGGCTGACGGAGGGGGTGGAAACCATGATTCACGACGAACAATAACGCTGGGAGGCGGCTTAAACGATCTTCCCAGCAGTTCCAAAGTAAGTAATAGTAGGCTACGTATGCCGACCACCGCGAAGTGGTGCAAAGTGTGAGGCTGTCACAAGGAGGGTGAGCTGTACGTGCATCGCATGAATGTCCTACTGAAGTCGTGATGGAGCCACCGCCAAAGATAGCAGGAGGCAGCTGGCGTCGAAGAGGCGAAATGCTGTCGGAGCAAATACCGTCGTTCGAATCGTGTGGGGGTGTCGGTACCGTGTAGATGTAGTAGAAAACCGCGATATGGGCCCGAGAAGTGAGATAAATATGGCACCTGGTCAGAATATACAACCAAGAGATGCTACTTTGACCAACGACGAATTAGGTAAAAACAGTATTGCCAATCCGGGTGTCCTGGTATGTATCGCACCTCAACCGCCACGGCGCAACCTCGAATATCCCCAATTACTGAATTAATAGAATCATTAGTGGTCAAATATAAGAGCCGAACGGAAATGACACTCAATGAGCTAGTGAGTAAGAGGTGTGGTGCACCAATATGTGTGAATTAGAAGGGGATGGTCAAGTCGAGGAGGGTTGCATGTTAGATTGAGAAAAGGGAAGTTAAGTTTTGAGATGTCAAGTATGGAGATATGGGTGGAAGGTATGAAGAATAGTCGTGTAAGTAGAACGGAAAACGGATTAGTAGATTGGATAGAGCGGAATGGGTAAGTTCAAGGTCTGTTTGATACGGTGGGAACGTGGAACGTGAGACGTGGATGGTAAGGTTACTCAAATGAAAGCCTCTTAAATTCCGTTTAAAACAGAATTTGTACGCAGGTAACGTACAAAGAGGCGAGGGAAACGGGGAGAGAGTCACGCAGGTGCAGGCGCAGCTTGACAAGTACCTGAGATTGGGAAAGTAGAGTAGAAAGTAGAAAGAAGAGGCAGAAGTGGATATGATGTGGGTGGATGCGACTCGTAGCTTGTCGTCGGGATTTTGTACCCAGGCCCATTTAAAGAACAAAGTGGGTCACAAAGCTACTACTATACATGTACCTTGTGTAAATACGTACATTTTGTGCAGGGTACGGATAGGTAACATACATAATGCCACACTATATCATGTACTTTATACCTCGTAGCTCACTTTGGATTTGAGGTCAGGTCCCGGTCCCATTTAATACGGTTCCGCATCAGGTCTACCGCTGCAAAAATCTAACGCCGCCATGGGCTGGACGGACGTACGTACAATATACACATGCATAGGTGGAATGATAGTACGTGTTTTAAGTATATATACCTAACACCAGATTCCCATTCGCATGTTCCATTCCATCCAACGTCAACTTCAAGTTTTAATAACTACCTAGTAGGTAGTAGTTATCATATTTGGAACAGTCTGTTTCCAGTTATATTTCCCTCTCTTGTCGCATAAATCTACCCAGTGCGAAGTTAAGCAAACCATGTGACGATATCTACGAACAATGGCAACTCTTCATAAAACCGAATTAGACCAAACCGATAGTTAGTTTCTAGTTACGTATGCTCACTCTAGATACTCCAAACCTGATACTCTAGATAAACATACCGGCCCTGTTGCTTTGATAACGAAGGGATGATATTCAAACTTTACATACCTACCGAAGAACATAGCTTGAAAATTAGCGCCTTTCCCGGGAAGCGCGAGTTCTGTCATTCTTACTCAATATGGCTTATGCGCAAAGAAGTGAATGCAGGCTGACCACTCTCAGAGACTTAAAAGAAATGGGGGTGAATGGTACGATGCGCAAACTCTATACGGCCATGTACCGAAACTACGAAAATGCGGTCACGCTATGAATTATGAATTATTATACGGCTATGCACATAGTCCGACGCTCATTTATATAGATTGCCTAGATAGGTAAGGGTTTATACCAACCCTGAACCTTGAATTGATACAATCTAAGATAGTCGGTGTATATCATCGCAGGATCGTGAGATCTATAGTAAAGTGTAGAAATCGGAGTCAGGCAGGTATCCAATTTGTCGGGGGGGGCCGCTTGGACCTCGACAAACCGGGAGATCTGCGACATAATACCTCCTCAGAGTCAGAGCAGGACGAACCGGACGGGTAAAGAAACCTCTATAAAAGTCATTATAGCTAGCGGTTTTTTTTTTCTTTTTTTTTTAAAAAAAAAAAAAAAACAAAAGATGATCCTAGTGTGGAAGGTAAAAAAAAAATAATATCAAATGCATGTCATCTGCTTCCCCAAGAATTGAGAATTGAGACGAGGCTGCGCGGATTACGCCGACACCATTGATACGTGGTTCTAGTAGGTTGGAATCATACGCGTGTGTTGGATGGCCCCGTTTTGTGGCTGCTTGCTCTTTTAATTTCTCTTTCCATTCTATTATTCGTGTATGTTATGTACATCCATGAACCCATGATACTTCCCTGTGTATCATTCGGCTTATTGAACCTATTCCGTATCAAAGATCTGATAAATGCCCGTTATGCGGGGATTCTAAGCACTAGTCGCAGCCGAGATATCCTACGGTCCGAATGGTTGCAATCTACTACTTGAGTAGATTCATATTTGGAGAATTGGTCGGCGAGGTTGGTCAACCTGCGCCAGTCCAAAAAGAAAAAGAAAAAAAAATCGAATTGATATTCGCGGACAAACTTACAGGGATCAGGGCCAATGAGTCGTCTAACGAGCCAATAATAGACGAGTGACGTTTGAAATTATGGATTTGTATCCTTGCCCTGCATGTCGGGAACACCACGCGAGCACTCACAGATGGGAAAGGTCCAGCGTAGCCAGGTGGTGGACAGTTTTGGGTCTCATCACCATAAAAAGGGTAAAAAAGGGGGCCTGCTTTTTGCGGGGGATAACACGCCTCTACATAACATCAATTAGGTACCCATACAGAGAGGTACCTCTTTCATGTCGTACACGCTCAAATTTATTATACCAAGTATTAGTATGATGGTGATAAACACATAATATTTTAGCCACTCAAGAGAATAACGGGAATTTTATCTGGTTATAAGGATGAAATGTTAAAATTATTAGGTATTCATATACGAAGTACGTGAAGTCACCTTTCGCCGCTACCTCAGGTAAATTATACTTGATACTCTTGCTATAAGAATTGAGAAACCTTGGAAGTCTTTATTGTAATCAAAAGAACTACAAGTTCATATACTCGACGCGGCTTGCGCCTTTCGTTTTCTAGGTTTCTTAAGCAACTTCTCAACCTCTTTGGGGCCTCTTATTCTCAAGCTCATCTCCTTCATGAGATCGCCCCATACTACATTGCCTTTACATTTTGGACAGTGCCCAGATATAGGTATGATATGCTCGCCGGCCTCCTTTCCAAGCATATGTTTACTCCAGCATGTCAAATGCCCGGTGCCCTCGCAATCAGGGTTTGAGCAGGTTGCATAGAGTCCCTTTCCAGGATCAAGGTGTTCCTGGCAGATTATGCAATTACCTTCCCTCTCAAAGTCGTATATGGACTTGGTCTTAGCTACATAGCTCTTCATCGGAGCATAGTCAAGCGGGAGAACATGGATACCCCAAGGCTGCTCTGAGTCGTTTTCATTATCGGAGCTTCCGCTATTTCTCAGCCTTGTGCGCGCCGGGTCGAAATGAGTTAGCACTCTAATTGTATTCCGAAGAGGTTCGTCTATCCGGGAAGTACACCATTTCCTCCACTCTTTGAAAACCTCAGGGACGAAGAAGTGAACATTTAAAGGCAACCTTGAGAAACTAGGAACGCGAAGGAGAAGATGAACGTTCGATAATATAGATGTCAGGTTATGCCGTGGGCGTTTAGGATAGCCGTTTCGTTTCCTGCCTGCAGCAGCGGTAATCCGAGATTCGGATGGAATATGCAGTGACACGTGGGGATTGTTGAGGGCCCATCTAAGGGAACAGTCAGCTTACACAAGAGAAAAATATAACAGCTCCTCAGCTAAGATCACATACTCAAATTTCAAAGCGGTTACCATTCCGGGGAAGCCTGACACAAGGCCAACCATCTCCCATGGCCTCAACTTGCTCTTCGCTGTGCGCGCGGCGCCACCTTTGGCCTCGCCATTATGCTGCTTAAGCCGTCGAGGCGGATTAGGGGTCGAACCAATATATAACGAGGAATTGCGGACGGTTGATCGTAGTATATATACAGTATATAATGGAGGGATGGGTTTCGATAGTGTAGACATTTTCTTTGTGGTTTGGCGCGTCTTAAGAATGAGTCTTGGAATTTCTAGTAGTGAGATGAGATAGGTACCCGCTGCAAGGAGCCGATTCCATTTCTAGTACGAATAGACAGTTTAATTTGATATGTTTGATCGACTTTGCGCCGCCGCTGCCGACACCTGGAAGGTATTATGAAAAATATCCGAAAAGGACGAAGGAAGGTATTTATTATTGACATTGTACATTAGAACCGTGTACGACGTCACAAGCAACATAAGCGTACATGTAGTGAAAACCATTGAGAGATAAGGTTTAACGTAGTGGGGTGTTATGTGGGGTTGACATACATGTAGCCGCATGGGTGTGTACAATGAGGAGCCTCCTAAAACTACATAATTCAGTTATCGATAAATACCTAGTTAATACCTGTTTATGACTTCAGAAGCATCAACTTTTTTACAAAGAACATTGTGTTTTGCTAATGTACAATTTAATAGGTTATGGTCTCGTCTTACTCGACATAATATCGCCAATATCCCAAACCACATAGTAATCCGAAGTCTGCTCAGAATTATTCATTACATAGTACGTAAGTACAAAGGTAGGTATTAGGCCTTTTATAACAGACCTTGCTTCTGCAAATCATAGTAGACCTTCTCCGGCATGACGTTGCCTTCGGCATCTTCCATTTGGACCACGCTCCCGTCATCTATTTTATCCTTACGCTTATCCTTCTGTATCTTTTCCCATAACCTTAGTGCTTCGTCAATCCCTGTAATGTCTCGGAAGAGGCTGGTGTTTGTGATTCCTAAACATTTTAGACCATAGATATGGCGTGCCTCGTTAAAATGCTTGTCGAAAGCCCTCCTTCCCATGTACACAAAGTTACCACAGATCTCGCAGGGGAACTCGACACCCAGGCCATGAAGCTTGTACAGCCAGAAAGGAATAGGCTTGCCATCCCAAGCGAGCGGCAGTTTGAGCGGATTGTAAATCTTGTCCTCATCATCATTATCCTCGCCATCTTCGGCATCCTTGCTGTTCGATGTCGTGGTTGTGGCGTTGAATAGATTCTCTAGCTCTTGTTGCCTCTCACGCTCTGTCATGCCTTGCTTCCGTTCCACGTTGACTCTAGTATCGCTTCGTTCGGTACTCATCGCGCTGGCAAGACGCTTTACTCTGAACTCCCTTTCTGCAATAGCTCGCTCTTTGAGTCGATGCGTAGAATTGTTTCCCTTGCTGGCATGGTTAGACCCATCCCCGTTTTCTTCAGACGTGCCTTGCAGTCTCTGCGCGCGCTCGGCTGCTGCTCGAACATGCTTCTTGCCTGAAAGATGGCCCTTATATACGTTCTCATTCTTAAACTCTCTCTCGCAGTCGTCGCACCACACAGCTTCAGCTGTGGATGCCTGCCTTGTACCACTACTGGACTTTCCATTCTGCTCCTCCCTTTTCCAATCCGCGATTTCATCCCGTTCCCAGGCAGAATCAAATTCTTTGTCGAAGTCGGCAATCACCTTGTCGACATTTTCTAGCGGTCTTGTCTTCCTCATGAAAGTCTCAAGGTCTAAAGCGAGCTGGCCAACATATTTGAAATATTGGTCAGTCATCTTCTCGGCTCTTTTTACCCCACCAGCACCGGGGGCGAAGTTGTCAAACGAGTCCAAGTATTGGAGATAACTTAATCTTTTCGCGTTTGGAAGGTTCAGGTACATCTCGTGGCAAGCGTGTAGATCGAAAAAACGACCAAATCCCTCCTCGCCGGTGAACATGGTGTCCACAATGCTGGGTTCGGCTTCAGCATCGGGTCCCTTTTTAGGTCGATACGCACGCTCAAGATTCTCGACGGGTTCGTTGGGATACTTCGCATGAAATCTCTTGATATCAGCTAGTTGCTTATAAAATTCCTCCATCGGGTCACCGCTGCCAATCTGTTGGATTTCGCGCGATCTCGATCCATCTGCATCGCGATAGATAGACAGAAGCTTAGAGGATTGTGATGATATGCGATCGAGGAACTGTGCTATTTGATGATCTCGTGCTAGGCGATCCCGTATCTGGAATGCGTAGTTAGCAATGAATATCATATGTGTGAATCTAATGAACTCACGTGTTTGGGTTCATCGCTAATTCGGTCCGCGATGCCCTGCTCAAGGCGTTCCAGGTCCTCATGTAAGAACCTTTGCTCTTCTAACAGCATCTTAACTCAGAAGACCTTAGTTATACTTATTACAAGTTTTATCGTAGTCGGATTGGTCCCTTAAGATAAGAAAAGAAATACTAAGAGCGACGAAGAAAACGTGATTTCAGATAGGTGAACATGGGAAAATGATAATGATGAGGCTGAACAGAAATTGGTTGAGCCTTGAAGTGAATTTGTTTACGGCCAATTAAATGATGTTTCCCAGCTCACGTCGCCACAGTAGGTACCACAGTACTAGCTTTAAGTACATCGAGTTAGCGGGCTTTAGTGGGCCAACTACCTCTAGCAGGTACTACCTATTGCATTTTTAGTAGGTACCTATGTTTTTAGCCACAGATCGCATCAGGCTCCATAAAATTCTCCAGCGTAGCTCAAACTCAACTTCCTCAACCTCGAATTTATTAGTTGTTTTTGCATTTCTTTACATCAAAATCCACGCGCAACCCTCGATATTTAGCGCGATTCGAGTGTCATTTACTTATAAGTTAATACGCGACTAGATTTATTCCGCATACAGAATTCATCATGGCGGAAGGTGGTGGTATTGACCGTCGCGCCGACGAGAAGATGGAGTTTTCCACTTCTAAAGAGGTCACGGTTCACCCGACCTTTGAGTCTATGTCATTGAAGGGTAAGAGTAGATATTTGACTTGATAATCCTAGTTCCATCCTCAACAGGATACTAACAGTTACCTCGTATATACAGAAAACCTCCTTCGTGGTATCTACGCGTACGGCTACGAATCTCCCTCTGCTGTTCAGTCTCGAGCTATTGTTCAAATCTGCAAAGGACGGGACACCATCGCCCAGGCACAATCGGGTACCGGAAAAACTGCTACATTTTCCATTTCTATGCTTCAAGTTATCGATACCGCAATCCGCGAGACCCAAGCCCTCGTCCTTTCACCGACCCGTGAACTCGCCACTCAGATCCAGTCCGTGGTCATGGCCCTGGGCGACTATATGAATGTTCAATGCCATGCTTGTATTGGCGGAACCAACGTCGGAGAGGATATTCGAAAACTGGACTATGGTCAACATATTGTCTCCGGTACCCCTGGTCGTGTAGCCGATATGATTCGTCGCCGTCATCTGCGGACGCGCCAGATCAAGATGCTTGTACTCGACGAGGCGGATGAATTACTCAACCAAGGTTTCCGAGAGCAGATCTATGATGTGTATCGATACCTGCCTCCCGCAACCCAAGTAGTTGTTGTCTCAGCTACCCTCCCGTACGACGTCCTGGACATGACAACCAAGTTTATGACGGACCCCGTCCGTATTCTTGTTAAGCGTGACGAGTTGACGCTTGAAGGCCTGAAGCAATACTTCATTGCCGTTGAGAAAGAAGACTGGAAATTCGATACGCTCTGCGACCTTTACGATACCCTTACTATTACCCAAGCAGTTATCTTCTGCAATACTCGACGAAAGGTGGATTGGTTGACTGACAAGATGCGCGAAGCTAACTTTACCGTCAGCAGCATGCATGGAGATATGCCTCAGAAGGAACGTGACAGTATCATGCAGGACTTCAGACAGGGTAACAGCAGAGTTTTAATATCGACAGATGTTTGGGCCCGCGGTATCGACGTCCAACAGGTCAGCTTGGTTATTAATTACGATTTACCCAGCAACCGAGAGAATTACATCCACCGTATTGGTCGAAGCGGTCGTTTTGGCAGGAAGGGTGTCGCAATTAACTTTGTCACCAGCGAAGATGTCCGAATCCTCAGAGATATCGAATGTGAGTATTACCATACCAAAATATTGTGCTATGCTAATAGACGACAAGTGTATTACTCAACTCAAATTGATGAAATGCCGATGAACGTAGCAGATCTCATCACTTAATTACTCTTCGATGAGCGGTTCTGCTCGGAACTGATAAAATAATACAGCAGATTAGCCAAACAAGGTTCAGAGGGTGTTTTGGTCGTGGGAGGAAATGGGCATGTCGTTTAGAAGTAAGTTTTTAAATTTAGCATCACTGTATACGTGAACTAATTTGTATACATAGCGCCGTATCTCAATTATTGCACTACTCGCAGAATCCGATACTTTTTACAGATCACGAGCTGTCATTTGAGCCATAGGACTTCTTGATCCTCGGCATATACGTGCGTATGAACACTTGAAATTTCGAGGGCTCAATAACCGAATGAATGAGCCCTTGCAATGGCTTATAGTACAAACGGAGACAAAGCCAACGTTAGCTACTAACCCGTGCTCAATTATCTAGATTAAGGGTTGTCCCGATATGATAAAACTCGCCTGCGGTGTGCATGCTATCACTTGAGTATTCTCTTGGTTTTAAATGATCATGCGACAAGTCAACATGTTTAATGAGGTTTGTTCCATCAAGTATGGGTTTAATGATTCTAACTATACCCGGTCCTAAGTATGAGGGTATTGGGATACGAATTCATTTTACACGAAGTACCTACGTGATGATGGAGTTTGGTTCGTGAATATCAATGCACTATCAAATGCGGCCACTTGAACGGGCAAGCAACGCAAGTTATATCAGGATAGTTTATTACTTCAAATCCTTTAGTAGCAGCTTAGGTAGGAATTTCAATAATACCTAGGTAAATATTCAAATATATTAGAATCACCTATTACTTCGTAGTTGCTAAACCATTAACTTAAGAGCAAGTAGATATTAATAGCAGTGAAATCGACCCGAGTCTTCCTTGGGAAAAGATAATCTTCCACACCAGTAATAATTGCAAAGAACGTTCTCTGCTGCCCCCAGTTCCGATCTCAAGAACATGAACATCCGTACCAACAAATAACCAGTTACGCCTGAATAATATTTCAAAATTTGTAATATAAAGGAAGCAATCTTTTGTAAAAGAGGATTAGACTGATCAGGTCTGATCCAGCTGGAGCTCCATTACAGCCAGGGCGCTTCCGAGCGGCTTCGTGACTTTGATGAGCTGCAGCTTGGGATCAGCCATCTTGAACAGTTCTTTCCAGCCGTCGAGATTGCGCTCTACGCTGTTGAAGAGAGCCATCATAGCTATATCCAGGGTCCTAAGGAGGCGATATTAGTATCGACACAGACTAGATGTAGGTTAGGTACCTGGGTAGGTAGTCTCATATACCTAGTTTTACGCTCTTCAAGTGTGCTCAGCGTGCCGCTGTGTATTGCGATATTATCCATAACGACGATCCGAGCCTCTGGCTTTTTCCTCGCACCGCATAGCTGCGCCTGCAAGATGCGCACTGCGTCCTGGTCCGAGTAGTGGTGTAATATGCGTCTTAGGAGGTAGACGTCTCCGGCGACGGTCTGCGGCTTGAAGAAGTCGTACGCCATGAACTTGAGGCGGTCTCCTAGCTCCTCCACGTCGACCTCCTCGGCGAGAGCTGTGTTCGAGTCCTGCACGATGAAGTTCAGTGAGGGATTGCAGGATGCGATGGCTTTGGAGCAGTGCCCGTTGCCGCCGCCCACGTCGACGACGGTCGAACCGAAGGGAAGCGCGGCCCAGTCGTATCCGGAAACCAGGTGTTCTGCGCTGAGCTGTCGCCGCTTGGCCATGCCGGCCATGGCACGCGCGTACCGCTCTGCCTTCATAGAGGTCTCCGTGTTCATTCGCTGTTGCGCGAAGAAGCCGACCGTTGACTGCCCAACACCAGTATTCGCGAGGTCAAGCGCGGTTTGGTGTTGAGCACTACTCATCACGCCTTGGATCGTAGCAGGTGCGACAATGTCATTACTACCGGCACCAGCGGTACCAGTGGACCATCTACGACTCATAGCCCTGGTCTCCGTGAAGAAAGCACTAGAGCGTAGGGACTCCTGCGTCAGCCACTCGACGGCGGCGCCGGTGTCCTCGTCCAGCAGGACGCGGGAGTTGCGGTTGTGCGCGACGATGCGGGTGCCTGGCTCGCGGAAGATGTGGTACGTCATGAGAAGCTGTAACACGCGCGTGCACTGCGATGTGTCGACGCCAGCGGCCCGGGCCAAGTCTTCGTACGTGATAGGCGTGCCGTCCGCAGGGACGAAGGATGCTAGCCTGAAGTGGCAGACATATTGTAGCGCCGCATGAACGCGGTGGCCCTGCGCGATACCCATTACGTCTGCTGGAAGTTAGTACCTGGTGTTCCCTTTGTGGGAATCATATCGGTCAAGAGACCTGGGATTTGTTGAGACGTACTAAGAATAAGTTAACAATATAATTCTTTTGTTAGTCGGATGATACTGAAATAAAATCACGACTACTAATTCAAAGAAATATCCTTCTGTCTCCTTTTGATGTACTAACCATTCAATAGGACCAGTTACTAGGTGGTTCAGCTTATCGCAGGCCTCGAGCAGTTTCGACCTCGCAATGCTGAGGCTTTTATCGCCATGATAATCCGTGTAAGCGTGGCGCGGTAAGCTAGTCTCGAGAATCTCAGCTTGCGTCCTGATGATATCCGCAAGGGCGGTTACTGTCATTTGGTCACCCATCAGAACTGATATTTTCAAGCTGGGTTAAAAAAAAAACAAATAGGTACTCTTTTTTTTTTTTCACCAGCTCTGTGATTGTTGAGTAGGTAGTTTCTGAAAAGGTACCGGAGCCCCAAAGTTTGGGTTGTCGGCTGGATGTCTGAGGTAGAACATCTAGGGCGCCATCCTATGCATGAGGTACAGTCTAGACTTATAAAAGCCGCACAGGGTATCTTGCCATCCCATACACATGTCGCACAAGGTTCGTTATCTGAACCTTTTGGCCACCCGGTTTCTCGGAGCGCGGAGTTAATCATTGGAGATATGTCTATTGGTGAGTAGAAGTACGGGGTTCCCACGGGGAATTTTGGGGGCCAGGGGCGCTCGTCGGCCGAGCAAGGGAGCTGATTGTCCAAAAAAGGTTTATGATAAGTGAGGGGAGAAAAAAGCCGGTTACGCGGACCGTTCCGTTGAGCACAGCCAAGTATGTTCCCCAACCATCCGCACCGCCTTGAGCGACCCTTTACGTGCGAAACTACTGTGCGTACGAGGGTATCACAAGTTACTTGGCAGTCAGATGGAGGTCTCGGGTATCTTCGTTCTTGATTTTACAAATCTCAGATTGTGATGCGCAACTTGGGAATTTAATTCGCCTTATCATCATCAAATCCAAGTTTCCCGCTGTCAAGACACGGGTATAACAATGCACTGCTCCCACGGTATTACGCCCGAATGTGTTTGCGCCGCAATCAACCAATCCTCATTGAGACACTATGTCATTGTATTCAGTTGGAAAGAATAGAATTCAGAAGAATAATGAAACTAACACAGGAGGGTGAGACACAAACTGTGATTGGAAAGCTCGAATTATTCATTTTTATATAGTTATCTTTATCCTCTTATAGTCCCCTTATAGTCTTGGTTCATATTATGAAAGGAATAGTTGCTAACTATTGAGACAATGGAAGGAGATAGACCCTCAGAACAATGCTATTAGTTAGATATTTAGAAGTTGAACCAACCTCAATTAGCTATCACTTCAGTTCATGTGTGCAAGCGTCTTCCACCGACAGTAAATACTATTAACAATCTTAGAAACATGGCTAGGTCCGACGTAAAGATGCTGAGCATCGGCTTTTCAATGAGTGATAAAGCCGAGAATACAGAGCACGTAAGATCGCTTCTTCGGACCTGCCGCGCTTTACTCGACAAATACCGGAAGAGCCCATCCGAGTTTGACCTGGACGATGCTTTCTTTGCTGTGCAAGACGCCTTGATTATCGCCAGCGACCCGGGTGTCTGTGAGTATCCCCCTCTTGCAACCTGCTACCTCTACAAGGGCCACGTCTTATGGATTATGAAGAAGCATCAAGAGGCGCAAAATGCGTACCGACTTGCGTCCAAAACGCTCGGAAATGGACCTGCTGATCGTAAAGCCTCAGAACAAGCTGTTTCCTATGCGGCGGAAGTAGACCAGAGAGTTCGAGATGAGAAACGGAAAGCTGGTTTATGGTCAGATACTTATGACTTAGATTTTCCAGACATCGATAGTTGGCTCCAGTCTTGTTGTGAGCCCAGTGACGAGAAACCAGTCAGTACCGGCATCCATTATGCCTGCCCCCCTGTCCAGGACTTAGGAGCGAAAAGGGCCCCTCGTATCAAGGCACCCCGGTTCCTTCACAGGCCTCATCAGCCTGTTCAATGTTATGAAGCTAGGATTGAAGACCTAGTTCCCCCCAGCCCTGGAACAAGAAAGCTTAGAAGTATGCGTGGACGACAGATAGATTCAACTAGCCATCGCGCATATTAGCATCTTCTCCCATGAATGATGTAAGGACTGCTGGTCTACTGAAATGCCCAACACTGAGTTTCCGGCTGTCAGCGATCCAGCCTCAAATAGGTAAATAGTTTGTATATTGCCATAGGTGTATTGGCTCGTTTTGGTTGCATCGCTTACATCTCCTGGGTATGTTTGGACTATGGGTAGAATAGAGAATAATAGACATATTTAATATGTATAGGTCTACTAAGGATGATGGATGCGCATGTGATCCTGCCTTGTTATTTGGTGATATTACTTGGTGCATTGATCATTCAGTTAAACGCTATGTCAGGTAACTAGGACGCTACTGTGTATTGGAGCTGATATATATGTAGCTGATATATAGGTATGTAGTATATTGTATTTCGTGGCACTCAACCTTCATGAACTATTGGTTTATTTGATTGCGACATCCATATATTGCGACCACTTATCTTGGGATAGAGTAGTTGGGGTATAATAAAATTCATTACTTAGATAACTAAAGCCGTGAAGTCATTAAGTCGTATAGTCAACTCTTGGAAATATACGCCCGCTTCGCCTCTCCTGTCCCAAATGTGTACCCCTTAATCATAAAGTTTGCCCATTCGATAGCCCCATAGTTAAATTATTCATAAACTGCCTCTCGTATCTCATTAACCCTTTTGCATTAATGTCTTACACGGTGGATGTGCTGCGCACGTGTCCACGGTAGCCGTACTGCCAATCGAAGACAACGTTGAAGAATAGGAAGAAGCTGAGTTATGGGTTAGTAAGGGTTCAATGTTGTTTCAAGTGGGATATACGTACAAGGCGATGAAGCTGAAGGCTTCGACGGTATGAGCAAGGGCGCCAGCATATTCGTATGACCAGTCCTCAGCGGTAAAGACAACTGCGACCAGCCAGAGGTAGGAGAATATGACGTTGAATAATAAAATAGACCCAGGGTAAGAGCCAATGACGAAAGAGACTAGGAAGAATGCGACGGTAAGAACGGACTGGGAAGCAATTATTGTTAGCTGGTTCGGATCTGTGATCTTTTATGATTCGTAGGACTTACAATAACTTCCTCGTAGATGATACGACCTGGTACATAGCTGCTCTCAGAGATGAAGTAGGAAATAATGCCCATCACAATGACAGCGGATATCCAGATTAGCGCATTGCTAATGAGGAAAAAGGGAGGGAGCGAAAAGCGCGATCCGTCTGTTCGAGCCATTTCTGATGATATGGTATATATGGTATTAGAGTTGTTGTTTGTCGTTGGCTTAAGCTTTGGCTTGTTAAGAGCAGATCTACGATTCTATCGCGGGGGTGGAACACCAGGCAGATTTCTGAGAAGGATTGGTGATTGACAAGAAACACAGCGGTAAAGGGATAAGAGCAGCAAACGAGGCTTTAATATATGTAGTCAGTATATATGGTCTCGTCAGATCGGATCACGGCTTTGGAGGCTGGCTTGCATTGCGTCTTTGATATTTAGGTTATGTGACTTACACGTCAACCGCCGACTCCATTTCCTGATTTTGGAGCTTGCAGGGGACCTGTTAGCAACCTATTAAGGCCCTGGAAATGTGTACTTCACCGCAAGTTCCGGGCACTAATGCGCCGTAGATCTGGCCGCCAAGACTTGTGAAGCTTTGACAGGCTGATTGTTGACGAATGAGATTGAGAGTTTAGGACAATACATTACGTCACTAGAACGTGATTAATGAAATGCGTTATAGGTAGGGCTGCGCTGTTTGACCAGCCTGCTGCATTTCTGCTCGTTGACTTGTCAATTGAACTAAGAAACATCTAGAATCCCTGGTTCGAGGCCGCATGTTAGGCAAGGCGGATTCGATGAAGACGTGACAAGAAGCTAAGGCTACGAAAATCGTAGAACAACAATCTAAATTATAGTGATCTACTAATAACAAGCTATAGTCTAGACTGCCTAGGTACCTACCTAGGTGTACACTTTTTGATGGGGATTGTAGACATTCTTAGAAAATATGATTACCTTGGTGGCTCTAGGTAGTTTGTTTTTAGGTTCTCATGCGCTCCGTTTAGGCGTAAATACTCTCAACCTAGGTGCAGGGATACTTGAAAGACGAAGAATTAAACCCACACTGTGAGGGGTAGAAAGAACAAACAATTGGGCTGACTTCTTGTTATATTTGGTTCTTCTCGTACGACATGTTAACTATCCTCTTAGTTAAGGTATGCCCTCGAACCATAACACTTCCGATTCTTTCTCTTGCAGTGTCGACTTGATACAATTACCGCCTACCTACCCGTAACGAAGCATAATAATGTTAACCTAAAAAAGTTTGGATATTGATACTAACTGGGCACTGTATAGTCTGAGTTGAAGTTTATGAATTAGGCAGTTAGTTTTATCTTTCCTTCCTTTCAAATGAGGGCCGTAGATCATAGAATGGGTTGTGTTTTACATTGATATTTTCCCACAATTCGGCTGCTTTGAAATAACTAAGGCATTGTTGAGGGTTACACATCACACTCTTTTTATCGGAGCTTAACCATAAGATATATTTAGTACTTAGGTAATATTGTTGGCGTCCTAGTCTCTGTTGTTTCCGTAAGCCTTCTAGCTAAAGCTTTACTCCTCAAATCTTTTACTGCTATGTCCACATGAGTGCGCAGGATAAAGGAAACAACAGTACAGAAGGGCCTGAAAAGTCTCTCGGGCAAGAGCATCTTGCGAAGTCCTATGCTGATAGGTATCATAATAAGCGAAGCGCGTAACATGTAAGGGTTGCTGGCGTTGATTGTTGCGCGTACTTGGTTCTGGGTACGAGCACCGGCGATAAATGCCGAAGCGATCATGTAAACGAGATGGAGAAGGAATATCTGGAAGATTTACATTAGAAAGACGTTCGGAGAGGGAAAATAGGGATTATATTGTTAGCAAAATACAAAATTTGAACGCGGATAACTTACCAGCACAATGATATTTATTGCTTGTAGCCATTTGTCAAGCGGACTCAAGTCACCGCTGAATACTGAACGTAGGAGGAGTTTTAGGAGGCCACAGAGAGGCGAATGTATAAGAGAGCCGAATAACGCAAGCTTGGGAGCGCGCCAGGTAATATAACTACCGTTTTGATTTCTGCTTCGGGCTCCTATTGACGCGACCAGCTCTTGTAAGCCATATAAACTAGCTGTACCGTATATATCCATTGTTGACCAGGACATATCAAGTACAGCCATGTCAAGTACGTCTATATCAAGCACAGGAATATCCGGAAGGGGAAGGGATATTAGACTACTAATTAGAGGAGGGCCAGGCTCTGGATTACTGATTGGAGCGATAGGAGGCGGAAACATATCTTGGGGTGAAGGCGATACACTGGTTCTTAATGCATAATCATATGCCTGGCCGAGAACCCTTAGGAAAAGCTCAAAGTTGGGGTCGTCGTGGGACCGGAACTTATTTAGGCCTCGGTGGTCAGTATCAAGTGCAATCAGTCTTCCATGACGAAGATGGCCATGCTTCGGTTTAACTATCTGAGCATATGAGTTAGTTATTAACCCTTCCCGTGCTCGAAGAATTTTTTATAGGCGCTTATGAAACAAGCTTACCCAACCTAGCACAAATTTGCCAATTCTTTCAGGTCTTTTTTCAACAATGTCATAAATATACGGTTGTATGTCTTCAAGATGATATTGGGTTACGTATGCGTCGTAAAATTCAGACTCAAGATCCAGGAGCTCTGAACCATCAGCCGACATAAGCTCGAGCATGGTTGTCGATGAGCCGCGAAAATAGGCCGAGCAGGACAGGCATGATGCGATAAAAGCAGCGTTACTGCCTTGATGAGGAACACCAAGAAATATAATCCCTTTTGTCATCGCCGCAACATTCTTCGAACGAGCTTTGGCGAGTAATAAAGCCTAGAAAAGAGGTAGCTTGGTTAGTTGACTAGGAATTATAGAGAACGGATAACTTACCTTTTTCAGCAGTATCCCGCCAAAACTATGAGCAATAAAGATTATAGGCCGCGTTGGGTTTGCCTATATTATAAACCTCCTCTTTAGCTGCGGACATGTAATTTTCCTTGTATCAATTTTGAGTCTTTCATACCTTGTGTAAGCTGTGAATATGATCTAAAAGTTCGGACGCATACCACTGGAGCCCCATGTCGGCAGCATTAGAGTCCCACCGAGTCTGATGGTTGACTTTCATAACTCTTATGTTTTCGAGACCTTGTGACTTTGGAAGAAGGTCTTTTAGCCAGTATACGTTGCTTCCGTTATCCATCCTATAGGTCCACGCGCTATCAGGGTTCGAACCGAGACCATGAATAGCGATGATACTTCCTTTCCTGTCAGCCCCTGCATTTTAGCTTAAAGAGAGAAGACTTACTCAACCATGGTATTCATACCGGCGTCATACATGATTTCCGTAGTCCTGAAAGCAGGATGCACGGTGTAAGGTGTCCAGAAATCCATTAAAGTTGGTGCAACAGTGTGCAGTGGCGTCAACGTCACGCACCAAGACAATAATATTGCGAAGAGAATATGGTGTCCAATTGTGAGTAATATCTGGGAGATGCTTTGCGTTGCATGTCCCAAGAGCTTACAAATAAATATGAAGTAGTAATAAGCGAGACAGAAGCTAATTACCATCAGTCGCCAGCAAAGTCCAAGATGGAAGAAAAGAACTGCATTGGCAGCGAAGAAGACATGCTGCCCCCATTGGATCTGGTTTCCCCCGTAGATGACTTCGTCATCGGCGAATCTATAATTGGGAGGATTAGGTATTGCATCGGACATCTTCCCGCCACCAACCGCTCTCGTAGGCAGTCAAAACGAATTAGTTCACATCGAGTACTTTGGCATAGAATCATTGATTCTATTACGATGTGGCTTATTTGAAGGATAAATTGTTAAGTGAGGCAACCCTTGGGAAATTCGGCGTGTAAAAATTATCGGGTACTGCCCAAGACACGTCGACATGCATTGGGCTGAATGCTTATTAGTGGGAGAATCTGCCCCAACTACCACGCAGCAACAAATGGTGAAATATTAATGTATTCCTCAGCCAATTGTCAGTGAGATTGGCAGAGAAATTAAGATAGCTGAGTTGCCGCTCCACACCACCAATTTCGATACTCTGGCCGAGCCTTGCTTGATCACACCAAGTATACCACTGACCATGAAGGGAGCAGCAAGAATTTCGAGACACGAACCTAAGGGGTTATATCCGTACTTATATCTAATTTGACCTAGAGATGGAAGAAATCGTTGACACGGACATACCACCATTTACTGTGGAAGAGGACCTGTATAGCAAACTGGCTGACAAGTGGGTTCCAAATGATGCAGCCTTGCGTCTTCCCGATGAGCTAGACTGTCCGGTCTTGGATATGATGTATCCTCACCTTCATCTGTTCTCCCGTAAAAGTAGCTCGCACATTGACCCTATACACGAACATAAGGCTAAAGGGCGAGTGATCTGCATCACCGAAGACCCTGGCTTACACCTTGTATGGTATTATGATACCATATTTATAAAGCCGTTGCCGCCGCAACTGCTAAGTTACACGTTCTGGAATGGATTTCTCAAGTCGTCGAGCATTTATCGACCTGTGGCGCTTGGATATGTTAGGTCGTACGCTCATCTGATCCGCCATCGCTCCGACTTTCTCATCGCACAAGCCGAGAATCTTATCCCTGCTTCTACGACGATGAAATACGGCGACTTTGCTCGATTTATTGAAAAATTCAGACACATCTCAGATGCGAGTGTTTCGCCACGGTGGAAGTTCGGCCAGTTCCGTCTATCACGGCTGAACTGGGCTGTGCGATTCTTACAACCCAAGGTGTCTGGTCGTCGCGGCTTAATGCAACGACTGTTCTACCGAGAGCGATTTTGGGAAACGCGTCACTTCATACAAGAATTTGCGGCCCCTCTGATTTTTATCTTTGCGGCATCCTCTCTCATCCTCGCTGCGATGCAAGTTGTTTTAGCTGCGCGGCCTGACGAAACATGGCCTGCATTCGTAGCCGTCAGTACTTGGTTCTCCGTGGTCGTGATAATTGCGCTCGTTGCTTGGGTTGCGTTAGTAGTAACTATGATGCTGGTAATACAAGGCTGGCAATTGTCTTTTGCCTTGTTGAAGACACGCTGATATGGGATACCCAAAGTGTGGTTGGCAACTTGATAAGTGCCCCTTTTGATGGATCAATACTGTTTCGTCGTTCGTTGATTGATAGCCTTTTTACCTTGTCGTACGATTAATATCCATTAGATGCCTATCAAAGAATTCTTCAGCTAGTTACCCTTCGTTGTCTCCTTAAAAGCTTGGTTTATTAGAAGGTGAAAATGTGCGCCGGGGATTTCGTAGGTACCGCGGTGTCAGTCTCGGGGTAACTGCTCCTTAACCGGATATAAGTTAGTGTTCTTTCCCCCACGGTTTCTACTAAACTAAACGTAGAATCGGCGTTTAAAAAATAAGCTTGGGCATGGTGTAGTGCTCGTTGTCGTAAGTGTCGTATCCCAACGCCAACCAGGAAATTGGGATTAAGTGGAGATAAAATCTGGAGATGCTGACAAATTGAGCATCAAAAAGGAGAGACCATGGCAGTTAATAGCCTGTTGGTAACTTCGATTGTTTATGAACAATCAACTATAGCAAAAAGGTTATTCGGCTAACCTAGTCTATTTCGTTCCCAATCTCTCAAATAGGTGGTATTTTCACCATGTCGGTCAACGCCACACCACTTGATTCAATACACTTCTGCGACTTATGCAACAAACCCATAGCCACAGGTTTGCTAACATCTCCTTTTAACTCCGATAGAGATACGTAGCTAACCATATCTCGTAGAATCTTCCTATAAGCGTCATATCGCTTATTGCCGTAGGGCTCAAAGTCGCCCCAAGAAACGACCTCGCTCTTGTAGGGAATGTCACTCTGCAAAGGCGAAGTGTAGTTTCGAGACCGAGTGCGCGCGCTGCAAAACTAGAGGTCTAACTTGTGTCTACGAGACGTCTTGCACTCCTTCTACTGTTGTTAGCACTAGCACTAGCACTAGCACTAGCAGCGGTAGCGAATGTATTATATCTGGATCGTCAGATAATTACAATGACACACAAAGCAATGCTGTTGGATACCATTTCGGCGCGTCAACGAGCCTCGAGTTGCCTGCCTCATCGCCTCGATCCTTAATCGAGCTTCGCGCTGACCCAGTTGCTTGGCATAGTGCCAAGTTCATCTTAGAAACCATGAGGGGGTTACCCCTTACGATGCTCGATAGGGAGAGCTTCTCGTGGTATAGTCATGGCTACTGGTTTCAAACGGAGCTGCCTCGAGATATTGCGAAATGCTCAGCCATAGTAAACATATATAACAGGCGCCATGACCCTACGACAGAATCCGTATGGTCCATGATAAATGAAGAGAATAGAGAACTTCTCCGCATTCTGCCGTCATGCTCGTTTAACGATATAGTCTCATCTATGCACGCGCAGATCATATACATGATCATGTTCGCTCTAGATAACAATGTTTCGCCGGAAGTTCCCGAAATTCGTTTGCAGATGCTCATGACATTTGACGTATGTTTTCTTCTTGGTCTATTAGCCCGACAGCTTATTAACAATAACTTCAACAGCTTTATGGGAAAAGGAGTAAAGAGTTTGATGCGATGGTATGGTTCCCTACCAGCGACTTCGACAACCCGGACGTGACCTGGGAGGACTGGGTCTACATCGAGTCGCGTCGAAGGTATGTTGGCTTTATCACACTCTCGGATGTAAATGTAAGGTTCCTAACTATGATTTAGGTGTGCCCTCACTTGGTTCCTCTTGAGTCGTGTCATGGACCTGAAATTTGGGGTTATGTGTCCCAGTGTTAGCAATTATCGCGCTCTCCCGCTTCCTTGCCCTGAATCACTCTGGAGTGCCAAAACACGGTGCGGGTGGGAAAACGCTCGCATGGTTCATCTTAAACAGTATAAGTCATCACTACGGACCTTTGGAGACCTATTAGACGCTCGGTTGAGTCCTCATAACTCAGAACACGGTCGGGAGCTGAATAGGTGGTACGCAAACTGCGACAAATTGGGGCTGCTTCTCACACTGGCCACCACTATGGTATAAATAGGGGCCCAATAATGGCGCAACCGATATTATCCAACTAAGGTATTAAGTATATCTCTGGAGATTTCTATACTCCCCAGTCCATATGGGAGTCTAATTTAGTTATGGTTAGAGTTAAATCGTCTTCAAAGACCAAATCCACGACAGGTTTTTCATATAATTATCCTCGCATAACTCTATCAAGAAACTAGGTCCACTCATGCCAGTTCGGATCAAAACTGGACAGGATACTCCCATCTTCAAACTGTGGCCCCTCAGCGTCAAGGATAAATCCCATCTCACACCTATCAAACTCTACTTTCCTCGACCTATCCTCATAGAAGGCGTCAAACCGCGGGGAAAGCGCATCTCTTAGACTAGCAACATTACCAGCCGGGTGAAGTGCCTTCCATGGATAGATGCAGGTTTCTGCTTTACACAACTTCAAGACGAAGAGCAGAGAGTCCAGTCTAGCGACAACTTTATCGAGAGGCGCCCCGGCTATGGTCTCGGGAGCTTTCTCATCTGGGTGCAAAAGATTGACCATTTGCCCTGGATCTGTTGTCAGGTCGTGTAGCTCTCGCTCATTGTTGCACCACACTTGGTAATGCAGATTGTATGTCTTGCTTATAACACGAAGGGCCTTATAGGTGTTGTTCGTATGCAGTCTCGGGTACGAATCAAGGACCTGCCCTTCGTTCGAGGCGAATCCCCAATGTTCAATCGAAGCATGTTCGTGGCGCGATTCTCTAGCTTCTTCGAGCCCCTCTTCAGTTAGCGGAATGGCGAGTCCGTCAAAGTCATCTCTTATAGGAGCGCCTGCTATTTTTAGAAAAGTAGGCGCCAAATCAGTATGAGTAGTCACAATATCGGTAGTCACATTTTTCGGGACACCCGGTCCACGAATAATAAGCGGAATATTGATGTCTTCTTCGAAGCTGCACTGCTTTGCGGGTTGCATGCGATGCTGACCAATGTGATAACCGTTATCCGTGGAGTAGATTATGTACGTGTTGTCTAGAATCTTGAGGTCCTCCAGACGCCGAACAAGCGAGTCTACGATTTCATCAACGCTTTGGAGGGTTCGAAGTCTTTGAACGTAGAAGTGGTCGTTATAGTCAACTGTCTCCTGGCTCTGCTTTGGTAGCTTCCGGATCCAACTGGCGCCTGATGGTTTATCTGGGTTGAAGTTCTCGGTTCGTGGGACTTTGGCACCTTCGAATAGTTTGGCATGCCTCTCGGCTGGTACCGGGGGCGAGAACTCGACCGTTTCTAGGTCACCATGGCCAGCGTCCTTGAAGTTCGGAGCCCATATATTTGCATGAGGACTCACTGGTGCGACGCCAAGGAAGAATGGCTTCCCAGTTTCGAATGCCTCATCCAATAATCCTAGTGCTTTTGATGCAAGAACATCAACGCTGTGTTGCCCTTCATAACTCACTGGCGCATCTTGGTTCCTCTGATAGGTGCTATTCATATACCAATATGTGAATGGATCCAATAGAAAGTCCTTTTTATAGTTTAGTACATGGTCCAAGCATAATGGCCATCCCTGAAACTTACAGAAGCAGTCCAGCCAGCAGCATGGGGCGAATGATAATTATCAACCGAGTGCGCGTTGAAGAGCTTTCCTGTATAATACGTTTCGTACCCTGACTCCTGAAGCCAGACTGGAAGATATTTGTTATTCAACCCCTGGCTAACAAATTTGGGATAGCCACCTAAAAGTTGTTTAGCAATGTTTGTGTCTTTGGTTTGAACGCTCCATACCGTATGGTGGGACAACATTGGTAACATTCGTGTTATGCGCATTTTTGCCGGTGAATATAGTTGTGCGAGAAGGGCAGCAAAGAGCAGTCGTGCAAAAATGTCTCTTATAAAAAGTCCCATGCTCGATGATATGTTTTTTCAAGAGTGGCATATAGTCTACTGAGTTTAAATGTAAGTCTTGGTCATCTGTGAGAATGAATATAATGTTAGGTCGTGATTGTGGCTGTTGTCCAGTCCAGCCATCTGCAAGTACAAGTGGTTGTTGGTCGGCTGGTCCAAACGCTGCTGTCCCGTAGGCTAAGCATGATAGCCATAGCGCCTCAAATAAAAGAGGCGAAGATGAGATTTTCATAATTGATGTTATCCGAAAACTCTGGATCAGGTCTCTAAGGGATATGGACGTCCTGGGTCCTAATGCTAGTAATACTGTTCTTGAGGATTCGACAGAATTGATTCAAAATTATATTATCTGTTTTCATTGGTGACCAGCATACTTTATTTGTGTTAGGAGTAAAAGCTGTAAGGCGTCTACAGGCAGCTAGCCAAATAGACCCCCCCTTTTCCTCTTCTACCAAGGTTATTTCTCTATTTAATGCTAGACAATTCAAACTCAGAAAGGGTGAGTGGACATGCATCATAGCTAAGTCATTCAGTCTTACTAGATTCATTATAACTCTACCCTGTAACCCCTCTTTTCAAATCGTTGTATTGATAAACGAGGAAATACATATAGCTATATGCGGCACAGCAAGCAACCAACCTGTAGATATTTACCTCTCTGCCGGATCTTACCCCGCATTTTCATATACTTTGAGGTAGGATGCTAACTGTGCATCTGCGATACACCACCACAAGCTAGGTGCTAGCCCTACAATATAGGTGACTCGAAAGGCTACTTTTGAGATCTTAGCAGCGAACACTTACTAGTCATGATCAAAGTGTTCCCCATTCCGCCTGTCGTTGAAGCCTGCAAATTGGATGCGTTGGGTGCCTCTTTCACAGGGATGCTATAAGTTCTTGATAGGAGTAAGTCAACATGGGTCGTTGACGTTGAACACTTGTTGCTCCTATCGGCTCTTAAAGCGGCACAGCCTCGGCTCTAGAAGGGGCAATAGAGGCTCTAACTTCTATCTCCTAGTTGAGTTACTCGAATGGTAACGTAGTAACGGGGATATTGGGGTACATATGAATTGGAAGTAGCTCTCAATGGGAATTTCTATTAGATACTCACAACTCTTCGGGTACCCCATCGCCACGTCTTACGTCGGAGTTTCTTACTGACTGAATTTAATTCCCGTTCTCAAGTTTATCATGGCTACTGTAATACCAGTAGAGATATCTGAAAAAGCAGCCTTAGCTGATGACGCCGAACTTGGACCCAGTGAAGAGAGGATATCAGATCCTTTAGGAAACCCCGAGGCGACAACGAAGTTCTGGTTTCAAACATCTAAGCATTACAACCTTAACGATGTTGCAACTCAAGTATATCAATGCTACCCAGCCTTGAGCAACAGTAAATACTGATGGTAGCAGCCAAGCGTCTACGATAATGCAGACATCGCAGCGCAGTATAAGCCTCGAGATAATTGGTATTAGGAAGTTCTTCGCTAAAATATAAAATTTCGTTGACGTAGTCCAGGGAGAACTTACATCGATTTGATCCGAGAGCGCGATGGACTTGGGGGGAAGAGTACCGAGTCGTTCGAAAGATCGACTGGCGCATCATGGCCTGGACGGCTATAATGTTTACGGCCATGGAATTAGATAGAGCTAATCTGTCGCAATCGCTGACCGACAACTTTCTAGATGACCTTGGCCTAAGCACGAATGGTAATTACCCCTCAGCTGCAAATGCTTAGGATATTTTAAAGCTAATATTATAAAAGACTACAACTTGGGAAATACACTTTACGCGCTGTTCTTCTTAGCTGGTGAATTTCCAGCACAGCTATTAGCGAAATGGCTCGGACCAGATCGATGGGTCCCATCCCAAATTATCCTCTTTTCAGTCGTGTCCGCATCTCAATTTGCCCTCGGCGGTCGCGCATCCTTTTTGACCTGTCGCGCTTTGCTAGCTCTCTTGCAAGGAGGTTTTATCCCTGAGGTATGTTACTGCTCGTCACAGAGGCGCGTACTTCGACTTAAAACCTTTGCCGAGTAGTGTGTGCTCTACCTTTCGTATTTTTACAAGCATCACGAACTCACTATCCGCCTGGGGTTCTTTTGGAGCGGCATGTTCATAGCAGATATCCTCGCTGCCATAATTGCATTTGGTTTACTTCATATGCGAGGCGTGGAGGGTCGTTCGGGTTGGCGATGGCTTTTCTTGATTGAGGTAGGGTTAAGCGACACCGAGCTGGAACCAAAATTAACTAACATGTATCAAGGGGCTTATAACTGGGACTATTGGACTCCTTTCCTTTATTATGATGCCACCAGGTCCAACTCAGACAGCAAGTTGGTCACGAGGAAAGGACGGCTGGTTTACGCCACGCGAGGAAATCATCATGGTAAATCGAATTATAAGAGATGATCCAAGTAAAGGCGGGATGCATAACAGAGAACCTGTTACTCCGAGGTTACTATGGAAGAGCTTGACAGACGTTGACCTCTGGTAAGAAACCAAGTTCCATAGGGTAATAGAATTCCGCTAACGAATGAGGCCACTCTACGGTATTGGTCTTACCTTTAACATCCCAACCTTCTCGCCGCAGCAGTATCTTAGTCTTTCCTTACGAGGTCTTGGTTTTGACACTTTCCAAACCAATCTTTTATCCATTCCATACCTAGTCCTTAAGAGTATGAACACCATTCCGGCCCCACTGGAGAAGCCAGCTAAGATATTTTACAGTTTTCAATATGATGGCCCTGGCTACGCTAGCGGAGTACACGGGACAACTCGCCGCATGCGCATCAATCTTCCAATTTTGGTGCCTACCTTTTCTTATCTATTTACGTGTCGTAGATACGACTCAAGTCTCGAAATGGCTGACTTGGGCTATGATTTCATTGCTGCTGGCAGCCCCTCTAGGTATTCAACCCCTAACCCCTGACCCCTCCTTGAAAGAAAACATGTACTCATCCAGGACAGGCCACCCGGTGCAAGTGGGATGGGTATCCCGAAACTCGAATAGCGTTCGCTCACGAACGATAGCGACGGCTTTATATAACATGTTCCTTCAAGCAGGAGTAATTATCTCTTCAAACATCTACCGCGCAGACGATGCACCTCTGTATAGGAGAGGAAATAGCATATTGATCGGTATATTGTGCCTTAATTTGGTACTCTACGCGCTAACGAAGACATATTATGTCTGGCGAAACCGTGTGAGGGATCGGAAATGGGACGCTATGACTTCTGAGGAGAAGCTAATCTATCTTGCGGACCACCAAGATACCGGGAACAAGAGGCTCGACTTTCGACTAGCTTCATAGGCGTAATCATAACGATTGTTCTATTCTAGGTGTAAATAAGACGCATCCCCAGCACATGCTCGAGGATTTTGATGGTGAAGATCAAAGGCTTGCAGCATAGCCTTCGCAAACGCAAGGGCTGCCGACACTGCCATAACATGCATGATCTAGTGGCTAGCACCGAAAATATCAAAAACTCGAGGATACCACTTTTCTGGGAACTGCATCTCCGTTAATAATTTATCATGTTCTGATATGAACCCTTACTGACCTTAACGGCGTATACCACCACACCTGTACCATTGAACAGAGTAGTCGCCGCTATCCAATTAAGCCCGACCAGGCGACTCTGCTCCTCAAATCCGTGCTTTAGCAGCCCGATTAAATTCGGGGCGACAACCGCGCAAAACCCAAACGTAGCAAAGAGTATAGCACGCGCATGCGCCGTTTGCGCACCGCCTATCGAAGGGTGGAATGTCGCATATGAACATAGACCAGCGAGAACAGTGTTAAAGGCCCAATAAGCGACCCTACCGCTGAAGTCGCAGGGCATGCTATAATAAACCAGAGCTATATTTGCTCCCCAGATCAATAGTATGATGCCTTGATAGTCAAGCTTGACTCCAAGCGAGTACGCAGCTTCGCTGTGACACATAAAAGTGTGAAAACTATACTTCAAGTTAGAGTCATATGTCTCCTATATTCCGTAATATTCCGCAGGGAGGAGACACACATAGTCGAGAGTGTGAAACAGACACCGACTCCCAGGAAGTATATACTGCAGACCAGGATATCGGCTGTAGTGGCCACTTTATAACGTGGCGGGATCTCGGTCCTGAAGACATAAAGGGGTAAAGCTAGGAAAATGACCGCGCCGACCACGTGGGTAAAAATGTTGACTATAAGTTGTTAGTAGATACACGAAATCACTCTCCGTCTTGAAAGGAGAGAGAGAAAAGGCCAACCAACGGACCTGTCTCATTGTGTAGATACGACCAACTATGTAAACATGACCATAACGAAGCACATTCCGGTCGATACCCAGTTCGTAAATGCTCACAGCCGCGCCTAGTTTATCGCAAGTAAGCAGTTATGCCCCCGTAGTTCCGACCCCCGGGTCTCTTACTGTTTCCATGCAGCTGTATAATTGAGTCAGTAACACGACTTCAACTAGGTACCTCATATTGGACCTATGCGCAGAAAACTTACGGAGATGCTCCCATTCCAGAAGTCGTACCAGTTTCTCACTTTGCTGTTTGTCAATCGTATATGGGTGATGCTTTTGTGCCGAATCCTTGTCCTGCTGGGATTTTCGAATTCCCGAAACTTTTAGAGGAATAGCTTCAAACCCCGTAGTCTTCTGAATTGCCATCCCTTCTCTCCTTCTGCACGTTATTCGGTCACAAAATATACTGATAACGCAAAGATAATGGCTTGATTAAAGTACATGTGAATCGAATTCGAGAGATGTAGCTAATAGAAAGGCAACAGATGTATAACTACCTAACTGACTGTAACATACAGGTAATGGAGATGTGACCACCCCTAACGCAAACCCTTGCTAACTAAAATAGCCCTTTCGCTTATAGACATGGAAAATATCACTAAGTGGACAAGCTCAATAGTGACCGTCAATAGGCTACCTCTTATCCCGAGTCAAGGCATTTCAAAATCCGAGATACCTAATCTGTAGATCAACGGATACTAAAAGGGAAAACAACTGATGCCTGATGCGCATTCACCAACAACCTTTCACGTACCAGGCCTTCAAAAAGAATTCGTCATCATATAGATGCATCGTATCGGTTTTTCCCCCAACTAAACCAACAGCTATTCAAAATCCCACCAATTTACTCTCTATTCCACACCGCCCAAAGCCTAGCGCCCATATTCAGAATACAATTCCCAACCGAATCCATTATATCGTGGCAGCCCCTCCATTGCTGCAATATCTCCGAAGGATCGCTCCGTAGAGGGCTAGCTAGTCGGTCCACTTATTCAACAGTCCCGCACTGTTAACGGGCCATCTAAGCTGCTGCTCAAAACTCATATGGACTAGAATATGAATCCTAATGCGCCATAGGCTTGGACATATTGGAATATACTAGTATGCGGCCCGAACTTATCACATAGCTTCGAACGTGCTTATCGTAGCCCTAAAGATTCATGTTGCCTACCTATCCACCAAGTCGCTCTCTGGTAACAACAGTCTATCCGAGTCACGCAACACAGCGGAAGGGAACGCTACCAGTAAATCTTCTGTATATTCAATACATGTAGCCGTGCTCATATCGCTTCCGGGGGTATCTATAGTCTAAGCCAACATCCCGCCTTGCTTGCTGTCCTGGCCAATGATCCCGTTTGCAATCCACACCCTATAATGCTAGAAACCCTTCCCTTTTAGACCCAAACGCCAGCTAACCCAACCTGGGAGGAAAACAACCATAAAGGGATTGTCCGTTACTCCGTTAAACCCCGAAAATAATACCTACCAACTCGTTTCTGGTCATGCCGCCTGTACTCGTCTCCCCTTATGAATCGCCAACCCGTGCCCGCCACCACCACGTGAGGATTTTCGGCCCCGCTGCGCCGAGCCAGATGGCGTAAAAAAATCAACAAATCTATTCCTGCTCGATGAACCTTCACTCGCAATGGGACTTAGAGGTCGCCCCTGCTCTGAATCATCATCAATGTTACTGCCTTGGCCTTCTAAGTCTCCCGAAGGAGACGCAGCGCGACCCTCCTCAGCTGCATGCTCTTTCAAAACCGCTGAAACACCTCCCTCACGCTCGATCTCTTGCCATAGATGCTGGTCTCGCGGGAAGTAGATTCGTTGAAATGCCGTAAGACCCAGCTCGAACGCGAGCACGGCCGCTATTGTAGCACCTGCCGCCGTCCACCAACCCAACTTATTCCCGAACTCGTGCAAAAAGGAGCCTCGCACGACATATGGACCGAACTCGGACGGGTGTATTAACGATATGAAAATATTCCAAACGAACCAGCCTAGAATAGAAAGGGTAAATCCGACGAAAGTGATTACCGTCTTGTGATGGCACTCCAGGAACCTACTCACATTCCATCAGAAACGAGACCTAGGTAACAGAGACGGGGAGTGAAAGGGGGAAAAAGGGATGGTAACTTACAGGATCTTGATATTAATTAATACTACGGCGGCGGTAAACGTTAGCTGCCCAAGCGGGAAAAGGGAATTATTCTCGGTAAACAAAATATCCTTGAAGTAGCCCCAGGCCATCATATAGATGACAACCGTGTCGACCGCACCTGTAAACATCCACGCCAAATACTTCTTGACGTTGAATGCTTCACTGCGCTGACCGAATGAATAAAGCTCAGGAACGGCAAGTAGGGTTTCCGCCTTGAGATCTTTCTCAAACATACCCAGTAGGATAACAGGTAGAGATGTAAAGAGTGCATTAAACACAGTCAAACTCCACGACTCGTAGATCGAGGTGCCTGTATAGCCGTTCCAGTGCTGGTACTGGGCTTGGATGATGTAGAATACCAGCTCTTTCCAGAACGTTGCCAGTATGTATTTTGCAGTACGCAGATACATCCACCTACCATGGACGAGGAGAAGCCTTTGAAGGAATCTGAATTGAGCGATGGAATAATCGGCAACGCGAGCGGCCTGGAGGCCTTCGCGACCAGATATACCTATGCCTACGTGAGAAGCTTGGATCATGGCAATGTCGTTCGATCCGTCGCCTATCGCCAATGTCAACGAAGACGGTACTGTTTCTCGAATGCATCGCACAAGCCCCGCTTTTTGAGACGGCGAGGCTCGGCAGCAGATGACAGAATCCATACGAACAGCGAGATCGTAGAACATTATTTTCAAAGATTCGTCATCCTCAATCTGGCCCAGGGTGAATCCATCCACCACCAATACGGAGTGGGCTATCATGCCACGAGCAACTTCAACTAGCGTCGATGTTATCTTCTCTTCCCAGCCGTCCACGTTAGCATCGATAATGTAAACTTCGGAAAAGGGCTTAGCTAGCCTTGCAGAATGGGCAATATTGATTGCTGTCTCGCGTTTGTCCCCAGTCAGCATCCAGACCTTAATATTCGCCCTACGAAGCTTCTCGATCGTTTCAGGGACCCCTTGTTGGAGTTTATCTTCGATGGCAGAAGCACCGGCAAGACTGAAATCCTTCTCGACTAGTTCAGCCGCTTCCTCAATGCGTTTTTGCCTATCCACCAGACTCGTGGCGGCATCTCGATAGATATTCTTCCACTCTTCATACTCCTCGTCGCCAATATACCGATAGGCAAAGAGAAGTGTTCTCAGACCCTCCGAAGCAAATTCGCCGATATGCTGGAAGCACCGCTCGAAGATAGCACCGTCATCCGCGGCTATATACTCGTCGACAACCCCATCATACACATCATTGCTCCCCGTAAGCAATACAGGGGATAGAGCTATGGATTGTCGAGGAGTACTGGCATCCAGATCATAAATCGGTGCTTCCTCCAATTCTAGCGTCTCACGTCTCGTAAGCCACGTGTCGAGATCATCCGAGACAGTCGAGCGTCGATTAGCTTCAACAGATTTGCGGCGACTACCCTTTCGAAAGATACTGTTGCGCTTATTTAAACTCAAGCTATTCCTAGGGCTATACGTTCCACTTAGGCGGCTCATAGCCCTTTCGGCTTCTAGACTTTTTCGCTTGCTAGCTCTACGTTCCACCGCAGACGCCTTCTGTTTAGCTAGGGGCGAATTTCTCAGTCGATCAATGATGATGTTATCAGCTCCTTTGCAGAACACGCATATCTTGTTATTCGGCATGCGTATGATGATCGACATTCGCTTCCGTTTACTGCTAAATTCAATCACATCCAGCACCTCATACGTCTCGGTAAGAAGCTCCCCTTCGGAGTTATGATATTGGAGCTTGATAGACTGTGCTGGGCGATCAATCAGGAGGTAACCTAGATCCCGAGCAGCCTGCACTAAAGCAAGCTCATCAGGAGAGGCAGCTTGAAAAGCGATTTCGCCGCCCTCTTTAACTTCCGGTAAGCATGTGTGGCAAAGTGCCACGCAGAGGAGAAAGTGGCGGGCCTTTTTCGAAAAGTTTGTATTGGGATTCCGTTGTATATAGCTGAGCAAGGCTTCTGTCTTCGGAACTGGAGGACAATTGCCTGCCTGACCTTTCGACGTCCAAGCAGAACCAGAGGGGTCCCGGTTATTAATCAGTGGAGCTTCAATACGCTCGTCCCTATCGGAGATCGCGTTCGTATCCGTTTCGCCTTTGACATATTTCTTGGAGTTCTTAACGTTGTTCTTAGATATTTTCGCTTCGTACTCCTGCTGATCCCGTTTAAGGTCCATGTCATGCAACCAAGCTGTCCCTGCAACACTCATTTTCCGAAACCGCATTTTGTTCTCTGTCAAAGTCCCGGTTTTATCAGAGAAGATATAATTGACCTGGCCCAGGTTTTCCAAGATAGTGGTCGTATTGACAACCATAGGCGTATCAGTTTCGGGATCGTACATCTCCACGTCGCCCAATAGGAAAAATTGCCCGACCTTAATAATCTCGAGACTTACATAGAGGGACAGTGGGATGAGGGTATTGAAGGCAATAATGAAACCGAACCAAATCTGCTCAAAAGGCACATCGGCATCACGAAGATACGGAGCATGGCGCTCGTATGCATCCTGCCATATATAGTACCCGCCCATACAACCAATAGTAAGGGCCAGGACAACCAAAACCAGGAGAAGCACGATACGATTAAGAAGGTCTTGCATCTTCGGGGCTTTGGCGCGGACATCCTTGTTTGCATTCATGCGTATTTTGCATTCCTCTCCCGTGTTTATAACCAACCCGATCGCTTCGTCAGTATTGCGCAGAATCGAGCCTCGATACACAACATCGTTGGTGGTAAGCGGCCGAGTTTCACCGTTGAGAGTAACGCGACCCTCAAATTTATAGAGGTCGGCATTCGGGTCTTCGGACACAACTTCAGCTTCACAATTCTTCAAATTTTCAATTGTGTCGCAATGCTGAGCAAGCAACGAGCAGGCATGTTTACTCTTGAGGTTCGTCTCGCCGTCAAGCGCCATGGTTTCAATATATGCCACTCCGTTATGACCCGTCGCGTGAAGGATAATCATATCTGCAGGCACACTATCGTCTCTTCGCAACCGGACGATATCGCCTACTCGAATATCCTGCCATTGGATAGTAGCCCACGGTGACTTTTCTCGGTTACCGCCCATATCTTGCAATTCTGCCATGCCCTCTTCTTCTTCCCTCACCTTACTACGCTTTTTAATCAAGCTTACCAATGGGTTCTTACTCGACTTTTTCTCGACTGTCCCATTAGGATCGAGAACCCACGCAGGGGCTAAGTTTTCTGTCTTATCCAAGACGTACCTCCTATAATCATCAAACCCTTCCTTCGCCATACTAATAGAGACGAAAACGAGTAAAGGTATGAGGGTAGTGAACGACCCTGTCGTACTCAAACCTGGTATTAGTTGTAATACGGCAATAACCAAGAAGTAAAAGTTAGCTAGCTTGCTGAACTGAAAGTACAGCTGTTTCGGCACGAAAGACCACTTGGTGTATCGGCTGGAGCGTATGAAATTCGAAACGTAGTGGTTACCACTCCGTTCGTCAATAAGCGGCACCTTGCGGACAGCGCCGGCCCTAATTGGTATATGGCGACCGTCGCGACTCGGTGGGAGAGGCTTTTGCCGTAAGAGTCCTTCGATAATCCATTTCTGGTATTGATCGTTGAAGAAGGCCTCAAACCTGGCTCGGGGTCCTCGCGCTCGTTTCCGCTGCCTATTAACCCATGCTCGATAGTTGTTTAGCTGAAAAACATTGCGACCAGTATCGTCCCCACTATCCTGACTCCTCCTGTCGCTGTCTTTTAAGTCTTTCCGTTTCTCTCTTTCCGCCGGGGTATCAATAACATAACCCACATGCCGTTCATCGCCGCGGGCACCAGCCGATTTCGACGAGGAGGCGTGGGCTTGGGAAGAGTTGTCGGGGTCCATTCGTAGGTCGGGAGGAGTATGGATAGAAGTATCTATTCCAGTGCGCTCTTCGTCTTCGGGGACATCCTCAGAAAATCGCACGCGACTTATAGTATTATCGGTATTCGTTCGTCTCGGGCGCCAGCTATTAAGACCTTGCCGTTCGTCAACTGCCTGGGGGTTTTCAGACCTAAGACTGGAACGTAGCGAAAAGTAACGCTGCGGCGGCGTCTCAGCGTCCTCGGGGGGGTCATTATAATTCGACATGGTCCCAGGCGAGCTGTATCATGCAATCCGAGCCACGGGCCAAGGCGTGCCCAGACCTGCCAGGTACAATTCAGGTGATGTTTAACGGCGGGGATCCGTCCCACAGCAATAGAGCCAACTAAGACCTAGGCTCTCGGATCGTGGACTCATCGGCAAGTTATGATTGGGCGGGTATATACAAAGGCCCTACCAGTTTTGTCGTAGATTTCATAGGAATAGGCAAAATGGAAACTTCTTTAAAGGGTGGGAGAGCGTCTAGGCGCCGCAGATAAAAGAAACAAGGTCGGCGCTATGACTAGATAAAGCGATGGAGGGGGTGAGGGTCGCTTGGACGATCACGTAGACGCAAGACGGTGGTATAAAATACGAAGTAAGCTACCTAGGTTAATACATTAATACATAGGTAAGTACTTCATCACTGATCGCTGCAACCTTGAAATTCTGCAATTCAGTGGAACAACTTTTCGAATGGGAGGGAAGTTGAATTGGGAGGGGGTGGAAAGCCAGACAAGTAAAACAGGGAAGCAAAGTGGGATGTGTCATACTATGTACGCTACCTCAATCAAATGAATTTATGAATTTATGGATGTATGGATGTATCTGTCAATTGGATAACCTGGATCGTACCTACTTGCAAGTTGTTGAATTACATTTGTAGGCCCAAAGCATAGCCGCAAAGTCTAACGAAGCCTCCAAGAACGCGAAGCCACGAAGCAGCGAAGCCACCCCAGTCACCTAGAATATGTAACTGTACCTATACTTTAGGTACCTATGTCGCGGGCATAAGATAAAAGTACCTATTAAGTACGTAGGGACTACCGCGTTACCTAAAGGTTTATATTATATTTATTTGTACCACCTCCCCCGCAGGCTCCGATGCCGAACCGGGGGAAGAGGTGATCAACACAATACGCATTAATAAAGAAACTCCAAATCCCCAAAACCGCATTGGAGGTGTTTCGGTTGGCATCTTTTGCACTCCTCCTAGCTGAAGATCACCTATGATTTGATAACATTATACGACCTTCACTTACAAGGTCTAGCCCAGCCAACGCTTTGCATTACATTATGGAGGCTGGCAACATGTCGTCGAACCAAAGACTAGAAAATAATTTTGGCCGATCGAGCTGTCAAAAGCAAGCCCCCAGTCCAAATCAAAACCCGGCCCTTCTATTAAGCTATTCCCATTGGGGGTTAAGGCGGGCTTATTTTATCCTTGTAAAAAAAACCCGCAAGTGGTACATCAACATCGGGGCGCCCCGCAATAACGAATTATAGTGCATCATGGCAGCTCGTAGAAAAAAGTTAACATGTGTACCTATTTCACCTAATTCTTTTTTCAGTTCTTTAGTCGCATAGCTTGCTCTGACTTCAACTTATTGCTACAGCCGTTTGAGGTTGCAATATACAGAAAACATAATCCGACGATAGCCAAATGCATATAGATCAAAGGCTAGTTCATCTGAACAACTGCGCCACCTCCAACAGCTTTCGTAAGACACGACGATGACGACCCATAGACGATCATCAAACGGCTGGTGCAGGAGAATACTATGTACTAGCCAACTAGCTTCCGCGTATTGGGTCCTTCGTTCCTGGGATATATTGTAAACTGTCAAGAAAATACCACGACACAACTACACTACACTACACTACACTATTACCAGCCAAGACACATCGCATTTGCCCCTCTTTGCAGTGTAGTGTATGTACGTACGCGGGGCACGCAATCCACTGCGCCACGATGTATAGATGTACGGACGTACGGCTGTACGGCATCGTTGCCGACCTTGGGACCTTGAGACCTTGAGACCTTGAGACCTTGATACTAGTCCGAGTCCGATTCGGCCTCCGATAAGACATAAACACCAAGACGAGGCCATTCTGCTTCGTATTATTCTTAAACCATATGCACGACATTATTAATCAAAAGACGTGTAATCCTTGTTTGGAGAAGCTTCAAGGTAATTCCCAGGCGAAGCAATATGCAGACTACTTGCTAACGACTCTGGAAATAAGCTCGCGGGTCTTATTGACAACTATCTATACCTAGGTAGGTATGTACATGGGACTATAAGAGGCCGCATCATATGTAAGTGAAAAGAGACCACCCAATCGCGAGCCTCGCGAGAGACAGCATGAAAATGAACACGTTTACACATAAAATAATTGTTTGTTGTTTGCATCCTTCTATCGTCACCGTTACCCAAGTCACTCATATTACCGCATCATTCCGGTATTCTATTTAAAAACCAATAGGTAGTCGCATCTAATCCTGATGACATCATCTTTTAACTGACCGAAAACAAAAAAGGTACTGCCTCCTACGGCGCAGCAATCCATCATTTCCTATTCAAGTAATTTATCGTGTGTTATTAGGCTACCATATAAAAAATAAAAAAAAACCGCAATAGGTCATCAACGGCCGTATACTCAAAGCCTGCCCATATTTAACGATAGGTAACTATGGGATGTTGTTACTACTGAACTGACATATGTAGTAAAGCCTAGCGATTAGTCTAGACCCGTCTCACTCGAGGGTGCACGAGCTGGGTCGATTAGGATCTCACATAAAGCTGTCGTGAAACCTTTTACTATCTAGAACCGCCACAAAAATCGATATTTGTCTTGATAATGTCCCCAAGTGCGAGAAGGCTATAGTACATTGTCCCGCTTATAGCAACAAATCAAAGCCTCGAAAAAAGCCTCAAAACATACCACGTTAGGAAGAGTACAGCAGTTTCAACCAATCATCTAAATGTAACCAATGTACGATAGCCTTCTCTCACTTGAAGGATATAATGGAAGCTTGTGTGAATTGACTAAAAGATACAAGCTAATCCCGCGGGTTTTCCACACCCCCTCGGCAAGCTTTAGGACTTATGCTATAGGCAATCAAGCGACGATATCGCGTGGTTTGGTCAACAATTTTTAGAAACTTCAATGCCGTATCGCTGAGATCAGACGCTAAAAGGAAACCATCGTACGGGTAAGACCCAGTTCGTGCTGCAACTAGTTCCAGTCGCTTCGGTTTCTCGGCACAATTCGGAAAGATTGGGGACTTTAAGCCCACGATGGAGGAAACACTAATTTGTGTATACTTGAAGGTATTTGGATGCTTTTGCGAGCCTGCAATAACCAATACTACCGATATAACCCATTGTTTACTAAGCTATGTTACAATATGTCGAATAGTAGACATAGCCTATGGACATGATGAAAACTACTACTTTGAACGGCTTTTTAGTGACAGTTTCTCATTCTCAACGTTTGCTTTTGAAAATGTGTTCAATACGAACCCGATTAACCGTATGGCATGTTAATGGAGGACGTGGAACTTCTTACCTCTATTCTAGAAATTTCTTCGGATCTGGTTGCCGACCAGGCAAACCAACCTTGCAAAAAATAAATCAACCGAAGCCAATTTATAGGTACCTACCTAACAACATAGTTTACACGCGTATTTTCAGCATTTTATATAGTGTTCTGAGTGGGTATCAATGAGCATCGATGAAGATATACTGGAACTAAAAAGCAACTTACTCATGTAGGGCCAGGCTCGTCAATAAGAAACCATGTGAACTTGGGTAGCCATACAGAATTATTGGCGCTATATTTAACTCTAAATCAATAGGCTTTGTGCATTTTAGAAATGGTGTCCACGAGGCCAGACACCAAAGTAGAATTGCTATTGAGATTTACGATGGAGATGATGTCAAAACATCTAAGAGTTGACGGTACATTACGTTGTCATATAAGTTCAACGTTGGTTCATAATCTGGCGTCTCTACAAATGCTATTTAAATCCATGCGCTTGTCATCTTACGCTGTGTACATGCACTTGAGAGCATGGGAAGAATTTAAGTAGCTTCAAAAATGCAGTTGAATTCATGTTATCTATATTCCGATGTATTAAACCCTCGCCATAAAGTCGTGACAAGGAAATACAGCAAATAGGGAATCTCTTCATCTTCATCGAGTTGCTAGGGCCAGTCAAGCAATCCGTCTTGACACAGCATAATCAATATCAGACGATGTTAGGGCTTTCACCGCAAACTATAAACCGTCGATATCTGGTATACTACCCGCCCAGGCTATTTTCAACCCCAACATTCCGCACCCGAGGTATCAATCATCATTACACTCGGAATTGGTACATACCAACCGACAACAACTTCCAGTGGACCAGCATACAGCTGATCCCTGGCAGAGATTTAAAAATTACTATCCGCGAACCCAAGCCTCCTGGGCTTCTTCCATGTTCATCTGTTTTTGTTCGCCCCTGCAGCCAGAAAAGACATCGCTTATTTTTCATAAAGTGCGAAATAGAAATCGGTAAATTTTCAAAGCAGAGTGCGGACAGGTTGAATTAGATCCGGTATTCCGTTATTAATCCAAGCGGAAAAGGCCATTTGGAGATAAAGGCAAAAGGATTTCCCTTTCTGAACGAAGCAGCTGTGAAATATAAGAGAAGGTACGATTGCTTGTACCAGACACGCATAATCAAATGTCGAAGCAATATATCGTCATGCTGAGCTTTGTGGCCGACGGAATATGTATGAAATGGGACAAGAATCGAATCAGGCCTCATGCCGGACAACTAACGGAAGAAGGGTACTTTCGAGATGGGAATATGAAAAACCACCGAACCGCAAGAGGTATAAAGTTCCGCAACGCCGCAAGTAGGAGAGAGTAAAACTAGACCAGAAACACCAAGCACATGGGATAGGTGCTCCAACCATCAAGACCATCCGAATTGACTTGATGAGCCAATAAGTCATTGTGGGTGCGAAAGGCTCTCGGGAGACAGGCTTGACGGGTCGACAGTATCGAACTGCACAAGCTGGCTCATATCCAGATCAGGTTGGCCAGGTTCCACAAAGCCAGGGGAATGAGGATGCATGGGAATATTGATGGTATGCTTCGAATACATCTCATTCAGGCTGTGTCCATCATCCGAGATAGCAGATTCCCCCATACCATACAGGTCGGCAGACGAAGGCCGAGGTAGCATGGAGAGAGGAGGCGATTGCTCGACAATAGCAGGGTCGCCGTGACTAGTATAGGATAACGGGGAGACAGACTGAGGGATCTGAGGCAACGGTGATAAGAACGCGCCACTGTAAGGGGTATTAAAACTAGAAGCTGGCAGCGGCGTGTTCTCGGGGGGCTGCGAGAAGTAGTTCGGGCTCGAGTATTCCGAAGGGGCTGTAGTTGCGGCAGACAAAGGATACTGCCTTAGATCCATGCCGTAGGTGGCCTGAGTATCGATGCGCAGATTAGGGTTGACATTATTAAAACCATTAGGTTGTTGTGGAGTGGGCGCATAGAGATTAGGGGTATGTGGCTGAACTTGATTCTCGCCCGGATGTTGAATATAAAACGAAGGCATCGGGTTCTGGAACAGGGAAAAGTCAACGGCCGTGGGTACTGATCTGCTTCGTTGCCGCTTGTGACCCGGACCACGCATACCGGCGTGCATCGGGTTGATTCCCCATTGCGACTCTTGGTACATGCCGACATGCGGCTGACCGAAGTTTGGTTGCGATGACGGACGGTTTGTGGGAGACACAGGAGCAGACACAGACATAGCATGGTTCATGTCGTAAGGACCGGGATTGTGTCGGTTTGTAAACGACTCAAGAGAGGCTAGTTTAGCTAGTTGGCCGCTCAGAACCTTGGGGTTGCCGCCGAGATGGTGGGTGAGGCAATTGGTCGCCTGACGATCTTCCGTAAAGTCGTCAACCTGGAAGAACCCATTAGAGTTGGGGGACGAGTCCATGAAAAAATTAGGGGGCCGGTTCAATTCGATAACGATTCCGCCCATCTTAGTAGCATCGCCTTCGGGGTTTTCGAGGTAAATGTTCTTAATTGCGTTGAAACTGTATTCAATCTTATATCCCGCTTGATCATTGTTAATGTAGTAAGTCATCGTACACTTCTCGGGGGAGTAGAAAATGATCAAATCCATTGTGTTCTGCCCGACGCGCGTCCACTTTCCAATGCTCAGAGACCGACACGTAAGATGATGAATGACTACAATCATGTTAAACCAAGCCCGCATGTAGGGATTGCGCAAAGTAACTTACGAACTTTCCCTTGTCCACCTTGCTCGCCGCTGAGCATCATCGATCCGTACGGGAGGAGGCCAGTGCGTCCCATATAAGGATTACCGAGACCCTTTCCGGATTCCATGGCTTGCATAGCCAAGTACGCGCGCATCGACTCGGGGATAGAGTCAATATCTTCACCTGTCTCCAGGCTCTTCTTCGCCAAAAGCTTGATCTTGGCGCGTCTATGGGAGAATGAGTGAAAATTCCTAAAACACTGGCGCTAATACATACCGGTTCTGGAACCAGATCTGAACAGACCTCTCAGTCATGTTAATTTCCTCTGCTATCCTCTCCCGAACGTTTGCAGTAGGAGTAGGATTCTTATTAAATTCCATCTCCAAAGTTGTGAGCTGATCCTGAGTTGCGCGCTGTCGCTTCTGATTCTTCTGCTGCTGCGTCAGGGTGCTCTTTCGAGGAGGTCGCCTCGAGTTGGCATTGGACTGGGCGGTCGCTTGTGCCGACGGCGAAGGCGATTGGCTATTCTTCGCGTCAATTGAGGCGCCGGGTGTCGACATGGCCTCTGGAGTAGAATAGGTCGGAGCTGCGACAGTTGGGGCCACAGAACCTGGCTGTTCTATTTTGATAGGAGTGTCCATATTTGGACGAGTTACTCAAAGGAGCGTCGATGTTAACGAAAAAGTTAGGTGTGGTCGACCTCGAGATCGTGAGTTCAAACGCGATATCGAATGGCTTGTCCCGAGCACGCCCGTAGATCGAAGATATTATTCCAACAAGGTCTTGAAGTATGTAAAAGTTGATAATAGTTAATAAGGAATGTTTGGCACGGAGCTATAGCTACAGCGCAGTGACGAGTTGGCACAAGTCCGTCGATACACAATACTACTACTGGGTTGTAAGATCGGTAGCGAGGTGACTAGGGTAATGATCTTGTTGGTACTTGTAAAGTTAAGCCTAAGGAACGAAATGGACCCGAAAGGAGTGACGGTGTCCGTGTAATGGCTAAGACGAAAGAGAGCGTGGGTTCGAAGAAAAAAAGGAAATAATGAATAGGGGGGGAGAAAAGGCGGAAGATTCGTCGACAACGACAACGGTGACGATACGGGGAAGAAGACGAAGATGGAGAGAAGACGGCGAAAAAAAGGGAGGAGGGGAAAAGGGAAAAAAGGAGGACAGCCAAAAAAGCTGGTAAGGGCGAACTGCAAGCATCAACCACCAAAGTAACAATCAGTAGTATCTGGTACTATGCGGTACTTTCAGAACTAGGACCTGCAGCAAAGCGACGGGGATCAGCCTGGCTAGTAAGGTACGGCCCAGGTGCTTGGGGGGGCGGGCTTGGGGGAAAGACCACACAGGCACCAACCAAAAGAACAGAAAAAAAAATCTAGGTGGAACTACTGCAAGGTACATATGTAACGCTAGATACTGTGCATACACTGTACATCCGAAGTGGTGGAGGCAGTGGAGGTACGACGCAGTTTCGCGGGAGCATGCTTAGGTCGGGCAAGTGGACTTGTTCCTGATACGTGACGCTTGCTTAGCCCGACTTAACCCAATACAGTATGGAATGTAGCTAGCGCATTTACGCAGTTACAGATCAAGGTTCAAACAACCTATCAGACGGGATGATATGGAGACTTTAGGTCTTTCATGGTCCAATAGCAGAACTCGACTTTTTAACTGAACCCGTCGGTTCCTCCCACAGATACACAAACACGCGCACACGCACACACACACACACTTTCTCCCATATATTCTCGCAAAGTGTACCTACACCGTCTTTCCGTTACCCGCGCAGAAATGGGAGAAACGGCTGCTTCAATTTTTTGTTTCTTTTTCACATTCAGCCCAAGTTACAATCTGTTGATGAATAATACAAGGGTTATATAGACATGTGCTGATGATCAGATCTAACCTCACTTTAGTGTTGCCTCCCGCTACCCCTCGGTACAAAAACATATGTTTTATCTAACTCGGAGAAACAGATAACTGGTCAGGACTCAGACGGCTGGATAATCAGGAGTGGATAATCGGAAACCCTTCTGTAAAGTGGGCTAAGCAGATGTTAAATGGAGCACGACGATTGAAAAGGCCTGGAAGTCCGGTAACACGTTTGTGGGACTAACCCCTGACGATGACTTCAACTGCATGACAGGTATGTATGACAAAAATCATCTGAACAGTTACCAAGGAGTCAAACACTGCCTATTTGGTCGCAAGACTATTAATGTGGTTGTGCGTCGCGCGTTGCCACACCTTCAAAGTCGGATATATCCTCAAACACTTATAGGCACGCCTTATGTCACTTTCGACTTTAGATGTCCTTCCCTTCTTTCGGGATCGAAAGGATTGCAGGCATCCTAGACAAGGCAGTGGAGACTCTACTAGGTTACGCATGAGAGGAAGAGAGCAACTCTCTGACTGGCCGACCATAATAACTACGCTAACGGCTAAAAGAGCTTGGACATTTATGCTGACGTGCGCCGCCTCTTTGGTATCCCTATCCATCACAGTACACGCGGAAAGGTATTTCGACTATGGTATCAACATATAAACATATTAGATACCGGAGTATGTTATTTCTTACTCTATCCTTCGCCTTCATTTGAAGTCTCGGTGAGCCTGGAGAACCACTATACGAAAGCCCGGCCACAGTCTTTCTAGCCCAGCTACAGCCATTCAGTGGCCTATGTAACGGGCAGCGATAAAATTGGCAACGCGTATAATAGACAGAATAAATACTTAAGTAGGCTAGCCGATCGATTATCATCGTGCAGCAAAATCCGGGTCGAATATCCAGGCCGACAAGACGGGACTCGTACGACAGTTCCCCGAGGTGCTTGTCCAACGTGGAAAATTTAGCCCCCAAATCGATGGACTCCAATTCGGTCCGGTCAATGGGGTGGTTTATGGTAGAGTCTCTCAAGAGTTCTATAACTGGTCACTCGGGAAAGAGAATCTTCATCCTCGACCCATGTAACATCCCACGCGAATAACTAATAAACAATAAGTTGCGCATGATGGGAAGATGCTTACAAGAAATCGTGCTGCCAGGCTGCTTCAGATTGGAAGTCAAACACACAACCAAACGTTCTGCCTTAGACAACAACCAGGCCGACGATCCATCCTATCTATCCCAGCGATGGTGGGGGTCTGTTTGACGGCGTATGTCTTAGAGCCAATGAGAGGGACCCCGCTGGTACCGTCGCTCCACGAACAGCAATACCACCATGCAAGAAAAGGGGGGTTAAGAGCCAAGAACACCTCTGTCAATCGTCAGACCTGACACTGGCCTAGTCATCTTAACTACCTGGCCAGCGCAAACGCCTGGCGCATGCCCAATGGAATGATAAACTCGACGCCTCGCCACTCAGCATTCGTAAGAACTACTACACATTGGTGGCTATTCTTGTCTTTAACAAAATCCAGCCAAGAATATAAGCAGTCCATAACTTTGGCCCGCTCGATTACCGGCCCTGAACCTAGTAGGATCTAGTATCTAGCAGCAAGTTAGTCGATCTTACCCCTGCATACTTTTTTCCAACAACTAAGACACTCACGCGGTTGACCGCGTCCGAACAGCCCGCGGCCCCTCTTAAGGAACCAGTGGCTTGACTACGGAGTGGTCCACGTTTTTCCCCGCCAGCGCGTCATCAGAATACATAAAAAAGAATTGCATCACATAACATAGCTACTATGCCCAATGCCCAAGGTAGTAGTCTTTATTTTTCCTCCCTTAGCTCTCTTGAGAGATTTCAAAATTTTAGGACTGTGTGGATATCAGTACCTGCATTGGTGAGCCAGTAGCACGGCGGGACTGCGTGACCATCCGTCGTGTTCCTGCAGTAGCATGCAGTCGGCTTCGTGCGCTGTTACTACCCACGCACTGTATAGCACACTCTTCTTCCATTTGTTTATCCCCTGTTGTTCGCGACTTATCCTCTTGTCGGAGTGGTCCCGCATGGTAAGTAGCAGCATATCAATAGTACGGCTATGAAGAATTGCATTTTCATCGTTTGCGCTCATGTTTTAAAAATGAACTAGCTATAAGTCGAAATATCGTTGAAGACAACTATCTAGCTAAGGCGCAGCTGTGATGCCTTCACACTGCTCATCAGAAATACCAACATCTCATCCTTTTCGCAACGTTTCTTTTTTCGGTCCGCCGTGATAAGCCGGCTAACAGTTTTCCTTGATTCGGATGCGATCCGTCTCCAACGAGGCTGGTTTCCCTTACCGCTAGAGGTCAAGTCGTAGGATAGCGATCCCTTACGAATCCCTCGCGTCCCGGCTAGGAAGAACTTTGGGCCCGCCAAGCTTCCACGAGGATAGGGTTCAAGCGACTTGAGACGCTTACAGCCGAGAAACACGGTAGATCTCGGCCCCTAAGCCTAAGCCCCAGGGGATCAGCCGTACAGGTGTAAAAGAAGGTGAAGCCTCATCATCGAGGCTATTGTTTGCAACAACCAACTGTAACATTGAGGTGTCTTTTTTAACATATCGGGCCAAACGAAACAACCCGGATCGTAAGGATAACCCCAATCCTCACGGCTCAGCACAGTGCCCGGCGGATCGAGATACATAAAGACTAGCAACTCACATAAGCCCAAGGCGACCCCCCTTGCGAACTAGCGTTGCGTATTTGGCACTAGCGCTTTTACCCCTGAATCGTGGACCATCAGAGGGCGTCACGCGTTCCCGTCGGTATTGTCGTACCTTGCAGAAAAGATACATTCCTACACAGTTTATGGGGCGCTCTCCCAATGCCCTACCCCCCTCCACAAACGCGCCTGGGCTTTTTTAATCCATGTTACGGGAAACAAGTTATTGGTTTCAGCCTCCAACATGACAGACGAAGACGAGTAAGTTGTACAGGAAGACCTATGAATATAGTTTAGTCAGAATTTCATGCCATCACACCATCAACGTGAAAGATAGGTAATTATATATCATATATGCGTAGGCTCAAGAGAGTAGCGAGACGCGTCCGATCTGTTTATAGTCGCATCCCACCCTTTAGGGGATCGAGCCACAAGTCGCATAAAGGGGAATGCGGCCAGAGGTAAGTCGACTTCTACTTTCGTCCAGCCGATCATGCACCGTGCACGCGGGCGTCTATCAGACTAATACCCTCCCGATTGGCCAGTTTGGCGTCGTGGCCTAGACTAATGTTTAATTCTTCGGCTGGTCATCATTTACGTTTCCTTACAGAACTGACCAGTCTTTAACGAATTCTCGGCCGTTCGGCAGTAAACGGGGCTAAAGCTATACACATGCGTGTAGTGTAGCGTATAGGAAATAGGATGAAAGGGATCCAAGGTACGGATACAGTTCTATCCGCGCTTGCTAAGCTGAGCACAAGTGATTATTCCATAGCGTCGTACCGTAAGCCAAGGCTTTGAGCACAAATGGACGCATCTAGAGATCGTATTACAGATCGTATTTAGAGATCGGCCAGCACCATAGTATGAGTACACCAGGCTATATGGGTCCTTTAGCGCATCTCACCCGCTTTCTTCGTCCTCGTGACAGGGTCCTGCTGCCTCCACCACAGGTACTAGACGATAATGTAGTTAGGGTTACCTAGAAGGGATACTTGTTCACACCGATATGCTAAGTTTCGAAGAGAGGGTGGTAGTACTCCTATTTAAATGCTAGTGCCGCCCGAGCATTCGGTCCAATACCTAACTTATACTATAGTCAAGAATACCTATATCAAGTGGTAACCCTAATTGGGCGAGCGGCATCTCGGGCAAGATACATGCTCTTTCAAGACTTGCGACTTCATGCAACAACCCGTAGTTCTACCCGGTCCCCAGGTTATGCATGAAGTCGATATTTGACTCCGTCTCACCAGCCAATGGTTTCACAGTGCAGTCTACATCACATCCTCCCTTGTAAGTGCATGAAAGATGGCTCTGATGGTTGGCAACTTAGAGTCCAGGGGACTCTTTCAGACCATGTATTTAAGCACAGACCTACTTCTCTTTATATTATCATACCGCAGCTGCAACTTACTGCCCGAGGAACGCCTTCTTGCAAGCCATTCACGCAAGATTAATTTAATAGACGGAATAAAATCTGACCATTATTGGCCACCTCTCGTTTCTTTCATATGGGTTACGGCATGGTATGATATGAGTAATTTGTTATGTCGTATGCAGACTCGTGTTATTGTAGAGTTATCAGCCCATCCGCGTTGAACATATCCATATCGTATGGAACCCTATTTGCACATACAAGATTCAAAAAGTTCTAGAAAACCGCTCGGGGTTTTAGAAGAATAATATTGCTCACGATCCCGGCTCCTGGCCTCAGCTTCCCGCCTCACGAACAAGGTAGGCCTGCCAGTAGATAGACAATCCCCGCTTAGGTTGCTCTATTAAGAGAATCGGTATCATGGTCCACCCTCGAAATGGCAAAACGGACAAGGTCCTCGTCATGCGCTCTACAGCACCCTGCCTACTTCAGGTCTACAGGGCGTTCTCAAACGATGCCTCTCCGATCGTTTCCTTCCCCTCGCTACAAGGCCTCTTCGCGAACTGTGCCTTTTCGACCGCATTGAAACTAAGTTGTCGCAAAGCGTGCCCTCGCGAAAATAAACTGAAGCTTTTGCGAAGCAGCAAGGATCTTGCGTTCGATATTGACATCATTGTTCTCTTACATATGGGTATAAGTATCCAAGTGGCGCCGGCGAGTTGTGTTCAAGACTTTTATGGAAGGACGTCGCGGACAAGACTTAAGTATGTGTACGTATATCACCTGCTCATATCACTTAACTATTCACTCTTTCGTATACTATCAACTATTGGGTAAGTTCCTTAGGACTTTGGTCTGGAATACCTCTATTCGTTAACTTTGTACGGTTCAAGTCGGCGACGCCGTAAATGATTCGAGAGGTGTATATAATCGCTCGGCTCTTCTAGCCCTGGCAAGAACATGCTACCTACCTAGGAACACCCAGGGTCGAGCGCCATGGGCATGAAACGATCAGTGGGTACGGCAAGGCAACGTTGACCTAATAGACCATCCCGCGATTTGATGCGCGTCGTCTATTCTTGGCGCATCCTATTCTCGATGAGGCTCCGCTCCCATGTCAGCACGCAAAATATCAAAAAACCCCAGTAGCATAATAGGAAGGGTTGGCTACGTGGTTAGAATTAAGAATAGAAGCGGCTGCAATCCACGTAGTTGCTATTCCGATGTTAAATGGTAAAGCAACAATCTTATCTTCATATTCGTAATAAAGGTAGGTAGCGTTGGATCAAGAGACTTTCTATATGGTTACCTATACAAAGCTACTCTTCATATAAAAAGGATGGAAATAGCAAATTTCAAGACACTATTTTTTTTTTTTTTTTCGATAGCTTTCTTCAGTGCCGAAAGACCGTAGGGTATTACAGTCCCAATATCAATATCATTGATCCTATTTACGATATTGCGGTTCGTATCTCTCCCCTAAGTAGTATTTAACAAGATACTCATCTAGCTCCCTGGGGTTTTACGAGTTCGTCTTCGTTAGTAAGAGCTTAATTCGTGTGGTACTCAAACAAAGCACGTATTTCCCCTAGGAACTTATCATGGGTGGACTGATAGATCCATGCCTGTATTTGAACTTGGCTACCTAGGTAGTTATTCTTGTTAGTTCCAGTAGATGGGTCAGCAGACGGGTAACAAGACTAGCTACGATGAGGAGCTGCATTTAAAAGCTCCGGAACGGGGCAAAGTACCTATCTCTTACATGCCTGTGATTTAACCCTAGTTTGGGAGAACGAATAACCTGATTCTGTAGGACTAGTTAGTGGTTTGATGACTTAGGCACCTACGAGACGACTTCTGTTTAGACTATGATATAGCTCTTATAAAAGCGTTTAGGTACATCCTAGGCAAGTTATTGGATAAGATTCTATTTTTCCTATCCATTTGCGCAATGCTAACTTTATCGGCCAAGCATAAAGTAGAGGAGCACCTGCAGGCTCCATGTTTAAGTGCTTTGAGGCCTGAGGAAACTTTAGATACCCTCGATACATTCATCATGATAACAACTTCTCAAGATCCAGCCTTGCGCCAATAACGAACATAGTATGCGCCTGCCAAAGTACTAGGATCTCTACCGTACCTAGTAAAGACAACCTCTATGGTGCTGTTAGCCCTATAGTGCAAGTAATTGCGGTGCAGTGACTGACAATGACAGTTTACATTCCCAGCAGAAGGTATGTGTACCTAAGTACGAAAAGGCAAGTCCGGTTGCCATTCACAGTTCCTTCATAACTTCAGCCACTGCTTTCGCGGCTATCCGCTTGCGTTGCTCTTCCGGCATTCCAGCACTTGTATCACGTACGGCCTGCAGTTTGACCATCATGCGCTCTAGTTTCTTGATGTCCTCGTCGTCGACAGATTCCTCGCCGTCCTTCTTGCCGGAGTATGTGCTCGGCTCCCCATTCAGGAAATCATCGTCTTCTTTTCCGGCATTCAATATCGCTTGCTTGAGACCGGCAAAGTCCTCGCGGTCGAAACCGAAATCGAGGCTCTCTGGATCAAGATCAGGTCCATCCGCGTCTTTGCTGGTATCACCCATGCCGGCGCGTACTTCCGCCTCGTAGTCTTCATGCTCGAGATCGTCAGTGAGGCCTAGAACCCAGTCGTTCGCCTCTAAGGCTTCCAGAGCACGGGGGATGCCAGTTTTCTCTGCATACCCGGTTAGCATCCCGTTATCTATCCTAGAGATTACTGGAAATATATGAAATAGAGGCCAAACATACCGCCGAACTCATTCCGCGTTGCCACAGACTGGCTCTTGACCTGCACGAACTCCAATCCCCACTCCGCGCAGCAGTCTTCCCACTCATCGACGTCGTCTATTTCTCCTATGCCCAGACATAAACTAACTCCGTCCCAGGACCAGCCGCCAAGTCCGTCCTTGACAACTTTGCCTACATTCTGGATGAGCTCTCGCGCAGCCTTAGTCTCATCGGTCTGCGACTTGACTGGCAACGAGAAGACTACAATGACACCGCCGAGAACTTCAAGGACTTCCTTTGCATCGACGGATAGAAAAGTACCTGCCCATTCCGTTGGTGAAGATACGAGATCTAACCAAATGGGTACCTCGGCTGTGTAATATGCCGTCTTTAAAGATAGATCGTGCGTCGAGCCAGCTAATGCAGCTGGGTCTTGCTTGGGATAAGTACCAGTGAGATCTAGTTGAAAGTTAGATTCCAAGGATCGTGGTATTTTGAAAGGTGGGGAGTGATGGGCTAGACCTCTAACTTGCTAACGCCTTCACGAAATAGGTAATAATTTTATATCAATCTTAATGCTGGTTTGGAATTGGAAGTATGACATGAATTACCTTTGATTATCCGAGCCAAATGATGACCTTCATCTGCTAAAGAGACGGCTAATACGCGACGCGGAGATGAGATCTCCATATTGGGAACTGTGCAATGTGATATATTGCGAATCGGAACTGATTCGTTATCTGGTTGATGGTTTTTTAATTTATGACTTATAAGATGCTAACATGTGAAGAAAGTACGAAAGAGCGCCGGCTGATCGCGACTTGCCCCGCCATCCCACTAATGCACAATGCCGCAACCCACTTGAATGTTATCATCATGACTAAGCCGCACTTACCCGGTATGTACCTGACTTGTATACAGGTACTTCGGTAAGTACCTATAGGTAGGTACCTTACACATATTAAGGTAGGACAACATCAAAAAGATGTAAATAAAAAAAAATACGTAATGTAACTTGTCAACTTAGCTATCTTTTCCATTTGACATCTAGGTTTTACAGATCCAGTATTGTCGTGATTTTATTAACTTTTGCTTCCACCATCATGTCTCATCCCCAACCCTCTCAGCCGGTACACGCTATCAAAGCTTCTCAAATTCAACCATCAGGAGCGCAGACGGAGGGAATGATTCGTTCTAATGCGATAGTTGATAAGTGTGATGGTATCTGTGCTACCAGTATGCTTGCAAAACCACATACAGCCTCGGCAGTCCATCATCATGGGGAGCAAGATACAATAATCTACGCTGTTAAGGGACGCGGCACAGTCGTCAGCGAGGGAGGAAAGAAAAGGGTAGACTTGGAACCTGGGGATTTCGCTCTCATCCCTGCCTATATGGAACATCAAGAAGTCAACGATAGCGACGAGGACATCATCTGGACCATCGTACGCAGCGGGAGAATCCCAGATGTGGTAAATCTTACCGGCTGGAACGGGCAGCCCGTCCAGGTATAGGCTGTAGGAACGGATTAGAAGAAGCATGCGCCAAACCGCAAGCCATATATAAGCAAACAAACCCAATGCTTGTCCATTTATTATGTATATATGCGACAGAGATAAACACCCTACTTCACCTAACATTCGCTCAACCCCTTAACTCCATATCTGGTTTCCCTTTAAACGTCTTGTCTAATCTCTCTCTCAGCCCCTTCCGCCGTTGTAATCAGCACCACCGGCTCTCCGCAACCTAGCCACGATATCCTCCTCGTTGAGGTCGCCGAGTTCGCGAGCGTCGATCTGAACGCTGTGGTGGCTTAACACCCTTTTGACGCTACCGCTCTCGATAGACACTCGTGCCTTGCGCATCACCTTGACGTTTTCACCGATCCATACGATGAGCACGAACTTCACCCGCTTGCTCTCTGAGTCGTTGTTGTATTCCACCCGCACATATGCGTAATTAACCTGGGAGTCGTCCAACTTCGACACCACCTCCGACAATCCCCCGGTGCCGGTTCCCGAGAGCACTAACTTGTCACCTACGGCGCTGGCGTAAGAGAGGAGCAGCCAGTTCGTCGCGTCCTTGTCTGAGCGTACCGCATCGTATGCCGCTAGGATGTCGGGGGAGTCGACGCCAGACATTTTGTGTGTGGGATTTTTCGGGTGGTAGGGTAGGAAAGGTTGGCTCGTTCGTTACTATAACATATGGGACTAATTATGCCGAAAGAATGGTTTTCGTTATTAAAATTCGAGTATATGATTCTCGATGAGTTGTGGACTTAGGGGAGAGAAGATGTGCCCCTGGCCGCTTGTTCGAAGATGCGAATGGAATAAATGTTTAGCGCACTGTCCAAACGGCCCGTCAGACTTACTGTCGGCTGCGTATGTCAGCTGTCATTTGGGAGGTGCCCCGTTTCTTAGCCCCTATTTTGACAGCACCACTTTTTCATCGTCTAACTACGCGCATTGTTAAAAAGAATTCTTACTGGTTTAAAAGATGCAGTAGTTAAAGTACAGAAAAACCTAACTTAGTGCTATAATTTATAGGTAATGTTATTCACTGTGGTAGCTCTCATCATATGTTAGTTCTCCTTTACAGATTTCAGAACGTAAAAGGGTCCAATCAAGAGGGAGTCTCTTAAAGACAGATTACGTCCAACAAGTCGTCAACTTTATTCCAACATACTCAGCCCACTCGAAAAACCAATCCAGATGACCAGGTGAGTATCTATCAAAAGGATTGATTTGCCAGTCAGATTCGTCTGGCCAATCGCATATGAATCTGTAGCCAGCTGCTTTGAAACACTTTTCGAATCGTACGCGGCGCACGATATCTGAGCGCAAAGCAATTTGTAATCCCTGTTCCATGATTGGATTCGAGTGCCTCCAACGAGTGGCTTCTAGATCTCGGGATGCTTCTAGCTTCAGATATTTTGCGAATCTCATTTCCCTCGAGATCAAGCAACTGGCTAGTTTCATCCAAGGAATCGTGAGGTCGAGGTTGTCATAGTTGAATTTAACATCGTCCATATACGGAAAGTCGAATATCATGGCGGAGTGGCTGAGACAAGGCCTAGGGTATTCGTCCTCTTTGGCTCGAGCTAGATAAAGCTCCATGGTTCTCCGCCACAGGAGCACGCATATCGAATCTAACGGCCAAAATCGAGCAGACCCGAAGCGGACACCTATATCCCCAGTTAATACGCCATCGTTACCCCCTAGGTTAAGGGTGGTTCGAGGAAGGTAGGAGAAGGTAGCCTCCTTTTTATCCTCGGAGAATGAGCTGAAATACAAGTTTATCTCGAGTCTTGGATCTTCGCGCGGGGAGAGGGTAAATTGGCGGTTGCCATCGCGGAGTGAACTGAAGTCATCTAGAAAAACCGTGAAGTGGATTTGGGTGACGAGTCGGTCTCTGAAAGCAAGTTCAGTGGCCTCCTTCAACCTTCGACATACTAAGCGATACTTCAACGCCTTGCGGAAGTGCTGTGATTCCAAGCTGCCGATAATCAAGGCTTGGATTTCAAGAGGTATGGTGTCAAGCCGGGGGCCAACGCGCTTTCCCCTGAGGTCAATGCTGACCTCGCGGGTGGAGTCGGTGGCACGCATCGCCATTGAGCTTGTCAAGGGGGCGAAGGCGTACCAACTCGGCTAAGTGGCGTCTGAAGAGCAATTTGGTAAAGTTCCGGGTAGTGTTTACGCGGTAAGCTTATTGTATCTAAAGAGGCGATATGGCAAGAATAGTGGTAAAATGGATTTGGTGAGAATGGAAGGGTGTCTTTGGAAGTTCTAATTCTAACTTAGTCTATATATATTGATTACTATCTAGAATTCATGCTGCCTTATTATGGGAGTATGGGTGTCTGTACTCTGGCCGTATTACTCTACTACAAAGGTAGGCCACCATATGCTTGAGTTGGATGGATGCGGTGGATAGCAAATATATGAGTTAGGTATTGATTCTGCCTCGACGTACAATCCACTTGCTAAGATGTCTTTACTTTTGTCAGGCGAAAAAACTGGCTATTTGTTTGGTACTTAGATCATCCCCTGCATCATAGATGCGCATAGGGTGAGAAAGTGTACAACTATCAGATAGTCCACAGGCTCGCTGGACATAACGATACGTAGGACCCGTTATATTTCTCCTCGTCGTTAACATGAGGAGGTGGTATTCTCATAACACATAAACACAACTTAGTACCTTAGGTAGATACATACCCTAATACCTCCCTAAGGATTGGTGAATGTACGTGTAAATTGTAAAGTGAGGTGCTGAATTTAGTATCAACGAAGTTACCTGTCTGCTACTCACTCGTTAAGGAGCATCTACCTCTCCCGGAGCAACTCGATCTGGGCTCTTTATTCATTCGAATGGTGACTGCAGAGATTGCCTACGGCAGTACCTGACAAAACCTAACTTGAATATTATGATGTGTAGGAAAAAGATGACTTTGCTCATGTTAATCAAGTCCGGGGGTTTCATTCCTTTGTATGATGGATGACTTGGACAATCCTTGAGGCTTTCACCAGGGGACCGATATATACCACAACAATTTGGCCCCTGACACAAACGTCTCTCTAGGCAGCCGCGTTTGTTTTCGGTCTGCTAATCGAGTTACCGTGGTGGTCAAAGATGAAGTGTAAGATCCTCAATGCTGTGGCGACCGCTTCCGACTAAAAGAGTGCGCTTCTCACCGGGCAGGACTACTTCCGCCCTCGAATTAGGTGGTACTTCTAGTTCCAGATGGAATCCAGTGTCGTTAACTTTCCAGTCCGTTGATATCTTGCCATAAGGGCTCAAGTAGCTAGCTTTGGCCCAAGTTATGTTTCCACCTGGCTCTACTTTTACAGTAGCTGTCTTCCACCCGGGCTCTGCGGGCGCTAAGCCGCCAATTACTTGGTGTATCCAATTTGCGACCGAACCAAATGAGTAGTGGTTGAAGGATAGCATCTCGCCAGGGTTGAGTGAACCGTCGGGCAGGAGACTGTCCCACCGTTCCCAGGTTGTCGTCGCGCCCAGCTTCACTTGATACAACCAAGAAGGGACGGTTGTTTGGCCGAGCATTTTGTAGAAGGTTGCGGTGAGATTGTATTTAGTCAGGGCAAGACCGAGTAAGTGTGTCCCTGCGAAACCCGTCCCTACTAAAAAGTTATTATCCTGGATAATCTTTTCCAACCGGCTAACCGCTGCATTCGTATGGGCTTCGCTGTCGAATAGATCAAAGTATAGCGGCAATGCAAGCCCTGTCTGCGTTTCGTTGGCAACGATACCGTCGGAATCTACCCAGGTTTCCCTAAAAGCTATCTTGAGATCCGTAGCCCATTTCTCAAAACGGACTTTATCATCGTTAAGACCGAGTTGCGATGCCATTTCTGCGACAAGTCCAGTAACATAAACAAGATATGCATCAGCAACATATGAAGAACTCGTAGTCGCTTTCCCCGGGTCATCAGGAGGAGACAGTGGATCCAACCAATCACCCAATTGAAACCCCTCTCGACTCCATAAGCCGGCCTCATTCCTCGGGATACCATCGTCAAGCCATGCTTTTGCTCCATCGTATTGCTCTCGTAACGCATCAAGATCACCATAGGCACGATACGCATTAAAGGGGTTAGCGACTACCGCGTCTCCCCAAACTCCCACGGCTACTTGTGGGCCAGCCGCAGGGACTGCCGGAATGACAAGTGGAGGTATGCCTGGAATGGTCATTGTCAGCTATCTAACGAGAAGATGACTGTACTAGATGGGGAGCTGGGTTTTTACTATAGAAGACTGACCTTTTACCTGCTCTGACCGAACGTCCTTCAGCCAGTCTCTCCAGAAGCCGGACGTATCGTAGAGAAAGTTGGCTGTTGGAGCAAATGCGAGACTATCTCCAGTCCACCCCAGCCTCTCATCCCTCGCAGAACAGTCTGTAGGGATAGAAATGAAATTCGATTTCATAGACCATCTCACATTCTGATGCAGCTTGTTTATGAGTGGATCTGAACTCTCGAAAAAGCCTGTTTCCTCCATGTCCGAATGCACTACTACCGCGGTTACCGAATCGCTGTTTAGCGGAGTGTCGTCCTCGGGCCACCCATCAACCATGACGTATCTAAATCCGTGGTAGGTAAAACTGGGCTCCCAGACTTGATCCTGCCCAGAGAGTGTGAGAAGGTCGGTTTGCTTAGCATTTCTAAGAGGCCTGGTTGCAATTTCTCCGCCTTCGAGAACTTCGGTGTGTACTAGTTTGATAGTCGCCCCTCTCCTACCCTTGACGTTAAGCCTAAGCCATCCTGCGAAATTCTGTCCGAAATCAAGAATAGTCTTTCCGCTAGGACTTGTTAATACCTCCTTCAACTTGATCTCTTCAATGCGTCGGATAGGGGGCCCATCAGGAGCGGCTAATATGTCATAAGGCGCCTTGAGCTCTTTCACTCCGATCCAGCTTGTCGTGTTAGGAGCTGAAAATCCAGGGGCTGACCAGCCCGGTTGCTCGAGCCTTGAGTCATATACTTCTCCGTCGTAGATTTCGGAGGTGATTATCGCACCTGTACTTGCCGTCCAAGACGTATCTGTCTTAATCTTTTTTGTTTCCTCATTGGTGGTAACAACCAATAACGCCATAGCACCCAAGGTATCACCCCAAATATTGCGGCTGCCTTCTCCGAATCCGAGGCGTCCAAAATACCAACCTTCGCCAACTGTTATGCCGAGGACATTATCTCCGGCGAGTAGTAAGTCCGTCACATCGTAGGTGTTGTACACTAAACGATGCTTGTAGGACTGCCATCCACTAGCTAGCACGGCATCCCCGACCCTCTTACCGTTGATATATGCTTCGTATATGCCATAAGTGGCTATGTATAATCGAGCTTTCTCTAGATTACTTCCCAGGGAGAATTCTTTGCGAAAGAGTAGTGGTTGGTGAGGGGCATCTTTTTCTGTTTCCTTGTCTGCACTTATCATCTGGGCCCCTGACCAATCTTCCTGGTTTAGGAGCCCAGTTTCGACATTAACGTAGTCAGACCATGGGGTATCTGGATTGTCTCCTGCGCCGTACGCTTTAACCCTAACTCTAGCTGACTCTGTGGAGGCCAATGAGACCGTGGGCCAAGGCACAAGGACGGATTCTGAGGAATTGCGATGAAATTGTTCAACCTGCGGCAGACTAGTGCGATTCTGACCATGTCGCGATAGTTCTATTACGTATTGACCTTGCGTCCAGTTAGGGGAAAGGCCCTCAAACCTCCACGCTATCCGAGGCGATGCTTCCGAAATACCCAGAGCTACTCTATGATGCTCAAAGGATACCTGAGATATTGCTATAGCCATTATGGCTTATAATGAGTACATGGGTAGATGCCTAGCGCCTTCAAGAGTGTGATATCTCGACTTTAAACCGTTGGAGAAGTCTGTGCCTTGACAATAGAAGATCGAGGGTTTATCTAGGGCTACATATATATCTCGGTCAGAGCTATAGCGATATATCATCTGTTACACATCCTTGTTCACCTCAAGCAGTGTACTCCGGCGTAGGTGGCGGGGTTTACCCAGCCCCTCTTCTGAATACGTAAAAATGTGACATCGTGTAGGCATCGATATGTTGCCCGGAGCGGATTATCGGCTAATATTGCTCGCTTTTTCGCCACCAGCCGAATATTGTAAACGGTCGGAGGAGATACAGTTGGTAGGAATTTGAACTTGAATATACTTAATAGCTACCGATATTGATATGTCTAACCCAGATATTACACACGCCGACTGGAGGTAAATGGATCCGCTCCTACTAGTCAAGGTGATCCCTAAGTGAAGTTATGATTATTCAACCTCGAAGAAACAGTATAAAAGAGTGAGAGAGGGAAAAGAGGTACGGCCTCTCTAATATTCGTATTGACATAACTTGATTTAGGTATTGACTAACAATGTACCTGCTTATATCATTTGGAAAATAGGTACCTAAGTTTATCGAAAGCAGAACTCGCCATGACGAGTAAGTATAACTAAACTAAGTTAAATATCGTTAATATGGCATGTAAAACGGGACTTCTTTAGATAGCCCGGGATTTCTTTTCCAATGATATATTAGGTACTATCTCCATTGCTTCCGGAGAATCTATTACCTGCACACACTTCGCAAGACTAATAGTATCCCATATCACAACCAAGAGCTTTTTTTCTTTCCTTTTCGACCGATATAATCCAAAGGCGCTTTATCCTCTGCCAATTAGTTCCTCTCGTCGTACAATTTATGACGCATTTTTAGTGAAGGAGACATCCCATCCCGTGTTTCTTCAACTAGCGTTTACCTACTGTATGGAGCTTAAGCTTAGAAAAACACATAGCAAGTCAATCCAGCTATTTCGTTAGTTAGAATAATGGCATTTATTATATGTGTGGTAAAACATCTGCTTAACTAACTTCCCTTCTGTTAATGACTACCTGGGTATGTACCTACCGTTGACTACAGATAGCCTATCACGGTAGTATGGATTTAATGACGCTAAGAGAAATAAAAATGATAAGATTCACTGTGTATATGGGCGTACTCATGCCTTTCACTAGGTATATCAACAGTCACCCTATTAGGTCAGCCAGGCTGCCACGTACTAAGTGGTAGTATCCACATGTACGCGAAGCAACGGAAGTAGAATGAGCGAATGTATGTGTTTACGCCTGGGCAACGGAATAATCTACATGCCCGCTTCTAAATCATTTTGATGACATGTCGGTTGGCGGTACGAAAGTGAACTGTCTTGACGGCATTGTTTGGTGGTTGCTAGGGCTTCACGGCGATAGTTTACGATAACCTGGGGGGAACTATCTAACTTATGTGTTAACTCAGGGGCTTGAAGAATATCCAACATACCAGTACTTTAGTGATACCGTGATGGTGTTTATCTGCTCAAGGCTTTTGTGCTTCTCCTATGATTCAGTAGGACCTGGGATCCTTAGGAAATTGTAAACAACTAGGAACGATATCCAATACTTAACACCTAGAAATTTCTCTGCTCCTTTTCGTCCACCACAAGCTACTAACGAATGATAACTTCTACTTCGGTACATATTATCTAGCAATCTTCTCCCCATATACCTACTATCACTAGCCAGCTATCATGGATTCCGACATGGGAGACTTAGGCCTCCAGATGGAGCGCTTTGATTTTCAGACAGGAAATGACGATTTCCGGATGGAGGATTTCGATCCTCAGGACGAAGATTTCGACTTCGATGTGGGAGATTTTGATTTTTCGATGGAGGCTATGAATTCAGAAATGTCAAATATCAATTACCAGATGGACGATATTGATCAATTGCTGGACGACTTTTTCGGATATAACCTCGATCCCGGTAGCAAGCCAGACAATCAACCTCATCAGGATGAGAAGATTGAACAGAAGCCAGAAGGAGACGCCAATACGCCATCAAGCCCAGATTCTCAGGCTTTCGTTAACCACTACGAATGGACTAATAATAACCTACCAATCGGAGTATCATTCAACTCGAATATTCCTGCCACTACCCCGGGCTTCATGCAAGGCTGGACCTTTGAGCCTGAAAAGCCTGAAAAGCATGAAAATGAGAATCAAGTTATTTTCATGAACTCTCGTGGGACCGGATATCGTGTTGAGATGGTGCCGGCTGCCAATGATACTGAGAATAAGCCGGAAGTCCGTCATTCTAGCCGCCATAAAATCGCCCCACGGGTTCCATTCCCTAACAAGCGACCAGCCTGGGCAATGCTTGCTACAGACTTTAAAAACGTTTCTACTATACCGAATGATGTTTCTCTCTGGTGTCCTTGCTGCACACGAACGCTGCCAAGTAGTAGCTTCAAGAGAACGCCTCGGAACCTAACGCCAGTAGAAACGTGCATGGACTGCAGAAAGCGACAGATGATACCCCTGAAGGAAATGGCTATCTGCTGGAGTTCGCCTTCGGACTACCAAGGTTGCGGAAGACTACTCCCTCGAGCTAATTTCTCTGGCATCTACAATCATCAGACTTTCACGGGCATACTGTGTCAAGATTGTAGAGCTTTTGGTCCAGACCGAGCAAGACTCGAGGGACGCTATACTGAGGCGAGACCGTAAACAAGAATAGTCGTGGTAAAGCCTCTCTCTGATAAGAAAGTAGATTTCGTACACCAATGCTAAAGGGATTTAGGGAAAAACGAGGATCAGGTCGTATCCTGAGAACATTTAGGAAGCTGGTAGATATTAGTCCTATTTACCTAAAACACATCTTGGTATCATTTACGAATATGGCTTAGAACATGATGTGAACTCCTCCAATTAACTACCTTATTAATAATTTCACTACCCTAGACCCCTGTAAATGACAAAATATCTCCTAGAAGACTGATTTAAACACTTTCGAAGAAGGAATTATAAGTATAACCACGACTCAATAATCCCTAACAGCTGTATGGGAATATCATATTCTTGGCTAAGCAATTTGCACATAGGGATACTGTTTGTGCGAAGATCTGTTGCATTTATTATATGGAGATAACTAATATACTTTTAAAAATAATAGAGCATATCTAGGCCATAGAAAGGGTAGATATATTCCTAGCTAAAAGTCTTCCGCTATTCCATATACATGTCTAATACCTATCTTAGTTGCAGGTAAGTTTCCTAATTACTTGCCTTGTGCGTAACAAATTTTACAAGGTTCATCGAACAAGTGAATCATATTGTGCACTTTGCATAACATTTGATGTGCTGTGCAATATCCCATCTATCTGATATTACGACAGTTACCCTTCCGCCTCCCAGGACAGTGATGGGTTGTAGTAACGCCCCTTCTTGGCATCTTGGTATAAGGTACTTTATCTATAAGGTGAAGGCTATGAAGATGATACTTTGCTGTTGAATTTATTTCGACTTTGAGGTACTTATTTACGACTATAACAATGTCTATATCTGCATGAATTTCGCTGAAGTTTGTTTCTTTATCTGGTCGATTTATTCATATATAAAAGCAGAGAGTCAAAGGTTTACTTGATACTTTAATGATTCTTTGCGAGTGACACAGACATTGTGCACCGTAAAAGCCCCTCGGAGGGTACCTTTGAACTATACAGCCATCTTGATGATATCTCACACGTTCTGCTATCGAGCATACAGACATGCTATCACGTATGGGGTGTGATGAGTCGGATATGGTGCTGGGATATAGCAAGAATAGGTACTCAAGGTTGGGTTAATGAGGAAAAGAGCTATGAACGCTCAGCTGAGGACCTGCTGCTTTGGAAAGCTCCTTGAAAGCTCTCCATATCGCAACCTTATTTGCTTTGTCCTATTTACCTAATTGTCTCCCATTCTTTCAACATTTCTTCTGCTTCTGTAAGGTCTTGATTTGAACGTATCTCACCATCGATAGCAAATCGAAGAAGCCTCCTTGCCAACCGATATGCCGGTTCATAAGCGAACCGCATATACTTTCCTCCGGCAGCTTTTTCAAACGTCTTCTTTAGTTGACGTTGTTCCTCTGTAGGCGGATCATCATTAGCTGTTTTCTCGTCTTCATCCTCGTCTTCTAACCACGCCCAGATCCAGCAAGGAGGTGCACAAGCCATGAACTGCGGTACGAGTACGGCACTATCCCAGTCAAGAACGGCTGATATTATGGGCTGCTGCGGATCAGATGTTGGGTTGACTAATATGTTGCGTGGAGCAAGATCTAAATGGGCGAGACAATTGGGGATGCTGTCAAACCATCCTCTGGCTTCTAGCTCCCACGCCATGGAGCAGAACTTGTCCAAGGTTTCAAGCTTCAGTGTGCTCGTGGGATAATGCTTCAAAGTATAAGCTATTTGATCCTGGAATGTGCTTAAAAGTAAACCGCGCACAGTCTGAGCAGTAGCTTCGGTGTTATAATACGGTACGGCTAAACGAGTATCTCTAGACCCAAATGGAACGACACAGAACTCGGCCTTGAGGTCTTCTTGCCCTGGTAAGAATGCTAAACTACCAGCCGCGTGGCTCCTTATAGTTAGCATCCTACGGAAGATATCCCCAAGTTCGTGTGCAAACCTCAACTTCTCGGCATGATCAAATAAGGGAAAAGTTGATAATACGCCGGTCCCAGGAATGCGATTCTGAATCATGTATGGGGATTCGAACTCGTTGTCATCCGTATTGTCGAATGTTATGACTCTGGGTACAGGTATTTCAGTATACTTCTCAAGGAAATGCAAAACGGCAACACCTCTGTCTACCTGTGCGTCTGCGAGTCGGGGAAGTCGTAAGATATATCGGACTTCTGCAAAGTTTGTGTGACCATTTCCTTCATAAGAGAAGCCAATGATTCGATTATACCCGCCTCCTTTTAGCCTCTCTATTATGATGTCATTCAGCTCTGCATCAGGCCACATGTTATTAAGTGCGAATACTAGAACGTTGAACTGGAATGTATTGAATGCTTCATGTTCCCATACGAGCGTTGAAGAATCAGAACATCCAGAACAGTCCGAGTATGAGTTGTTGGAAGATGAAGAGGCCATTTTCGTCAAAAGTATTTGGTACGATCTTATTCAATCCCTGGAAAAATGGTCCTTATAACGTAGGTAGGGAGATAGGCTTACAAACCAAAGAGAACCAAGACAAACCTTTTGTTAAAGGAATAAGCATCACTAAGTTAGAAATATTAGAAATAAGACCAAGGAGGATATATTACCTAACTTAATCTCTTTGTACTTCCCTATTTAAAATAGAACAATTACTAGAGCGCTTTCGCTGCAAAGCTTTCCTTTCTTCATTGATAGTAGTTTCAATCCTAATCCTGAAACTTCTATGCCATATAAACAGGAAATAAGAAGTAGACTCTACTTAACACTTAACAGAAAAGGACAATTTGTTTAAAAAAAATAGTAGATTTATTAAAATTTTCTTGTATTATGCCCTTAATCATGTACATTGATACTAATAATTAACTCATTAACCTCCCCAACTTCATTATATATCTGTAACTATAATCCGGCAACATATAAAGCAGACGTATGATAGTACAATCAACTATGCCATATATCTCATCTTACTGAACTCAATGGAGCCACTAAACTTTTATTTCTCGTCGTAAATCATCGGGTATCGTGATTATTGGATAGAATGAATCATTCAAACCATGTCATCCCCCCTTCGTGCAGCGCCGCTCCCAACCGGCTTTCGCTGGAAACCACCATGGCCGTTCGTAGTGTGCGCGTTTCCGCCGAAACCCGAAGCGCCGGCGCCCCACCCGGCCTTGCGTGTCCAAATGGCATCCATAAGCTCGACGCCATCGTAGGTGTAAAGGCATGGCTGGCCGCGGTGGAGGGGAACGTGGTTCCAGCGCCAGTCCCAAATAGCAGCATAGCACATGCGGTATGCGGAGAAGGCCATAACGGTGCCGATGATACCGCCCGCTACGACATCATACCAGTTGTGGAACTCGTCGATGGTCAGTGCTCCAGCGATAAGTGTGGCTCCCAGCACCGGCGCGTAGATTGCCACTAGTTTCCACATCGCGGGGTGGTAGTTCGAAAACACCTTGAGCTTAGCATTAAGATACAGGTATAGATACACAAAGCCTGCGAAAGCGGCGGTGCTGTGGCCCGAAGGGAATGACTCTAGGGAGTCATTAATTAGACTCTCATCTCCCGTGCAAATTTCTGTAGTGTAGTAAATGTTTGAGAAGCCGGCCGCGTTGTAGCCTGCGCCCTTGACACCGGGGGCGTTACTTGCGAGTCTCACATCTGGCTGGCATACATCAAGGAAATGCGGGCGCAAGCCACCGATGAGCCATTTCAAGAAGACCTGGAAGACGGCGGCAGTGATAAGTGAGTATAGAAGCCCGATAATACCGTTGTTAACATCCCAGAACGACCGCACCCGGATTTGCATGAGCAGGATGACGACGATTGGGACGACAGCCGCTAGGAATGCAGCTAGCCAGATAGGAATGATCTCCTTACGCAGTGGATATGCGAATTCAGGGTATACGACCTCGCCGTCGGAAAAGGTTACTGCGAATGATCGAGTCGGAGCAGGTTTCGCCTCGTACACCTAGACTAGTTGTCAGTATTACCTGTGATCGCGGTTATAGACATGGAGGGTTAAGCATACACCAAGTCCTATCGCACCCATGCAGGCCATGGTAACAATGTCGAGCCATGTGACTTTGAGCCATTGGCCAAAACTCGGACGGACAGCCATGGGATAGGCTAGAGTATCGTGGACATGTCCATCTCGGTGGCCGTTAGTATGTCCGTTGGTATGCCCGTTAGTTGGCCCATCGGCACGGCGGCGGTTAAAGAACCCCATGTTGGATGATTTCAGGCTTGATTATAGTACTCGAGCGTTACTTTGGAGAATGGGAGTATGGCGTGTACGAGCGGGATCTTATTGTTCGAGGTCCCGATGAGGGATGCCCGAAACACAGATGATGGCAAAGGGCTCCTGGCGGTGCTGGTGCTGGTGTACGAGTTTGAGACTGAACAAAGAACTATCAGTTATCTCAGAACTTGGGCAGTCGTATAAATATCAAGATGTAAAAGCATAATAACATCCTGAATATGGGTATGGTTGTAGTATATTGGAGGTTGACGTCATGATTAAAACTCGTCAACTGTGACATGGGCGCGACGCAAACACAAACTGACCAAATCCAGGCGATTCTCACGTTCGGCACATAAGCCGAATAATAGGACGGCCCGGGGGTGAAGGTCGTATATGCTAAATGAGTCCAATCAACTACTTTCAAGTTAGCGAATCGAAACAAAGAATCGTGATGAGTTGGTCTCTCTTAGGTAAGTTAAGCAGTATTAAGCATGGTATTAAGCATGGTATTAGGCATGGTGTTTGTATCAGTTGTTCATATCGTCTCCATCCCTTTGTTAAATCTGATTCGCCAACCCCAGAATTGAACGTCATGGCTGTGGAAAAACTTGGCAAGACTTGGCAAATGCTTGTTCAACTTCCAGATCGAGTAATTGGCGATCTCAAAGTTTATTTTCGGTGCCCGTCATGAGAAAAATAATTTTGAGCCTTGTATCTACCTAAATATTATTACTACTAATGCATTTCTGTCATTTTTCAGTTGTTGATTTCGGTCTACCAATCTGTATAATTAATATCTAGCATCGTGTAGGCATATGCGACAACTTCGACTAATACGAAATTTCCATGCACGTACCCTCTGCAGTACGGCTGAGCTAGCTCAATGACGTTAGTTCCGCTAGATGGATCCCCCAAAGTCGCTGGAATCGTAGCCCAAAATCTTTGGACGGGCACTAAAATCGAGATCTAGATTTCTTGAATTCAACCCTAGCTATTCGGAAAACACGGCACGGTAGCACAAGATGCTATTCGCATTAGGCGTACTTAATGCCCGGTTAGTGGTTTCAAGATCTAGCACGTTTCGCTGTAAACACGCTGTGATTCAATGCAAATGGATTAATAGGCTATTTAAGATATGACGTTTTCAACGAAATGAATTTAGCACTAGTAATGCTGGGGTATGACGACTTGAAATCCGTATGGTTTTGAGTTTTTTTTTTGTGTTTTTTTTCTTTTTTTTTAAAAAAAAGTAAAACAATCAAAATAATCTCTCTTAGTGGAGAATATTCCTCTCTTAAATACTGGAATAGCAACGCAACCCGGCTTTCTGGGACCTACACCTACAACAATCTTGGCTGTACTATTAGGGTAAAGTGTTAAGATACCTAGGTATTTAGTAAAAAGTTATGGTGTAGGCAATAAGTAATATATTGGACCCATGCCATAGGGCTGGGCCTGCTGGGTAACAATTGATAATATACAAACGAGTCTATAGGATATCATCCATCCGTCGTCGAGTCGTCAACACACGTAACTAGTGTACAAAAAAATCTATCGCAACGGATTCAGGTCTATCTCTTTCATGTTAGGACCACTTTTTGATCTCCGTAGATGCTCGCTCCCTGGTATAAACTCCGAGCATAGCCAGCCAAACTCCGATATGAAAACCAGGGGAGAGAACAGCCCGTAACAAATCAGATGAGGCTGCTTTCTACCATGCCGTGTGACCGCCATCAATAACTAAGTTGTTACCGGTCATGAAACTACTGGCGTTGCTGAGCAGGAATAGGGCGGCACCTTTGAACTCTGTCGTCTCTGCTAATCGGCCCACTGCAACAAACCCGCGTTAGAAATTACTTGATATTACTTGGACTGTGGTATCCTTCAGAAACAAAGGGGTGTGGTTGCTTACTCATATTCTCCTTTTCCCAAGTTTCGCGCAGACCCGGAACTTCTTCGAAATTCTTCAAAACCATGGGAGTCAAGATGTGACCGGGACTGATGCAGTTCACCCGGATACCTCCTGTGCCATCCTTTCGAATTGGGGACCACTCCATAGCCAGGTTGCGAGCTAGCTGAATAACAGCGGCCTTTGACGAGTTATACACCTATGCTAAAATTAGTATCGAGATGTGGTATAAAAGTTAGTGGAAAGTTACTTACAGGCGACAAAAGTCCTTTATTGGCGATAGTACCAGACATGCTCGCAATGAAACACATGCTACCGTGGATCTTGTACTTGAACATCTGCCGCGCCGCGCTCGTAGCCGTCATCATCACACCTGTGTAGTTTATATCCATCATTCGGTTGACCTCATCTCTCGTCCTGGCGAAAATATTAGCAAGGGATACAATTTTTACGCTGAAGTTCAAAACGCACCATTCCTGAGCAGGAGATAGATGCTGGACACCAGCCGCCGCGATCACACCATCTAAGCGTTGGTGCTTGTCTGCGATTTCTGCGATAGTTCGGTCAAGACCCTCCGTATCTTGTACATCTTGCTGCTTGTAATGAAGAGAGCCGCCAAATTTGTCAGCTCGTCGTGCTGCTTCGTTCCAGCCCTCATCTGCTTTTGGTTCGCGATCGAAACAGTAAACTGCGATTTTGAACATGTAAGTAAGTCAAGTCCGCGGAGACGTGCCAAGATGTGCTAGCGCAAACGTACCCTTCCCTCCCGTTTCCGCGAGCGCCTCCGCCAATGATAATCCAAGCCCCCGAGCGCCTCCTGTTACGATAAAAACTTTGCCGTCAAGGTCGAAATCCGCTAATCGCTTCTGGCCGATGTTCTCGCTTGGACTCGGCGCGATTCCCACGGTGGGGTTTTCCCTCGACTCAGGCGGTTTGGGGACCGTATCGCTTTTTCGGTTGAATTCGGCCATTGTGGTTGAAGTCGGCGTAGTAAACGTTGGTTTCGAGGAATGTATTTGTCTGAACTGAGTTATAGGAGCGATAGTGGAAGTGGCTTTCGCAAAGGTGGAAGATGCGCGGGGGCATCCTCTGCTAAGAGCTCTGGCGCAGAGAGACATGGTGTTGTTATACGTTTTTTTCAAGTTCCAAGCTGGTAAGCAAATTGCGCGAATGGAAAGAAGAACGAAGATCAGTTGGATTTCCTCAAAACAAGTTCATGGGCTGCAGGCGTCCGATATATAAAGTGGTGCTGGTCTTATGGCTTGCAGTAACCGGATGAGGCGGTCCGCCCACGGGAACGTGCAGAGATCGTAGCCATTCTGATGCCAGCTTTTCTGATAGGGGCATCATCATACGCGTAATAGAATGAAGGACTATTTCGTAAGGACTTTGCCATTTCAAAATGGATCTAACTCCCGAGCAAGCTACAAGCGAGGCTGATCAGTGACACCAACGGACTCCATCCCCATTCCGACCGCGTCTCGTCTAGTAGCTAGGCCTGCAAGCTGTGTGTCTCAGCCAATAATCGTCATTGTACAGTATAGAAGATTGAACTAGAGAGCTCCCCCACGGATTTCGCGTTAAGACGAAGACGCAGTTCTGACGTCTGACAAGAGGCGAAGCATGGAATTTTGTTCAATTTCTTGAAATCCCATCAAACTGGATCCATCTTCATTTATTTCCGTTTTGGGGTCCACATGGACCGTCGGATCCGACGTGCTGGAGCCTTATCCAATATACAAGCACTCGTAGGCAAAATACTACGGAAGCATATGTCACTAATGTTAAGCCGGGGACAATCCCGAATCTCTTTCGAGTCTTCTCCATGTTCCGTGTCAGATAGATCCTTACAGCTGGTAGAGCTTCTCCACCTATCAAAGGCTATACCATTTGATATAGAGCAGGGAAGTGCGCCAATTAGGGAAACGATTTTCAGCAGCTGATTCTTCGCCGTCCCAGCTAGGCGTTTTTAACGGGGGTCGAAAAACGTGCGTCATTTACCGGAACAAATGCTCCTCTTGGGAGCACCGCCAAGCATATCAGTCTTAACAATTCATCAATGTTGACACTGGAATATCATAATACCGTAAATTTGAAAGATAACCAGTTACGAGTTATAGGTCTAAGTTCTGGATATGTCTGGCTAAGAATACGATATTGAATTTGAACTGGGAATCTGATTAATAGTCATCATCTCCAATAGGATAGCTTCCTATAAGTGGTCTTTATGTATGTAGTGCAATTAAGCCAAGGCTTCATAACTTAACGCAGGATACCTAGTTAATTTCTGTTAGTTACAGAATAACTACCTAAGCTTACTTTACTGTATCGTAGTAAATTTTTACCATCTTCTTTTTCGTCAGCTTTACATCACAATGTTATCAAGACTTGTTACCCACGATGACTTCAAGTCTGTGCTTCGTTTTATACAGTTCCCTCCCCGCCTCCGCCATTTCGTAAAGAATACCCACCTATTAAGGTATTGAGGTAAGTAACTAGACTCAACAAATTCTCCGAGCTTACCAAAACTTTACATCATGGGGCTCTACGCGATCTCCACCAATCCATAATTCTGGAAGAGTTTGATTTTGAGTCTTGCCCTAAGAGCCTGATAAGATTCTCCAGCCACTACAACAGACTGTGAGAAAAAAATAAATAAAAAAAGGCGCAACCGCTAGGTTGTAAATCCACATTGATGGATATTTTCGGAGGGAGGTCCGGTGAAAATGATTTTGTCCGGCCAAATATCTACTGGGTATAACGGCCAACTATCAGCTACAGCTTCGGAGTGACCGACCGTAGCAGATAAGGAAAGAAATTGTCGGCGGTTTGTGGTTCGGAAGGGAACAACTGGGTTCTCGGAACGTGTATAATAACAATTTCCGGAACTGAAACTCCTAGTTGATAAACTCGGGATTTACTACTATTCCTGTTAAGGGTAGGGGCATATAATGGCGGCGAGTCCCAAAAAGAAAAAAAAAAAAAGTTCTATGGATCATGCCCGCGGGCACTTTCGTAGGTAAAAGATGTAAGAGGTAGTCCCCGGTATTAGTTGACATAATATGTAGTAGTTGCCCAAGTTTTGAAAATGAGAAGACGAAGCAGACAAGAGGATAAAGACCAACATAGAGCTTCGCGTGGATTGACCATACGACTCAGTCACACGACGGACGAACCAACTTCGGGGGCGCCCACAGACAACTTGCTAATAAAACAATCTTCGCAACTATTGATATCACTAGTTTTACCGTCCAACGCCGTGCAATGCCCACGTCATGAATCGACACCGTACCGATAATGCGATGGTATTGAATCGTCCATTCCTATTCCGTGTTACCGCCTGCCGCCCCGTCCGCCGCCCATCATACCACCCATACCCATGCTTTCCATCATCTTCTGCATATCCATACCTCCGGGTAAGCCGCCTCCCCCGCCAAACATCTTAGCAAGGCTGGCCATGTCCGGCATGCCACCGGCGCCGCCCATACTCTGCAACCGTTTCTGCATGGCGGCCATCTGTTGCGCCTTGTTTCCACCTCCCATTGCCTGCTGTGCCCTTTGCATATTCTTCATGCTTCCGCCCATCTTCTTAGCCATACCGGCCATCATACGTTGCTGAGTGAGTAAGTCTTCGACTTCTCGGACGGAGACACCACTTCCGCGAGCCACCCGCGTCATACGCGTTGGCTGTTCGATGAACATCTTGCCGTCACTGTCCAGCTCTTTCTCGGTCATACTATCGCATATGTAGATCATGCGTTTTAACCGGGCGCTCGACTCGTCGTCGTCCATACCTGCCATTCCCGGGAGATTAGACATACCGGGAATCATGCCAGCCATCTTAGATAAAGGCCCCATCTTCATGATGTTGCTCAGCTGATCTCGGAGATCCCGGACTGTAAAGATACCTTCCGTTATGTGCTTAATTGTTTCCTTTTGGTCAAGCTTCAGAGACTGCACATGCTCCACCAATCCTGCCATGTCACCCATGCCCAGTAGCTTGTTCACAAATTGTTGCGGGGCAAATCGTTCCAAATCCAACATGTGTTCTCCTGTACCAATAAAGACAATGGGCGTATGTGTTGCTGCAACGGCAGAAATAGCACCACCTCCACTGGCGTGGCCATCTGTCTTGGTAATTATGATAGCTCCGAAATCCGCTGCGTCCTTGAAAGCCTTTGCCTGAGCTTCAGCTTGCTGACCAATGGAGGCGTCGAGAACCATGATAGTCTCGTCGGGTTTTACAGCTTCTTGGATGTCGACCATCTCCTGGAACAATGCCGATTCCTGTCGGTGTCGTCCCGAGGTGTCCACGATAATGACCTCAAATCTTTCCTTCTTAAACTTCTCCACTCCTTCCCTAGCAACCTTGGCCGGATCTGTCTCGGTTAAGGAACCATAGTATGGGATCTTGGCTTTGGTCGCATTTTGCTTCAGTTGGTCAAAAGCGCCGGCTCGAAAGGTATCGGCACAGACCAAGCAGGAGCGGAAACCTCTTGCTTGGTAATGTCGTGCGAGTTTCGTACATGTGGTTGTCTTTCCAGCACCCTGTAAACCGACAAACATGATAACATTCGACTTGCCCTTCTTAGGCTTGAAAGGCTCGGCGTGAGGATCAACAAGTTTGACCAATTCGTCGAAAACGGCTTTTTGGATTAATCGTTTCTTATTGACCCCGGGCGGCAGGTCCTTGAAATTCACCGTGGAACTAATTGAATTCTTTAGTTTGCTAACAAGTCGTACGTTGACATCGGCTTCGAGTAGAGCGCCGGAGATCTCGTTAAGCATGGCTTTGAAGGCCTACGATGTAAGTCAGCGAACTCGCTTCCCCCCCGAACAGATCGCATTGCGGGGTGCGACGCCGGCATCAGAGTAGCGCATACCTTTTCGTCGAGATTAGGTGCGCGGGTAACATCGTGTAAGGCACCGCTAATGCGGCGACCGAGATCTTGAAGAACCATGGCGACGGTGGTATACTACCGGCGATGAGGTCGTAAGGGATCCCGAGATGGTGTTGGGGTGGTGATATCTAAGAGTACATGTATGTATGGAGAATTAATGTAGGATTAACACATTGAAGCTTAAGATCGATTTGTACTAACTAAACTCTTTTGACCAACCGGCAGCCAATTGGGGGAACCATTAACCCCACCACAACTTTTGAAGAGCATCATCGGAAGGTAAAGCTTTTCCGCTTCCGTGTTTTACCCTATTACCCTATTACCTAATGATTTGGCTGGGTGACAAAATAATTCGTAGACACATACGACAAACTATTATTACCTACTAACGCTTCAAGGTGTGTAAAGAATTTCGTCGCCCACTTTTAGCTGCCTAAATGATTTTAGCAATCGGGGTTTTCTATTGCTCCGACTCGTCTCGGTTACCAGAAGCAGATGACAAATGATAGGAGAGCTAGAAAGACTATAACTCACTCTTACCGGCCTTAAGAAACACTACATCCGATAAGGCCAGAATAGCGACGACATTTACTCTTTTTGCTCGTAAAAGCTTCACCTAGAATCCATTGGATTCGTCGTCTAACGTCACGCCAACGCTATATGGTAGGATAAAGCGAGTGTCTAGCTATTAGGTAGGTAGCCATGTGCATCCCTAATGTAGGTAGTCTATATAAGAGACCATTGTCCTGCGAGAAGGTAAGTCTTTACTAGCAACAAGTTCATTAGACATCCTAAATACCTATCATACCACCTTGCAACACTCGAAATCTAGATCACAATATGCCAGCATTCGACGAGACAGCGACCAGCGAACAGGTCATAGAGGCCTTCGCCTCCCAGATCAAGGGCCGTACATTCGTTATTACGGGAGCCGGTCACCCTAGCATTGGAAGCCAAATGGCAGTATCGATAGCGAAAGGTGCTCCAGCGCATATTCTGATCGCATCACGCACTGGCAAGAAGGTCGAGCCGGTACTAGCGAAGATTGCCGAGATCGACAGTTCTATCAAGGCAACTTTTGTCCAAGTTGATTTGACTGATCATGAGTCCGTGAGACGAGCGGCTAAGGAGATCCTAGCTGCTGCACCTAAAATCGACGTCCTTATTAACAGCGCTGGCGTGATGGCTATCAAGGATTATACTCTGGATAAACAGGGCATTGAACTGCAGCTATCAGCTAACCATGTCGGTCACTTTTTGTTGACGAACCTCCTCGCGCCCGCGCTTATTGCTGCTGGTTCTGAGCCTCTCGGGGCGCGAGTCGTCAATCTTACCAGCTCTGGTTATCTTGCTAGCCCCTTCCGCTTCGACGACTGGAACTACTCGAATGGTAAAACCTATGACCGTTGGACTGGATATGGTCAAGCAAAGACCGCGAATATCCTATTCACTTATGGCCTGCATAAACGACTTAGCAGTCGTGGTGTGACGTCGACCGCTACTCACCCTGGCTACAACCACGACACTGAGCTCGGGAATCATGTGACCCGGGAAGACTACGCCGAGATACCTGCGATTGTAAAGCGAAATACGGGTAAAGATTGGGTATGGGAATCTCCCGGGACCAAGACATTTACGCAGATTGCCGCTACATCGCTTATTGCGGCTCTAGACCCTGAGCTACCCGCCAAATCGCCTGCCTACTTGATGAATAGCCAGGTCCATGAAGCCGCCCCACACGCAACAGATCCAGAGAGCGTCGAGAAGTTATGGAAACTGAGCGAAGAGCTTGTCGGGCAGAAGTTTGAATACTGATTAGCTGGGTGGTTTCGTAGGGGTAGCTTGTCTAATACACCCGAAGGCAAATTCAACGCATAAATAAAAACACTTGATTGACAACTATTCGGTTATGTGTGTAACTTCCCCGGATCTTCCTACCAACCTGACGTCTGGGGAAGACGGGGATTCTAGTTTCCGGTTAATTAAAAATTTGACGCTGCATATAGAACTTAACATCCTTGCCCGGTAAATCTACCATATCCTGGACACCTTTCTCCTAAGCGCCACCGGCTAATTAGGACTGAAGTACGGGCAGCAATACTTGAAATGCTTATTATTCTTTCCGGCTATATTATCCCCAATTTTCTTAAGACAATTCTATACGCGTATTGGGACAGGGTCGCATGAAGACTCTAAGGGAAGAGGACTATAAGAGATGAGATTTTGAGGTATTGGCAATACCAAGTCTGTACTAAGAAAGCTATAAAGCCTATTTTTTATATTAGCTCTGAGTATAAGTCAAGCAAGCGTCTTTATTGGTCAGAGCGCTTGACATAAATTTGTAGAATATTCCATGGGTAAATGAGAATGATGAATGCAACGATTAACTCGCCTCATCGTGCTTTACCCCTACCTCAACAAGCAAATTCTATGCTCTTATCACTCTGCTATACTATTCTTCACCTTTTCTTCGGCGTCGCAGCAATGCTCGATTTTGAAAGGACCGGAAATAAGAATACGATACGAGCGGAATGATAGCTCCTTAAGACACTGAAGAACTTTGGGGTGCAGCACTCGATAACAATAGATGGTCTGTCAAATGAAGCCACAGTTATTATTAAAAGTAGGGTAGTATATTACTCGGCCATATGGAGATACCCAATGTTTCTTTGAACTGGGCTGAGCTGGCTGACTTAGGGGTTAGTCAGTCCCCGACGTCCTAATTCGTAACTGATAGTATTCTAAAAACAGGGCCGTAGCTGAAGAACTTCCCATGTTGCGACTGAGTAAGTGACCTTCGATGCATGCGACTCTTCGGAATGCTACCTAGCGAGATGTCTTAATATGGACTGTGTTAATAAGGCACCCCAACTTATTGATAACTGGAAGCTCACCTTCTGCTTGTGATCGATGCTTGAGTAACCTGATAACTAAGTTCGTACTTTGGCAAAGACTATGGCTAAGGTAGTTACAAGTTTCTACCACGACAATTGCAGTTCAACTAAATGCTGTTGTTCACTTTGGTGACCGAAATATTGCTTTCTCGGCCAGTTTGATCTCCTTCCGCGTCCAGAGATAAATACGACGACCAATTGGCTAATAGTTACATTATATTCAATTAAATGAGCTTGGGCCCAAATGGCAGGCTCTCAATACATAAAAAGGCTTGCCAACTTCTTTTTACAGCCAAGCCCCGCACCGGAGTTGTATCCATTGCTCGCACGTTCGGAGGCAGGTTTTGTCTTGGCTTCGGCAGAGAACTACGCTGCTGCATGCGATAACAATACGCGCCGCGGAACGATATATAGTGATTAAGCGCTACTCGGCGCCTGATTGGATAGATGCGAGTCGTCCGGCAGTTATGGTAGTTCAGACGGCCAAGCATGTGGTAGAGTAATATGGCTTGGATACGTTCTAGGCTAATCGAATCTGGGGTAAAATAAATATTCTGGGAACTATTAAAGGATAGGGTATTATCTACCCCGAGGTTTGCGTGGCCTTGAGGTAGACAAAATTCAGACTGTGGTTTGGATACGTCGTCCAACTTTGTCTCCTTTTTTCTTTCCATTCGACTAACGATTAGACCGAAAGTTGATTCAAGATGACGACTAGAGTGAACACCGTCCTAAACCACTCCGACGAGGAAAAGGGGCTGCACAGGTCGGAAACGACCGTCACGATGCCCCCGGAGCTTTTCGAAAAAGTAAGTCACACGATGCTAGAATCCGGCACTTCGCCCATGCTCATAGCGACTAGCTCTACCTTACTCCCAAGGTTCCCCAGGTGGGCGACTACAACAAGCGATTCGCTAATCCGACACCTCTCGGCATCGTTGGGTAAGCCTTACGTATACCAAGTGATGGGGGTATAGTAGGACATGCTAATTAAACTAAACAACTAGTTTCGTGATTTCAACATTCACTTTTTCGATGGTGTTGATGGGCTGGGGAGGAGCTGAAGGAGCAACCCCTGTGGTGTAAGTATTTCTTTCCTATACCTATTTCTCCATATTTCTTCTCTCTCTACAGTGTATACCGTCTGTCCGGCGCGGCTAAATTGTTCGGCCAATCATCAGGGGCATATTCTTCTTCGTCGGACCTGTGATGCTCTTATTTGCTATGGTCTTCGAGTGGATCATGGGGAACTTCTTCCCTATGATGGCAATGGGTCTATACGCCGTCTTCTGGCTGTCGTTTGGTATGCTACAGCTGCCTACGTTACAACTTGGAGAGCCCTATGCGACGACTGGTGACCCGACTGGCCAAATGTCGCCCGAGTACAACTCCGTGATTGGAATATACCTCGTCGTATGGGGCTTTGCTCTATTTACCTTCTTCCTCTTCACGCTCAAGGTCAACGCTGTATTCGCCGTGATCTTCGCTTGTGCCACCTCGGCGGTTTGGGTCTTGTCCAGTGCGTATTTCAGGCTTGCAGCAGGCAACTATGAGGCAGCAGCAAGTTTGCAAAAGGTTCGTCTTGTGGTATGGAAGTGAAGTAGAGCGGGTATAACTAACTACTTTTATAGGCTGGTGGAGCTCTACTATTCGTAGTAGCCACGTTGGGTTGGTACATGTGCATTGTGATCATGGCAGGAGAGATGCGCATCACCGTGAACCTCCCTCTTGGTGATCTCACACGATTTTGGCCTCGCACGGACGTAGACCTTGCTGAAGCAGCAGTGGCGCATCGCGACTAATGGATTCGACAACAAAGACAGAGGTTATAAGCATTACAATTGTTACATGACAAATGTGTTTTACACAGGTTATTGAATACTCCCTGAGGCATAACATCCCACCTGCAAAAGCCGGGTTTATTTCGTTGCTGTATGAATACCAGGTATCTAAAGTTTTATCCGATAGGGGTGAATAAACGAGAGTTGATTGAGATGGGAAAAGGGGGTATAAGTTATCAGAGTCAGTCACTTTAGATTAGGCTCGTCGTTGTAGTTATACAATTCAAAAGATAACAACGGTCAAGTTAACTCCTTATACTGGTAAATGTTGCTTTCATCTCCGACGAGTGAATTCTAAGAATAAACTTCTACCACCCTGGTAGGTCGCTACGGTGAAGAGTTATTCTAGTGTAGATTGTTAGTGAATAGCGGCAGAAGAGTTGCAACCCTTGATTTTAAGTAAGTAGCGCCGATCCGATCCTGTAGAGCTAAGAGCGACTAGATGAAAGTCCGGATATTCGGAACCGTCGGAAATTAAGGATAGGAAGTTGTTGTCACTTTGTCTCCGATCCGGGCTTTGGCATAACGTTAATATCCGACCCGGGGTCGCATATCATTGGAATTGAAGCTCATCAAATTGGGTATCGCAAAGGTTGTTAGGCAAACTCTCATTACTTGAGCATCCAAAGCATAAGCAATTTTTCATACAGAAGATTTATTATATAGCTTCATCCGATAAAAGGATAGAAGTTGCTAAGCTATAAGTTAATACACTACCCATGTAGAGATTAATGCCCTTCATAACTCCATTGAACTAGATACGAGTATACAGGTCAACTGAACCTCATCCTTGCCCATCAGCCCAACCTCTAACCCAATTTGGAAACACATTTCGTATTCGCATTGACAAGTACATTGGTACATTGGGATGAGTTTTTGAAATTTTTAATGAATTTATAATTGATTTTTAATTGATTTTTAATTGATTTTTTTAAAAAAAAAATTAATAAAATAAAATATTTAAAAAATAAAATTTAATAAAATAAAATATTTAATAAAAATAATATAAAAATATTTAAAATAATAAAAAAATATATATAATATAATATTTTATTAATAAATTAATAATTAATTATTAATTAATTAAAAATTAATTAAAAATCGATTAAAAATTAATTAAATTAATTTTTATTTTTTTATTTTTTTTAAAAAAAATTTAATAAAATAATACATATTTACATAAAATAATTTCAATGAATTCATAACAAAGTACATTTGTACCTCATCCCAATGTGCGTTAAACCTAATTGAATTGTGGGGGGTTTGCCTTTTTCGGTTAAAGGTTGGGCTGATGGGCAAGGATGAGGTTCAGTTGACTTGCGTCCTGACTAGATACGTGCTAAGGTTTTAGAATCCTCATTTAGGCAGCACTATTCAAATATTTTGCAACGTTATAGTTACATAACATTACCCGCTAAACTTTCTCAAATAACCAATCATAATTCAAATAAAAGACTTAATGCAGGCACCGTAAAATAAGGTTAAACTTAAGTATGCTGCGCCTCGTTGGAATGGAACGAATGATATTACTAGAGGATGATTTATTAGCGAAAGGAGCAGAGCTGAAAAAAAGAACGAATAATAACTCTGCTTCTGTATCTGTAACTTCACAGTTCAACATCAGCTTTATGCCTAGTGGAGAATTTTTAGTGGGTGGAAACGCGATCGTGATCCCTACCTAGGTACTAAGCGAGATTCATCCCCAGTATATGATCATCCAGAGATAGTATTTAAATATCCAACGCCCCTGTATGGTGATTAATGCTTCTCACTCGAACAAATTGTCCCATGGGTAGAGCTGCAATATGTCGTCTAAGTCACTAATCCTCTGCCTTCTTGCGCCTCTAGTAGCGGGCTTCAACCTTAGTGTTCCCGCTCCCACCGGCCCTTTCGCCGTTGGAACAACTGTACTGGAGATAACAGACTATTCGCGCTTAGACCCGTTCGCTCCGACTCCTCAGCCAAGAAAGCTTGCCGTATCTCTGTTCTACCCAACCGAGAAGGTTTCTCAAAATACGACGTCTTGCCATAAGAGCAATCAATGTACACGCGCAATACAGCTGCCGCCTCACACAGCCGCTGCGCTCGAGAGCCAAACGGGAGTTCCGACCGGGATCCTCCACAACATAATTACACAGGCCTGTCAGGATGCGCCTGTTACTCAGCCCCTCCGGCCGCTTCTACTTTTCAACCCGGGGAGGGGTGCCTCGAGATTGATTTATAGCGATTCACTGATTGAAATTGCATCTTACGGCTTTACTTTGGCATCCGTGGATCATCCGTATGAGTCTAATGTTGTCGAATATCCCGATGGCAGCGTCGTATACGGACTTCAGTTGGATGAATCCCTCTCGACAATTTTGAAGTTGATCGATATCCGTGCAGCCGACTTAAGATCCGTGTTGAACGCATTTTCCAATTCGACAGTGACGGACAAGATTCCTGGATATGGTCCCCTTACGAAGTTCAAGACGGACAAAGTAGGAGTTTTTGGTCACTCCCTCGGTGGAGCCACAGCGTTACAAGTGGTGGCGAACGATACGCGCTTCGCTGCCGGCTTAAATGTCGATGGTAGTTTCTGGGGAGCCGAGCAGCAGGTTGGCACAGAAGCGCCCTTCATGGTTATTGCCGCAGAAGGGCATAATCGCACGTCTGACGAGAGTTGGGCCGCTACCTGGCCGAATATTCGAGGCTTCAAACGCGAAGCCACCGTGAAGGGAACCGAGCATAATTCTTTCACTGACACCGGACTTTTCGTTGAAATGTTAGGAGAGTTAGGAGGCGGCGTTCCCGCGAATATTCCGATACCTATCGGCACTATCAAGGGCACAAGGATTACAGCTCTTCAGAGAGCGCTTGTAACAAGCTTCTTCAAGCGATCGCTTGACGGGGAGAATGATGGTCTTCTTGATGGTGCCGCAGCGGAAGAGTGGCCTGAAGTTTCATTTCAGCAGTAATTTCTGACGTAGAAAAAATAATGTTTCGCCAATCAACGCTTCATTTTTAAAGATTGCTCTGTATCACTAGCCCTTAGATATTCTCGGAATGTGGGCTGTGAGAGCGCCCGTATAATGAGAATTGAAATAATATTTTGGTTCCAACTGATCGGGGAGGAACCCAGGCTTTAAACTTCCCCAACGTTATTCTAGGTACTGTAGGGGTGTTACGTAAGCATGGACTATAAATTGGGATCTCTCAGGGCCTAGCCCCACATATTAGATTCTTAGAAAATCAACATCATTACCACCCCTCAACTACAATGGTGAGAGCTGCGAGATCGATTCTTTGACGCCTTTTGGTTTCCCATTGCGGGACACAGAAAAATGTTGAGAGACGGAACTTGAGACTTTACTTTTCATTTGCGAAACTTCACTTTTCTCCAAACCCATATGATTACGCACATTTTTTTAATATCGGATTTTACTTTTACTTTTTGAAACAAATAATTTATAATTATCGGAACATTTTTTATTAACTTTATTAAACATATAAAAAATATTATTATAATAAATTATTTAATTGTATACTGTTGCAATAGAAGTCACGTGGCAATAAAGTGAAGGTTGGGGCTGGACCCATGTGGGGCCAACCCCAAGCCACAACTTTATTGGGGGTGGAATCCTAGAACTTTTACATCATCAAGAATACACAATAATCAATGAGAAACCAATTACCAGAATACTAATGAATTCATTATATCGCTATTAAAGTCGATCCAACATGTGTAAAAAATGTTTTTTTAAAATAAAATAAATAAAAAAATTAAATAATTTTATTATATTTAAAAAATTTAATAAAAAAATTTAATTATATATAAAAATATTACGTAAATATAAATTATAAATTAAAATTTTTTAAAATTTAATTTTATATATTAAATTTTTAAAAAATTAATATTATTACCATTTTTTAATTATAATATTTAAATAATTAATTAAAAAAATTAATATAAATTTAAAATATATAATTTATTTTTTAAATATAATTTATATTAATTATATAACATTTATATTAAAAATATATATTATTATATAAAAATTATAAATACGAATAATTTTATTTTATTTAAAATTTTTATTTTAAATATTAAAAAAATAATTAATTAAAATTATTATAATTAATATAAAAATTTTTTTAAAAAAATTTATTTAATAAATTATATATTATAATTTTAATTTAAAATAAATATAAATTAAAATTATAAAATTTAAATATTAATTTAAATGTTTTTTATTAAAACGTTTGATAAAAATTTTTAAATTTCAAAAAATAAATTAATTATTTAAATAAAAATTTGGTTTCAAATTTAACATTTCGGTATAAATTGACATTTACCGAAACTTGATTCAAATGAAACATAAACCGACATTACGAGTAACAAATCCATATTTCGAAAATGACTTCGAGGAACTTGTTTCACACTGCGAGTGCGATGAAACTAAGCCCTAAAGTAGGTATCTACTTGAAGTAGTTACACGAGGGAAGTTTTCATGTGTACAGCGGAGCTATATTAACAATTAGCTCCGGGGAATCGTAAAATCGAGAACGAGATACTTAAAACGGATCTCTCGCTTGAGTTGTTAAAAACACATGTGAATGTGACACAGACCCAGAAGTCTGGGGAGTTGCGCATAAGAAATTCCACTTCGAGTTCCACTCTACAGCTTCTTATCTAAAGTAGCACGAACTGTAGCCTAACAAACACCTATTATTCAACAATTCGATTTATGCCGTAATAAGTTAACACTCAACAACCAGCCACGGGGCAACCCCATTACTCCACAAGACCACAAGACTATCTCCGGTCTACGTCGAGGCATTTTGGATGCGGTGAAGGGGAAATACCCACTCATATTGATAAACTTCTCCAGTTTCGCCAATCTATTTGACAGCTGTACTATCTCCACATCGTCTAGACCGCGACCTGAAGCCGACGGATTACAAAAAGCGGACATCCGGGGACGCACGCCAAGGCCGGCGTCGCGTTAGGTGTAGCCGGCGTCGGCGTGCAAAATCTCTACGATCGCTGTCGGAGTTGCCCAGTTTGGAACCACCCGTTCGAACACTCGTGCTTGAGGCCGAAATAGAAATATGTCGGGCTATAGCTAGCATTCATGTGTAATCTATCTTTTTTTTCTTTTCTGTAAAGCTGATGTTGAACGTGAATGTCTTTACGTCCTTATTTTGATAGGTGTTTTAGTTATTGTTAGCCAAGATGATACGACAAAAAAGCCGGATTTACGGCAATAGGCTGATCGCCATGATCACGCTTGTCGATGCGTGTAAGGAAACTGGATGTATCTAAATTGCTTATTTAGAACTTTGCTGATATTCGTGAATTAGTATCATCTTGCTGGTTTGGTTACGATCAGGCAAGTTTATTAGGCGCCGAGCGTTTATTGCATAACATGGTCTGTTCTGACTTGGCGTAGGGAGTATTCGCCGGTGTTCTGGTGTCCGAAGACTTCAAAGTCCAGTTTCCTCAGGTCCTTGATGCCAATATCTCGGGCATCACGTCAAGTTGCTTTTTCGTAAGAACTACCTTATTCTTTCGCATTCTTCGTGCTCAAAGTGTTTTCCAGTCGTACAAGTAGAACTAAACTTGTGCAGATTGGAGCGTTCATAGGGTCAATGGCGGCTTTTATGCTGGGCGATAGACTTGGAAGGAGAAAAACCATCGCCTGGGGTCTGCTTTGCAATTTCGTAGGAGCAGTTCTTCAATGTTTGGCGTGGCATCTACCTCAAATGATCATCGGACGCTTGATAAATGGTTTTGGGATTGGTTTGACATCAACCTCCACTCCAGTCTTCCTATCCGAATGTGCGAAATCGCATCATAGAGGCAAGCTAGTCGTCATCGGCACCGCTTCTAATGTCACCATGTTTTCACTGGCGAATTGGATCGCATATGCTCTGTACAATCAGGACGGTCCATTTCAATGGCGATTTCCACTGGCCTTTCAACTTGTGTTCTTCTTCATGATAGCGCCCCTTCTAGTCCTGGTGCCGGAATCGCCGAGGTGGTTACTATTAGCCGGCAGGAATGAGAGCGCCCTGGAGGTGCTCAGCCGACTCGCGGGGAAGAATATCCCGATGGATGATGTTACTGTCGTGAGCGAGTTCCGCTCTATTAAATCCGCTATAGAACTCGAGAGAGAAGATCGCCCACCAATAATGGACGTTCTTTGCTTCCGCGACAAGGCACATAATTTCCGCCGCCTGATACTTTCATGTGGAACACAGTTTATGCAACAATTCAGTGGAATAAATGCACTAGGTTCGACGCTCTCCTTTACGAGTTCTTGGGCGCTTCTAATACTTGGACAGGATTTTATCTCCCTACACTCCTGGCGCAGCATGTTGGCTTCAGTGAAGAAATGAGCCGTCTAATTGCCGCCGTTAACGGTACTGTTTACTCAGTCTCGGCATTTGGAAGCGTAATTATCGTTGATAAACTCGGCCGACGAAAGTATTTTCCCCTGAAAAATTCGCCAAGAACAATAAGAGGATGGACCGCTAACGTATCTTTAGGATGTTATTATACGGCTCTATCATGATGGGAATATGCCATCTAATCGCCTCCTTATGTCTCAGGTCGAGTGAGCTTGATGAGTCCAGGAGGAAACTTGTAAGACTATCCTGGTCCGGTATTCTAAATCGCGCTAACAATGGCAGCAGATGGGAAATGTAACCACGGCGATGTTCATTGTATTTCATACGTTCTTTGGACTTACATGGGCCTGTGTACCATGGGTCTACAGTGCCGAGCTGTCTTCATTAGGTTGGAGAACAAGAGGTGCTGGAGCCGCAACAGCAACGAATTGGCTCGGCGGTTTCGTGGTGACTCAGTTCACCAAAGTAGGCATTGACAATCTTAATTGGGCGTTTTATTTAAGTGAGTTATTGGCATTCAGAAGTCGTAATCTTCTACGGCAATTTAAAGCACGTTGTTAACCATAGGGTAGTATTCGCTGTGTTCTGTTTCTCCTATTTTCCGATAGTACTTTTGTTCTATCCCGAAACATCAAATCGTACTCTTGAAGATATGGACCATATGTTTATACAAAATCCATCTGTATTTGTGCTAGGGAAGCCGGAAATGACGCAGTGCAGGCGACCGGCAAGCTTCGCCACGGCGGAAGCTGAACGCATCGCAAGAGGATGATGAATGGCTTCTATCAGTAAAGAACAGGTGGCAGGTTCTGGTATAGTTGCAGCATTGCTCAAGATCATAGAACTTAGAGTAGACAGCTAAAACAAATAAAGTAAAATTATAATGAGGCAACTACATTAGTTATTTCCCTAGGCACTTAGGAGGTAGGTGATTCAACTTGACCTTGCTGGCGCAAATTGAAACCTTGCATATTCGAGCAGCATACTCAAATCCGCATCGTCTGGATATTTCTAGAAAACCAGATCGATGCAAGTACCTCATAAATCCTCGTGGCCAACGGAGTGCTGAATGTTATATATTAATTTCTAATTCATGAATTGCTCCGACGAGCAGCCGGCATGTAATTCGGCTATGGAGGGGAGCCAATCACAGGTGTGTCCAGCTATGGTTCCGGTAACGACATGGAATTTAGCCGAAATGTCAAGAGGAATTCACGACGTCAGCGACGGTATTTGGCGGAACATTGACTGTAGTATATAAGTCGGGTGACGACATTGACAACCATTATGAAGTCCGATGTTATTTATCACCAGCTTAATGCAAAGATCGAAGTTACGAACCACGAAGTTCTTAGCCAACCCGTCAAATCCAGTCTGCCTAAAACATCGTCTGGGATACTACTAGAAGCTCCAGCCATGCGGGCAATTTCCTACGTACGAATCCTAGCTATTCTAGCCTTCTCAAGATTTGCTAGCGCGCGACCTATGGGGCACTACGAAGGGTTGGCAGAAACATACATACAAGCCCTCGGTTCGAACATGGTAGCAAACGACACTACAGTTGACACGCCCTCACCTGCAACTTCTGCATCGACTGCAGAAAATACCGACTCGTCATGTAAGCCATTTAAAATGCCAGCAACACCTCCCCACTGCCTCATGATGTCCGGGGAGCTGGTCTGTCACGGCTATTCGCTGTACTGTAGGTATCCTACAGATTGGGGAGTTGGATATGAATCTGTGGGGGAGTGTTGGACTTGCAAATAAACCAACGGCCCATTCAACAAGAAGTTCAGGAAGGTGGAGTTAATATCGAGGTTGGGTTTTCGGTTAGGATACGACGACTAAGACTTGCTTCGGGCGTTAAAGGGGGACGATCTCGGTACACAGAATTCAATGAGGAAGATCGAATAATTGGCGAAGACGGCGAATTCGGAGTAATTAGCGAATCGACGGAGATCATTAGCATTTACGACAGCAAATATCAATGAATGCCTACCTACCTATATTTGATATTCGAGAATGATTTCGCATCAGTTCTAATATATGGTCAGAACTCAGTTGGAAAAGAAAAGGAGTCAAAGATTGCTAGAATTATTTTGGAGCTTAAGGTCTTTGTAGTTCTTAAGCTGTACTTGACAATGGTACGGTACGGTATTGTGGATCGTGTACCTTGATGGCCCTTGCAGGCCCAGTTACTTGTCATAGCGCCACTCACATGTTCCTACAACCATCCAAATGACTGTTACGTGTCAGATCTACAAATGTACCAAAACGTGGGGAAGCTGGATCCAACGTAATGGGTAGATCGGGTTGCTTGAGCCGCCAGAGCTTACCGCAACGTTATTGTAACATCTCAGCACCGAACCAAGAAAGGCGCCTGAATTCTATAAATACCTACCTAGGCACCTACCTACCGATCTTGCTTAAAAATACTCCTGCTTGCTGTCGAATACCGGGCGTATCATTATATGGGAGTTTATTTTAAGGACGACAAGCATTTATTTCAACAAGTTAAACTCATACTCGAATTGACAAGAATTAAACTTAGTAAAATCTTAATTGTAGAGAACTATGCGAGATAATCTTTGGGTTGCCGTGGAGGAATCAACTCAGGCCCACTCGTATTAAGCACGCTTTAGTGTAAATAATTGGCGGTTAAGCATGGATGAAATTCTACCGTACAATATGTGAAGCTTATCGACGCTTACTTGACACAAAAATACTTGGAGCTTCGACGTATAAGCTAGGCCCTGAATACCGTCACATGAAACGTCAGATTCTGGATTAAATTGACTCTTGCCCAATACGTACAATGTACTCGAGTGGCTTGCTCGTGGGGTTTTATACTTATGGTCATGAATGATAAGTTGACGATGCCATTGGAAAGCTTTCAGCAACTAATTATTAGGTTACTAATATTCCTTTAGCTATATGATCTACTACGATGTAGTTATTCCCGTCAGCCACGTGGTGTTCGGCGAAAATTCCTCTTTAGTATTTCGTCGAGTTCCTTGGAGAGGTTTAGATACTCGCAACCCAAAATCTCCAATATCCCTGAAAGCTTCTACGAACGGTAGGTAGACCATGCGCTGTACATGCGGTCTTCCTGGCCTGCAGTAAACTCCTCGTAACAAGCGCTTAATTGAAAGTTAGCAAATGTTATCATACTTGGGAATACGAAGGAACTCACTCATCAGAGTAGTCCATGTAGTTGTGAATGGGGTCAACACCGCCACCGGGGCAACTGTCACGGCCAACAGGGCAGCCAGACGACGCACTTTGCTGAGCCGGAGTGTCGTCAACAGAGTCACCAGCACCGTTGCAGCCGCCCTGGAAAGTATGGTAGAGGTTCATCCAGTGACCAACCTCGTGAACGGCTGTACCGCCGAGGTTGTAAGGTGCAGCATCGCCTCCAGGAACAGAGTGAGCTAGGATAGTGCAGCCATCCAAGTAGAAGTCGCTGGACCCCTCAGAAACATTGTCTGGGAAGTAGCAGTACCTATAAAGGATGTTAATAACTTGCCTCGAATGAAATAGGAATATAAAACCGGGGGTCTTACCCAAGCAATCCGCCGCCGAGATCGCCAAGGAAATAAATGTTAAGGTCGGAGTAAGTTCCCTTGCGAAGTGCCCTCTTCATACCGAGTTCATCGCCATCAGCCGCCCAATTCCTGTTCACGGTCCAGTCCGTGTCTACTAGGTTGAACGTAATTCCGTGAACACCATAGTCCGCGTTCATAACATCCAACTGGTCGTTAATCATTTGTTGCTGCATTTTGCTTAGTATGTGAACGATTCTGAGTGAGGCTAAGTCAAATCTCTAATACTTACAGTAATATAACCGTCAGAAAGTGATGTAGATGAGGCTACGACGTGGAAATAGGCGTTCACGCTGAACGATCGTAGAGCTCGTGACTCGCCTTTAGCACGCATCTCTCTCTCCTTTGCAAGCATTGCCTGCGAGGCGGCGATTTGGGCTTCAGTAGGCTCAGGGGTACCACAAAGCCTTGTGGAGTTCCCATCCCGTGGGAAGACATAGTGAGCACTAGCTGTAGAGACCAGCAAGGCAGCGGCGGTGATAGACTTGAACAACATTTTATACTAAATAATGAAGACTAGTACTCGTTAACGAGATGCTAGTGGTATATATAGCTGATATAAAAGCAATGGTATGTGACTATTGAGATGCTGATCGCGAACCTCTATGGGTATCTTATAGTCGTTTATATAAAGCCACTTATATATACCTACTCCCTACAAACCTCTACATATCTATCTCGGCCCCGCGCAAAGCTGCTAGGTCATCATTTACCTGCCTAATTCGCGCCATCACATATCTTCTAGATTTTTTTCTTGCGCAGAGATTTTGGTAATACGAAATCGCTTGCTTGTTACGTGACTCCCATTTGGCCAATCGGTCACCACCCTCTGGCATCTGACAGCAGAATTGGTCAAAGTATACCTCTGGTGTAGGCTACGGTAGTTCGCATATTCAGCTCGAGGATCCGCCGAAGGCTTGAAGATAGGCAATCTCGACTGCAACGAACCGTTGCTAGGAAGAGTAGGTTACCACTGGTAGTGATCAGAGTGATACTAGAGTGTCTATAAGGAGAAGCTGGAAGGATCCCTGCAATTGCGCACCTGACAATCTTTGCTATAATCAATATATTTCCGCCCTCTGTCCTATCAGCTCAAGTACCGAAGGTAGTACGTATTGGGTTCGGTGTGGTAAGCTCGCAGGTATTCTGAGCGGTGTTATCGGGCTAGGACCGACCACGGCTGCTTGGCAAAGGGACTTTGATTACCAGCAGGTGCAGTAAGCTACCAACAAATCCCTAGGCAAGTCCGTGATAGGTAGTATTGTCAACCCACTCAGGCCTCCCCGACATGCAGAAAAGCTATAACTGCCCTTCCCGTCACTCATGAACTAAGGGGGATTTGCGACCGTCCAATTGCCGCCAGGATCGATATTAATGCAAGTCACCAGTCGCGTTGCAGGAGATAAGGTTGATAGCCCAGCTAACACAGGCTTGACCGCTTGCCTGTTACGGCTGTTACATAGAACCGTTACCCTGGTTGCGGGACCAGCTGATGTTATTAATCTATATAATAAGTATACGTAAATGAATTGCCCTATACTTGTAAGATATCTCATCGAAAACGATAGGGAATTGGGTAGATGGCTCACTAGATTCATAAGACGATGATAGGTAATAGCTGCTATGGTATTCCGCGGGATACCCCTAGATGCCAAGCTGCCAAGAACTGCAACGTTAAAACAAGTACTTAACCTAGCATGTGCTCATTATCGTATAGCTCCAAGTACCGTTTATCATAAGGTTCGTACGAGCTTGATCTTACATAGAAACAAAATTTTATCGACTCTCAGCTGAATACTCTGAATTGAGCTGCATCTCGTCCATATGAAGTCGCTGATAAGCAGCGCACTATATACACCCCTCTGCTAGCGGAAATAAAGGAATCCAAAATCTATAGTCCTCCCATAAAAAGATGCATCTTGAATAGGCCATGTAATAACCATCATGGGTAAAAAGTAAAAATGTTGGGGTATCTCTCCAAATAGCCAAAAAGAGTATGGCGGTTTTTATTATTGTAGGTTCTTAGGAGCTGCTTCTTCTTTATACTGAGCACCTGCATATAAGAAGCTTTAATATTCAACTTCCTATTAATGCCCAGAGACCAATTTCCTAGTCCGCCACCTTTGATGACTGCTCTACTTTGGGGTGCAGGTCTTCGTTCATAGCAATGGAATGTGAGTTGATGATGTGATTCTAAACGTCTTAATTGTAAGTAAACTAGGTGAGAATGTTAGATTGCACAGTAATTTTGTTTTTTTAAGATAATATAGGTAAGGCTAACATGGCAAAAGAAAACTAATATCGCTAAGCTAAGACTTGGCAAGCAAGCGTGTTTGTAAATAAACCAAAAAGTTTCCGGGAGTTGTTCAAGGCCCGAAATCAGTATATGCGTATAGATTTACGTAAATTCACGTATATCTAGATAGCTGCTTAAATAGGTACATATACCCTATATACGTAGGTACCTATGCATATTACTAAGTCTAAAGCTTTGAAATGATAGTTTTCAGAACGTGCATGTTTTCAATGTAGGGTTATTCATTATGCTGTGAAGGTGTATCAAACCACAGGCAATTCTAAGTTACGTGTCATTATAGAGCAGTGCGTGATTTTCAAGTTATTGAATGAGTGCAGGGTATCTTGATGCTCTATCATTGCATTATGCTATGTATTTCTTAAGCATCTGAGACTTATATAGGCGCCTAAATTTATGACAGTAGGTCATTCCTGGTCGAAGATCGAGTCATAAAAAGCTACCTTCGTCACGATCACAATCTTAGCATATACACTCTTTCCGCTTTATAATTCTCGATTTTTAGCCATGATATACACACTTAGTTACTTATTCTGTCAAGTCATGCTATTTTACCTAGTATTTAGTATGTTGAAGTTGTTGCGAATGAGAATTGGCGGCAAGTCTCGATAAAGGGTTTCGTGCTGTCAGGGTTTGGTAGAAACAGCGGCTGTTGCATAAAGAAGAAAGAAGGAAACTACCTCGTACGAAGGATTCTTCTTCTGGATACCGTTAATCCTAGCTCTTCCTTGGGATCCGTCATGTTCGTATCATATAAAGTACCCAATTTGTCCCCATCAGTCCTTCTTATTCAATTCCCACTACTTTCCAAGCCACGAACATAGCTACCTAATCATGAGGTGAGTTCTTGAAGAGTGAACCGATTGAAGATTCATTCTTGTCTATTGTAGGACGTGAGCGCGGGCATTGTGGGTCGCACTTCGGAGGGCTAGGTAACACCTAAATAGACCCGGTGTAATGGTTCGGGAGATAGCTATCAAACCGCTACACTACCAAAAGGTAGAACGTTGTCAACTCGAAGGGTTGACGTTACTATCTCGACCTATAAGGACCGTACTGTGACAGTAGGTCCCCTCTTTAAATTGATTGTCCTCAATTAATTCAAAGATTATAATAAGTATACTACCGAAAACTCGCGCCGACCTCGTAAATTTTCGACCGTTCGTTCGACTAAACGACCCTATTCTCGAAGTGTTGCGTTAACTGACTATCGCTACGTTCCATAAGAAATTCCACTGGGGACACGTGGTAAGACAGGACTGGGATAAGCGTAAAGATTAATAAGCCTAACACATATAAGGAGTCGAACGGACGACCTTAAATAGAGTTAACAAACTATAATGGTTCGGGAGATAGCTATCAAACCGCTATACTACCAAAAGGTAAAACGTTATCAACTCGAGGGGTTGACGTTGCTATCTCGACCTATAAGGACCGTACTGTAACACCCGGATCTCCACCCGGAGCGAACATAACGGTCCGGAGTGCCGAGTCCATATTTTTGGCCTCTCGCATAAGGAAGGAACGAATATCCTATACGTTCCAATATAAAATGCACAAGTCGATAGAGCATATCGGGTTTAAAGAATTTGTTATGTCTTGGGTGCGATGTGCGGATTAGGTAGTTCGAGCATGGGCTTGCTCCCACCTAGGTAAACAGCAACCCGGATGCGCTATGAATACGAGTGTGCAACTTCTAGGTCCAACATAGGAATTCTATCTCACCTATAAAGAGGTGATACTGATTATAAAACGCTTTTTATGGCGATAAATAAAGCCTCAGCACGAGCTAACACTTTCCCGTCACCATCCTCTATCCACGCCTCCGCGAAAAGCTTTCGACCCTCTAGCTTTAGGATCCTGGTTTGGGCTAGAATAGTCGCGCATGTAGGAACAGGCTTTAGGAACTTTGTGTTCAGATAAGCCGTCATATAAGGCAAGTCTGGCATATGTCCTCTTTCCTGATTGATGGGAATGAGAAAACCGATAACTTCATCTAGGATCGTGACGACGATACCCCCATGGCAAACGTCTGGGTGCCCGTTCAAGCCCGGACCCAGAGTCAGAAAAGCTTTGGCAGAGTCCACGCGGTCTGTGGGCGAGGGAGGTTCCTCGTAGACTTCTAACATGGCCATGATTGTAGTATGCGACTTGAGAGTCTCGGCGTATAAGGAATCTTCACCATTTGACTTCTGTAGTCGACATTCTGGTGACTTGGTTATAATTCTTGGGCCGCGAAGATGCCGAGCACACCATGGTATGGAGGCGAAGTGCTCATGGTCAGATCTCTTATCCTGCGTGTCGGCCATGTGAGATTATTTTAATCTAGGTAAGTATCTCCTAGGTAGGTAGGTAGTTATTTATTCTATGATTAACAGAAATGTGCTAGATTAGAGCCTTTTATATAGGTATTTAAGATAGTTATAAGTGGTTATAAGCAATCGCTACATGTAGGTAGGTAGGTTCAATGTGATTAGACGCGGTTAAGTGGCATTTTGCCGAGGCTTTTGAGCTTTTGAGCTTTTGATTACCCACGTGATCAGGTACTACCTTAAGTACTAGGCACGTGTCTCGTGGAATATGACACCTGTTTGTCAGTTGCAATATACAAACGACAAGCTCCTAACCTAGTAGACAGGTAAATTCAATCTCCGAACAAATAAGATATGGAAATGGACCGGATTCCATAAAAAGATACTTTCTAATAGTTAGATAGTGGAGAGTAGACGGTACTCTCACTAACCTGAAATGTTGTGATTTAGGTAGACCTGGAGACCCTGAATCACCAATACTTGTTGAATTAGGTGGGCTTTACATTTTATACAACGCAACCGTTGTACTCGGGCAAGAGCGGAACGATAATGCCTGGTTATTCTTATAAATGTTTATTTTCCTCTCATTTCGTTGCCCTTGGCTAATTTCCCTTTTTAGTACTACTTTGATTTAGGTGCCTTCGTGGATGGGGCTCTTTGTATCTCGCAGGCCAACCTTTTGCTGAACACCTTAATACAGGATTATTCGACTCATTACGATGGATCGATACGCAACTTCTACCTCCTCTATGAACCCTAGGGCCTGGCTTGTGAATCTGCCGGAGGAGCTAATTACCTATATTATCAGCTTTCTTCCCGCACCTTGCGACAAATTCGCTTTAAGTCGAACTGGCAGTAGAAACCTCTATCGCATAGCGACATACGAGCTTTTGAAGACAAATTACCGAACACGCGAATCTGCGCTCTCTTGGGCTTGTTGTAATGGGGATACGACCCTTCTTCATACGGTATTTCAACTAGGTGCAGATGCCAATCTCGTCTTTCGCACTCCCATTCGATGCCCTAGATGTGACGATTACATCCCTCGATCACCTCTAAGCCTTGCGATTAGCCACCAGCAGATTGACATCGTCAAAGTATTGCTCAACGAATATCATGCTGATGCCACTTGTCCAGACTCTGGTGGGTCTGCTCTGTTTGAGTGCGCTCTTGGTTCTACGATTGAACCAGAGAATAAACTTCATCTCATGGACTTGCTCCTGCTCCATGGGGTAGAACACGACGATGACCGCTATTATGGGGAATCTCTTAGTTGCAGCCCTATTTTAAAGGTATTCCAAGACGACCACATACCATCCAGGGTTCTGAAAAAGCTTCTTAGTCCGCGTCCTGATCGATGCTATCCCTATGTATCTTTTCATTCGAGTGAGTATCCGGATGGTCTTCAGCAGCTATACTCCCCCGAGACCGAAAGCTTCACAAGCACTCAAATAGAAAAGCTAATGGTACTGAGGGATGCGACAATTTCTGCGCCTGGTAACTGTTTGACGACGCCTGAGGCGATCCGCTTCCGATCCCTCTTCAATTTTCTGACACTCCGGGGCGTCACTAAGCCAGACCTTTCTATAACAAAACACAAGCAGATGCTAGCGATTGAGTTGCGTAGCTATCCCGCAATAAATGAGTTGGAGCCCATTCATGGGTCAACTGTTTGGTCGTTAGCCGTAAATACAATCTATAGATATACTCCAAGTCAATCGGACAAGACTCCCTACGAGCAACCTAATGTGGAACCCGAGGGTATGCTCTCGATGCTTCAGATGGTCCTAGATGCAGGAGCTGATCCTCGTCAAAGTTATGATGCCCAAAAGGAGTACACACCCCGGTCTTACTCTGGTTTTGGTGGGAGCGGCTCCTACGGTTGGAAAACACCACTTTCATGTCTTTGCGCAACATGGCTTCATCGAGTCCCTAAGATTGATGAAGTTATCGATTTTTTTGTCCATGCTGGCGAGCCTGTGGACGCCCAAGTAAGAACACTACAACGCTCACAGTATTTTTCTTATCTTTTTTTTTTTTTTTTTTTTTTTTTTTGAAACTAATATTCAGTAGGATCCTGGGGGACTAACCGCGTTGCATTTCGCTTCGAAATTTGTGCACCCGGATCTAGTTAAGCAGCTGATCAACTACGGCGCCGATGTTAGCATGGTTAATACGAAAGGTCTCTCAGCTCTTCATTTCGTCAGCCAGTGTGACTCCTCTATTAACCAAATGGACCGTGCTATAACATATCCTAGCATGCATGTCGAACTAATAGAAAGACGATCGCATACTGTTCGTATCCTGCTCGCCCACGGGGCGGATCCATCCGCCCCAGATGAAAGTGGATTTACTCCCTTACACTATGCTTGCATGGGCGGATTTTTCGAAGTAGTGTTGCTTCTCATCGCCGATCCGCGAGTGGATGTAAATGCAAAGACACACGAGTTAGGAACAGCATTGCATTGCCTTCCGAAACAGGTGGAGTCCCGCGAAACCTACAGAGTTAACCCACGAGTTGAGGATAAGGTTAAAATTGCGGAGATATTAATAAGTGTCGGGGCCAATGTGAGAGCACGAGATGGGAATAACTGGCTGCCAATCGTGCAAGCCAGAAGATATGAGATTCCCGAACTCGTGAATGTCTTTTTAGCGCATGGAGGGGACGATGACTTTGGGTTTGGTAAAGTCTGTTGAATCTGGAATCCAGACATATTCCCGTAGTTTCCTGATAGATGGATATTGACGCGATGGCCAAGCCAGTCATTCAGACTATCGTTAAGTCATCGCATTACGGAGAATGCTCCAAGCGATCTCACGGCCTAGGTCCTGATCAGCTCATTAGGTATATATATGATTGATCATTTTGGTATACTTAGACCAGCTTTTTTTTTTTTTTTTTTTTTTCGATTTTATCAGGCAATAGTTATTTTAAATCTCGTGGAGGTTTCGAAATCATATACGACCGGTACGTAAGCACACACAAGATGATAATACAAGTAATACCACGGAACCAAAAGCTACCGCTAAATAAAGATGATATTTTAAGGAACCTAGAACGTGCTGTTAAATAAATTTCAATTCCATTCCACTTAATACGTATGCTCAATCCGTAAGGTGTCCTAGGCCATCAGCAAGCACTGCAATTTCTAATCCAAGATATTATAAGCGCTGGCTATCTGTTCCCTATGGAAAACAGGTACACTGAAGTACGCCGTAAGGTATACGCCTTTGGATTCGGTGTACGAGTAGGATAGGTGACTCTGCCCATGAACCTTCTGCTGCCCACTGTATTGTTGAATTGTTAGTTTTATTATATCACAATAACCACATTACCGTTGAGACAAGGTAGAGAAAAAGCAAAGAAACACTCACAAAACAGCCGTGGCTACTTCATTGAATCGTCCCGTTTGGCCCCACTCGTGGTCCACCGCCTTCAAGACAGCATTAGTGTTTCTAAATGATGTCTCGGTATGTTCGGCGTACTGAAAAACCGGTACGTAGATCTTAATATCAGGTTGCTTCTTGCCGGCTGCTAGGTCGACACTGAACAGGACTCCTGAGAAAGCAGCGCCAGGGGAACGCTCCTGCTTTGACCAGGTATCAATTTTGTCCTCCGGGATACCGTCGGGCTCGTTAAGTAGTAAATGCCAGATGGATCGTAAAATGGCTACCTTCTTAAGTATCGCTTCACCACTTAGGCGTCCACCAAGGGTGATAACATCCCGGGCCGTAGCAAAGGTACAGGTCTTGCGATGGACATATACCTTAACACGGCTACCCTGGTTTGCTTTTGGGTCTAGACAGTCAATACCTATCATTATAGGATTGGCCTCGCCTGGGCGGCTAGCTAGGTATCTGGTTTGGTTCCATACCATCAGTCAGCCGCCTAAAGTTTCAGTATATTCTTGAGTGGAGATGATAGAAGAGTACATACTCTCCAAGTAGATCAAGGTTATATGATAAGTCATATCCCAAGGGCTCTAGGTCGCGGAGTGCATTTAGAGTAATATCCGCTGCCGACTTGCCCAAGGCGGCTTTTCTCAAAACAGGTATGTAGGCCTTTAAGATTTGTCTGTGTCCTTCTAGTTCGAACGCAATGCAAGCAGGTGGGATTTGCATATGCGGACGGACTTTTTTGCTCAAAGTCTCTGTTTCAGATGGCGACAGGAAGAAAGTCTCCATTAGGTGGTCCATTAGCCTAGGATCGCCACCCGTGGCGGAGCATAGCCGTTGGAGTGTTTCGCGTGCATTGTTCTCGCCGAATGGGTCCAGCCCAGTCCCATCTCGTAAGAGGTCAAAACTTAGGCGTACCTTCGCCTTCCCTCGAGTCGTCAGGTTGAGACTGACTTCAAAACGCGTTCCGGCTAAGTCAGGGCTTGCCCAGTACTCTACCTTGGGCTCTATCTGCTGTGATCCGAGACACGATATAATGTGCTCGTCGAAGAATTGGAGATGTGAAGCTTGGTCAGAAGTGGTATACGTCCCAGATAAACCTAATAACGGCCCTAGTGTGGAGCGGGCATGTTTTGACCAAAATTCTTCATCTGTTATTGTGCTCATTGTCGACTTGTCGTCTGTAGCCCCAGGAAGAAGCTAGAGAGAAAGGAAATAATGAAAATCCAACTATCATAGGAGACTATTCTACCACCAGTCAATCAGTACAATGAAGTTGAAAAGCCGAAGAGGATCATCAGGTGGTTCGTACTGAAAACCAAAGACACGGTCTTCGCTGCATTGAAAGGTTTTATCATATACTCGCCATAAGTCGAAGCTAACGAACAAAGAAATAATAACGGTGCTCCGAAAAGAGCTCTTAGCTACCTACTCTCGTCAATGAAACACAGTATACCTACACACTCACTTACAGGGGAAGTCGCCGACATGTTTCCCCAACAGTCTCCCCGAGGATCCCTCACCGTCTTTTTGTGATCCGAACTTTGGTCTTATTGAATAAATAGCCATGAGCCCTCCAATAGACGAGGCATCTAATACGTACCTCTCCTATCACTGCTGGATAGCCGGGTTTCCTTTATATTTTATCCAATGTATTCCTTCTTACTAGTCACCTAGTCGGGGATAGGCGGAAAGCGTAGCCGGGAATAGTTTAAGTATGCATATGCGTGCTAAAAGCCTCGTGTGTTAAAAGCGGCGTTCGGAGTCGGTAGATGTAAGTTCTGCTTATTCTCTTCTAGTGCGTTAATTACGCGCTCAGGACTCTCGTGTCATATTTTACGACCCACTTCCTATGTGACATGAGATGTTATATTGACTCCTGCAAGAATGCTCAGCTGAAGGAAGGAAGATCGACCATGAGCTGATAGGAGGGAAAGAGGCGATATATCCGATTACACTGGGACGACATCTCATGACTTCAAAGGAATGCTGAATAAACAGTACTATATGGATCCATATACGAATGCGTGCATGTTGGGACAAATTTGTTGGCTGCATGAGTTTAGTTAGCCACAACTACTGAAAGCAAGCTGTCTTACACTTGAGGACCAACCGAAACATAACTGCTATGCTGGCAAAGTACCTACCTGCTGAATGTATCAATGAGACATTTAGTCCCGAGTGGTGTTAGAAACTTGGCTAATTCGGAGAAGAAAAGATTCGAATTCTCCACGTAATGACATCGTCGTTTCTTCATTTCCTAAATCCGAGCAAGACCTAAGCGGTAGTTATCCGAGTGAGGTAAAGGAGTTGCACGCCTTAGCGTTTCTAGTAAATCAAGCTAGATAGTGGACTATAGTCATGTTTGGAGGTCTGTGAATAATGCTAAAGGTCGGGGCAAAGAGCTTAGATAGGTACCTAGGTAGATACCCAGCAAAGATAAATATATTGTGCTTTTTACTAAATCTGCCTAGTTTGCTCTTTGAAGAAAGTATAGCCGCTTAGGAGTAGCATAGGGAAGGGAAGATGCTCGAAGAGTCTGTAATAACCACAGATAGTCAAAATGGTACATATTCCATCGCCCTTTAAGGGATTAAAACAAGTCTCTCTTTCTCCTTAGTAGAGTCCCAGGCTGTCTCAATATCAGCCAAAGGAGCAGTGACGATGTTCGCAGGTCTTTTTATTTTGCCAAGAAAAGCAGCCAATCCTGGCATTTCCTTTATAATGTCATCCATTGTGATACCGCCCATACCAGAGCCAAGGATGCGAATATCTCGAGCATTCAGTAAGCTGGCTGGTATAACTAGGTTCTCGTGTCCTGCGAGACCACCAACGCTAACATACTGCAAGCCCTTGCCCTCCTGTATCTCAACAGTCTTCATGACGGCGACGTTAGTAGGACCGCCGACGTAGTCTAAGACAATGTCTATGGGACCAACTGTCTTTGGAACTTCAAAGGGATCGGTGAGTAGAACACGCTCGTCAAGGCCCTCTAATTTGTCAAGAGTTTCTTTTTTGCGTGAAGCGCCCACAATCTTGGCAGCACCAAGATGGCGAGCAATACGGGCGGCATGGCGGCCACTCTCAGAAGTAGCACCAACGATAAATAAGTTGCGTCCCTTGCAACCGCCAATGACGCGGACATTTAGGGCCACTGTAGTTATCAAGGTCAATATATTGTTTCTTGGAAGAGTGTATGGATAGATGAGGTAGCTATAGGACTTCGACCTCATGTCCGAGGGACGAAGCTCTAGCTGAGAAGGCAGTTTATTGGAGGTATGTGGAAGTTGCAGAACGCGATGACTCTAAGGGTTACTCACTCCAACTGCTGCTAATGGGATTCGCTAGTGCGGCCACAGTGATAGGATCGGCTTCTGAAGGCAATTCGGCCACCAGGTGACGCTCAACATTAGCCCTCTCGGCGAAAAGAGGCGCGGCGGTGGGTGCAATGTAGTATTTTTTCCCAGTGGACTCATCTAGTCCAACGCCATCGACGCTCGGATCGTAAGGCAGCCCTCCCTTGACGCTAGAATGCTTCCCAAGTGCACGGCCTTTTACAGCACGGGGAACCCCTACGGCTAGTACTATGAGTTGGAGCTGAGACGGCGATGGGGGCGGGAGAGGCGGGGCTCCAGTGATATATTTGGGTGGCTTGCCCCAGGCGGTAAGGAGAGCAACATTCATGGCTAATGATGTAAAATTACTGAAGAATTGTTGCTGATTCTTCTGAACTCGTCCAAGATGTATGAATGATTTGTAAAGCCCCCGGCCCGTATGTAACTGTTTCCAAGCTGACGACATAAGGGTGAGCGAAAATTATGGGAAGGTCTGAGAAGTTTGCGGAAGAAGTAGGAAGGCCACAGGTTGTTTAGGTCAAAAACATTCGCGCCTCGGAGACAATAATATCGAATTCGGACCCGAAGGTGTCGGTGCAGCAATTCAGCCTACGTAAGCCATGCGTCTCCTATCCTACATCTACCAACCATCGAAGATATTGGTTTGCACAGACCAATGAGGAGATTATTGTTGGTAGATCTGGAAGTCAGTAAGTGAATCCGGAAATGATCTTACACACTGTAGGATTGATGCAGCTTTATGGAGAATAAAACTGAGAATGTCGAGCTGAGCCGCAGGGAATAAGGTGACGCCACAAACTGTTTAAATAGACCCCTTTAAAAATGACTTATAGGTACCTACCTACCTAGATAGATAGGTTATTAAATAAATCCGGTTATTTTCATAATCCTATACCTCACATAGGCTCAAGATAACCTCAGTGAGTTTTCGTCATTGTAGCCTTTACTATTACCAAATTTTCAAAATGATGTCCGCAACTCACTCAAAGGAAGAAACTACCTTCGACCCAACACCCCTTCTGTCGACTCGCATACAGCGATACGCACCAGGGGCCAGTGAGTAAAAGCCTTTACCTACACGTTGATAGAACTGAGAAGGATTATTGATGTGCTAAAAGATGCACAGTTAGGAGGCTTCTCCCTCTTGAGAACTTCCCAGGAATGATCTCGCTCGTTGCTGGTATGTATCCTTTGCTCTTTTTAATGAAGTCGTTAACATAAAGGTCCAGGAAAACCCAATCCAGAAGTATTTCCATTTGAAAAGATTACTCTATCTCTCAAGGGTTCAAGCAAACAAATCATCCTAACACAAGAAGATGGTCTTGCAGATGGACTACAATATGGGTTGCCAGGGGGTAATCCAGATTTAGTTAAGGTATGGAATACTGATCATCTTGATGAGAAGAGATTTCGGATAACTATATCTAATTCCTTAAATACGCAGTGGTTTAAAGACTTCCAATGTGAACTACACGGTATCAATAGAGATCAAGAGTGGACTTGTTGTATCGGAAACGGGAGCCAGGAACTCTTGCACAGGACATTTCAGGTTCTCACTGATCCGGGCGACCCAGTCCTTATTGAGACGTGAGTTTCTTTATTTCAATTTCAAGTCCCTATTTCAGAGTACGATACTAATGCCAAGATATCTAGACCAGCATATCCGTAGGGCTTCTTATACCTCCTGATATTATTGTAGCCTGGCTGATTACAAGATAGGGGCGTTGTAGGTTTCCTTCAAGCAGAAGACTACAAACTTGTCCAAGCCAAAACAGACAGACACGGCTTAGATACCTTTGAACTAGAAAGGTTATTATCACGGTGGCCTGAAAACCAGTCCCGTCCTAAACTCTTATATACAATTCCCACTGGGTCTAATCCAACCGGCCGATCATGCCCAGAGCAGCGTAAAATCGAAATGTGAGCATTTTACCGAGAACAACAGAATATTGATATTAATAATGCCACAGCTTGCGTCTGGCTAAACGGTTCAACTTCATGGTTCTAGAGGATGATGCATACTACTTCCTTAACTTCGAGGACGAATCAAACGGAAAGCCGCGTAGCTACCTTGCCCTAGAGCGGGAGGTAAATAGAGAAATTGGCCGGGTGATACGATTTGATTCAATGAGTAAAATTGTGAGTGCCGGCATGCGACTTGGGGTGCTAACTGGGCCTCTGCCAATCGTCAAAAATGTAATCAAGCTCACTGAAAATATCAAGTACGTAAACAAGTCTGAACTGATTTTGTTTGTGAAAAAAATAGTACTCTAACGAATTTTCCAGTCTTCAACCATCATCCACTACTCAAATGCTGGCTCTGTCCCTCTTCCGACACTGGGGCCATGCAGGTTTTCTAGAGCACTGCGCTAAAGCTAGCGAATTTTATCGACAGAAGCGAGATACATTCGCATCAGCAGCAGAAATCCATCTGAAGCATCGCGCAATATGGGATATACCAACTGCGGGATTGTTCTTCTGGATAACGCTACGGCTCCCACCTGGGGAAGATACGTTTGAGTTACTGAGCAAAAAGGGGATGGAATATGGTTTGCTTGCCATTCCGGGAGTTGCCTTCATGCCTGACAATAGCAAGACTTGTCAGCTGAGGGCAAGCTTTAGTCTTGTAACAGAAGAGCAGGCATACGAGGCTTGCCGGCGGATGGCTCAATTGGTGGATGACGCTTGGAGGGACTGGGTGAGGAAGTTTGTACCGGGGTGTACAGACAAGAATGGATTGTCTAATCCAACGACGACAGTATTATCCTAGCAACACCACCTACGGTACTGTCGGTGAGAGTATAATGCTAGGTGATCCGGCACATAAGCATTTATGTATTATTACTTTTTGCACACGTTTCTAACACTAGCTGAATATTTACGAAAACTTGTCTATTGAAGAGATGTGATTCAAAGATAGGTACCTAGATACCTAGGGACCTAAACCAGGCTACTAGTTTCACAAATGCCACGGTGAGTATCATAGCCCATCAAAATGATTAAATTACACAGTGGCAATGGTGTCAATCATCTCAGGCTTTTGCGTTGGTCCTATGAAGTTACATAGTGGCAAAGTATAACGGTCGTTTGTATAAGCGAGGTACCTGGAGGTAGGTAGTACATAGCTGAAATTACCCAAGATAGGTACCTATCATATTAAATACTTGATAAATCCGACGTGTTAATCTTAACTCCGCTTTATTTATTATTTTATCACCTGTAGGTAGGTAGATATATCAACTTTGTACGTCAAAGGCCTTCGGATCGAGAAGAGCTGAATATGTTTCAGACAGCCACGCTGATCTACCTCAACGTCACATATGCAGCTCCACACAATGTAAAAGAATAACTATTATCACACAGTAAGAATTTTTACTGCCATGAAGGCGTTAGAGACGGCTCGTATACAATTGGTGGCTTAAACCCAATCTGACTTAGGTATTGCAGGAATCAATGTACCTAGTCGAAATGATGTGCGCGGACTCCCCATCGTAACCCGGCGATTTGATGCAGAGCGCAAATATCTTACCAATACGTACCTAAATGGTAGCGGATATGGGTGTTGGTGCCTATTTGGATCTGTAGGACTTGGATATGAATGTTGGTCCGATTAGATACTCCGCATCGTAAAATCGAGTCTTCGTATCATACGATGCTTGCCTACCAAGACTATGGCGGCGGATCGACAGGAAAGCTTCTCGGCCTGTCCGCTAGTAGCTGAGTTCGGCATATTTCCGACTAGCGTTCATAGATGGGGAGATATTCAGGACGCCTTAAACGAACTACGTTGGTTTTAATTGATTGTCGTCTGGATCCTAATCCTTCTCCTGATACTTCGTCATCTCTTCTTGCCGTGTTCCGATATAGCCTTCACTTATTTCCAGTTCTCTCAACTTTCATTAGTCGTAAGGTATATAATAACGGCGTAGAGTACAAACACCTATTCAACCATTTTTAGATAGGTACTAAGTTCTCAAAAGCCTTAAGTGGCATTACCATGGTAGTGATTGCAAGATAACCGCCATGTCGCAAAACGACTATCCATTCGACAACATTGTCGATGCCCTCAAATATGCTGCGGACCATACAGCAGAGGGCATCTTGGCATACCCAGCAAACAACCTCAGTACCCCACAAGCGGCGCTCAAGCTCTCTTATAGGGAGCTATTGGACCTAGCCGAAGCCAATGCCAATAAGCTCAGGCAAAAAGACTTGTGCAAGTCTGGTTCAGTTGTGCTTGTCCACTTCGATAATGCCCTTGACAGTATCATATGGTACTGGTCTGTCCTATTGACCGGGGCTATCCCTTCTGTCACGGGGCCGGGTATGTTCAGTCAAAGTGCCTCGGACCGCCAGAAGCATCTCAGTCATCTCTATCACACCTTCAATGGGCCGTTATGCCTTACTCGACGGTCCCTTACAAGCCCCTTTTCAGAGCAAATCGGCGAACAGCGTATCAACATTAGGACCATTGAAGAATTAGATAGTGTAGCCGTAACACATTCGAGACCCCTGACACCTTCCCCTGAGCTATCATCGTCCAGCATAGCCGCCGTCATGCTCACATCAGGAAGCAGCGGTAACGCGAAGGCCGTCCCTCTGACGCATCACCAGCTCCTCGCCGCATTTAGGGGGAAAAGAGACTCAGCGAATTTACGATACCGAGAGAGCCCTTTCTTGTCGTGGACTCACATGGACCACGTAGCTAACCTTGTCCATTGTCACATTTTTGCTGTCGTCGAGGGTATCACACAGATCCAGGTGGGTGCCGCTGATATCCTTATCGACCCGATACAACTCTTGAACCTCGCCAGTCGCCACCGCGTATCGCGCATGTTTGCTCCAAACTTCTTGCTAGCCAAGATACTCAGGCTGATCAAGTTAGGGGGGTCCACATTAGATCCGGACCTGAACTTAGAGGCACTATACATAGATACGGGAGGCGAGGCGAACGTTACCGAAGTCTGTGTGGGATTGCAATCTGTGCTAAGTCGGTACGGCGCTCCTGCTGATGTCTTCAAACCATCCTTCGGTATGACAGAGACTTGCGCAGGGTGTATTGTCAATGATAGGTGTCCCAGCTATGATAGCTCCCAGCGCCTGGGTTTCACTTCATTGGGCAAGCCTATGCCCGGTTTGCAAATGCGCGTTGCCCGCTTAGACAGTCCAGGAACTGAAGTTGCTAGAGGCGAAAGCGGCAGTCTTGAAATCACTGGGGAAGCAATTTTTAAGGGGTATTATAACAATCCCGAGGCTACAGCGGAGGCATTCACTAGCGATGGATGGTTTAGAACTGGAGATAACGCCTACATCGATAAAGACGGTCAGCTACACTTGGACGGTCGAACCAAGGACATGATCAATATCAACGGCGTCAAGTATCTGCCTCATGAACTTGACTCGGCCCTAGAACAGGCAGAAATCCCTGGGACCACGGCAAGCTATTTCTGCTGTTTTGCAACACGCAATACCTCGAAGGCAGATACTGAAGTTGTCGTGGTACTCTACCTGCCCTCCTATAACGAGAGTGACGATGAGGCTCGGTATAAGGCTCAGAGCAGCATAATTCGTACCTGTAGCATGCATACTCACTCCCGCCCTATGATTATACCCCTCAGAGCTGAAGATATGCCCAAGTCTACACTGGGAAAACTATCGCGAACTAAACTGAAGGCGTCCCTAGAAGAAGGGAAATTCGCAGACCAGAAGGCGGCCAATGACGAAGCTATTGCAAGATATCGTCAGAAAATTCGCGGCCAGCCCGAGACTATCGAGGAGGCTGCAATACTGTATATCATCGGACAACAGCTCGAAATGGGATTCGAAGACGACTTCTCAGTCAACGACTCCATCTTCTCCACGGGCGCAACGTCGATGGATCTCGTGGCCATCATGCAGCGCTTAAACGGATTTCTAAGGGCGTCCGGCCACGAAAGGCTTATCCGTCTAACTGACATCCTAAAGAACCCCACAGCGAGGGGTATCGCGTCGCGCGTCGCCGTTTCTACGGGGAAGAAGAAGCACGAGTATGACCCGGTCGTGACGCTACAACCCCACGGAACCAAGACCCCTCTATGGCTCGTGCACCCTGGCGTCGGTGAGGTACTCGTCTTCGTCAATCTAGCGCATCACATCACTGATCGGCCAATACACGCCTTCCGCGCCCGCGGTTTCAACGCAGCGGAGGGAGAGACGCCGTTCAACTCGCTAGATGAAGTTTTCGAGACGTATCGCGCAGCAATCAAGAAGCGACAGCCGCACGGACCCTATGCCATCGCCGGATACTCGTTTGGCGGGATGGTCGCGTTCGAGGTGACTAAACTGCTTGAGGCGGGCGGTGATGAAGTGCGACTGTGTGGTAGCTGGAATCTGCCGCCGCATATCAAGTTCCGCATGCGCGAGTTGCTGTGGGATGAGTGCGTCATCCACCTATTTTACTTCGTCGGACTGATGGATGAGGCTACGGCGTACACGCACAAACCCGCGCTATGCGCGTTTGAACGCGAAGGCCGCCGCCTCGACGCCATTCGGTACCTTAAAATGTACAGCGACCCAGCTCGCTGGGACGAACTAGGTCTCGATGAGGAGTATTACCTGCTTTGGGTAGGTCTCGCGTCAAATATGCAAGGCCTTGCTGTCGACTACGAACCCGGGGGCAGCGTAGCAGCCATGGACGTCTTTGTTGCGGACCCGCTTAGCCATGTGGCAAAGAACAGGGAAGATTGGATCCAAAATAGATTAGCAGCGTGGAAGAGCTTCGTACGGAGCGAAGTGCGGTTCCACCATGTAGAGGGTGCACATTACACGATGCTCAATCCTGAGTATGTGGTCAATTTTGCTAAGACGCTCAGAAAAGTTCTCAGGGAGCGAGGCTTGTAAATAGAAGGTCTTTACATTATCGAAAACCCAGGTAACGCTGAGTATGATTAGGGTCATAAATATCTTAAGCACGGAATCTAGATGGCGTATTCAGTAAAGTTTGGAAAGGTACATATTCGTGCTGCTTACCACACACATTCAACGATAGTGTTAATTAGGAAACCGACCAATAATTAAAAATAGATTCAAATTACTCCTGAATAAGTGCGTTTTCGACAAAGCAGGTATAAATATTACCAAACATTCGTATCTTTCCATAGTAGGTAGGTAGTCTTTCAAAATTCTTTCACCTCTTTGACAAGCTAAAACTGGTCTGAATAACCTCTTATTGGTAGGTAGGTGCTCAAAGTCTAACACGCCGACTTACCTGACTACTGACCATTTCCTCAACTAAAACACAGCACCTAATACATGCAGACAGCACTAATAAAGAATATATAAAATGGAGGATTATAAGACAAGGTTAGTTTAGATACCGACCTAATCTATGTACTTACCTGTGGCTTCGATCATGTAGAGCTGGGGCCCGACATTCATTCAAACATACTGGTCAACGTTAGGATGAAAAATAAAACTGGATGTTTTCTCTTCGTTAGATGAGCTAGTTAATACAGTGAATCTGACACTTCCTAGATAAACCGTAGGTGTGTGGCCCACGTTAGAAATTTTCACAAATCAACATCATTCTCCCTACCACAGCCACAGTTACAGTTATAATTAGTGCATGGCACACGTAGTGTACAGATATAATCCGAAACCGTAAAGTCGTCAACGATCGTAACACCCAAAGAGCCGTCCCAAACGAATATGTAACTGTTTCTAGTAATCAGACCAACCACGTGTTATGTCTAACCAACATTGAAGGCTGGGGCCGTGGGGTTGTATTAAATACACTACAAAGTTCTCTATATCTTCTATATTTATAAATAGCAGTTTGAAAGTATAAACACTTGACGGGTCTAGACTTTGAGCTGGTATATGCCAACAACCTTCTAGAAAAATAAACAGATGAGCGGCATCTCTTAGCTTTCATACAGATCATGCGGGTCTTTCTTTCATCGACCCCCTTAGAAGGCTCTGTACAGCACGGACGTTCACGGGTGATCTACGTATGCCGAAACTCTTGCCCCATCGAAAAAAATTGACCAGCTTCTCCCACTCCTCTATCGCTGTTTCAAATGCCGGCGAACACCTGCTTGCATGCCTCAGTAACCAAAATCAAACCCCGTCACGGATGCGAGTAGTGCCTTTTCCCACGTCCCACATCAACTTCAACTGGCCATGATGGTGCACGCCATCGTGCCTTTCTCGATGGGGTGCCCGTTTGGTAAGTGCATAAAGCCAGGTACATATTGACCTTGAAATACCACAACGGCCCGTCGTCACGACCGATTACCACACCTGAGGGGCCTAGCCCCTTTAATGATTCGCCACCGCGTACTGTCTATGCCACCTAGCGAGATTCTCTGCGCAGCCGATAGGTCGTGATCCCCCAAACGGTACAATACCCCCTCACTCACCGTGTCGGCTCACTTCCGACAGGATCATCCAGACTATGTTATAAGCGAGCTGACAGCACGAACCTCGCCAACATAACGGGTGTGGTTTTGTGGCGATATCTCTCAACAACTTTTACGGCGTTGCATACCGGCCGCTTGTGGTGTTGGTTACCCCGCTCAGCGACATGTAAAAATCAACATGCTGAGATGGAATGCAGATGGATCGTTCAGGAACACAACGGATATTAGAGGACGGCGATGGAGGCGATGGCCCAAACCTCTCGGTCCCGTCTCACCCCTTGCGGGATGCAATGTAGGCCCACCCGAAATAGTAGTTCGAATATGTAATTTATGTTGTTGACCGGTTGATGCGTTTTTTTTTTTAGGCCAACGCCCCCTAATTTATCCTGAGGCTGCATCATGTATGCAAGCACTATATAACCCCTGTCCAGATAAGATCGAAGGCTCGCGAATGAACATGGTGCCCCGGTTAGGTATCACGTAGAAGCCATGGTTCAGATTCGGATAAATAGAGTCTTGGCTTTTGCTTTTCCCAGGTCCAACTTCGGCGGCTCTGCGCAGAATCATCCGGCCACCCAGAGAGAGGGAGAGAGAGCAATTGCTACGTAGCAACGAACGGTTTGCGAGCGAATGTGAGGGACCCAGCTTGGCATCTTATAAATCGGGGATGGCTCTTCACATGTCGAATTTGTCATGATCTTCTTGGATCGAAAATTCGATCTCCGAATGCGGTGGAATTTCTTTTAGGTAAACCCAAAATAATTCCAAATTGACCAATTCGATGCAAGCTCGTTGGATCAACGCACCGAATATGCGACATACTATACATAGGGTTAAGTTGTCCTCAAGAATTATACAGATACAGATGTATACTCAATTGCCGTTATCTTTGTTACTTGGAGTATTTTAGATTGGACATTCGACAACGTATGATCATGAACACGACGACGTGGCTTCATTGTCCATTCAAATATCGTGGGCGCAGTCTCATACGAGTTAATATAGGAGCTGAAAAGAAAAGAAGATGTCAGTTCAGTTTAGAAAATTCCATGGAGTCTTTGTAGTTGTGTAGAATTAGGATGGCAACCAATTAGAACCGAGGTACACCCCCTTATTGGGCAAGTAGGGTACTGCATGAGTCGCAACTTGATTGGCTATCGCGAGTCTTGGGAGGTGAAGACGGACGGTGTAGTTCATAACACTCAAAGTTAACACTTGGCCTACAGACGGAAACATTCTAGAAAAAATCGCTTCGCATTATCATGGCATTAGTTATTATGCTTTAGTTGGAAATGTTTGCTAGATAAAGGCCGGCACAATAATCAGCAGATATGTTCTCGCAATACTTTCTAACAGCGAAACTTGGTCACTAGTTGCTTTGAGGTAGCTTCAAATACTCATAATACAGTAAGCAATCTTCCATAGGTATCGTATCTACTGGTATAATGTATATAAGCGCGCCGCATATGTATCTCGTCCATCTACCATCATCGTCATGCCGTATAAACATCCCTTTCGAAAGCAAAAAAAAAAAAAAAAAAAAAGAACAGCAGAAAGCGCTGCGCAAAGATAATATGCGAACATGCTTGCCCTCCCCTCAGAGTATAAAACCAACAGCCACGAGAGCAGTAAAAGCATAGGTATTTTTCGTAAGCCGCGAGCCCAGCTCTAACACAACAACGCCGTTGCCCGCCGTCCCCGATACTATTATTAGTAGCATCATTAAGTATTTGGTCCTTTGAAGGATTATGGGTATTGAGTCTAGGTTAAGCCTTTTTTTCTTTATTCATTGCTGAGCCTCCTTCTCGCTCTTCTTTCGCGAGATGTACACCTCGAGGCCCTCCTGGACCACGAAGAAGGTCGCCTTCGCCTTTAGCTCCCGGCCCGGATAGACCAGCTCGAACTCGAAGTCACGGAGTAGGCGAGGGATCACCTTGTTAATCTCTAGTAGCGCTAGGTTCCGACCAATGCAGACGTGGGCGCCACCACCAAACTATTATTAATGTTAGTGTCTAGCGTTCGGAGTCTAATTATTATGTGTAGCATACCTGGAACATGTACCGCTCCATAACCTTGGCGTTTTCGGGGTCCTCGAGCCAGCGTTCCGGACGGTAGTAGTCGGCATCCTGGCCGAAAGTTGCCTTGTCACGGTGTAGAACCCAGCCGTTGAGCGCGAGCCGTGTACCACCAGGGATGTGGCGGCCCTCAATCTCGATACCCTCCGGGGGGTACGTATCGGGCGATGTTCACACCGACCGCGGGACGCATGCGCATAGCCTCCTTCAGGCACGCCTGGAAGTAGGGCAGGTTTTGAGCCTCAGTCCACTGGATGTTACCTTGCGCCGAGATAGTCCCATCACGGGCCGCCGTGTCGATCTCTTCTACCAACCTGGCGAGTACCTTGGGGGCAGAGAGGACATGCCAGAAGAACGATTGCATGGTAGAGGCAGTAGAGTCCGAACCAGCGAAGCTATGTCCGACATGTCAGCTGACTTGGGCCTTTTATACTTCCGTAGGAATAGGGGGAAGTGAGTAAAGAGCATAAGTACACTTACATAGCACCATGCGCCACAGCGAAGATGTCACCTTCGTGAAACTTCGTCTTATCCTTTAGGTGACCCTTAATTAGAGACGACAGGAGGTCCTCACGTCCATCACCACTTGCGCCCTTGCCGTCGCGTTCGATTTCAAAGGGGCGACGCTTCTCCATCTCCTCGCGGGCAATGCGGGTGATAACCGCATTGTTAGGGTCTAAGGCGGGAATCCATCTCCAGAGCGGGTTCCTTCTTAATAGGCAGTCAATCTCAGGGATCTGGCCAACGATACCGTTATACTTCTGGCTGTTGTCGATAGTCTTGATGGCGTTCTCCTTGTCAACGCCAGCGGCTAAGAAGCCAAACGATCGTCCGAAGGCTACCTCGCCAAGCACGTCAAATGCGAAAAAGTGCAGCCAGTCGCCGAGGTTGACTACGGTGTTTCGGCCAGGGAGACCGGCCTGTTGGAATCCGGGGATGGCAGTGTCAGGGCAGAACTGGTCGAGGCGGCTGACGAGGAAGTCAATAGTGTCGTCGATGAAGGGGCTGAGCTGGCGCATGGCGGCCATCGAGTAAGGTACATTGGCTACCTTCTTCTTCATGGCATGCACATCTTCGCGAATCTCGGTAAAGATATCTGGGTTCTCTGGCGGGGGGAAGACCGAGTAGAAGTCCGTCTTATAGAAGCGCTTTCCGGCTGAGAGAACATGGCGAGCCACGGACGGAGAAGAGAAAGACAGCTCGTTGGGGGAGATGCGTACGATAGGACCGTACTTGCGGTGCAGTTCGATGTGATCCAGATGAGTTCGCTCCGATATGGTGGACATGACTTTCCAGAGACGACTGAAAGAGGCTAAGAAAGGACCGGGATATTCGCGTAAAGGTGATGCATATCGTCTATATAGAATCCGGAGGACTATAAAGAGTGGGATAAGAAGCGGCCATTGCTCCTTGAAAATTTCCCATGCCCCAAGGAGGATGGTCCGCGTTGGGGATATTGTGACTTCGTCGGTGCTCATGGTTGAAGAGCCCTACGTAGGAGATTGATATAGAATAATATGGGCGAAGTTATCTAGAGAGACGCCTCTAGGCGGTAGGAGTTATGCAAATGGGTCGTGTTGAGAACTTCCCTTGCGTTTACTTGCTACACGCTACTCCTGTTGAAGGAGTCCTCGTGGGATTCAAATATAGACGACAAAAAAAATAGATGACAGCAAGGCAAGTGATGTCAAGACGTTGCTGATGAAGTAATAGCTTAATCAGATGAATTAATCAGAATCGTTAAGCAGACTCAGGGTCCTCAACAATCTACGATCCCACCGTGGTCCAGATCTCCGGGCAATTTAGATATATGAATTACTTGACAGTACCTGCTGCGAGGTCGGGTAAATATTACAGGAGTTCGTCGACATCCCGCCTGATACACGATGCAGTGTTCGTCCATAGCTTATTCAAGCTTATTAACCTCGGTGCACGCGAGGTTGGCCAATCAGCGAATTGCCGAAGCCTCTGTTATACCTTCCTTGCCGTCGATGAAAACCTCAGACAAGAGGGCCTGGACACTATGTGGAGAGTGAACATTGGAGAATTGCGGGGAGTATTCCACCATGACAAGCATACGAGCTGAAGGCCTAAGAGTAACAGAAAGGTTACCAGAGCCGTGTCGGCAACTGAAATGAGACCGGCTGGATTCGAACTTCTATGGACATGACCCCCGGGGCGGTCGTAGAAGCGTGATAAAACAAATGCCGGAGAAGCACTACGTAAAACGTGGTATTCAAACCCACACCCTCAAGCGAAGCTTGGCACCGGGGCCGTGGTTATGGGTGGATAGATATTTTTAATACCACCAATCATCACCCTTAGAAACGTCATCCGTTCCAGCCCGCGGAACTATGTGGCAATCCGTTCACCTGGTTCGTTGATCAGGTCGGCAGAGACTGAATATCTCAGTTAATGAAATCACACACTGATTCTGCAACGTCTTGTGACAATATTGTCTATCACCTAAGCTTTACCTATGTTAGTAGGTATATCCCGAAGAGGCACAGATAAACCAACATGCGTATCTCACCGCGTCCAAAGTTCCCAACCCGTGTGCTCACCAGATTTATTTGCATAATGCATACTTCGTACATACGATATCAAAGCTACAATACCAAATCTACGCCGTCAGCATAAAGCAGTTGGGATAAAACATACGACTAGAGTCGTAAAATGCCGTATCATTAATTGCATTGATCAGTAACTAGGTACGCTTGGTATCATTCCGACCATCCATCCCCTTTTTTTTCACTATTAGCTTGTAAGAAAAGCATGCGCATTAAAAGCACGAACTAAGCTGACGACCGCGCAAGGTATCACTCATCCCACTTTTTAGCTTCGGCGCCGTCGGGTGGTTGAGTCTTGTACGTCTTGCTCTTGGCCTCAGCCCAACTTGTGCTCAGCGATGTACCGTTGCTCTCAATGTAGCTCTTCATCATGGCACGTCTCGTATCATCGTCTGCATCCTTGTAGAGCTTCTGGAAGAACGAGTTAACATCGGCATCCTCTTTGGATTCGTCATCACCATCGTCATCACCAATCCTATCCCAATTCACGACTCCTTTCTTCGAAGAAGTAGGGTAGGCTTGGGCGCTACCGACGGTCTTCGTTGAATCCGCTTTGCTAGTAGTTGGAGTAGAATCACTAGCTTGCGTGGGGTTACTTTTGGGTTGAGTGGCGCCGTTCGCGCTCGCAGAAGACGATGTAGCTTCGGTTATAGCGTTCGGGATCTTTGAGGATTCCCCGTGCTCATCTAGCCCAGCTGCAAGCTTGCCCAGGAGAGCATCATACCAACCATCCAAGTCGATACTAACATCTGGAAGGTTGAGCTCGTCAGGATGATTGTACCTAGAAGAGAAAAATGTTAGCGTTGCAAAGTCCTAGCATAAGCTCAAGCCAACAGGATCGGATACGAACCCCAAACGAGAAATGAGTGTGGAGAATCGTTCAAACGAAGGGGCCACCTTAGTATTCCCCGCAATATTGGTGAATCCTTCGGAATCCTCCCGTTGCAGCATGGGCCATTTGCCTGGCGTTTCCTTTTTAAGGACTAGCTCAATTTTCATTGATTTAACTGTGTATTTGGTTTCAGCAGGCTTGACTCTGCCCCAGAGGTGGAGCTGAAGAGAGTCAGAGTTAGAGCCGGTATTTGCAATTGGTCCCATAACCACCTTTTGAGGCTGGGTAGATACGGCAAAGCGATCGGCAGGTACGTTCTTCACGAAGAAGTCGGCATTGATTGTTGTGTCTGTCTGGTAGAAGCTCGACCTGACACTCTTTGCCACAAAGGCGGAGGAAAAATGATTCCATACAATCTTCCAGGAGTCACGTTTCGCATTTTCATCAAGCCCTTGATCTTTCGCGGATACAGCCGTGCTAGGATTGGCACCAGGTTTATCGGATGGATTAGGATATTTCACGACATTCACCTTTAGACCTGGATGTCCAGCAGGTAAGTTCTCCAGCTGATTCAGGGCTTGCAGTCGCCACGAAGTCGCCTGGTTCTTCAAACTGGTAGCCTTCGAGTTCCCTCCGCCACCCATAGCAGTAGCAATCTGTTGGTTCCTATCCATCTTCTCAGCATTGCTTACTTCACTGGCGCGCACGACATAGTCTCCATTTTCGTCAACCTTGTCCTGCTGGCCGTCATCTTCGGTGGCCTTGGCTTTCTCGACCAGTCTGGTAGCCCAAAAAGCACATACATCGGCATCTGCATAACGACCCATGCGGAAGAGGGTAATGGCTCTTCTGAGCTGTGCCTCGGTCATTTGATCTCGATTGGCACGGGAGAATGCTACTTGCAGGGCTTTCTCTGCATCGTGTAGGGCGAGGTCGAATTCATTAGTTCGTAGGTATGCTTTGGAACGCTCAAGCAACCAAAGAGGAGCGGGACGTTCTTTAAGTGCCTGGGAAAGCTTCTCGATCCCTTCTGCATACTTGCCAGCGGCCACAGCCTTAGTGCCTTCGTCGGCAAGGGCGGCAGAGGACATGGTAGGCAGTCCTTAGATCGAAGTGATGTCGACGATATTGAGGTAGCAGTAATTAGAGTGTAACAGGATGTGTGACGCGTCGGCGTCGAAATCGTCTTTCTGTGACCGGAATTTGGCAAATGGTAGATGGTAGATGGTAGATAATCACAAACTCGTGGTGGGGGTGTTGTATTCAGAGTCACAGAAGCTGGAGATAACAAGTTATTTACCAGTTGATATACTCTGTAGCTTTTACAGCTTCGACAGCTTTGACGGGCAGCTGTTTCTAATGGTTTCACTCTAGTAAAGTTGCTTTGGTAAAGCAGTGATTGATTATGTTTCAGTTTGCGAGACAAGCTGAAGCTGAAGCTGGAAGCAACAATTACTTCAGCTAAAGTTACAGCGTAGGTACATTAGGTACCTACCATAGAACCATAGAAGCTACTAGTCATAGTGGGGTTGCCGCAATTCTGCCGGATCTATAGCTGAAAATAGTAGGCGGTGGTCGCGATAATCTGGGTTGGTGGGTTAGATAGGTACAACTCACCGTCTATCGATAAGCACGTATACTGTATCCTAGATCAAGGCCTTCATGGCACCGTGCGCAAATATGAACTATCCCACTCAACAAATTCACTAACCTAAACGCTCGATACAGCTATGGTCCAAATAAGCTTCAGATATTACGTTGCTAAAAAGTCTCGAGATCTGCTATACTTTTGGCCTGGACCCTTGAAGGCATTAAGCTTAAGCAACAAACAAAATTAAATTAATGGGGCACCTTATAAGGTAGGACTAATTACGTCAGTGCTCCCAAGCTTGGGTAAGATATACCTACGATTACCTAGGATATACGCGAAAGCTGTCATAACATATCCAATATCAGATTGGGATTATTTTGATAGATCTGTCGTCACCGATAATTCAAGACATCATATGTCGTATTAATAATATTAGAATTAATTATTTATCCTACCCAATAAGCCTATTATCGTGTCATCGTCCTTCGGAAAACCAGATTCCCATATGCCTAACACTACACTTACACCCATTATACCACCGTCTCATTAGGGTACTTCGTTGCAAACATCCCAAGAGCCTTCATCGTAAAGGTGAACTTGTAGTTCGGGTATGAGATCATACAGCTCTTGTTAAACACGCCCTCGATAGCCTCTTGTTTCCATTCGCCGTTCGGTTGCTGTCTGTCCATAATGAGTTTGATACCCTTTTTTAGGGGTTCGATGTCTGGATAGTCCGCTTTCATGAGCCCTATCAGAGCCCATGCCGTCATTACAACCTGCGAGCCCGTTGGGTGCTCAGTATATATCATTCTTTCGCATGACTAGAAGCTGTTAGCAATGTATGTATGCAATTTTAAGAACAGATAATCTTACGCGGTAGCTTTCCGACCATCCGCCGTCCTCCCTCTGCTTAGAAATTAAAAAGTCGCACCCTCTCTTAGAGTATGAACTGTTGCTGTACGTCTCGCCAATGCTTTTCAAGCTTTCTAGGGCAAACATAGTAGCGTAGGTATAGCATATGGCCCAATTACCATACCAAGATCCGTCTGGTTGTTGCAACGACTTGACTGCTTTGACAGACCGTCCAATGAATGCCTCGATTTCTTTAGGTCTATAATCAGGCCAGTGCTTCTGGAATAACGAGAGCGCGGTGACTACCGCAGTTGTGCATTCCACGTAATCGTATTCGACCATAATTTTACCGAAAACTTCCGCCGCATTCAGCATTTCCAATAGTTCACTTCCTCGCGTTGGCTCGTACGATGAGCAAGCACCAGACTTATTCTGATAGGTAAGGAGAGTATCAACAGCATCGAATATGCGTTGGTCTTCAAGAAGCTGGGGGAAACCGGGAGTATGCTGCAGGAGGATAACCGACTTCAATGCCTCGGAAACACAATCACATACAGCATATCCCTGGTCCCTGGTGCTGAAAGCCCATGCACCCTTTCGCTGCTGCCGATAACAGATATCTTGGTCTTTGCAGTTCTCGCGTATCTGCTGGTTATCAAGGAATATCAATGCCTTGTCCAGCATCGGTTTCCAGCGAGGATCCTGCTCAAGCCCCGCATCCGTCAAGACTTGAATCAGGAAAGAGGTATCCCAGCATTGAACACCATTGGTGCCATTGCAAAGCATACCCTCGCCATTAACCCACATCGAATCTTCTAACCTCTCGATGTGTCTCCTGACCGAGTATGAACCTGGGCCATCACGGATATAGCAGACAATAGTGTTCATTGCCGCGTTCACTGGTGCCAAATCCGCGAAGTCCGTGTTTTCATCTTCCATGTCGATTAGTTTACTAACCCAAGCTTCGGCCTTCTGAGCAAGCCCTTTGGTGCGGAGGTACGGGTTCCAGATATGGACAAGAAACCAGTTAGCGGTATTTAGAAGCCAGGACTTTGGGTGATAGTTATCAACAGGACATATACTGTTCCTGTTGCCGAGCCAATCAATTTTCTCCCACGGTTCTACGAATAATTCTTGTCTTAAAGCTCGGATTATATCAGTCTCCCCACAGGACCATTTCTTCTCGTAGATGTAACTCATAGGCAAGAAAACCTGGCGCATGTGGATCCACCATCTCCAGGGGGCAAAGGGAACCCAGTCAGGTAGTAGCCATAACTCAGGGGGTACGGGGTTGACAATATCCCATTTGCAAACACCCAATACACTCAGCCAAAACTTGGCCCAGTGGGGAGCATATGTAGCTCCCCCAAGTTTGTGCAATGTCCCTCGAGCCTTTACCATAACGGGGTGTTCGGGATCGAGCCCAACTATGCGAAGGACGGCGTAGTTCAACGCAGTTCCAAAGACTGTGCTTTCTCCTTCTATGTGCAGACCCCAGCCTCCATCTTCGGGATGTGCTCTGGCAAATAGATAATTCTTTATTTCGGTCGCAACATACCAGGGAATAGGCGTCTTCGTCGCATACCAGGTAAACACAATACCCGGCAGTAAGAACATAGGCCCACCATATTCGCAACCCCATTGGCCGGAAGGCAATTGGAGTTTCTCGAAGAACGTCAAGCCATTGACAACGGCATCGAGGGGTTTCTGTGGCTTTGGTAGTGTGGGAAGTCCCTACAACGAAATGTAAGAGTTAGCCGCAATGTCTAGGCGATGTCATCGTGTGACTCGGAACATTAGGAAAGATGGAATCTCACAGTATCTAAACCAAGATACCACTTATCAGCGTAACTCTGCGGCCACTTCTGTACAGCCTTATCATCTTCTAGATAATGCCAAGTGTGTCTCCCCTTCTCGTCTAACATACGCCATCTTCTTAGGTCGGTCTTCTCTTCAAGCCTGGGACGCTTGACCGTCGTTTCAGGGGCGTCCTCGCTAACGCGCTTCTTAGACCGCGTCGTGACGACCATATTGAGCGGAATTTAAAAGTCGAAATGGGGATCGAGATATAGTCAAATTGGATCCGCTTCAGTAGAATGGTTATAGGGAAACGAATTTCATGTAGCTAACCCAAACTCGGGCAATCCCCTAACTATCCGGAGTGAAGTTGTCGAGTGTGCTAGTTGTTGAACGTGTGGCCGTGTGGCCGTTGTATCCACCACCAATTTCCAATTTCCCCTGTTCCCGCGCCGCTTTTAAGGTGGAGCAACCCCGGGACTTAGCCGGAGCGTGCAGTGAAGCTTAATGGAAGGTCCATAAATCCATCGGAGGGAAATAATTTACATAAAATATTTAGGCTAACTCGAGATACTATTATTCATAGCTTCCGAGATCTGCCTTTAAAAAAATGTTACTAAAGATACTATTGTACACTACAGTATGACTGTACAACCTAAGAATTAGAGCATTTGGAGTAGATTTATTAACGATATCTTATCCTAGCTTATCTCCAACCAATTGAATTATAAGTGACTTCTGATTTGGCAATTTACATTTTCGAGCCCTAGTTAGTAGAAAAAAAAAGAGAAAAAGAAAAAGAAAAAGAAACAAACTTCAGGCTGACTCATAAGTGCGGCCCACAACAAAACGTTTAGTTAAGAACTAGAATACATAAAACATCATCCCACTTTCCTCGCGAGTCGTTTCTATCCCGCATCTACCCTTCGAGTCCAATTCTGAGTTTATACAGCTCTATAGGAACGAACAGCTCAAGATGTCTAAGGGTCGTGTCTGTCTGTGAGTATTTCCCATTGCTAAGGAATGGATTTCGTAGCCATTCAAAGCTTAAACTGATCTTTTTCGTAGCGCCTACTCTGGAGGTCAGTTCTCCGGTTATATCCCCGTTATCGGCTCTCTATTCGGAGTCACGATGCCATTGTCTTGAGGGACATGACGAGGTCATCGCTGCCATAACGACGATGACCATACCGCCAATGTCCTGTAGTAATTTCCCTGTACTAACACTAGATATATCAAGGCCTTGATACCTCAACTATCCTAAAATGGCTCATTAATGAGGGCTACACTGTCGTCGTAAGTTCACTACAATGCCAAATGTAGCTAAGATTCGTGTCTAATATGCAATTAGTGCTTCTTAGCAGACGTCGGACAGGAGGAAGACTGGGCTGCTGTCGAAAAGAAGGCTCTGAGCTTGGGTGCAGAGCGCATGATCATTGACGTACTTATGTTCCTTCTCCTTTACCCCTTTACTTCCCTTCAGTCTCATGTCCCTATTTTATATACCCCTAGAGTATGATGATGACTAACGCTGGAGCACATAGAACCTCCAAGAAGAATTCGTGGAGAAAGTCATCCACAGAGCAATTCAGTGCAATGCCATCTACGAGGATCGATGTACGTTCCTAATCTTTTTCTAATTTTAAACAAAAATACTGACTACTTTTCAGACCTCTTGGGTACTTCTCTGGCTCGCCCTATCATTGCGAAAGCCCAGGTCAAGGCTGCCATCGAGAACAACTGCGACGTAAGTCAAATTCGAATACGTCCAATGAGCATTATATACGCCACTCCCGCTGCTATGTTCGAATCATTCTTACCGGAAACATGCTGACCTTTCATGATATTGATAGTTCGTTTCGCACGGATGCACAGTAAGTAGATTGCTTTAGTATTTTCCGTTGGTTCCCCTTAATAGGAGTAAAAAATGCTAACTTGGACCGTAGGGAAAAGGGTATTTGCCTTCCATTCATCCTTGACAATATCTTTCAGCTAATAAAACATAGCAACGATCAGGTTCGCTTCGAGTTGGCCTTCGCGGCGTTGAGGCCCTCCCTAAAGGTCATCGCCCCCTGGCGACTGCCAGAATTCTGCGCAAAATTCCGTATGCAACAAAACCCCTTTCCAGAATCCAATGTTCGTACACTTTCTAACCTGTATTATCGCAGAGTCAGTATCCCGCCACCAAATTCCAAAACCCTGGACTCAGTCATCTACCACTTGAGCAGATAGGGTTTCCCAATCCTAGTGGCCTACAACTCGAAAACGGCGTTAATTAGAGTGTCTCGATATATGTACTAATAGTTGTTTCCAGGGGCCGTGCAGACTTACTTCGCTACGCAGCTGAGAACAACATTCCTGTCGTATGTATTGTACCGAATCATCCCAACCTCATGATAATGCTGACAGATTACAGAGCTCAACTCCCAAAGAACCTTGGTCCAAGGACGGTAAGAGCTCCATTAATTTCAGGTCCCGGATGCGATTTAAGACCCTTTAATGAAGAATACTCTCACAAAACATGGCCTGATAAACGACATAAAAGTATCAAAGAGCTAACCACAGCACATATAGACAACTTAGTACATTGTTCGTACGAAGCTGGTATCCTCGAGGATCCCGACCACACCCCTCCGTAAGTATATCTTCATTCCCGTTGATTGCCCTTTGATCATACTTGTCTACCTATAATATACCCATGATTCGAGCATCAGTAGCATTGCTAACTTCCTTTTGAACGATAGTAAGGAGCTATGGACCCGAACTGTGGACCCGCTCGACGCTCCTAATGAGCCCACTGATTTCTCCATTCATTTCGAAGCAGGTATTCCGGTTAAGGTTATCCTTGCAGGCCAGGAGACTACCGGCAGTGTAGCTGTGTTTAAGCTCCTGAATAAGATTGGCCACGACAATGGCGTAGGCCGAATCGACATTGTCGAGAACCGCTTCAGTCAGCATTACCTAGAACTGAAATACAAGGAGTGAGGCTTGACTAACTTTGCTGATCTTAGTTGGACTCAAAAGCCGTGGATGCTACGACACACCAGGACTGTGAGTTTTTATTACTCCAACACAATAGCCTCACAGCTTGACCTTCTCTTGGTAATTTCTTGCTAAATCTTGCACCGCAGCACCATTGCCCGACTCGCACACCTTGACCTTGAAGGTTTAGTCCTCGACGGCCGGGTTCGCGAGCTCCGTGACCAGTTCGTGACGCATTCGTGGAGTCGCCTGCTCTACAACGGTCTCTACTTCAGCCCTGAGAGAGAGTTCCTTGACAATTCGATTGTCTTCTCATCTAAGAACACCACTGGTGTTGTCAGATTGAGGGCATACAAAGGAAATGTGAGTAATGACCATGATCAGGCCATGTCAGATAATTAACACGATACTTTAGGTATACGTCCTTGGTCGCTCCAGCACTGCCAGCAATCTTTACTCCGAAGAGTGAGTTTATTTAAAATCCTTTGCCCCCTTGATTACGTTTTATGTTCCCTTTGTGGAGCACTATAGAATAGTTGCTTACTCCAATCATCTAGGGCCGCGTCTATGGACTCTCTAGAGGGCTTTTCTCCCCAGGACACAACTGGCTTTATCGCTATCCAAGGTTAGTCCTCTTATTCTCTTAGCATATCTAGGAGACTTTTCCTTCTGTCTGAGGAATCACTCTTGAATAAGTTTCCATTCTCGTAAATAAGATGACATAAAGCAATAACTAACCGTCTTTTATTTATAGCTATTCGCCTAAAGAAGTACGGCGAGCAGCGCGATAAGGAGGGCAATCCCCTAACTCAGTCTTAGGTTGCATAGTAACTAGCTTGCTTTAGCTAAACAGAAAGTGATATTATCGCCTACTTCAAAAGATATAGATAAGCTACCAACTGTTACTAGCTTGCGTCTATTAGTGCCAATATGCTAGGTAATGCTCTACCTAGATTGATATTCCACGGACTGAAGATTAATAAATATCATCCTCGATGCACCTTTTTTTCTTTACAGTCCCCGTCTTGCTCCTTATGTTTTGTGCTTTTCCCAAAGTTTACAGCATTAGAGGACATACTACAATATCAATTATTAGTTCTCTATTGGAACGTGGCTTCTAGCACGTAGTCGTGCTCAATCAGCGTCGTTCCATCGAAGGTATTTATCTCAATAATTCAAGGGCTATTATTATGCATAATTCCATATGTTGCTGCATAATTGCCTAGGCGTTCGAAGAGAGTTAAAAGCAGCGATGTCGCTAAGCCTATTAAAGTTATATCTTAGAGGTTCGCGCATAATGAGTGGAGCTATCCGGCCTCTGCCCCTGCCGCGCCGCATTAACGGCTTTGTGGAGAGTGAGAAGAATGTCAGTCATAAGGCTTAGGTCTTATGTAAGACGTTCTGGGGGACATTGCAGTAGACGAGACCTTGGGCAGGAGCGACTACCCTGAGATAATTCATTTGTGTTATATAATTACCTAAGGCAAGAGTAAATAGCGTGCAGTTCGTTCCTAAGGCTCAAGAAAAATGAGTAAAAAACATATTTTCAACTTCGATGACAATGGAGAGGCAATCAAACACCATAGTAACTTTTAATAGTGACGTTGCGCGGGATACACAGGCCGGAGTCGTCATAGCTAAGATTGAAAATATACTGGGAAGAGTTATTGATGCCCTCAGCGAGAATCGTGTTCTTGATATTCCTCTTCGTAATCGTCGGTCAGGTAGCGAAGGTCTCCTCCGATTTCCGGCCAGCACGGGAACGGAAGTGAAAAGATTTAGTAAGTTCATTCACAGCAAAGGTCCTCCCACAATGTTAACCTTTCCTCCTAGCATGTGTTTTACTCATTCTTCATCTATGCCACGAGGCACTCACCTCTGGCCACGTCATTACGAAAAGGTTGGTATGTTTCATTGCTACTGCTTCTGTCTCTCATATATATATATATCCGATACATTAGATCAATCCGCTAAACGGCTCTAGAAATATATACTATCAGAATCCAGATCTCTTCGGTAATCAGCAATACGTTGACAACTTAGTGGATGATATCGCCTTTACCTTCGGTGTTGGTAGGGATGTGTTGAGGATTGTATGTATCCTTCAAGCGAAGTACGGAAGAGATCAAAGATTGAGTATAAATGTAGGTTGCGGCATATAAAGGTTTAATTGCAGGAAGTATCATTATCACACTGAAGAATCACTCCGTCATTGACTGCAGCTCTGACGACAATGTAAGGATCTAACCGTTTAATTGAAGGAATTAAGAGATAACTGATAAATAATACCAGGGTTCCTTAATTCCACACGCTGAAGCCATTCGTCGGATCGACATTGGTGGAACGAAATGGATTATGGTTATCGAAAAGGAGGTGATTCTCCCTATCTATATGTTCTGTCGATATTCCCTGACGTCGCTACTAGGCTACCTTTCGGGGACTGGCCGCATCTGGATATTATGGCTTATGTGACGCCGGTGTAGGCGTTCTTATTACAGTGAGGCACCATATCAATAAAGCAGGCCTTTATGTTTAGTTACTTATTGGCATTTTCAGGGGAAAGGCTATCCAGACCTGGTGACACGACGATTTCTCTACATCCTACATTCTGCATTCCCACAAGTACCCATATACGCGCTTGTCGACTATGACCCCAGCGGCATTGCGATCATGCTTACCTACAAATGTGGCAGCCAGGGGCTCAGCCATGAGGAGAATATCACAGTCCCGGGGATCTTGTGGCTTGGGCCAACAAGTCATGATATCCTAGATAACACTCGCCACCCTTCTGTGTCTAATACCAACTCGTTCGGCGATATCAATTCCGAGTATGACTATGCTCCATCGCCACCCACTGCGCTTTGTGGTTCCCCCTCCGTATTGCCGGTTGAAGTTACTACTAATCTGAATACTTCTGACCGGCGGAAAGCTATAAGCCTTTTATGCAGACTGGACAGCCATCCTGTCGAGAGCACTGATGCGCCGTGCTTAGTGCGCGAATTGCAGCTGATGCTGATGCTAAACATCAAGGCCGAGATCCAAGCAGTTGATGATTCCGGGAACATAGAGAGATGGTTGGATGATAAACTTTCAATCTACCGTTGCTAAAGAGAACGCCAGCTGCGATATGTAAAATAAAGGGCTGCGCTGAGGTATAAGGGTATAGGGGTATATTAGTAGGGGTATATAATTGCACTGTCAACTTTTAGGTCGTCACGTGACTGTAAGACCCAACTGAAGGTAAACGCCCAACTCAACGCTATCATGAAAAGACATTGCCACTAGAAATTCCTCCGAATCTTAAAATTCCAACCAATTTGCAATAAAAAGGCCAGTTCATCTTTCCGGACATACAAGAAATTAGCAATATTTCGAGTTCGTGATAAAGTCATCCGGTACCGTTGGCACAAAAACCGTTCCTGTCAAAGCAACTAAAATTTTTCATTTCGCTCCTCAATTTCACTACTCTAAAAAGCACGGACCAGAAAGAGACAAGCCGGACTTCTTTTCCAATTCCAATTTAAGATTTAAATATTCAATTATTGACGGAGAGAAGATTAAAGTAAAGGGGATAAAATGGTACCTAAGTTATCGGAAGAGGAGATTGATGATCTCATTTACTTAGCCCGCACCGGCGATGATGCGGAGCTCACGGGGATGGTTCAGGAACTTGCTGATCGGGAGGGTGCCACACGGGCCGAGATCATAGCGGCGGCCAGGGATGACGGCAAAGCAACCTGCTTGCATATGGCAGCAGCGAATGGCCATGCGAGTAAGTCACCGGTTATGCGTTTTAGGATTTCGATAAATCCCATTTTATTTCAACCATCTTTAAGGTATATTTTATTAATACCGTGCTAGAAACTGTTACCTTGATACTCTCGCACTTCCCTGCTCCTTCCAAGTCATCAAAAGAAGCAGCTCCTACACCATCTCCAGATGAAGCTTCACCATCCGCAAGCACGGAAGCAGAGGTGCCCTATATCAATCTGCAGAATTCGTTCGGGAACACAGCTCTGCATTGGGCATGTCTAGGCGGCCATCTGGACGTCGTTAAGCTTCTTCTATCGCGAGGAGCGTCCCCCACCGCGGCCAATGACAAAGACCAGATCCCGCTGGATCTGGCGGCATTCAATAATCACATGCATGTTGTTGACTACTTCCTCTCGCAGAGCAAGGATCTCGAGGGCGATAATGCGAAAGAAGGAGGACTAGAGAAGGGCACGCAAGATGTGCAGATGGAGGATGAGGGCGACGTAGCGGAGGACGGGAAAGCTGGGGGTTCGGCTGATGGCCCCAGCGGATAGGTAGACTCATAGCCAGAAAGATGAAATTAAAATTACATTAAAAGTGTCAGATAACCCTGGATTCTGCAGAACCATTTCAGTGGAATATGATGGTGCCCGGGCTAACTTAGGTACCTAACTATCTATAGTATGTTCCTTATGGATAGAAGCGAGCTTGTGTGCACAGTAGCCCAGATCATAAACGCTCCTTGGGTATGGTAATACGGGCTTGGATCGCAACTGTCTCCTTCAAGACTATTTTCTTCGTTGGTAACATACGGAATCCTCAGAACCAGTGACGTAGAGTTCCTGGATGTCTTATTTGGGATTGTTTCTCTAATCTGTATTATATTCACCGCAGCCCTCGATTGCCTCTACAATAATTCCTTAGGCCCTCACGAAACTCCCGTACGGTACGGCGTCGTGCTCCTTGTATCCACACCAATGTTAAGGATGAGTAAATATATCGGATAGATAAAGCTTTTGGGCCTAATAAGTATTTGCCTGGGAGTAAAGGGCTATTTGTTTGAAATTAGGTTATGACGATTGGCGATGGGATTTCAGGTAGCTTGGAGGATAGAAACACTAGGCTATTTTGAAAAACGGTATACAACTCTTTAGCAATGTCTTTATAGCACCGCTTATTGCTAGCTCTTTGATCTTGAGAAGCTTTATATAATCCGTTGCGTCCGTTTCTAGAAAAGCCTACATACAACATGATGGGAAGAGGGATAAATGGCGCAATATTAAAGCTGATAGATGACGCGGTGCGCCATCGGTGATGTATATAACCCGAATTGGTAGTATCGGATTGTATTACCGGGAGGAAGGCGGTGAAATATGGTTCTTAGGTCTGGAAAGGTAGTCAGAACCAGCTGTAAGGAGAAGCAAAGAAGCAATACGAGAGTTGTAAGTTGACGTGTGATTCGTCGGTGCGGTGGATCGTCCAAGTTTCCGTCAGCCCCGGAGATAAGATAATGTACCTAGAAACAGGCGATTAGGATGTCTTGCAGCTTACTAATTTTAGATACCGCCAGCGCAAAAAAAAAAAAAAGAAACACATGCCGGAAGTCCAGTAAGTTAGTACATATTTAAAGAAGTAGCGCTACACATTAATTCGGTGCTACCGGCTGCGATTTGGAGAAAGTAGCTCCTGCGATATAGTGACCTTTGTAGACAAATATCTTCTGCTATTTTCAACCACCCAATAACTAACACATACCTTCTAGCTTCGCATCTTTAGCTCGGGCAATTTGTTTCGCAGTAAAGTCGTCATTCCCGAATAATCTCCGACCTTATGAAAACTGAGCTTCATTGAATTTATCAATCTTAAAACAGTTCGCGACATATCGAATAACTATCTCACCAAAAAGATCTAAAAGCCAATTTATTTAATCAGAAACCTAGTTCGTACGAAGAAAGATGTCGGACCCAGCTTTTGATGCGAAGTCCGCATCATTTTTGGAGTGGTTTAAAGCCCAGCCTGGCGCAACTTTCCATCCAAATATCAAGATCCAAGATTTACGCGCAAACGGCGCCGGAAGAGGAATTGGTGCGACATAAGCAGAATCCAAACAGTTTATTTTAGCGAACATTCCGAAATTGCTAACCAATGACTTTTCTTAGTTACTACTGCGGACATCCCTGAGGATACCGTGCTATTCTCCATTCCCAGATCAGCAATCATCAACACAGAAACATCTGACCTCCCTAAACGCATACCCCAAGTCTTCGAGACGACGGGCTTAGAGGACACCGATAATGAAGCCGACGAAGATGGGAGTGAAACTAGCGGTCCTCCCGATAACTGGATTTCACTCATTCTCATTATGATATATGAGTACCTTCAAGGAGACAGGTCTCGATGGAAACCCTATTTTGACGTCCTTCCTAACCAGTTTGAGACCTTGATGTGGTGGTCCGATCAGGAGTTGAGCGAGCTACAAGCCAGCTCAATTGTGTCCAAGATCGGTAAAGATGAAGCCGACGGCATGTTCCGCACTCGTGTGTTACCAGTAATTAACGAGCACGCCAATGTCTTCTATCCGGAAGGATCGCAGAGGCTTAACGAGGATCAATTGATGCTCCTGGCTCACCGCATGGGCAGCACTATCATGGCCTACGCCTTCGACCTAGAAAATGAAGACGAAGAACCCGAGAATGATGAGGAGTGGGTTGAGGATAAAGAAGGTACCCTTATGATGGGGATGGTACCGATGGCTGATATCCTAAACGCCGATGCTGAATTTAACGTGAGAATACTTCATGCATACACCAATATCTCATGCTTTAGAGGACAGTGCTAATAATAAACAGGCTCATGTTAATCACGGCGAAGACAGCTTGACTGTCACTACCCTGCGACCAATTCCTGCCGGAACTGAAGTACTTAACTACTACGGACCTCTCGGAAATGGCGACCTATTAAGGCGCTATGGATATGTGACGAAAAAACACGCCCGATATGACGTGACTGAAATATCCTGGGACCTGATATTGTCTGTGCTCAAGGATACGCTCAGGTTAGATGAAGCTGTATGGGGCAAAGCGGTAAGCGATAAGATTGATATTCTTTATTTCCCAAGATGCTAACGTTCGTAGGTCAATGAGCTAGACTTGGAGGAAATTGAAGATGCCTTTGTCATCGAACGAGATTCAGGAGAGCCCAACTCTAAGGGCGAATTGCAGGACGAGCCAGCCTTTAAAGAACTTCCTTCTGATCTAGTAGACCAGCTTCATACGTTACTGAAAGAGATCAGGAAGATTAGTCCAGCTAGCATTCCTGATAAGTCGATACGAGACGAGATCACGTTGTCGGTTATACATCGCGCTCTCGAACTTAGACTGGCCCAATATCCTACAAGCCAAGTGTACGATTTGGATCTGTTGTCCGGTAATAAGGTTTCAGGTCGGCAGAGTATGGCTGTGACCGTGCGGTGGGGCGAGAAGGTTCTCCTACAGGAAGCTATTGACTTCGCGCAAGAAAAGGTTCTCAAGCTGAAATCGAAGGCAGACCCAGGAGCCGAACCATTCGCAAAAAGACAGAGGACGAAATGAAAGAACCACAGCATTCTGCGCAAAAACTTTGATGTGACGATGTTCCCCGCCAACACCTAACCACGTGTGCCCGCCCGATAGCCTGACGTTTAGCCAGTGCAGAAAATAGATTAAAAGGGTATTGGTCATAAAGAGATCTTGGCTATTTTCGTTAGACGCAGGCTGATGGGGGCCGTCTTATCAATTAGCTGGCTTGCGCCGTGTTAGATATGCGCAAAAAATGCAGGGACAAGGTTAGCAAATAAGGTGTCAAATAAGGTGGTACCTGGGTCGGGAGAGCCCAGGGAGTGGAGCGTGTAGATAATCTGCCATATAGTTAGACTGTTAGATGAAGACCTCACGGCGATCTATTTTCCAATACCGCATGCGAGAAGGGAGTTTATGATCTCGATTTCGTAAAGCACAACTTCATGGATTACGGGATACGTGCTATTGTGATTCTCACCTTGCTAGCATTTCATGCTCGCGGCTTTCGTCCGATAATTCGGTTCCCAATCTTGGTAGTCGCTTCAATTACTTAAGGTCACCTTAGGTAAATTCCAGCATTTTGGAATCATCTTGCTATCGAACTATTCTATTAATACTCACAATCTAATCGAACATGTAAGGGATAAGCAGCCTGGACCTATATTTTACCCTGCGAAGCTAATGCGTGTAATAAGCTGTATGGGCGTCGACTGGGCTATGCTTTAACGACAGGGAGTATGAGCATCATTCGGACAAAAACTTAGTCTTGTCCCTTTAAGACATTCGACGACGGTTTGCCGAAACTTTATAATTCGAGCACGAGTTAGGTTTCTGTACTCGCCGAGCTGTGGAATATGTGGCCCCCGCTCGAAACATCTCGATATTCACTGCTACGCTCTCTCTGTGTTACTCAAATTTTACCTACCTCGACCCGTATCTGCAAATTGGCAAGATGGAAATCACCTGGAAATCCATAATCGTATTTATCCTGGCCTTTTTAGGGCTGGTGGTCATCTTAGTGCTGTAAGTCGCCACTCTGATATCTTATTCTCTGTCCTCTGCGTGCTGAAGCGTACTGACGATCTTTTCCAATAGGTGCACTAGATGGCTCGATCTGCGAGGGAAACTAGCTCGTCTATGGATTAGAAATCAGGAACAGTCTGAAACTGGCCTGTCAGATTCGATCCAACGTGCGCTGATCCAACTAGAGTGTGCGACTGAGAAGAGACCAGCGCGCAATTCCTTGACAGAGTTGGAGGATGCTGAATGGTTAGGCCGCTCACGAAATCCATTTTGCATCGATTGTCGTGAATCTAATGAATCTAATACTGCGGACAGTCCCATATGCCTAGCGCACCTTTACCCTAATAACTCTCGCCCGTCCACATCATCAGCAGCCGGCCATGGAGCAGATCTAGAAACCGGAAATGGAATATCAAGATCCGCCACGATCATCACAGTAGCTTCGGACGCAGCAGTGGAGAAGCATAAACCCACACAACCGATTCATGACGAAGTACTGAAAATGAAAAGATGTAGGCACGTATTCCATGCCAAATGCCTGGCTACATGGTTTCTGCGAAAAGAGTACAGATGTCCGGTCTGCCGGGTTACATACTATCAGGCGGAAGAAGAGACGGAAGAAGACTATCGCATACCAGCTTTACTGCCCGTTGCCGTAGTCTGGTAGTACGTACAAATACCTGGATACATCGATCTACTATGGGATTATAATATTGATTAGGCGTCAGGTATCAAAAAAAAAAAAATGAGATCGATCCCATGATAGATAGGAACCCACCAAATTGGGTATTGAGGTGATGTGCAGTGAGAAGGACATGAGGATATGATGGATTTAAACAAGAGATAAGTCCACAGCCGTTTAGACTTGATCTAGTTTCACCTAACTAGATCATTAAGCACGTTCACTCTTTTAATGAACTTGTTAGTGTATTTAATGTGTATACATGCATGTCCATGATTAATGTTGAGAAGTTCATGACAGAGACCAATTAGATGGATCGGTAGGTAATCCGTACAGGAGGTACACTATAGGTACCTACTTGGGTACGCTACGTGTAATTAGTGCTATGGTTTGCACGATTGAACACTATTAACGCAGCTAAAGCTTACTAGGTAAGTTGCCACGAGGGAGTAAGCTCTCGTGACCCATTAAAACGCGCTTCACGTGACTATTTTGCTCCTTCTAGCCAACTCGCCCTGACCGGCCTGACAGCACTGGAACATTTAAGGTTAGGTGTGGTATCCATTAAATCCCCGGAAGTTAACATCCATCTCGATCGGCGCTAAGATGATTTCATCGATTCATCTTTTTTGAATTTAGATGACCTCACGTCTAACATGCTTTTAAGGTACCCCCAACGTATACCAAGATCGGAATTGATCCCCATTCCACTTTACTAGATTCTCACTTTTATCGTGTCAAATAGGATGCATCTCGTAGGAGAGGGTCCGGCCCGTTGCCGCACCACAAGACATAGCCAAGAATGAATCAAGACAGAATCAAATTCGAGAAGTCTCCAAAACGGAGCAAAACTTCCCCAAGGCCTTCCCAAATGCCTCCCATCCTTGCGACTCTACGCCTCATGTCTCATAGCTAGACTCATGCCCATGACGCGCATCCTATCTCTCATATCTACTTCATTACTTCGCTAACCAGCCGTGGTGTTAGCCATCATTAAATTTTCGGTTGATCTGTGCTGATGTGTTGCTCAATGATGGAAGAAATGGAATTTCGCGTTCTTAGAATAGCGGCTCCGCTCAGCTTTGCTTCTTTCATAGTATATGGCTGATGATCTCATACATATTAATCTTCCTCTCATTCATGGATATCTGAGACTAAGCATCTCATTCCTACCCTACTTACCAAGTTTTCAGATCAAAAGTCATACCACTTCACATGAACAGTACCACCATTCTTCCACATCCATCAACTTCCAACCTCTGAATGTCCGTCTTTCCGCATCTGATTCGCTGCTCCAGAGCTGAAACTAAACGTTTTCTCAGCCCCTTTACGTCGATCACATATCACGTACATCACATACACACGTGTTTCCCGATATATAATATCCTTTCTGCAGCAATGGTTTCTAAGAGAAAGAAATCCACTGTAGTTCTGCAGCACGATGATCGGTTAGACAAAGATGCCCAACAGGACCAGTCTGGTGCAACCCCAAGAAGGTCAAATCGCATCGGCAAGAAGCAGAACGACGTACCGGAGCCTGATGATAAACCAACCGATGGACGAAGTCCGCCCTTGGCGTCGACTCGATCAAAGAAGAAAGCAATGCCAAAACCGGACGTCATAGGGGACGTCATAGGGGCCATTGACGAGCTTCGTGAGATGGAGGATGCCTTCCGCGACGATACCAAGAGGCAGAAATTAGCAATCGACAAAAGCTCGATCCCAAAAGACATTGAGAAAGGGCCCGCAGATTCGGCTTTTTACCCGAGACCCGATAAGGATGCACTTGAATCTATCCCGGCAGAACTCGAACTAGAAGGCCGAAGAAAGGACAAGCAGCGGAGAAAGGGAAACATTGCAGCAAAGGACGGGAATAAAGCTGCTAGCGAAGGAGATGAGATTTATGAAGATGGAGAACCGGGCGATAGGGTGGAAGGCGGTGATACGCCTGGAGAGGAGGTCGATGCCAATACCTTGAAACAAGAAGGCTCCAGACCACCTCCAGTTAACAGCGACTACTTGCCATTGCCATGGAAAGGTCGATTGGGCTATGTGAATCCCCCTGAACATCATGATTGAGTGTATATAATAGCGTAGTATGCGATCTCTAACATTAGTTAGGCCTGTCTCAATACATATTTACGACTTGCGAACCCACCTGTGTTCAGTTCAAGAACATGTCGAATATCTTCCATTCTCGATCACCGGCATCCCCTTAAAGACCCCTCTCAGCCTGAACATTCGACTAAGAATCGGCCGGACAAAGATAAGCCAGCCGACATAACCAGGGGTCAAAAGTACGTTGAAGCGCTTGGTCTTGCCAATGCACGTGATATTGTAAAGATGATTCGCTGGAATGATAAGTATGGTATCAAGTTCATGCGCTTGAGTTCGGAGATGTTTCCTTTCGCCAGCCATGAGCAGTATGGTTACAAGCTAGCACCGTTCGCCTCAGAAGTACTTGCTGAGGCTGGAAGAGTTGCTGCCGAGTTGGGCCATCGGCTCACTACTCACCCTGGACAGGTATATCGAACAGTCTAATACACAAATAACCGTCGCTAACTTGTTATAAGTTTACGCAGCTTGGCTCACCTCGGCCAGAGGTCGCTAGAAACGCCATACGCGATCTTGACTATCATGATGAGATGCTTACGCTCTTGTGCTTGCCCGAGCAGCTCAACAAGGACGCCGTCATGATTTTGCACATGGGAGGTGTGTTTGGTGATAAGGAGGCTACCCTCGACCGGTTCAGGAAAAACTATGGCAAACTCTCAGAAAGTGTTAAGGCGAGGTTGGTATTAGAGAACGACGACGTATCGTGGACAGTACATGATCTCCTCCCAATATGCGAAGAATTGAATATTCCACTCGTTTTGGACTTTCATCATCATAATATCATGTTTGATAAAGACAAAATCCGCGAAGGGACCAAAGATATCATGGAACTTTATCCAAGGATCAGGAAGACATGGGAGAGAAAAGGTATTACACAAAAAATGCATTACAGTGAGCCTTGCTCCGAAGCTATTACGCCCCGTCAGCGGCGGAAGCATCGTCCCCGTGTTCTAACCCTTCCGCCGTGTCCGTCTGACATGGATCTGATGATCGAGGCGAAAGACAAGGAACAAGCCGTATTTGATCTCATGCGAAATTTCAAACTGCCTGGGTGGGATCGATTTAACGACGTGATCCCGTACGAGCGCGAGGATGAAAATAGACCGCCACCAAAGCTTCCGAAGAAGAAAAAGCGCAAGACCAAGAAAGACGCAGACACAGCAGACGTCGAAGCTGAAGAGGACGCGGAGCAGGAACTGAAGCCGCCTCCCGAAATACCGGAATCAGAGCTTGGGATGGGCGGTCCTAATAACCGGGTATACTGGCCCCTCGGGATGGAGGAATGGCTCCGCCCGAAGAAGAGAGAGGTGAAAAAGAAGAGAGCTAATGACGAAATGAACGGCGATGATTAAAAGCTACGTTTTCGGATTTGGGTAGCAGTATGCTGTGTTACAACGGGCTTGCATACTCGTCTATAGTCAGATACGACGGGATAAACTCGGCAAGGTGTAACGTTAGGAGCACTTCGTTCTTCCCTCGTCGTCGCTTGGCGGCTTGACTGTTCCGTGGATATATACCTAGGTATGCCTGTGGTATCGTGAAATATCTATTTATCATCTACGAAATATACAACATGATGCCGCCAATGTCATCGTATTTTGCGTGTGTAAAATTGTTACTAGAATATTTTTGTTTGCTGTGCGTCTCATAAGGAGTCGTTGTCCAGTGCACCCAGACGTGCCGATAAGCTGCGGTAAGCCTTGTACGACTTCCATAAGCCTGCCTGGTTAATTTCTTGTTCTAGATGAGGCATAGATTTGCGAGTTGAAGAGGGCTGAAAGAAGCTGTATATTGAGCTATCGGCATACATGGCATTGGGTGATATTGCCCCGGGGCATAGACTATGTAGGGGTGAGGCTGCTAGACAATTATGAGCATCTACTGGAGGACAACACGTACTAATGACAACGTAGCTACCTATGTCGAATATATTGTTATAAATGCAGGGACTTGTAGCTTCCTGTATGACTGGTAAGTACGTAGTCACGGATGCTACTACACCGTTCCCTCCTCCCATGTAGATAATGTCTTTCGAGGGCCTCGATCATCCAGGACAGGAGCGATTGGCTCCGGGACTTACTTGTCCTATGAAGGCCATGTGAAGTATCTCATCTACTGCACGCGATGAGCCAGCAATCGAACACGGTAGCAAGAGTTGTCAGTGCCGAATCGCTTATCTGCAGGGTAGTTATTCTAGCCTCTTTCAGCCCGTACACCACATTGCATGTGTGGATACATTTATCGGCCGTGCTACAGATAATACCGTCAATCTCGTTCATATGCTACCATCGCTAAATGGAACAACAGATGTGTTCCCGGACCGAAGTTGTAAAATATGATATATAGCAACATAGGTAGATCTAACTGACATATAAATCACTGTTATATATGGGCTAAGATGAGATGAACAGAAAGAGCAATATAGCTCAAAGAATAATATACCGAGTACTCCTTTTCTAAGCTCATCCTATGCCATTAATACCTCTCGTAATGATAAAATAGGGGTCTTCGGGAATTTGACGATATTATAACATTGGCTACAATTGGCCAACCATGTTATCAAGCCACTATCGACCCATGCAGCGAGTAGGCAGTGTGCAATGCACGAGTTTCCCTCTCGTAAACAATATTAAATGGCACTGTCGTATTCTACTACTGTATAAGGCTTGCAAAGTTCTCATCAGGGTTCGGCAACTGGTTCACCGCCGCGAGACACGAACCAAGAGTCCAAGACATCAGGGTCGCCCAGCACATAGCCCATCTAGATAATGGGCAGAAGATAAGATCCCCGGGTCGATATCAACGGCCTACCCATGGTCGGTCGCCCAACGGGAGCTGCTGCCGTATCTCGCTGCCGTGCTACACAAGACCCCTGAACTACCGCTAGGGTAGCCATGCCTATTAACCTGGCTGGCTGGGCTCGCTCACCTACTATTTTGAGGGTGATAGGGGTCTGTTCATGCATCATCGGCAAAAGAGTATTGGGGCGCTTGATACGTCTGTTTTTTCCTTTCGAGCCTCAAAAATTTCCGGATAAGCATGTGCTAGCAGCCGTTGTTCCTACTCGTCCTCGGGCAATCTGTGATCGACCTATTCCCGTGCGTGTCGCCACGTTACTCTAGGTATACCTACTGTATATATCACATATGTATATATAAAAGCACGCATATATCAGTCTTACCCTGCGGCAAACGGTCCAGGGGCAGGGAACAGAAAGGGTGCGCTAATTATGTAGTAACGCGCAGAGATGGACAGTCACCCTTTGGACCCTTGATTTATTATATACCTAACCTACATGCTTTTTTTTCGTTCAGGTGGGAGAGGGACGGGAGTTCCCAGCGTGTACAGCGGCAGAGGAAGAAAAATATCTTATTAGAGGACAAGATGATGATGTGCTGGTAAAATTCACGTTAAGGGGCCGACTAGAAAAAGATTAGGAGATATGGGTGTCCCGCACATCCGGCTCAATGGGAAAGGGTCCTTTGTCGCAAGTAAAGCAATGGAAGGAAGCAAGGCATTTCACAGATTGGCGCATTTTCGTACGTACGTTACGGATGTACGCCAACTATAGGAGGCGCCATATTAGACGATAATGAACGAATGCATGGCTTGATGTTTGACGGGGTTACGGTTGATATGAACAATAATTTGTACGGGACAAGATTTAAGGGGTCCTTTAATAATTATATTGCATCTGATACTCAACTCGAGATAAGTCGGAATGGGCCCGAATGGGTCTGTCTTTGGGATTTGACGCTGTGGTGCCGCAGATGCCGTGACGCCGTGCACGAGGGTCCGACAAAGTGGATAAAGGGAAGTAAAAAAAAAGATAAAAGATGCGCTTAGGTAACGCCGTTATAGGCTGGCGATGCCGACCGAAGGACGACAGGAAAAAAGTTAGAAGTATCATGAGGTCACTTGGAGACGGGCCCTCAAAAACTAAAAGAAATATGATGTCAGGTTTACCGATTCGAAAGGTTTTCGGGAAGTATCCGTGGACCTGAATAGAAGCTCGAGCCTTAAAGTGAGCAATGGGTGCCTAGCTACAGGGGGGGTGTAGGTTTTTACCGAGTAAGAAGTACAGATACCTTTAATGCTGCGTTGGATACTTTGGATTTAGCAGATCATCACGAGGAAGATCTAGTACCAAAAGATTTAGACTTTAGAACAGTGACATAAGGTTCTCGTGAGATGGTGGGATGATCACTCCCTTATTAAGCTCTTTCGCAGAGGGGAGGCTCGTGCTCTTTAGGTACGAAATACGTACATATGTACAGCTCATACTGCCCATTATGACCCCACTAAAGATGACTGGCTACGGGCTGGGAATACCTGTCCACCCAACAATCACCATCCCCCCTTCTGCACCTTCTGTAGCAAGGCATTAGAGCAAGCATCAAACAAGGCTAATAATACGACTTGACTCCAACGCTGTAACACCTGCAGCAGTACGCTAGTGACAACAGTAGCAACAGTAGCAACAGTAGCGACAGCGATAGCCATAGCGTTATTAGGTTTAGCACAGGTTTAGCACCTTAGATTGTTTGTTCTTCCCGAGGTCATTTTCACCCATTTCACCAGAGCAACACAACCCGACCAGAGACTAACGACTTGAACCTGAACTACAACGACACAACCTAAACTAACGAGTTGAACTAATTGACTTTTGAGCAACGAATCGTCACATCACCCTCACCTTACCTTACGTTTTCTCGTGTCCCTCGTCGACACACCCGCCTTGGAATTCTCTAGCCTTCTAATTCTTTTCTCGTTCCGGTTTTTTATATGACAATTCGCGTCTTTTCCCCTCAATCACAAGATCTCCCCACCAAGTGAGACAGATAGACACACGACATAGCGACAACACCATCAGGAACTATAGGTCCAATACGATAATAAGATAATACGCTATTGCATTCCCTCTCACCCTCCTCTCACCCTCCATCAGAAGAGAAAAAAAAAAGCCACATATCCACATATACCAATTACTTCAGGTAACACATGCCCTACCAACCGTAAGTCAAAAAAATTTCTACGTACATTAGATTCCAAAGTCCAGAACCCCAAACCCATCGGTGCCAATAATTCGAGGCATCATCATCATCATCAGGACGATCAGCAGCATACCCCTAGCATACAGCATACAGCATACAACATACAAAATACAACTCAGCACACAACACAACACAACACAACACACAATACATACTTCCCCGAGCCATATTTCCGAATAGGAATAACAAATCATATCAAATTTCACAAATTTCACAAGCAGACGATAGAGAAAGAAAAGAAAGGTTGGAATAGAAATCCACTATTTTTTCTACTGCAGGGACCCAGGTTTCTTCTTCCCCGCGTCCGTCTGCCACTTTTTTTTTTCCAACTTTAACCTCCACAAATCTGCCAACCCAAACCCGCAAACCCGCCATCCTTCTTTTAACCCTTGCTACCTACGTTATTGTCCTTACCACTTCCTACCTATTCTTCGCTTACCTCCGCCTACTTTCCCATCCACCTTACTCCATATTTGCCCCCCTCCAAGTCAAGTTATCGCATTACATTACTTACTATCCCCATCCCATCCTTTCGTACTTTTCGAATCTCTCCGATCTGACATTCATCATCAACTTACCTAAACAAACTTACCAACACATTCTCTTCCTACAGTCCCGACATGGCGACCGTGGAGTTGAGCCCCAAAGCTATGCACATTCCTCCGAGTCACGAAATTAAGCGCCCTAGAGGTACGTCATACGTTTTTATCTCTCCGCTATTCTGTCATTTCGCATCTTCGTCGGCTAGTGTGATCTTAGACTAATTGGTCTGCTCTTGGTAGGCATTTTAAAGAACTCATACCAAAAATCGCCACCCCCGGCATCTCCAATCAAGGAAAAGGACTTGTCTGAAAAGGAGCTCACCATCATAAATACCCAAACAAATGCCGGACATCGTCGCTCTTCGAGTGCTGCGAGCCGCCCTCCCGGCTCGCGGCGCCGATCGTCGCGTACCCCTTCCCACGGCCCCGATCAAGAAGTGCTAGATAACAATCAGCGCTTGAAATGGGACGAAGCGAACCTCTACTTGACCGAACAGGAACGTACCTCTACCATGAAGATTACCGAACCTAAGACCCCGTATGCTAGACACTACGAGCCGTCGGAAGACGATGACGATGATGAGATGCTTGATGGTGAGCATTCTCGAAAGGAAGAAATTCCCGGGCTATCTCTAGGAGAACCTGAGGAGGAAATCCCCGACAACGAATTTGGGGCCGGGCGCAAGCAGAGCAAGGTCCATGTCAATGACGAGGATGCCACACCACAACATGATGCTGAAAACGAGCTCGCTGGCCTGACTCCAGAAGAGAGAGAGAAGCACCGCAAGTTCGAGGCCTTGCGAAAGAAGCACTACGAGATGAAGGACGTCGCCAAGTACCTTGGCCACCCGGAGTCTCTGGACGAGCTTGAGGACGATGAAGAGGCCCCTCCGATGCCTACTATTAACGGTGCTGCCGTCGGAGCTGGCGACTAGGGATACGGGATAAGCCGCTCTTCTCTTAAGAGGAACGCTGTCAACTTTAACGAGGGAAGAGTAAGCAAATTACAAAGACGGTTATGGGTGTGGTGACGGGACATGCATGATGGACGGAGTTTTATGGCCAGGTGGATTGAGTGCCTCTTGATTTGTCTTCTTCCTAGAGGCACAATAGATGAATTTCGGTGTTGGAGGGGCGAGCGACATACTACCATTGGGCTGGGAGAGATATGGTTATTTTCCGGGTGATCACAATTGTAGTTATAGATGTTCTACCTGCACGGGCTTAGACCTCAAACTCAATAAAATAACATTCATTCTTATTTTCTTATCTTGGTGAAAATAGGTAGGCAAGCTCAATTAAGACAGGTCTTGAAGTTCTCGGTTATATCGCTCAGACATTGGGGTCTCACCCCTCGTGGGGGACTAAAACGACTCCAAGTTTTATTCTATGGAAACAATGCGCCAACTATACAAAGCACCGTCCTTTGAACTATAGCAATCCCTTCCGAGCGAGCTCTACCTTTCTCCCGGCCTCACCAGGCTTGAATCCGCCCTTAGACACGCATATCCGGTGGCCCTCACCCGTCTCGAACTTGTCCTCGTGGGCGGGCCACGGGCAGGGGCAATGGTGGGGGAAGTGCACGCAAGCTGTTGGTGGCCAATTAGCCATTCCATCACTTATTTACATAATACAAGAACGTAGAATATAGAAAGGGGGGGTATCCTACCGAGAGTGTCCGGACACAGGTAATTGTCGCAGTGCATGCGGTCGAAGTTGGAGCGGTAGATGGACGAGTCGCTGGGCACGTTCTGCGGTTGCTGGCGCTGCTGCTGTCCGCCGCCGCCTCCACCAAACATCTGGTCGAAGAAGCCGAATTGGGCGTGCGCGAGGGAGGAGAAGAGGGCGAGGAGGAGGAATTGGAGGGGGGAAGTGAGGAGCCTCATCGTGATGCGATGATGGGTGGTATAGAATAAGTGGTTTCGAGGGTTGGGATTAAGTACTCGAGTCTCGAGGATTTATTTGATGTTTAATTCCGTATGTGATAGACTCGAGTGTAGCTAACGGAATTGAAGCTGGTTACAATACACAAGAATTGAGACGACTGTATTTAAGCTCGTCTTAATGCAGCGACTATTAATGTTCTATCAAAACATGAGAGGTGTAAGTGGTGTAAGTGGTGTAAGTGATTCTCTACCTGACGTACTCTGGAATTGGTATTGCTGGCAACTTTCCATCGCTTATCGTTTATCGGAATCGGTTACTTATCGCAGGCTGACTAAGTCTGAATTTTGTGGGTTGCGGGACGCGGGACCCGAGCTTTTTGCAGGAATCAAAGAAGCCGTCAACCAAATCTTCCCCCCGGGAGACAGACATACCCGGTCTAAACGACGGTCCAACGACGTCTGCAGCCATGAGGATCGCTCAATTGCAGCGGCCCATAGCGGCTGCTGCTTCCGGAATATCGAGAACGGCACCTAGCACTACGATACGACAGCTACGAGATGTATTCGGACAACTGAGGATAGCAGCCAACAATGCGGTAGTAGAAGGTCGAAGACATGCTACTGTCAAGGCGCAGGGTGCATACAAGTTACGAGACTCGAGTACAATTCCGAAGAAGCTGGGCGCGAAGAAGAGCGGTGGTATGTTTGGGACATGATATCTCCTATTTTCTATCTCCAATCTCGCCATCTTCCACTACGACAGAACGCGGGGCAATTCTCGAGAATACAGAATACTACAGAATATACCAGATATACATATAGGCTGTCTCGATATGGAAATATAAATCGAACGTAGCTAACGCTTACAATCACAGACTCCTACGTGATCCCCGGAAATATCATATACAAGCAGCGCGGCACAAAGTGGTGGGCGGGCGAGAACTGCGGCATGGGCCGAGACCACACGATATTTGCTCTGGCTTCAGGCTACGTCAAATACTACCGAGATCCCGCGCGGCACCCGAATCGACAGTACATTGGAGTCGTGTTCAATAAAGAAGATACGCTTCCCTACCCCTCGCACGCGATGCGAAGACGCAAGCTCAACATGGTCGCGACGCCTATTCCGCCCCCGCAACCCGAGCCCGCAATCTCTGCCTCTGGTATCCCGACGCAAGTCGTGCGCCAGGGCTACGGACGAAAACCCCATCCTCGCGACGAGCGTGTGATCAAGCTGAAGGACGACGGAAGTTACGCCTACGCGGAAGAGAGTTGGCGTCTGGGTAAACTAATACGTACCGAGAAGCGCAAGCTGGGTAGTAGGAGAGTGGCCATGAAGCACCGTCGCAGACGGGCCAAGGCTATCGCTCTCGAGATGCGGGCCGAACGCGAGGATAAGATTGCTCGACGCAAGGAGGCGCTGGATGCGCAGCGCGCGGCGAAGGCGAAGCGCATGAGGGAGTATAGGGCTCGTAGGGCGGCGGAGGCGCATCAGAAGGCGTCTGGGCCGGGAGGTGAGATGCCGCCTCCAGGAGCAGGAGAGAAGACTGATCCTCCTAGGGTAGAGGCGTGAAAGAGCGATACGAAAGCAAAAGAATTACTTGAGAGATCCTTTACCGTGTTTTAAGTGAAAAGAGCAAGGTAGACAGGCCTTCTCAATGCCTATTCGTCGATTACTCACATAAGAGCCGGATTATTGCAATCCATAGCCTCACTTCAGCTCTACTACCCTCTTACTATACAAGCCAGCTAGCTCCACGATGTATTATTATAAAGTACATAACTACCTACCTACATAACCTATATTTGCCGCGCATCACTGTATAACAAGACTGAGAAGTGTAATGAATTATCATGTAAGGCTAAATGGGAAATCATTAAATTACAATATGTGGTGGTTGGCGGGGAATTTCTCAAACACGGCCAAATCCTGTAAATGGTAGTCGTAAGATGCATTGTGCCCCTAGCGAAAACATACGAGATGCTTTTTCGCATGTGACTGACTATATATGTAATGTGACCCCTATATCCATAGATCTGTAGCGTCTCGTCGTTGTGGGTAATTCAAGCACCTGGTGCATATGCTACAGCACCAGCTTCTTGATTGATAGGGAATTCCACTTCTCGATGCATATTCAAGCCAGATGATGCATCCATGTTTCGTCCCCGCCGGACCGTGTGGCTCATCCCGATCCGCGCTTATCCCGGATTTCATAACTCCCTTTTTTGCAACTAATTAAACAACCTTTTTTGAACTCCAGAAATTGAAAGGTAGGTCATATTTGGTAGTCATAAGGGGGCACCTGAGCAGAGCCACGGGAATCCTATGTCCGCTACAAGTTTAATTTATTGTTGGGAACCTCTAGTTCAACTAACCCTATAGTTAGTATCGTCATTTAAGACTCTTAGAGTCAATAGTACAACGTTAAGGAGGGGAGTCAATAGATAAAATTCCTCTTAAAACCGTTAACCATGCCTTACTCCTTCTTGGCGACATCTTCTGTCTTTCCAGCACCCATCTTTGCCAACTCTTGCATCCTTAAGTCTACGGCCTTCTTCACAGCAGGTCGCTCCAGCACCTTCTTATACCAAGCATCATAATGCGGGTACTTTCCTTCCAGATGAATGTCCATTACATTCAGAAGCACATCCGCCATTTGCTCCCAAATGATCCAGGCGAGATCGGCAACGGTGACCTTATCACCAACGAGCCACCCAGACGGTGACGTAGAGAGATGCTTGTCGAGGACGCTGCGCACACGCTCAATCTCCTTGACATATCGGTCAATTGCAGACTGCACCTTCTCGGGATGGAGTCGGTAGAACCACATGGCTTGACCGTAGTAAGGCCCCTGACCTGTTTTGCGGTATCAGTAAAACTTGGAGAGTTACATGATGGGCCACTTTGCAAGGGGTTCCTACCTGAGATCTGGAAAGCGATCCATTGTTGGATCAAGTACTTCTCAGGAGAAGTACCATAGCTTAGCTTGTGCTCTTTATCGTAGTTATCGATGAGGTATTCGATGATAGCGCCCGACTAGACGGGAACATGGTTAGTAATGTTGATAACCTGGTAGTTATATACTTTCGAAGTCTGGATTTCATTACCTCCCATAGAGTAACTCCAGTATTGGGGTCTTCAATCGCCGGGACCCTTCCGTTCGGGTTGATATTGATAAAAGGCTCTTTCTTCACCTCCGAGAATTCAACTCTCTTGTTTTCGAAGGGAATATTGAGCTCCTCAAGGATGATGTGCACTTTCATGGGGTTGGGAGCGCCGTTGCCCCAAAGAATAATTGGCTTGAGTGACGACATGTTGAGTGATAGGTTCGAATAATCCGGGTGGAGATAGACTTGAAGAACAACTTAGTACTCTGACAGAATGATCATGATATACGATGGAAAAAGGGCTGGGAAACTAATTAATTTATACTCGTTAGGATTCTTGCGACATGTTGACATCGTCGTGCAACTAGTCCGCCTCTCGAGGAGCTCTACCCATAGCAAAAGAGATATCTCCGACACGCGGACTACTTAGCTTGTTATTTCCTAATACGTCAACCAGAGTGGGCTATTTACGGAGATAGATCTATTCCGTGTGCTTTGAGGGACCCGGAGAGAATATAGGCATCAATACATGCGAGGACCCTTTGTGAGGATCCGTGTAAGTGTAGACGACACTGCGCTAAACAGGGGTCCAGCTGCGGTCGGAATAACGACGCAGACTTTTAGTTAATTCTACTAACCCTACGGTTCTATGTCGTTGACAGGATTGCTTCCCGACGGCTACGCATTAGTAAGGTAGACTAGGAATTGGTAATTGGAAAAGGGAATCCTTTCCGATGAGTCCGTGATGATTTGCTCGTGGCCCTTTTGCATTAATTTGGCGGCTTACAAATCAAACCACCTTTTATTATATAGCCACTTCACTTATTCCTCCACGGGTTAAGCACAGTATCTCGTAAGCATGGAAATGGATGGTATATTCACGATAGTTGGTATTGTGTTGAGAAATTTAAATAAAAATGTTTCTCGCATTTGGTATCACAATGTTCGCCTTAGAAAGCGGGATGTGGAATAAACCCCAAGTCCTGCGACAGAAAATATACCAACCCAGACTCCTAACACCTTGAGTAGAATCTTTGTTGCGTATGCATCTGCTGCCTGACCATCGTTCGCCCTAGGAAACGGTTCATCGGGAATTGGTACACCTAGGAACTGGCAAAGAGGTTCCCAGCCCTCGCTTAGATCCATCTCCAACAGCTGTCCCTTAGGGACAACAGATCTAACCTTCTCATGGTGGGCTTCTAAAATGTCTGCGAACAACATATCGTTAGTAGGAGGCTAGAATAAAGAGCTGCGGACTTACGAGGACCACCCTTCTCGATTAGCTCCATTGGACTCGCGTTCTTCGCATCTAAACCTGCGAGCCGTAGTGTTGATCGACTATACACACTTGCAAATGCCGGAATGTACCTCCATCCAGGAAAGGGTGCTACTATAATACCAAGCCACCACGGCGTAGTCCTACCGGTCAAAGTCGCTATACTATTCCACCACTTTACCGGGTCTCTACGGACTAGCACGACCTTCGCCTCCGGATATAATTCCATCATTTCAGGAATGAAGTCGGATGGTGGCAGATCCGCAGTTGCAGCGAACCCGGCAGTCGCCTTTCGGACAAGTTTCAGAGTTTGCTCTTTATCGCCAGCCTCTCTAGCCTCGTAGGCTTTGATCCACGTTGAACAGTAGTCTAAACCAGTGTTAGTGTGGCTGATACCCAATTCGAACCGAACTTACCATCATCACGCGTTAGGATCTGTGTCCCGCCGTGGAGTACTGGGCCATGCACTAGCTTTGCTAGGGCCATGGACATAGACACGGTCCCGGTTCGTGAGTATCCTGCGGAGATGACTTGGACCTTGCGTGAGGGATCTGTCGGTATAGATGCAACTCCGCCCATGGCGACTGCGATTGAGAGACAGATGTGGTGGTTTATTTGAAAATCATTGCTCCATGCTCGAACCCACGCTATCTTAATATATAGACCCGCGACAGAGCTGTTGGGAGTTGGTGATTTAAGAATCGTACGCACAAAGCGTTGAAGCTTACGTGATACGCTTAAACATGTTTATGCCGAATAATAAACCAGATAGTATTGCCTTTAGCTCCATACTGCTGAATGTCTAGGTACCTATCAAAAGTTGCTGTTGGGTCGCTTGTCTTCAACAACCTACTTGACTATAGAATTTCGTTTTGGATCTTGGGTCAACTCGTAAGGCTACATGCACTAGCAGCGGTAGTTGCAGCACAGTCAATAAGAAAGCTAACATCATAGGTCATCAGGGTGCATTGGAATGTATTCCTACGGCACAGCCATCATACCTCGACCATTACCAGTGAGGCGTATCAGGCAGAGGCTGTTAATAGTGCTTGATTAATATCTGAGTATCTAGGTACCTAAGGTACCGATGCACGTCAGAAAATACCCTGGCTAATCAAAGCTTGGAATGATGAAAATATGAATTATGTTTATGTAACGGCCTCTTATATTGTAGTTATTCAGTTAAATTGGCTAGAAGATAACTACTGCCCACCTAGCGAGGGATATGACCGAAATGTCTTAAGTTGCTGAGACGGAGAGTTCTCTGGTGAAAGCCCCTCTGAGATTTTGTGATAGAGTGGCCTTGCCGAAATGGTAATACTATTTCGTAATGATTCAGTTGGGCTATCATAAACATACTGATTTGTGGTGGGACTGTTGCTGATAGAACGTACCTCTAACTAGTTGTAGTTATCTTCACCAATTGCATCTAGTTATATTTAGAACCAAACTAGTTCTTAATATGATTTTAGAGACAATTAGTTAGGCATTCTTACCTCGTTACTTAGTTCTTCTACTTACGGATCTGTACAACCTTGGCTTTGGCATTGTTTTCTGTTTTCGGTCACTTAACTTGTTGTCTGCTTATCTTCCATCTGTCTAAATATCACAAGTTATGCGACTATTAGGGTGCTGTATCGGAGAATGAGTTGAATGGTACGCTAATAACTACATTTACACGAATTCCTTCTAGAGTTTATGCGGAAAAAGAGGTATCTGCCGCATAACCGCCTTGGCCGCCAGCCGTACTGGACCCCTGCCGTCAGCTGAGGATCTTCATCTTACGGTTGCGCCCGAAGCCATAGTGTCTCGCCCTGGTGACCAATGACAAGTTACCCTCCTTGGCAACTCTGGGGAAAATCTCGATGGCTCAGAGCCGCAGTCAAAGCAGCTGACGGGAGAGTGCATATGGAAGGTAGGCAGTAATGAATAAATAATGCAAGGCTGACTCCGCATCACTGTTTTGTAAGGCCTTTGGCCACCTTTGGCCATTTTCGTATAAAATATTGCACATGGATTGAATTTTTGGCGACTTCTGAGCGACCGCAACGAGGTCGATATAGCCTCTGTAACGCGCCACTAAGAATTTACTCTTAGCGTAAATGTGTATGTGCAGAAGGGTGAGCTAGAGTTAATTCGAGGTTATCCGGGTCAAAATGGCAGAACCCGGCCGCGAAGACTCGGGCGGTTTGGGTCTCGAAGCTGAGCTGGAGCTTCAGGATGCAACAACGCGCTCTACTTCTAGTGCTCCCGATATGAATAATAAAACCAGCGACGCCAGCGATCACGCGGCATCTCATAGTGATGGCTCGGAATGTGGTGATGGTCTTGATAGTAAGAGATCTATGGACAGTGTTTACTCTCATTGGGATCCAGAACCAGGGTTCGCGCATATCGACGGCGACATCGATGGGCACGGTTATAACCAGACTACGGTTGATATTATTGCCGTGCCTTGCGTCGGCGCGTCTCCTGTCGATACCTGGGCCAGAGATCCTCTCACGGAGGGCTATTTTGGCTTTCCTCCGCCGAACGAGCTGCAACGGTACTCTACTGTAAAAGAGCTGCCGGGAAGCAGTATCCTCTCACCTACGATAAACCGCAATTTGCCGAAAGCAAGTCAACTGTGGATAAGACAGGGTATCCGAAAGGAAGTCAGCACAGCGCGGGTGATGCTCTATCGTCATCGCGAGTTATTCGAAGGCATGACCCTCGAACAGGCTGCCGACGACCTCCTTGATCAGATCATGAAGACAAGAGTTAGCCAGTCAAAGTCGAGGCCTATCTTCTTCATTTGCCATAGTATCGGTGGGCTTGTTGCAAAGCTTGCTTTGGTCAAGGCAAACCAGAAACCTGAGCTTCGGCCGTTAATCTTTGATTGTCACGGTATCGCCTTCTTTGGTAGGCCTTCCTCACTTCCTTTCCCTGAACTATGATGTGCGCTATTCGTATGTATGGCTACTAACGTGGGTTAGCTACGCCACATCGTGGTTCGAGTTATATGTCGATGCCTCACCTACGAGAAAGCATTCAACACCTGATGTACCTGCAAAGTCCGCTACCTAAGTCCATCACGCGCGAGTTACGATTAGGGAACAAGTCATTACTAAAATTGCAAGATCAGTTCATGGACATGGCTAGTGAATTGCGTATATGGACCTTCTACGAGACGGTCGATTCGCAATTGTCCGGACTTGGCGGCGCTGACTTCGACGAAGTTCACTTTAGCGCCCCACTGACATCGATTAAATCAGGTCTGCTTGGATGTCGAGGGGAGCAAGCCTTATCTCTCGAAAGTGACCACGCTCACTGCGCTTCGTTCGGGCTCAGCAATGTCCGAACAATGCATTCGTTCCTCGCTGATTTAGGAGCCGCGGTTCGAAAGGCGGAAGAACTGAGCGCTAAATATGTGCACACGCCGTTGAGGTTAAGCGAAAACATTAAGCTTGAGCTTATTGGGTTTTATGGGGATCCAGAAGGGGAATCTGGTCAGGAAATCAGACTTTATATCTCGAAGCATATTTTGAAAGATTTCCTGGAAAAGGGTCCAGAGAAATGCCTTCAAGAACGAATGAACACCGTGGCGGCCAGGCGGCACCGAAACGTATTTCGACCACGGCGTCCATTATCAGGCCCATCGCCAATTGCAGGCGCGTTAGGGATCGTTCAAGATTTTGGTCAAATGCTTTTCAGCTCGGTGCGGCCAAATAGCCCACCCGAGAATCCTGAACACGAGTCTAAGACTGGCCCATCGCCCGAAATCGTTGTTACAAGTCATGCTTCTCGACCAGCAATGTCTGGCGCATCAACTGAGCCTGTACCTGCTGTCTCGTCCAGGAGAAGCCGTGGATTAACAGTTCCTCCCCTTGCGACCCCCGGTTTCCATCGCCCATCCTCACGGGGTAGTGTCGAAACAACTAGGACTACCAATTCTGAGCCTCAGGGGACCGAAATCTCTCCAAGAACAAGAGTAACTGGTTTGGCAACCACCAAAGAAGACTCCTTCGACTCGAAAGGTGGTTTCGGCCATTCTTCCACACTACAGAGTATGGGAGCTGGCTTCTCTAGGCCGGATCCCTCGAGGAGAAAGTTTATGTGGATTCATTTGCCGTTCAATAACCCTCATTGGGTCAAGGTACAAGGGCTTCTCTATCCCATTACTGAGCTTTACTAACTAGGATCTAGAAAATCTTCGATAAGCTCTCTGAGACGCAAAATCGGAATTTTGACAAACTTCTTAGCAACGAAAATTGGGTTAATAGACATGTACAAGGGCGCCATGCAAACTTGCATGCTTCGTACGTGAAACCTGGATGCGCTTTCGTCCCATCAGAGCCTGGTGAGAAATCAGTCCCCCTTATTGTGGTGAGATGCGAAAGTTAGATAAACCTTGCTGATCTTCGTGAAAGGCTCGCCCCGTCCGCCGTCTCCAGGACGAATTGGCAGGAGCCCAAGCCCTGCGATTACTCCGACGCACCTTTACCTGTATCTGCCGTATCTGCATTATGACACATATAAAAACATAGTGCGACGCCGCAATATAATCAAGCGAAGGATGGATCAAGGTAGAGCAAGACCTGTCCCGAAAGACGTCGCCGAGCTCGAGTCGCTTGACTCTCGAGTGATCTGGCAATACATCGGGCATGATCCGCCCCTTAATACGCGTAGAACCCTAGATCAGTATGGTTACCCAGCTCTCAGAGACACTTACGCACGAGATGACGACCAGATGCTGTACAAGCTTACCAAAGAAAGAATCGCGATCCCATTTAAGCGAAAACGGGATATGTATCATGTAGGCGACGGCAAGGAGCCCTTGAGTGTCCTTTCTCCAGGAAGCCGATTGATGTCGACCGTGGACACATTAAAGACGGCAGATACAGCAACTCATATGGAAGAGAGCGATTCTGATCTTGAGAACGATATTATTGATGGAAATGTCCTCATGGTTGACCAGCTGTGGCTCTGGGCGGTTGATACCAGTAAGTTGCTAAAAGAAGTGTTTGGCCAATTGTGCATTGCTCGCTAACACTTCTAAAGCTACTTTGACAACTTTCTTCCCGAAGCGCGAGTCTCATCCTACGGAAGGTCCGCTATTCCAACAGGCCGATCTAAGGAATAGTGTATATAACGAGCTCAACGGAGATCTTAGCGGTCGCTGTGAGAGTGCATTGGACCTTGCGGCTTTCATAACGCTGCATGCGGTTACTGTACTCCTCGATAGGACTTCTCATCCAGATTTGGAAGTCTTCCGCATCTTTGAAGAAGCTCTTGGGATACTTGTATGTGATTATGGTATCTGAACATCAATAGGGGGTCGTTGCTAATTATTAGTAGACTGAACGGATGACTTCATCGCTCAAACGTTTCAGAATGCAGACATTTCGAGATAGGATCCTAGAAGATTCTGATTCAGAGGAGCTGGAGGATAACCGATCTGAGAGCATAAAACGACGGCATAAACGAGAGCTGGAGCAGGCGGAACGAGAAAATCGCGAGAACACATCTGCCCTACTTGAACTTCGCGACATGGATGACGAACTTAATACGATGATGAATCTCTTTTCGGAACAAGAGGTCACGATTAAGGCAATGAAGGAAAGCTACGAGAGACCCGAGCTCTTTTCCTTTACGGAAAATGGGCGCGGGTTTCTGGATGAAGCGTTGAAACGATTGCAAGAGTACCGGAAACAGGTAAAAGACATGATCAAGCGGGTTGACAACACGAAGAAAGACGTAAGCGCCAACCAATATAAAACGAACATTGGGACAGATACTAACAAAAGGGGCATTTAGTACGAGAAACTGCAAGAAATGATACAACGTCAAGCGCAAGTTGACGAAGTACGGTGGTCACGACTCCAAACCGAGCTCGCTAGCTCTCAAAACCTATCAGTCATGATCTTCACGACTTTTACAGTGTTGTTCTTGCCGCTGAGTTTCTTCACCAGTCTGTTCGGTATGAACACCAAGGAGTGGGGAGGTGAAGATGACAACTTTGTCAGTTTGGGTTTTATTGGCGCCATCTCGCGTATGTTCCTCTTTTCTTTTTCTCCTGGACCAAGACGGCGGATAGCTGGACATGTTACTAACCGATGTTATTACAGTCCCCGTATCCGCAGTGCTCATAATTGGCACACTGTTGGCAGCGTTTAGCGGCCGCGTGCAAAGTGCATTTAAAGGATGCTTCAAGTTAGCAAAGAAAGGGTTTCATCAGAGTACAGCTAAGCTCTCTAAAATAGAGCCGGAAGCGTCTCGTCAGGCGAAACAGCGGCGTAAGCAGCAACGGGAGCAGCGCGCAGAGAGAGCAGAACGACGTCGCGAGCGCGGCTACGACTTTTGGGAGACGGTGCGAGCAGAGCGTCCTAGCGAATATGTCATCCCGGACCTGAACCGTAAGACGGCTACTAGGAGGAGACTGGCGGGTCGGGGGACGTGGAAGAGGATGATTAAAGATGGGTACTGAGATGATCATGAGAATTATAGTAGTAGAATTATAGTAGTAGAATTATAGTAGTAGAATTATAGTAGTAAGATTAATGTGTATCTGCTAAGCCGTTTGATTATTATGATTGGAATAATATAGTCGCTGCAATCGATTAGTTATTTCACTAATATACTTACTACCTACCTACAGGTAGAGTTGCTAAACGGTTAGTGGACAATATAGAGCACCTGCATATACCTAAGGTGTTATTCCCAGTTCCCATCCCCCCGCAGCTAACCGCAACCTACCGCTGTTACATCTTGATGTCATCGTTTCGTAGGTACATCTCTACATCTCTACATCTCACTTTAATGTTACCATCAGAACTCCTGTGATATCCTCAAGCACTTACATGTAATGAGGGGACAGTCAACAAGCATCATCCAGCAAGCGCTGCGCATACGTCACCGCCCGCGACCATCCCAATCCCATTCCCCTAACCAATTCAACTCAACTTTTAAGAGACAGAATAGCGACATGCCGGCGAAGGTGGATACCTCACTACCGGCAAACACCACCGGCGCCGCAGCTCAATTCGCAGCGGATCACGCCGCTGAACATCCTCTCAAATTATACGGTGGATGGTTCTGTCCGTTCGTGCAGCGGACCTGGATTGTGTTGCACGAAAAGCGCATTCCGCACCAATATGTCGAGATAAATCCATACGCTAAAGCGCCTGAGTTCCTTGCACTCAATCCACGCGGGCTTGTGCCTACGTTGGCTGTTCCCGTAGATGCGGAACAAAAGGGAAATAAGCGAAAGCCGTTGTATGAAAGTGCTGTAATCTGCGAGTATCTCGATGAGGCATATGCGAACGAAAAGGAAAACGGACCTGGATTATTGCCAAGCGACCCGTACGAGCGCGCGAGGTGCAGGCTCTGGATTGATCATATTAGCACTAAAATTGTACCAGGCTTCTATCGGATACTGCAGCACACTCCGGATAAGGAATATAGCATCGAAGAGGCGCGTGAAGGGTTTCTAGGCCAAATCAAGACACTGGTACGAGAGATTCTAGAAAATGAGAAAGACGGCGAAGAGAGCGGACCGTGGTTTCTGGGCCCTACTTTCAGCCTGGTAGATATTATGCTTGCACCTTGGGCGAAGCGCCTGTTCCTCATTGACCATTACAAGCCCGGTGGTGTGGGTATCCCGGCTCCGGGACAGGCCGGCAATGAGGAGGAAGAGAAGGTATGGGCTAGATGGAAGAAGTGGTTTGACGCGACAGCCGCGCGTCAAAGCGTGAAGGATACTTGGAGCGCTGATGAACAGTATATTGCTGCGTATAAGAGATACGCAGAGGACACCACGCAATCCGAAGTCGCGCAGGCGACGCGAAAGGGAGAGAGGCTTCCGTAAGGCAATTGCACCATTCGATCGCGGTTAGCTACTAACTATACTTTCCAATGTTTCACTTTCTTTATTCAGTTCATTCGAAACGAAAATCGCGATATCTCAGAGGCACAAGCTCCACCTGAATCGTCGGCTTCGGTTGGAAATATTTTGGTCATCCTTTAGTGGGGATACAAGTCGTAGTGTATTTGCAAATGCTAAGCTTTTCCCAGGAAAGATTCTAAAATTATCTCTATTTATAGTTATATCAACAACCAACATCGAGCATGGCACCCTGGAAAGTTATCCACAGACTAGATCGAAGAGATATACACTAGGTATAACGCCGATATTTAAATTCATTATCCATATCAACGGTCACAATAGCCTTTCATTTTTACTTGAGTTCCCCGTTTCGTTTGCAGCTCGTCCCACGCCGTGGGTCTAGCCCAGAAGCCCTTGCTGTCGTGACCCCCGCCAACAGAAGCTGAAAGGATTCTCAAAATCCAAAGAACCATGTTTCAAAATTATAGATCCTTCTGCGCCCTGGTTTCTTCCGACCTTCTTTGCTTCTTCTCATTCCTCTATGGGACAGAACTACAGTGCGACAAAAAGAAAATCTATTTTACCTTATTGTAACCACAACATAGTACAAAATCGAACAAGTTGATTACAGACGTTACCTAAACTGTTAATAAGACTATCAACTGGAAAGACATAATTATCGGGGAGACACAATTAGTTATGTGCAATTGGAGTCTATTCTTTTCTTACCAGAAACGTTTTCCATGATAAAGGCGACTACTAATACTATGTGTTAGCCCTCTACCTTCCTAACCTATTTCTATTTGTAGTTCTATGTAGCGTCAATTCATTAAGTTGAAGCAAGTCGACATGAGGCTGTGCTTACTGGCAGTCCTATATAGGCAGTTCGCGGCGTCGCAGGTGGCCCACCTCAAAATCCAGATTCCCGTTTGGGGGTTTTCAACTTTACTTCCACCTCCCCTTAATACCTTATGCCAAGATGAGCGCCGTCCTAGCCAGGAACGGGAGTCAACGATCACTAGATCTTCCCCAGATCACCTTACTCGACTGTTAAGCGATTTCTTGTCGCACAATAGCGGCAGCCTAACTTGACCTAGTCCCGATGTCAGACCCTTGACGTTAAAGTTATTTTTGCTATTCCGCACGCTACGCTACGTTACTTTCCCTACCAACCTTCTCGGTGGTTAGAATCCTATAGACTTCTGAAAATGAGTTCTAAGCTGGCTATACCCTGTCTTGCATCCATAAGCGGCTCAGCAGCGAGGTCAAACGGCTTGGCGTAGCCCCGTCTCTCCCATCGTCGACTCTGTATATAATATTAAGGCAGAAAGCTGTGTCTATGATCGGCGGATAGTTTAACTTTTGTTTCTTCAAAGCACCTTTCCTTTCCTTTCCGTCTTAGACACTCATTTCATGGTCATTCGGCTGCATTGGTTTTGCATTCATTATTAGAGATCCGGAATCCTTTCTTTCATTTTTTTTTCTTTTCTTTTCCAGTGTTTCCATCGCAAATATGAAGACATCATCTGTTCTCTCTTTAGCGGCCCTGTCCGCATCGGGCGTTGTGGCTAAGCCTATATACAAGGCTGAGGTAGCCCCGCGTGATATCGACGGAATAAAATCGATCGTTGGAAAGGTTTCCGATGCCATCACCAAGCTGGATGAATCAGTTAAGGCATTCGATGGCTCCGACATTAAGGGTGTGGAGAACGACGCGAAGGACCTTGTCAAACTCCTCACAGATGGCGGAAAAGAGCTAACGGACGGTGACGTTGAACTCTCGATAATCGACGTGGTGGGACTGACGGAAGTCGTAACACCACTAGGCCCTGCGGCTGAGGGCCTACTCAACGACGTGACAGACAAGAAGAAGGAGTTTGAAAAATGGGCGTTGTGCTCTGTCGTTGGTGGTGCTGTTCAGGACATTGGCGGTGCTGCTAAGTCTCTCGTTGATGGCGTAGTCAAGCAGTTCCCTGAGGAAGGACATGACATTGCACAGGAAGTTGCCGACCAGGTCGTCAACAAGCTATCAAGTCTGGTCGGCGAATTTGCCCCTGACAAGTGCAAGGATGCGGAGGAAAAGCCAGAGGAAAAGCCAAAGGATTCCGAGGGCGAATATATCACCGTTGAAACCACCGTCACAACCACCACACCCTGCTCGACCCACCCCACTGAGACTCCCACTGAGGAACCTTCTTCCACGCCATGTGATGAGAATACAACGGTAGAAATTACTATCACTACCACAACCCCTTGCAGCTCAACCGAAACTCCCAAGGAGACACCTCCGCCGGAGGAATATCCCCACGAGAGCGAGCCTCCTAAGGACCCCCCGAAGGAGACCAAGCCTCCGAAGGAGACTGAGCCCCCGAAGGAAACTGAGCCTCCAAAGGAGACTCCTTCGTCGACCTCCGAGAAGCCCAAGGAGACATCTCCGCCGGAGGAATATCCCCACGAGAGTGAACCTCCCAAAGAGACTGAGCCACCTAAGGAAACTCCCACCGAGAGCAAGCCCCCGAAGGATACCCCTAAGGAGACTTCCCCTCCCAAGGAGACTCCTAAAGAGAGCAACCCCCCCTGAGGAGCCCCCCAAAGAAACCAAGCCACCCAAGGACACTCCTAAGGAGACTCCTCCCACCGTCATCAAGAGCACCGTCACTGAGACAGCTCCCTGCTCATGCGAGACCGAGAGCTCCACCACTCCCGTCGAAATCGTCACTGTCACCACCACGACTCCTTGCTCGACTTCTTCTTCCGTGGTCACCCCTCCCCCGCCCCCGCCATCTTCGTACCCCATCACCACCCCGATCGTTAGCGCCAACACAAGCAGCGTACCGATCCCCACCGGCACTGTCCCCGCTAAGCCGTCAATCCCCATTGTCACTGGCGGTGCCGTGGCTCAAGTCGCCGGCACGGGCGCTACCGGCCTCCTCGCCCTTATCGCCGCCATTTTCTTCCTATAAACTCAAGATATCCAATCATCCATACATGCATAAAGGCATAAACATATATACCCAGCTCGTTTCCTTTAATCTCATCTAAAAAAAAAGTTGGCGGGCATGGTTAGGATGAATGAGTTGAAAGGACGAGGTTAATGGTCGGTTTTTTTAGTGATTATATAGATGAGCGTACGTAAACGACGGGTTGGGAGATACCACGGCTGCATCGAGCTGGATCCTTAGTGTCTGATTACTTTTGAGGGTTTTTTCAGGTTCTCCTTCGGTGTTTGTTTCTTTTTGGTATTTGCATCTCCTTGTTACCCTTCTTCCGGTGTTGGTGCGCTGCTGCGCGCTTTCGGGGCTGGCGACCCCGGCTAGTATTGATGGACAATATTATTATTATTATTCTACCTGTATATAGTGTAAATAAACCTCTTGATGTACATAATCCATTTGAAAAACTCGAGCTTCTTAGAATAAAAACCAATAAAAATGAGTAAATATTTATCATGTTTGGTTTTATCCCTTTTTTTTTGTGTGTCGGCTGTATAAAAAACAAACCTCCATCTTAATTATACGCTGAATGCCTGTTCTAAGTGTTATCCCTCCTCGAGATCCTGACGTTATTCCCAATCTATCCCGTAACCATACCGTGTTTATAAACTTATTAAAAAGGCCTATGAATATTATAGGCCCAGGTTCTGTGCTTCACACATCTTACTATACATGCCGTTCTTTGCGATCAACTCTTCGTGAGTTCCAGATTCCACTATCTTACCCCCTGAAAAAACGCATATCAGATCTGCGTGTTTGATGGTGGATAGGCGATGTGCTACTGCGATTGTGATTCTGTCATCTTGCGCAGCTGCCTCGTTAAGGGCGTCCTGGACAATTCTCTCCGACTGCGTGTCCAGAGCGCTTGTTGCCTCGTCCAGTAATAGTACCCGTGGATTTCGAATTAGAGCCCTCGAAATCGCAATTCGCTGACGCTGGCCACCAGAGAGTTGTAGTCCATTGCTGCCGCAGGGCGTTTCGAGCCCGTCAGGAAGGGAAGAAATGAACTCCCAGGCATTGGCGGCACGACAGGCTGCCACAATGTCCGCTTCGTCGATTGATGATGGATCCTCTGTAGGGATTCCCATAGAAACATTTTGGCGGATGGTTCCTGGATATAATGTCGGCTCCTGTTGAACAAGAGCGACTTGGCTACGATAGAGCCAAGGGTTCATAGTGTCCAGATGCTTGGAGTCTATTATCAGGTGCCCAGCCAGAGGGTCGTAGAAGCGTTCGAGCATGGCGATCATGGTACTTTTCCCGCATCCGGAAGCACCAACAAAAGCAACAAATTGCCCTCTTTTAATCTATCCCATGCATGTCAGCTACTCGAATGGATCAAACGGAAGAAATAGGTGAGCATTGTGCTACGTACTTTGAGATTGATACCACGTAGGACGCGAGCGTGAGGCCGTAACGGGTAGGAGAACTGTACGTTATCCAGGTCTAGATTTTTATAACCAGCGGGTCCAACACCTTTATTCTCTTCTGTCTCTCGTATTGTAGGCTGAACCTGTTCGAGCCAAAATAGGTAGTTGGCGGCGTTTTTCGCTTTAGTCATGCCTAAAAAGGTCTCAGTAACACAGTTTGAGAGTCGAAACTAGCATACTCACTGCCAGAGAAGCCAAAAAGGATAGAAGCTTGTTGACCAGAGAAAAACACCCCGAGGAATGCTATGTAGAAATTCACAAAGCTTAAATCTCCGAATGAGACCAGGCGGCAACCATACCTATTCGAGAAAAAATATCATCAGTAACAATATTATTTATGTTGAAAGCTAGTCTTAGAGAAAGATGAAAGGGGATAGACGAACCAAAAGCCCAGAGCCATGAAACAGTACTCAACGGTCTGCGTAAACGAGAAGGCAGCCATACTAAGCATCACTGGCTTTGTACAGCTCAATATGGCATGGTCCAGCTCGTTGGTGTATCTCTCTAAGACCGACTTCTCGATTGCCAATGATGATACAGTTCGAATAGCCGTCACCGCTTCCGAAGCAATTGACGCACTTGTCGAAAACTGTTTCGAAATTTTGTGGTCCATAGCCGATTCGATCCTAATACGAGCATACCCGGATAGAACAAGAGGCGGAAGGCCAGCAAATACAATAACCAAGCCGAGACGCCACCCATAAGCCAAAGCTAAGATACTGCAGGACAACACGCCAACGACTGAAACGACTGTCAAAGCAACGGTGAAACCCATAAGCTCGAATACAGCCTGCGGGTAAGAATCCGTTCGACTAATCAAGGCACCAGTAGTATTCTCGGGACGATCAAAAAATTTCAAGTCCTGTTTCAATAAGTCGTTAACAATTTGCCTCCGATATTTGTGGTTGAGTGTCTATTGTCCCATTAGTTAGTTGCCTTAAAGATTTTAGATATCATTGTCGTTGTCTAACCTGAGCAACAACATTCGATGTCCATCCAATGATGAAATAAACGATCAGAGCGCCGATTGCCATGACAAGGAACATTAGTGCGAAGAAATTCCCTCTTGACCGCATCTCTGAGCCGGTGAACTGAAACACTTCGATAAACTTGGACATCAGGATTGCCTGGCCGGGGAATGCAGCGGCTAGTAAATAGTTAGCTCGTGTTGCCAGCTTATTCATGTTTCAGCAGAGGAATATCGGCTTTACCTGCGGCTAGACATCCAAATAATAGAAGAGAATAAGTCCATTTAAGTTCGGGGGTTGAGACAAGCAATAGCCAAACAGTACGGAGAAGGCCAACTGGTTTCCATAGGTCAAAGTCATCCTGGGCCAGATGCTTCTCGAGTCGGCGATTTGTCGACGTTGAATATCGTGTCAATGATTTGGTTAACGCAGCGGGCTCGCCGTCCTCGTGTTTTTCGTCGACCTCGTCCGAGGAACCACTGTCAAAGGTTTGCTTGGTTACAGACAGGTCTTGAGCTCTTACAAGGCGCGAATAGACGCCATTTCGTTCTAAGAGCGAGCTGTGCGTGCCCTGTTCGATAATGCGACCCTTTTCCATCACCACAATGTTATCAGCGTTACGTATCGTAGCCAACTTGTGCGCAATCATGATAGTAGTACGCCCTTTTGAAACATTGTCGAGGGCCTTCTGAACGATTTCCTCAGACTGGGGATCAAGCGCACTAGTAGCTTCATCAAGAAGAAGGACGGTCGGCTGAGAGACGATACTTCGAGCAATGGCCACTCTCTGCTTTTGACCTCCTGATAGTAACCCGCCTCGCTCCCCGATAACAGTATCATAACCGTTGGGTAGGTTGTTTATAAATTCATCTGCAAAGGCAATTCGCGCGGCTTCTTTCACCCTTACTAATTTAGCAGAAGGGGTGTCATTTTCCCAAGGGGTACCGATGAGACCGTTTGCGATGTTGTCGAAAACAGTCCCAAAGAATAAGACTGGCTCTTGTTGGACAAGCCTTACATTTTGCCTCAGCCATTGTAGATTCAACTGATCAATAGATCGACCGTCAAGTTTCACGGTCCCAGATACCGGATTGTACCACCGCTCGATTAAGCCAATGATAGTACTTTTACCTGAACCGCTTGCCCCAACAAGAGCTGTTACTTTTCCAGCGGGGATGTGTAGCCCGAAGTCGTTTAGTACTGTGACACTAGGGCGCATTGGATAGCTGAAAGAGACATGATCGAAATCAATAGTTCCCGTCACCTGCGTAGGCTGTTCCCCCCGCTGGTCGAATGGATCAATGGCTGAAGTTCGATCTATGAGCTGAAATAGTTCTGCAGCGGCGGCCGCCGCGCGAGTGAAGTCGATCATGTAAGGGGCTATAGAAGTTAAACTTATAGCCGCAACGATCACTGACATGAGGACGCTATATATGGCAATTAGCACTGTAATGAGAAACGTGGTAAACGTGGTAGTAGGAAGGATGAACGAACGTAAAAAGGTCACCCTCTTCGTCAATCTCGCCCCTGGCCAGCATTCCAATTCCTTGCCAAAAACATAAACCCATTCCTGCGAATATAATGGCATATTCGGCCGAGAACATGCAACCGAGGAGTGGGCTCTTTTTATTTCCTAGGGTCCTTGAAGCCTGCAAATACTTGTCGAGATCTTTCATCAGACGGGATCGCAAACCAAAGGCGTGAACAGTCCGAATGCTTGATAGGATACTCTCGGTGAAAGATCCAGCCTGGGCGTGGATCTTGAGGATCTTAGACTCAAGGGAAGCCTCTATAGTAGAGCTTACACCCATCACGATAAGCACAGCCGGGGCAATACAGCAGGTGATTAAAGTAAGCTTCCACTGCGTGGTGAAAGCTAAGACAAAGGAAGATATGAAAGCTGAGAGTCCCTGGAAGACGAGACCAAGTTTTTCTGACGCGCCGGCCTGAATTAATTTGCCGTTAGACGCAGCTTGCATAGCAATCGACCCGCCTGTTCCAGCATCGAAGTAAGCGACTTCCTGGCTGAGGCCTGCCTTGAGATATGAATGGCGAATGTTTCGTGCGATTCGGTAGGCTACGAGCGTAAACAGAGAGCTATAAGCGAAGGTAAGGACGAACCGTGCGATTCCTATGATAAAAAAGTATAGACTATCTCGAGATTAGCCATTGTTCCTGAGAAATATGAGACTTATTTATGCGAGAACCTACGCTAGCCGAGAAGCCTCCTTTCGGAAATCATCTGGGCTGGAAGCACCAGACGCAAAGTTATTAATGACTGTGATGAATTGGCCGAACACCAGGTTGACAAGAGCCATACCAACGCCAGAGCCGAGAGCACATGCGGCTGCCACGAACTGCAACGCATGTTCTTTCGGTGTGCCATATTTGAAGATCCTCTGCCAGATGTTCAGCACGAAAATTTTATTAATGGAATTGTCGTCTACTTACCACGTAAGCACTGAAAGCACCGGAATCTTGATGAGGCGTCTCGTCTACGGTTGTCTTTTCTGAAGGCGACTCCATCGTATATTAACCATGTGTACGGTAAAGATAGGTAGACAACGAATGTAAGCTCAAGACTCCAAAGGGTTTAAATAGTTTCCACGGCTTGGATGGGCTCCCTTTGATTTATCGCGGAAAACTAACTAAGATTTTCTACCTATTAATTACTTCACTTATACTGCGGCATGAAAACCGTGGCGGAAGCCGAAGTTGCGGGCATATACGATGGTTATACGAGAAACGACTATGCGGTACAACGCACTTTCGGAAGTGCCCAGACACCGCATACTACACTTGGCATGTCTCCTTTACTTATTGCTTAGATTTCGATCTTGATTTTGTCAAAGGGAGCCACGTCATGAGAGCAGTCTAAGGAGAATAATAACATCCATACACTCCCTGAAGCTTCTATCCTAATGGCCAAACTCCTATAAATCATTCAATCTCACACTTCGGTATGACTCAAAGCATCATGGCATCTGTTATTGGGGGTGATGAAGTCACTGCGACCTTGAAAAATCGGTCGCCGCGGATACCGAAAAGAGCCTGGGTATGGTTTGAAATCTATCCCGGCACGTTTTAGTCATGGTAGTCGAGTGGAACTAAATGGACTAGCCTCCGGATCTCACTTCCCATGGGCTTGGCTTGGGGCGACAGCGCTATTTCGGAGTTTCCGAGGTGCGAAAACAGACGGTCCCTGCTATTCATTACCGCGCAGCGAAACACCGCAACTCAACGTAGAACGTACCATTCACGCGGTCTCCTAAGATTTCTGCTTTTATTATCCTAATAGGCAACCTGCCGTCTGTCTTTGAAACCCCCTGGCACTTTGCGCGTGGCTTGATATGCCGGACAATACTGAGGAGCACGCAGGGCGCACGCCGCTAACCCCGACTAAAGCGGTACGATCTTCGATGGGCCTTCTTCAACCCCTATAAAGTTAACTGACTATGAAAACATCTAGTGCAACTATTGTAGAAGTCGAAAGGTCAGATATTATAAAGCCTATGTAGTCTTCTCGAGTAAACTAATTAGTTGGTCAAGATTCGCTGCGATAGAAAATCACCTTGCTCGAATTGCCAACGACTGAAAATAAACTGCACAACAGCACCCCGTGCATTACGGCCAAAAAGGCAACGGGTCTTGATATCTTCACAATAGTAAGCCTAAGCTCAAAGATGATCAAATCTCCCAAGATGCAGTAGTTCTTACCATGAGCATCTTTAACTAGCGACGATAAAATTGATGATATTAATGCGCGGCTTGATCAATTGAATCAACATATTCATACACTAATTGCGGGTAACATTCCATCTCAAGCATTGAGGGACGCTGGCTCGCCTACTCCTAGTCCATCGAGTCATTCAACTCGATCACAACCTTTGCTCCATACAACAACGAATAGCACCGGGGCTACTTCATTGACTCAAAATGAATGTCAACAAAACTTCCAATTTGCGAGCGACCGCAGAAGGGTCAGCCGAGAACAGGAAGACGAGCCAGTTGTTGAAGGTCTATCATCGTTATCCGCCAATTCAACGTTTGCCGTTGATCGTCTACGTAAAGTAGCGGGTGCTGACCGAGAGAAGGGCCACCACTTCGAGACCAGGGAGCTCTTGGATAAGCTTCATCAGATTGTCAATGCGATTAAACACAAACAGCTATCGCCAGAACTTTTATTGTCTCATGCGCGGCCTCCGGCAAGAGGTAACGATGACTTCAAAATGCCTCCGATCCAAGCCACAGTAGCAGTAATAAGAAAAGCACAAGGTACGTGCTCACTTTGAGGAACCCCTATGATTGAATACGTCAAATCGTTGAGGTGAGTTGAGTCTTCGAAATGTACTAATTGACAGTTGCAGAACAGCACAATTATGTTATTAGGTTTCTTGGCGCAGTGCTCCAGGCTGAAAGCATCTCGGAATTATGCCTAAAGGTGTACTTTTCAGGGGACTACTCTGAAGCAGAGTTCATCATCACAAATGTTGCTTTGTACTGTAAGTACACCCGCTTTGAAATTACGAGTAGATGACTAAGGGGCCATACATAGATCTATTTAGCAATATTGAATTCGAAAAAGAAAGACGGAATCAGTTAGGAAGCTCGCAAGAAGATTGCGAGTTACTCTGCCAAGTGAACCTCGAAACGGCACTCTCTAGGTTGCCTTTGCATCTCAAGCCAACCTATGATATGGTTCTCGCACTAATTCTAGGAGTAAGCTGCCCCATATACCTAAACTCTGCTGTCCCCTCGCTAATATTCCATGGGTAGGCAATTTACGCAATTGATATTTCAAAGCCGTCTCTGTCATGGACGTACACTATTGCTGCATACCATGCCTCTCACTCTTTGGGTTTCCATACACGGGCAAAGGGGGCAGATCCAGGATCGGATGTCCCAAATAAGATGGGACTTCTCTTCTGGGCAATATTCTGCTTAGAAAAGCCTCTGTCTCTGCGACTCGGACGTTGTTCGACCATACCAGACATCGAGATTACAGTCCCATTACCAGGAGGCTCTCACATATCAGCCACTCCGATAATGAGCTACTGTCGCGAGGTTGTAAGGATCGCAATTGTAACTGGAAGAACTTACGAGAGGCTCTACAGCGAGCATTCACTATCTATCCCCGACGATATACGGAGACAGGTAATATCCGAATTGTCGCAAGAAATGCTGGACATCCAAGACAAGTCGCGTGCTATAATTGTAAAGCATCACCAGACTTCTGGTTCATTCATTGAACGTAAGAAAAGAAAAAAAACTAACAATGTATCTTTACACTTAGAAACTCATGCTTCAGTCCGAAACCGACAGCTTCATGCGAGAGATTATCGAATTCACGTCGAGCTGCGATGAAGTGTACCGGCTATCAGTACTAACGCTCATACACCGAGCCGCTCCCGCACAGGCCGATTCCGTGTCCACCTTCACTGACGAGTGCGTTTTCTATGCCAGAGCTGCACTGGAATACCACCAACACCATGTCCAGGTTTTTGAGATCCCGCAACTCCTTTCCGAGTATGTGAACTGGTATGTGTCCTACCCAGCGCAAACCCTATTCACTATGGATGATCCCTATTCTGACACCTGTCATTTATTATTAGGACCATCCTCTTTTCTCCTTTTATCCCTTTTATTGTCTTGTTTTGCTGCGTGCTCGAAACCGGCGACGAAGAAGATTTAGCTCGAATGAAAGCTTTTGTCAACTCAATAGAATCGGCTCGCGAACATTCCAGCCTCATCGCGAAGCATTATAGCCTTTTCCAGGGATTCTATAGCGTGGCAGTGCGCTATAACGAACTAAAGTCGGCCTCCACCCCAGTGCAACGGGAGCAGGAAGAACTCAGACTAGAGATGGACAGTTTCCTAAGCGAATTGGGGTTTCAGACACAAATGGGACTACCCGGTGCAAATGGAACTCAGGATATGGGATCGGAAAGACCCTTGGGAGCCACACTTGGTGGGGGTATCCAACCTGATGTATCTAAGGGGTACCAGGAGGTAGAGCAGGCTCTTCGATTACCAAGGTGGTATACCATGAACCAGCAGATGATTGGGCTCTTAGGCAATGATGAGTTGCCCTTCTAAGTTTGTTAGTGTGGATATTACTCTGAAATCCGCGTCCAGCGGTTGGACTACCCGACGCAGGTAACTTAAGTCGTTGTTCGTGGTAAGCTAATTTGCGAAGGACGCTAGACCGGCGCCTTACTACGAGTTGAATTTTGGCGGTTATATTATACGCCCTTTAATATTGCCATGTATCACTTATTCTTTTTTATATTGTATTAGGTAGGTTCGGTCTAGGAAACGTCGCTAAGCTTGGCCATCATCAATGTAAAATCCATAAATTCAATTAATTCAACCCGATTGTTTCTACATACAACTTTTCCTGACCAGGTCTTAATTAAACTCAACATGCATCCGCCAGACACCAGGCATGTCTTCAACAAGAGGAATGAAACATTACACGACTAGCTTAAGCTTCCACAAACAATTGCAATTAATTGTCGTCTTATTCATCATCATTTTCAGTTTATTCAGTGGGAGTTTCAGTTGCCTCCGGGCATGGCGGGGGCGAGAAAGTCGGCGTGGGGCCACAAGCCGGGAAACATCTTTATAAGCGTTAGAGCGACATGCATAATTCTTAACTAGGAGGAAATACGCACCCGCCGTAAGTGAGGATGGCGGTAGGAGGTGACCCGCAGGACCTGAGGTAGTCAACACAAGAAGTTCCGGTGCTGGTGCAAGGTGCAGCAGTTGATGTTGCTGGAGGCAATGTCGTCGGGGCCGACGTAATCTCAGGGCATGGCGGAGGACTAGGTTGGGATTGTGTGCACATGTCATAGCATCTGCCATACTTGATTCCTGGAAAAGGTTAACTTCCGTGCCATAGCTCAGTAGAGCGCTACCATATATAGAATGTTACCGACCACATCTATTAACCCCGTCTATACATCTAATGCGAGGGCAATCAGCCTTTTCTGGCAAAGCGACGGCGGCGGCCCCTAGGGCCAAGAAGGTGAAACTGAATAGCATTGCAAATAGTTGATATATGAACATTGATTTATGGTTATTTTGCAGAGATATTGGTGTTATCTAGGAGTAAGGTGGTTGTGGCCAGGCCTTTAAGTAGCTCGAGATCTGCCATCTCAGATCCCGGAACATAGCTATAACATGGATGCACTGATACGAATTCAAAGGGCCTTGGCATATACTAATCTTGTAAACAGCCTCTCATCCCGCTGGGAATTTATTAGTTCATCCGGTAGAGGTTGCCCCGGAACCTGGGGTTGGAAGACGCAAGATAGAGCCGATACTAGAAGAATCGAAATTAATCCAGCAAGGGGGTCGTAGGCTATTGCCGTGATGTTAGCTAAGCATGGATTGATGCTGCGATAAATAACGTTATTGTATCGCGTCTTGGACTATCTAACCCATACCACGTAGGTAGATAGATACCTAGGTAAACTTAGTAGGTACTGAAGAACCAGGCTCAGGATCTTAACCATATTGTGGAAATACGGTCATCAGTTCGACAGCTGACATCTTCAGATCGACATATTGTATTCGTGTTAAATTAGTAGCTATTACTCTGAAAAATTTGCTTGGATATTCTAGAGAAGTTGACGACGTGCGTATATTGATTGACATACGGCGACATTAACCGGACTGTTGCATTGGCCTTTCTTCCAGACTTGGCACCGCAAGTCTCTTATATAAATCATATTGCGGGGGGTGTATCGCCGTTAGGCCATGGCGTGAAGACAACTAAACAGATACTATATATGAGTCTTGGAGCTATGTGGACGGGTGACCTAGCAGTTGAAGGTTCGGTGATATTTATAGCTCTATATGCAGTGTATGCCTAAGCGACTACGTGGATCAATTGAGTTATGTAGGGGTTAAGACTTGGCCATGGAAACTGTTCCAACAAAAAAAAAAAAAAAAAAAAAAAGCCAGATCAAATTTGAGCTCCATGTTTTCCGCAAGAGCGTTATTCGTGGCTCAAAATATCCCCCTTCTTGGTGCCTGGGTGGTCGTGATGTTAGAATGGTGAATAACGATACTCGCAGCCTGCTAAACGGGCGTTGTTCCTTTCCTGCAAAGGTTTCTTAATAGGTTAACTTCCATGCTATGCCACGTTAACTATGTGATTGAAACTTGTTGATTTGTCTTTTTGAAATTGTGAATCAACTAATACAAAATTGTAATTTGGATATATAACACGATAAGAATGCTTGAGGATATGTAAAAATGGTATATAAAATCGGGAGTGCTGTGTTAATGACAACATAGAGTTGACTGATCTTGCCATCGACTCGATAATTGCAGGCGGCGACAAGCCCTGTATCTTCGGAATCGCTTAAACTATTAAGCGGAATTTCAGGGGTTGGGGGGGGGGGGGGGGGGGGGGGCGCCTCTAGCTGCCGGGGTTCGTATGTGGCTTTTTTAGATCAAGCCATGTCCTACGCGTTATTTGGAAAACAACTCTCAAGTTCAGTTATATCCTTCAACTTTTTGCGACAAGGTCTTGATTCGGATAATACGGATTTCGAGTAAAATATTGCCGAGATCCGTGAGCTGAATTCAATTCCTTCAACTGAACACAAGACGACATGGATATACAGTCGCCTTCGTCTTGTCACGCTTCGAATAATTATCGTCACGAGATATCATTACACATTGTAAGACCCTTATCGTTGTGACAGCTCTTAACGGTCCAGCTTGTGTTGCATACTATCATATGTCCAATACCAGGTGCAGGCGTCAGATGTTATTGCATATAGGACCGCGGCCGGCTTTCACCGAACGACTAGCGTCGTCTATGTATCGCTGCGTTTTTATCGAGAAGAGAACACAAAACTTCCTTCATTGCTTGGCAAGTATCAGTACGAATTTCAGTAAGGTTTTTTTTTTTTTTTCCGAAATTTCTATCTTTACTCGGGTCAGCTCAAGTGAGACTCAACCTCTTCTTTCTGTTGAAGTTTCCCAGTGGCCAGGGGTAAACACGTCTCGTTAGTTTTCCGCTGCGTTGGCCCACGCAAGAAGCACTATGAGATCATGCGGGGATGCATCATTCATCGACCATCGTCTAAAGTGGCAACGGACATGTCTCTAGCGCGCCCATAGACATAACAGCTCCAGTGACTGTACAAAGTCATAGACGTATGCGTCAGCTACAAGTCTAGCTTGGCCTGTCTGCTAAGCATGATGGGCGTCTGTAAGTGTGTAATAGGCCTCCCATCCCACTCAACCCACACTGGCCCCCTGCAAATAGCAGAAGAGCTGTAATCCTAGTTGACATCACTTCTTATGCAATCCTTTGAAAAGCTTTCTGAGATTCACCCACAGCTATTTGTTACATCGCCAGATTCGGACAACAACATCAGACAACGTTGGAATACGTGAGGACATCGCCAACCAGTAAACATCGGCTTGCTGCAGGACATACGTCGAGGCGCAGTTTTGCGTAATAAGGCCTTACCTGCAACCCTTCGGGAGGTCTCCCAGTGTTAATCTACATAATACATTGCGTGCCTACATTGCCGTGGCTTTTAAAAGGCGCACATCACTACGTTGGACTTGTAACTTACGGCTTACTTTCCTTTGAGATTGGTACTTGACAACTACCACCACCTTCAATAATTGTGCGTGAGACCTCAGTGCGCAAACGCCAACCATGTCGTCCCGATCGCGCAACCATCACAGTCGTCATGACGATCCCTATGTCTTTGACGACCCGTACCGCCATTCAAATTCGCCTATCAACAACGCCGGCTATGAGTACGTTGGTACTGAAGAAGTCTCCAACGCTTCTAGATCCCACCGTGGTCTATCCCCGGATTCTCAACCACGTCGACGGCACAGTTCTAAGAGGCATTCCAGAACTACCAGTCCTCCTCGATACTCAAGACACGATAGATCGCATACCCCACCGCCGAAATATGACAAGCGCTCATCACCTCCCAGAGCATCCCGACATACCTCACCACCCCATAACAGTAGGAAGGCCTCTCGAAGTAAACACCATGAAGATCAAGATTCTCCTCAACGACCAGGTGTGAAACGCACCAAGTCTCTGGGTCAAAAAGGCTTAAAATTTCTTAGCGAAGCGGCTGCATTATACACTGCAGCGCAAGCCGGATCAGGAGGACGAGGTCGCTCGCAGAGTCGCGATCACTCTCGCCGTAGCTCCCATTATGATTCGGAACCAAGGCATCGCCATCACCATCGGCACCACTCTCCTACTCCCTCCCCATCACCGCGTAGGAGGCGTTCACGAGCACATAGTGATGACCCTCCGCGTAGGCATCGGAGACACAGATCTCCATCTGTGAGTGACGAATCGGATTATGAACGCGATCGAGGGCGGCGCCACCGGCGATCCCGAGCACGCTCGTACACCCCGAGTCCGTCACCATCTCCCCCGCGACACCGAGGCCGTAAATCCAAATCGGCGTCATCCAGCTTCAGGTCCTCTAAAGTCCCTAACGAAGCTGTTGCTGATAGGTGGCAGATGGCTGCTCGTGCTGCTCTAGAAGCGGCTGGCCTCACTGCCTTCAGACTTCGCAAGGAACCAGGCAGCTGGACAGGGGAGAAAGGCGCTAAAATAGCTACAGCAGCTTTGGGTGCGGCAGCTATCGATGCTTTCATCGACAAAGACCCAAGGCAAACAAGATCAAGTGGCGTTAAAGGTTTCGCTGAGAATACAATTAGCAGCATGATTGCATCGAAAATAATGGGTGTCAAGAGCCCAAGTAAGCGTAGGGCCAGATCGAGATTCTAATATGTGATCACATTGGACAGATGTTACTATCGGCGGATTTCTCTTATTACTACGCCATTTTGGATAGGTCTATCTAGGTTGGATATATCGAGGCTATTCAGATAAATTGACGGTTGAAGGCGGCCACGATACCGGACTTGGACGAGCGAAACTTAACGACGTTATGATGATACTTTCCCCCACAGATGGTGATTTGCATGAGCAGCATGCGAGGTGTTAGGAGTTGATTGATAGACTTGGTTAGCATAGGGCTGTGCAAAGTTGTTTACATCTAAATATATAGTTATATATATATATATCCCTCCCTGGTTGTTTATCCAACATTGTAATCCACATGAATGACTTCAATCCGTTCTGCATATCCCTCCATGATTTTACCTGGCATCTGTGGATATGTTCTTTTACACCGTCCCTGAGCCATATTTCTTCTGATATGTCAAAGAACGAGACGGCTCCAATTGTCAACAGCCAAAGCATAAGCTGCGAGGAAACTCCGTCAGAACATTCAACACTTAGAATGCAAGATTTAAACGCAGCAGTAAAATTGCAGTAATATGGTTTGATATCTTGCCATTGCAGGAAGATATGATAGTAAAAGGCTAATAGGCCTTGTCATACAGCTTCGTCAATCGACTTGACCGAGAAATACATATGGAGCAGGCGGTATGTCACCGCAGCCATTGTTTCATATATGAGATCCGGGCGGATTGTTCGTTGAGTTTGGACTCCGAGGTCAATAAACAAGCAGAACTTTTTCAAGACACTCCAAGCCATTTTTAGACCGTCCTCGGTGATCCGAACTTGTTTCAAGTTATCCCGGGATGATATACCGTCGAAAGGAATAGGCAACAATTTCTCAGGATATGGTGGCATCAGCTCTGAAGGCTGGACGAAGAACACGGGGCACGATCCACCAAGTAGTGAGATCCCCAGATCACATCTATAAGATGTCAGCGATTGATCAATAGTGCTTTCAGGACCTTGTATTCACTTACCCTCACATCTCCAAGAGTAACGATTTCCCCTTGAAGACGTCGAGCCCTCCCCTTAAGCCAACCATTTTGCGAAGACCCTCCATATGCTTCTCGGAGGTCTCGTAATCTCCATCGAAGCATGCAATACTCGCTAGTTTCAAGACGGCGCCCATTGTAGAGTCTAAAGTCTTGATTTTGTCCTCATTCCCTAAGAGCCTCTCACGTAGAAGCCCAAGTCCCTCCTGGAAGTGCAATATGGCTGCTAGGTTAAGATTATCCTGATGACGTAGGACTTTGTCAATGAAACCTTGGACCGAAAATGCCATTATATGGAGAGCAACAGCGTCTCGACCAAATGGGGAGCCCCATCTTTCATTGACCCCTTGAAAGCCAACCGCTGCTTGTAGGGGGAAGGTGACTCGCCTTGCTACCGTCGTAACTAAGTTCATATACGATTAGCTAACGTGTATTTAAATAAAGCCAACTTTGCTAAGAACCTTTTGCCATATTAGAGAGAGTCAAGGACTCTACATTATCGGAAAATTTGATGAAGTAGAGGTTCAACCCAATCCGACCAGGGACTAATGGGGTATAAGTTTCGATAACCTCTTCCAGTTTTAGCGGCCCTGGCTGAGTGCGAATAATATCCGTCTTCTTGTTAGTCGATCAATTTTTTACGGTAGTACCAACCCCTTTCCGTGCTTCTAATCAGCTTCCTAGTGGCTGAATCGGCTTTCTCAATACCCGACGATACGATGAATGGCATCCTAGTTGATGAGGCAGAAGGCCTTCTAGATTCATCTTGTTCTGTCATATTAATCAGGCTTGGCATATATGTTGTTTACCGGACGTGGTAAACCCATGATTTATATCAGCTAAGGGGAGACGTGAACTAGTTAACGCCGATAGATATTGCTTACTTATCCTATGGCCAGCATCATTTCGAACGCCAAGACCTGTCTTGTTTGCCGTTTAAGGGATCGTGGCTAAGTAAGAATTGGCAGGGGTGGAAATGCTGCGACTCAATCTATCCAGCACTTACAAACGGGCGAATATGAGGTAGACGACTCTGCAGAAGCTCTATGAATACCCATCCTCTAAACTATAGATACAGCGAGAACAGCCTTTTACAATATGGCAGCAATACTCACTGACTCTTCATTAACTAACCCAAACCACTTATCCAATGGCTTTATCACGAAGGTCCGTCTTGATCACTGGCTGCTCCGCCGGGGGTATCGGCGCGGCATTGGCTAGCGTCTTTCAGGAAAGGGGATATCATGTTTTTGCAACTGCACGAAACCCATCGAAACTTCCGCCAAACCTCTCCGATGCGGCTAATGTGACAAGTCTGACTCTTGACGTACTATCATCAGAGTCGATTGCCGCTGCTGTTGAGGGCGTCAAAAGGGAGACCGGCGGTAAACTGGATATCCTCATCAATAACAGCGGCGCGGGTATGTGTTTACCGGCTTTAGACACACCTATCGAAGATGGAAAAAGACTCTTTGACCTTAACCTTTGGGCACCGCTCGCCATGTTTCAAGCCTTCGCCCCTCTCCTGATCGAGGCCAAGGGATGCGTTGTGAATAATTCTTCCGCGGGCGCATATTCCCCTATGGCACTTAACAGTAAGTACTGGATGTAAGCAATCTTTTGTGTGGCTAGTAGTTAACAAATAAGGTGTCTATAATAGTTCCAAAGCTGCTCTTGCCGCAGCCAGTGAGACATGGAGTCACGAACTTCAACCTCTTGGAGTTCGAACCGTTACTCTTATTACCTGCGCTGTCAAAACTGAGTTCTTTACTAAATATCAGAGAGATGAACTTCCTGCATCTTCGAGATACTACGGCATCCGTGATTTCAACTATGGTATCAGCGACGGTTGGCTTCAAGCTGGTGCTATCAGCTCGAGGCAATATGCAACCAAGGTTGCGAAAGAGATCGAGAAAGGCTCAACCGGAATAGTTTGGGCAGGTACACATGCACTCCTATTCCGGTTCTTATGCTGGCTACTGCCACAGTCGCTCTTCGTAAGTTTTAGATTGTCCTGAGCCTTTGATAACTCTCTAATTGAAGTTATAGGATATGGTAGTGGAAAGTGTTGTACCTATTTCGGCCGAGATGGAAAAAGCTAAGCAGAAAAAGTAAATGTGACTACAGGCAAGTTGCATACACTATATATCCCGAGATGTAGACAGGAAAGTTGAGCAGTTAGACCGCTGCATACTGCTGTACACCGAGTTAGCTACCCAAAAGGCTAATTGCATTGTTGATTTCGTCTCATAACCTTCCACTTGTGCAGTTAACTCTCGGACCCGTTGCGTAAGTGTCCAGTTCGTTCAGTTCTCCAAAATACTCTCCAAAGCCTCAGAGCTTAAGTGTATCTGTGCGATCGTGATCCTTCCTCCCTTCATTTCACCCTCCTCCTTATTTCTCTTAAACTTGATTTGGCTTTGTCCCGCGCTGTACTGATCTGATCCTGTGTCTTCTAAATGTTGTCTCTTCACGCCCTTGCTTTCTTGACCTATACCACTCGGAAGAACATTAGTAAATGGATCGATTAGTTCGGATTAGGTCTAGTTACTATGTTATTATATCTTTTAGCCTCTCTGTGTCTAGACATAGGTTAGTTACAACATTGCAACACTACACTGCTGTGGCTTGGGATTCGTCTCCCTCCTCGCCTCCCTCTTCATTCTTCTCATCCATCGTCTATTATCTGCTGCTCGTCTATCACTTAACATCAGTCTCGTCTATACTTCTATAAGCTAAGTTTTGGCGCAGTAGTAAGAACCGATGAAAGATATTTACGAAGTTCGAGATTTGATTGACGTTTAGAGTTCCTGTTCTAATTCTTTCCATTCGTGCCCGAACGATGGAGTGCATAATGAAGTACATGCTGCTAGCCATGCGGGTAAATTTAATAAGAGAATGATCATTTTTTAAACAGCCACATTTTAATCTTTCATGTGCCGTGTAATACACCACCAAGTAGTCGCTGGAATAGCGAAGGAACATAGAAGATTGGCAGTAACTAAATTTTCTGATAAGTGTCGCATCAGAATTTGATGAGGGAATACTACATGATAGTGGCAAGTTTCGACTTGGCCTGAGCAAAGTATCATATGTGTAAACCTGCGCATAGATACCTTACCTATAATTGAAGTAATTGATTCGACTTCTTGGAATTAAGAATCGTGGGTTCTTGGCGATATTGAAATTATCAGATTTGTACCTAAATATTGTACGTTCTTGATTGAGGTGGATCCGCCATACAGTATTAGGTTCCGCTAGAAACAATTAATTATTTAAAAATAATAAACCGTTTTTTTACAATTTTTTCATATAAATATTTAAAATTATAAATATTAATAATTTTTAATAATTACCACATTTTTAATAATAAATTTCATTTAAACGTTTAAAAAATTTTAAAATATATAAATATATTAATTTTTATAATAATTTAAATAATTTAAATAATTTAAACGTTTAAAAATTTTTAAACGTTTATACGTTTAAATTTTTTTCTCGTAAATTTTATCGTTTTTATTAATAATAAAAAATTTAATTATTAATTATTTAAAAAATTTAATTATTTAAAAAATTTTATTATTTAAAAAATTTAATTATTTATGTATAAAATTTTCGAAATTATTTATATAAAAAATTTTTTTTTTAAAAATAATTTATTTTTTTTTTTTAAATTTTCAAATTTTTAATTAATTTTTTAACTAATTAATTAATTAATTAATTAATTAATTAAAAATTAAAAATTAAAAATTAAAAATTACCGTAAATTTATAATTTCGTAATTTTTTTTATAATTTCGTAATAATCGTAAAATCGTAAAATCGTAAAATCGTAAAATTTTAAAAATAATTTCGTATTTTTATTATTTTTAATTACGTCCATTTATTCGTTTAATATAATATACGTATTTATTTTATATTTTTTCCCATCGTTTTTTTCGTTAATTTTTATAAATTCCCGTAAATTCCTATAAACGTTTAAAATTAATTTAAACATTTAAAAATTTTAATCATTTTTTATATTTTAAAAATTTAAAAATATAAACGTTTAAAATGTTTTTAAACAATTTATAATAATTTTATAATTTATAATTTTTAATTCACATTTAAAAAACCGTAATATTTAAAACATTTAAAAATTTTAATAATAAAATTACAATAAATTAACAATTTACTAAATCCACCGGAATCTAATACTATACCTACACCAAAATAAAGTAGGTACCTAAGTACCCTAAGTACACGCTTGGGTACCTTTTTGGCGTATGATACCGACTTAAGCTGGTACTTAGGTACCTTTGGGATGACCAAGCTTGTTGTTTGGACCAATCGGCAGAGGTCCCCACTCCGCTTCGAACCACTCACCAGTTTCGAGGCTGAGAGAAGCTCCTTAAACTTTCATCACTTGTGCTTTAAGGTTGACAATTCATAGTTTGAAATTCATGCAGCCTTGTCCTTTTCGCCCCCCTTGGATTCATCAACGTCTCCTCTGCTTACTGCAATACAAGCATAGTGAGTACCTTTCTTCTCTCTCCCTGTGCTAAATTATCACAAAATAGAAATCTGATTTAGCTCCATACCAGCCACTGATAGTTGATTGTGGGTTTGCAACCTCGTCTTCGAGGTCGATCTATTGTCTAGCGCATCGTGCGCGTTTCCAGCGTGTTTCCAATGCTAATTTTTAGTTTCTAGTTTCGTGCAGCCTCGTATGTCATTTGGCCTCTTACCTAAGCCAGTTATAAATTCCGTATCGGGAATTTAAGCAATGACCACGTAGAAGTCGCTGCTAGCCGTCGGATTGTTACTTTAATCTGCTGGAAGATTACACCGCATTTCATCAGCGAGACTAAGAAGCAGCGTGCTGTTATCAAGCCAAATTAAGGTCGCAAGTGTTAAGTTGCTTCCTGGCTATCTGCAAATCTGCCAAGTTATATAAGGATTCATCTCTCCTAGATTACATCCCATTCGTCCTGGGTGTCGCTTTCCTGCTCTCAGCCAATCTCCCCCCCCATCCGCAAAGGCGCTCCATCTTTCATCTACCGGACACGCAGGCCATCCACCACCTCCCCTGTTAGGCTGTGTCTCTATCACTCGGTATTTTAGCCGGCAGGATCAACTCGGAAGCTCTCTTCTCTGTCAAAGCACCTATCAGCCACGATGTCGTCGAATAGAGATGCCCGTGGTACTGCTCAAGATGCCTCAAGCAAAACCCCCACCCAAGACCAAAGACTTCTTTGGAATCAAGAGAGCGTTCGGGATGTTGCAGAATCAGTTGGCATTCTCAAGCTAAGCGATGAAGGACTACGTACCCTCTCCCAGGACGTTGAGTATCGTGTTGGCCAAGTCATCGTCGAGGCCCTCCGATTTATGCGACTTGCAAAACGTACCACATTAACTGTCCAGGATGTATCTCAAGCGTTACGAGTTCTGGATGTGGAGCCATTGTATGGCTACGACTCCTCGCGAGCGCTCAGATACGGCGAGGCTAGTTTGGGTCCTCAAGCGTTGTTCTACGTGGAAGATGAAGAGGTCGACTTCGAAAAGTTGATTAATGCTCCGCTACCCAAGATTCCTAGAGACACAACTTTCACTAGTAAGTTCAAATGAAGTTCAACGATATCGTCAGCGCTTTACGGTCAATATCCGGAAATACTAATTACGTTCTTACAGAGCATTGGTTGGCTGTTGAAGGTGTACAGCCTAACTCTTTGGAGAATCCTACGACGGCAGAGTCGCGGGCGCAAGATCTTCTGTCTAAAGGCCCTGGTGCTAACCCTGCACTTGCAGCTCTCTCTGGCCAGGACAACCCTCACTTCAAGCCTTCGGTTAAGCATACCCTGTCGCAAGAACTTATATTATACTTTGAGAAGATCCAGGCTGCTCTAATGGACGACAGTCCGGATATTGAAGTGCAGCGATTACGCGAAGCTGCCCTAGAGTCTGTCTCTTCCGAACCAAGCATACACCAGCTTGTTCCATATTTTGTCAATTTTATCTCGACTCAAGTCACACATCATCTAGATGACATTTTCGTCTTGCGGCAGATGATGGAACTCACCAACGCCCTAATCAGCAATGATCACCTTTTCCTCTCGCCATATGCTAGCCCCTTGTGTGCGCCTGTGCTCACATGCATACTAGGTCGTAAAATTGGTTCTGAGAATGGCGTGGATGCACTCAAGGAGCAGTACAGTCTTAGAGAGTTTTCGGCCACTCTTGTCGGACAGATTGCTCGGAAATATTCCGAGACCAATAAGATGCTTCGTCCAAAGCTCGTCCGCACGTGTCTCAAAAGCTTCCTTAATCCATCACTCCCACCGGCCGTGTGGTATGGTGCGGTGTGCGGCCTTGGTGCCGCAGGTGGTCCCGATGTCGTCAAGGTTCTTTTACTACGAAACCTCAAAGAATTCGAGACGTCGATGCTCCTGCCACTACGCCAAAAGAATGAACAGATCCCTAGTGCAGAATTTGAGGCTCTAGTCGGCGCCATTGTGAAGGTCATTCAACTGCTAGCGGAGGATAGCTTTCCTATTACAAATGGCATGAACGGATTTTCTAGCGAGAATGAGGCTAGCCAGGTCAAGGCATTTTTGGGTGACATCATTGGCGAGCGAGTTGCTGCCTTAGGTGATCACAAGCTGAATCAAGCAATCTTAGATGCACGCGACTTCCAGTAGAATAGTCTTACCTGGCGATTCTTAAAGAAACCGCGGTAAAAGCACAAGTTCGGTTTATTGGTGGTATTACACTGCAGTGGAGATTTTGGGGATCAGGTGTCTGGATTGATACCCTTACAAAGAGGTGAATGGCGTTTTGGCACTGCTTATCTTGGGTCGGCGGAGATTGTAACTTGTGCAGCTGGTTAGTTAGTAGTCAGTACAACTAGGTACCTATGTAATCTATTTCCATACTCAACATGTGATCACTGAACATTAGCAGGCAAACCGTGCGGACAAAAGGAATATACATGTTGTATTCCAGGTGATATGCGCATATAAACTGATTCATACAGGCTTCTTCTAATCCATCAGGTCCAAATACTGGTCAAAGGACAAATGACCAATGGACTTAGTGATCTCTTCGTGCTCTACACAATCGAACTCCCTCAATTCGAAGCCGTCATCCCCACCGTCAGTACCAGCGTATCCCATTGTCTTGATCATCGTACCAACCAAGTTAGATTATAGTAGGAAGACGGCACCGAGAGTACCAATTATGCTGGCGCCCAAGACAACATAGCTGGTCTGCTGGATAGTTGCCTTCTTGAAGCCGTAGGTCAAGTCCCAGGTGAGATGGCGGAAGCCATTCGCGAAGTGGAAGAAGAAGGGCCAGGCAACAATCGTCTTGAAGCCGGTGAGGAGGACTGGAGAAAGAGAGGCGGCTGCCGAGGCTAGAGTAGCCGATTCGATGTGCCAGCCGGTTAAAGGAGCGACTAGGTAGGCAAGCGAGAAGGAGTAGAGGGACACACTGAGAGCCTGTCCGGTGATACGGGTCCAGATGGAGGCGCCGAACCACGTCTGGCTATAGTCGTAGGCTGTTAGGTGAGGAGATACGGGACGCTGACGTCGTTGTGCCGCAAGGAGGGATTGGGCATCGTTCTCGCTGATCTTTTGGGTGGATGCGCTTCTATATTGTTAGGGTGGTTAGCACAAGATCCATATCTATAAAGATGTCTCGTTTATATCTTCTACAGAACAGTAGTAGCCAAGTCCCTCCCTCAAACTTCTTTGACCATGCGACATCGGATTCTCGACCTGCCGTAAATGTAGTTTGCGCTGGACATATGAAGTAGTTGGCGGGGTAGAAGGGGATGAGATTCGGGGTAGACGGGAATTACCTAGTCTGTAGGGCTGCGGCATTCGTCGTCAAAGCGAGGCGAGGGAGGTTCTCGAAAAAGAGGGCATTGGGCTTCTTAACAGCGGCTGTTTAGATGACTTTGAATTAGCAAACTTGATCTATGACGTCCTCATCCAATCGACAAATTGGTACATAACTGCATGCGATAGCTGTACCGAGACGACGACTTTATAGAGTTTTAACTGGGAGAGATAGGACAGCGATATGTACCTTGCCGCAGAGCCCGGAGGCCGAGTCTCTGTGCGTTCATCGTTTCTGGATATTAAGATAAATGGTATGCGACAGTAATTCTCTCCAACTCGCTACGGATTCGAACTGCGCTAGGGATTGTGTAAGAATGTCATGTTGGTATAACAATTCGGCTTGGGTCGCTATGCTTACCAGTAGAGTCACGTTCGACCAAAAGACTTGAGGTTTGACGTTGATACCCTCCCTGGACGTTTACAACAGCAAAAGGTTGAATGGATAATTGATTCTCAAGAATGAGGAAAGTCTAAAGCCAATTGCGGCCAATCCCACGTCTATCCTCGGCTCTTAGTTCAACCAATCAGATAACATATGATCCATGATGACCACGGCAACTAAAAGAAGTAGCGAAGTACCAAAGTGCCTCATAATCTTAGCCACAAACGCACGTGATGGAATGGGCCCGTGCACACAACGTCCCGCTAAGTAAAATTTATTGTGAAAGTGAACGCGGCTCTTTTCCTTTTTCCTTCTTTTTCTTCCCCAGATAGCACAGAGCATCCGGACCGCTGATATCTTTCTGACTTTTGGGGTATCGCGCAATGGTCGCAACGGCTTTGTGCCGTTATGGATGTCTCTCAGAGTAACTATTCTTGGGAAAGAAGGATCCGTCGTTAATCTCGGCCTCGAGTTGCTCCCCGTCTCGACGTCGTTTCATTTTGAGATCTACATTTTTAGTCCGTGTATCGTTCGTGGTTTCACTACCAATATGCAGCTGTATAAGTAATATTCTTATCTCCTACAATTATCTCTGCCCAGTATACTGGTCTTCCATTATAATTACATATGTGTTCGTGTATTGAAAGTTTTCTAGGTCAAAATATCCTATCCGCTCCGTGCCTTACGTAGGTTGCAGTGATGATCCCATAGGAGTGTGGATCAAAGCTCATAATGGCAAAATAACTCCTTCACAAATCAGATATTCGAAGTCATGAGGCGTTGCCGTAGTGAGCTTATCTGGAGAATATGTACCTGCATGTGGGTGGGAGGCTTCGAAAGCCGCAACGCCGTGCTCCAGAGTGCATATGAGGTACATATCTACCTAGGTAGCTCAGTCCTTCCTCATTGTTGGTAGTCTACATGTAGCTAGATTACGTGCCTGCATCCCGATGTGGGTATCTTGGGTTACTCAGAGGTACCCAGGTAGGGTAAGTGCAAGTATCAATGACAATAATCGCCGTCGTAGTTGCCTTACTACCTTATCTCCATAGCTTACCTAGGTAGGTACGCCTGTGTGTTGTATGAGGTGCTAAGGCAGTCTCTAAGGCAGTTGTCAAGGGAAACAAACCACATGTATCTTCGTATTACATACCATAAAACGTTATTTCACCAATTCAAATCTTCTTCCTTCAATTGTCCGTTCTACAACTAGATTTCAACACCGCGTCCGGACGGTAGCTGTTTTTCATTCCGCTTCCTCCAATATCAACGGCCGCAATTGCATTTATATTTGCACTTGCAGTTCTGTTCTGGGGCTTCTAATTCTTTCTACTTCTCTTAGAGAGGCGCCACCACCAGTCTTCCTCCCGTCAACATCCACGCGTCTTGAATTGCAACTAGTTGAGTACATATTACGACAGGCACTCCTCTGTGTCTCAGTGATATCAAGCTTTCAGCTATTAATTTTCTCTTCAAGTCGACTTCTTTCTCTTGGTATTCATATTCCTTCCTGAATACTGATTTCAACTATCTCCCTGAAACTGACCAAGCCTGGTTCAACGCCTTGCCCATTTTATTATTTTGGCATATTCTTCGTTGGCATCCGTCAATATAGGACTATGCTAGCGCTTCTATTCGGCCTTCTCATTCACCGTTAGGACATACTATCCTTCTTTTCAGGTTAGTCCAAAATTATACACTGGTTAATATTCATGCTCCGACTCCTTTTCTCCTTTTTCTGTATCGCGAATATTCAAGTGCCACTTTATTTCTGCTACAAGCCGTCTGCCTCTTCCTTCCTTCCCTTCCCAACGCCCTGTCCTATTTTCACTGACTTCTGTAGGTACATACTGTCGCACCGCTCTATACTTCACATTCACAAAAGAGACGTGACCGTCTTGTATCATCCCTTCTCTTCATCGGTAAGGTGATATGTAAGCATCTGTCCTCTTCGAAGCTAATCACTTCTAGTTGGAGTCATTCTAGACGGTAAACCCGACTATGGATAACACCTCCGGTCCTCGCGGGAACAACCCGCCCCGTGGCTCATCATGGGCAAATATCGTGAAGAATCAGAGTCAAGACAACTCTAATGAGATGAGCCAAAGCACTTCGGGTAATGGCCGTATGTCATTTAAACCCAGAGGTAACAATAAGAAGCCAAACACCCTACCAGGTCAGCGTGATTATCCAATGATCACGCCAACCCATTCTTCTCAATCTTCAGTATCTACACCTTTTACTTTCAAAGGCCAGTACCTTCAACAGATGCAAGTTGCGAGGCAGCAAGTAAGTCAGAAACCTGACTTAGAACAGCATAGCGCAGCTCAGTCTAGAAGTGTCCAGGACACAGCTAGCCTCAATCTTGAACTTGCTTCTATGAAAGCGAAGACTTCGACCTTGGAAGAGGACTTATCTCGCAAGAACGGTGATCTAATTCAAGCAAGGGCTGCTCTAGCTGGCAAAGATATGCAGATTGAGGATCTCCAGAACACTGTTGCAATGCTAAAGGAGAATATACGTTCCATTACCGTGGCTACTCAGACGGGCGAAAACGAGTCTGCTGCTAAGGATGAATTAATCGCGAAACTCGAGTATGAAAACGCTGGACTACGAGACTCCATCCATACCGGAATTATCTCTATCAGCCAAGTTTATGGTCCTGGCAGTGATCAAGCCTTCATCCGTGTGGCTGCGAATGAAACAGGAGATTCTTGGTCTAGTCCAAGGGACAATACAAATGGCCGTCGGGATCAACAGAATTTTGGGCAAGCAATGAATGTGCAGTCACCTCACTATCCCCCACAGGCATTGAAACAGATTAGTGGTGTATCTCACGCACTACCTGCGCACTCAACAGTTTATACTAAGAAATCTGAACTTCAGAAAGAGAACCGATATTCCAAGCAATCACACCAACCTTCTAGTAAGGGTAACCGTTCTGATAAAGACGCGCACCAGATCGTCGCTTTACCTTACCATCCCACAAGTCACAATGGCAATTCTATAAAGGATGTCAGCCGTCCCATCAATGAAAGTCAGCATACGAAAGTCAATGAACCTTTGAAGGATGATGAGCAACCTGTTGGGGAGGCTCAGGAGCTTCTACGGGATCACTCAAAACCCTCCGAGGATACCAATGCACCCAACAAGAACGGCCCTTCTTTCGATTCAAATCATTCCACTGAGGTTATTTGCGACTCTGTCCAAGATGATAACAAACCTATCTCAGATTCCAAGACACTATCTAAGCTTGATCCTTCTATCGTCAGAGTTTCTCCTACTTTAGTTAATGGCAATAAAGCTAATGGTTTGGTGCATACTGCAACGGGGGAAGATTTAACTTCCGATGTTGAGACCAATCATGCAGTTTGTGATCCAATGGAAAGCCAGCAGCAAGCTAACGGAAGTCTAAGTGCTGTAAAGGTCGACGGAAGGTACCGCTCCAAGGGAATACAAGAATCGGTGAACATCATGGATGGCGCGACTTTGGCTAAGGGGATTGGGGAACACGCTAAAAGCATAGATTCTCCAGCCGACAAACGGCCAATTCACATCCGGACTCAGGTCATGTTTTGGAAAGAAAAGAACCCGGAGCTGGGAGAAAGCCGTACTACACTTAGTAGCGATGTATCCTCACCACCGTCTAATCCGCAGGACGCTGCAGTACTCCCTACCGAAGAAGGTGGGCATCCGCCTGAAACCCTGGAAGAGAAGGATGGATGGGTGGATGTTGCGGTCAAGAACAAGACGAGCAAACAGGTTAAGAGTGAGGCCAAGAACAATTCTAAGAAAAGCCCCACGCCCTCAGAAAATAGCAAACTAGCCGCAGAGCAGAAAGCCGCACCAAAGCCAATGAAGCCGGTAGCTAAGGAGAAAGGCATTCCGGCGACTCTACAAAAGCGCAGAGGTAAGAAGCACCCTAGCGGCACAGTCATTGGATCAAATTCTATATTTGCTCGCGCAGCCAAGGAACAGCAAAGTGAGGATGAAGTTAATATCGAGGAACTTTCTATCGACACCAAGAAACAGAAGACTATAGCAGCCGAAGCTCTGACGTCTCCACTTAGCTGGGCTGACGAAGTTGAAGAAGAAGAAGCACGGCGTAACTCTTGAAGATGCTGGTATACCTATTACTGGTTGCTTCAAAGAAACCATATGAGATAAGTCTCATGGGGCATAGTGGACTAATTTCAATGGTACTGTTTGGTTTAGGGTTGGATCAAGGAGCCCCAATCTGCTTTAGGTCGGATGGACTAGGCTTGCTTTATTGTGTAAACTACTGATACCTAATTTTGAGCAAAACTAGCATTTTGTTCTTTGTGTTTGTAATTAGTCGATTCTTTAATTTGGTTCAGCACTTCTGCGTACGACCTCAGAAGGCCCTTTATGAGTCAATAATTTTGTTTTCGTCTTTACTTTAGGTACCTTACCTACCTAGATATCCGACGCATTTCTCAATATGAATTTTGCAACCGAATATGTACCAACTTGTTAATAACCTTGATAGCGCCCTTGACGAGGCTTACTTGCTTGAGGCCATGAATATCGCAGTTGATTACCGCCTATTACCACCTACCACAGTTGTTATTAGTACGATTAGAGTGGCATTATAAGAACTAAGGCACAGTCAGCCCAGAGGGATTACCTATCAAGTTACTTCACCTCTTCTTTCTGTTGGGGTGAGAAGGACATTTGCATAATACCTATTGCATGCTATAGAATTCCAACTATAAATGGTTTTAAGGCTAAGTCGGAATCAACCTAGGATCTCCTGATAGACCTAGAAACGACCCTTTTCGACCTCATCATGTTTTCGGAGCATCCACATAGCTCGACGCCCACTTCAGGTATAATGAGCCTAACTATGGAATATCACTGGTTAGAATATGTTTCCGGATTTGACTCTCATGTAGGACTAATGGAGATGTTTCATTAGGATATCGAGTGTGGTATTTGAAGATATGTGGCTATGTCTCTCTTAAGCGTTTGGATGTGGGCCTACAACAAACCCCTGGAGCCTTGGGCTTGGCTTTTATTCGTAACAATATAGCGTATCATAGCCGGCTAGAACGTTCTCATCTTTGATACGCAACTCCTGAGTAAAAGTACCTAGAAGGTCGCGTGTATAGTAGGTAGTGGGATAAGCGAACCCAGAAGCTTACTGACCACCCAAGGTTAAATGGGCACGCTATAATTGAGAAATATGATAGAAGCATGGCAATGCCAAGCGGTGGATCCCGTTTGAGTTATTCTCCGCCCTCATCTTCAGTGCTCGGGTCTCTACATAGGTGATAGGTGCCTAGGAAGCCTACCGTAACCTGGTAGGGTACCTACCTAAGCATTAGGTTAAAGAGCTAGGTGCTAGGTAGATTCAATTGGATATGCCAACATTCGAACATCAGCTTAAATTTACTCTGGGCCGTATCCCAAGCCGACTTGGCATTTTGGTTGTCCTCTCTGGGGTTAGCGCGTACGCGGCTGCCGGTGTCGTGGATCGTGGGGACCTGGTGAAAATCCACCGATCTCATTTCTTGGCATTTTTATTTTCCTATTTGGGTTAGGCGCCGTGCTTCACGATGGTGACGAGAGCTGCGTTGCAGGTATTATATGAGGCTGCGCAGGGCGATGAATTTTTTTTTAATAGATGTATCTAGCTCTTTGATGGGATAATATTTAATAACCCTTCCCTAACTCTCTTCATGACGGTGTGAGAATCTTATTCTTAACGCTTATAGCGACATCAAGATACATACCTACCTAGGTAGACACTATTTGATGTATAGATCTTCACCTGTCGATCTCCGTTTTATCTATCATTCATTCCTACTTCTTACTTTGCTATAATTATTTAGAACCACTTCTCTTCTAGGATGGCGGCTGGAGAACCTAGTAAGAGTTCCCACAACACCGATTGATGGCATACTACTAACACGATTCAACCCAGTCTTATACAGCTTGTACGTCTATGCTCCTGATAAAGGAGCACCGATCTTCTTCACTATCGCTTATGCTCTCTCGGCTGTATTTCATATCTGGCAATGCTAGTTAGTATATTCGTTCAGCACCAATCTGGTCTAATTCTAATAACCATAATAGTCGTTATGAAGCTTTCAAGTTAATCGGCCTGCACCCCGCCTGTGCAGTGCTATTTACTCTCGGCTATGCGCTGCGTGAATATGGCGCCTATAACTACATGTATAGCGAGACCACGAATACGCCCCTGATTATGTTCATACTTAGTCAGGTATTCATATTCGTATGCCCGTAAGTTATAGCTCTTCTTGACATATCATGTCTATCTTCTAATGAGATAATATTGTCACAGTCCGCTATTAGAACTTGCCAACTACCATGTCCTTGGTCGTGTATTTTCCTATGTGCCTTGGTGTGCACCCCTCCCTCCTGCGAGGGTTCTAACTATATTTGGTGGTCTCATGGCCCTTGTCGAGACACTGAATTCCCTCGGTGTATCACTATCCGCGAATCCGTCGTCCTCGAGCTCAACGCAAGCTCTTGGGAGTCATTTGACGATAGCGGCTCTCATAATCCAGCTATGTCTCATTGTCATATTTGTCTGCCTTGCCGCTCTCTTCCATCAGCGATGCTTGAAGGCAAATATACAAGTCAAGGGTGTCAAGATTCTTCTTCACACGTTGTATGCAAGTATGGGATTGATCCTCGTGCGGTGCATTTACCGACTGGTGGAGCATACGGGAAATACGAACGTGGACCTCGATAAGATCGAAGTACTCAGGAACTTGAGTCCCATATTACGTTACGAGGCTTTCTTCTACATATTCGAGGCGACTCTCATGCTTATCAACTCGGTTCTCTGGAATGCGTGGCACCCTGGTCGTTTTCTTCCGAAGGAACACCACATTTATCTTTCACGCGAAGGGATTGAAGTTCACGGAGAAAAGGAAGTGGACGACCGGTTGCTCCTGGAAAAAATAGCGAACGTTTTGGCATTTGGCCTCTTATTCCGTAAAAAGAAGCAGCCCCAAGGGTTCGAAGAGCTTGCCCTATACCCAGGTTCCGAGCGTTGAAGGTTCTCTTCTTAGCCGGTATTTTTGTCCTACGCAACTTTCTTTTTTCGGTATTGGATCTAACTTGAAGATTTACTCACTAGAAACCGAGGGCCCCCCTTGGGAGGGAGACCACAAGAGCCCGACTTTTAGGAAAAGCTTCGGTCATGACAAAATTTAAAATATGGTTTAATAAAATTATTATTAAAATATTTTAAATTTATTTATTATATAAAATATAAAAGTTTTTATATATTTTATTAATTAAAATATATATTTTATATATATAATATTTTATATTATTTATATTTTTATATTATATATTAATTTAATTATTTTATTTAATTATATTTTAAAAATATTTTAATTTTAATATTTATATTATTTAATATTATATTTATTTTAATTATATATTTTAATAATATTTATATTATAAATATTAAAATATTAAATTATAATAAATATAAATTATAATAAATAAATATATAATAAAAAAAATATATAAATATTAAATATAAAAAAATTTAAATTAAAAAAATTAATTATAATTAAAAATTTTTAATTTAAAATAAATTATTATAAATTTAAATAATTTTAATATATATTAATTTAATAAATTTATATTAAAATAATAATATAATTAATATTTTTATATTATTTATATTAATTTTTATTTATTTATTTTATTAATTATATTATTTTAAAAAATTTATTAAATATATTTATAATAAATATTTATTTTTTTATTATTTTAATAATTTATTTTTATTATTTATTATTTATTAAAAAATAATTATTTTTATTATTTTTAAAAATATTAATAAATAATTTAATAAATAAAATTTATTATAAATTATTTAATAAATTATATAAATTTATATTAAAATTTTAATTTTTAAAATATATATTTTTAATTTATAATTAATTTTAATTATTAAATAATTTTTTAATAAATTTATTATTTAATTAATATAATAAATATATTTTTTATTATTTAAATTTATATTAATTTTATTTATAACGAAATTATGAAATTTTATATTATTTAAAATGAAAATTATTATAAAAAATTAATAAAATAATTAATAAAATAATTGATAAATATTACGTAAATAATTGATAAAAAATTTAATTAATAAAATAATTATTATAAATTTAATAATTATGCATAACCGTTTTATTATAATTTTAAAATTTATATTTATTTTTTTAATTAAAATATTAAATAAAAAAATATAAAAATTATATATTTTTTAAATATAAAATTTATTTTTATTTAATTTAAAAAATATTAAATAAAATTAAATTTAATAAATATTTTATAATTTTTTAAAATAATTAATATATTATTATTTATAATAAAAATATTTAAATTAAATATATATTTAATTTTTTTAAAAAAATATAATTAAATTTTTTATATTATAAATTAAATTTAATATTAATATAAAAATTAATTATTTTAAATTTTTTTTAAATTAATTATTTATATAAATTATAAATTATATAATATATTAAAATTTATATTTAAATATTATAAAATAAAATTATAAATATTTAAATAATTTTATAATAATATTTAATATTATTATAAATTAATATAATATTATTTTTATAATTTATTAATATATTATTTTATTTATAAATATAAATAAATATATAAATTTTTATTTATAATTTATAATATTATTATATTAAATATTAATATTTTAATAAAAAAATTTAATTTAATAATTTTAAATTTAATTTTTTATTTGTATTTATTATATTTTTTATAATAATTATTTTAAATTTTAATTTTATAAATTTAATTATAAAATAATTTTTTTATAAAATATTAATAAAATTATTATATTAATTAATATAAATATATAAATAATAATTTAATATTTATAATTTTTTTATAATTTTTTATTTATTATATATTTATTTATAATATTATAAATTTATTTATTATTATTATTATTATTATAATATTTAATTATTTATTATTTTTAATTTTATATTTAATTTTAAAATAAATAAATAATATAATTTTTAATAATTAAAATATTTTATAAAAATATAAATATAAAAAAAATTAAAAAAAATTATAAATATGTTTTTATATAATAAATTTAATTATTATTAAATAATATATAAAATAATAATTAATTAAATTTAAATAAATATTTATTATTAATTTATTATATATAATTTTATATATTTTAATTTTTTTATATTTTAATTATTATAAAATAATTTTTTTATAATTAATAATAATATTAAATATATTTAATTTTTATTATTTTTTATTTTTATTAAATTATATAATATTTTATAATATTTTTATAAAATTATTATTTAATTTTTTTTATTAAAAATTTAAAATATTTTAAAAAATATTTTTTAATTTATATTTATATATTTAATATTTTTATAAATTTTATATTAAATTTTATTATAAAAAATAATTATTATTAATATTTTTTATTTTATTATTAAAATTTATTTATATATTTTAATATATAAAATATTTTTTATTTATTTTAAATTAAATATTTTTTATTTATTTTAAATTAAATATAATAAATTTGTTTTAAAATTTTATATATTTTAAAAATTTAAATTAAAAAAATTATATTATTATATTTATTTTATATAAATTTTAATTTATAAATTATTTAAAAATATATTTAATTAATAAATAAAATAAAAAAAATTAATAATTATAAAAATAAATTATATTTTTTTTAAAAAAATTATTAAATTTTATATATTTTAATAATTTAAATTTTAATAATTATATTGTTATTTTTATTTTAATTAAAATTTTTTTAAATTTTTTATTTAAATTAAATAAATTTTATTTTAAATATTATAAATATATAAATATATTTTATATATTAATAATAATAATTTTATTAAAAAACTATTATATAATTAATTTTAAAATTAAAAATATTTTTATAATTATAATTTTTTTATTTTATTAATTAATTAAATATATTTATTAATAAAATTTTTAAAATAAAATTCATTTTCAAATAAAATTTATAATATTTTAAAAATTTAATTAAATTAAATATAATAATATAATATTTTTAATTTAAATTATTAAAATATATAAAATTTTAAAAAATTTATTATATTTAATTTAAAATAAATAAAATATATTTTATATATTTAAAAATATAAATAAATTAAATTTATTATAATATTATTAAATATATTATTATTTTTTTATAATATTTATAATATTTTAAATTTTATTTATTTTATTTAATATAATTTATTAAAATTAAAAATAAAATAATTATTTATTAAATTAATAATATATTAATATTATTATAAATAAATATATTTAATATTTAATATTTAATTTATTATTTTTATATATTAATAACAATTTATATTAAAATTTTAAAATTTAAAATTAATTTTATTTAAATTTAAATTTAATTTTTATTTTATTATTATATAATTATTATGATAATATTATTATTAATATTTTTTTATTTTATTATTAAAATTTATATATATTTTTTAATTTATAAAAAATATTTTATTTATTTTAAATTAAATATAAAAATTATATATTATTTTTAAAATTAAAAATATTTTTATAATAATAAAATTTATTATTATATTAATTAATTAAATATATATTATTTAAAAAATTTAATTAAAATAAATATAATAATATATATTTTTAACATTAATTATTAAAATAAATAAATTATAAAAAAATCTATTATAATTAAATTAATTTAAATAAAATATATTTTATTTATTAAAAAATATAAATAAATTTTAATAATAATTATTTTTAAAATTTATTAATATTTTATTATTATAAAATAATAAAACAATTTATTATTATTTTTTTTTTAATTTTTATAAAATTTTAATTTTTTATTTAAAATATAATTATAATTTTTATTATATTAAAAATTATTATATAATATTATTTTAAAATTTATAATTATATTAATAATTATTTTAATATATTATTTAATTCTTATATTATAATATTTAATAAATTTATTTAATTTTAAATTATATTTTTTAATTAAAAAAAATTAATTTTATATATTTAATTTTTGATTTTATTTATATTTAATATTTTTATTTTTTTTAAAAAAATTAAAATAAAAAATATAAAAAAATAAAAATAAAATATAATTTCAATTTATTAAAATAATATAAATAATATTTAAAATAATAATTAAAATTAAAATTTTTTATAAAAAATTTATTATAATAAAAAATATTATATAAATTAATTATATAAAATTAAATATTATTAATTTAATATATAATTAATTTATTACATTTTTTAATATTTTTTAAAAAGTTTTATTTATTATATTTTTAATAAATATTTATTTTAACATAAATTATTAAATTAAAATTTTATTTTAATTATAAAATAATTTTATATTTATATAAAAATATTTTTTTATAAATATATTTAAATATTTATAAAAAATAAAAATTTTAATTTAATAAATAATTATTTATAAAATAATAAAATAAATAATTATAATATTATAATTAATAATTATTTTTTTATATTATTAATTATTTAATTTTATTAAATAATATTATAATTTTTATTTTTAATTTAAAAATTAAATTAAAAAATTTTCATATATATAAAAATATTTATAACGTAATTATAAATTTAATGATATTTTAATTTTTAAAATATTATTTTTTTTAAAAATTTATTTTTAATTTTATAATATATAATATATTTAATTTTTATAATTTTTTTAATATTATAAAATTATTAATATTAAAATTATTATAATAAATTTAATTAATAATTATTTAATTTTTTAAAAAAAATAATTATATTATAATATTATTTATAACGAAATTATTTATAATGAAATTATAAAATTTTATATTATTTAAAATAAAAATTATTATAAAAAATTAATAAAATAATTAATAAAATAATTAATAAATATTATATAAATAATTAATAAAAAATTTAATTAATAAAATAATTATTATAAATTTAATAATTATATATAATTATTTTATTATAATTTTAAAAATTTAAATAAATTTTATTAAATTTATTAATAAAATTATTATTTAATAAAATTAAATTTATTTTTATATTTATTTTTTTAATTATTAATTAATAATTAAATGATAAAATATATATATTTAATTTAATATATATTATATAAAAAAATATTTATATATTTTTATTATATATAAATATATTTTTACATTTATATTTAAATAAATAATTTTTTTTAAATATTAATAATAAATTAATTTTAATTTTATTATTTTATTATTATTTTATTTAATTTTAATTATATATATATTTATTAATATTAATTTTAAATTTAAAAATTTTATATTAATTATTATATTTTTAAATTTTATAAAATTTTTTTTTTAAAAATATTTAAATTTTATTATTATTTATATTTAATTATATTATAAAATAAATTTAAAAATTTCGTATATTTTATTTAATATAAATTATAAATATTAAATAAAATTATAATTATTATATTAATTAATTTTAAATATTTTTTAATTTAATATTATATTATTATATAAAATATTTAAAAAATATATTTATATTTAAAAAATTAATTAATAAATAATATAAATATTATAATATATTATTATATTAATAAAATAATAAAATTTTATTTACAATTATTTTATAAAATATTATAATATTTTATATATATTTTTTATTATTTTAATTTTTTTAAAATATATTAATTTAATTATTTTTATTATAATAAATATAATATAATTAATAAATATTTATAAAAAAATTTATAATATATTTTATTTAATTAATAAAAAATATTTATTTATTTTAAAATAATATTAATTTTATATATTTTTTAAATTTAATTTAATTTATAATTATTTATTATATATATTTATATATTTATTTTATTAATTTTTTTTAATATTAAAATTAAATTTATAATATTAATTTTAAATTTTTAAATTAATATTAATTTATATATTAATTTATATAATATTTATTAATAATTTTAATTTAATTTAATTAAATATTAATTATAAAATAATTTATTATAATTTATATTTAAAAATTAAATTATTATAAAAATAATTTTATTTATAATAAAATTATAAAATTTTATATTATTTAAAATAAAAATTATTATATAAAATTAATAAAATAATTAATAAAATAATTAATAAAAAATTTAATTAATAAAATAATCGTTAAAAATTTAATAATTACGCGTAATTATTTTATTATAATTTTATATGATTTTTTATTTTTTTATTATTTTTATTAATTATATAAAAAATTATTAATATAAAATTTTATTATTTAATAATAATATTTTTTAATTTTAATTTTTTTTTAAATTATAAAATAAAAAAATAAAATAAAAAAAATAAAAAAAATAAAATAAAAAAAATAAAAAATTTATTAAATTATATATAATATATATATTTTTATATATTTATATATTTATATTTATATGTTTATTTTTATATATTTATTTTTATATATTTATTTTTATATATTTATTTTTATATATTTATTTTTATATATTTATTTTTATATATTTATTTTTATATATTTATTTTTATATATTTATTTTTATATATTTATTTTTATATATTTATTTTTATATATTTATTTTTATATATTTATATATTTAATTTAATTTTTCCAATTTAATTTTTATTAGCTTGGTACCAACCCTTTTAGCGTACACGCTTTTCCCAATTTGGACAACCTAAAAACCTTAGCTTAAAGCACAGACCACATACCCAAATCCAAATCAAGAAATTTTTAACCCCCTCAACCAGACACAACATCCCTCCTAAAAGTCGGGCACATAGTTCCATAATATGTATAGACAAGCAGTACCTACAAATTTAGGGGCTGTCTCTTTACTTTACAGATACGATAATCGTCCATAGCCGGCTTATGGACTGCATAAAAGAAAAGAGTTCAGAGTTCTTGGGGGAGATGATAGAAGAGCGTTAGATAAATGCTTTATATATATATATATATATATAGTTCAGTTAAGACTTGCTTTAACTAGTTTTTATTAACCATAGTTTCGTATATGGGAGTTTTAAATGTCACTCCGACTTCTTTCGATATTATACTACCCCTAACACATTTCCATAGTAGAGTATGGCAAGTCGCCAGTATCTACTGCGATTTGCATAGTAAAGACATATGGCCTATTGAAGCAATCATCCCATCGATCCCCACCTGAGCCCCAAAATGATTCAAGTACATGTTTAGCTGTTAATGGCACGGAGGTGCCAAGGTCACGACTGAGTTCCGGCAGTTGCTTTGCGACGAATGCCCGCATCGCTGAGCGGGCATGAGCAGCATACACTCCCAGTACGATTAGCGGCCAGACCATAAATCGTGTTGTCTTTGGAGATGATAACCCGTCACTTATGAGACTCTGTAGCAGCTCGCCATACACAGCACAAGAGGAGGTGAGCTCAGACGTTGTGGGGAGAACTGACACACTCTGGAGAGACAAGATAAGGTATATCACCATAGCGGCCTGGTGTATTCTTCCAATAAGAACCCAGTCTCTAGATGAGCGTCTGGAATCTGCCCATTGTTCTGGTGAAAAATCGTGAACACACTGTAGTATCGCGTACGCTTCTTGTGAAAGCTCGTCCGTTTCGACGCCGGCGTACTGCGTAGCGTACATCCGAAGATGGTTGATCCTGATGACCTCGGCAAATAGAGGCAACGGGAACATGTGAAAAGGTGACATCTCTTCTCTAAATTGTTTTAGTAGGAAGTCGGCCTTATCAAGGTCTAAACCCAGAGTCAGGAGATCTGATGAGGGACAGGTGGTGTTCCCAATCACGGCGAGACTTTCCAAGGTTAGTACCATGGTTTATCCATCCATGACAACTATTGGGGCTACGTACACCCAGAGGCAACGCAATAACGGCCTCAAAACTCTCGACCTTGTCATCACTTGGAAGCCGCCACGCTGCATGATTAATTCGTAGAGTCCATCGAGGTGGCATCTCCAGTTGAGGGCTGTGCCGAGTTGAACCTAGTATAATAGTATGGTTAGCAAAGCATGTCTCTAACATGAAATATTACCTGGTTGACCCACATCAACGAGAAGAAGCGTCAGTATTCCAGCGATAACGGTGTCATCCTTGCGCCTGTCTTCCATATCTAGATGGTCTCTAAGAGAGCGGATGGAAAGACCCCAGTAAAAATAAAACTTCTCGATTAACGGCTTGGACTCAGGGCTGCCTCTGATGCGATTGATTCGGTGACCCAATATCATGCAGATCATACCAAGTCGTAGATAATCTGGGGCCGAAGAAGCCCTCCGAAGGTGTTTGGTGGAAAGGGGATATATGTGAGGATTATCTCCAAGTTCACAGAGGGGGAGTAGGTCTTGGTATACGCAAGTATTAACTAGTCAATCCAGGTCAGTTGATCGACGTCGTGTTATCTCAATTGAATGTCAACTTGCAGTACTCAATACACTCAGCTATGTTATACGCTTCGGTCCCTGTCCCGAACAGTGAAATAGGCACATTGGTGCTGACCACTATTTTGCCGGGTAGCCTTGTTCCAGCCTTAGTGATTTCATTAGAGACCTTTTTAGAGGGTGTTTTGTTCCGCCCCCGACCCCGAGATACGACTCTTCCGGGTGAGAGCCACTTGAATTTTACTGGCTTTACATCATTGTATCCCGGGCATTCGATCCCTGATGCGGAGCATCTCCGACACTTGGGTTCCGTAAAATCGCAGACTAAGCAGCGCCGGCGACATTCCCAGCAGTGTCGTTTACTTCGTGGCTGGCTCCCCATTCTAATGAGGTAACCAATGGGTTGAGAGTTGGCGCCCCGGCATTCAGATTTACAGGGAGGCGTAAGGGGCATCAAACGCCAATTCGGGTCCTACGTTGGTAAGAACCTCATGTTCTTTAATCTATAACAAGAGCTTAGGTAATAGTTCAAGAGTATAAGATGTCAATTATCAAAAGTTCTCTTAAAGAATTGTTAAAATAGATGTAGACGTTTGAGATTTTTTTCTTTTACAAATTGTTAAACTTCTGCCTTGGGCTGAATACGTCAGCTTCTGTGCACGGACTTTTAAGTCGGAGATATCACCTGCCCTAATCCTACATGTCTATTAACTCCGAACCCCTTTTTCACATTTATCAAGCCTCATTCCTTGCATTTCCAACTCATCATAACTCATCCAAATACTTCATCTTACAATCCAAACTAAACTTTCAATTTATATCGTCAATACCATCTTGACCCCTCTCAAACTTCGGCTTCCAGACGCTAAACATGTCAGTGCCCTTCCCGCGCTCATACGACCGCGTTGGTTTAAAGTAGTCCACTCTTTGAAACGGCCCCTTCAGGTCCCCGGTATCTTCTTCTATTGGACTTTCGTAGATAATCCCATCACCACCCTCGGCTAGGATATTCCAATAAACGCCTTTTAATCCCCAAGGCGGACCAAGTGCTCTTAGGCTTTTGTATAAAGGAAACTCGAGACAAGCAAGTACCCCGGTAGGAGAGATAAGCTCACACATGCGACGAGCCCAGTCCCTTCGCAACTCAGGCGGGAGGGCACATAAGAACTAACATATACGTCAGCATCAGATTCACACCTATTCTTTCAACGAACAGACCACGAGGTTGTTCGTTAATCGAAGTATAAGCTCTACGCTAGACTAACCAACTTACAGTATAATCATAAATTAGGTCGAAACCCTGGAAATCTTCAATCGCTATCTCCTTTTCCCATTCAGTTTCGAAGAAGTCGCCTTGGATGAATTTCACACTACCTCGGCATTCAGTTGGTGGGCTCGCCCTTGGAGAGCTAAAGTTGTAGTCAGATGGCTCGCGAAGCTGAATTGCTGCGTTGGCCTCTGCTATTTCAATCGCCACCTCTGAGATATCTAAGCCGTATACGTCGAAACCATGAAGGGCTAACATAACAACATCGTACCCTTTCCCACAACCCTACTACCCTCAAATCGTTGTATGGGTCAGTCAAATGAATGATATTGTTTTAGGTAAGTATATCACTGCTGGCTTATGACTTAACTTACGGGAACGAGTGCAACTGGCCGACAGTCTGAAGAAAATTTTAAAACTTTGGGTCGCGACTCAATCCAGTCAATGAGAGCCGGCGACGGGCCCTCACGGTCCCAGAAATAGCTCTTATCGTTATTCCAAAGGTTAGACCATGCTGACCATTGGTTACTTCGGGCACTTGAAATTATGTTAGTATGAATAGCGACACGAAATTTTTATAGATGCGTACCGGTTGATGAAATGAGAGACAAGTTGAGTAAGTTCGGATGGTGGTGCATCCATATTGTTAAGTGGATGAATTACCCCAATCCTAAAAACAGATACCACTACGAATCTAGCTTCTTATAAGAATTTAAGGTGCCCAGATAGGTCCTTGTATCAACAAAAAGATGAGTGGTGCTATTTTTGAATATTTTTGAAGAGAAGACAAATTAGTGACGCTAAAGACCCCACTAACAAATTCAGCGTCATGTTAGATCGTATCTTAGCACAGGCTGATTCATGCATCGATACCCACCAAAAACAATGTTCTTCATGCCGTGATAAAGACTTCCCTATCATTTTCGTTTAGAATCTTATAAAACAGGTTAATTAGAAATTAACAAGAAGCAGCAAAAATCAAAGTTAAGGATTACAATACTTAATTAATCATTACCCCAATCCTAAGAACCTATTGTGATCATAGCAAGATGGCCCACTTATAGCCAATGCTGGCAACATAATCTATATGGAATTTTGAGGAGAAAAGTTAATATGATCTATCGTTATGATTATTCACCTTAGAATACCACCTAGAAGGTACAAATAGTTACCTCGCAAGTGATTGGAAGTGAGTCGGGGGGGAGGGTTGGGCATATATGGAGGGTTTTATTTCAGGCGACGAGATAGGTCACACAAGCCTCGTTGATGAATAGAGATAATGGATTGTTTCTATCTATCCGTATCCGCGTAGTTGATCTTTCGATTATACCTCAAAATAGTTTATTGCATGATCATGTCTAACTTAATCTCATGGCTGTTTATGCCGAATATCCCCTTCCCGAGAAGGGCTTCATTCGAACAACTACCATCCATCCAGGAGAATGGTGTGATGGGATCGAAGTTAGCTTGAATGTCGTCGAATTCTTCGAGACCAATATTCCTCCATACGAGGCTCTCTCTTACGTGTGGGGATCAGAGGATGACCCAGAAGCTATTCGGATTATTACGAGAACGGGAAAGACATTCGTATTCCCAGTGACCCAGAATTTGGCTACTGCCCTACGCTTGCTACGCCGACCTACCGAACCGAGAGTCGTATGGACCGATGCAATATGTATCAATCAGTCAAATAATATTGAAAAGGGCCAACAAGTCATGAGAATGGGGGAGATATTTCGGGCAGCAAGCCGCGTTGTGGGCTTTCTAGGCGAGGAAAGCGACGACAGTGCTCATGCAATGGATCTTATGTCCTATATTGGCTCCCAAGTTGACGTTAATTGGGAACCGGCAAATATGTGGCCAGCGAAGCATTGCACAGACCCGACGGTTGCCAATAGGCATTGCGTCCTGCCAGTGATGACAAGAGGTTTACGTGCAATATACCATATAATCAATCGCAGTTGGTTTGAAAGACTTCGGATCCGACAAGAGATATTACTTGCCAATAGTTCCGCCATTTTGCAATGCGGCAAGGTAGAGACAAGCTGGATAAGATTTCGGAGTGCACTACTATGCCTCTTCGCCAAACCAACCGTAGAGTTTGAACACTCCCACTCGTTTCGAAAACGTTTGGATTTCATTTCTGGACTGATATTTCCGAGAAGGAACATATCGCTGATAGCACTACGTCTTCACTTCGATGGAGCTATATGCCGTGACCCCAGGGACAAGATTTTCGCCATCAGAGCGCTTTTAACCCCAAGCGAACAGACTTGCTGCCCAGTTCCAGACTACAGTAAACCCTGGAAGGAAGTCTATAAAGACGTAACGCTGAGGTGGATACGGAAATTTAGGTTTCTGGCATTACTGCGCGAGTGTCACTTCGATCCAGACGCTTCACATCCAAGCTGGGTTCCCAATTGGTTCAAGGTAGGACCGACTCGCCAACTGTGTCAACAGCCGTTTTTAGCATCCTCTAGATTGGCTGCACCAGTAGAATCTCCTGTGGATGGGATACTTCGTGTGCTAGGTGTTATGTCTGCAGTAATCCAAGAAGCCCATCACATTCCAGACCTTTCCAAAGCTACCATGAAGGAATTGTTCTATATCCATCGTCAGACTTTCTTCGGCCAGTATATGGGTCTGAAAAATGGTTACAGATTGCCCGATGAGCTGGTAGAAACCTATGCAAAAGTCATGGTTTGGGGGTGCATTGCTAATGAAATGACTGACATCCCATTTATCAAGCTGCCAAGCTTGAGGGAGGCTAAGAGCGTTATTGAGGAATTGTACTCAGGGTCATGTTACGATCCCGAACTTTTCCTCCCGGGTAGTCCTGGCTACGAGTTCCTCGAAAGATCCAGAGTGATAGGAGGCAAAATATTTGCACGGTGTACTCACGGATATTTTGGAATAACCCCTCCACACACCCAAGTTGACGACCATATTTGCATCTTAATCGGTTTCAACGGAATTGTGATTCTTCGACCCATGCCGAATAACCAGTTTCTTTTTATAGGCGAAGCATACATAGACAGATTGCGCCTCGGCGAAGGCTTATTAGGACCCCTTCCAGGGGATGTTCAAATTTACCTTACAACTCATGCCGAAAGGGCTACTTTTGGCTTTCGGAATAAATACTCGGGAAAAATTACCTTTGAGGACCCGAGATTGACAAATCTTCCGATAGATCTGTCTGATTACAGGGAGCAACTAAAGGAGAACGGCAACGCTATTCTGTTTGTGAATCCGGGTATATTCGCCAGTATCGGTGTAAACGTTCAGTATTTTGACATTATATGAATCGAAAGATTGATATAAATCAAATAAGGCCAAAGGAGAGACTGTGGTCGTTGAGGTAGCAGAATCGAAGATATGTTGCATCGTTTCTATAGCATCTATTTCGCTATCCGCGTAAACTAATCTAAATATACTTCGTTGTAAAGAGTTCGCTCGACTCCCTTAACTGTGAGCTTCAAGAGGCGTCACCTTTTTCACAACTCGTGCGGGCGTACCCATTGCGACACTCCATGCTGGAATATCCTTCGTTACCACAGAGCTGGCGGCGATGGTGCATCCCTGACCGATTGTGACACCTGGTAGAATCACAACATGGCCGCCTATCCAGCAGTCATCACCAATAGTAATAGGTTTGGCGTACTCAACATCGTCCCTGCGGCTCTGCACCTCAGTTTCGTGAGTGGCCGTTAGAATCGACACATTAGGTCCAAACATAACGCGATCGCCTATGGTGACCAAGGCGCAATCCAAAATGGTCAGATTGAAGTTAGAATAGAATCGATTCCCAAGTCGAATGTTGCATCCATAATCTACGGCAATAGATGGCTCGATGAACACACCCTCCCCAACATGGCCAATGAACTGCTTGAGCATGTTCGACCGAACTTCTGCTAAGGAATCAAAGTCCGCTTCTGGGTCGTCAGGGAAGTAGTTGTTGTACTTGTGCATCCACCTCCGCGCATTGAAGCGCGCTTTCATAAGCCCGGGTTCCTGAGCATTGTAGCTGAGTGATGACAGATCCGTTAACGCCATAGTTCCCGAAAGTGGTCTCACCCAAATCTTTTCATGGTCAAATAAAAGATGGTGATATCAGCTTATCAGCAGGGAAGCACACTCACAGCATCCCAGAGATCATCTTGTCGAATTCCTCTGATTTAGGGACATGAGCCAGGCTGGTAGCCTTTTCAAGCTCAACTGGATTCTTTTCTTGAGCAGCCATGATTTCTTGAGACCTTGCGTGCGGAAAGTTTGTCGTGAAACAATAGGGGGGATTGATCAATTTCACGTTCAATGAAAAGTGTACAACAATGGTGACCAAATACGCGCAATCTTTTTATTTACTGTCGGAGATTCTAACGGAACGAGTCTAGATGAGTTCTAATCAGGTATCTCCGATACCCAAAGTTGTGAACACGTCGATAAAAAAAAAGATTGTTCGTCGGCTTGGCCCACCGATTCGTTGGTGTCAGTAGCCTTTCAATAAATGCATATAAAGTGGTTTCAATCAACTCATCTGAGCACCGCCACATATCAGAGTGGCTTGGCAAGGAATTGATTCCACTTGTGAGAAATAAATGAAGACAAAGATGAAGACAGTATCACTTCTTCAAACGATTTAAGTAACTCAAAAGTTAGATACTTCTCGACACACTGAAGTATTTCCTGGTTAGTAATAACTAGTTGGTAAAGATGGTTATCCACTTCCTGTATGACCTTCGAATGAAAATAAGGTAGCTGATTGTTAAGGTAGCGGGGTATTTAGAAGTGGTAGAATCGGTATGGTCGCGTCAAAAAAAAACATGGAGAGAAGAGGTGGTGGTTGGAGCGGCATAGTGCATTACTTCCTGTCCATTCATTAATAATTTTGTATCGTTGAAAGCCGTGATCTCGGTAAGCACGCTGGCCTGTTCAAGGTGAGTAGCATTGCTAAAAAGAGTTGAATATTAACTAAGAAGTGACGAAAGTTCCATTAGCTACCTCCTATGTATAATAAATAATAAAAAGCTGTAATAATCCACTAATGATGTCGCTATGCGTTGCTAGGGGTTGCCCAACGTTGGAGGTTGCAAGCACCTATTGGGAGTGATAGTTCGGATACCTACTACAGCTGTTTCATATAGACTTTAAGAAGCTGTGGCCGACGTAGTGTTACATTAGACAAGACATAATCAGGATTAGACTCTGGTGAGAATCGTCAAGTTGAGGTCAAGGTTGTATAGATATCGGGATATAGTCGATGATCAATTCCAGGGGCTGAATGGCGTGCTTGTCCGCGCATGTGGTACTGTTCCACGATAATCAGAATAAGCAAATCAGTTTCCTGCACTTGGCGATCTGTGCGATAATAGCTTATCTATCTTCGGATCTACATATATCTATCACGCGTTCACCCGAAACTAAGGCGCGATTTGCTCGGTAAGGGTTTTCTGAAGTCTTTTCTAGGGTGCTACTCGACTACGATCAGCATGTGAAGAGTCTAGACAATAAATTCTCAATGCGCCTCACTTTGTCGATGACCTCCATGTTTGCTCACCTGTCTGATTGTTCATTATCTCGGTCAACATGGCGGATGTAACAGAAGCAGCTCCTCAGAGTGGTGGAGAGACTGAACAGAAACCTGTCCAAGGTACGTGGTAGAGCTTTCACAAACAAAGTTCCTCGCTAATAGGTTCTAGTTAAATGGTATCGATCAGTATTTTACAATGCTACAATTCTTGGACTCTGCAGTTTTGCTGCGCCAGGACTATGGGGAGCGATGAACTCTCTTGGAGCTGGTGGTTCCCAGTCACCTTATCTTGTTAATACTGGGAATGCACTCACATTCTGTCTTATGATTATATCTTGCTGGTTGACTAGCAGTATTGTCAAATATATTGGCATCACTGGGGCCCTATTCGTTGGCACCATTGGTTACGCCCCGTATAGCGCAGGACTTTACCTTAACAATCGTTATGGTGTTGAATGGCTTGTAATCGTTGGAGCAGCTTTCTGTGGTATCTCAGCTGGAATATTTTGGGCTGCGGAAACGGCTATAGCGATTGCTTATCCCGAGCCACGCAATCGAGGTAGAATGGTCGCTTACTGGTTGACCTGGACTCGAATCGGGCAAATCTTAGGAGGAGCTATAAACCTTGGGCTCAATGCTGACCGTAACCAGGCTGGCAAGGTCTCTTATACGGTATATATCGTATTTATTGCTCTTCAGTCAAGCGGAACGCTAGTGGCTTTACTGCTGAATCGACCATCGAAGGTTCAACGGCGGGACGGTACTCCTGTTCAGCTTATCATTTACGACAATCCTTGGCAAGAAATCAAGACCACAACCAAGACATTTCTCACCAAGAAATTTTTGTTAATTGTTTTATGGATAGGTCAGGGTGTCTACTCGGAAGCTGTCTTTTTCACCTATAACGCCCTGTGGTTTAGTGTGCGTGCAAGAGCTCTTGGGTCATTCTTATCCGGAATCGTGGCAGTTATATGTGGCAATTTGCTCGGGTTATGGCTAGACCAGCACCAGATATCTCTCAGAACAAGGTCGCGCCGAGCCTTTGCGGTTATTATGACATTGCAAGGTGCTTGGTGGTTGTGGCTTACAATCAACGTTACCGAGTATCGCCGAACTCAACCTGTCTTCGACTGGACCGATCCTGGGTTCGGGAGGGCGTTTGGTGTTTTCGTCTTACTCGTTTCTGGCTTCCAGCTTAACTATAATTTCTCATACTTCATAATTGGCCAGATATCTTCTAGCCCACAGGAGACGATTCGTCTCGCAGCGTTGCTTCGCGGAACGGAATCGGCTTGGCAAGCTGTCAGCTATGGGTTGAATGCAGTTCCCGTCATTGCAGCCGTTGGCGGTCCCTACATTAACTTTGGTTTATGGGGTGCTTCTTTACTACCAGCTTGGCTGGTGATTAAAGATTTTGGTGCAGATGGAGATAAATCCGATCTAGAGAGCCATGCCGAAATCCAGGGCGAGGATCTGCGAAAAGATGAGAGTTCAAACTGACACCACTGGTAATATTCACTAGACGGTAGTTAACTTAGGTGCTTGTTACTTCGATGTCCTCGATATGAATTCGGAATAGTAACTATGGTTAGCCAGCCAAGGTTTTGTTAGGCATGATGTAGCATACTATAGAAAAATACTTCTATTAGAATGGATATAGTTTCGTATCGATGGCCATTTTGGTAAGCACTCCGTGCTCGCCTTATAACTAGCTCTTATTCGGGTGTTTTAGTAGTCCGCGATTCGATGTAAGGGTCTCTGGGAAACTGATGTGATCATGGCCTCGCCTAACGCCATCGATGGACGCAACCTCGTGGCTATCTATCTCTCGATCTAAGGATAGTCTCGACTTTGATAGGTGGGGTGTACCGCGCACGTCATATTAGTCTCCAACTCCACCCAGAGGGCTGGAATGCATATAAGAGTGAGTGGGCAGTGTATAGATACTCGGATATACTGTTGGGACTTGAGACAATAAAGTATTGCTTTTCTTCCTGCTGCACACTAAGAAAATGTCGGCTGGACTCGAAGCTCTAAAGCACATATCCAAGGACTCTGGATTCCCAATCACCATCCATCCGCACTTTTCTGAGAAGATCAAAAATCATGTTCCACCAGAGCCCGTGAGGGAGGAAATATTCCCGGATAAGGACCGTGCAGCATTCGCCGACCCCGGGAAGAAAGCGCTGTTCTCGGTTGCTAAACCTGTTGACTTAACAGAATCCATCGGAACCCTATTGGAGAATGTACAGCTTTCCCAGCTAACCCCGCAGCAATTAGACGAACTTGCGTTACTTGTGAATGAGCGTGGGGTTGTTTTCTTCCGCAACCAAGATTTAACTACTGATGGGCAAGTCAAACTCTTTGAACATTACGGTACCCTGGATCGACATCCTGCCCAGAAGGATGTTAAACACGTCGTGATTCGAGGTAGTCGAGAGGACCACCGTGAAATTCTGAAGTATACACCCTGGCCTTCGGGAGAGTGGCATGCCGATACTTCATTTGAGGTGAACCCGCCTTCTTATTCTCTCCTTCGAATGGAAGAACATCCTCCCGTAGGAGGGGACACGGCCTGGGTCTCCGGTTATGGTCTCTATGACACGCTGAGCGACGCGATGAAGAGATTTGTTGAAGGCCTGCATGCGATACACACTTCAAGGCTGCAGTACGACACAATCTTGGACCTGTGGGGCGTTGGACCGAATCGGCCCCCTATCGACTCGCATCATCCGGCCGTTAGGACCCACCCGGTTACCGGACTGAAGGCGTTGAACATAAACACCGGGTTCGTCACCGGTTTTGCTGAACTTAAGAAGCACGAATCCGATAAGCTCCTCGACTTCTTCGCATACCACCTCCATTCAGCAGATGACCACACTGTCCGATGGAAGTGGGAAGTTGGCAGTGTCGCGATGTGGGACAACAGATGCGTTCTTCATCGGGTCATCCCCGGTTCCTATGAATCGCCTCGAAGGGGTATTCGTACGACGGTTTTCGGGGAGAAACGTAAGTACAACATTCCGGAATAACTAATGGTTCTCGATGAATTATGCTGACGATCCATAGCCTATTATGATCCAGCGAGTGAAGGGAGAGCTGAGAGGGAGAGACGTCTTAAGAAAGCGGCTGCTAGGGGGGCGCTTCAAGATCTGAATCCTAAAGAAAATCTTGCAAACACTCCTGCTTAATTTTCTTGAGAAACTTTTTTCTATTGATATTTAGGAAATAGCGAGTGAGTGGCGAGCGGGCTTTTTATTGTAGCTTGGTGGAACTACTAGTGAGGTAGCTTGCGGGGTTCCCTATTGAGATATATGTAAGACGGTTTCTGCAAAGTAATGCTTCAATATTTACATCTCATAGGATTATTAATATGATTAAGATAAAAGATGGGTTGAATGTTTCTGTGAACATATCTGCAGCTACATTAATCTAGGTGCTATTGTTCAAACGAGCGATTAGGCGATTGTTCGGTACATCAAGGTATTCGGGGGGTCAGTTTTGGAAGGCTACAGGTACTCAAAGTAACAAAACTTTAGATGCACTGACTGTCACATATGCAGCTAACATCATAGGTATATTTGGTTTAATATCCATAAATTCATAGTATGTAATCTAGTAACTATTCGCAATTGGACTTCTCTCCTGGTGCGATGCGATATTACAACGTCAGCTTACCTCTTGCATAAAGCTTGATTGAGTTTAGCTACCAAAATTTTGGCTCTTAGTAAGACTACGGTTTAAGTTGACATCTGTTGTGACATACATATACTTCATACAACTATGGTTGTAACCTCATTGGTCAATGGAAGTCAAGACCTATCGCTGACATCTCTTGCAATTGTTTAAGAAAACGCTGGCATTTACCGGCTCCATGTAAGACAAGTACATAGGCAATCTACCCAGGTAGCCAAGCTACTACCTTGGGGATATTTCTCGTATTTCTTCAAGTCTCTTTCAGTCTTCTATGAGCTCGTCCCGTATTGTCTTTATTAGTTGAAGCTGATGTTACACAAGAAGTGATGCAAGGCCGGATGAAACTATTTACAAGACTCTAATTAACCGGTCATGTACTACCTTAGCCTCCGACTAGAGGTTATTTATAGATGTCAGGGTCCAAATTCAATCAACAAGTGTATTCCAGTCTTCAGTCTCAAAGGAAGAGTATCCATTAGTTAAATACGATAGACTTAGGCTCCACCGGTCTCCGGTTGTCGGTCCGGCTGTCGGTGCTCAGAGATCTGGATGACACATTATTGATCCTGTTTGACGTGCGTGCTGTTGTTTATGATTGGATGGTTTAAGGTGATGGATGGCGCTCTTTTTAATTCCCTTTATCCAGTTCTACCAATACTTCCCAAGGGATTTTGCAGATATTCCCCGGAACCAAGCAAAGTTGAAAGGAGGGATGAATTATCCTCGGTCGTAAATCTTAGTCATTTCTCCATCAAAATGGCACTAACATATGCAAACCCCAGAAAATACTTCTGAAGCTAAAACGACGCCAAGAAGGTTTGGTCATAGTACGTGTAGCTGAAGAGATCGTGAGCTATGCACCATGTCGCATGTGCCCCCGATGTGCTACATAGTAGAGAAAGTCTCTCACCTGGAATTCCAAGAGGGTATATCCTAGTTGAATATCTGGTGTGTTCTTTAGTCGTACTATGTAGATGTGCAAATGATGTGAAGATGTTGTCGGCGCTTACACTTATAACGTTTGATACTGTTGGACCGTGGACTATTTCTTGACTACCTCCTAATTTAGTACGGAATACAATTGCCACATGCTGACAACTCGCAACGTGTTTTGCCATTCAAAAGACGATACAAACAAATAAAACTGTAAAAGTAGAAATCTGTTTGAATTCTTACATAACTTGATACTTATTAGTGTTTGTATTCGAGTTGAGCCTCTATCTAATGACGTATTTATTGGAACTAGCTAAAGCCGGAGCCCGGTTTATAGTGAGTCTAGCGGGCTTTGCCTGCTGGAACGTTACTGGAACGACCTAGACAAGTCCACTAAGGAGGCCAGGAGGCCCACTATGACTGGGAGTGAGTGGTCTGACAGGCCTAATTCCTAATCGCTAATCAGAAGGCCGCTTTCGCCGGTCTCCGCCATTTGCTATTTTCGCAATTTACTACCAGAGCCGAATTTCCCAACGTGAAATTCCCTCCAATCTTAACCACCAATATTCCGTGACTCTGATAGGTGTAACATGTCCACAATCCGTAATAACGCAATACCGCCATTTCGCACCCTGAAACCCTATTCTGTGAAGAAGCTAGCTATTCCTATTCCATTCTCATTACCAATTATCAACACTCATGTCCAGGTTCAGGTTCTGGGAGAATGGATCTGGAAGACATGAGCGTGCAGATGGTGGCCGCGGATACAGCAGCTGAGGTCGCAGCAGACGTTGCTGCGGCCGACCCTACGAACAGACATCCTAAAAAGTCAAGCCAGACCTGCATTCCATGTAGAGTGCGCAAAGTTCGTTGCGATGGCCGTCGCGATGTTTGTCAGAATTGTGAGCGATTGGGCTTCACATGCTCATTTCAAGATGCCGCCTCACCCAGCCAGGATTCCGAGGGTCTGACAAATTTCACCCTTCCACGAAGACGAGTTAGACTAGCTTGTGCCAACTGTCATTCCAGGAAAGCTAGATGTAGTGGTGAGACCCCAAAATGCGCAAGGTGTCAAGCCCAGGGCATCGAGTGCGTTTACAAACCAACGAAGCGATCTGGAGGCGTCAGCGGTGTCTCCCAGCAATCTCATCAGGGTGCTACTGATTCTGAGCTTGAGTCTGTCTCATCCGAGCCACCTGAGAAGCGAGTAATGATGAGTAAGGATACTCATGGTTCTCATCATGGTCCTCAAGGATCCGATAAGAATAGTTTCGAACCGAATGGCGCCTTGGCATGTCCAGCATCCAGCAATGAACCGTACGCATTTCAATAGCTCACCCCTTTCCCCTTGGGTATCTAAGTACAAACTAACAACCAATTTAGCTTTGTATTTCCGGATGAAGGTATCATACAGCGGACATTTAGTAATTTCTTTCGTCAAATTCATCATGTCCCTATCTTTTCGTTTCTTCATCGCGCTTCACTCATGCAACGATACCATGCCGGCATGATGGATAAAGCGCTACTTCTTGCTTTAGTCGGCATTACTTCATTAATGATAGACCTGGGTCCTGGTACTCGGGAATATGGGGCTAGGTGTATCGACGAATGCCAGAAAATGGTGCTCGAGGACCTCGAGAATCCTTCGACTATTAAGATACAGGCTCTCGTCCTTGTTATGAAACACCGCATGTTGTCGCGTAAATTCACCACCGCCTTTATGTTGGCAGCGACTGCAACTCGTTTTGCCTATGCTCTGCGCCTGAATTATGAGAATCCGAATTTATGTTTCTTAGCACGAGAATCAAGAAGGAGATTGATGTGGGCGCTTATGACTATCGACTCCGGTATTAACGGCGGTTGTTCGGATTTTACATTGATGCCGTCTGAATCCATGCACATTCAACTCCCTTGCACCGAGCGTAACTTCGAATTTGATCTGCCACAAGTAACCGAATACCTAAGGCCCGTTCCGACGCGGCCTTTCCCCGACGATGTCGGTTCGCTGGCGCTACATGTACGACTCCTATGGATGAGAAGCAGAGTCTTGTATTGCACCAAAAACGTATTAGGCATGCCCGAGTCTGAACTGGCGCAATTGCCAGAGCTAGTTAAGGTGCTATCAGACGAACTGGCTGGGTTCAACGATCATTTACCAGCCTCTTTCAAGTTCTCCGAAAGCAACCTCCAATTGCGAGCATATTCCCCACGACTATGTGTTTATATCATGATACACGTCTGGTGGCGACAGTGCTACTGCGATCTCTACCGAATGTTCCTCGTGGGACTTAAAGAAGCATTGCCGCAGTCAGGACTGAATCGACTAGATCCTCAGTTCGTGTCATATTGCGTGCGTCAATGTTATGAGCACGCTTTAGCCATGGCAGAGATTTTCAAGTTGGTCTTGTCTCTCGACGGTGGTCTACCCGTTACAGATCTTGATCTCCCTGGTTGCGCTTACCAATGTGCTCGGATCATTTACTTTGTGCATCAGACGAATCAAGGGGAGATCACTTTGACACCAAACCAGGTACACGAACTTGGAACAAGATGTCTAACAATTGCCAAGTCAATGGATCACGTCCCGGCTGGGGCCGCTATCGTAAGTCACCGCAATCCAGAGCATCTTATGACTGTTTACTCAACACATACGTAATTTTAGGTTGCCGATCTCGAAAAACTGATTGCTCGTGGTTTTACCACGAATGCCGCACCAAATCATCCAGCAAGCCCAAGTACTAATGCCCCTAATATTATATCACAACATGTTTTACCGCGTCATAACCCGGTTCAACAGATGCAAGTGATGGATGAAAACGGGTTTGCTAATATTCCTATAATGTCTCCCTCAGCTCACATAACATCGCCGCAGGGCAGTTCAATGTCGACACCGATGCAACACTCAACTCCCCGTCCGCCACAACAACATACCCGTGGATCTCCACTCCCAGGAACGCCGATTGGAGATTTCAGTTTGGCGAAGTCGAATTTGCCGCCCGTAATGCCACCAGATGGAGTAGACAATAATAATGCTTTTGAAGGTGCGATGGATGGTTTCGACTTCAACCTCGAATCGTTCGGAAATAACGGCCTCGAGTCCACGTCATGGCTTTCAAGCGAATGGCTTAACAACGAATACTCACAAACGACCGTTTGAACCTTTTAAACAGATTGCCATATCTACTAATTAGATAACGGTAACTACGTTGCCAATCTCACCAGCTTGGCTTGGCACTTTAATCATTACTACCACCTGGAATTAGCCAAAGGGGCTAATACGAGAAGACTACGATATTCCCCAAGAAATCCGGCATCGCCATGCCAGTCCCCCGTGGAGTCGCCAAGCCTGTCTCGAATGCGAAGGCTCCTTCACAAGTACTACGGGCAGAGTGAATCCTTAGTACCGGGGACTATTTTATTTACCGATAGAAGTGCGTCCCGGGTTATTGATATAGGATAGTTCTCATGGAGGCCATGGTACTGGCAGGCTTCTGACCTTGTGTCCTGGAATTCCGTCGATATTGCGTGTTAGCCGCATATCGAGGAACCAATTTAGCTCTGGATTGGTTGCCCTATACCCTACGGTACTCTTCTAGGATTCAGTTTTAAGCATTGTCTTGGCGAGAAGACGACGCGTTCTAGACCTTTCGTCACCAGATGGCCAGGAGTTTATTGCCGCATATGCGAGATACGACCTCAAGACAATTCGAGCTCCTGACTACTGGGGTCCTATACGGATTCATAAATCCTGCTTGAATCGGGCAATTCTAATTACTGTTGTGAGGCGAATACGTACTTTACGACCAGGTGGTGATTACCGACTCTATCAGGCTTAGCGTTGGGAATTACCCGGCAGCTTCTGGTGCGTATCTAAATGTTATACGAACTATTAAAGCAAAGCACGGAAGCGGAACGTCGGTTGGTCGACAGTGCAGCTTCAACAGTCTAAGGTTCTCAGGGCTATTTCATAGGATGTTCCGACCCTAACGATTCAAGAAAGACCGAGAGGGGGATACTCGAGAGAGGTGGTTTGATGGAATACTTATCCGATAGCGAGGTACGTAATTACGATAATAGTTTAAGTTGAATTTATCCCCATTGTTACACGAGAAATCCTGTTGTAGTTTAAACAGGAAGTCTATTAACGCTGGTAGCTTGAGTTAGATATCTGAAGGTGTACAACGCATCTAACTCGACGTATTCTTGGGTGTAATATTCATGTTCAATATGGAGGAATACCACTATATTATATGTTAACCGTCCCGTTTTCGTGAATATAATCATTCAAGTCATTTGAGATAGACGAACTTACATAAGTACCTTTTAGCCGTATATACCTCTTCGATTGTATTATTATTATATTAGGTACTGGAATAGTTTATGGAAAACAAACCAAACTTACATGTAGTGTCCGGAGTTGTTTAGAGATATCACCAAGTACCTTGGTACTTTACATATGTACCTAGGTACCCATGTATTTCAGAGTGGGCCCGAGCATTAGGTTCTGCCGAGTTTCCCCGCCAAAACTTTTCAGAGCCCCACGCTTTTGCCCACCACGAATTTCACCAGACGAAATCGCAACCCCACCATCTTCCGAATGCGCGATACAATTCGTGATACAATTCGTGATAGACATGATATGCATATCATTCCAGTCGTATACCGATAAGATGGCAACAACGGAAATTCAACAAGCGGTAGAACCCGTCAATACAGAAAATACGCAATCAGTGCCAGCAGTACCGACAGACGTAGAAGCTACACCATCAAAACCTATCCATTCGCTTGTCCTTGACACGGGCCCTCTAATCAAGAACGATCCTCCCGTCAGTACCCTCATAGCTCAAGCCCACGAATTATACACGCTGCCCTCGGTAATTTCAGAAATTCGAGATGCTGCGACGAGGACGCGGGTTGAAACAACCTTACTTCCTTTCATCAAGCTGCGCAGCCCTCGCCCTGGGAGCATCAAATTTGTTACCGACTTCGCGCGACGAACAGGCGACCTTGAGGTTCTAAGTAGACCCGATTTACACCTTATCGCATTAACGTATGAGCTGGAATGCGAAAGAAACGGCGGCGATTGGCGACTAAGGAAAACTCCTGGACAAAAGGGTTTGAATGGAAAGGCGCCTTCTCAACAAAAAGAAGGCGACGCTACGGGACAAAACGATAGCGCAAATGTTGAAAATAAGAAGGAAGATGTTGAAAGCCAAAATGAAGGAGGTCAGGCTCAATTAGAAGCAGAAAAGGTGGACGAGAATGTTGGTGACAAATCCGAGACACGTGAACAGCCGACTGTTCAACAAGAGACAGTCACTCAAGCCCTCGATTCTCTCAGCTTAGAACCTTCCGCTTTACCTATAGTTGATACTATATCAGAAAATGCGGCAACATCAGAAGCCACCCCCGCCGAACAGCAAGAGGACGATGACGATGATGACGGAGAGGGCTGGATCACACCGTCGAATCTAAAGAAACACCAGGCCAAAGACCAGCTCTCAGCACCAGAGCAGCCGATGCAGAAGTTCTTACAAGTAGCACTTCTCACATCAGATTATGCGATGCAAAATGTAGCGCTAAGGGTGAATTTGAATCTGGTATCGCCCAGCCTAGCGCGCATCACGCGTGTTAAGACGTGGGTGCTACGGTGTCATGGTTGCTTCGCGATTTCTCGGAATATGGAAAAGCAGTTCTGCCCGAAATGCGGGCAACCTACGTTAACGCGTGTGAGCTGCTCGACGAATACAGCAGGAGAGTTCACAGTACACCTCAAGCGCAATTTTCAATGGAACAACCGTGGCAACGTGTATAGCGTGCCGAAGCCGGTGCACGGCTCCGCGAATGGAAAAGCACGTGGTCCGGGAGGTGGCAAGGGAGGCTGGGGAAGAGAACTTATCTTCGCCGAGGACCAGAAGGAATATCTGAAGAAATCTACTGAACAAAAGAAAACAAGGCAGAGAGATATTATGGATGAGGATTACCTTCCAAGCATCCTAACTGGAGACAGGAGTGGAGGAGGACCTGGCAGAATACGTGTTGGTGCTGGAAGAAATGTGAATTCGCGGAAGAGATAGACAGAAAGGATTGTCATACGTAAAAGGCATATGGGTGTTACAGGGGCTCGGTATTTGAAACGGGTTAAATGGCATGGCATATTATACGGGACCTCATACTTCAGAAGCAGTTCATGGAGCAAGAAAACAGTTCATTAAAGCAAGATTCCTTAACTATCGTACCTGATGTCCTTCTCACACCCCCCTATCGAAATAGGTCAAGTGCTTAGGTCTCCTATTCGTTCATAAGCCAAATACCCCATCAAATACGAAATTGGGCTATGATTTTCGTATCCAGAAGCATCGACAGGTATAATAGAATTTGGAAAGTCTGCTCATCACCCATACACAAAAAAGGTATCAGGTAGATGGTCTTGTCGTAGGTATTTTATAATCCCGAAAGCCAATTGTCTTTCTTCCTGACTCGCACGCCATGAACGCCAGTCCCATACAGGACAATATTTGCAACCTTTAATAGCCGAACCGAATGCTTCAGATCTCAGTTTGCCGATTTTGTTAATATTTTATCCGCAGTACTGTTGAGTGCTTCACCGCGAGTTCTCGGCGACCTTGTTCTCTATCATAGAAATATTCGTTAGTCAATATGTTCTTTATTTTCCCCTTCGGCTCGCTCTAATCCATATACATCCATATTATTGTAAAGACATATATGAGCTTAAAATAGGTATCCGTAGGGGGCCAAGTAAGACTTACTCTGCTGTGTCAATAGCAGGCCGAAGCGCCTCTTAAGGGTGACGCGCTGGCGCGACCACTTGTCGTCGGGGGAGAATCGTGCCGGGTGCGCCGACTTGGTGACCTCGCCGTGTAGAACCTTCTTCAGGGTGTAGATGCGCTTGCCGCTCTCGTCCATGGTGTACATAAGATGCATCTTGAGGGTTTTGTATTTTCTTTCCCTCTTCTTTTCTTTTTTTATAACTTGATTCGGTCCCCGTTTGGCCCTCGAAATGGATAGTCGAAGTCGCTTAAGCTTCGAGCAAAGTTGTAAACAAGTTGATTTATGACAGACGTAGTTGTGCAAGAAGGTACACGGGACTTGCGTCGGTATGTTTTTGCCTGCGAGTGTTATTCGATGTGGTTGTCGAATTATGGGATCTGATGGAGAGAATTGAAGCTGCAAGATTATTTTTTTCCAACCTTCAATTGTTGCATGGATTAAAGTGGAACTTGTTTTAGTCCCAGTTCTTATCGATAGCGCAGATAGTCCGGATAGTGCAGACAGCCGAGGCCTAGTCTACCTAAACACCACGAACCGACGAGAAATCGAAGTGAAGAACATAGGACGTGAATCGTTTCTTCAACTAGATGATAGGCATGTTCTTTATAGCTTTTCTAAGTTTTAATGTATTTCAATCCCGTATCCATATCAACCCTTCGGTCGCCCCGTTATAGATAGAATACACTTATAAGTCAGGCGGTTGGAACGGCATTGAAACTTGCAGTTACCTACGACTCATGTAATTACCTATGATGTGCCTTGGTCTTAGTGTGTATATCTTGAGTTTAAGCTTCTATAAAATGGCATTTTTACAAACTTAAACCTTCAATTCCCACAAACATCGCATATGGTTGGTAATACGTTGCTCAATTTGCATGATTTGAAACTGCCGAAAAGTCTTGGCTTCATTCTGTTATTAGCCAACGTGCAACCTTATAATGTATCCATCCCTATCTGTTGGTATCTACCTAGAGTTTCCATATCCATTATATACGAGCCAACGCCATGAATTTCCACCCCCCCAAAACATCAATCTACCCTACCCATTGCTTCTCCGGATCCAACCCTCTAACCAGATTTTTCAAATTCAATCGCGTACTATATAGTATATTTTCCGTGAATCCCACCTCTCGCACCTCTTCGTTTTCATCGCCTTTATTAATGTCCGAGTCGCCGCTAATCTTGCCCTTTGGCCTGTGATGGACGAACAGACTTGGCACTATACTCACACACCTCATACCGTTGATTCGCAACCGACAAAGATCGCTAAGGTGGTTATCAAAGGGCTTATGTTGTCCCTCAAGTCCCATATACTGTAACGCTTTTTGCGCCCCGGACGCGCTCAATGCGTATGCGAAACTACACACGTTATCACCGGGCACATATACTATGCGTGTATGTGCGGGATAGTTATCCCAACTAAAGGAGCCATTGCCCAGAATGTGCCTCGGTGATGGCATAGTTGGGTCGTCATGAATGAAGATCTTACGAGGGTCGCGCTGTTCAATCGGTATCTGGAGGTCTTCGGGGAGGTCTTCGTCAAATGTTGTTACACATGAGCCTAACCACAACATATCCCAGTTCTGGCCGTATGGGCTTGGCGGTTCGAGTGTCTGGTTTTGGTGGAATCCATTTTGCAAGGAACGGGCCGCCGCCGCGAATTGGGCTAATTGCCATTTAATATTCACGTCCCAGTCCATGTCATCTTCTACAATCAATGCCGACGAGATTCCACCATCAACCATGTGTCGCATCGCGTTTATGTGACCGCGCCAGGATCCTAGGTTGCTATCACGCATCGTCTCGCGATCCCATCCCTAGAGGCGAGCTCCGTTAGTCTCCTTGTAGCGGGCGTTAATTGAAGAGGTTGGCTTTACAAAAGGCAGGGCTTTGTCTGGAATAGTATCGCCAACAACACCGTCGATCCAACTCAGCTTAAACCCCGTGAGCGAGGACATCAGTGTCAACGCATCGCGCTTATCTGAACGTCCGGGGAGGCCTATGACGAAGACCCTGTCGAACTTCGGGATATCCAATCGTTAGTCATCCAATATTCTCCGTATCGGCCGGGACAAAACTTACGCCAAGCGTTTTATTGAATACATCTGATTCGCCTCGGCTCGCCGGCGATGAGGTCCATTTCGCGCGATTCAGATTCGAGCCCCATTCATCGCGCGCGAACCCGGAACCCAAGTATGTGAGGAGAATGCAAGCAAAAAGCACCGTGCCCAGCACCAGGCTGGTACTAGGCCGCCCCCTAATCATGGCCAATGTCTGATTAATATAAGACAGAAGCTGTTCAGCAGGATTTCATCACCAAGAACCAAGACCTATAAAAAGGGATACCAAGTTAGAAGATCAGTCGGAACTTTATTGATTCCTTTGTTCCGGGTATAGATTGGAGGAAAGGCTCCAGCTTGCTAACAAATTCCAGGTTTAACTAATTAGGATGCTTTCATCGAAAACCAGAGTCTAGGCCTTTTAAGATCCAGAGGGAAGTTTCAGGTAAGATATGACATCAGATACGACACCTAAAGGCAGGCTACCTGAATTCACAGCGGCCGCATATCGCAAATATGCCATAGGATTGCAAAATGGAACGATAAGAAGTCTCTTATTCGCAACGCCAGTACATCCGCATCTTATAGTTTGACCAATCAACAACCACTTAGCCTTCGCGGGACGCGCCCGACTAGTTTATAAGAGGTTCCCTAAATTAGCGTAAGAGAGCTAGGGTTACGCAAAGGTCGCCTACGCAGAGTATCATTTCTTTGCAGTCAATCACCAAGTTCGTCACAAGATATAATATCGCCTACCATCTCATCACCGTTCGACCAGTTCGTAATTCGGCCAAATGCGTATACAGTTAAATTACGTAAAACAATTATATGTGGTTTCTTATGCGTACGATTATTATCACCTCGTATCGCCAGCTTTTCTAATCAGTTCGCGTTCGATCAATCATGGATCTCCGCCATGTACGAAGTTTCTTCCTGTGACAAACACGGATCCTCTCTTTGAGCCAGAAAATGCGACCCAAAATGCAATCCATTTTTGGTCGAGCGCAACAATTACTTAGAACGGGAAATTTATCAGCTCACGAGGTGCGAATGAAGATATTAGGCGAGTCAAAATAATGTACGCAGCTCTTATTTTCGCAGCGGGGAGAACAGCTTTAAATAGGTAGGTACCTAGTCAACAGTATAGTCGCTTTTCGCTTAGGGTACGCTCATCAATTCCACGCTTCGTATATACCAAACTCTTCCATCAATATATTCACAACATCCAGGTGAAACACATTCACCATACGTTGGTCTTCTTTTACCACTCCTGAATCCGGGTATTGGCCCGACATGTGAATTGCGAAAGTATTAAAAGCGTTCTGCTAAACGTTTCCATGGCTATGCCTTGATTGTCGGTTTTTGGGATGAAGTCCATAGGATGTGACTCTTGCCTTCCATCAATCCATGACGTGGGACTTATGCCTTGATGGTTATATAGTTGTCTTCGTTACGAGCCCAATGTAGGTGGGATCTAGAGCAGCGGACGACCTGAACAGGACGACCTGAACAGGACGGCCCATGAACTATGTCGAGATTAATTTATTAGCCTTTATCGGTTAGTAACTTCTATGCGATAGTTTGCTTTCAGGAACAACCAATTGGCCAACAAGTAAGCTGACTGGAGAAGCCTAGGCGAAGAAGTTTTACAATGCCAGCCGAGCAAACAATTTGAGTGTCAAGACTTATAATAGATCGCTCTTGGCAATGAAACCCAGCGCTGACATAGCATTGAACATTTCTACACACGCCTTTACCTTCAAGTCTAAAGGGGGTAGTGCTACTTAAGGTATTCACGCCGGTAATCAAAAGCCCGTTCCTTACGATACTCACTTTAATCATCATGAGAAAATCTCTTCAGCATCTCCTACCTATCGCGCATGTAGTAAGCATGCTTTTCGTGTTATGGAAAGGATTATCAGTCTACACCAACTCGCCCTGTCCTATCCACGTCGTCGTCTCGGATTCGATGGCTCCAGCCTTCAAACGTGGCGATATCATCATCATATCCAACGTGGAGAACGAAATCCAGATAGGAGACATTCCTGTTGTCTGGTTCTCTAAAGCACCTTTACCCATGGTTCACAGAGCAATCAAAATCGTTTGGGGAACGAGGCCAGGAAACAATGAGACTGAGTAAGAAAAGCCAACAATTATCCTATAAACTCGGATCAATCTAGCAGTAGGCGCTAAACCACAGCATATTGTAGGCAGTTGATCCTAACCAAGGGCGATAACAATGAGATGGATGATGTTGCATTATATCCCGGTATTCGGAAGTACGTTTACAGAGAGGAGGTAATTGGCGTTGTTCGAGGCTTTGTGCCCTACCTGGGGTGGATAACTATATTGCTAAACGAAACGCCATACTTGAAAGTTGGCCTTCTCGCCGGTTTGGCCTTTATTAGTGTCTTCACATGAGTAAACTAGATACTTAGGAGATGGCATATTTGATTGCAAAATCTAATCGTTTGACCGAAACATATTTTTTCTACCTGCCTGTTGCAAAATTCACTTGGTTATTGAAGCTAGTAATAACGCGTGTATCTTTGGATATACGAGTCGCGGAGTGGACCACATGAAGAATGCCAAAACCCATAGAAACCCAAGCAACTTCCTTAATACATGAAATGCCCTCCCTTGAGACTCCACGCGGCGCAGCAGGTATGCCGGCTGTTTAGTCGACCAGCACTTTGAAACAATTATCTCAAAGCACACGGCCAAAAAGTTAAACCAGAAGAATAGGACGTCTCTTTCTAGGGCAGAATCCCCTATGCTCCGCCCAACGAGAGCATGTGCAACGCCCGACATGGTAAAGATGGAAAAGGCGACGAATATCTTTTTCACCGAAATTGGCAGCCATGAGAGGAGCTTTTGGTCGACAATGACACGAGCCCAGACCCCCGCCGAGGTGAAAAGTCTATGCCAGAATCTCCCCCAGAATTGTCTCAGAGAGTAAGCCTCAAGGGGGCTGCCGAAAAGTGGTGGCCACTCGTGAAGCTCGTCGACGCGAAGAATTGCCACGAACAGGACACCCACTAGCGCATGGCTAATCTCAAGCTGAGAAACGGAGTCGAATATCCAAATTGTCGAGATAAAAGCTCGTATACCAAGATCATGGAGAGATACAGTGTCATATATCAGACGTCTTATTATGGGTTCGCGAGCCGGCGAGAAGTCTTCTAATGTGCATGTTGAGAATATAGGGGTCATGACGAAACCAAGGCCTATCTTGATTGCGACAAAAAACGCCGCCTTTAAGAGACGGTATAATGTAAACTGCACCAATCTAGAGTTCGAGACGGGTGGTATCTTTGAGTACTTTTCTAGATTTATTGGAAGCATCCGGGGATTATTGTAGATCTTGTAGGCCGTCGCTAAGTTCCAGTTTAGGGACCCGTCGGCCTTGACTTCGATTTTGAGGGGTTCCTTCCGGGTATGGAAAATCAATGGGCTGCAAAGAAATGTAATTATTACCAGCATGCCGAACTGGTAACCGAACCCAGGAATCCAGTCAAGCTGGCGGATGTCTTGCATCGACGCTGCTAGTACAGCCCATATTAAGGGCAGAATGGCATCTCGACGGTTTGCTGGGAGATAGAGGCCCATGAATATGAGCGCCACAGCAGAGGCATAGAGAATCAGGGGTTGGACAGTCGTAGTAGCTGAAAATGAAGTCATGGTGAAAACATTCATGATCGTGATATCTTCGTTTAGAAGAAGATCCTGAATACTTCGCAATTGAGATGTTGTCCGTTAAGAACCTGGCGCAGCTCTCCAAAGTAAAGTGACCCCCAGCATTAGACTACTCAGAACATGAAAATGGAGTCAAGAATCCCTACACCCATCCATCATCTCAGCCACTACGTTTAACTCCTCTCGGTCTCCTTGTCATTCTCACTATAAGCCAAGTCCTACAGCTAGCGTAATATGCTTCGAGTATAAAAGTTTATGGCCGAGCATCACAATAGGCTATTAGATTAAAAGGAGACATTATCAACTAAGTTGATTTGCTTTATCAGGAGCTCATAATATCTTATAAATTAAGCATAGTATAATGACTGCCGAGATTTACATCTTACATAAGTTGCTGATTATGGTAATTTAAATATGGAAGTAAATTAGCGAAGCCCAATAGGCGCTTTTTTTCTATAACATAAGGCGATATGCTGTCATCAATTATATTACATAACGGTAGAGCTAACCATCATCTTGTACGGTGATGCTGAAGAAGACAGAGCTGTCTGTCACGCATGCGACTGCTGACGAGATCTAATTGATCAGTTATATTACCACCTTACTATTACCTCTCTGAAGACGAGTTTTTGGGGAAAAGCAAAACGGCTGGACAATGCGCTTCGAATTCAGTAAAGTTGGATACCTCCTAGCTACTAGGGATACCAACTCGAGGAAGCTACTTCGAGAAAATTTCTATGCAACTAATCAATCTAGGATATGTTTCCGCAGGTTGACATTCAGATCTAGTCTGCTGACCTTGAGACACCACAACCTTCTCAGTTGACTAGTTGCCAAGGATTCTGGCTGAAAGGTCTAGGCCAAAGCACAATTATGCCTAGTGCTTAGCATCTTACTCCTCTTGAGCTCAACAAGCATTTATACCAAGCAGTCAGTTCAGATACTTTTCCTTGGCGCCTATCGGCTCAAGATACGGCACTCTCAGTTTCATTTCCCTCATCTTGCTTTGGTAACGGTAACGAATCAGCCCTTGTAACTGCATACCATTGGTAAATGCAGAGGGTGTTCTACACAACTAGTTTCCATATCGTGGAGCCAGGGAATAGGATTACAACAGCACCTTACGATATCATGACACCTCACGAGACTACTCTGACTGGTTCCTTTACTGAAGCCGACTACATGAGTGCGGTGGAAGCGATCAAGGCTCGAAGACATACAAGGTTTCCCTAAAAATAAGAAGTTTACAACTAAGCTTCAGTCAGCAAAGACGGTATCGTTCTAGGTGCAAAGGGTGAGGTCGTAGAAAGCCTCTATCGATAAAGGAGGATGGCATTTGCTATGAAGTGGCATTACGAAATGAACATAGGTAGCGTGAACCTCTACAAAAGACTTGCGTATAAATATAAGAATCTTTTCAGCCCAGTCAAAAACAAGCATAATAGACATCAACATCCCAACACTAAGATAAATCAGTCATATAATTCCTTGCCCCTCTTGCATCTCTTTCCTAGTAATAGCCTCTCCACTTCGAACATCTTAACAATGCGCTACCAAGCTGCTGCCGCTACCGCTGTTCTTGCCGGTTTCAGTTTCCTCCAGAGCTGCCCTGCTCCTGTCTGGCATTTGGTACCTGCCATCGCCGGTATAGTTGTTCAAGTCCTTGAAATCATCGTCAAAGAGATTGACAAGCGGGACGTTGTTGGCGAGGACGACTTCGCCATCGAAGCCAAGATCCAGCTCAACAACGAGCTCTACAACCGGGGAAAGTACTGCATGGATGTACCCAAGGGCGTCCCTGAGAATGTTATTGAGAACTGCTGCAATGCTCTGAGGGGTGCACACATTAAAGTTACCGGAGAAAACCCCAAGTCTGGTAAGTTAACTCTTTCTGCTAAGCTTGGTAGAATGGATCGGACTGATTATTATTATCTCCCCAGGAATCAAGATTACGGGTATCCCTTACCCTTGCATCTCTGCTGCCCCCTGGTTCGATGGGGTTGGATCCGTCCCGTTCGCTTGCGGCGACGACTGCCTGCAGTACGCAGACCTGACCAATGATGAGTACACGCAGGTGCGCAAGGCATTCTTAAACAAGGCACACAAATAAAAATGGAGTGTTGCGATAGAGAAAAACATAGCAACACGATCTCACAAATCAGAGATGTGCATGCTGAAGAATTGACGAGGGGCAGTAACTTTACTATGTTGAGTTCTTTTGTATTTCCTGACTTGGATATTACTATGTATTAAGAGTTAACTGCAAATATAAAACAAACATCTCTCGGCCGAGCCAATAAGATCCTGAATAATGGTTGTGCACGGTACATTTAGGATATGGAATGCGTGTTGCTTGAGTGTCTAAAACCCTCTGTATACGCGAAATCATTCAACTTATTCTGTATCTGACCTTATTTAAAAGGATCTCGTGAACCGCTTGAAAAGAGGTAATTTGAGTGTCTAGTAATAAAAGGTGATATAAATGCATTGCATCCATTGAAGGTATTTCAAGGACCGAAACTTGCAGGACGGGTAACCTTGAAAATAAGTCTTGCTTTGAAGTTGTACGATAGCCAATAATAGTCTATGACGTTGTGGTTGCGAAAGGCCAAGAATGATTATCTAAAAGTGGCTTGTCAACTAACAACTCAATTCTTCGGAATCATCCAACTTCAAGATCGTTTACCTCTTACTTATTCGATTAAAATTCAAATATTTAATATTTCATTATGTATATCCCATCAGCGCAAAGTGTTCTGACAGCAGGACTGGCTCTTACCGGAACTCTCAGAGAGCGTATGGCTACCGTCTTATTCTCAGTTTCGTTCAATTCCTTTCAAATTCGGTGAATGATTCATCACTCTTACTAACGAACCTCGTTGAATATAGCACGCACCGTAGCTGAGGGATCAGTCATGGACTACGCGGTCGAGAAATGCAAAGACACTGAAGGCAATACTAGATGCACGAAGCCATTCCTCGTCACTAAGTCAACATGCTATCAGCTAGAATGGAGCACAGAAGGGACACTCACCCATACTACCGCAGAAGTTCGTGATGTCAAGTCTGGCGAGCTAGTTTTCTATCGTGATACCAACGGCGACTGGACACCGGAAAAGGGAGAGGTAAGTTAGCCATCTTTCATAAATGATTATATTAAGATTGCAAGTGAGTGACTTGGTTGCTAATGATATTGGCTATTCGTAAAGCTCGTTTACCTCGATTTTAAACCCAAGATTCCAGCAACAGGAAACCAGACTGTCGATTATGTGGTTAGAACTTGTGAATAAATGGGGATAGCGATGATGACCCTTGCCTACCATGTTAAGAAAATATGGGAAAATGGAGGATTATTTCTGAGCTTCGAGGAATATACGAGGTATTACCTATGATCTGTATCAATATGTATTCTACTTAGTAAAAAGACACAGCTTGAACTTATCATATTATCACAGCATCGAAAAAGGGGCAGATTTTGGCGCCCAATACCTCATGACATGGCTGGGCAACTAGATTAGATACGAGACGTCACTAACAAGTCGAATGATACTGTAATAATGAAATATGCTAGATATAAACCAACATTTCGCTCATAAAACTCGTACTTGGTTCCATTGGCCGTTATAATACAATCATAATTCATTTCCAAACAGAACGAGGAACTTGTTCCGTTTCCGATGCATCCAAACCTCGGACTTTAATTTTTGAAGGCCCTGGTTGAGGGTCAACCCAATCAAGGTCTTCCGTCCAGATACCAGCCTTAGTATAGTCACCACTCGTCGTACCCGACATAAAACCAAATCGAAAGTATTCGTTGTAACTTGAACCGTTCTCACGAGTCCAGACGAAATGATCTGAGCCTTCATCATCGAAGAAGCCGCGGTATCGTTCGACATCATTGACTAGCACACTGATGCCATCGTATCGCAATCCTGGCGGAGGTTGCCACCGGAACGTGATCGTCGAAAGAGTAGTGTTAATAATGGGAGCAAGAATAACAGGTAGAGGGGAACCAAGTTGAGCATCGCCCTGCAAAGCTACCGATGTCTGTAGAATGGAGTCGAATCCCCAGCGAGCTATACCGTTGATGAACAACCCTATCAAAATACCTTGGTAGAGCAGAGATGGCCTTGTTTGTATGCTAGTACCTGGTACCAGGAGTAGTGCTAAAACGTAGTGATGAATGCGCAAGCTGAGATTGGGTAATACGAGGCATATGATAATACCCAGAATGAACAACGCGTACAACTTAAGGTACCGTATCAATCTTCCTTCTTGTCGGAAGCACCAGACTTGACCAACAGCGATGAAAAATAGTACAATAACAATGATAGCGAGAGCTGCCTTGGCGCCAGGTTGCTGCTCAAGATCATGCCCTGTCAGGCGTTGGATAGGTATAAAGTCGAACGTGTAATTTGTCAGTGCTCCGACCCAGCAGCCGCCAAGCCACAAAACGGTCTTTTCAATCTGGGCCGTTAGACCTCGCAAAGTCCGTCGCACACCCATTTTATCATAAAATACCCAAGCGCAGAACATGGCAGGCAGAAACTTGCCCAAAATGTTAGAGAAAAGTCCGGGAATAGAGCTGTAGGATGGCGGGTCGGAAGCCATACCCACTTGCCAAAATATGCCAACGAAGATTGTGAAGAAAAAGACGGACGGTGAAGCAGTGAACAATGATAAAACGGAGCTAAATACTACAGACACCGCCAGTAGTGACCACCTGACATCTCTGGCCTTGCATTCGATTCCCGGTTCAAACGTAATGGACAGCGGGAAATACGAATCGAAGGCAACGCTATTGATGCCATGTCTATTCGTACTGATGAAGTTTTGCTGCTGTCCTATTAGATTGACGACGCCACAGCCACCGTGAGAGTCGGAGATAAGACCAGCATGGATAGCAGATCCGCAAATAAAAGAATCACCTCGGTAGACTGGATTCTCTTCGTTGGTAGGATTCGGCGGTCCACCAACGACCAACGGTGTGTAAACTACTTCCTGGCTTCCTACAGCTCGAGGGTTGAGGACTCGATAGCTGGCGCAGTTGGAGGGACAGCGAAAGGCGAAGCCACTGCCATTGAATGGCCTGCAGTTCATACCATCAAGACCACAGTCATTGTTCCGGCTCCAGTATGAGACACCGCACCCTATATCCATAGGTGTGCCATAAGTCGCAACTTCTGACGCAACCTGACCCCGCCACATAACGATTGCGAAGGTAATAATCCATACGGCGACATATCCCATATATAGCAAGATTTGGTGCTGCTTGTTAGGAAGGAATTTGTCGAGTAGATGAAGCGGCGCCTCTTGGACGGTAGGGAAAAGTGGTTCGATCCTCCAGACCTTAGGGTTCTGCGGACCTTTCATCCATCTAAAGGCGGCTTTCCCATACTTTCGGACGGGATATGGAACCCATTTAAAATTCTTCCAAGCTCCTTGGTCCTGCATAAAGCGCGGGGTCGGGGGGTCGTCGTCTTCGTTGAACTCGAGGTGTTGCGGGCCGATGAGCGGATCGTCCGGATGTGCCGGTGAAGCGTTATGCGGCCGTTGCTGTTCAATGTCAGGAGAGACTGAACGAGGTTCTAACTGGTTGCTACTCATGATATAAAACTATTGAAGGCGTCACGGAGTCTATTAGTGACCTAAAGATCCATACCCAGTGTTGTATAGAGAGAAAGAGATTGTATAGCAAGCTGGCTTACACTGAACGGTAGGGATATAATACAGCAAAAAAAAACCAGGAAGAACCAGGTAACCAAAAGGTTACGAAAGAAGCCGAGGTCTAAAAGTATAACTGAACAAGCGTTATGAGATACATGAGATAAAATATCGAACACGATACAGTAGACGATATAGTAGGTTGCTAGACCGAGAGCCTGCTCAGCCTTTTTAGAAAGTTGTCGTTTGCGTAGCAGAGCAGTTGGCAAGTTGATAAGTTGATAAGTTGGCAAAGGAATGGAAGATTGATTGGAATCAGCGCTGAGAACGCGAAACGAACAGGGCCGCGCAAAGGAAGTGGCTTAAAGACGGGACCCAGCCCATTGGGCAGGTGGGTTAGTGATCGATAACGATTGGGTATTAGTCGCTTCCTCGAAAGAAACAGGTGGATCTTGTGCGGGCCGTCTTTGCCAAGCAATCCAATCGGAATGTGACTTCACCAAGTTCTAGGCTGTTATCGATACGGTACCTACATTGCGATAACCAGTCATGCCCAGCCCGGCAGGCTCGAAAATTAATGGCCGGGTCTTGGCATTTCACTTTAAAATATTTGACACTTGCAACAACCGCGAAAGAAAATTGCAAAAAAATAAGCAAAATCGATAATAATATACAGAGTCCACTAAAGAGTATTACAATATGTGTTTTAGTCATTTTACTATTTCTTGTTGTTTGGATAATCTTCAATTATCTTTGAGAATCAGTAAACTGAATATGCCAAGACCCGGCCATTAATTTTCGAGCCTGTCGGCCAGCCAGCATGCAGTTGCAAGGTTATCTTTGTGTTCCTTTTTTACTTTATCAACGCCGAGGCGTACCCATATACATAACATCATGCATGTAATTCGATGCCTTACGAGAATTTACTAAACGGCGCTACCGAAACAAATCTAGAGCTGACGAGTCGAATTTTTCGATAAAAAAAAAAAAAAAAAAAAAAAAAGCCATGCTATATTTTATGATAGAAGATACAGATTAACTATCTGTATCGTAATTTTATATTAGTTGCCAACTGGGTATTAACGACGAAAGTCTTCACTCATTAATACCCCACAATGGCCGAGTCATCCTCGGATAACAACGTTATGTTTAACGTACTGAAGACAATAGCAGTCGAGGGCGGTGTGCCCAGAGCAGGCCGTCTGTCTCTTCCGAAGCGAAAACCAATTGATACACCCAATTATATCGGTCTTTCGTCACGAGGAGCAATACCACATATGACCCCAGATGTCATCTCTAAACACGTAGAGCTTAACGGCTCATATATGGCCTTAGAAGATTGTAAGTCGACGGATATTGTTACTCTATTTATCTCCCACCAGATTAACATATTACCTAGTCGTAGAAAGATCTCAAAAGAGAACCCGACCCGCCGTTTTTAATATAGACGGTGCTGGTAAAGATGCTCTACATGCGTATACCGCTACACCTGAACCCCTAGCCATAGTCCTTGGTGCTCGACGACATCCAGCAGTAGTCGCACCTATGGGCAATGGGAAGGACTATGTCTCAATTTACACATCAACTGGTTTTCAAAAGCTGAAAAACAGCGAGTTTTACCGAGCTATTGAAAGGCTGCAGCCGGACATCGCGATACCTCTTGCAGATCTGACGTTTGGTAATGCACACATTAGGACTAAGCTTCCAAACCAGAAAAGGCAGCTCCGAATGGTGGAGAGAACAGAAGACTGGTTATCCGAGCTCATTAAATTAAGGAACGCCGACAACGAGTCCGAGACCACGGCCTCTAAGCCCTCATTGTTTGCCCCACTATTACCGGTGGCTTACCCGACGCAATGGGAATATATAAACCGCCTCTCTCAAGACTATGTGCAACATCTTTCCGGGCTCGCGGTTTATGATGCAGATATCCTTCCAGATCTCATGAATCACGAGTTCGTTGATTTGCTGCCCCGTCTCTCCATGGACTTTATCACGTCGCCACAAGAGATCCTTCGACAGGTTCGCCTAGGCATAGACGTATTTACGGTAACCTTTCTTAATGCGGCTTCGGATGCTGGAATCGCTCTTACCTTCTCATTTCCACCGCCACCAGGGACAGCAGACATAAATCCTTTGGGTATAGACATGTGGTCGCAAGATCATCAGGTATCATTGAAACCGCTCGCAGACGGGTGCGAATGCTATGCTTGCACCAAACATCATCGTGCCTATCTTCAGCATCTCCTAAACGCCAAAGAAATGCTCGGATGGACGCTTCTTCAGATCCATAATCACCATATCCTGAATGAGTTCTTCAAGGGCATCCGAGCTACGGTAATCGCAGAACCATCAACGTTTGAACGCGATTGTGATGCATTTTTCAATACCTACGAATCAGTGCTTCCTAAGGGTACGGGAGAAAGACCGAGAGCCCGAGGATACCATTTTAAGACTGAAGGAGGACAGTCATCAAGAATTAACCCTCCGGCTTGGGAGAAGTTTGGCGAAGGAGGAACTGAAGATTCGACGCTCGCTGGAGAAATAGCAGGACTTGCCGTAACAGGAGCCACAGCAGAGGGTGGTGAAACCCCACTCGTTCCCGATGATGGGACTGATGCCAAAGAGTTAGATAGGAAGGGCTTCGCTGAAATTGACAAGTGAACCTACTTCTATAAGTACCTAGTGATTCTAAGTTCTTGCTGAACTTGGTGATAGGCTACGCGACATAACTATGATGCACTTGTGTTTTGGTTGGTCATAGGTGGCTTAAGTGTTTCGATGAATCACTACCACCTAGTTTTGCGGCTTAAGGTGTGAGACAATTCGGTCGCCGAAGTTATTATTCGGCAACCTCCACTTCCTTGACGTAGAAACTACTAGGGTTTGTTCCCGAGGACTTGGAACCAAGATTTATATCTGCATGTAAGGACGTAATATCCTCATTGGTTTGTTATATGCAGTATATCGGTAAAGATGATTTAACTGCGGATCAAACAACAACAGACTGCAAATCGTTGGGGAGGAGCACATACCACTTAACAGTGGAACTATTGTCCTTTGTAACTAACGTGTTGATAGGCCATACTTGTTCTTCTTTCGAGTAACAAGGGTGTGGCTAAATGAATGTCGATTACTCTTGAAAAATAAATCATTGAAAATCATTTAGGATAGGAGGCTCCCAGCGATTTCTACCTACGTATTGATGCTATTTACATGGTATATGCAGAGTTAGCACGTGTATATAGGTACCTCACATCCATGATCAGGACAGCCTTAGATGCTTTCCCATAGCGAGATGCTAGCCAAGCCAACTTGTATTATCCTGGTCCTGACAAAAGCCAATCATAATAGCTAATCTAACCCACGTTTTCAACCCCCATGCTCCGACCGGATATGTCCCCACATCGAACTTTGACATCCCTTCACTATACGACAAGCTGCCTGCTATGTATGATCGTTACTTATTCGCTCAATCAGGATAGGAAAGAGTTCATCCTATTGACGCGTGGTATGTAGCAATAATATAGATCAGCTGGTAACATATTTCATTGATAGGAGACATGCATTACTACTGCGTATCTTGTTGGCCAATCAAACGCAAGCCTCCTATTCAGCTCATCTGACTATCATAGGGAACTTATGAGAGCAACTGCTTTGGAAATCTACCTAGGAACTAGGAACCAACGACAGACTTCTAGCCACCGAGTACCCATGCGTAGACAAGCTATCATTAATGCAGGAACTGGCTTGCTAATCAAGCACGTGCGATGAATTACCTCTATGATTCCTGCGCTATCAACGCTTCGACAGCAGCACCGCCGCTATCATCTACTACCGGAGATTTCGAGGACACAAATAGCCAATTATAACTAGGTCTCCTCTATTGCCAAGATTTTACCACTCGATTTTCTGCCTTTAGGAATAGCCAAGGCCTCGACTACCTTCCCATGCAGGATCAGTGGCATCATGGATCTTTCAACGGGCCCGGCTCGTGGCATAGTTACACTGCATAATCATAGCAAGCTAAGGTCGTATATAAATGCTGGATCTTCCTAGACCTCTTGGTCTTCATACTTCGTTGTCGTAGACCTCCAGCTTGTCGATAATCCAGAGCCATCATGGGTAAACTGGGTATCCTTGCCGTGGTGACAGTAGCCGTTACTGCTGCTACTGCCCAGACGTTCCAGAGACTCGGTGCTTGCCCCGATCTAGGTTGTGTTCTACCACCTGACCAATCAGATTTCCTGCCGGGCCAATACTTTGATCTTCGTCTTGAAGTACATGCTCCGGTCAACGGGTCAGAAGCCTTCAATAATGGTGAACCGGATGAGAACTTCACCGTTACCATCACTAAGGAGGGCGGCGAGTCCAAGAGCATTGCCGAGTTCTTCGATGTTGCCGAACCCGAACTGGAGAAGTGGGATTTCCATTGGTACGAAGACCTCTTCGCCAAGGATGCGCATGCACCGTCTGTGGTAAATGTTGCGTCCAAGATTTACCGGAAGCTCGCGATCTACGAGCCGGGAAACTACGTTGTTACGCTAAAATATTATGATGGCCAGACGACAACGGCTAATTGGGTCGTGCGACCCCTAGCTACGCAGAAGAAGGCCAAGAATGTCATTCTCTTCATTGGTATGGATATCGAAACTCTGGGAAGGGGGTTTAATATTGACGAGAGATAGGTGATGGCATGACTACTAACATGATTACTGCTGCGCGCCTGCTTGGACACAAGAGTATCAACGGAAAATACCAGTCCCTACTGCAGATGGACCAATTTCCCGTCGTGGGACACCAAATGGTATCATACCTGCCAATTAAATATTGAGATTGACGAACCCTCCTGAAGCTAACAGTCATCGTTAGACCCATTCTATTGATAGTTTCATCACTGACAGTGCTAACTCGGCGTCTGCTCTTTATACCGGGCACAAGAGTACTGTCAATGCTATGGGGTAGGTTACAGGATGAATTGCCCAATGCATTGTTGGGGCAGGTGCTGACTTCATTTTCTCCAGCGTCTATGTAGACTCGTCTGCTGATTTTTTCGACGACCCGAAAGTCGAAACTATCGTCGAGCTGTTGAAGCGTACTTGGGTAAGTATGCCCCTGTCATTGACGTGAGTTTCCGTACTAATAAGTGATTAGGACTCTGCTTGGGGTGCTGTCTCGACTGCGGCGATCTCAGATGCGACGCCTATTGCCCTCACTGGCCATAGCCGTTCGCGATATGCCTATGGTTCCCTTATCGACCAAGGATTGAATTCTGTCACCAACTATTCCTGGACGAACCAGGGCGGTCCCGACGTCTGGTTCGGCGGAGGTGCTGAGCAATTTTACCCGAATTCTGATAGTTACGAAGGTAAAGACTATTATGAAGCATTCGCCAAGGCTGGCTATGAAATCAGCTTGAACAAGACTTCGCTATTGGAACTTGGTAATAGCAGCAGGGCTCTTGGGATCTTCTGCCAATCTCATTTTCCCGTTTGGTTAGACCGCAACGTCTTCACGGAGAATCTCGAAAGCTTTAAGAATGACCCTCTCGGTTCGGAGAACCCAGCGCTTGACCTTCCTGGTTTGAAGGAGATGACTCTAAAGGCCATCGATATTCTACACACACGGGGTGGCGATAAGGGGTTCTTCCTCATGTCTGAGGGCGCATCTATCGATAAGCAGATGCACGCTCTCGACTATGACCGTGCGCTTGGCGATCTACTCGAACTTGACGATACAGTGCGCGCGACCATCAACCATCTTAAAGAAATCGGCGAGCTTGAGAACACGCTGGTTCTCGTCACTGCCGACCACGGTCATGGTTTCGATGTTTTCGGAGGCGTCGACACGAAATACCTTTCTGCTCAGGAAAATGACCGCGACAAACGCCGCGCCGTCGGTATTTACGAACAGGCTGGTTTGTCACAATATACTGTTCCCGTAGAGGGAGTCTCGTACGGTACTGGTCCTAATTTCCCTGTCAACTGGGATCCGAGGTACAGTCTAGCCGCTGGCCTGAGCGCGAACCCCGATCATCGCGAGAACTATCGCGTGCACAAGAAGCCGCGTAAGGTTGTCAGCAACACGCCTGGCTTCAGCAAAAATGATTTATTCGTAGACTCTAAGGATAGTCCTGATGGATTCGTCATCAACGGTACATTGCCCGTTTCCGAGTCAGCGGGAGTGCACTCACTCACGGACGTAGCTGTATTCGCTATGGGACCTTGTCAGGAGACTTTCGGTGGCGTGTACGGTAACATTGATATCTTCTACAAGGTTGCGAACTGCTTAGGTCTAGCACGCCCAGATAACAAGCCTCCTGCCGGCCCCGGAAGTGGATGCAAGAAGCATCAGGGCCAATAGCAGTATATAGGTATTACAGTAGGATATTGAAAGGTTCATGTATATAATATAATGATAATGCGGATACCAATTTAATAGCACTTTGAAGCGTCAATGCATAGGGAAATACTGTGCTACGCCTAGCGGCTCTAGTTGGTTCAAGCTTTGGGTAAACTTGACGAGCAACTGACGTGATAATGCCAAACTAACCCTAAAGCTCATCACGATACAAGGAGAAAGTGTTATTCTTAGATTATATCACATTTACTACCTACCTAGGTATCAATGCTATAAAATCTGAATAGTAGGTCCAAATGTTGTCTTTTATAACAGGAGTCTTTTCCCAGTTTCTTCTCCCCCTATGGAATTTTGTTGTGCCATCAGCCTTAACTTCGTTACTACGCTCTCTCTATAGCGCAATTCCCGATTTAGTTAACCAAGATAGGAGCCTGCGAATGAGCTCGCATAAAAAGCTCTATATTATTTCACATGACCGTCACACGGAGCTGTCACCTCCGCCGGACTTATTGTACGACTTACGATGCGTGCCAAACCCGCCCAAAGCAACCCGCGAGACACATACCGGGCAATCACCTCAAATCCGTGACGGTTTAATGCACGACCCAAAGTTCCGTGAGCTACTTGAGGAAGCCAAAGCCGAGATCCATGGTGCCATGCAGGCCGCAGAGGAAATGGAAGAAGAGGATGAGACGGCGGTACGCGTTGGCTGCTTATGTGGCAGTGGGCATCATCGAAGCGTAGCTTTCTCTGAGCATCTCGCGCAGATGGAATGGCCGGAGGATTGGGAAGTGGAACTACAGCACCGCGATCTGGTACCTGAGGTCAAGAGGGAGAAGAAGCGGGAGAGAGAAAGGAGATGATCATTCATAATCTGGCCTAACTAAAAAGAAAGATGCTAGCTGTAACTGTGCCCGCCCTAGAGGGGTCTATGTAGAACTTTTTAGGCTTTTAGCCAGCCCAACTATGGTCCTGTCTATCCTCATCCATAGAAGAATTGTGTTCTTACCGCACCCCCTGACTGTCCCGTTCAGCACCTGTGAGGATATTAGCGTTATTCATATACTCCATACTCAAGCTTACCCAGGAACATTAAGGCTTACCATATAAGTGTAGCCGCGGTAAATGACTAATCGAGTTATAAGTAGGTAGGTATGGCATCCAGTTAGATTATACTTCATAAGACGAAGTTGGGCAATGGTTGTTGGGTGATTTCTTATGCAATAGGTGAAGAAGTAAAAAAAGAAGCTAAACTTCAGCGAATTCTTTTTTTTTCTTTGACCACTCATCCCTTTGAATGCCCAACGTGGTGGTATGGCTCATTCAATCTATTGTATGGGTTGGGGCTTGGAGCTTGGCGGTGGACGCATGTCCTTCTTACCCATAACGATCCAATAACCAGTAAGTTTCCGATTACTGTCCTCGAGGCTGGGAGACAAGGCGGCGGCTGAGATATCTCTCCATAAAGCCTCGGGGCCATCACGCCCGCTGAATTTCCAATCGAAATCTTTGCCCTTCTCCACCAGCTTCCGCGAAGAATACGCTGACAGAGGTAAAGCCACGCGACATTCCTCCAGGTCCGGCAATTGTACAACCATGGCGTCAACTACTTGTAGAACCTTTTCTATCGCTTCGTACCTCTCCTTTCCTCCAATTTCTAGTTTTTTCTGGTCCTTGTCCAGAACATCCCAAAGATCGAGATAGAGAAATCGTAAGCGAGGTAGGCTTTTAGGCAGACTCGGTAGCAACTTCAGTCCGTCGTACCCCTGTCTATCCTTGTGTTCCCAACAGAAGTGGTAAGTAGGCCAGACAATATCCCATTTTATCACGGCCTCTCTGATAGTCGTTAGATGTTTGGATGGTAGAAGCCGGGGAAGGCAAGTGGCGAGTTCGGAATAGGCAAGATGGAACCGGTTCGTGCCGTACAATACACTGATACCTTCAATATACGCCTGTCTGCATGCTAAGAGCCAGCCTTGAACTCCGATGAAGCATTTGTTTGGCATTGTGCCTGGGTACTGGCTACAGCAACCTGCTCTAGGCTTCCCTGAAAGACATCTATCTTCCGCAGGTGCCAAGTAATAACTACCCACGCCGGGAGGGTCCATGTACAAGTGACTTCTATCCCTACGGGAGGAATGGCAGATACTGCTCGACCAGTACCACTTCTGCGGGAGGGTAGAGTCACGTACATACGGTTCGAACACATGCAGGTCTGCGTGGGCCCCCCAGGCTAATATACTCTTAACCCAATGACTCTGTTCCTTCTTTATTGGACTGGCGAGGCGTAAGTCCAGATGTAGTTTGCGCTCCCCGAACGATTCGACGAGAATGCGACGCCGAACCTCGGGGGGCAGGTCTCGGAAGAAACGGCTCTTTGCAGTGGCCGCTGGTGAAGGTGATATTTTCTCAAGGGGTCGTGGATATTCGTCCGGAAGCCATGGCATCTCCGGGGCCTTTGGCTTGTTGGGGTCCATCGTGCTTGATTTGAGTCGCCGAATTGATTGAGAGGAGAGTGTAGAGAATGTATAGGAGGTATGTAGGTAGGTACCTTAGGTATGATGATGGGTGATAGATATTATTGACTATTACGGCATGTCTCCTTATATTTATAGAGTTTATGGGCGTCCGATGATGTGCGTTTCTGTCGGACAACGAGCCGTTTTACCCACTGTGTACAGCTCACTTTCTATTCAATTCCTTGACGTGTTTTATTCACTGTACGGCAGATTGAACTTAAACGATAAAGTCACAAAAGGAAGTGCGTCACTTCTTTGGAAACAAACATGATTCGACCCCTTTTCGGGTTTAATTCAAATTAATCCAGATCGTAAAACAGATGAATATTGAAGCATGACGCATGACTTTAACCCCACGATACCGGCCAGGGTCACGTAGATACTTCCATACTCATTCATAGGTATCATCCGCACCAAAATTCCAATTTTTGCATTCTCTTCAGGTTTGTTTCGCCTTCTCATTCTGATCAGCAAGTGACTGTACACTAGCCGCTGTTGAACCTTTTCCCGGGGGTCCTCCGAGCGCCCGTGCCTATTTTAATAGTTAGTAGGTACCTAATTATCTCCATGATTTTTTTTTTTTCAATGGAGCCTTGCCTCTGCTTTCTGAACTTGCGCTGCATCCTCCTTGGTTATTTGGTCTGCAGGTTTGCGCGCGACTTCGCCCGCCTTGGCGATGAAATTCTGTTGTCTGTCATGCTCGCTTTGAGCTACGGCTGCCGGTCCGCCCTTGATTGGGCCGAAGCCGGTGATGTCCGTTTCAGCAGCTGCGAGCCGTGACGCCTCCGTTTGTGTGATTGGATGGCCTTCCACAGCCCGCTGGTGTAGTTCTTCCTTTGGTGGTAGCTCGCCTTCCATTTTTTAAAAGTTTAAAGTATAGCTTTAAATAACTAGGTACCTAATCACTAGTAGAGAGTGAAGCTCTTGAAAAATATTTGTTTTTTTCAGCTAATTATAAATAGGTATCAATGGTTAACTACGAGAGTTTATGCTCTTTTATAATTAAGATGATGTCTATGATCTCATAGCGACGCCGTTCCGTTCACCGTTATTCCCCGGCCGTTATTTGTGGGTCGTTGCCGTAATTACGTAGTAATATTGATCCATCTTGCCAATCGACCCATCGAATTTGAGGATATCGCCATCCTCCCTAGCCTTAGCTAGGTAGCTTTCACGTAGATATGAGCAACTCTAAATAGGACATGCTACTGCTGCTTGGCTATGGTTTCCGAAGGCTGTTTCATATCCGATGACTCCCTACCTACTGTTAAAGAGACCCCGTGATGTATGTCGTACGTAGAGTGAATACTAGAGATAGCAGTAGTGTAGATGTAATGAACTATTGACGCTTGAGCTCTTATCCTCTGGCGAGGGCGCTGCACCACCCCTTATATATCTACCTCCCAGTAGACTAGTCCTAATCCGCACTACTCCTCTTATACCCCTGACACCTACCTCCGGTCTCAACGTCTTCGATCCATCGTTGCAGTACCTACATTCGTGTCCTTCATATCATGTGCATATTAGCGTCATCTACCGAGTCTTTCACGCTCAGAATTGATAGACAGCAGTGTTACATTTTGTTTCCAAGACGGCAAACTTCTAACCACATATGATAGCTACTCACTTGTCAACTTCCCTCAAAGCGAATTTTAGTAGAGTAATGCTGAGGAAGCATGCCTTATCTATATTTAGACGACGTATAATATATCCAGCATTAAAGGAGAGCTTGGTTCAACTTCGGCAGTTGGGGATGCACGTACACGCATTACCCGGCTCTCTAAATTCAAGAGCATCTCACAAGACGATAGGCTGATTAATATTTTTACAATTTGCCAGCCTGCCGTATAGGGGAGAGATAAGATCTGCATCGCTACCTAAATAAATGAGGCTAATTATCCTGGCGCCGGATCTTGGCCGAATGGGTGGCGGTGAGATCTCATAATGTAGATAATTCCTCAAATCTCAAATAAATTGAGTGAGCATTTAAGTGCTTGCTTCATGTCTACATGTTGTTCTAAGGTTATTAGAGTTAGCTACGCAGTTTTTCTGTGTATAGACACAAGTTAGCTTTAGATCACCATGAAGTGGCTTTCAGTCCTGCTTCAGGCTGGGCTTTCCCAGGCCGCTCTCCGATTCGGTTGTTCCACTGTATCTATCCAACGCTTAGATCCGCTTGTTGAGCCCGGTGCTATTCCGTCGGCTCATGTACATCAGATCGTCGGCGGAAATGCCTTTAACGCGACTATGACTGGGGACATTGGGGAGCAGGGTAGTTGTACAACGTGCGCTTACACCGAGGATTTCTCCAACTACTGGACGGCTGTGCTGTACTTTAGACACGAAAATGGCTCTTATAAGCGCGTACCGCAGTACCCAAATGCTCAATTGGGTACCGAGGGCCATGATGCTCCTGATATCAAGGGTGGCATGACTATATACTATACCCAGAAGGACTTCAACGGTAATGGCGACAAGTATATTACCGCATTCCAGCCCGTAAGCTAGCAACCAGTGGCTGGATAATGCCAACTAAGGAGGGCTCCTTCGGCTAACACATATATATAGGGCTTCCGTATGACAGTCGGCAGTCCTACCACGAATACGCTCGAGGCTGCAAAGGCCAATAAAGGTCTTCGATATACCTGCCTCCAGACAATACTAACCCGAGGAAGCGAGACTCCAGACCTCCCAAAAAAACCATGCCCGGCTGGTATAATGGCAATCCACCACTTCCCAGCGTTAGTAGTCCATCATCCCGATACGGGTGCGTATAATAACAATGACCAGATGCTGGGATGGCAAGAACCTGGATAGTCCCGACCACCAATCTCACATGGTATGTATAATGTTATGCGGTTTCGATCTACGAGACTTCTCGCTCGGGCGTGTCATCTAACATTACTTAATTCGAGAGCTGACAATTTCCAGTACAATACCAATCTGGGGGCTTTCCTAGAAGCGGGTCCATGTCCGGCTTCCCATCCAGTCCGTATGCCTCAGCTTGCGTACGAAACTATGTGGAATACGACACAGTTCGATGACATGTGGCCCAAAGACGGATCGCAGCCCTTTGTATGGTCGTATTCAGATAATCTAGGATACGGAACGCATGCCGACTACGTGTTTGGTTGGAAAGGGGATTCTTTACAGCGCGCCATGAATGATTCTTGCATGTTTCATGCATGCGGTAGCCCCGGGGCGCAGGGAATACTGAAGACACAGACCGTTGCCGAGATGAACGAATGCGCGGTCCAAAACACGGTCACGGAGGACACTGAGGGTTGGCTTTCTGAACTTCCGGGACAGAAAATGCCGATGAAGTTCACAGCGTGATTTAGTAAGGCTTCAGACAAGATAACAAATTCGATACGTCTGCGCACAACTAGAAATCTGGATTTACTTGTTGAGAACGCGATCACTTGAAATCTTGGCGTCCTACTGGAACGCCACCGCCAATTTTATTGTTCCAGCTTTTGATTGTGACTTGCCGATGTTGGCCGACATCTTATTTCGCCGAGTTTACCGACCGGCCGTGTTGGGGATATCAAAGCTGCGGACAGTAGAAGCCCCTAGAATGATTAGTGCAGATCCCCCATACTGGGAAAAGCAGTAATCATGCCCACTTAATGAACCTATAATAACTAAATAGTCTTGTTTGGATTATTTCGCCGAGTATCAGTTTTTCGGCTCATCGCCCGGGTCCAACGGTGTGAGCCTTAAGTCCTTTGCCGTTCCGGCTCCGATACATCCAATGATATAGCAATGTACAACCCCGTTTCATGTGCAAGTCTGAATTGTATGCTATTATCATGTCTTATTTATCGGCAGTTTTCCCTTAGCTGAGGCCGAACGTCAGTGAATACCAAGATGATGCTGTCGAGTCAAATTCCGATGGATCCAGAAGGACCGACGGAAAGGCTATGCACTTGGGTGGAAAGTCTCAAGTATCGGGATATCCCAGCAGAGGTTATAACAAGAGCGAAGTACCTCATCCTGGACGGTCTAGCCTGCGGCCTTATTGGCGCTCACTTACCATCATCCGAGAAAGCCGCTACTGCCATCATGGATCTGGAAGCGGCGAGTGGAAGCGCAAGCGTCTTCGGCTGGGAGCGCAAAGTCGGACCGCTCTCTGCTGCATTGCTTAACGGCACATTTATACAAGGCTTCGAATTGGATGATTGGCACCGCGATGCACCTATTCACTCTAACTCCGTGCTGCTGCCTGCCCTACTCGCGGCAGCCGAACACTACAGCCGTAAGGCCAGATGTAACCGGGATTTGAGTTGCTCTGGCAAGCATCTATTGCTTGCCTATGTTACGGGTTGTGAGGTAGGTCCGCGCGTCGGGCTAGGTCTCTGGGGAACGCACGTTCTCTCCAAGGGTTGGCATTCAGGCGCCATCTTCGGCCCGTCTGCTGCTGCTGCTGCGGTAGCAAAATTACTTGGTCTCTCAGCGGCTGCTATAGAAGACGCACTAGGGATAGCGTGCACACAGGCGGGCGGTCTAATGTCTGCTCAATTCGAAAGTGAGGTTAAGCGGATGCAGCATGCATTTGCCTCCAGGAATGGGCTTCTCGCAGCAGTGCTTGCTAAGGGCGGTTATGTTGGAATTAAGAAGGTCTATGAGCGGGAATATGGTGGCTTCCTATCCATGTTTAGCTCCGGTAATGGAATGGTGCCCCAATTCAAACCCGAGGAAGTATCGAAGGACCTAGGGGTAAAATGGGAGATCAAAAATATAATTGTGAAGCCGTATGCTTCGATGGCTGGAACGCATTGCACGATTGACTGTATGGCTGCGCTGCGTACGTTATACCCTGGGAAGACACGAGACTTTTCCAACTTCGAGAGTATTCGCATTGAGATGAGCGAGCCCGCGTACCATCACGGCGGCTGGAAAGCTGTGCGGCCGCTGACTTCAACGGGTGCACAGATGAGCAATGCATATGTTGGTGCCGTATACTTGGTTGACGAGGAGGTAACGCCCATACAGTTCCGCAACGATAAACTCGATCGAGACGAGGTTTGGCGACTAGTCGATATTACCACTTGCGAATACAACCCGGAATATTCTAAGTCGCCGCAAGACAAGGCTAGGACGAAGGTTACCATCACCTTGAAAGATGGATCACCATTAAGCCATGAGAAGGGTGCCCCGCGAGGTGTCCGACCACCACTCAGCAACAGAGAGATACTAGAGAAATGGCGCGCCATCACTAAAGGTATTATTGACGAGGAAAGGAGGAATAGAATCGAGCAGGTTGTTCTCTCACTGGAAGAATGCAATGATATTGTTGCCATTAGCCAACTCATGACAGGCCTTACAACCAATCCGCTAGCGTAGAGGTTGCGTAGCCTTGGGAATAGTTGTGTGTATTCATAATTCTTAAAAGTTGTCTTGTTCACGGCATTCGATAAGTACCTATAAGATGAAATGTCTATCGTCATTATCATTCTAGAATTAGTCTTGAAAATCAAAATTGACAGCCCAGTCAAAGTCGGGGAAGGGTTCGTCTAATGGTATCATGTCTAAGATACTACCGACGGGACCAGTGGGAAGCGCTGCCACTTGCGCCGCCTCGGATGGTTCGAACCCTTGGGAGGCGTCCAAGCCCGTCGTAGTATCTGCTTGTACTGTTACTCGCGCAATGTGATTCTGTTCCGGATAAGGACTTGTCTGCCCGTTGAACTCGACTCGCCACCACCAAAAGCTGTCAAAGACGACACTCATCGATAACCGGCTCCGAATTCGCGTGCTCAAGCTGTCGACACGTCCATCTGGTCGGCGGTACATATTCTTGCTCGTCCACATTTGCCCAAGAATGATGACACCTCGTGCGCCAAGATCATTACTTTGGAGTGATATCCTCTGGCACAGGTAGATTGCAGAAAAATAGGCCTTTTCGCCTGAGGCGGAGTTGATGTGGCGCACGAGCTCGCTCTTCTGTATTTTAAGAATCGATATGGCAGCGAGGAGTGTCGTCTTATGAATGAAATCGGGACATGCCCTTGCAAACCCCACTGATTGGTCCTCGGAAGTCAAATACTCGATCAGTTTGTAGGAGATGGTATAGAGCTTGATTAAACCTCCATGGTCCAGGCTTGGCCAATCTAGGAAGTGGTAGGCCAACAAGTGGATGCGATAGCAATGTAGGTATATGGTGTCTAGGTAGTTATATTAGCATGGAGAGCTAAACAGCTGGATCAATTCTGGATATATACTCAAGGTAGACATCGTATCTAATGCCATTTCTTGAAGTTGTGTGTCGTATAGACTGATAGAGGGGTACAGTTCGGATGGGGAATCAGATCCAACTGTCGGGATCAGTCTCGCCAGGGAGGAAGTTGCCGTTATGAGGATATTGTGCATCTGCCGATGAAACCTGACATCATCTGAAAACTGCGGAGAGAGATTTTTCTCTGAGGTTTTTGCCTGGGGAGAGTCTAGAAGGACTAAGGGTAAAATACCCTGGCGCAAGCCTGTGCTAATACACATTAGCACATTGGCATCTAACGAATCCTATGCATCATACTTACTTCTGGTATGTGATGAGACAGTTAATCCATAGCTGGGCTCTTGAAATTCTGGAAGAATGGTCGGCATCGGAAGGCAAGACGGTACGAGAGAAGTCTTGACCAGTACCTACAATATGAAGTCCAATCTGCATAGCCAGATGTAGGGCGGTGCCGCTCAGCGTGTTGGTCATGTCCTTGTACATGGAGCTTATTGGGACGGGCCAGTGGCATAGAAGAATGATGCCGCGAAGAGTATCCATGTGATTGTTGCTATTTTCCAAGGCAAGGAGCGCCAATTTGTTCATACGCGGTGCTAGGAAATCCATGATAGTCGGTCCACCGCCGTACCGTTTGCTCCCAATGAACACCACGGTCCAAAATAGAAAACTAGATTTACGATAAAAATCATCCGGATTGCCATCTTGCTGATCTAGGATTGGCAGAATAGGATTATAGTTTTGGAAAAACCTGCTGACATGGTCAAAATTGCACCTGCGATCGGTGGGTGACAATTGGTATTTTCCCTACAGCTTGAAGCAATGGCTAATCTCACTACTGCTCAATTCCTGCCCATCAAGAACGCGGGGTGAACATGTGGTGTCTGGAAAAGAAACAACGTGTATTTGTTCAGATGAACATAATAGCGGTCCTGAAGAAGCTGGCGTTTCGATATTCGCCTGGTGCTGACCCGGTATATACGTAGTTCCTGTGTTAGAATGCTGTACCGATTGAGTTGGTTGTTTAGCGAGACTTTTTAGTGCTTCTAACTCGCGCTGGAGTTGTGCCTTGGTCTGCCGAGAACGTGTATCCGAGGTGAGAACACAGGACAGCCGCAATCGCCGGCACCTGGAGCAAATTTCTGGCGGCTCTGCGGAGCATTTTATCTAGGGATGTATGTTAACTCTGTCTAGTGAAGTGGTTGGATAGGGCGCGACCTTGTGTGTTCGGCATTCTTTGCATGCCTTCTTTCGGCGTTGGCTTTGCATGATGCTAGGCCAGCGACCTTTAGCGCTAGCTACCTATCTTGCCTTATGTCTCTTACCGTTCGTTTTAGTGGTTAGTATGGTCGGTGAGATGGCGGTTAGTGCGTGCTATCTCTTGGCCCAAGCTTCACCATAGAACAAGAAGATAGGCCCTTTGAACACGGGTTTAATAAGTGATACTGTGGTGTGGGTTTGCGTTCCCTAGAAAGTAGCTAGCTTATGATTTTACATAGGTACGAATCATCTAGTAAACAAGGCCTTCGGGAGGAATAGAGTAATCGAATTGCCCCGCGCTGTAAATTCAGGGGTTTTAATCCCCGTCTCGGTTCCGACAATTTTGGTTTGCAGCCAAGTTTATGAGAACATATAGTTCCGCTTAATATATCATTATATCGATACCAACAACTTAGATTTACCATTCTAACCCTCCGCTTACTTCTTCATGCCCTCGACTAGGTCTTGTAGCACCAGCAACGCCAGAGCACAGCGTCTCGAATAGATTCTTACCAAATTTCTTGAATGCCGGCGTAATTCCGCCCAAGTTCATGAGTTGCTTCTCCATAGGACTCAGCTGAAATGAAAATCTCTTGCCATCAACATAAAGCACGTTTTCATCTAGGTCGATGTTTATTTCAACCCCATCCTGTGCAAGACTGTGGAAGCCATCGTCGCTAATAGTTATACCAAGAAGTCCTAGGCTGGGCTGATTGCGGCTGTAAATAAACGCGAAGGACCGTGCTATTACGCATTTCACCCCACACCCTAGAAATCACACTTAGCAGAGCTCAGGTATCATTCGGAGGGGGCTAAAGAAACACGACTCGAGATACCTATTAACGCCGAAACTGCCTGCTGGCGGGAAGAGCCACAGCCAAAAGCTTTACCAGCGACTACGATATCATAGCCCTCGTGTACCCTCCGACGGAAATCCGGATGTGTGAACTCGAGACAGTGCGCGCTAAGCGCTTCGTCAGTTGTGCACTCTACTAGGAATTGCGCCGGCGCCAGCTTCAATGCGCGCGTCAGTAAAATAGTTACGAGGGCAGGGAAGATACGTACAGCGTCTGTATCAACAAAGTCGCCCAGTTTCTGGATTCTACCCTTTATCTTATTTTCGTGCGTTTTCTTTACCGTTTCTGTGTACTTATTTGTTTTGCCATGATTCTTAAGCACTATGTCCCTTGATTGTGGCCCAGGCGAATGGTCGACTGAAGCCGGCTCGACATAATCTAACGAAATCGTTGATATTGCACGTAATGAACCCCGCCCCTTAATCGCGTTAAATCTTGCTGGATCTATGGCATCTAATAGAGCCTGAGGGTTGGTGATGATCATTTCGAAGGATGATGCAGCCACTGTCGCAGCAGATGCCAGGTTTCCAATAGAGTCTAACTTCGTTAAATAGGTGGTCATTTAAGATAAGAGAGCAATGGCTTTAACTGACCTTTGCCCATCCTATTCTCAAAGTTGCGGTTTTGAGAGGATAGCCATACTTCACCAGGACCTGCCTGATCTGCAGACATGCCGACGCAATAGCTACACCCAGGAACACCTACTTCGAATCCCGCCGTTCTATAAATATCTGCCAGACCAGTCTTTTCCAGTCTATCCATTATTGGCTTCGAACCTGGCACGACCTTTCTCTTGCCGTTTGGTACAGGTACTTTACCTGCCTTTAGGCCCTGCTCCAAGACTAGTGCACCCATGATAATATCTTCCTCGGCCGTTGTACATGCGCCGATAAAGCAGCCATCGAGCTTCTGGCTTTGTACTTCCGAGACGGGGACGACATCATCTGGGCGGGGATACCTTGCGACGAACGATTGTACTTTCGACAGGTCGATAGTAGCCGTCTCAGCGTATCTAGCTTCACAATCGGGTCTCAGGAAGTAGGATGAGTTTCTATGACGTGCAATTTTCCTCGAGTTGATGAATGACTTGGTTATATCGTCGGGGACGAAGATGCCACTGATACCTCCAAATTCCTACGTAATGTTAGCGGATACGTGAGGCCGGATTCAACTATACCTGCTCCTTACGGTAGTCATGTTCGCAATGGCAAAGCGAGCATCTGGGGATAGGTAGCTTAGTCCTGGTCCAGTGTACTCCACCACTCTATCCGCTGCCACAGTATTCCTTTTGAGCTGCTGTAAAACATAGAGTATTACATCCTTTCCACCGATACCCTTAGGCGGCCGTCCTACAAACCGGATTTGGACAATTTCCGGTACCTTGAACCAAATTTCGCCCGTGACAAGAGCCATTGTCACGTCGGCAGCACCTAGCCCGACAGCTAGACTCCCTACTGCGCCAGCAGAGCAGGTGTGGGAATCGGAACCGACGATAAGCATTCCGGGCTGCGCACGTTCTCGAAAGAACTCCGTGTGCATGATTGTGTACTAGCAATATGTCAGCAGAGTTTATTACAGCTCTTGCACTGCCTTGAATCATATACCTACATTCATTCCTTGGTACTCTGTCAGCTTGAATACCTTTCTGGCCCTTTCGGACGCCTCAATCAAAGGTCTGATCTTGGGGTGACTATTGACCCTGGGATCTACCACATGGTCGCCGGCGAGCCAAAAGCGATCGTTGCGGAATATTCCTGGGGATCCTAGCTGATTGTAGGTCGCTTCCATACTCTGATAACTCATCGTTAGATTTCATAGTCCACCGTGTAACTATCAGCGGGTGACTTACACCCCATGATGCTTCTGACGCCATAATCCAGTCAACTGAAACGCGAATATTGTCTCCTACACGTACGAACCCTTTTGAGTTCACATCATGCATAGCGAAAATCTTTTCAGTCAAGTTCATTGGAGGTCGATCTGCTGGTCTAAATCTCATGACTCTACTATCAAGACTTCTTTCTCGATCGGCAGAGTTTAAGGATTCAAGCCCTAGCCCTAGTCAGTTTATTATGATCGAAGGATTTGTAAATATAGTTCACTTACAAGCCGCGATCAACAGCAATACTTCGGATGCTATATTTCCGACTATTGGTGTGTTGAGAGTAAGGCCTAGGCCGCCATCATTCGGCGACATCACGCAAATATTGGCTACATGCTGCAAAGCTTCACATTCACGCTGATGTCCAACACTTCGAAGTCGAAGCGCTAAATTCCCCAAGTCTTGTATAACCCCTATCGAAGCTACAGATTATGCGCCTTGTCAGCTCAGATTTCGTTCAAGAGTAGGTGCCCAATACATATTAACTTCAATGTCACATACCTCGAGACCCATCATCTTTTCCTATTTCGATATTTCGTGATGTGCGCAGCAACTCATTAATCTGGCTTGAAATGTCCATATCGGATAGCACTCAGTCTGAGACAGATATCACTCCTCCTCATGAGAAGACTAGACTTGAACCTCAGTTCTTTTCCTCAAGCAAATATTGAGGATGATACATACAGGAAGCTTGACATATGTCCATTTATCTACTATTCTAAATCGTATTTATCATCCCCGTATGTAGGAAGCCGTTTCGGTTACGAATCGGCGAGATCCTCGTTAGGAGTTTGTCCGAGGCAGATGCACTATTGGCCGATCAGCCGCGGAGTCAGATGGTTGGTGCGACCCATACGTGTATAAGGAGTTAAATGACAAAATCTAGAATCAGGTTCGGATTTAAACTAGCCGGTTAGTATAGTGGCTTATATTGCGGCTTCAGTTTGAGTCGGTCACGATGTCGCTGAATCTATGTCGGTGAAAGTCGGCAAGATGTCGGTCAACTCGGCAAACTACGTAGCCACCCATTTAGAAGCGTCGCAAGTAAATGCAAGCCCTATAGATCTACATGTACTTACCTAGGAATAGGGTTAGCTAATTTAATTCTAGCTAACCTGTGAGCCGGAACCGTCGCGGCTTTGGCTTGGCTGATAAAGGGTTAGAAAGTTCTATAGACCCAGATTCTCAAGATCTGACGATTGAAGTTTAGTTCGCAATGGCAAACTCCTCGCAAACTTCTGTATCAACTCTACGCATTGCTCTTTCAACGCCAGGGCACATTGTTGTCAGCCCGGGAGTATACGATGGCCTCACTGCAAGAATAGCTTTAAGGGCTGGGTTTGATTGTTTGTATATGGTGAGACTAATCAGATTCTTATGCTGCTCATATAAGCGCTAATTCCATGAATAGACAGGAGCGGGAACGACAATGTCTCGACTGGGAATGCCAGACTTGGGCTTAGCTACTTTGAATGATATGAGAGATAATGCAGCCATGATAGCTTCGCTTGACGAATCTATTCCATTAGTAGCCGATGCTGACACAGGCTTTGGTGGTAATCATACTCGGGTTCAATGGTCATAACTTATTAATATGACTAATATGATAGGCAGGTCCCCTAATGGTTGGAAGAACAGTTTCGCAGTATATGAGAGCCGGCGTTGCCGCCCTTCATCTTGAGGATCAAGTGCAATCCAAACGATGTGGCCATTTGATGAATAAGGAGCTTGTCTCCGAAGACGAGTTTATCTCTCGTATTCGAGCGGCTGTCCAAGCACGCGAGAAAGAGAAAGGCGATATAGTCGTCATCGCTAGAACGGATGCACTAGAGACGTTGGGCTATGACGCTGCTAGAGACCGGCTGAGAAAAGCGGTTAAGGCAGGGGCAGATGTGGCATTCCTCGAAGGCATTCAGACGAAAGAACAGGGCAAGAAAATATGTGAGGACATGGCCCCGACGCCGTGCCTCTTCAACTGTGTTCCAGGCGGTATATCTCCCGTCTTGTCCGTTCAGGAGGCGCAGGGTCTAGGCTATCGAATGATGATACTTCCCGCCTTTGCTTTGGGGCCTGTTTATGAAGCAGTAGCAGAGGCAGCCAGAGTCTTAAGGAATACCGGTATCTCCGTCGAACCTAAGACCAAAGCAAATCCTAGGGACATATTCAATATGTGTGGTTTGACAGAGTGCATTGCTTTTGATTTAGCGGCGGGGGGCAAGTCATTCTCCAAGGGCGTTTGATAATGCTTTTAGCATGGCACGATTTCGCATTCCAACTCGAGCGGAGAGTGCGCAGGCTCCAGAAAATATGATATTATTATCATCCAATGCAATCAATGCCTCTATTGTGTTATTCTAAATAAGGATATGACAATTCATATCTAGTGTACCTGGCCCGTAACACAATTCCCAGACCCCATGTAAATGAATCCGGATATCCCCCGCCTCGGTTTTAACATTCTCATGTGCCTGATGCCCATTAAAAAAGACCCGTGAAGTTCGATCGGGTTTTCGACTTCCTTCCTTCATCTCGTTCCACCAAACCAGTGTTTACATAGGGGCCTTTTGATAAGCCGTAGTATAGATTCATCTCTATATCACTACCTTTATTCTTCCTTCTCAGCCATCTGAATAGGTTGTGTTCATTTAGTATATACCACAGTGCGAAGATGAGAAGCGTTGTAGGCAGGGTAAAGGCCCAATACACCCAGAAGTTATTCGTAATGACTTGAGGTTGATCCCAAGCAAGTGTAGGCAAGTCGAAGAGCGCGGCAAAGAATGTCGCAGGAAGGAATGCCATAGTCATAATGGCAATAACTTTCATATCGGAGCTATCCTTCTTAGTTGCTTCCGCGAGCTTCTTGCTGGCTTCCGCCAGTCGGTGGCCCGTCACGGCATCTTCGCGACGGATAAGAGCTGCTATCTGGAGAGATATGAGATTAACAAAAGATTAACAGGCTGGATGACTTAGGACAATTCATACCACATTGGACTGAGCTTTGGCTCGTTCATCCATGACACGGCCGGATTGTTTAATGGTTTTTATACGCAGCTTTAACAACCCTATCGCCGAGTTGAAAGACGTAGTGCAATGATCAAAGTTCTTTAATGACTCTGTGTCATCTCTACTGTACCATTCTTTCCATGTTTTCTTATCTTGCAGAGACTCGATAATAGTGTGTGTGATTTCCACGCTCTTAAAAAGGTTAGCAAACAACCCAATTATTTTCGCAATATTCCTTGACGCGACCATGAGCTTTTCCAGGTCGAACTCCTGCGTCTGGGTCTTGTCCTTGACCCATAGCCCGTGGCCCGTGTCTTTCTCAATGTCGCCGATCGTATACCCCTCATCGACAATAAGCTTGTCAAAATAGAAGACAAAGTCAGTAAGGCATAAGCAGGCAAGGGAGAGGGGATGATATAAATGCGCGACTCGAAGCCCTGGTAGGTGGAACTCTCCATGTCTGTTTTTTAGACTGGACCGTTCTTTATAATCACTCCGCGCGGCGAGCATAGCACGTGTCTCCAGGGTGGTTGGGTCGAAGGTCCATGCAAGCATATAGAGATAATCCTTAATCATGAAGTTATATTGCTTATCACCCGCCACATGATACCAGCCCGACCTCGAGGAAAGGATGTAAGCCAATAAGGCATCATCCAGTCGCAGGTAGTTGCAAAGCTGATCGCGCTGAGTTGGATTCTTGGCGATAGGTTTCCATTTCGTGTCTGGGAAGAATATTATATTTAGACTTGGTTTTGATGGCGTGGATTGAGGGAATAATTGGTCGTTGCAAATTTTATCAAACAAAACAGTTTCGTGGATTTTCTCGGTAGCGAACTGTAGATGTGCATCAGCGTCTAGATGAGACGGCGGGTGGGCTCGTAAGACGCAAATATCGGTTGGTGAGGTATCTCCGATGTTGCCATCCACAGACAAGCGCGAAATCTCTCGCAGAATTTCCATTGGTTTAGGTAGATCTGATAGTATTAATACCACTATTCTCTTGGAATTGACGTCCTCTAACCAAAAGAATGAGAAAATCACCGTGGAATTCTAACTAGTGCTCTATTAAAATATCGACAATGAAGCTACCAAGAAAAACAACAGCAGGAAGATATCTTAAAGAACAATTCGTGCAGAGCCTCATAGAAATGAAGAAATTCTATTGATACAGCGCATCAATAGCGCACTGAAACCCATCCCGCAGTTTGGGCGTATTTCTTAGGACAGTAAACTGCATATTGCAAACGCCCCTCGGTAAGATATAGGGGTATGGTCCAATCAAATAGAGGGGCGCAGAGACAATCCTTGACGATTTGAACAAAGAAATGGGGCAGTGCATAAGCCGACTCTATTTCTATTCCCTTTGGGAAACGTGAGATATGACCAAAACTTTTCATGGATCGCGCGCGGCTGAATATACGCGCCAGATGATCAAGAAGCTGAAGTCCCTGCAGCTTTTTCTGCCTTGACAAACAACGCCACAATTGTCCCTTCATTCACCATGAACTTGGGGTATCCCAATACCGCCAACAACGCTGTAATGGTATATGAATGAGTTGTTAGTGAGATGATTGGAGAAGTATCATGCGCGAAAATGTCGTCAAGAAGTATCTGTGTCCTGCTTATGTGCTGTTCGAGCGATTCTGATGTATTAGCTTTCCAACTTGTGTCCAGCTCTGAAAACCCCTCTTCAATAATGTAACTGGGGTAGTTTTGCGTTATCCATGATCGAGAGCTTCGTCTATCGCACGTATGATCCGTGATTCTCTCCCTGAGATTTTCCTTTACTATGGGCTCAAGACGTCTTCCATGCATAGTCAGAACTGGCGTATAGACAAGCTTGGTTGTGTCAAGACATCGCGCAAGAGGGCTAGTATAGATAGTTCCGGGGAGAGGCAGGGCATCTTTCTGGGCTTCGTCTAACCATAATTTGGAAAGCGCCTGCGCTTCTGCGACGCCTTCATCCACGAGTTGAGCGTCAGCCCATATTACCTTGTCGTCTCCATCCTTATGAGACCAGTAATTCTGATACAGTTAGCTTCTCTCGAGCGACTTGAGTATATGAGCAATAAGAGACATCTTTACTCACTTTCCAGTTTAATGGGATCCCATTCACTATTTCCAGCTGTCCAGCTTCCTCGGATTGCTTGAGTTCGTCCATTTTCACGTTGTGAATCCCTCGTCCATGTCTTATTACATACATCAGCTTGTATGATATACCGTCATCTATATGCTGCTGGTTCAGATATTGGATATACTTCTCGAATCGAGCCCATTGAGGATCCTCCTTATTATATCCCAAGTTACTCCCGATGCCATCATAATCTCGTGATAAGATTCCTAGGGCAGGTTGGGTTGAAAGTTTACCATCGAGCGACGTTTTTGCAATCTCGGCATAATCTTCAAAGAATCCCGGGACAAAAGAAAACTTGTAAGTCCCACTGATGTGTGAGTTTCCCATACTGCCTCCTTCTTGTGGTACTGAGTTGGGAGTATAATTTTGCTCATGCGAAGCCTCATAATTCGGAATACCTTTCCCTACCACCTTTTCGCTACGCGGGTGTGTGAATCTCCGGATAAGGCGCTTCATTGAAGCTCGGTTACAATAGAATGAAAGCGAACTGAAGCATAAACTAGGCTAGACGACGACAGATAGTTGTATTGGGAGAGATATATCAGCTCTGTTACCTTACTGACGATAAGTACCACTCATCAAAGGGATCGCATTGCGGGGCACAACCTGAGTAAAGGTGGCTGAGCCTAATGTGGTATAACTGTAGTACAGCTTTCATCGTTTTGCCCAATAAAAATGCATTAAACAGTCCACCTGTTGAGTGACTCGCTGTGGCGGTGCATAAGGTCACCATTCATGTAAAACTTCATATAAGCTGTCTGTTACACGTATTCAGCAGGTAGGCTCTTAAATTATCCATGTCGATATAGCGGGTCTAATATCTCATGGTCCAGAAAAAAAGTAGAAAAAGCCTTCAATTTCAATTATGACAGGTCCCTAAACTACTGTTAACGTCCTTCGATTAGTTATAGTGTTCTTATCGTAGTCGAAGTTCCTTAAGCAAACAGGCCTTGTGAACCCGCGGGTCTAATTTCTGTAGACTGCGTGGTTTCGACGTATCATAGTCTCATTCTTAGAAGCTCCTGTTTTTATCACATTTGGACTTCAAGAAATGAGGCTTTTCTTTGTCCAACCTTGACTCTGAGCTGTTTCTGTAACCACGTGAGGAAACACTTGGATTCAGCTTCGAACTCAGCCTGAGTCACTCAGCCTTGGTGAAAACCACCAACTCGGGCTCTAGGAATGTTCTGCCCCGTATTTCTAGGTTTCTCTTTTGGCAAATCCTAGAGAGTTTCCTAGCCATTTCTAACATTTCCCTCCAGCATTGCAGGATATACCCACATGATATATGATATATACCAATAAGACTGGAATATGGTTCTTAGGTTCTGTTTTATTTACCCTACGTTGGAATAGGCCTGGTAGCCTTTATAAGAAAGAATGTACAATAATAAGATGCTATTATGGAGGTCTTAGGCTACAAACTGATACGAACTTCGCCACGGTGTATACCTACCTAATTTACTAGATCATCCTGCTAGATGCCCAATAGTCACAACAAACTAGTTCTGTCTTAAATCTCTTCATGTCTTGTTCCATCGTTACCTAGGTACCTAATTTCCAATGCATCAACCCACGCCGCAAAAATCCGAAAGGCGGCGATTGTTATGGAATAGTAATGGTAAAATTTTCCTAGCAAAGAGAAAAACTTAGACGCCGCGTTTTCCTTACTGAGACGATGAAAGAATTTGATCTTTCCCTACAGAACCTTCCTCCTAGCCTATGACCCAGCATATCTTAGAGGAAACTTCACATGACGGCCGACTAAAACATCTGCAGCCTGGGTTCGCGCCAATAGAGGCCATCTAATTGGTTTACATCTCATTTCAGGCCTCCTAGTATAAACACCGGCAACCATTGGAGCCAATTACAAGCCCCGTCTATATTACAGCTACAAAGTTCGAAGGTATTTTATCTTCCAAGTCAAAGGTGTGTTCCCATGACTCCGTAAGATAATTTCCTCTTCTTCGTAGGTATTCATGATCAGTAATGACGTATGATTGCATGACTTCTTGTTCTTTATCATATCGGCCAGTCGTTCAAGCCGTCCCACTCGCTGTTCCGCAATATTGGTAGAGCCATCGTGATTTGGAATTGAAGATGCTTTGATTATAGGTTTGAGATACATAAGCCATCGGTAATATTATCACCGGTAAAAAGGGGTTCCTGGACTATTTCGTTTGCCCGGAATGTTGAAAAGGTCTCAGTCCTTTTACCCGGTGCCGGCCTATCAGAAATGTGCTGCATATTAGCCCGAGAATATTAGCCTCTAAACGCTCACAACGTACAGGGACAATAGCATACCGTGACTTTTCTGGAAATTCGATAAGTTGGGTACCATCCATGTTAATATTAATAGGATATCGAGGCTTCGGCAGTTAATAAGCAAGGGCTGGGCTCCCACATTGAGTCTGAATCTATATATATAAACCTGTCCAACCAAGAACCTGATCTGGCTCACACTCTGAACATCATCAAGCAAAATCCGTGGCATTAAAGTTCTGTCAAAATGTTCTGGACTACTCTCCTCGGCTTCGCCGCTTTCGCCGAAGCGGCCCCCCAATTCGGTGGCGGATTCGGCGGCACTACTATGCTCCGATTCGGATGCCCGAATGTTGTTATTGACCGACTCGACCCTCTCGTTAACCCTGGTGCCATTCCTTCTTCTCACGTCCACCAAATCGTAGGAGGAAATGGCTTCAATGCTTCAATGACAACTGGCGATGTCTCCGCTACTGCAGACTGCACCACCTGCCAGTTCAGTGAGTTATTCTGTCCAAAGTGCCTGTAAGCTATACATTCTGACCTGTACAGGCGAGGACTTCAGCAACTACTGGACAGCCAACCTTTACTTCAAGGCCCGCAATGGCACCTACAAGCGTGTTCCCCAACTTGGACATGCGTACGTACCCTTAGAAGCTTCGAAGTTTCTGACTGGGAAACCACTCACATTTTCTTAGCCTACAATTCGGCGACCAGTTCAGTACCCAGACACAAGGTGGTATCCTCGTGTATTACGTCTCGGCCCAGCCCGGCCAAATCACCGCCTTCAAACCAGTTAGTACCTAACGTTTATTACCTAAACCACCTAGGGAACCTTTGTTAATCCACCGCTATAGGGCTTCCGTATGCTCTCTGGTGATGCCATGGCGCGATCCAGGCCCGACACCAAGTTGAAGAGGCAAAACTGCTTCCGTTGCTACACGGGACCTAACTACGGAGGTGACACTGGTGCTCCTTGCATGGATGACCGGTCAGCATTACCCCTTCTGCATGTGATTGATTAGTGTGGCTTATCATCGCTGTAGCGTTGACTCCGAGAATCTCCCCAACAAGGTGTGCCCGGGTGGTATTCGATCCAACATTCTTTTCCCCACGTAGGTTGCCCCTATTCATGATGTCCGATCCTTAAAGAGACTAACAGCTCCCTTAGTTGCTGGGATGGCAAGAACCTGGACAGCCCTAACCACCAGGACCACGTTGCTTACCCCACGACCGGCCCGGCCAACTTCCTTAGCTTAGGAGGTTCCTGCCCGTCGACTCACCCCATTCGAATCCCTCAACTCATGTACGAGGTTGTCTGGGACACCACCAAGTTCAACGACAAGAACGAGTGGCCCACCGACGGATCTCAACCCTTCTACCTGAGCACAGGTGACAACACCGGATACGGCCAGCACGGCGACTACGTCTTCGGTTGGAAGGGTGACGCCCTCCAGAAGGCCATGGATACCTCTGGATGCATGGGTGCCCGATGTGCGAGCCTTAAGACCCAGGCTATCGACACCGCAAGGAAGTGCAACGTGAAGAAGGTTGTTGCTGAGGATGAAGATGGCTGTAAGTTTTACCGTTACTAAGTCCTGTAAATTATCTCGCTAACTCTCTAATAGGGCTCACTGAACTACCCGGAATTAACATGCCCATGGCATAAAGCGCCCTCAATCCTGTACCCAACTCAGCATGGCATGTAGAATGGCTAGGAACAATAAACTGGCTACGAATCCTTGAACAGACTAGAGCGATAGTAATATAGATTGTTTAGCTAATTGTATCGCATCTTATTCTATTCCAAGGGGTCGTAAACGAGACGATTTAAATAGTCTACATGTGTTATGTCTAACTTGGTCTTACCGTGCAATTAACTAAGGTACCTACCTAATATGAGCAAACATGCGCCTTAGTGCATGAAATAATAAAAATATTTGGCACGGGCTTTGCAATATGGTAAAAACATGGGCATTCACGTCTTCTGTATGACTTATATGCTTTATGTTGGAGTCTTCCTGTGTTGTATTTATTCCGCCAACTTAATTCATTGTTAGCTACGCTATGCTCATACTCGTAGATTGCGCCGTAGCTTTCCTTGCTGCCTTTGATTGAAGGCGACGACTATCCCGAACTACCGACTTGGATGCATATGCTGAAAGCTAAGTTCTGGTAGAACCACCCTACTTCCCGCGATAGCAAGTAATGTGTATCTTCCCATAGTATACGCCTTCTCAATTTTGGGTATCTTAAAAACTCTTTAACTAGGACCACGCTTATATACAGCGGTACATCTGCTCGCCTGTAGCTAGATGTCCTTCTGCGTTTGGGTATCAATAGTGTGTCGTCTCCCTATAATCTGGATGCGGGAGGTGGACGAGCCGGCTTCTCGTGAGGACTCAGGGGTGAATTGTGTATAAAATTTTGTCGCTTTGTTTCTTTGACTATTTTTGCTTGACCATCCACAGGATCCAACCGCCTACTCCAAAAATACAGGTGAAGGCTAGGTTATGACAGGTTAGTTTAAATTAAAGCAGACCTAATAGACAGGTAGGTACGTACCCACGAGGAATGTTTCTATCGCTCTATGGTCAACCTCCCTCTTCATGATGATGCTCATGTTGCTCATTTCCCGAGTGATGAGCTGTGGCAGCTCTCGGGTAATAAGTTGAGTGTCGATTGCGGGCATGATGAAAGAGATTTAAAGTAACTTAATTAAGAATTATTAATTGGTAAAATCGATGTAGACCTATGAGATATAAGTATGAGAATGGAAAATGAGAAGTGAAGCTCTGCTTGACTCTTTCAATTAGTACCGCTCCATCAACTTGACTGGGTCGATATCAATTTAAGTAAAATGAGAAAAAAAAAAAAATGATTACACTAGAAACCCCTGGATCCTGGCGTCGACGAAGTCATCGGCGCTCGGCTCATAATCAGTCGATTTTAGAGGCGTGTCTATCTTAGGTCATAGCATCAGGTGGATCCGAAACAACACCCAAGATGCCCCCTAGACGCCTTAGAAGTAATCGGTGATAATTGAGCGTATCCGCTTATGCACGATAAATCTCATCTATTAAATGCAGGTTCTCGCTCTCGATGCAGATGACTGCCGCAATACCACTGTTTGGTAGCATCGTGCATATTAAATTTTTAACTTTTACCACGGCTTCTTTTCACCCTTGCGTAGATCTACGCAGTCAAAAGGATTGCGGGCTGAGTGGATCTACAGAAAATCGATCGTGCGATATGGCGCGAGGGGAACTGCCCCTGAAACAGATTCGCAACAGGGTTCAAAGAAAAGAACTAAATTCTACGAAAAGAACCAATAGTATTGCAGAGTTTCCATAATACGTTTACTATTGTTTCTCTGAATGCAACGTACTTGGAAAAGTGATTAGACTTGAGCCTCAATATGTGGTCCATATTTAGTATGGGGGGATGACATCTCTGGATCCCCCTTGTCTTTGACATTCCTAATTATCACGATGCCGCGTCATGTACCAAGCGTATTAGCACTACTGTGCACATGGAATCAAATCAAATTTGGAGCGAGAGGGCTAAGTCTTATCTGACTCGGCTGCTGATGCTCCTCTAAGATTTATATAGTGTATGACCCGTCTAGTCAACCAAGACAAACCCACCAGACTATTCTAGTAAGGTAGGCGTACCTAAATACCTAAATAGCCCTCCTTCAACACCCCTCAAAATTACTACACTGCCTCCACAAAGGTCTAGAACAGAATTCTTAATTCCACACTGGGCACGTGCGCCAGCTACTCATAGCTCAAATAACCCCGAGGGACTTGCATACCCTGGTCCAAACGCTCCGCCGTGGTTATGGCTCTCCCAAGCGTGCTGCACCTAATAGTATATGAGTGCAGTATGTTTCATAGATCGATTCGAATATCTCTGCGCGATTACAGGACGCTGTCGACTTCCCAATGCATCCCCTCGTACTTGAAGCTCCCCACCCCTGACATGGCTTTTTTAATAACCGATATATGGCAATTCGGCCCCTTACCGAGATGCACTACTTAAAGAATAATGGCGTTAAAAGCGTGTTCCTGTCCTTTTTCAAATCACCATCCCCTCATTTTTTCATATTGCATTCTACCATCTTTGAAGGTACCTAGGTATCAACACTATGAGCATGGGTAATAAACGGACTTCATTATGGCTTAGTGGCGTTATCGTTGAAGGCGACACTCACATAACCCCCGAAACAAAGTGACCGAGGCTTCACATAGTATTCTACCAATGACTAGAAAATCTAGAAACTACCTTGGCCTTACACTACAGCGCTTCCACGTGGCAATCGCGTCTCTCTTCGTAGATGAAATATCTGGATAGAGAATTTTAAATGAACTAGACTTTACAGGGTACCAACTGGAATTGATGATATTTTATTCTTCGTTTTATGAGAATGAGAGCTATTAATGAAACTAGAGATATAATTGAGAATGAACCAGTCATTAACTTCAGTAGAGACCGGTTATCTCTCGGTTGAGGGATTCGAAAAACAACGCGAGGGTGACAGAGATTTGTCGAAGTCATGGTCATATTGCCTTGTAAGTGTAGATTTGTAGATAAGTTCGTAATGCGATTGGGGTCTTATGTGATAGTAGGGTCAGATAGTATCCCAAGCATAGGTAGTCGTCATATTTTCAACAATGCACCGCGAACGGAAGGACTGAGCTGAGCCTTCCAAAGTCGATGTTCGTTGAGGATGAAGAGTTCGCCGCCTCGACCAAAACAAAAGTTTGCAACACCACCCTGTACTAGTATCTTTCCTAACAGGACCCCCCCTGGCGACCAGACGTTGACTCCATCTCCGCACCCGCTATAAACATTACCCTCCATGTCGCATTTGATCCCGTCGGGAATACCAACATCTGCAAAGGCAAATAGTCGCCGCTTTGATAGAAATGGTTGATCATTGCGATAAATAACATCATATGCATATCTACCTCTTGTATTAGTAAAATTGCTGCATCAATGTAATATTGGACTCACATGGTAGAGCACCTGGTGGGATCCTTGGAATCGTCGCCGTGAATATAATCGGTATCGGTGATATATAAAACGGTCTCATCAGGTGAGAAGCAAAGCCCATTTGGACGGCCAAATCCATCAGCAACAGCACGAATAGAAGATGTTCTCGGATCGTACCGATACACTTGGTTAGGTAGTGAGGGCGACGGTCGAATTCCTTGCTCAAATCCATAGATGGGATCTGTGAACCAAATGCAACCATCTTTAGCTATGACAACATCGTTTACAGAGTTGAACGGCCGGCTGTAAAAGCTAGTCACAACCGCCTCGGCTTTATACGGAGGTATGGGAGACATCCTAAATAACCCACCAGGGGCTGTCTTCGAGCCTTGTGCACAGAAGAGAATGTTGTCTAGGTCGTTAACCGCACCATTTCCCATTACGATATCGGCACAATCAACTTCCTCTCTTTCGGGAGTCTGATCATCACTTGTTAAGGTTACTTTCGTGATCTGCACCTTCTTGTTTCCATCCTGATCAGTAAATTGGTTGCTTGTCATAAACAGTTCCTTGGTAGATGGTAAGAAGACCCCGGCCTCGTGAGCAAATGGGTATGCTTCTACAGAGAGTAGTAATTTGAGGCTTGGGTTTGTTCCGATTATCCGATAAAAAGAAACATCGTGGACTTTCCACACTGAAGAGTTGGCTACCTCCATGATAAGAAGTTGACGAAGGCCCTGTCATAACACTGACTTCTTAGGAACTAGGATCGGGGTAGATTATATAACTCACCCCCGAAGTCTTAACTACCTATTTAACTACAACGGAATCTTTGATTCCATGAACCGCTCCGAAAATGATCAAAGTTCCGTTTCTCCAAGTCAATATAATCTAGTTCAGGTTTCAATCTTGACATCGAGATCTATCTAATAGTTCCATTGATGACTCGTCTCGGAGAACCATTCAAGACCCCCCTTTTTCTCTTGGGGTTTCTCCACACGTATTGTCGCAGAAATTGGAACAAATTGGCTGATCCACGGCAGCGATGATTGTGGAAGGATACAGATCGCCCAGAAAGGAAGTTTATGCTTGAGATCTGAAAGGGATAACTGGATATTCTGCTTCTTAGTTTTATGATTCTAGTGTTATTTTTCTTGATACTGTAGATTATTGTAATTATGAAATATATTGTACTAAGGTCTTCAATAAATGTCTCCAAGGTATAATAGAAAGAATGACAATTCATCAAAAGATCTTGTCTAAAGTGGTAGTGCTAGGGCAGTTCGCCGTAATTTCTTCTTCTGCTGTCTCTCTTGTCTTAGTCAACTGATGGAGAAAGAATATGCTGCAATCAATCCACACCGACTTTCATTGCAGACTTATAGAGATGCTACCATAGACAAAGAGTTAAGTTCCCTAACAGTAACACATGTTGTCTAAATTGTGCCAATAATATTCGTCTAAACATGAGACTGCGAGGACTCTTTATCTCCCTAGGTTGATAGATGTCTAAGTCAACAAACCTGCCAATACTGATTGAGTGGGATCGCGGAACTGGCTTTTATCTGCATTAGCGACAAAAACATTTATGTCTTTCCGTCACCTCCGGGATCTGGAGGTGACGATTCTTCTAACACCAATCCGCTGGCATGTTCATTTATAGATAGTATTGCGATATCGAGTAGCTAGGCGAAAAGGAGGCAAGGGTTTATCGAACAGCAACAAAATGAAACACTTGAGTTGAGAGAATGAAGATATTGGGTGACCTCTTATGGAGATATGAGGTTATAACCATATACGTGATGTATCCTTCACGCGCTTACATCTGTATGTGCTTAATACTAGAGCGTTCTAAGACCGCCGGAGTGCCCTCCAGCCAGGCAGCTTCACCGTGTTGCATTATCGCATGACGCCGCAAGACACCCGCAAACACCGTCGGGCCAACGACACAGCCCACCGACAACAGAAGCGAGCTCCGAACCCAAGCCGTAATCAAACTTAAAGGATTTGACTTCAAATTTAAGCACGATAACTTGGTATGATTAATCAATATTGCAGTGAAAAATGGTGAAGGGAATAAGTTTACGCCCGAATCAGAGCGAGTCCTAAGGATCTGGCCGCAAGACCTCGACATGACGACCCCGTTGGAGCTGGGTCTGAAGAGAGATGAAAAAGTGGAAGACCTCATGAAAGAATACATCAACTCACTAAAGCCGCAGTAAACGTGGGCCTAGCCATTCACTTAGCTTCCACATTGCACGTACGCCAGAGTCTTGGTGCTTCAGGGCGGAACGTGCACTCTCCTTGAACAAAAATCAAGTATCCTAGCCTTGAGTAAGATTACCTGTCGTATAGACAGTACGTCGACCCTATCGTCAGGGATGATTCAAAACTGTGCATAGACTCGAATTATCGATTGATTTGGTAAGTATCTATTCTAGTGTGTCATTTAGCAATATATTTCATTTTATCTTCCGGAAGTACAGTTAGACATGAACAACTGAGATCAGGCACGAAATAGTGTTGTTTACTACTAATACATCTCTACATAATTTCGCCCCTTAGTACATCGTCTCCTTCGGCTGACACTGCTTGCTTGGAAATAGAATGCACAACACTTTGCAGTTTAGGCCCCTCCCCTGGACGAAGAAGGTATTGGACTATGTAATACAATTCGAGCCAATACCATGTCTGTCCTCATTATCGAAGTTCCTCAAACCATTCAGCACGTTCAAATGCCTCCAGGTAGCTCCCAGTCATCATCTCCCCTGCGGTCCTTGCCCTTAAGTTCATATTGCTTAAGCTCCTCGGGAACGTCAGCATACCCGGCGTCGGCTTCAAGTAACCCGTCGAACTTCTCCTTAACATCTGCCGGAACTGAATCGTCGTACTTGAACTGGTGGTCCTCGAAAGCGATGGTGTCGGCTTGAGCAGACCCCTGGGAGCTAGCCCCTTGGAGCTCTTGAGGGATCTCGTCTCGACCTGCAATACTCGTAACATTCGTAAGATCCTCAACGTCGCGCTTGTTGCCGCAGTAGTTGCAGTTCATCCACATGGATCCCCTGCAGTTTCCTCCACCGACACAGGGTCGCAAGCCCGAGCCAGCATTCTTGACTTCACCACAGTTGGTCGATCCCTTCTTTCTGCAAATGGCTCCATAGGACGCAATGGGAAGCCCCAAGAATTCGGCTGATGAGACTACTCCCTTGGGGCCACCAACACAGCACTGCCAAGGTGCGATTTCGCTGCATTGGATGTAGTTTCCTTTGCATGTTGCGCTCCTGTAGTTGCGGATGGTCACACCAGATACTGACCCAGCGGCCATGGTGAAGGCAAGAATATAAGCGGAAAAATGCATCGTGATAATTTAGGGAATAAACAATTGGGTATATATATCCGGCTTAATGAGTAGGTAGGCAAGATTGTTTCTAAGTTGATTTTGAAAGGATGAGTGTTGTCTGTTCTCTACCATTATTTTCGTGGTTCGCCTGTCATCTTATATACTCGAGCTCTCTAGTAAAGTAGTTCAGTGTATCGAAATTTACAATACTATATCATCTATCTTGATGCTCTCTCATTTCGTTGCCAAGAGATCGGCAACCGTTTTATACCAGGGACTGGGTCCCCCAGTTCTCAGCTCTCCGCCTCAAAGGATGCGGCAGATATGTAGATCGCATTGCCGATTCAGGTACATACAGTTAAGGAGTATTTGTATTTTACCCCGTAAGTATTGGGGTTTCCACGTGTTTTGGATATGCGGTCATAACAGGTTTTAGTCCAACGGCGCAGCGTCTTCGCCGCGCTTGGAAAATCCACCAGCTGGGGAACCATACCAACTTTTGCTCACGTATCAATCAGTATGGCTTCTCTTTGAAGGATTCCATCTTAATTGGATGACGACTGACCACGAAGCTAATTGTTCCTGCGGTAGGCCCATTTATCACCCCTTTACGTATTCAATCTATTGTCATAATGCGAATTTCGCTATTGTCGTGCGTATTGAAAAAGATCTTATATTGTTTTAGTGGATCAAGGACAAGGGTTCCAATATTACCAAGAAACTATAGTAAGAGTCGAAACAACGTTCAAAGTAGTTAATAGACTACCTACAGGTTGGTATAGGTTGGTAGATACCTAGGTAGTTATTACTTAATACCAATGATAAGCTCTCGTATCTGTCTACCTATAGATTTCCTTGTAGGGCCTCAGACTTCTTTTCGCACCTTTTTTGGGTTCCACCTTATGACAACTATCAAGCTAGTTAGATGATCGACAATCTATCGAAGTATTCTTTTCTAATATTTGTTTCCACCGCCACAATATGGCTCCTCAGCCCATTAATCATGTCATCATAGCAATCCCGTCGTATCAGTTCACCAATCCCGTTCTTAGAACACGGCGAGGCTTCGAAGGGCTACTAGTTATCTCAATGAAAATTGGCTTAATGTATACGCGTGTCTTTACGACAACGACTAAAGACTCGACATAGTCGATGTCGATCAGTTATCCAAATTCATGCTGGATGTCTACTAGATCACTATTGACAAAAATAGCAATACGAAGCGTTGTCAAGGAACGAGTCATGGCAGTCAGGACGGTGTAGGTGAATCAAAATATTTTCGTTGTAGTTTCTATCTAAGTTATTTTTCATGTAAGAAATTCTATATAAAGACCTCATCACTCCCTCAGTGTATCGAATAATTCAGATTCAGACTCACACACAACCAACAATAGCAACACAAACAATACTCATCGAGAATTCATCCCACCCTTTTTTCTGCCTCTCATCAAGTTAACTGTACGTGCGAAACCCCATCCTTAGATACCTAGCTACCTAGCCAATATTAACTTTGTTAGGTCCTTCAACAAAGAACTTCAACTCGCCAAAATGCAGTCCATCACCACCCTAGTCTCTATCCTCGCCTTCGTTCCCGGCCTGCTTGTCAACGCGTGCGATTGCCACCACAACAATGATGCTGGCCGATGGAAGGGTTCTCAAACTCCTGCCGATGCCGTTTGGGAGCTTTGCCAGGCTGGTGGCACTTGCAAGGAAAACGGACATGGAGCTAGACTCTGTGTTGTGGGTGATGTCTCCCAATGTCTCTGTGCTTATGATGCAGCAAAGAGCTGGCAAAGCAAGCATGGAGACTGGTTTTTGTGGTCTGGAATGAACTGTGGCGACTTGACTGTCACTATGAACGCTGGCTAATCACCTCATGTACACATATGTTTACAAGTACGATACCTAGCCTGTACCTATTCATTATTAATGGCAAATTTCTAACATCAAACCACATATAAGATTTGTTGCATTTGAATTATGATAGTGTTTTGTGTAGATCGGGAATAGCTACCTACCTACCCAAAATAAGTATTAAGGTACCTTAGGTAGATATTTATAATAGCTATTGTCAACTTTCGCCATCTCGTTCCACTAGTGTTCAGAGTAGTTATCGTATAAATGCTCTTGTGTATTCGTTACGCGCCTTATCATACTTCGATTGCTTTGCTATGGGTGCATTGATTACTTCAGCACCTCACATACCACTTTTGCAGACCATCTTTTCAATGCTTACACCCGTGTCCAGTAATCTTGATCTAGCTACATTTTATTGAAGTGTTTAAACCGAGTCCGGTTATTGAGGACTATATGGAACGATATTCTATTCGACCTACGCTAATGATATGTGCCGCTAAACATAGATCGTAAAATAAATATTATCTAATTAGTCTGCTGGATATCTCCAGCGATCTCTCATTTGTATCGGCGATCATTAGATGTTACTTTGTGCTAGAGCTAGATTTAGAAATATATTGCCTGCCCAGCTATAATAATAGTTATTCTCTTGTTGTTACTCCACGCGGTCGTACGTCACATAACGTGGCTGGGTGAGATTAGAAGCAATGACGTAAAGTTACTAGGGGTGTTTGGATGCCCCTGAGATATAAATACAACCTTACATCGCACCCTGTCTACCACTACCCAGAATCGCTCTCATGAGAATATCGTATTTGATAATCAACAGCCACTTCTTATCAGCTTCCAATTCCGAAAAGAAAGAAAAATGACTTCTCAACTGCCAAACATGAAACCCGACCGCATCCCTCAAGACGTAAAACCAGATATTATTTCCATCGACTCGCACAGATTTCGTATCAACTATGATGTTCCACAACAAATTACCGACCGCCTTTATGACTTATTTGAACGAGATGATATCAAATATGAAGATATTCCAGATGATTTAAAAGAATATGAGGTCCACGATCCGCCCGAGAATAAGACGGAAGCAGCCGGTTCATCTGGTGCTAGGTAGCTTTGCGACTATTAGTGGCTATGGATTTCGCGTGGGTTCAGACACATGGCGGAAGGTTTTAAGTCTTCTGAACCAACTGTTGTAGAAGAGTGGGGAAACTGTGCACGGAGGTATTCCGAACAGGTTGGAGGGATACGAACTGCCGGGCACGACTTTCGGGAACAGGAATGCAAGGGAGAACCAATGTCTCACTACACGATACACTTCATAAAGTTACGAACAATATATACCTATCTATATTACTGGTATTGCCACTTAATTATTCTCAATATAAGTTTATTCTACGTGGGCGGAGAATAAGGCAACTTAATGAACAGGACGGAGATGAGTGGGTCTGAAGGCGGAGAAAGGTTCGACGCCGAGAGAACTAAACAAGTTGGTATAATATAATAGCACATATCTACAGGAGCTCTGAAATGTGAAAAGCCATTCTTGAATATATTCCGTTTCTCTAGATGTTATACCTTTCATCGTGTCTTGACATGCAAGAATGTCTCTGAATTTGCTTTGATCATGTCTAATGCAACGTTGTAACATATGGAAGTCTCGACCCCATGCGTTCAACGTTCAGGTCTTCCAAAAGGAATACTCATCTGGGGAGTTCGCTAGGTAGTGACCTGATAGTTAGTATATTTGAAGTTAAGAAATATTACCGACAAATTCGAATTTCTGTACATAGCTGGTACCTACCTACCTACGAAGGTACCTAGGTGAGTACTGACTCGCAACATGAAAGGCCCGGATCGAGAGTTTTCATCGCTGTAGCTAACTATAGGATAATAAAGATAATCTAGTAATATTCTGCATTGTCAACATGTCATTAGCCTCTTGAAGTGGCCATACATGTGTTTGATCTGTAAAGAGAGCATAAAATCCCATGCAGTCAGCGCGATTCTTAGTCTAAACATCGATATCAGGAGGGTAAAGATAGGGTGTGAACGGAATTGCTCATTTACCCTCTATCTACCCTTATTGGAGATTATCGCAATGTAACGGTACCTAAGACATGTGATGTAACAAGACCCTCGAGATATGTGATACTATTCAACCTCTACAAAAGTAAAATGCAGGATTGGGAACAATAGAGTTTCCTAGGATGGATCCAATTAGAAACCCCGACAAACGTAATAGGGGTATTAGCGACTCTGCCTACAAACTTCGGCATGCACATTTATCACGATCTCGATATTCCACAAGGATAAAGTCTTAAGTAAACCAACTTGGTTCGGGGGAAAAATGAAGTGGAATTACCTGCCATTTTACCTTGGGTAATGTCTTACATTGACATGATAGATTGATCTCTAAGGGGGATTATACCTACTTCACCTAGCGTACAGACATTTCAATCCAAATGCTTGATCAGATTGTAGAACAAATTAAATTCCAAATCAAGTTTCATTTTCCTAGTTTCCGGTGGTCTTCTTCATGCATGTGCACATACATCCCCTTATATGCTATCTACTCTCGTAGTTCTATATCCGCATACGTGGCTGGAAAACATGATTTTAGTACTTCACTTACTTACATTTTGTCTATGATCATAACTAAATTCTTTCTGAACCCTTGCCATTTTACGGCTTCATCGGCGCTTGAATTAAACTCTAAAATCGGCGGTGCAGTAGTCCCTGTTGTGCCAGTACGGACGATCCTTAACCCAATCTGTCTACATTACATTCCATGTCCATACTAAGCACCTCACCTACCTGGTCACCAAATTGATCATGACGGGTACTAAACTTGATTTATATACCTGTCATTGCGTATGTGGCTTATACTGAGACTTATCTTAACTCTGAGTATGTGTTTAAGCCGATATTTCAGTCAAAGGGTACCGCGATGAGATCGAAGGGTTACATATTCACCCTTACTATATATATAACCTTTGTATACCCTATCCAACCATGACAAGGTTTCATTTTCCATACTGGGGCCCAATACTGGTTTCCTCTATGCTGGTATCATAGATCTTAAGGGCCATTATTTGCCCGAATGGGGTCGTCCTCGGCAATCACTAGGGGAAGCAGTAGCAAAAAGAACCCGCCTACTCAGATTTTAAAGTCTGGTTTATCATAATAGCGATGTTACTACTTTTAATCTCCCTTCTTGCTGCCGCGGTCGTGCGGCCGGTCCTAGCAGACTTCACTATCTATATCGGAAAGAGCAACGATATAACAGATGTAGGCGTCACTTACAGCTCGACGGAAATGCAAGTCCACGACCACTCACCACTCAGTTGTTATGACATGGGCCATGTGGTTCCTATTTCAGCCAGCAGTAACAACGACGCTAGTAAGGGTCGCTGGGCTTGCGATGGATGTAGCGCAAAAGCACCGAGAGACTGGATCATCGATCGCTTTGAGATGTACAACAAGGACGATGCCGTGGGCCACTCTACGGATCACCCCTTCCCTCTATTTAACAGATCGACAGGTGCAGTTAGTATGTAGAACTCTAATGTCTTCGTTGTCTATATTCCACTTTGTTGACTAACGGCCGGCAGCTTTATACGCAACAGGCAATAACAACTACGATATGAGAGATATTAATAATACTTTTCTCGGTACCTGCAACCGTCCTAAACACCCACAGGAGATGGACTGCTGGCAGCTCATCTCCGCTACATTTCTCACACATGTTTTTACTTGTAGGTAGAAAGTATCAGCCGAGCATAGCAGATGAGTTAAGCGCTAACTTTTTATCAGGCACCAGTGACCTTGTTCCAAACGACGACTTATGGATATCAGACGAATAAATATTGACTTGAACAAGCTATAGCACAGTAGCACAAGTATGGATGAATTACGATGATAGCAGTGTGTTTCCTTTTTGCTTCCAAAACGTTACCGCCGGGGATATTTTTGGAGTACGTACCTGAGACATGGCCGTCTCCGTTGGAGGTGCGACTTTTCTTCGAGCAATATCATAGTTTAAGATTAACCCATGTTAAATTCAAGTTACCACGGGGTCAACGCTGGGCAGGTTTATGGTATAGTTTGTTGGGTAGGGGTTAGACAGGTAATATGGGAAAGTTTTATTTGGGGGAATATGGAATAAAAATTATTTTACAAATACACGCGTTCTGCCTGTTGCCAATGTCCCCACTCAAACATTCCTATTAAAACACACGTACAATAATACAATAGGTACCTCTAAGCGTGTGGCTGGTAATTCAGCGGTCGGATATACACCCCCCCTTTGTGGCTGGTAGGTTAGGCCCCTCGGTAGGTATAAGACATATTCCCACCTAATCTCCCTATAGAAATATCTACAACTAACATGTCCAAGAGTATCATTTAAGGTGCCGGATGGATATGTAGTATTCTATGTGACTAAATTGCTTTGAAATAAGTATACGATATTAGGTAGGTACCTTACTTAGGCCTATTTTTGTGGAACGTCTCTCCCTAAGCCGAAATATGGGCGCATTGACACTTTTTGTTCACATTTACGATTTGTTTGTTTGCAGGACGCATTAACCTGCCTACCTGGAGGTATACATGCTCAAATATAGCCTTAATCGCAGGGTAGCAAGTGGTTTCTAGATATAGTACAAAGATGTGTCGGCTAGATCCTTCACGCCTCTCAGCTTCGGTCTGCATAAGCTTACGAGTCAACGAGGCTTTGCAGACCAAGCATAGGATTGTGGCTTTCCAAATCATCCACTGGGGACTCACATGGTCGGGAAGCATCAACACGATAGGCGGTATATACCTACAATCGATATAACTCAACATGGTCCATCTTTTATACTCAAAAGCTAGCGAGATAGATATCAAGATAAGTTGTCAAACAACAGAATCACAGTGCGATACGCCCCGAAGTACCTTGGTACAGCTCAACGCAGCCTTGCGCTACATTCTTAGTCGCACCGTAATTTAACGATACGGAACCAATTTGCCGGTCGAAGTTATGGATTTCTAAGGTTATGGAAAGAGTTGATGAACATCAAATAAATCAAGAAATGGCTACACGAAACTGCTGAATGGTCTTGAGAAGGGCTCAAGCGTTACTTCTTTTCTGTCTCGGAAACAGAACAGCCCCCCTTTCCATGTATCGAACAGCGTGGAGCTACCTTTTACTTCCTACGTCGTCTAGAACATCAAGAGAGCAGATAAAGAATAATACGGAGACGATATCAAATATGTGTTGAACGTACATCACCTTCCTTTCTAGACATATACCACTAGGTGTCAACTAACCGTCTTTCAGTATACCTAAACCTATCGCCGACGCTTTCATTCCGATACGGTACCAATATATAGAGTAGCGGCGTTTCTAACTGTTCTCTTGGATTTAAATCGTTCGATCCTTGAGTATCCTACGATGATAATAAAATTGGCAAGGCAAGCGAACTCTGGGACAGGGCAATCTACAGGCTTAGCAACACAAGATATTATTGCAATAGCAATAGGGATACCGACGTTTATTGTGACGGTCATCGGCATATACTTAGCGCATAAAAGGAAGCCTCGAAGTTTATTCCAGAGGTTGTGTTGGTCTGATTGAAGATTTCATTTTGCGTCAGCGCTTGTCTTCATCCTTCACACTAATCCCTTATACTGCAACAACCCATTTTACTAGAGCAATGATTAACCTGCTTTACCATCGACTACTACTCCACCAGCAGAGGTAGAGCAATGAAGAGCAATAACTAATGCAGTCCTTGTCTACCTAGGTATATAATATACTGCAACTTCAAAGTGCCCTTTCTTTGAGACTCACGTTGATTACACGGGAAGGGGCCTAAGATATGAGAACAATGTATCTAACCCCTAGGTAGTTATAACTATTAACCACAACAACATTTTAAACAGAACTCCGGTCTCCTTTAATTGCCACGCTGATAGTCTAAGTAATGACCTCTATCATGAGTCCTTTTGTCTAACGATATAGTCTATATAACTTCGAGTATTCGACCGTTGCTTTCGGATTTATCCTAGCTGCGCTGGACCTTTAATCACTTCTGGATATGTGTATGATCCATTACTTAGACCCTCGCTTGGCGCATAGAAACGTACTATAAAACAGTTAATGACGTGAGCCTCCTTGGGTGCGAGTTCCGCTTACATATCAAATTGAAAGGGCCGGGAGAGCTTGGCGACGGAAGCCAGCTACGAGGTGTTAGCGATTTAAGTTCAACGCCAACCAACTATATCGGATTGACTTACTTGGGGGTCCAATTTGTAGGTGGCTTAGACGCCTGCACGAGGATATCAAATGGCCCATTATTTTTTGTACCGTACACAAGATTCCCGTCGGAGTAGGTAAGGTTGCTACGATCGCCTAGAGAGTAGCGCTTGATCGAATTTGAGACTAGCTGTTTCTCCGAGTTATATAGCGTGACGCTCCAGAAGCCAACATCAGTTACCGGCGGTTTCCCAGTGAATCGTAACGTGTAGGACTCGTTAGCTCCAAGTGCGAATTCTCTGAGGTAGACTGGGTACAGGGCTTGGTCGTTTGTCAAGGCAAGGTATCCAAACCGGGCGACGGCAGCTCGTGCCTTATAGTTGTCGCCGTACGTTCCAATAAGAGAGGGGCGGGGCATCACCCATCCGTTACTAAGATTCTTCACAAATTGCAACGAACGTGTGTAATTGACAATCGAACTGTTGGCTGCCTTATAAGCCTCCGCTAGGTTGACGCAAGTAGGGCGCTGATAAGACCCGTCTTTTCCAACGCCGGCGAGTGATAGTTCTGATATAGTTTCTGCTGGCGGTAAAGGCTCGTCGTTGGTTGGAGGAATCGTTTCGTCAAAGCGGGCGATAAGTCCCATAAGATTCTCAACCTTCGGATACGATATGTTTGCAAACAAATTCCCGTTCAACTCGGGGCCGATTGGTTCCCCATATCGTTCAATGGTATTGGTACTGAACCCCTCTTGTATTTTGTTCACTACTTTCACGTCGCAGCCCTGGTCTTTTAGCACGATTCTGATTAGGAGGTATCCTAACGTCCTAGGCGCGTATATTGTGCTCTGATATGTTGAGTTAGAACCTGCCACTATCTTCCCAGCGTTACTCGACGAAATGGCAGGCGTGAGAAGATATTTTCCTGTCTTGGTATGCGAAAGGGTACCAAGATTAAGATAGTTGTCTCCCTCCCTAACTATTAGGTCAGTCATATACGGAGATTCCGGATATGCCGGTTTCTACTCACGGGGTATAGAAAGATACGCCGTAGTACCTGTTGGGATCTACTTCTGGTATTGTAATCACTATATCCTTTCGCGATATATCGTAGCATTGGCTCATATACAGCGTGTCCACATTTGGGCTCACGATAGCCGTCTGGTGTGGTGTTGCTAATTCTGTGTTCTTATATAGTTGATTTATAAGGGGGCCTTTTGAGGGGTCTGCACATGCTTGCGCGTAAGAAGCCAAAGGCTCGCCGTACTGGATATGTTAGTGTTCAACCCGTTTGAAGAGACAACTGGCGTTTCTTACTGTAATTGTAAACTCCGTAGCCGACTGGGCAGGGCAGATTGAACCTCTGGGAAGTACTCGAGCTGAAGTTCTTCCGATTAGGAAAACTGCTAAGAAGGCAGCTGCCTTCATATTGTGCCAGTTTAGAAATAAGCGAACACTGATAGTTTCTGAATTATGAGATACCTGTTGCAGTTGATTCTAAGGAGCGCGATATAGGTCGCCATGGTCTTGAACCCGTCGAATAAGGCGATATATGTATAAACTCTCCGCCGCACCCTTGGATTGAATGCGGATCTACAACACCGAATCATTTACATCATAAGAACAAGGATATGTTCAATATTTTTCTGATATGTTGGTCACAGCCTCTAAGGTCTGAAATACAGTGTATTCCTCAGGTTAAGTTAGGTCCCTAGGTACCTGGGCTTTGGTCCATTCATCGTAGTTAGAACAACCCATCTATTTTCGTCTTTGCCAGTTGTACCCATATATTATCCTCGATTTAACTGGGGGGTGGTAGGTGTTGGTCAGCCGCCGGTAAGTAAAAGGAATGATCTACAATGCTGCTTGGCGCACCGAGGCAATCGATCCATTCGATGAATCGCGGCGCAGAGGCCGAGGTCTATATGTTGTTTTCTTATCGTAGGAAAGGGCTTTAGATGTAAACCTAGGTACCTAGGTAGGTTGGCGTAGTCAAGATGACATCTGGCGACGCGTCTTCCCATACCCCGGTCTCGTACGGCTTTGATCCTTGCAGAAGCTAAGATCTGGTGGGTGCATGTCTTGGCGATGCATGCAGCCTACCATTTGCCGACATCTAGATAATCGTATTGTGAACCTTTCTTCTGGATCTCTTTGCTGAGGGCATCCAGAATGAAAAGCCTGCATTTAATCTGTTAAGGGGTTGGCTTGTGTAAGGGTATGTCAACTCTTCGTCTAAATTTTATTCCCACTTCTTGCTTGCGAGGCATTATCTCCAAATCAAATTTCTGCTCTCTACAGTACGCTGCCAGAAACCCACTGTGATTATCTCCATCTCCCAAGCGCAATTCCACAGCCACCCCTTATTTCCAATCAATCAACACCACCTATCGAATTATTGAGGATCAAGATAAAAGGCTGCCATATCGATTATATCGGTATCTCCAAAACCGCATCATTGAACAAGCATTCTGGAAAGACATAGATGCTGTCTTACTGTTTTTCTGGAATGACAAGGGGCTAATTTCCGAACCCTTGACGATGGACCAAATATATTACAAAGATACCCTTGATCTATCCAACCCACTACTGGCCCCGATCACAGCTCAATAATGGGACCATATAAACAAGTGAAAACCATTGCGCAATGAATTTATGCCGTCGCCTGGCACTCGGAAAGCACCGGGGGCTCTAGAAACGGAGTAGCCAGTCGCCAGCCGTACACGTCGGACCATTTCTGGGGTTGGCTAAAAGGTTCCAGGTTCGCGCTAACACTGCCAACGACTGGCTCTGCGAAACTCGAAAGCGTCGTGTTGAACAATCTCATGTAGTGATCGCAGGCTTGGGTGTTCGCGAACACAGGCTGATTTGTGACGTTCTTAATGAAGTCTATAGGGTACGGCACATTCTCCCAGGACAATACTGTCTCTATGGCCATAAATCTACTTCGCGCACCGTTATTACTCCAGCCACGTGCGTAGGTCGTGCCACTGAGTAACGTCCTATAAGAATCGCAAGGCGGATCAAATGTTGATGGGTAGACATCTGCGCCATAGCCCCTCGCCCCCTCGATCGCGATATCGTTCTCTGCCGAGATCATAAAAGTCGCAGCCCAGCGAAAAGAAGTATGACCACCGCCAAATATGTCCAAGAACGGAAACTCGAGGGAGGCACGCTACCGATTGTAACAATTATTAGTTAAATAAGTATTCTATAGGTATTCAAAAGGTAACTTACCGAGAAGTCTGGTAAGGAAGCGTTATATGAGGGTAATTGGAGATCGTGGTCGTGCAGGATCTGCGCCATCATCGGATACATCCCATCGGGGAACGTGGGTAGCAACGTTCTGTAGGCTTCCTCGATGATTCGATACCCATTAGGGATGGCCTGCCGCGCAGTGTCAAGAGGTATCGGTACGATCAAGGTAGTTCCGTTCAAATTCCCACTGACAAGTGTTGGGTATTGCTGGGCATGCTGGTTTGGGAAGTCTTGAGATACACACGAATCTTGTGAAAGTGGAAGTATATGCTGGAAAGGGGAAGCTGCTTGAATAAGAGACAGTATAACGATATGAAGTACTAGAGTGTATGTCATCTTGTCCAGCGGAGAGACTGAAGACCAAGAAGGGCTAAACACTTTGGATGAGGTAACGTGTAAGCTAACGTGTGGGGATTTTAAATTTCCTTTTGAGATGGCTACCTATCTTACATCGCCCAGCGGTCTTCTTAATGAGAAGATTCAAGACGAGCCGGCTATTTGCCCTGGGACGAAGTTCAACAACATTAAGTTAAATATGACAAAGGAGATCGTTATCAAGGAATGGCCGGTACTAAGAATGCGACGTGTCGTTGCACCTACGTATAGCGCATATTGCTTTAAATGATAATGTGATTTGCGATTATCCCGGATTTACTGATCGTCTCCGAAAAATAACAATTTCAACAGGGCATTGCGGAGTAAGTTGGTGGTCTGGAAAGCTCAGGTCAGCAAAGCCGAACTCTGCAAAAGCAAGCCAAGCATGTCATTATGAACTTATTCAAAGACGACCGACTCTCCTGCAAGCCACATGTTTCATTCCGAACCAGTGTCCTTTGGGACAAACGTAGATTGATCTTCCGGCCAATAGCCAATCAGAAAACAGCGACTTGAAACGGAACATTCCCAATCCGGGGCGGGGACGAACATACGGCGGGCCTTGCCGTGGTGGAGCTGTGGCATCCGGCGGATCGGGATTAGTAGAGCACGGATGAGCGACGTTCCGTGCAAATGAGAAAGGCTCTCCAAGTGGCACAGCATGTATTCATATATGCAAGGCTTCTCGGTGCAACGACTATCCGTGATCCTGCGGTCACCCGTAACGTTAATATTTCTGCGGATTGAGCCCTCACGATAACCGACCGTACTATCAAACTGCGAAAGATACATATCAATTTCCATAGCGAATATAGCTCGAGTAAACCTTTTCGCCATCGTTTCGAGTCCCATGGCGGAGACGATCGTATTACACAGCGACGCTTGGATCACGATGTATTTAACCTTGGACCCGTTACCAGAGTGGCGGGTTTGAGAACGGGTTTCGGACACAAAGAGTTCGAGAATTGCTCATGGCTTAAAGAGCGGTCAAGTTTATATACAGTAGAATTCTCTCGTCGGCGATGTCGTGATAAGCAGCATTGCTTTTGAAGGACCCCAAGAGATCAGTTATAAGACTCAAGCCGGGAACTCGGTTAACTCCCCCCTTCCACACTCGCCTTGCCTGTCCACTGTAGCTTGCTCGGTACAAGGGGCTGGAGCACTCTAAGCCAGATAGTATCATACAGACTTGGACCACCATCAGCAGCCTTGCTACCGGGTTCGAAACTACCGTAGTTCCGAGAGTCCGTACAGCAGGGACTAGCAGACCCCCAAAATGGACCTGCTGCCCAGGCCGTCCAACCGATGTACTCCTCGTTGTCAGCCAAGTAGTTGACGAAGTCAGTCAACATATCGGCGCATCCTGTATTGTTATGGCCGCCAAATTCAGTGATGAAAGCCTTGAGGTTGTGCTCCTGTTAGAAGAGTTAGCTAGTAATTTGCCACTGGTGAATCATAGTTCATTATTTTGTTTACGCTTGGTGCAGAGTAGTACAGCACGGCCACGGCTGGGGAATTCACGAACCTTGAGCCATTTGGTGACATCAGCTAAATTGGTGGCGGGATCACTGACGCATTCGCTGTGGGTGCCGCTATAGTCCACGTCAAGGTATTCATGGATATCAATCGCAGTATTATTAATCGGGTCGGTAAATTGATGGATGATCGCGCTGTTCGGATCCGGGCCTTGAGCCCAGGCGTGGCCTCCTGTCCAGCTGTTACCCGGTAAAATAATCAAATTCTTAGCACCAGCTGCACGAATAGCGTCTATGGCAGCCTGGTTATTCTTGAGTACAAGACTGGTCTCCATGTCATGCGGTTCGTTCATCAGCCCGAAGATGACTTTCTCGTTCTCCGCAAAGCGACTCGCTAATTCACCCCAAAATTCTCCGAACTGCTCCGTCGTAGCAGCAGTGGAATCTGAGGTGTTACCAATCACGCTGCCGCTGTACGGCTGAGAGCTCGGGTCGTTATAGCGCATATAGTTGTGCGGATCCAAGATTGCATACGCGCCCTTGGTCACTGTTACGTAGTCAACAGCTTCTTTGAAGTAGTTGAAATGCGTTTCGTTAAATGTTTTCCCAAGGCCAGTTGCAACAGGAGCCATTCGCTCAAGAAGGAAGGCTACGCGGAAGAGATTAAGGTGGTTCTGGTCTACATGAACATCAACACCGGCTTTATCAATGAACTGGTAGTCGACGCCGAATGTCCCTGGTAGTCCTGTACCCTTTTTGGCGTCAGCACTCCAGACACCAAATTCACCGCCCGACTCCGCAACGCCGGCGTAGAAAATGGTTGCTGAAGCCGCGGAGGCCAAACTCGCCAATAAAACAAGATATTTCATGTTAAGCAAGTTAGTTTGTACTGATTTTCCATGAGCCTGGGTCAAGTATAGTGCCTGTAGGTGCAGACACAGCCTCTTATAAGTTAGGGCTAGCCCACCAAGCAATGGGATCAAGGCCCAAATTCCTAGCCAATCAATCAACATCCCCTGTGGGAGTGGATGAAGGACACCCGACTTCCATTCCGAGCGATAGAAACGACGTGATTTTGATATCATTAAGCCGTGTCGGCGTAATCTTGTGCTAATGGGACCCAGATCTCCGGGTCACATCTTGAACCGACCGCGAACAATTACCGTTAGAATGATGAAATCCAGCTAAAGTAGCCCAAAGGTCTATGCATATGGATCAAAATGTCATTTATAATCTATGGAGGGTATCATTGTAGTTTGGTGATGAGATCAATTGCGGAGGTTGTCGCTCCGCCTATAGATTTTAAGCAAACGCATCTTGGCTCCGAGGCTTCTTTCTCCATTTAGAAGAACGTCTCTCGTGTATTAGCTTAGCAGCTAAGATTTTAGTGTAGATCGCCGAGTCAAATAGCAACAGGCCTTTCAGTTCCTGAGTTTGTTGACTAACATAGCCGAAGTCCTCAGTTTGATTAGATATCCTAAGGTCAATATGAGCCAGATCACTAGAGAGCGCCGCCAACGAGACTGACGATCCACATCGCGATTCTGACTTTTAACCCGACCCGCCTTTCGGTTTTCGCAAAGTCATCCAACGTTACAGGGCTTGCAAATTCCTGCAACCATTTCTGCTCGTCGCCTAATCTCTTCTTTAAATCGCCATCTTGCGTCACAATCAAGGCGCCAGCTTCGAGATCGTGAGAATAGCTGCGTTTCGTATAATTGGAGCTTCCGATGATGCTAATCGCCGGATGCAATTCGTTAGGAAGAGTTATCCATAGCCCCTTAGCATGATAAGTCCATCCACCTGGTTCATTGACAGTGCCCCTTCTCCACTCTTTAAGGACCACTGAGGAATCCCGCTTTTTCTCCTTAATCGCACGAAGAAACCTCCGAGCTAGTAGGGTGTATGCATCAGGTAAAAGCCCGGATACGCCCTTTGACTTATAAAACCCATTCGCCTGTGGAGACGCCGTGATTACTACATTGCTCTGCGAAGCTGTCGAGAGAAGTAAATTGGTAAGCGAAGGAGCCGGGTTGAAGTACCCCGCCGTGAAAGTCCACGATGAGCCGGCATACTCCGGTGCTGCAAGCGTTTTTAGGATATGTGTGATCGCCGGGAGTTCAGTTGAAGAATCCGGTTTCATAAGTTGTGATAGCTGACCAAGCATATAGACTTTCGTGTTCCGCGGGTTGGATGAATCATGGTCTTGCAACTTGAAGCTATCAGGAGCTTCATTTTTAGAGATCAACCTGCTGATTAGCGGTGTAGCCTGCGAGATAAACTCGGCAGGGTGATCCAGAGGGGACGGAGCAGCGTTGGATGACGGCCAACGGAGTTTGAAACCCGCAGGGTCATCTTTTCTTGGCTCAACCGAAAAGCTAAGTGACGTGACACCCTGGTAGAGTCTCCAAAAATAATCGGTCACTTCACCGGAGGAAAACAGGTGATATCGATCTTGACGATTAGTGAAGTAGTCGTTCGATAAGTTCGCACTGGATAAAATCAGTTTAGTGGCTACACCTTAGCGAAATATATGCGGATTTACCCCGACAGGATTATTTCGTCGTCAATTCCGTACAGCTTCATATGCTGTAGACCCCACCCTTCGTTGATACGGTTGGGTATATACTTCTTCCGTAACCCGGTTAGGTTTGGGGTATGGTACATGCGAATCTCAACTCGATCCGAGCCAAACTCCGTAATAAGAGGAGCGAGGAGAGACGCACAAGACGGGTCCGGTGATTCCCGAGTTCCACGGAGGGCATCCGTGAGGATGCTTAGTTTCAACTCGGGGGTCGCGCGAAGTGCATCTTGGAGTGTTACAATCTCCGTTTAAGTCAGTATAATTCTTCATGGATACAGATTGGCGAGAGCCCATACCAGCTCCTTTTCGGACTTCCCAATATAGAGAGTAGATAAAAATATTCGTTTCTTAGCGCTGCGTATCCTGGTCTAGCAGTGTCAACATGGTCCCGTTTATTTCCATTGCTAAGGGCCTCTCACTGACCTTAAGTGTCTCGTAAAAATCAGTAGGTGTTTTTATGATCCGTATTTGCGATGCATCAATCTGGAATGAGGGTGCGATTTTATCCAACTCATTTACGAAGGGTGCCAACATTCCAGCAGAGCTAGAAGAATTAGCAGTCGGCACAGGACCCGAAGGCATGGAATATCGACGACACCATTGTCGACTGTGTCGGCTCACTGGACGAGCCAAAGTAGGTCGCAGCTTGAAGCAGTATCGTGATGCACCCCGAGCTATCATGGCAATTATAAGGAACAAAGGAAACTAGTTCATACTAAAAGAAAATGTATTCGGGTTCCATGTTTGTAGAGCGGATTGAAAGGTAAATTGAGCCAATTGAATTTTTGAGCTAGTCACTGATAGCTTGAGCTGTCTTATCGATAGACTTCTCCTAAAATGACATCATCAGATGTATATTGCGCAAAGAAAAAGTTAGGTACCTGGGTACTTCGACTTATCGTACAATAGAAATCGGTCCGATGAATATCCGGAAATTTAAGAACGGGCCAAACGGACTTGTTCCACCCAATTGAATGCGCCTTCGATGCGATGACCTCGAATTAACTAACGCTTCTTACACTTACGATAGCACATACTGAAGGTTGGTTGAAGTTACGTTGAACTTTACCCACCATGTCGACCATCACAAGGACCCTCACCAACTTGTGGCGAGTAGGAATCAAGGTCAGTATCTTATTCTTATTCTCGGATTTTGTTAATTGCTGCTAACTTTGATTGCGACAGGACTATTTCCACCAACTTCAAGTGCGTTAACCCTCGACATCACCGAGCTATTAATTCGTAACTAACGACGGCTTCCCCTGAAATAGTATATCGGTACGCCTTCGCCGCAATCAGACGATAAAAAGTAAATGTTAATAAAACGCAGGCGACACGAAAGCCGGTACCTTAGTTGGTGTTGACCGATTTGGCAACAAATATTTCGAGAACAACGAGGAATTGCCTCGTATGTTATCCCAACTGCGCGTCGATGGCCAAGCTTTTGAGGCTAACGAATAACCAGTTCGAACACGATGGGTCGACTATAAGAACTCCGACTTTGACGCGTACGTATTTCCTAAAAGATCACGTTCCGGGTTCATTTACTAATACTGGTCTTCAGAGCCCAGATTGAGCCCGGTTGGCACGCCTGGATGTCCTATACCGTCGAGAAGCCCCCTTCACAAGACCCGCTACTTGCGTATAAGAGGCGAGTATGGGAGGATACAGACGCGAAAACCATTCCCAACTATACTGGGACATGGGGCGCCTACAAACCGTATAGCACGTACGTCCACTCCCTGCGGTTCTGCATCTGAGAATCTACTAATATCATTAAAGAGTCAAGTCCAAGATTACAATGTGGGAGCCTACCGCTGTGGAGAGGAAGTAAGGACTCAAGCAATGAGCCATGTACATAGATAGTCACGATGACTAGGAAGAACCAGGACGAAAGCAATGACAAACCATACTTCCATCGGTCTCATACAACATGACCAAATATTCATAGTTGAGTATTTCTCTACTAATACTAAGAAGGCAGCGATGAAATGGAACGGATGGTGGGGACTCGCCTCCATAGCGGTGGATTTCAGCAAAACTCACTAGCGACGAGGGCATTACTCTAATATGATCCTGAGAGCAAAAAACGTAAAAAGAGCTGGTGCTCTAATACAAAACAATGGACCAAGAAGCAAAAGAGCTTGCAATATAATTAACTACAAGGAATTTGCTTTGGGGTTATGATATCGCATTCGAAGCCGAGAAGTCCAATCATTCCAAACTTTCCAAACTAATTCCGGTCATAGCATTACGGATATAAATCCAGAGAATCGTATTTAGTTTATCATACAGCCTATACGATATCCCCACTCGAAGATCACTCTAATATGCTATGTCTCCATTCATTCTAGTCGGATAGCAACATAGTGTACCAGTCCCCTTTGTCAATCATCTTAGCAATTACTGATTGATAAATCCGGCGCCTAATACCAGCATCCTATACGTACTTTCTATCTGTCGACATATTCACCGATCAGGTACCTAGGTAGTTAATGCTGTCTCATCCGTTAGGGGAATATAATATTCAAAGCCATCGATATCTATGGACCCACACCTCTGAGAAGCAAGCTCCCGGGAGTCACTTTCTTATAACCGTTAACTTGTCTTAAATCACTATCTCCTTGTGGCACGGCCACCATAAAACCAGAGGGCTACCAGTCCTAATCACATTGTGGAGCTTGATATCAATCTTCTCCAGACTATATCTGACTAACTATCTGTATTTCTAGATCATGTTTCTTCACTAATAAGGCAACGATTTCTTGCCCCATAACCCTCGACTCTTCAAATCCGGTCGCCCTAACCTCCAATCGATCCAAGAGTGTGTTCGCGAAGATGAAGATGTCTACAGAAGCCTCGTGCTTTCTTGTGTATATGCTCGGATGCTCATTATCAATACCCTTGAGAGGGTGGTTCGATTTCCCAGAATATCAACTCCTATCATTTTACTTTGCTGCATCATTAGCTCGTTCTTCGGACTTATGGGCTATTCAATACCTACCCGATAAACAAGTGATTTGGCAAAGGACTCTTAGGTATACCAGTGTGTTAGATTTCTGAGCTTTCCTGCTGTCTCTACAGTAGTGGGTACCTTGTCTTCCATAAATCGACCATGTTTAGCTGGATACTACTTGGTTATGGAACCTATGGGCCCTCGAAGATTTTACAATCACACATTATTAACCTTCGGCCCTAGTACCTAATACACGGCATGACGACAATATTCTATACTTCAAAATAGACATTAGGGTAAGAAGATGACGCCTTAACTAGTTCAGAATTATCAACTTATCATATTCAATGACTATTGATTGCGCGTCTCAACGAGCCGTCTGCAAATTCCCTACTACACCTTGATCCAAATCCCCAAACCCCTTCAACACTCTCCTTTGCTTAAATATGCCTCACCATTAACCAATTCTCCCGATGAAGTTTCGCGATATAGACTTATGATACATGGAGACAGCTCTGTTGTTCAAAAAGCATCACTATTATGGCTTCGGGAGCCAGTAACCGTAATACGCAGTCTCTTACTTCGATTGTGTAGACTATAACCCTAACAGCACATCTTCCGTGCGAGTGCAAACAGATTATAGGTGCCGGAGATCTATGTGTGCCTAATAGAGTGTAGGTAGTACTGTGGGGCACATAAGGATACATTCATAGCTTGAGTCTGTGACAATAGACCAGCCATACGCTTTTTCTCGATATCATATTAGTGCCTTATATGATTCTCCTAAATAAATCGTAACTTGGGTCTAATATATTGAACCTCCTGTGATACCGACAGTTTCACGATGAAACTATGAGACTGCTTCTTGCATAGCCCCCTCCTAACCCCTCCCCAGAGAAATTTCATAGAGCTATTAGACATTTCGTAGGCTTGTACCAGATGGGGCGCTGTTGAAACATAACAAGTGTCCGGATTTTAGCGAAAGGGTACAAGCATGATTCAAGTATGTTTCTTCCATGACTTAGAGTGTTCAGGTTGCTGGCCTATAGCGTAACATGATTAAATATGAATACACCTAGATAACACACATTCATAGGTCGTATAGTGATACAGTTAGACATTTCCCATGCCGTTAGGCGAATAACAAAGGCGCTGGGTGCCAAATTACTTCCTTGTGTACTATCACTGAACGTAGTCATCCAGTTATTAGAATATGTTCTTCGGGTTCTTCAATCGCACACCACAGCCCGTATTGCGTATTGAGAAATTTCCCAATATATTACTTCATCCATCGGAAGTTATAATACTGTATTATCTTTTTAAAGAAGGTAAAACTATTATTCAACAACCCTTGCCACTCTGTCTTGCATCAGATATGATTCTCGTACAAGTCTTTCGTTTGATACGCTCGGCAAATAATTTGGCCATGTTGGCCCGCTAGCGCTGTCGGGAATTTCGTCGTAGGTAACATGAAACGATTGTTGAACATGGATAGAGTCTTGGTAGGCCCTTTCAACCCATGATGTCCTGGTCGACTTGGTAGATTGTGAACTGAATGTGCTCTTTGTAGACCGGAGGGCCGGCTCCCAAATCCGCCTTCTAAGGAAGAATTGGATAGTGGGTAGACATGCAGCTACGACTCCTACACCGCACTCGATCATTCCCCAATAGAGACATGCTGTTGTTCCAACTAACGCGAATAAATAGTCAGCCCAAAAATACAGGATTGTAGAGACTTACGAATACTGTCGTTTGTAATATTAATAGTTCCCAGATAGCTTCCGGCCATTAGTACGAATCGTATTATCGAAGCGACGAGGGTTCTGAAGTACATTAGCCCTATTGTGATTTATCATTGGAGTTGCCTTACCCGGCTCCGAGGAGGAATACTAGACAAACTCCCAATTTCTTGCTGGGGGACAGCTGTAGCCGTAATACCTGTGTCTATGTTAACCCTAAGCCTGATCGATTAAATTAACGTACCTACCAGCGGGATTGGAATGGATATTATGAATACGTCCGTAATAAAATCGGTGATACAAAGGGAAAGGATAATATTTGAATTACTAGAGCAATGCGCCTGGAATTCTACTTGCGAGTCCCAGAGAGCCCAAAGATCACGACCACATTTGAAAAACATGGCGAAGAAGAAGGCGATGACCCACGTCACTGTAAATACAATGAATGCCTTGAGAAGTGCGTTGATACCGCTTTGTTTTTGTATTACGAAGACGCGCTTATAGAACAAGAGAAGGCTCGCTTTCATACACCCCGTTGCTATTGGTAGCATAAGGAAGAAAGTCCACTCAAGCTGTTCTATTGTTAGCCCTTGCTCAATTCGCACGCCCGGATATGACTTGCTCGCGACTTAAGACTCAACTGTGGAGTTACAAGCTCGAAGGGGTTTCCTTTGTATCCGTCCGGTATTACAGTTCGATATCCTAGTGCCTTCTGCGAAACACCGTAGAGTTGGGAAATCCCTATCCCTACAGTTACCAGCTATAGATTTGAATATTAGCAATACTGCTGTCAAGTCTGCTTCAGAGGTTTTTAATACAGTGGCAGGAACCATGAGCCAGTCATCAGATCCGAGTAGTTGTTTCTGTGCTTTACGTGCCCAAAACCTTAGGCCAACAACTAAGATATCAACCACAGAAAGGGCTACAGCCGCTGCAATGACATGACTAGGGCGCATGTAGTAGAACGGGTTCTCCTCCATCGTTTAAATAAGATTTAAATTTATAGCAATAGTAGAAGACTGTGAATTGGCGTGTTATGCCGAACTGGCAGCAATTTTCAAGGTCAAGGCGAGGACGGTTCCAGGACTACCTATGGAGAAAAGAAAAAGTAAAAGAAAAGTTGTAGCCTCGTTCCATACTTCAGTAAGCTTACACATCTTAAATGAGACGATAGCAAATCTAAAAGAGCGGAAAGTGTGTAAGTATCTTCGTAAATTTCATGATCTTACTCCAAGTAACTGCCATGTAATGTGATACAATCTCGAAAAAGTGGCTTGCATACACTGCTACTCTATTGAAGAGTGTACAGCATTAGGTAGGTAGGTAACAATCAGAACAACGAAAGGGGCAATGATCTTCGCTGCTGTTTACTAATGCAGTTGAAGATAAATATGATAAAACGCTGTCCTACATTTCATAGGTCGCAAGATTTAGAGCCCCTTCCTCTAATCGAAACAAAATATCGATATGAACCGCCTATTTCTTCAATCACTACTATTACACTAGTTCGCCAATTATACAGCTAGTTCCAGCAATGCTAGTCTTCTTCGCATTCCGGTTAGGAACAAGCCATCTTACGACTGGGCTACTTACTGAAACCTACATCAGCTAGAGAGCAAATGCTGACGATTTAAAGGAATTGTACTCATGTATGTTATGCCGCATCCTAGAATACATTTCACATGGTTGTATACCATCATTGGATACTCCCCAATACGGGGGCGAAAGGTCTGCAGCCTATCAAGAATAACTCCGGACCCCTCCTAATTATAATTGGCAGTGTGAAAAGGCAAGGCACCAGAGGTAGATTGGTGCTTTGGTGAATAAATACCTCCTAAGGTAGTATTACCTACCCGCTTGCAGCCTCAGCCTCTAATTCTATGACCAGTACATCAGCAGACACCCTTAATAACATGTTTTATGAAATTGGCCACATGGCTGCTCACTTCGACTTTAGCCTTGCGACATTTAAATAGTAGGCACCGATAAAAGTAGGTTAATCACTCTAAGGAAAATAGAGCAGGAGCCCCAGTGAATGACAAATTATCCCTCGAATGAATATGTAGGTGGACACCTAGTTTAAGTTTACTGCAACGAATCGAACCATTGTAGTTCGCTCATTAATCTTCAAGATATTGTTGCGAGGGGTATGTGTGTGACAAGAGACTTTGCTCTTGATACCTATAGTATATTGTGCCACTCATCCACATTATGATTTTACAATATGTGCTTAATTCATATCAAAAGTCTGAAGAACTTCATATACTACTGTAGGTACGAGATCGGGCATGTAACACTAAGATGCCTACGTTGGCAGAAGAAACAGTACTAAAATGTGTCCATATCTCCCCTAGTCCCTGATGAAATAGATAGGTAGTGCATCAGCTGAATAGGTACCTAGGTACCTACCCACACAGGTAGGTATATAGGTAGGTAAACAGAGCTTCAAGAGAAGCAACTATGTACGTTGCAGGATTCATTAATATACCTTAATCAAAATAGGCCATACGTTTTCTTTTTTAATGTCATTTTGTTTTGTTTTAGGTCGGGCAAGTAGGATCAGCATTCAATCTCCAGGTGCACATTAGAAGTGGTCAGTGCCTTAGCAGATAGGCACCTTAATACTTCATTTAAGTACTTGGCAAGGTTAAAAGGGTACACGCAATGCTTATGATAAAAAGATCAGAGGTACAGTTAGAATAAAATAGGGCAAGAATCAAAATGCAAGAAGTATCTGGGTACCTAATCCCCTGTAGCGTCCTTACTTGATATAGCACTCAAGTAGATACTTAGTACAGTACAGGTATCAAGTTAATCGGGCGAGTGCAAAGTATAATGTACTGATTTCTGCTCCTTCTGAGATTAAGCTAGGGTGGCGGGAGCGGCCCGTGAAAAGCGGTGCCGAAAAAGACGGCCCTTTGTACCGAGTTGCGGATCCGAATGGCCCCACTCTAACGGGGCCGGACGGGGCCGGGGAGCACCGAATGTAACTACCACTCCCTGCCGGTCTAAAATCAGACCCAGCAGACACCAAAAAAAAAGCAACTATTACACGCCCTGGCACCTCCACGCATTATTTTATTTTTATAAACCTGCTCATTACCTTAGGCAATCACCCACCCACCCATCTGTTGCCCTAGGTATAAATTTATGCCTTTTCCAATCAGTCCAACTTTCTAGTTTTTCCATTCAGCATCCAAAACCATTCTTACACGCAATTAAAAACTGCTTTCTCCCTTGACTTACTTGGCCTTTAGCCTTGACCCCATCTCCAAGAACCCTATCTTCATCATTCCTCTATAATTTACCCTGGCATCTTTGCGAACATTGTTCAGAAAGGCACCAATCCATTTGAGCGACCTGGTCTGACATAGATTCTACCTGCTTCGGTGCCCATTCCTTTCTCTTTAGAGGCTCATATTGTCGACCGTCGGCCTTGTGTTGATAGGCATTGTTCCACCCAATCGAAAAGAAGATCTAGCAATTTCTTTACATCGATACCCTTTCTAGAGCAGACGCTCTCGTCTTCATTAAACTCACTAAGTCTCGATACCTTCGTGAGATTTAAAAAGCTTTTAGCACAGGCCCATAGAATCCATCAGTAAGTTTCCTTCTTCGCTCTAGCCGTCTTCAAGCAACCTTATTTCACCTCCATGCTGTGGTTTTACCGCTATTCTTTTCTACCGCTTACAATTTGCAGTCGGATTAGGTCTTGTTTCAGCCACTGCGTCTTCATATTGCGCTACTTGAATAATACTAGGTCATCAATCGAAATGTCTGCTCAAGGTATGCTCGACTCATATAAAAGCTGTCAATTATGATAGATATCCATCAATACATCCGCACCCATCGCACTGACATTTTTTCTAGATAGTAGAGTTATTTGTCCGACTTGCCAAACGTCAGTGATAAAACTACAAGAACACACCAGGACCATCCATATTGGTCGACAATGTCGCTTTCCGGATTGCAATGTAACAACTCAATCTGACACAGAGCTCCGAAGGCACTGCGACAATGCTCATCCGTCGGTCAAAGATCCAATAACTAAGAAGTTCCCTTGTACTTGGACTGGTTGCAGTAAGCACTTTGAAGTTGCCACAGGAGCAAGGCGATGTATTTATCATCATATATATGATGCCCAAGCCGCCAATGCGCCGCCCGCGGTTGCGCCAGCGCCCGCTGCTGCCCCTGTCAATCAGGCGCCTCCTCCCCCTCCCCCAGTGCCTGCTGCCGCCGCTCTTGTCCCGGTTGTAGCCCCTGTGCAGGTTCAACACCAAGCAGCCGACCAGCCCATCGATGCGGCTGGCCCGACTATCGCCAGCGTATCCCAGCAGTTGGATCAAATGAAAGTTTTGCTCACTGATGGATTTGGCGCTCTTCATAGGGGTAATGAGAAAGTACTAGCTGCGATAAATGCCTTGCACACTACAATGGAGGCAATTACTGCTTTTCAAGGAGCTTCCATCAACCCTAATGGCACTGCCACAAGCACCGTTGGCCAGCAGCCCCATGAAGATAAGGATAAGGAAGAAGATCAGCAGGAGGAACAAGAAGATGAGGAAGAAGATGAAGAGGATGAAGATGAAGAGGATGAAGATGAAGAGGATGAAGATGAAGAGGATGAAGATGAAGAGGATGAGCAGGACGAAGAAGAAGAGGATGACACTGCCCGTCCTTCCAAGCGACTAAAGGTTTAGGCGAGAGGCATGACCGTTGATAACTACTTCGGTAGTCAGATTGTGCATGGTGGATCTTGCCTAGTCATTAGCAAAAGGACTTGTTTCGTCCGGGTCTGTATCAGCTTTCAAGGACTTCGATCCGAAAAGATATTCTCGAAATGGCTTTTCTCATTTTATCATACCTAGGTACTTTTATAAGAACTGGTCACCAGGCCAGTACCTAGATCCTATTAAATAAATATAGGAATCTCTGAGTCTTTCTCTTGAACGTAAGCACCTTATCGTGATACGTGGCGCCGACTACCTTTAATAATGGACATCACATATAGTTGCCCGCCCGCAATAAAAAGACATCTATATCGTTGAGCAAGGTCGCCATATTGTTCCTTGATCTGGATTGTGACCAAAATAAACAAACTACCTGATACATGTCGACCAGTAAGATCCGTAAGATTCTAAAATAAGCTTTTTCATCGGCGATGTAGTGTAGGTGACGATTACTTTGATGACATAGTATGCTTGGAAGCAAGCAGCATTCGTGTGGCTGGATTTCTAAACACTTCCTTGTTTAGTTCCTGTCCAGCCGTACAGGCCAATCAGCATCTCCGATATAGCCACCATATGACGTAGAAAAGCAGCCACACAACTCGACGAGGGCCCCCTGACCTGCTTATTATGGTCCTTTACGTCGATATTGGTGTTGGTCACCGTTTTACGTATTTATGGATAAGAAGAAAACTCGTCTCTCTGGCATTCTTCCATTTTTCTTTCTTTTCTATCTCAAGTCACATATACAAACCCTCTTCAAGTCTAGTTGATTCAATTCTATAAATGCTCGGAAACACTTAAGAATTTGAGGGTATCGCATCCAGACGAAAGTATAAAACAAAAAAATCACAATATGGAGTGGACAAAACAGAAATACAACGAACAATATGAGATTTGGATGCCTTGGATTGAGGACCACTTCCTCAAGTATTTCACCAAAGACAACAAAGCTAGCTACGCAACTAAAGGTGGGAATATCTCCTTGAATCCTTTCAACTTTGCGGTCTTCGTCCAATCCTTCTCTTGTATCCCCCTCTGTCCATCCTGGAAAATAATCTCGTATTTGGGCTAATTAAGAATGGTTCCTACAGAACAACTCGACAAGACCAAAGTCACCAATATTGACCAAGTCGATACGCTACAGGACAGCGTGAACGGCCTAGTTGCTGGGCAAGTAGGCCAAGGTGGGCTCTTACAACCAGTTGGCGACCTCGCATCGAAGGAAGGCCTCAACCGCGTCGAACGGGGTGGCAAAGACGAGCAAGGCGGAATCCTACCATCTTCTCTGCCTGGGATTCCCGGTCTGACGAAATAAATGCGTTGTCGAACCACGAATTAATATATAATGTGGTCTTTAATTCGGGAAATCTGTGGAGGTCGGGGATATGGAGTTTCAAGAACCAAAATCCGGTGTATTGGAATGGATGGTCAGGAAGAGTTCATTCCTTCATGAGTCTCCTGGCTAGTTCGCCTTGACGGTAGAAGGCTTGGTTGGATATGTTACAGTTACCTTTTTATTAAGAGAAGGTCAGCAGAGGATCGGACTATTCGTTAATGTCAATGTACGTGGCTTATTTCTTCTATCATATATACCTAGGTAGGTAAGCAAGTAAACAGATAATCATATCGTTCAATGAGCAAAAGTCCCCATCAAAGGTACGAAGCACTGAGAGGTACCTACCTGCGTAAACATAATCTGACATGCATCGCATACCTATCAAAACCACCTCATGACATAAACATCCAACTTCATGCATGCTATTGTATCGGCTGCTAGAGAATAAATTACAGTGTACGACGCCGCCATATGATGTCCGAAGAACTAGGGCGGCTAGATGCATGGATTACCCCTGTAGCAGATCCGATAGACGCTTTTACGAGCAAGAAGATGGTTTTTTAATACCGGCAAGCAGCATAATAATACATGTAACATCGCAACCAGAAGTTAGAGGGATGCGTGGGAAGTTCAATGGAAGCTAATCTTGATGGCATAAGGCCTATATAATCGACTATCCCCCGCGAGCCACTTGAATTCTCGAAACAAATACAAGCATGGTACTGGATGCTCTAAAGTCTAGAACGCAAACGAGATCTCTGAAGAATCTAAGATGCACGCTCCATTGATGACAGAGTTTCTATTCTAGATCCGAGCTTCGACGGCTGCTTTAATAGCTATTTGCACTTTTAGTTTTATGTCTAAATTCATCTCGGGAAAAGGGGCCCTACCATCACAAGTAACTTTGGCATCACCGAACAACATCTTCGTTCCGGGCATATAGAACATGGGGTTGGGCACATCGGCTATTAAAAAAAAGAAAATTAGCCTATTGGCTCTTACTTTTTCGCAAACGGGTTGCGGCGTGAAAATTGACTTACCATAACCACTGGCCATACCGCGTTTCATAACGATAACCTGTTTACTTTTCCAAGCGTGAAGGACAGGCATTCCCGCAATAGGACTACCGGGCTCGAGCGCAATAGGGTTAACCGTATCATTCGCACCAATTACGAGCGTAACATCCGTATCGCCAAAGTCGTCGTTTATCTCGTCCATCTCCAGCACGATATCATACGGCACACTCGCCTCTGCCAAAAGCACATTACACTGCCCGGGCATGCGACCCGCAACAGGGTGGATAGCAAAGCGAACGTTGATCCCTTTGGCACGGAGCATCCTAGTAATCTCGCTAATAGCATACTGCGCTTTCGCGACCGCCATTCCATACCCGACTACGATAATCACGTTCTCCGCGTTGACTAGAGACTCGGCTGTCTCCTCGACATTTGTCTGCGTTACTGACCCCTCGATCTTATAGTCTGTTTTAGCAGGCGACGATATGCCACCAAAGAGAACATTCGTGAGACTCCGATTCATTGCCACACACATGATATACGAAAGAATTGAGCCCGAAACGCCAATGAGCGCGCCGACTGTGGTTAGTAATGGGTTCTCCAACATGAAGCCTTCCGCCACCAACGCAAAGCCGCTGTACGCGTTAAGAACCGTAATCACGACTGGCATGTCCGCACCTCCGATCGCAGCTGTTGTAGTAAATCCTTTAGCGAAAGACAATATCGTATTTGCACTCAGTGCCACAGCAGCAATCATTGGCGAGCCTGGTGCCATCGTGACAAACGCGCCCATCGTCCCTATGTTAGCAGCGAGCATACTAGAGTTGATCAGATGTCGACCACGGAGAATCAAAGGTCTCGAGGACATTTTTCCGGCCAATTTCATGAACGCAACGATAGACCCAGTAAATGTGATACCACCAATTAATACCCCAAGGTAAGCCGTGACGAGATGGAGAGTCGAGATATGTGAAAGGTCACCCATGACGCTTCCAATGCTAGTCAATACCGCAGCGAGACCGACAACAGAATGAAGTGCTGCAACTGTCTGAGGAAGATCTGTCGGAGTAATGCGTTTACCAATGACGAACCCTAAGATTGCTCCAACTGTGGCAAGAGTACCGAATTGGGTCAACACTTCGGGGCTAAATCCGACAGCTAACAAGGAGGCGAGGACACCAGAGCCGACACCAAGGATTCCGAGTAAGTTACCCATTCTTGCCGTGGCTTGAGAAGCCAAACCTGACAAGGAGCTAATGCAGAGGATCGAGCTGACCATATATCCTGCTTGCACGAGTCCTGCGGCGCCTGTTGACGCCGCCGCAAGGTAGCCGCCTCCGAATAGAATACCAGGGATCGCATACAGCCATGGGTACTCCGGAGGATCAGTTGGCCCTGCTCCTAGTTAGCAGGTGACGCCACATCCCCATACTACCTGAAATTACGTACTCTTAAACATATCAAGCATCCTCTTGGTGATGACGAAGCCTCCCGATACATTTACGAAAGCTAAGAGCACAGATGCTGCACCAAGAGCTTGCGGGATTGTTTCAGGGACATAACCACCGCCCAAGATGAAGAGACCGCCAATACCGACCATTCCTTTTGGTGTATTAATCAGTAAAGGTGATTTATACGATATCCTGGATGTGCTTACCGGAAATAGCATTGGTAACACTCATCAGGGGAGAGTGAAGAGCCGGAGTCACACCCCAGACAACACGATATCCGATCAGCGAAGCTAAGGCGAAAGTAAAGGCATTGCCCATGAAGACAGGGCCAGTCAGTTTTCCAAGAGCCAAAGCAGTACCCATACCAGCAGTCACTGCAGCCACCTCTCGAGATGTCTTTTGAAATGGTGTTATTGCAACTACCTCTTCCTCAGGTTTTGCTGCAGCTTTAGGCGCAGGAGCAGGCGGTGGGGCTGGCCGAGGTGCAGGGGGTAAGATCTCTCCTTTGTTAGTGATAATAGCGCCTCGGACAACTTCGTCGCCCAAGTCGATTCCGAATGATTTCTCCTGGGGCGACATCGATAGAAGGAACTTGACAATATTGTTCGAGTACAGAGTTGACGACTGCGTTGGCAGTCTAGATGGCAAGTCCGTATACCCTTCACCAATGTTAGCAAGCCAGAGCGTAAGAGCTATCACTTAGATCCTACCGATGATTTTTACGCCATTGTACGTTATCAGTTTACCAGCTTCGGTCACTTCGCAATTGCCTCCTGCTTCGGCAGCCAAGTCTACAATAACAGAGCCGGGTTTCATCACTTCAACCATATCCTTGGTGATCAACCTTGGGGCTCTCTTCCCTGGAATAAGAGCTGTGGTAATGATAATGTCGACATCTTTAGCTTGCTCAGTGAATAACTTCATTTCGGCCGCGATGAATTCGGGAGACATTTCTTTGGCATATCCACCAGCTCCAGAACCATCTTCCTGTATTTCAACTTCGATGAACTCCGCGCCAAGAGATTGGACTTGCTCTCTCGCAGCGGAGCGTGTGTCGAACCCACGAACAATCGCACCCATTCTGCGAGCAGTTGCGATCGCACTCAAACCTGCGACACCAGCACCGATTACAAGGACCTTACATGGCGGAATCTTTCCAGCAGCAGTGACCTGGCCAGTTAAGAAGCGACCAAAGTTGTTAGATGCTTCTAAAACTGCCTTATACCCAGCAATGTTCGCCATTGAGCTGAGAGCATCAAATACTTGGGCACGGGAGATACGAGGAATCATGTCCATAGCAAATGAGGTAACCTTGCGAGCAGCGAGGCGCTCGACAATATCCTTGTTTTGGGCTGGCTGGAGCATCGAAATAATCGTTGCGCCTTCTTTAAGACGGTCGATTTCCTTAACATTCGGTCCTCGTACTTTGAGTACGATATCCGCTTGGTTCCATACTTCATTCGCGTCGACCAAGGTAGCGCCAGCTTTCTGGTAAGCGTCATCCGGGAAGTCCGCCAGCGCACCAGCTCCACGTTCCACTACGACATTACGAAAGCCTTTCTTCTTGAGAAGGGCGACATTCTGAGGTGAAACTGCCACGCGGCGCTCATTGGGAAACGTCTCTCGAGGTACACCTACAGTAAGATCTGCATAGGGCGTGGATGGCGTCTCGACAACGGTAGAGTAGGCTGTTACAGGAATTACTCTATTTGCAACGTTTCTGCCACTATCGAACGTCTTCTTTGGCAAAGCGGGTAAAACTGTAGGCTGCCTGGCATAGGTGCTGTTCCATTGTCGTGGAAAGCTCACAGCTACCGCTCGAGATTGGGCCGTCCAGTCTATACATTTCGTCTACTTAGTATATATCTCTCGGGAAGGAAGAACATGATGAGGTACTCAGGCGCCTCAACTCATATTCCATATATTGGAACGAACCTAAGACATGAGATATGGCGCAACGCGTAATGCCCTCTGTCGCACGAGGCGAAGCAGGATTCGCGACCAGCACCGGCCGAAGTAATGACCACGACATCATATTGACAGGGCGCAATAAATGTCTGCCATGCAGCGCAATTTTAAAGATTTATTCGTCATTCGCAATCCCTCTCTGCGAACTCCTCGAACTACATCACATTACGAGAAGTAAAAACAAAACAAGTCGGAATGTCTCAAGGGATAAAACGGTACCCAGGGTGAGTAAAAGAAGAGGGTTCATCCCACGCAACCGAAGAAGGATAAGAGCGGCAACTAGGGAGAACAAATAGGAGCACACGGTCAAGCTTTCGGTATGTATATTTCATAATACATGTCCAAGCCTTCCTTTTACCCTCCACTCGAAGCTACCATCCCCCCGCTTTCCAAGGACCCCGGCTGCTCAGGAAGTTACCAATACGTGAATATTAGATTAGTAGTCTTTGGTATAGCAGTTCTGGATCATATGGACAGTCGGCGAAACAAGCCGCACCAATCAATGGCCCTAGTGTTTGTAGGCTGTGTTGTCTGTGGTCGGTATAAAAGAACAGCCGATGTATTAGAATGTAAAAATGATATGTCTAAATCGCATCCCACATCGTACGGGCGCGTTTAAGGGAGTACATCGAGTATTACATCGAGATTCTGCCTAAGCTTCTAAGTCGCCTGGAGTTGTATGACAAAGGTTACGCAAGTTGGCATGTGGGCGTCTTGTGAGAGGTTGACTGGGACAAGTCAATGAGACGTAGACCCGCAAAGGGTATCCTGATAGAGTAAGTGGAGTTGCGTTCCACGGGAGGCCATGCGGAGAAGGTGGGTTTGCGGGCACCAATCAACAACAACGTGTGAAGCTAGCTGCCTCATCTGTTAGGTGAATATTCAGCTTGCAGGGGACGGTAGAAGATAAAGTTCCTATAGTTAAGTTCATAGGTTCGATATTTACAAAGAAGGTTTATAAATTCCTAGGTAGTATCTCTGCAACTTGTTCACGGTATTGAAGAAAAGGGGTATACGTACCTAGATTGTGGCAATTCCCAGTATACTATGACCTCATTCTAATTAGCCCACTTTATCACCGTCCCAAGGTCAAGCAAAGACCACTGTAACACAATTTGTACATTAAACGCTTCAACTCCAATAGAAGCCGGCAAGAATATTAACACGAAAGAGGAAATTATAGTTTACTTGTAAAGTACTTAGGGCGTGACTCAAGTACGATATGTGAACTTGAAATAAGCAGTAGTTAAATTGTTAGCCAAGTACGTTTAATTATCTGAACTAATTCTGTTTTACGAAGTACCTAACCTAGGCAGTTATAATACCAAGCCTCAAGCCAGATAACCCGCTTCATAGCAATATCCAAGCAGGCTATAGCAACTTTTGAATACATCTTAATAGTGAGTATATCTAAGGCGATGTTTAATAGATTAGGCGTCGTAGCTATATTCCGTTGATACAATATTCAGAGTAACATATGAACATCGAGTTATGCATGCAACGTGTGTCAGCTTCTAGGACTCAACGCGTCTATATATAACCAATCAGGCCGTCAAAATGCACTCGATGATTTCTAAATACGGCAATGCCATTAGTACTTGCATGAGGCACATCAGATTATATCGTTCTCACGTAATCCTGTCTGGACGATATCAAGGCGACAAGGTTCAGCTATATTCAAGACTTCATGTAGGTAGTTATTCACAGAGTGACATATATACCAATTTATAACTTATTTCCCTGTTCGTAGCTTTTATACCCTAATTGTAACTATCGTACAGGCCACCAATCACTCATTGAACTATTATTCTCATCGACCTTGATCAACCTCTTTACTCAGCATATTTATTTACTTGCTCGTCGGTCCACTCCCAAAATTTCTTCGCAGTACCATTTCCCCCTTCTTCTTCCGTCTTGGTTGCCTCCATCAAGTCCTTTCGAATTGGTCGAAGTCGCCCCCATGGAATCACTATGGGATTTAAGAGTCAGCTATTATGCACCTCAGGTACTCAAAGTAAGAAATGTTTATTAAACGCCCACTTACCCCAACTTCCGGTCTTCTCAAGTGTAATATCGGGTGACAACCCGGCGTACAGGAGGGTGTAGGCGCCGTAGATAGAAGGGTAGGTTATAAGTTTCGTGAAAACCTTCATAAACCCAGTTTGATCGCGGTATAGATCCGATGCAAGATTTCCAGGATTCAACGGAATGCTAATGATACCGTCGGCCTTGTATCGCTTGGCAAATTCGACGCCATGTAGCCAATTACACGTCTTGCTGAGACCGTATTTTACCATATATGACGTGTCCTCATGGTAGTCTAGGTTGTTCATATCTATACCGACAGACTTCAAGCCCAATAGCTCTGTGCCCGAAGATGAGACCCAGATCACACGGGATGCTCCCTCCGTTTTAGCTGTCGATGCTAGGATCGGTGTTAGGAACTTCGTAAACGCGTATGTTCCAATAGCATTCACGCCGAGATGATATTCGTAGCCCTGTGGCGTCTTGCTTGGTTCTGGTAGTGGGTTCTGGACGCCGGCGTTGTTGAACAGCACGTCGAGTTTCTTTTCCTTCGAGAGGAACTCATCGGCTGATCCCTTTATCGTAGTCAAGTCGCTCAAGTCCAACTTTAGGAAAACCAGGCCTCCTTTCGAGTTTGGGAAGGCTTTGCTGATTTCATCGATTGCCTTTTCAGACTTTTCTTTGGAACGTGCAGCGATATAGACTTTGGCGTCCTTGGAGTAAAGTATCCTCGCCGTTTCTTTGCCTACGCCGGTGTTCGAACCGGTGACGATGTAAACCTACAACCCAACCCAAGCAAGTCAGCATCATACCCTAAGGTTGGTATATCAAACATTAACCCTGTTACTCACTTTGCCATATAGATTGGGTATATTTGGCTCAGTAAACGCAGGCTTAGGAGGGAAAAACTGAGTTATAGTACTGGAAAGCTGGGCGCCCATTGTGCTGGTCTGGAATTCAAAATCTCGTGTCAACCAAAATAGAGGCTTGAAATTTGGCTGAGGGTGATTCATAGAATGCAAATTTAGTTTGTAGAGGGCTTAGGTAGGTATTTAAATGAATTTCATATGCTTCTGGTTTTAACAAAATTCTACCTGGACCACGTATTTTTCTATTTGAGGACCATTTCATCAGCTCAAAAGACTAGTCCTATCCTCTCATGCCTGTAGAGTTGTTATATTTCAGCCAATCAACTTTCGTAGTTTCCGAGCACACCAATAGCGACACCGATCTTTAGCTGTGTGGGGCAAATAAGGGTCCGACCGAATGCCCCCCGGATGCCCGGCGATATCGACAATGATCCCGTTCACACCATTCAACCATTATACAATTACCCACGCCGCTCGCTGTTAGTATCTATTTTCTTACCAAGCACTTTAGACTGCGAATTTAAAGCCGGGGATTCCGTGTACGCATATCAAAGTATTTAGAAAGCCGGAGAACCTATAGGAATTAATCGTACTTCTTACCCTTCAGCAATAAATATTCCGGGAAGTTCAGAGTCTACCTGATTCAATAAGTGGATTCCCTGCCCGAACCAGCTACCGTTATATATAGTGCATCTGATCCTACTTACTGTTCAGGGTAGCAGGCATCCTAAACTACTGCATTGGTATCTTGAGAAGCATAGTTACAAGTGACCCCCGATGAACATGAATTAAACAATCTCTTTAAATAACCTTATGTTGCAAGAATGAGAATAAGCATCATTGGGATCCAACAACGGCATTCCTTTGTCAGTGATGACTCCGCCTTCTGAGGTGAACCTGCTTAGGGAAAGATGAGACAGACAGCTTAGCGCGTGTAGGAACAACTAAAAACTATAAGTCCTTCTCCCCTCGCCTTCAAAGTCTACCTATTGCCAAGTGACATCCAATCATGTAGGAACAATCGAAGAGAGTGAAGTGCTTCGTCCTATATTTAGTGAAGTTTATTTTCTAGCAAGTTACTTAGGTAGGCAAGCCCTGTTTCTCTTAGATTTATGACGAGTTTGGCATTTTGGGTTTCTGAAGGGACTATGGCATAACTACTCAATATCCTTGCCTAAGGTTATACAAACCAGGAAGTAGCCCGTATACCGTGTAATACAAACTCATACTTGGTCGCCTTCACAACAATGTCTATTAGTTACGGCACATACAAACTACGTATCAACGTGCGTGTTTGTGAGAATGAAGATGTGTGTGAATGTTGCAAATTTGTTTAGCATTGAAACAATTGCGTTGCATATAACCAAGCCCTTTGTTATACACATACTCCTCATCAACATTGAAGCTCTATATCCTTAAGTATACCTTAGGTACATATGAATCTCGCCACTTGAGATAGGTTACGTAAGGAAGTTCTCGCCATTGGATGAGTTAAGCCGAGGTTAATTGATACTTCATTCCATTATTGAATACTGCCATGTGTTATAAAGTCAATCTGGAAATTTGCTGCGAGGACGAACCCTCAAATGCCTTCCCAAATACTCTCGAGGTGATAAAGTTCGTTGTTGTCTGCCATGCAACACGTGTAGCTCACAAGCTACAGGAATTCGTATCCGGTGGCCCAATACCAACGCCCGGTGCCACGGCGTGCCCAAATTATGACTCTGAGTATATAAGGTTTGAGCGTATATTCTTTACGAAATGCTCTGATTGTATTGTGTCAAAGGGACCACAAAAATACGGTCTTAATGAGCAGGATATACCTATCGTTAAACACCATCAGAAGCTTCTCCGCGAGCAGCTCGCTGACGCAGTCAAAACGAAACCGTACGGCGAGGTGGTATGGAGACTTTCCGAAGAATTCAACATTCACCAGCGTTGGATATTAAGAGGTTCGCGATGGGGAGAGGCCCATATGGTTCATGAAGGAGATCCTCTGGGTCCGAACCCAACATACGATCTAGAAGGCGTAAGATGGTGGGTAGAACAGAGGATTGGTGGCATACATCCAGATACATTGGAATGGCTTGAGAAACTTCCGCCATCAGTCTTTTCCCCTGACAAGCCAGAGTCCATAGCCAGTGAAAATCCTCCTCCAGACGATCCCGACCCATCATCAGACACGGACCCTTGGTCAGATGATGCGACTGATGAAGAAGGCGCACCGCGGCCGGCATCGATCGTTCAATCAGATTCATCAATGGAAGGCTATGACTGGTACGATAATTGGGCAGAACACCACGCCTACTTACCAGCACAGTGCACGCTCGAAGAACTTCGTGCGCTGCAAGCAAACCACCAACTGGGGAACTCGTATGCTCAACCATAGACTACCTAAACCAAAGATATGATATAAAAACACAAACCTATTATACAAGACTGCGGGATTTAAATATACATCCAAAGCCGTGAGACTTGAGCCTAAGAGACAAGTGAGTCGAGTAAGATTTATGTCACAGTCGAAAAAACGGATGAACACCAATGGTTTGCATGAGTAATGCTTCATAAATTTCTATATCGGAGATGACTCCTGATTCTTAAATAAGTCGATGTGCCCTACTGGCCTAGCTCCGACTTCTAGCATAGCGTGTGCTTTCCAACTGTACGCCCTTCTATTAGAATATTAAGTGTGTACCAAATCCCAACGGTCCCAATGAATATCTTTTCTCTTCTCACATTCCTCCTCCAAACCGCCCCCTTCTTCTTCCAACTTTCATGCAACATCTCGAAGCGACTTAAGAGGAGATGACGCACTCGACTTCCTGGACGAAGTCGTGAGTAGCCTGAGAGCCCTCGGGTAGAGGAGCAAGAGTCGCGCACTTGGGGATGAAGTCGACGGCAACGCAGTCCTCGCCAACGGACTCGCCAGGGTAGATGTATCGCACAACCTGCATGTCCGCGCGGGCGTAGCCGATGAATCGGTTGCAAACAGCGTAAGAGCCCACCGAGATACCACCGAGCCTCACCAAGCTGTCCGTTCGCTCGATCTTAATACCGTTGCTGCCGCCACCAACATTGATGTTGGCACCGTGCTCTCCCTCGTAGACGGGGTCGAAGGTGTTCGCATCTTGGACTACCAAGCCCCAGGGGTAGGCGGTGCCCAAGTCGTTGAGAACGTCAACCCATCCTTGGGCTTCTGTGCCGTTGACGTAGTAGGCTGGGCCGTCGGGGTTGCCACTAGAAATAATGGCAAGGTTTTGGCCGGCGCCGACGTGGGTGCCGATGAGGTACTTGCCCGAAACGGAAGGCTCAATATCCCCGCTGCCGGGTCGGAGTTGTACCTGTAGGTGGAAGCCGGTGGACTTGGAGAGCTTCCAGGCGCTTCCGGGGCTGCTGGCTGGGACCGGAGAGGCGCTGGCGAGAGCGAGGAAAGAAAGAGGTGCGATGATTGAGGCGAGCATCTTGAAGATTAAGTTGATATTTTTAATGGTATTAAAAATATTAGAGGGTGATTAGATATATTAGATATTAGGTATGTAATTGTCTGGGATGTGTTGGTTGGTAGAGTAATAATTTTTCTTTCAACAGACAGCGACCATTCGTCTTTATATGTACTCCTGACGATCGTAACCCAACCTTCTGTCGTGGCGATGCACGAACCCGGTTCCGGGATACCGATGGAGAATCCCCTTTTTTCGCATTCTAGCTCGGAGACATCGTGGACACTTCGGGCCATGCGAAAACCATTGATCGTAAACATGAAAGCTGTAGTCACCTGTCAACGGCCGACGGTACGACTGTATTGTGATCATAGACCCACGTATATTAAAGACGTGTCAGCTGATTGGATGTCATTTGAACCCTGTTGAAGATCTGCGTTGTGCTTAATAGGGGCTGAGCCCCAGATCACGAAGCGGCGCGGTTGCTGTGCCGTGGGACAGCCGCGGACCAATCCGAACCAAGCCGATCACTTCTTGTTTGGTGTCGCTTAAAATAGCACGGTACGACGCATGAAATGTCGTGTCACCATTAATCTTTGAAGCGCAATAGAGAGATCTTTTGAATTTTAACTCTATCTTCAACTAAATAAGTATTGAGATATCGCATACTTCTATCGTGGCAAAGAGGCTCAAAACAACGAGAAGGGCCGTGGATGTTACTGGTATGTGATTGGAATTCTTATAAAATACTAGTTATCACAATAATTATCTCTAATTTTCTCTGCGCGTCATTCATGTTTTGATGTCCCCTGTGGCAATGCGCAAACAGACTAGGGCCGTCAATGGCTGGAGTATACGATGGAAGTCAAAGGATTATCTAGAAGAATAGGCTAACAAATAGAGTAGAATTCGGATTACATGTAACTAATGAGTGACGTTGCATACTATGATCTCAGCTCGTGTTAAGCCATCCTATCAGGCGCATGTTTGAGCAAACTCCCATTTCAACCCCTCCCGTATGCTTGAACCCTTCCACATGATCATGCGTTGATGCAGGGCTTGTCACAATGAGCGATGAAATTGCTTTCGGCATCATTGCGGCATTTACTACTACAAGCGCATAGGAGTTCAACACTGGACGGCTGCTCGTTCATGCAGACGAAGACTGCTTGAGAGACATCTGTCTTGGGCTTGCCGTTTGTGCACAGCTCTGAGAGGCCATTGCAGTAAGCCTTACTGATATCGTTAGGTGCAAAGTCTATGAAAGTCAGCCAAAACATATTTCCTTAAGTCGGTTACCATTCAATCAGGAGTCATACTATGACCGTTTGAAGTGAGCATATAGCCACAGTAGGTATAACCTTTACCACACTTTGGCCCAATACCCTGGGAGCCGCTTGGTACAGGAAAAGGGGCCGTAAGAGATGTAGAAGAAGTTGCAGCTGAAGAAGGGAGCTGGGCGGTCAGCAGAGTGGTCGTCGTAACCAAAGGACCTGTCGAGTCAACTCGTAGAAGCGGGCCTCTCAAAGCCGAAGTAGAACTGGCTATGAGGACGGGACCGAGAAGAATGACGTGGAGTTTCATGTTCGAATACGAAGAGATAATTTACGAAGGACTTGATATATATCGACTCTTAGCTAAACAATACTAGATTATTCATGCCCTTCTAGTTACTCCTAGGCATTGCATGGTCTATCGCCTTATATAGAGTTATTCCAAATGAATGCAGTCGTCTTTAATACTAGATAGTGGTTTAATGCCAGTGTCAATAAGGATTGTTCATGACAACCGACCTAGATGCCTGGAAGACTACTACACGTCTCTAGTGAGACGTGTTCGTAATATGCTTCGATGCCTCATCTGGAAGTTAAAAGCGAGGCACGATGGAGAACACTACCCGTACTAGCCATCCGAGTATATATGAGATGTGAATCACAGCTTATTGATATGTTGGTGTAGCAGTGTGTAGGCGTATAGCAAAGTGTAACTTCGTGCGCTTCCAATATTGGAAACGATTATCGTAAGGTAGAGCTCGACCAATCCTGCATCATGAATGTTCTATCGGAGGACGTAAATGACTGAGGCCCGAGGTCGAAAGCCGTGGATTTGGGAGTTTATTTACCGAGTATAGTAACATCGCTTTGATATCTACAACCAGGATCGACAACTCGATACACGCGTTCGCGCCGCATGATCGAACATCTAGCTGAGGTACAAGATGTAGCTAATGCATGTAGTGGCTTTTAGTCGAATGCGAATGGGATTCTAGAACTTGAAGTGAAGGCCCGAATAGACGTAGTTGTATAGTAATTGGTAGGGTGACGTGTTTGTGAGAGCGTTTTGCAATTTTCGTGTCTCTAGTCAAGTTACAGATGTGAAGATACAGGACAACTGCCATATCATATACTCGGGTTTGTCATTCCAAGCACCGGCTGTTAAGCCTTTCCCGGGTATATCATGTGTGAGTAAGAGTGGTTAGTTAATCGTTCTAACTTATTAGTATTGGTCTAAGTCTCGGAGTATACACAGTTCCGTGGATCGAGAGATGTTTCGTTCGGGAATTAGGAAAGACATTCAGTGAAATTGCTCGAAATTAGCCTTATTGTGTTGGTCCTGCTGGGTTGACCTACGTATAATCACCTTGAACTAAGTTTCAGTAGTTTCCCAAGTGCTTATATTAGTATCACTACCAATTGTCTAAATAAATGTGGATGAGGCGTATAAACTCTGAAGAATTGAGGCACAGAAACTTTTATACCAACAAGGTCTTATTTAAGCAGAGAGCGGCCAATGGACACGCGGGCCGAAGCCGATATCTGCACTTTCTGCCCCACAAATTCCATCAAGGGTCTGATGTATCATGTATGTACCAGCATAAAATCTTTAGCTCAATCGATAAGGTACATTCAATTGCGCGTCTTGTTATATAGACGCAGAAGTACCTTACGGGAGATGCCCCGCAGTTGAGTTCGGAATTGCCCCTCCATCTTCTTGCACTAGAAAGTCAGGACCCCGCGAAACCCGCGCATTGCTTCCGGTCCAAGTTATTTCGGAGAACACGGCTTAAAAGAAAGCCAATTCTACTCTCATATCTTCACTCGAACATCCCCCAACCAAAGCAACCATTCGACCATCCAACCCTACCTTTACGCCTAATAAACAAAATGTCGACCCCCGCTACGCAACCCGTAATAACGCCCTCAACGTCTACGACGCCGCAACTCACAATTAGGGTCGGTACGCGAAAGTCGAAACTGGCCTTGAACCAAGCCGACTATGTAGCCACGGCTCTAAAGCAATTGCACCCGACCGTCAATTTTGAGATCAAGGGTATGCACTCGACGGCGGACAAGGACAAGATAACGGCGCTGTACAAGTTCGGCGGCAAGGGATTATGGACGAACGAGCTGGAAGCCGAGCTTACCGCAGGCGAGCTCGATATCATTGTGCACTCTCTCAAAGATATGCCGACGACGCTGCCGGAAGGGCTGATTCTAGCCTGTGTGACGCCGCGGGAGGACCCACGTGATGTCGTCGTCGTCAAGAAGGGTCTGCAAGACAAGTATAAGAAGCTGGCAGACTTGCCGGCAGGTGCTATAGTCGGAACCAGCAGCGTCAGACGAATGGCGCAGATCAAGCGAAGATATCCGCACTTGAAATTCAAGGACATGCGCGGCAACATCGACACCCGGCTTCAGAAGCTTGACGCTGGAGATAGCGATTTTTCGGTGTTGATTCTTGCCGCGGCCGGTCTGCACCGGATGGGCCAGGCAGGCCGCATTTCACAATACCTTGATAGTACTACAGAAGGCGGTGGGATGTTACACGCCGTTGGCCAAGGTGGCCTTGGCATTGAGGCGCGAGCAGACGATAAGAAGACGCTAGACTTACTAAAACCCCTTGAAGACGTCAAGGTTATGTTGGCGGCAGAGGCGGAAAGAAGCGTCATGAGAACGCTGGAAGGTGGCTGCAGCATTCCCATCGGCGTAGAGACCAAATGGGTAGGAGAAAACACGTTAAGATTAACTGGAACGGTTGTAAATGTTGAGGGAACGGAAGCCGCCGACGCCGAGAAAGTCGAAGAGATTAAGACCCGGGAAGAGGCCATCGAATTTGGCAAGAAAGTAGCCCAGCAGCTCACGGACAACGGCGCGCAAAAGATTCTAGACGTAATAAACCAGGACCGGGAGGCTACTAGAGATAAGGCGGAACCGTGGGTACCGGCGTAGAGCTTTTCATATAGAGAACTGGGACGCAAAATCTAGGGTCATGAGGGACGACTATGGACGATGCTTTCTTTTTTTTATAGACTTGAGCCGTCCGTTCTATGTAACCTTTATGTAGAATCTGCGTGCGAATGCTTTCGCCATGATGATGAGAATACCCCCAAATGAGGTTATGATACAAGGTTGAGCCCGTCTCTGTCCCACTCGCTGGTTGTTGAATGTCAATATGTCAATATCCCATTTCCCGGTGAACACCTGCCTGCCCCTCCTTTGCTTGATTGGCGCCTCCTGACCGTCCTCTCCCTCGTCCACAACTCATCACTTACACTTTCAACCCCTCATCTTTCCATATACAGGTTTAGTGTTCCTCCGAGCCAGTGAATGCCTTGTATTCTTCGAGGGTCATAAGAGCGTCAAAGTCCTTGACTCCCTGTTCGCCAACTTGGACCTTCACGATCCAGCCGCCGCCGTGAGAGTCGTCCTCGGGGACTTGGTTGATGGTACCGGGCTTCTCCTCGAGACCCAAGTTGACGCTAGTAACCTTGCATGCGATCGGGGCGTTGATATCGGCGGCACTCTTAACCGACTCGACGGCACCGATAGTGTCGCCCGCGCTGACCTCCTTGCCCTCTTCCGGTAGTTCAACGTACACGACGTCACCCAACTCCTCAGCGGCGTACTCCGAAATACCAATTACGCCAGCCGTCTTTTCGGCGTTCAGGTCGATCCATTCGTGATCCTTGGTGTACTTTCGGATATCTCCTACGGTGGGAGGTTAATCATAATCAGCAACAAGTACCTAAAGTTATGCTTAGGTGTAGGAGGTATTTTGGAGGGGTTTGGGGGATTCTGACTGAAGGGCGACATCGGATAACTCACTTATCGGTGAAGCAGAGAAAGCTCGCAGCGTCGCCGGTTGCCAATTGTATCTCGTGCGCGGTACTTGTGCTAATCGAGAGAGGGTTGACGGTCTAGCTGCCCGAAGGCATCGCGCAATAGAGGCCATTATGAGAGTAAGATAATGACTAAGAAATCGTTGGAGGGGAGATGTTGTAAAAAAATAAAAAATTAAAACTAAAAAATTAAAGCTTCGATGAAGCTAAACTTTTCTTTTCGAAGCTTTGTGCTCAGGAAAGTGATATCGTATCGATGATACCACTACTTTGAAATTGATAATGTTGGTACGATCCTAAGCTTGGCGCCGAATAGTTACCCGATAAATGAGCCCGCACTGTTTATCTTAGCGTATCAATCACCGAGGTTGTACAGTGCGTAGAACTAACAACCTTTGGCGGGATCCGATAATATTAGGTACCTAGGTACCTACCTATTTGGCCAATCCAAACTCCTCAATTGCCCCGCGTTATAATGAAATCTCCGGGTTATTCCACTGGTCCTCAATTGATAAGAGACATCGTTATGAGCATATTCAAGTTCGAGTCACTACGTGCATATTTAGCTAAACATGCCATTCACCCGACAACTTCTGATTAGCAACTTGCTTAGAAGCTCAGAAGCTCAGAAGCTGTGATCGAAGAACCACATTACGTTATTACTACTAGGTAGGTACCTGTTATACATTTGCCTAACTTCTCATTTGATGATACAAGTCTTCGAATACTACTTCTTCTCTGGCTGCCAGGTGAAGCTGAATTCAACATCACGCACTTCTTCTCTCGGTCGTATCCTCACGGGGATATCGTTTACCGGCGTTAAAATGCTAGTTGAAAGATGATGCTTTGCCTCGGGAATTTCCCACACCTTCCCGACAGGTTCAATATCATATTTTAGTATCATAATAGCCAGAACGCTCATGATTTCGTTCATTGCGAAGTATCTTCCCGGACATAAAGAGTTCCCTCCACCGAAGGTGCGGTTAGAAAAAGCCTGGACCGTGCGTTGTCGCTCCTTAAGGAAGCGCGTCGGGTCTACCGTTTCAGCGGCTGGGCCCCAAGCTGCCTCGCTCATATGCACCAGCATCGATGGCATGGCAAGAAATGAGTCCTTCTTAAGTAGATACGACTTACCATCTTCGTCATTGATAACAGTGTCCTTGAGGAGGAAGCGTGCCGATGCGTTGGTACTCTGAACACGGAGGATCTCTCTAACCAGTGACTCCAGAAGAGGGAACGCTTCAATTATATCAGGAATGTTGACCGTGATGACTTCTCCCTTGCCCTGCCGATAGACCTCAGCTTCAATACCGTCTCGTATCTCAGTTAAGAGGGCGCTGTTGGAGTAGATATGGCATAACGTCCAGAATATGCTGGGCACCGTATTGACGAGAAGCGCAGTGCAGACGCCTAGGTCGAAATGTGCAATATCCTCATCTGAGACTCCATGGTGGGAATTGACGTTGTGACGTGCTTTTACAAGGCTAGAAGCTGTCTCAAGCCCTCCCGTGGCGTAATATTCCTTAAAGGCATTGAAGAATCGACGCCTCCCTCGACTTGCCTCAGGGGCAATGAGGTCAGGCATTATCATAAGGCCTAATAAGGCTAAAGACTTATCTACTTCCCTATAAAGGATATGGTTAATAACTAATGCACCTTTATCAGCGGGGAAGAGTTACTCATACCAAAACCCATTGTATACTTCAGGGTCTCTCATTGGATTCCGTTTTTGCCCATATATAGCGTCGGTGCTAGCCGCAGTGACGAATCTGCGAGTCCAATCAAACAGAGGAATCCCTCTATAATCGCCAGATACAATCTCTAAGCTTAGGAAGCGCGTCAAGTTCTTTAGCATCGCCTGCGTTATCTCAGTCAGGCTGTCGCTAGGCTTAAGAGTATCATGCATGGCTTTCATAGTCCCGGCGCGGAGATTCGAAGTCCCCTTCTCCCCAAGTAAATCTTCAGATAAGAGATCTATGCTAGGCTGGCTAGCCGCGAGAACTCTCTTGCCAAATTGAACGACATAAGGGGCAAATGATACGACCTTGGCGCGTCTGTCACAAGCTGCTACTAGACTAGGCGACGCAACTATGTACATCTTCCCACCGGGGATGCCTAATGTGAATATTGGCTTCCTATGTTCATAACATGCTTTATTAGCCATAAATCTAGAGTAATATATGAAGGCTCCTAACTAACGCTATCTTCGAGTAATAGCTAGAACCATGACGGAGCAGACCAATGGCGTGCCCAATAAAAGGTATCTTTGCCGGTATGAGTGGTGGCTCTTGCGGATCATGGGATTGTGCGAGAATTCGACCGAATAAACGGCATACTACTATGAGTACGCCTATTAGTGGCAGAACTCTGAGTAGCAAAGCCATAATTTACTTCCAATACGTCAACGCGGATTTTACTGGAACAAGAGTCCTAGAACGATGTTTGAGCATTCTAGAACGGCCGAATATGTAGTACTTGGTAAGGAATCTCGAAGTAGGGAGAACATAAGTAGGAGCCAGTTCAAGTATAGGGAAAATTTAGTAGCGGAAGGCTCTACATAGTGAGGCGCATTGGAGTCATTGATACTTCATCGTCGATGTTAGCTGAGTTGCAGCAGATTGTGTGGCGTTACGACTATGCAAAGGCGATCCTCCTGTTCGACGCCTTGCAGAAAATGGTACATATTAGTCGCACGCCTCCTAGGTGTCTACAATTGCGACCTTATTAGTCGCACGCCTCCTAGGTGTCTACAATTGCGACCTTAGATACAATCCAACGAAAGATAATCCGGAGCCACTGGACTATATTGGGTTACAGAATGTACCTAGCTGCAGTGATTGCGTGGGACTCCGTTCTGTTGGTGCAGATTCGGCTGCCATCAGCCGCCCCCACGGCGCCCTACGCGTGATGGGTTCGGGTTTGTTCGGCGCTCCTACCACCAGAACAAACCAACTTCGTTGCTCACGTTTAGATATGCAGTGCTACCCACATCCAGGAGCCAACAACTAAATTTTATTTTCTATCCGTTGCTCCCGCTCTTTTAGCCACGGTCACGCTAGGTTCCTCAGCAATCTATAAGAGCCCAGACAACGCTGCGCCACTGCGACGCTTTATTTAGACTTTACGCGTTGAGCCGTTTTCCATGATGAGTTTATCGAATAGATTTACGGCGAAGCGGCGATTTGGTGCCAACGTAAGATGAGTGGATAACTTGGCAGAGGCCAGAGATGTCTGAGTACGTCAAGGTGACTTGGTGGTTATCAACTAGTGAGAACAGAAGATGTCTGGCGACGGCTACGTGCATGCAGGATAAATAAGGCTAGTAATATTAAAATAGGCTATGTAGAAACTTAGTATATACCCTATTACATCAGATCCAAGCCCGACAATATGTAGCTCTGATTAATTACTATTATCAGGGAGACTGTCTTCAGACACAATCTCCATAGCCTTATCTGAGCCTGTAAATAGTACATGCCACTTCTTTTCCGGGTCTCTTGGTCGAAGTTCGACATTGATATCTTCGTCTGGGACCGGGAAGCCCGCCTGTACCGGCGAATTCTCCCAAGTAGGCTCAATCCACTTACCAGCGACAGGCACCACATCAAACTGGAGTACCAATAGTGCTGCAAGTGCCATGATCTCAGTGCTTGCAAAATGGCGACCGGGGCAAAGGACATGACCACCACCGAATGCGCGGAATGCCACTCTGTTAGGCTTCTTGTGTCCAGGGCTCGGCTTCCGCACGAAACGTAAATGATCAAATTCCCTAGCGTTTTCTCCCCATGCATAGACATCTGTATGTTGCACTGGAGCTGGTATCATGAGCATGCTACCCTTCTTGAGAAAGTAACGCCCTTCCAAGAGCACGTCCTCGAGAAGCACACGCGGGCCAGGGTTGACGGCGCGATAGCGTAGCGTTTCTTGGAATGTACTTAGTAGTATAGGGCAAGATTCGCGAATGCCAGCCAAGTCGACAACGTTGATGATACCCTCTTCTTCATCCTTCTCCTCGCGCACCAGCTTAGAAACCTCGCGGCGGACATCAGCCAGAACTTCCTCGTCAGAAAAGATGTGATAGAGTACCCATAGAGAACAGGGGGTCGAATTTCCCAATACGGCAAAGGTATTCCCGAGTTCCCCTCTTGCTACGTCTTCGAGAGTGAGACCGAATAACTCCCGATGGTGCTCAAAGCGTTTACGGACAAGCCCGGAGGCTTTTTCGTGTCCGCCTTTCCGCATGTAGTCAATCATAGCGTTGGCCGCAAGCTCGCGGGCACGGACGAGCTTCGGAAAAAATAGTGAGGCGAAAGGAAAGACCGAAAGAGTCAAGAAGCCCGCCTCAAATGTCCTTTGCTGGCTATTAGCAGGGTTTTAGGAACTAAAGGATGATAACCGTGCTCACTTCCAAGCTTCAGCTATAACCGGATCTCGGTACGGATTCTGCGGTCCCCAGATCGCTTCCGTCGTGGATTCGACCATGATTCGACGCGACCACTGCCACAGGCCGACTTTCACTGTTCCCTGTGCTCGCAACTTTTCCATATCTGCTGAAAAAACATCGATTGACTTTCTATTTATTGCATTAAGGTCCTCTCCGGGACCCATCACAGGCGTGATATACTTGGTCCAGCTTATACTGAATCCATCCTCACTTTGTAGGTTCTGATGCATCACCTTGACAGCCTCCTTGCTCATCCCAACAAGGCTGCCTGCATCGGCTGCGATAGCAGCAAAGCTGATGGTACGCCAATGCTTCTGCACTGCGGGAATGAGTTCAGTAGCATTCACGATGTACATTCGTGAAAAGGGCATCCGCAGTGTATAGATTGGAAGCTTGTAAGTGTCTCTGTCCAATCCTTTGCATCAGCGCCGAGAATAAGAAACACGCTTAGGCGTGGATTTCTATAGGTTACATAAGACTTGGACATAATTGACAAACCTCAATCTAAGATAGAAGCGTGACTTCTCTCTGAACATCCCAAGCAGGGGGCCGAGGAAAGGGATTCCCGTCTCTATTGCTGGTGGTTCCTTGGCATCCTGTGTCAAGTGAAGGAGAAAGAGAAGAAAAAGGTAAGTGGCCACTACGCCACTAACTGCGATGGTTAGGACAGGCAGCATGATGTTCGAAATCTGACAATGAGATGATAGAGAAGGGAAGGAAAGGAAGAGAGGGAGGGGATGTAAGAAGTGCAAGAAAAGGCTGCAGTCTCATCACTGACACAAACAGAGCTGAGAAGAAAGGGAAAAAAGCTCATAAATCATTTAATATCTTATGTTACATCCCGAAGGCATGTTGCGCCAACCATCACCGCATCAAAATGTTAATCCCCAAAATGACCTATCGTCCCGACCCTACGGACACCAACGTAGCTTGCCGTTACCCTGGTTGCCTGATCTACAGGGTTTGTGGAGAGTGTTGGTATTTCCCTCGACCAACGAATCATAATCAGTGCTACGCTGCCTGTCGTGTCGCATTTGCTCAGCCCACGTTATTGGGGGCCGCTCGCATGAACAGGGGCCGACGATCCCAGGGGTACTTCGATAGCGACAACGATGGAGGCGTTTTAGACGACTTTTCATGAATGCGACAGTTGGCGAAAAAGTCTAAGTGATTCGCATGGCGTTATACGTCTGCAGGCTGAGATACATGCTGTAGGATAGGTAGGTACCTAATAGTAACAAATAGAAAAAAAGTAATAATATGACCGCTCCTACAAAGCCTAGTCTGAACCGTGATGGATGAAAAACGTGTTAGTCAACCTTCACATAGGTAGGTACGATTGTGCCTTTGCCCATACTTCAAGCACTTAGTTTCTTGTCTTCATCCAAGTTTGAATAGGCAATCTCGAGCCTACCCGACACTGCTCGTCATGGATTCTAATCCGAGCGGATTCATTATCCTCCCAACCCTCAATGATAGCATATCTTCAACGGCTTTCTATGTAAGCATAGTCCTCCAAGGATAGGGGCAAGTGTTGTTCAGCATAGTGCCATTATACCACTACTAACTTATTTTATTTTCGAAGGCGTTAACATGGATCTTATTCGCGCTCTGTAATATTGCATTCGCCGTTAGAGCTTATATTCGTTATGTGTGCTTCCGTCGGTTCCTGCTCGAGGACTATATTATGATTCTCGCTCTAGCCATGCACAATGCCGAAGCGATTTTCATCCAGATCTATCTTCGATATGCATACGACGTAGAAGCTGTCGAAAAGGGTGACTTCACCAAGTTTGGACCAGATTTGACCAAAGGGTTCATATTGATTGGGACCTGTGTCAACATTACAGTTGTTGGGGTATTGCTTGTGAAGCTGAACTTCTTACTGTTTTTCCGTCGTCTCGGTAAGAACATACGCAAGTTTACTATCGCGTGGTGGGCGGTCACGCTGTTCACTGTGGCAGCTGCTATAGCTCAGATTGGGATGCAAACATTTGGGTGCTTTTTCGGGGGACTTGATTACATCTTTGGTGAAAATTGTACCAGTGTGGCGGTCATGCATCGCGTCTTTTTCAACGCCATATTTTCAGCGACGGTGGATGCCGTATCCGACTTCCTTAGTAAGTTCTTCTTCCTCTTGTCACTTCTTATGAAGTACTACCATAGCACTCGCGGCTAATGGCAGTCATCTCTCCAGTTATTGGTTTCCCTATCGCAATACTTTGGGGGAGTCTCATTAGCATGAAAAAGAAACTCGTCCTCACCTTCGTCTTCGGTCTCGTGTTTCTGACAATTGCTATCACAATCGTACGAGGCAGCGTCTTTCACAAAGTCTACAGCTCAGCTTCTGAAGAGGTGCATATGCAGAGCGTAACATTCACTACGTTCTGGTTTTATTGCGAATACAGCGTTGGTAAGATTAGTCCCGCAAACTGCACTTCTTTAGAAACTATTTTTTACTATATTGGAATCCAAAGCTGACGATTACATCTTATCACGTAAAGCTTTTATCATAGCATGCATCGTCTCCTTCCGTGCGCTATTTGTACAAAGGGAGAACCAGAACAGTGAGCGCCTTCGGGAGCAACAACGGCGTGAGGCGGCTTATCTGAGTGCTATGCGTCGGGGGAAAGGATGGCGCGCCAAAGCTCTCCACTTCCATGACAGCGTCCTCGACACATGCAAGACGCTCGAGGGCTGGTCGGGCAGTGAGGCTGAGACACTCTCTATGCAACACCTTCCTGGTGTGCCGTCGGGGCTTATGACAGTGGATTTCAATGATGACGGTAATTGGAGTAGGACCGTGACCCGAGACGGATCAGATGCTAATAAGACGATGGCGGGGCAGTACGGCTCGGCTCGGATCGTACTGGAACCTCCAAAGGCAGCCTACGGGCACGCAATTACATGTTAATCTAGGTAGGTATCAATCGGAAAGGGCCTAGACGGCCAGCGTAGCAAAGAAATTAGCCCTACCCGGATATTGTAGCATTGTTGTGGAGTGCCATGGCTGCGGGTGGTCATCATTCAGGGGTTCATTGGACAGTAGGATTAGTAAATATTTGGTTGGCTGAGAGGGGGAGCAAAGTACTTCCTATGGTGTTGGACGTTGAAGATTATATGTAACACAAATCCATCTTGTTGGTAACTCTATAAATCTATAAACATGCCATAAATCATGAGTAGGTGCCTAGCATAAGCTTATAGGCATACATGGTGTGTCAATAATTCCTGCAGTGGTAATCACGAACTCCAACTTTGTAAATACCGCCCCAAAGTCGTATTCTATGGTCGCAACCCATGACTGCTTTAGAGGCGGCGCTTAACCACGGCTACGCATTGTCACACAGCCAATACGTAATTGAATAAGCGCGTTCTGTGAAGCTATAGTAGTTATAGCTTCAAATAGAAACTGCATGGTCGCCTGATCAGCCCCTTCACCTGATGATGCGTTAGTATTCCCTTTCCTTCTAGCTTCAGCTTCCAAGAATGCAGTCACATAGAGATGCGCCTTATTCTTACAGGCTACACACCATATCCTTTAGGTATTATGTTGGCGAGACTCTGCCACACTAATTTCCAAGCTTTAGAGATAATATCCGACCTCCAGACGTGTGTAATGTGTGCTTGAGGAATCTACAACATAGCCCATATTTTTAGAATGTCTAGTCTCGAAGACTTGTTGTTCAGCTTGACTATGATCTGGAACCAACGCAGTGCGAAAATATGTTTTGGTTATCTTTATCAATGGTGGCTTGATTATTGAGGCTCTCATGGATCTGATAAATACCTACCTTTATGTAGTGCCACGTTGGAATCCGTTCATTGATCATTATCAATTTTGAGATTTCCTATTACGGATCAAGATGCCTTCCCTTGTGTTAACGCTTTGGATTGCTTTCACGCTTGGGACAATATGGACTGTATATTCGGGCTACTGTCTATATTGCAACTATGTTGAAGCCACTAAGATGGGCGTTCCTATTCGCATAATCCCAATTGACCACCTCAACAAGCTATGGCTCCTGATGGACAAGCAAGTCATTTCAGTGGTACGACGACTTCCAGGGATATTAGGCAAGAATAACTTCACCAGATTCAACTATCGCGGTTGGCACGAACACGACAGAACCCGTGCACATGATGAGATGGGCGAAGCTTTTATACTAGTAACACCATGTCACAACTGGCTCTATGTCGCAGATCCAGTTGCGTTGATGGACATGTATCGTCGCGGAAAAGACTTCCCACGTTGGGTTGAGATAACAAGTATGTGAACTGCCTCCTAGTATCCTAGTTCCCCCATATCCATCCTTAACATAGCAACTATTACGTTGAGATCTCAAGCACTTAGCTGATAAGCCATATGATGATTAGAAATGCTGGACGTATTTGGAGGACCAAACATAGCAACCGTGGGTGAATCCTTCCGCATTCTACTTACCTACCTAAATCACTGAGCGAACTGGCTAATTGATGGATGATTCAACTAGGCTTCAGGGGAACATTGGCGGGTGCATCGGAAGATCATCAACTCTTGCCTGCACGAAAAGTGCAACTCAATTGTATGGTCCGAAGCCGCTTTGCTCGGTGATGAAATGGCACGTTACTGGGCATCCAAAGGTGTCTTTACAAGTGTCGGCGAGGATACGCGGACAGCATCTCTCCATGTGCTCAGCAGAGCTTGCTTCGGCCAGTCGTTCGCATTTGAAGGCCATGATGAGAGGTCGTCAACCAGCCCATCAGCAAGCTTTCGAATCTCCCTGTTGACTATTATGGAGGCTGCGCTTCTCATCCTTGCTTTGGGACCATCGTTTTTCATGAATACGTGGTTACCGCTTCCGCGCAGTTGGAAAATCATCGGCGAGGCCTGTGCCAAGTTCAAGGGACACATGACATATCTCTACAATGAGAAATTTCGCGCTCTGAGAGAGGGTCATTTACAAGAAGAGACAACACTCATGACCGCACTTATTCGTGAATCCCAGAAAAAGGGTGACGGAAAGGGATTGACCGAAGCTGAGATCTATGGCACCATGTTCGTAGTCAGCTTTGCTGGCCATGACACTACCGCGCACCTCCTAACCTATGCCATGTATGTACTTCAACTCTTCCAATCCCTCTCTAGATTTTCTAATGTTGTTCAACGTCTTCAGGTTCTTCCTTGCCGCAAACCCGTCCGTTCAAGACTGGCTTGCTGAAGAGTTACGTGATGTCTTAGGCGACAAGCCTCGGGAAGAGTGGAGTTATCATACTGATTTTCCCCGACTTAAGCGCTGTATGGCTACTCTCTATGAGACATTGCGCCTTAAGACTCTGGTGGCAGAGGTGAAGTGGACAAGCAACAATGTGCAGTCTCTCAATATTGGCGGTCGGACGTTAGCAATCCCACCAAGAACTCTACTTATACCCAGTTATCAATATGTCCATCAGCATCCAAAATACTGGGGTCCAGATGCACAAAGCTGGATGCCGACTCGGTGGATCGGCAAGGCCAAGGATAACGAAACCTCCAAACCGACCGTGGAGGTACAGACCCGAGATCCAATGGAGCAAAACGAGGATTCGCAAAGGCAGAAAGGTGGAAACGACGAAGTTTTACTCCCACCTCCATCTCGCGGAGACTATCTCGGCTGGTCTGAGGGAGCGCGGGATTGTCCTGGCAAGAAGTTTTCGAAGGTCGAATGGGTAGCTATCTTGGCGGCTCTTTTCCGTGACTGGAAGGTAGAACCAAGTCTCTTAGAAAACGAGACGTTTGCGGAAGCGCGTACGAGGATATTGAATTTTATTGAGAAGGAAACAGGCTACGGGGGATTGCTTCTGCAATTAGCGCATCCGGAGAAGGTACCATTGGTTTGGAGTCGTAGGTATTAAAGAGGGACCATCTAGTATGCAATAGTGTCGTTGATATGGCAGCATCCAATGTGCATTTTTAGAGGTTAGATGTTAGGACTATGCCTGGAACCTATAGTAGAGAGAGATATTTCAAGCTTCTAGTCTTTGAGGCATAGCCGTATAGTTAGTTGTGTAAGACGAAGAGTCCAATTTATTACGGCTCAAATTTGCAACCAATACGTACCCACATAGAAAATGATAGCACGCAGAGAATAATCAATCCTAATTGTTGATAAGGATGGACGATGATTTGATGAATACCTAGTTTGAGATTTAAACGTGACACGTCGATGTGATTGGTCTAGAACCGATGCTAGGAGACACGCCCTTTGGTGGACATGAGGGCACATAGGGCAAAAGGGGCGAAAGTTCCCAAGAAGGAAGCACTGTGGGTGAGTTAGATTCAGTTAAAAATTCCTTTAACTGTCAAAACCCAGAACTCTTCATCTGAACTAGGAACAACTTTTGAAAAATTGAACTAAATATCCAACTATCATCAATTACATATCATCGTCGTCCAGGCCCAAGCGGACAAATCTTCATCATGGCAGTAGACTTGGTAAAGAAGACGTGTTTGTCACCAGGCTGTGAAAACGAGGCAGAATCTCTCCAGTGCCCGACGTGCCTGAATCTAGGTATCGACAACAGCTACTTTTGCTCACAAGATTGCTTCAAAAGTGCTTGGGTAATAATCCTCTGGCCCCTTAACCCACATATTACCGACACCTATTTCTAGAGTTGCTCGCCTAATAATCTCAGATGTTAACACTTATAGCAGACCGAACATAAGAAAATACATAAGACTGTCCTAACTGCAACGCAGAACGGTATTCATCCCGCCGACCATATTAGAAGCACTGCTAACTTAGCTATAGCAACGGGGACATATAATCCATTTCCTTCATTCTACTTCACTGGGCCACTGCGACCGGTTTATCCACTCTCTCCGAGGCGCAAAGTCCCCAAAGCAATACGTCATCCAGATTACGCAGAAACGGGCATCCCAACAAGCGAGTTAAGGCTTGTTAGAAACAAAATCGATATCCTTGACGACGCAGGACAAGAGGCCATGCGTAAGGTCTGTAGGCTAGGCCGAGAAGTATTAGACCTTTTAGCAGCCGAAGTTAGACCTGGGATCACGACAGACTACCTTGATGAGCTCTGTCATAAGCTCTGCATAGAACGGGATGTAAGTGTCGTCGTGCTATATTTCGGCTCTTCCTCTGTATTAATAATATTTAGTCTTATCCTTCACCATTGAATTATAAGGACTACCCCAAGTCATTTTGCACGTCGATCAACGAAGTGATCTGTCACGGAATACCGGATCAACGTGTACTAGTTGATGGCGATATTATCAACTTGGACGTCAGTCTGTACCACGGAGGGTACCACGCGGACCTCAACGAAACTTATTACGTCGGCGACAAGGCAAAAGCGGACCCTGATACTGTTAGAGTGGTGGAAACAGCAAGAGAGTGTCTAGAAGAAGCGATCAAAGTTGTGAAACCTGGCTATTTAGTCAGGGACTTTGGCGCCGTCATCGAGAAGTATGCGAAATCAAAGGGTTGCAGTGTCGTGAGGGACATTGTTGGGCATGGCGTCAACACCCATTTCCACAGCCCACCAAACGTTCCTCACTACGCCAGGAACAAGGCTGTTGGGGTCTGCAGGGCTGGAATGACGTTTACCATTGAACCTATGGTTTCTTTGGGCAAGCATCAATTCGTGACATGGCCTGATAATTGGACTATTACAACGATTGATGGGAAGAAGTCGGCACAATTCGGTAAGTTTATCTATTTAACTAACTAGATGTTGTTAAGTCCGGAGAATTCATATGGCTAACATATGCGTATGTTCCAGAGCATACGCTATTGGTAACTGAGACGGGCGTCGAAGTATTGACTGCTCGGCTGCCAACATCACCTGGCGGCCCTATTCGTATGCCGGAAGTTGCTTGACTGTTACTTTAGCGATAGTACGGATCTGGGCAAATTTCAGAAATAGGATTATTCTCTACGCTAAGCCCAATTCGTATGTTTTCTTAAATATCGACGGTAGCGTGAGTTTCACGGACGGATATTGTGCCATAACCCTAGTTCCTCAACATCGTCCAATATAATTTCCTATTAAATAAGATAATCTAATAGGCTATTCGTTATGTTGAATGTAGTTATACCTAGGGTAAACAAGTATTCTGACGGCTTGCGTGAGCTCATAATGATACTGATTCTGATTCTGATAACTACTAAGAAGGTTAGGTTTAATTTCATACCCCTCGTCAACAACTCAGTAAACAAATTGTCCCTGGCGCTAATTGCGACTGACAACAGCTAGGCAGGCAGCTAGCCAACTGCTCCTCTGCTCCTCTGCTCCTCTGCTAACGGAACTCTTCCGTAACATTGATTTAGGTAAGACATACGTACCTAATCTTTTGAATCAGGATGATCTCCGATTCGACTGTCCGCATGTAACACGTGAAAGGAAGTCTAGCTTAGCAACCTATTAACGTTACCAAATTGAGAATAACAATATCGAGTGTTTCGTGTCTCCTTTCGCGAATCGACGTTTCGCGTCGCGTTCGACAGGTGATCATCCTAACATCATCCTAACCGTATTGTATGATATCTTATTGGCTCTTCATTGCTGGTACTATAAACTTAGCCGCCCCCCGGACTTGCAACTGTGAGCTATGCCAAGTTATAATAATAATGCTTGATCTTCAAACAAACAAACGGACCATACGCGGGACTAGGATGCGGCTAGAAAAAAGAAACAAAACATTTAATAACTAACTAATGGAAGTAAATGATTCAAGATTATATGAGGTCAGGTATATACCTAGGTAATCATTATATTATTATTATGATGGGGTTCAATAAGTGGGATCTACTTATGTCCACTCCATGAATCCAGTAGTTCTGGACCTAAGGGAATAAGGTTCAGTGCTATCATCAGATACATATGCAGGCAGTAGGCGCTTTCTTAATAGAAGAAACCACATTAATAAACCTTGGAACTTTCCAGTTGGTGGAACCATTTTTATGTACGATGTATGGAATGTTAGGTGCTAGATACCTATGCGGGTGGAGGGGGTTCTAGGACACTCTTTTTGAAGAATGGTATAGAGGACTAAACTTACTAGGCGAAAACTCTTACCAACATTATTGCTTTAACTTGGTTTATTCGATTTTATGATCAAACGTATATTCATATTATACTAACAAAAAGGGTAAATGTAAAATACTTTTAAAAAATAACGAAAAATACTAGAACATCGTTTTCAAGGTCTGCAATTACTGCAACATTCTCGCAACAGTAATGCAACATTATTTTACCCTCAACATTGCTACACGGTTGTAACTTCTTAAAGACAACATGTTTAAGTCTTAATGTTTGGCAGGAACGGTGTTGGATTAGTCATTCGCATATGCAAATTTAAGAGTGTTGACATTCTTATATGACACTGTCCTAGACCCCCCCTCACCCGTATAGGTACATATGAGATGTACATGTACCTAAGGTATGTATGTACCTAGGTCAAGGCAGGTAATCAACATGAATCTATGCAATAACCCATAACCCACTTTGCCCACCTAAAATAAACCCACTCAAACCGCCAAACCGCCTTATCGCAAAAGCCCCCTTTGCCTTTTCCTGGAGCCTCTGCGCCTTTGCCCCTCAATCGCGTACATAGTACATGGAAAGTATTTCGTACTTTTAAGGTTCCACCCGTCACATCTCCCGGGATCCCGCATCGTTAAGCATCCTACCTCGACTTGGACTTGGACTTTTACATACCACTACCTGCCATTCCACCACTGCGACGTCTTGACCTTTCTCGAAGGCCCGTCTTAGGTACGAAGGTATGTATGCACGAAATTATACCTACTACCCCCAGACAACCTTAGGTTAGGCATTCATCCCGTTGGCGACTTAGACCAATTGTTAGTTGCTATCGCCTGAAATCCTGGGGGGCAATTCTGGTTCTCATCTTCCCCTTTCCCACTAGATTTGAAATCTACCACATGTATCTCGGGATCGACAGCCTAACCTTCACGGGTTGCCAACCGAACTCGTCTCCGTATAGAATAGACATCAGGACTAACAAGTATAGACGCTGAACTACTCGTACCCAACCTTTCCCTTTACCTGTCAGAATCCTCACTATCCATTCCAAGACAACCCTACTCCGATGAAGTCAGACACGGGGCTAATCTGAGACCCTCTCGTCATCCGTCCCAAGATTCGCCCACATTCCTTGCGTTTGAATAGCGCCCGGCTATTACTTCTGCCTTATTTTCTCCACTGTCGCCTCACATCCTGGATTCGTCTACGATCTCGGCGGGGTCTGGAGCCCAGTTCCACGACGCCTTAGATACAATGGACCAAGATCCCATCGCCTCGCCCGTCTCCCACGACCTCCCCGATGACGCTCTTGGTGGTTTTGACGGGCCCATGCACATCGCCGGTGAGCCAGGCGTTCATGAGCCTCACCATCGACAATCGCGATCTCTGGACCAAGGTCTAGCCAATAGCGCGCATCCCGACGATATTGATCCTCGTGCTGTTGACCCTCATGCTATCGACCCTACTGTCGACCACAACGCTCAGTACGAGGCTCATCCATATGAGCCTCCTGCGCAGTCCATGTCCAGACCTGCCTCATCTTCTGGTACTGGTGAACGACACTTGAACGGCGAAGCTTCACGAGAGAGCAACGGTGCGGATCGGAATACCCGAAATCATGTCGTGATCAAGGTCGGCATGGTTGGAGATGCGCAGATTGGGAAGACATCTCTGATGGTAAAATATGTGGAAGGAAGTTGGGATGAGGACTACATTCAGACGTTGGGTGTCAATTTCATGGAGAAGACGATCAGCATACGAAACACCGAGATTACATTCAGCATATGGGATCTAGGCGGCCAGAGAGAATTCGTCAACATGCTTCCCCTAGTTTGTAACGATGCCGTGGCTATACTTTTTATGTTCGACTTAACGCGCAAGAGTACGCTTAATAGTATCAAGGAGTGGTATCGCCAGGGACGAGGCTTCAACAAGACGGCGATTCCTATTTTGGTAGGGACGAAATATGACCACTTTGTCAACTTCCCGAGGGAGGACCAGGAGGAGATTTCCAACCAGGTAGGTTCGCATAGGAATATATCGAGTATATGTAGCTTACAAAAACCACCAGGCCAAACGGTTCGCTAAGGCGATGCGAGCTGCTCTTATCTTCAGCAGCACTAGCCATAGCATCAACGTCCAGAAGGTTAGTCTCCTAATATTTGCTCTATGTACTCACAATTTAAATGGAGTTATACTGACTATTTCGCTTTAGATCTTCAAGATTGTCTTATCAAAAGCGTTCGATCTCAAGTGCACAATACCTGAGATCGAAAATGTTGGCGAGCCCCTCCTGCTCTACCAGTCAGTTTAGTCTTGGGACCCGACGTGCGCTTTGGGAGGGCCTATTGGAAGTCTCCCTACGGGTTGGCCATACATTTATTTTAATTGCATAACCCCGGTTCCCATCATCCCATTGTCATTTTACGATATTCAACGGCCTTTACGACAATATGAGCCCCAGCCAGTACTGGGCCTATAAATCCTGTAGCTTTGCCACGCGGCCGAAGCATGTTCTCGACGCCTGACGACCAAGCCTTTCCAGCTTCAGAACACTCGATGCTTTTACCTCCCTGAGAGTATTCCTTTGATGAGCTGACATAATAACGCCGAATCGTTAAGAACACACATCTAGATACATTTCCTTTGTATGACCCGTCGCTAGACGGACTCGATTTGCACCAGGGTTTACAACATAGTTTCGCATTAAGGAGTACATGGACAATCTCGACTCAAGGAGCGGGATTTTCCAAGCAGGATCACCAGACGACAGATTGCCAGTCGCTTGTTTTTGGCGTGGATAATCAATCAAAAATATAACCCCCTACTGTCGATCCTGAATTTTGTCTTTTCAGTCACTTGGTTTCGTTCTTTCTTTCTTTTTCGGCCCGGAGGAGGGAAGCTTGGAGGCCATATACATATGATTTTAATCACTAGTCATTTGGTATGCAACGCAGGTTGGCGCTGCTGTCGTTTCTCACCACGATATTGGTTTCAGGCTTTCACACCCTACCTGCTTTGCCCCCCATCTTTGTAGCATCCACTGTATGGTATACGGTACAGACGCCGAAGAGGAGGATGAGAAGGAAGGGAAAGGGAGGATAACAATACAATGTTGGAGCCAACTACTACGAGTGATGGTAGGGTAGTAGTAAGTAAGCAGAAAGAAAAGAAATCAAGACTGATGAAAAGCAAGCATTTTTCGTCCAGTGCTGTGGTTCAACCCCGTGAATGCTATTTCGCATATATCTCTACCTTACCTATAGCTATTCTCTCAAGGATATATGCTATCCTTGATCCCCTTATTGGAGAAGCTTAATACATAGAAATGACATTGATCACATCATAATAAGGGGAGTCTTTTTTATTGAGTTAGCCACACATGTTACATCTATCCCATTTTCTCTAACTTGCAAGCGGTGGTACTACTACTACAGAATTACACGGGGGAACAAATGTTCTCGTTTCCCCCTATCCACACCTATGCTAGGATCCACACTCTCCACGAATTCCCCATATCCGTAAGATACCTAGCTTCTACATGAGACATGATATAGGGACCCTTATGCATTCGAACCTTCCAATGGGGGGGAACGTAGTGTATTCACAAGAGGGGCAGATCGAAGAAGCACAGAACATCAAAAATGCCGTATGTTCTCTTTTTTAAGAAGAAGCTGGCCCACCCTTCTGCACGCCCTCGCCCTCGCCCTTCTGCGGGTCCTCGCGGGGGTGCTCAGCGGCGCCCTTCTTCGAGGGAACATCGGACGAGCTGGTGGCGACGCGGGTGTCCTTGCGCTCGATCATCTCCTTATATTGGTCCTGAGCACCCTTCTTCTCCTCGTAGTTAGTCGCCATGTCGCTGCTATCCGCCGACGTAGGCGGGACCTGGCGGCCCGTCTGTCCCGTGCCGAAAGTGGCTTTGGGGTTGCCGTCTTTGGGGAGCTGGTTTGTAGGAGGGTTGCTGTCGGAAGAAGAATCGTCATCGTCGGAAGAGGAAGAAGAAGAAGAAGACTCGTCGCCGGATTCTACGGCTGGTGCTTTCTCCTCGTCGGGAACAGGAGCGCCACCGTGGGTTTTAGAAGAGGTTTTCTGCGAAGGGCTGGAGGATAGAAGCCATGCTAAAGCTGGGACTGTGACGGCGACGGAACCAATAAGCCTGTGGATTTATGAATGTTAGCTTAAGTAAAGTTTTTTGGTGGTTTACTTGGCTTGTTTGCGTGATAAGCCAGATTTCTGCTTCGGCTCCTCCGGTAATCTTCCGCACACAATTTGCATATCCAGTATTGCCTACCTCTTCTCTCTCTCTCTCTCTCTCTCCCTCACTCCCTTAAAACCACTCAATTGACTCTGCAAAGTAGAAAAAAAAATAACTTACCAAGGCATATCGCTCGACTTTTCCGCACCTGCACTTCCGCCATGACCACTTGATGAGTATCCTCTCCTCGCAGTCGAGCGCAATACTAATTGCCGCTGGGCCAGCGCAGACGCAGCAGTTCGCCTAGCGACGGCGCGCAGGGAAGAAGTAAAGGCTCGAGACGTCGACATAGTATAGGTACGTTTTCTGCTCTAACAGTGCCTCAATTGCACAGGAAAGTGAAGTGAGATGAAGACTGCAGGTATTTCAAGAGCAAGCGGAGCAGAAATTTAGAGGGAGAAACTCAATTCTAGAGCGAGGGAATTCCAAGGCAGGTCCAGGTCCGGGTGTTGTGTATGTTATGTCTATGTATTTCTTATGTAAGTCGGTTAACGTTTATGTCTCTTACGAGCTCAGTCAGCCGATGAATTCCGTAAAAGACCTTGTTGCTTGCCGAGAGACCGGATGAAGCAGACAGATTGCGAATCGTAAATAGTTAACAGCTATTTCTTTCTTTTCTTTTTCTCTTAAGAAAAAAAGGGGAAAATAAAATAATTACTTGGTTGACTTGAGATGGTTATGTTGTAAATATCACACATTCTTACATTTTGTATATGATAGGTACATTATTTATTTAGAATCTTCTCGCTTTCCTAGGGTCAATTCCTCCGATAACTTAGTGATGTGCTTTTTCGAAGTCATCCATGTCATCCATTCTTCACAATTCCCACCTTGAGGAATTCTTAGCAGCTTACCATGTCCATGACCGGAGCTCGTGTGGGGCCTCCCCCGGTTAAAAAGGCACCATTTCCACTAAACATCACCGTTTCTTTACGTCATTACAACGCAAGTACCCCAACTGCCCAGCCCCGGGTCTAGCTCGCGCTGCCAGAAGTCCGGGTAGCTTGGCCATAGCTCTTTTACAACTTTTTATTTCATCTTTTTTTTTATATCTAATGCAACCTCGATCAGAAGCACTTAGGTTAAAATCAACGTTATGAATTATCGCCTATTTTAATGTTAACGATAACCCCTATCTACTATTATAGAATAGCATCCTATCATGAATTACAATATGACTGCCAAACCCCATGCCCGAGCGATTTCCCAAGCTGTACCCGTGAAATTGATTAGGCCAATGGGCATAGTCACCGGACAGGTCATCTTCCATATCGCGCTCTAAGCGCCTTGAACTTCCCCATGTGTAGCTATCTCCTTATTCTCTTCCCTCAACGTCTTGAGGTGTTTCTCAAAGTCTTTATTGACCCATTCCCAATATTGTTGCCATACGGGATTTTGCACCGCCTGGGATCCTTGAGCTTGTGCTGCCGAGCCACCTGGCCCAACGCTCGTACCAGCTAGGGTAGTTTTGGTCTTTTCGACCAGGAGGAGGGTTACACGTAGCACGCTCTTAATCGCCTCATCTTGCTTCTCTACTTCCTGTTTCACCGCGCCGTCTCTAAGTTTTGTTGACAATGTCTTCCTGTAGCACTCGGCTATTGTATCAAGGCGTCGCGTCGTCTCCTCCGGATCGATAACGATCAATTTGCTCAGCATGAGGTTGCAGAGGGACCGAATGTCATTCTCATCATTAAGGCCGGCGATGATGCGGTCGTAGAATTCGAGAGAACTAACGCGCGAAAACGCCGTCTCCATGAGCGCGTAGAGGGTTTCATATGCGCTCTAAGTAAAATAATTAGTAACAGCACCCTGCTTAGAGGCTTACTAAAACTCAAAATACTTACCTTTCTGACCTCCAACCCGTCATCCACCTGATGCTTGAATGGCCCCATTTGAACCTCGCGGATGAGTTCTGGCTTGATGACAGACTCTTGTATAACAAAGGGTATCAATTCACCCAGATGTGGTAAAATCAAGTCAGGTTTGTTGTGCACTGCCGAGTTCAGTGCAGTCATACCCAGGCGACGGATCTCCATGTCTTTGTCCTTCAACACAGTCAAGAGCATGTCAAATAATACCGTCTTAAGCATCAGATCGAAAGACTCATCGCTATCTGGCAGTGTATAGCGAAGCGCTTGAACAGCCACACCTCTAAAGGCCGGCGAGGGGTCTCCCAAAAGTTCCTTCAAAAATTAGTAGTGATTCTAGAGTAATAAAGTGAAGACATACCTGGAGTTTTGGGATGTAAGTCTTGGGTTCCATAATAGCCAATCTTCCAATGCACTCTGCGCATATCGCCTTGTTATCGTCAAGTTGGGATGCCGAGAAGAGCAGTCGCCAGATTTCACTCTCGTAAGAGCTGATGTCGGTCGATGATGCAATAGCCTGGTGGAGGACCTCTCTTATAGATTGGAGAAGTAGATACTGCTGCCCGCCAGGCTGCTTAATTGCATCTAGAATGGTGGGTAGAAATACGGATACATTACCCGCACCCGCACGGCCAAGAGCGACAGCGGCTGATACCGAAACCTTGTCCGGCTCGTTGTGGAATTGCTGTAAGAAGATACTCGGTTGGAGTCCAGACTTAGCCCCAAGTCGCAAACCAATCTCTCCCAGTATTGCCAATGCGAGACTTTGCCTCGCAGTGTCGGGTGGCGTTTTGCTGCTCGACTTATTGAGCTCGTCAATAAAGCCCTCGACACTAACATCAACCTGACCATTGCTCGCAACAAACAGAGCACCAGCAACTTTTCCCACGACTGCTGGATCACCTGCCACGCCAACCTCTAGAACGCCACGCATCAACGGGTTGCCTAAGCCGGTCTCGCCAACGCTAGTCACAAGAGTCACGAAGGACTCTAGTGCTACGCCGGCGATATTCTTCTTAAGAAGTTCGCAAAGGGGCTTGATAAAGGTGGGCGAAGAGATCAATTCGCGATGTGCTCGTTGGAGCTGAGCAACGACTAGCAGAGCCGGGCTCAAAAGATAGCTATCATTAGTAGCAATAACAGGTAAGATAGCCGTAACTATCTCATTGGCCGTGCTCAGTTGGATCTTATCACTAGCTGCCGGGGACAGTACTAAGTGCTGTAAGGCTTGGATACTAGCGGCACGGAGAGCACGGTTGGATTTTCGAAGTTGGCTACAAAGTTCCAACGCAACCTGCTCAATCCAACTCGAGTCGAGGTTAATGGGCGGTAGGGAGTGCGCCGCCACATTGTCAATTGCTCGGACGGCATGTAGCCTCGTTGTTTCGTTCCGCAGACGATCTAGAAGCAAGTTTAAAGCAGCCTGTCGTTTATCACTAGGGATAAGAGCGATTCCATCAGGGGACGAAGTTCTCGAGATTAGTGTACCAAGTGCTTGGATGGCCTTCTGGCGCACCTCAGTATCAGCATCATTTGCAGAAGCACGATCTACTATGATCTCGTATAGCTTGTGCAATTCCGGCTTGTACTTATCGGTCGTGAGCCTTGCACGAGGCGGCGTAATGGCCTTAACCAGCTCTTCGGCTGTCCTAATGGCCTCGCTGGAGATTTTATAGAATCTATCACGAACTGCAGAGACTACCCCTGCAACAATGCTTTCAAGGTAACGCTGGAACAGATTTGAGGAATGGGTTTTGGCTATGTCACTTGTGAAGTGAAGGACTGCCACACGTAGTGTAGTAGCGGTAGCTGACGCGGCACCTGACAACGCAGCCGAGGTCGAACCAGTGCTACCTGTCATTCCTTTTGTAACGTCGATGATAGGCTGCATAACCTGATCGAAATAATCAGCCAAGCCACCATTCTGAACAGCAATCAAATCATCCAGCAAATTGATTATTGCCTGCTTTGTGGCTATCTGCTTTCCCTTGAGTAGCTTCGTTGCTGACTTGACGATCTGGGGTGTGAGCTTTTTGAGGTCAGCTCGTGGCCCGGTCGGCGGAACCGATTCGCGAGTAGGAGAGGTAAGACCAGTGGCTCCAAGATAGGGAGCCTTGTTGGTGTACGTGATACCGCCGCTACTTTGTCTCCGGCGCTTTCGGTTCCCTACAAGAGAATGGAGAAGCTCTTCGTCAGCCGAAATAGACTGGATCACACCTTCACCAGTCTTTCTAATCAAAAGCGCCACAGTTCCAATCACTTCGAGGCGGACGCTTTCTTCCCGCTCGTCAAATCGCTTGACTAGCGGGGGGGCGATTTCATTATATAATGTTCCCTTCTCCAGGAGATCGGTGCTTCGCGTAGAAATCAAAGTATAAAGAGCTTTAACAGCACATCTGCGGACCTTCCAACTTGCGTCATCGTCGTCATCAAATCCAGCATCGTCATCGAATTCGTCGTCTACATCATCGTAATCGTCCTCGTCGTCCTCGTCATCCTCTTCCATATCTTCATCTTCGTCTACTGCATAGTTAGGATCGAATTTCGAATAGCGAAGGCATGCTGCAATGACTTCATCGGTATAATCTCGCATTTGCAGACCACATGACGCCAAGAATGACTCAAGTGCAACCAAAGCTGCCTCTCGTACTTCATTGAACTCTGGATGGAGTTGGTCGTTGCCTTCACTAAGGGCATCGAGCTGGCTCTGCAGCTCTTCCTGGCTCAGGGGTGACAAGACAAATTCGATAAGTTGAGGCAAGTATTCACCAAATTTGTATGGAATCGAGCGAGCAAGTGATCCCATTATAGAAATGTACAGACGGCGCATGACTGGACTAAGCTGTGGTTGTTTTAATGCCTTCTGTATCTTCGTGATAAATCCATCGAGAACCTCAGATGTAAGGTAAGGTGCAAGGATCGCGAGCGCAACGACCGCGCGTTTCTTCACGGGAGAAGGAGTGGATGTCCTCTCCAAGACCTGCACAACTACATCTTGTAACTTCTCGACTTCTAGAGGCTGCAGTAGGGGCCCGAAACATCGAACCACCTCTATGAGGACGTCGACCGACTCCACTGTAGGATCTCTATTTTTGTCTAGTATTCCGCGAGCCTCGCTACCGGCTGTAGAATAGCCTAGTATTCGCGGAATGAGAATGCGACTGACTATATTGTACGTCTCGATCACCTCTCTAGAGGGTGTGACACCTCGGACCGGTTTCTGGAGGGATGAGATGGCGCTGCGTAGAGCAAGGGAAGGTATCGAATTGTCGACCGAGTTCTTTATCTCGACTGTACTAAGTTTATCCAACGCGGAATTAAGAACTGAGATGGGGATTTTGGTGACCAACGGGCCGATACTGTTAGGGTATTAGTACCGAGTTTCTATCTGATTTATAATTCACGATTCATGCGTACCATTTGACCGCGAGGTTTTGAACCTCCCCGTTCTGATCGTCCAAAGTCTTCACGACATTGTCGACGATACGCGAAGAAGTATTATAATCATGAGTTAAAAATTCAACTTTCTGTTTAGTAAGGATCTGGTGAAGGTCATTCAATGACATAAAACGGAAATCTGGATCTGGATCGGCTAGTTTGGCTAGGAGCCCGGCGATGGTTTGGGCGGTTGCGTTGTTGACTGCGGACGCCATGACGATATGCAGGCCTGGGGGGCCGTCGCGAACTTGATCTCGAACTTCGGGATATAAATATATGGGCAACCAATACCGCAAGCCTGAGGATTAATGTAGGTAAGCATGTGATACGGGCAACGGGCGTAATAAAATAAGAGTTGTGTTCTTTGTATTGGCTAGGTACTTGCCTCGTGAATCTGATCACCTTGCTTCGTTGGTACAATTGGGAGAATTACCTCGTAGCGATGGAGGTGGATTTGGTATTTAACGAAGTTTAGAGAAGTGTAGAGAGATACCACGTAATGCTGAACTAAAGTCACCCTGAGAAAGTCAACATATATATCAAAACCAACAGGATATAACTGGGCGACATCAAGTACCTGGTTGCCTAGGACAAACGCAGCGTCCTGAGGAACGTTGTAGAGATAGAACTCAAAAGAGATGGAGTAACTAACCCTCCAAAGTTGCAATCATGCTGTTTAAAAAGAAATGCAGGAGCTGGACAAGAAGATAGGCGACGGCCTGTATGAAAAGAGTAGAAAATATTGTAGGCTACCTTTTATTGACGGATGTTGAATGATAAATCGTAAATGAGGGAACGATGGTGGGGTTCTACCTAAGGCATGTAGGTACATGTAGGTACATCGAAGCTTCCCTGTGGCAGCTGCGCCGTTACTTGGAGGGGTTCAAGATGTGGCCGTGCAGCTTCGTAGCTTCCAGTGACGTGCCTTCTGTTTTACCTATGCCCAAGTTTACGAGGGTTATTGTCTCGGGCCACCTCCGGAGTGGGGCAAGTAGATTCCTTGCCCGAGTTTAGTGTGGTTTTGGGTTGCACGGTACGGCACGAGGCTTCAGTTTGACAGATAAAGTCAAACTACAACTAACTTATTAGTTTTTTTTTTCTTTTTCTATTTCTTTTCTTTCCAGGATAACAACTACCTAGACGGAGAACTGAAAAAGGTCGCTCAAATTAAAGTAAAAGCCTATCGAGCTAATGAACAGTGTGGACCAGGAGATGAAGGAGGTAGAGCAGTCTTCTAAGATAGATGCGACTGGCAGAAAGCTTACCAGAACCAAGGTAAGATGTTGTTTAGGTGATTATTGCAACTATTGTTAAGCACAATACAGTTTAATAGAGTGTCATAAATGCTACCATGATTTGGGTATAGGTAATACTGGCGATAACATCTGTCCGAAAAAGCGTAGCCTATGATTCATCCGGAAGAATCTATCAAGAGCTGTATGAAGCAGATATGAAAACGATCCTATTATTCTGCAAGTAACTCCATCCTCAACCACGAATGAAAATGACTAACTCCTGGTGTACTTTATAGTAACTGCCTAGACACCTATCCTTTGTTCCAGGTTCTTCATCCAAAGTCGTAACAATAGCATCACTTTAGGTACACATGAACAGATAGAGGTTGAACAATGGTGGCATTTCAGTAACAAATATTTGTAAAAAGTGTAAATGCGATGGATACCAACACAGCATACGGCATACCATATTTAAAAGTGCCTTCTATTCTCTTCAATGACGGAAATATATATATATCCACAGATAGGTGATCCCCGGCCCCCAATAACATTACTACCTATTCAATCTTCTCGCTCCATTGCACAAACCAAAGAAAAAGAACCCTTGTGAGTTTACTTGATTAACTTTAGAAGACTTGGGATTCGCGACCCCAGGTCCTAAGCCATTTAGCCAAGCCGTCAAAACCAGATATCTCTTGGCTTGTAACATTTACCATATACCACTTGCAGAAATGCTTACCAAGCGCCAGAAAGACATCCGATGGGAACTATCAAGAATAAGACATGACCTAAAGGGTGCAGAGAGGGAAATAATTGAGAGAAAGGAAATGATAGATCAGGAGCCAGATGCCAATCGAAGGAAGTTTATGAGGGGAATCCTTCGTGAGCTCTGCGAATGGGAAAAGGATAGCAAACAAAAGGTCAAAGATCTAGAAAAGGAGTTTGACGAGATAGCCATGGCGATGATGCTGCTCCGCGAATGAAGTCGGAGTGTGAGACTCCATGGGCTGATACGCATCAGAAAGTCAAGATCAATATCTCGGCTAAGTTGAATCAACCTCATAAGGTCGCCATCGAAATCATGAATTTACGCAGCTTCTAGTTATTTAGTACCTTGTTTTTCTACCTACATTTTACGATGCTAGATTCGTAAGAACTAAGTAATTGCGGTTAGCATTAAGCTACATCATAAGCAATCGTACCATGTTACCCCGTTATTCTTGTTTCATATCCGTAGCTGAAGGTGTTATTAGACATATAATAATGAAGACTATGTTGTAAACGGATACCTTTTGGCGTAGGGGTATACGTTTAGTAGGTATCTAGGTAGACATAAACCTGCCTTTATTCTTCCCACCAGACTTAGATGTGCATCTCCGGCAATGTGAGGTACAGTGTCAGGTATCAGGAGTGAGGCATGGCAGACAAAGAAGATGTTTGTATGTATGCCTTTGGTTCCCAGCGCTACCGCAGTTAGCTGCCCGCGGAATAACGAAGTTGTTCCCTTACCTCTTGCTCAGCTCATAACACGGAATGAGTTTGAGGATCCATTGGAAATATAGATGTGTATGTCGTAGGTATTTAATACGTGGTATTAGAGAAATGGTCAATTGACGAGAGTTCTTTGTGAGAAGTTCGATGACTACCCAACCTAACGTAGGTACCTACTTATAGAATCATGATACGACACTGGAATATTTCAGTTAAAATAGTGATGTGTAAAAGACATATTAGTCTGATAAGAAGCTATGAGATATAACTAATGGGATTTGCTCTCTAACCAAGTCTCAGTAATTAAGTCTCCTAGTTATGGACGTGAATAACCTTAAATCATTAAGGATAAATACAACCTCTTATATTTAAATTGCTGAAAAATATGGTATATAAGCTATATTTATGTATTAACTTTTTTGTATTAATTTTATAAATGAAAAAAGAAATTTTTTTTATATATACATTCCATGTTAAAATGTTATATATTATATTTTATAATAATTTTTTAATTATTTATTTTAATATTTTTATTTAAAAATTATTAAAAAATTAATAATATATTTTAATTATTTATTATATATTTTTAAATTTTAATATTATTTTTTAATTATTAACTTTTTTATTTTTTTTAATAAATTTTAATATATTATTATTTTTATAAATTAAATATTTAAAATAATTTTATTCATTTTCTTTTTTTAATTTTATATTTTTATATTTTTAATATTTCCATTATTTTTACAATTTTTTATATTTTTATTATTTTAATTATTTTTAAAATTTTTATTAATAATTTATTTATACCGTTATTTTTTTTTATTTTAATTTTAATTTAAAATAATTATAATAATTATATTATTATTTTTTAAATATAATTTCTTAATATTAAAATTAATTTTAAAATATTTTAAAATTTTTAAAATTTTTTTTAAAAAAATGGTTTAATTAATTTATTAATTATTATATTTTTTATTTAAATATATTTTAATTATATTATTTTTTTTATTATTTTTTTTTAATAAAATATTATTAAATATTAATATATTTAATTTTATTATAATTTTTTAAATTTTTAATTAATGTAATAATATTTTAATTATTTTAATTATAATATTATTTTTATTTTTTTTAAAATTTATGTTAAATTTTTTAAATAATTTTTAAAATTATATAATTTTTTTTATAATTTAAATTTAATTTATATATTTAATTTTATAAAATATTAATATTATATTAATTTGTTATTTTGAAAATTAATTAATAATTTTATTATTAAAATTGAATATATAATTAAAAATGGATTTTTAAATATTAATATTTTTGGTTTAATTAATATTAAAATAATTTGAAAAAAATTTTAAATTATTTTAATATATTAAATATAAATTTTTAATATTTTATAAATAATAAAAAATTTTTTTTATAATTTGTTAATGTTTTAGGGTAAAATTTAATAAATATTTATTAATATAAAATATTAAATATATTATATTAAATTTTATATTTATTATTAAATATATTAATAAATTTATAATAAATTAATATTATTATTTATTATTTTTAAAACATATATAATTTTTTTTAATTTTTTATAATTTAAAAATATTTATTAAAATATTAATTATTTTATAATTTTTTATATTATATAATGTAAATATTTTATTAATATATTTTTATTAATTTAAATAAATAATTTAAATTTTTTTATATTTTTTAAATTTAATATTTAAATAATATTAATAAAATTTTAAATTTATTATTTAAAGTTTTTTATTAAATATTAATTTTATTTTATTTATTATTTTTATATTTTTTTTAATTAATAATAAATTATTAATATAAATTATTATATAAATATTGATTTTTAAAATTGATAAATATATTATAATTAATATTAATAAATTAAAAAAAATTTTAAATTAAATTTTAAATATTTGTTTTAAATTATATAAAGTTTTTTTAAATTTATATATTTTTCCGGATTTATTATTAAATTTTATGGATTATTTTATATATATTTCTTTTTATTTTATTATAAAAAAAATTATTTTAATATTTATTTATTCAATTTTTAAATTTTTTATTACAATTATTAAAAATAAAATTTTATAATTTATAAATTTTATTATTAATATAAATATTTTAAAATAATTAATTTTTTTAATTTATTTAAAATTTTAAATTATTTATTTTATTTTATATTTAATAATTTTATTATTAAAATTACATTTTAATTTAAAAAAAATTTTTTTTAAAAATATTTATTTTATTTATTATATTTATTAATATTTAAATTTTATTTATTATAAAAAATTAAAATTTATTTTTTATAATTAATTTTTATTTAAATTAAAAATAATTTTATTACATTTTAATTAATGTTATAAATTTTTTATTTTTTTTTATTTATTTTAATATTAATAATTAACATTAATAAAAAATATAACATAAATATTTAATTTTTGGATTTAAATATTTTATTTTTTAAAAAATATTATAATTTAAAATAATTAATAATATTTATATTAAAATTTAAATTAAAAAATATTTTTAAAATATTATTTACTAATTGAATGTATAACATTTTTTTATATATATTATATTATTTCAAATAATTATAATATTAATTTAATAATATTATTTTAATAATAAAAATAATATATAATTAATTATTAAACATTTTTTTTAAATATTAATTTATATATTTATAAATATTATTAAAAATTTTATTTTTTTTTAATATTAAAATAAATATTTTATATAATTACATTTATAATAATTTTTAATTTAATTAATATTTTATAAATGAAATTATTTTAATATTCGAAAAATATATTAAAAATAATTTTTTTATTTAATTTTTTATATTTTTTTAATAATAATAAATATTAAATTTTTATTTTTAAAATTTTAATATAAATAATATCAAGTTTTTAACCATAAATTATTTACTAAAAAATTACGTTTAATGTATTATATGAATTTTTATTTTTAAAATAATTAATTATTTATAATATTTTTAATTAATATTATTTTAATATATTTTTTTTTATTATTATTAGTAAAAATTTATTTTAAATAATAATATTAAAATTTTTAATTATGTTATTATTTTAATATTATTTTATAAAAATTTATTAAAATTAAATATTATATTATAAAATTTAATTTTTAATATTTTGTAATAAAAATTCATTATTTTTATTAAAATAAATAATTATACATTTTTAATTTTACATTTCGTATTTTTAAAATATTTAAATAAATTATTTAATATAATTTTAAATTTATTAATAATTATTTATAAAATAAATATTATTAATATAAATATGGTTATTAATTAATATAAATTAATATTGTTTTTTTTTATAATTAATAATATAAAAAAATTTATATATATTAATAAATATAATATTTTTTATATATTTTTTTTATAATAATTTGTTTTTATAAATTTTTTTTTACATTTTTTTTATATATATGTTTTATATATATAATATTTTTATACATTAATTATTTTTTATATAATATTTTTTAATTTAAAAAATGATTATTTATTAAAATATTTTATATATTAATATTATAATTTTATTTTTAAATTAATATTATAAATTAATAATATTAATTATATTTTATTATATATTTTAAATATAAATAAATTGTTAAAATATTACGTATATATTATAAATATAAAATTATTCAAAAAAAATAATTTCATAAATATTTTATTATAATATTATTTATATTTTTTTATTAAATAATTAAATAACAAAAATTAAATTTACTTTTAAATTTAAAACATATAATATATTAATAAAATTAACTTAAATAAATTCATTTTTATTAAAATATTTTTTTTAATAATATTTTTATTTAATATTAAAATTTTTAAATTTTTAATATTATTAATAATATAATTATTTAAAATTAAAATAAAATTAAAAAAAAATTTTTTTTTTGATTAAAAATTATATATTATTTATATTTTAAATTAAATATTTAAATATTAATTAATAAATAATTTTTAAAAAATATTATTTTAAATTATTTAATTATTTAAATTATTTAAAAATTCATATTTATATATAAAAAATATTATATTATTATTATTATTTTTAAAATTTAATTTTTTTTTATTAAATTTTTTATTTTTTTTTAATTTTAAATATAAATTTTAATGTTTAATATTAAAATAATATAATTTTTTATAATAATTATATTTTTTCATTTTTTTAATTATTATTTTTTTTATTAATATTTTAATTCCAGTATATTTTTTTTTATATTTTATTTATAATTTAATTATTATAATAAAAATTTTTTTTTTAATTGGTTTAATATTTTTTAATAATTTTTTTTAATATTTATTAATTATATTATATTAATAAATTTTAAAAATTTTATTATATATAAAATTTAAAAAATTTAAAATTATATATAAAATTAATTATTTAATTTTTGAATAAAATAAATAATTAAATAATTATTAAATAATTTACATTTTAAATTTATTTTAATATATTTTTTTTATATATTTAAAATTTTTTTTTAAAAATTTAAATATTTTTAAAATTATTTAATTTAATAATTTTTTATTATTTAATTAATTAAAATAATAATAAAACGTTTTTTTTATTAAATTTTTTTTTAATTTAAATAAATATTTTAATTATTATATTTTTAAATTTTATTATTTATTTTAATATATTAAAAAAAATATTTTTTAATAATATTATAATGTATTATTATATTATAATTTATTATAAATATAAATATTTTAAAAATTTTTTAATAATATTAAATATTTAATTATATATATAATCATATTTATTACATATTTTCATTATTATTTTTATAATTTTATATTATTTATAATAATTTTTTTTATTAATAAATTAAAAAAAATTATTAAATTTAATATTATTAATTTAAATATTAAAAATATTTATTAATTAAAAAATATTATTAATTTTTTTTATATTAATGTTTTTATTTTTATTATTATTTTTTATATTTTTTTAATTAAATATATTAAATATAATTAATTTATTAATATAATAATATTATTATTATAATAAATTAAAAAAAATAAATTTTATTAATATATTATTTATTAATAAATACGTACGTGATGAAATCAAAAAAAATAACAATAAAAACAAATAACAATAAAACAATAAAATTGAAATTGGTTTGTTATTAATGTTTAAAAAAAAAACTATTTATTTAAATATGGGCGCGGAAACGCGCCTATATATAATAAAAGTACATAAATACTTTTTTCTTTTTATGGTACGTACTAAATCAAATATTAAATCAAATACGTACGTGTTATCATTCAACCATCATTATTATTAAAATTTTTTTTTATATTTTATTATTTATAATTTAAAATAAAATAATATTATTAATTTTAATTTATAAAATTTTAATAATTATTTTAAAAATATTTTATTTATTAAATATTAAAAAAATTATTAATATTTTTTTAATTATTATATTATTTTTATTTATTTTTTTAAATATTAAAAATTATTTTTTATTATTAATATTTTTATTTTAAAAATTATTTTATTTATTATTTTATAATTTTTTTATAATATTTATTATAATTAAATAATGTTTTAATATTAATGTTTATAATTTTATAAATATTTTAATATATTATTTATAAATTGTTTTTTAAAAAATTTTTTTATATTTTATTATTTTTATAAAATTTATTAATAATTATAAAAAATAAAAAAATTAAATAAATTTTTAAAATAAAAAAAATAATAATATTATAATATTTTTTTTTATTTTAAAAAAATATTATAATAAAAATAAAATTAATATTATTTTTATTTAATTAAATTTTTTTATTAAATATTAATGTTATTTTAATTTATTTTTTTATTTAATTATTTTAAATTATTTTAATTAATTTATTTTAATTTATATATAAAATATTTTAATAATTAATATAAATTTTAAATTTATAATTTATTAAAAAATATAATATATAAATTATTATTTTAATAAATTTAAATTTTATCAATTAAATAATAGTTACGCCATTACGTTACGAATTATTAATCCGTATATTCGTATTTATAAAATATAAAAAACGTAATTAATTAAATAAAATTTAAAAATTTTATATAAAAAAAAAAATTTTATTTATACATTTTTATTATTATATTAACGATACATTAAATAATTAATAATAATATCGAAAATAATTTTTATTTTATTATTCGAAATTAAATAAATAATTTCCAAATTTTTATATTTTTTTTCCCAATTAAATACAATGTTACGTTATTATATTATAAATTTTAACGTAAAAATATTAAAAATCAAACGTTTATATTTTTATTAAAAAATTTTATATAATTAAACGTACATTTTTATAATAATGTTCGAAAATTATTAATATTTTATTATTATAAAATAAAACAATAATTTATTATTATTTTTAATTTTTTTTCAAATTTTATATAATTTTACGTTGTTGAATAATAAATTTCGAAAAATTGTGGTTTTTCGTTTAAAACGCAATTATCGCGATAAAAATGTAACCGTAATTTTATTACGTAAAAAATTACCGTATAACGTTTTTTTTAAATTTATAATTATATTAACAATTATTTTAATATATTATTTATTTATTATAATAATTTATTTAATAAATTTATTTAATTTTGAATTGTATTTTTAATTGGAAAAAAATTAATTTCGTGCATTTGGTTTTTAAACCACATTCGCATTTAATGTTTTTGTTTTTTTTAAAATATATAATTAATCAAAAAAAACTTATAATAAAAAAAATACAAAAAGACAAACGTAAAATGTGATCTGAGCTCATTGAGATAAATAAATTATATTTATATATTAATTTTTTTATATTAATTTTATAAATGAGGAAAGAAATCTTTTTTATATATACATTCCATGTTAAAATGCCATGTACTGTACTTCATGGTAATCCCTTGACCACTCATTTCAACATAAATAAGATCCCCCGCCTTTGTTGAGGTTAAGAATCCAGTACTCTACTACACAGGTACAAAACTGCGACAAGCCGCCCAATCTATCCTATCCAACCGAGATTTAGCACCATTTTAGGGTTTGTTAGTTGTATTCCATTACGCCAGTGTATCGTACCACCTCGGCGCACTTACATACCTAACCAAGGCGTTCTTGCAATTAAAACCAACCAGCCATAGAGGCATCGCATTGATAGGCTGGACAACCTGGTTTAGACCAACAAAATTATCAACATTCCCGACTTCATTTCTTAGCCTATCCTTGCTTTCTTTGCCACTTGTCCTCATGTCCGAGAAATTAACAACCGCTCTTAAGGAATGGATCAAGGAGCAACTGGAGGAGGCGCAGCTCCAACTTCAAAAGATGAAAAGAGAAAAGGAAAGGCAACGAGAGTGCTTAGCCTCCCTACCAGAAGATAAACAGTTATGTGTGGAGAAACTACTCGATAGTTTCACTGAAAACCGGGAACGGGTTAGTAAGAAGATCGAGAAGCTACATGCCAGGTATGAGCTAGCACTGGACCTGGAGAGCCGTGAAAGACGTTCTATATGAGACATGTAGAAAACAAGATCAGGTACTTTCTGTATGTGCATCTCTGCAAGTCAGAGCCACCTTAGTTAGAGTTCCTCTTCGAATAGCAAAGTTTCTATAATTCTTGCTTCACCTCGTGACAAGGAATGAATGAATTTGAGGTGGTGCTCGACAATACTTAGTTTTCTACATTGCATGTGCCTAGGTAGACATGCAGGTATGTACGAGGTGCGCATGGAATCGCAGGGAAATATCATATATCGACAAGACTCCACCAACAGCCCCGACTATGCATATAAATAAGCATCGTTCCTTATTTAATAGTGTCGAGGATATGTACAAGCAAACATGGGATAAGATAGACCTAGGTACGGTATAACAGTATATAAGGGCCCCGAAACTTGGTAGAAAGGCAGACGTTAAACGACTGCTACCGCCTAGTTACCTAGATACCTACCTAGGTAGGTAGGTAGGTGCTGTTACCGTTATCAAGGTAACATATGGAATACATCAAGGATTACTTCAAAAATTGTAGATAAGTTTTATACCCATCCTATTTATGTTATATAGAAGACAAGCAAACATCCCGTGTGTTATTATCCACTTTACTGTTGATTTACATTAGTGTCGTTGTAAGTCCATCAATCTACGAATGCGATAACGTCATGCGGATGTTAAGATACTTTTCTTATTACACTTTCAAGCACACCAAGGAGGGGTACTCTAATACCGACCTTCTATCGGCAGGTGTTGACTGCCTGAGTAGTCAAATGTCAAGCCTATGGGTAAACTGCTCGATTAAATAAAACAGTAGGAAGGAGCCTCAATTACAAGTAAAGGTTAAAAACAAAGGTTATTGGGAGGTGAGTCCAGACACATAGGTACCTAAGGTAGTTACTTACCTCTTATATTAAACTTAGCGTATATAACCTGCATTTGGTCTCGAATCCTAGAATACCAAGTTGACACCCAACCCCTAATAGCTATCCTGTTATGTATAGCGACTATTCTTTAAATTTCTATCGCACTATATCATAACAGCTTTTAAATAAGCCTATAATTTTAAATATTACAATTTCAAGAGCTATCAGCAGCCATGTCGAAGAATTGCGGAGTCGAGTTCGTGGCTCAGGGTATCATCATCCACATCACGCCCGCGAGTAGCCCACCTCCGAGTACCCCGGGCGACTCTGCGGACGATGGATCGAAGGAACTAGATATGGAGTCAAATGAAGAGCTAGAAGACTTGCAACATCAGGAACCCGAACAGATGCTGGAGGAACAAGTACCGCTACAGGAAGCTGCAAGCACCGCCTTAAAGTTTCTCGAGGAACCGGAGCCGAATCCCGAAAACCATGAAGCGTTAAGATTGCTAGGCAGTGAGAATAAAGAGCTCGAAGAGGCGTAGGTCGTCTTGGAAAATGTTATAGGCGTGTCTATGGTCGACAAGACCAACGAAGAAAGAGCAACGATATGCAAGGAGTTTCTCAACCACCACGTAAGGGTGCTAACTGAGGGAATGCGCTGGTTTGTCTACAGCGTGCTTGGTGGGCGTGCCTAAGTTTTCTTACTTGTCCTTTGCTAGCGAAAATGTCGATTCAGGATGAACAGGGCGCAATCTGGTTACTCAAATGGATTATACATGCGTTTATGATCATGGGAGCTGCTGCCTTCAGTATACAATATCTTAGGTAGCAATGAGCGTTGAAAACGAATTACAGGTAGTCATTTATCATACCGAAACTCACCGAGCATTAGGTGGATGTGCAAGAGGAGTTTAAAGAGTGACGGGAGAGGTTAGAAGCGATACTATCTAACTTGGATAACTTCATGCTAACCTAACAGCTCTTCTTATATATCTGACGTAGTCACTCGGACTTACGAGTACCAAATCGTAACACCGTCCTTAGTGTAACCTCTCATCCCTGTGGAAGCCCCAAGCTGCTTCATCCGGTTGATCGTCTCGCCGTGGTCCCAGATTTTCCACGAATAGTTGAGGAGAGAAGCCTGATATAATAAGGGAAGCGTGTTCCCTTCGCCTAACTCTAATAATTCCTTACTCAGGTTGACTAGTTTGCTTCTATACACCTCATCTCCAATATATGCTCCTTTCAGCCACCTACTCCCTGACGCAGTGTCGAACTGCCTCCGACCATGAAGAACGCGGAGGTTATCAAAGATGACACACTCGCCAGGCTGCATCTTGTACTGGTACATCCATTGCTTGTCTTCTAGGAGATGACGAAACATGGTCGCTGCCTGGAGCCATCGGCGATAATTGTCGTGACCCCATCTAGTCTTGGCCATGCGTTGGGTGCTGGCTTGAAATGGCGGGGCCCAGGACACCAGGAGTTGGCCCCTTGTATTCTCGATGACGGGTCGTGTTATCTGGTAGTGGTGGCCGTGCTTTTTGTATTGGTATCTGATATTTCTATTGCATAAAATGTCAAAGTGCTTATGCGGGCCAAGTTCCATTAAATGGGCAGCCCTAGAGCCGTCGCTAAACATGGACTCGCCACCCTCGCACGTGTTTTCAAGGCAGTGTAGGAGTTGCAAACGAGGCGGGTCTTTCATGTACATCAGGTCTTGATGCAGCCCGAGAAATTCATTTGTATACGCTACGTTTTCTGCGTTAGGCTTCGAGCGTACATCCCAAGTCCTTCCGTAGAAGGTTTCTTGTAGGTTCCCAATCTTGCTCGCGATAGATATGACCGACTCCTCAGATGATGGTACGTTGCGTACGAAGATTAGTCCAAAGGTATAAAGTCGATGCATTGCAGAGAGAAACCCATGCTCACCTGCCATCCAATCGTTATAATCAATGACGAGACGCCCCTCTTCAAATCTAGGAGCGTCCCATAACGTACACCCGGGCAATTTATATTCAGGTTGTGTAGCATTAATTTGAGCAGCCGTGTAGTGGGATACATGGTCGCCCGATGACAGGAAATCTATCTCCCAAACCACATCAAGCCCGCCATCATCGGTCGTTTTTATATCCTTGATCGGAAGTCGTGTTGGGACGTCGCAAGTGCTAAAGTTTTTCTGACCAGAGTCTGGGTTCACACATAGATTACACTGGCAGGCGTCGCGTAGCCAGTGGCGATCCAACACTAGCGGTTTCTTATCTGGATCACCATATTGTATCGTGTCCTCGTCTTTCAGCCGAATCACCGGGTTAAGATGTGCCGTTGTTGTTTCTGTTGGGTCTGGTGTTAATGGGTGTGCGTATCCTCTTTTATGCCTAATCGAAGTTTGGCTTGATGCAGATCTGCCCCTAGACCATGGGACATAGCCTCGCACTGATGTGCTGTATTGGCGAGACTGAGATGTCACCTGAGATCTAACCTCATATTTACAGCTTAATGGAATAGAGTATCTGTTTACTCTATTTGTAATGGATTGGCGAATACCAGGGCTTAAACTGGCCCTGCCAGAACAAATTTGAAAACTTTTGGGATTCAGTAAGCGCCGCGACATACTGGCCATGAGATAGATGGATGGTTGACTATGGCTAGGGGTGAGGCATAGCTATAGGAAACTGCTCACTTGAGATATCATTCAAGAAAAAAACCCTAGTAAGACGAGCGGCAACATTCATAGTGGATGTTAGGTCCCTCAGGTAACGCTAGAAAAAATTACTAACCATTAGTAACATGTACTTTAACTAAGGTAAGTTACCTACCTACCCGGCCTACGTAACTACCTAGTTACCTTAGGTCCGTAAGTAGAGTTTTACACAATAAGCACAGACCAATTAACCGAGGTTGGTATTTGAGACCCGCCCGGATAGAACATGAAATGACCTCAATGGGTTCAACAAAAAAGGCTACCAAGTGGCTTAATTGTGGCTTTTCTATTCTACCTAGTCACGAACTATGACACCGGATAAAGTTCGGATAAAAGGTACTTAAAAGGACGAATGACAACATACCTAGGTTCATTAGGTAACCCCCCTATTAGAAAACGAGAAAGGGGCCCTTTATTAGGAGTACTCTTTATTAGAGTCTACATCTACCTAGCTATTCTGCATATTTTGCTGGATTGATACCCACTTCCCTTAAGTACCTAAACGTAGAATATCCAGGTATAATTCATCTTTCACTGCCTATCTGAATCAATAGGAATAAGTGCGGTCATCTTTTTACTCCGAAGAACACGATGGTGCCTTCGCCCTTTAATATGTTTCTGCCACTGCTCTTCCGACTGAAGAGAGACCTTGCATAGGTCGCAAGTCTTGATCTTTAACGGAGCTTTAGGTGCTATGTTAGCTTCATCAAACGTCGTCAAAACTTCGCGTGCCGTGTTTGATACTTCCGTGGGTTTCGCTAGAGCGTTACCGTTCAGGAACGCTAGGCAAATTCTCGAAGCTGGTTCAAGAACACCCGTCGAAAACTTCTCGGCGCTGGAACTGTCTAATAGGAATAGAAAGTCCATAGCGTCGTGATCTTTCAATGCCGTGATGGTTTTGTGTCGGATCCATCGTAATTGGTATTTTGCGTACTGCCTTGTCGCAGTTTTGATATCTTCCAGTCCGGCTTTTCCCAGTCGATTCTTCTCATCAGAACCCGCTTCATTTCGCTCCGCCTCGAGAAACGGCTCCATCTGCTTGTATCCTATGGATTGCCATATTCCACGAGTGAGATCTACAATTTCGCCTCTCCCGGCCCGCTCTCGGCGGCTTTCGTGCAAAAGTCTCACCTCGTCCATTAACCCGCTTTCGTACATCTTATCTACTCTTTTGTTAAGACGGTCTTGTAATCTCTCCGGTTCAGTATATACCCAAAAAATTAATGACTGCCAAGGACCTCTCGTTTGTTTGGACAATTCCTTCGTTCGCTTCTGCTCGCTATAGGTATCCGACGCGCGTTTTCCCGTAGTCAGGAATATTTCTAGAGCACGCCGGATTTTGCGTCGATCATCTGGGTGCCACCGGTCTGCCGCGTCTGGATCGACCTCCCGAAGGCGTTTCAGCATTATATCGGTAGGCCCGTCCAATATTGGAAAATGTGCTATATTTTCTTCAACAGGCCGATGTTTCAGAATATCATCGTTGGTACCTTTCAAGCTGATTAATTTGTCGTCGAATAGTAGGGCATGAATGTAATAATGTGTGCCGCCTACTACGATAGGAAGCTTGCCTCTACTCCGGATCTCACGAATAAGCCTAGTCGCCTCGCGCGCGAAGATATCAACGTTCCAAGTTGGCTCATTAGGGTTAACAGTTCCTAGTAAATGGTGTGGAACCCCCTTTTGCTCCTCCAGCCTAAGTTGGTTCGTGATAATCGGCAAGCCCTTGTACATCTGCATAGCATCGGCGTTTATGACTTCACCGTTGAATTTCAATGCCAAATCTATCGCAAGCTATAAGTAGTATTAGTTTTGGGAGCCCTTGAGAGAGGAACGACGGTTAGGAAGAACAGACATCTGATTTTCCTGTGCCAGTTGTGCCTATAATAGCCACGATTGGCTCTTTTGGAAACGCTGTAGCCATTCTCCGCACATTTCTGTTAAGGAAATGAGTAAGTTTTCGCGATGAGGATATCATGGACTAGGAGTATATGCATCGGAAATAATTCAAAGCCATCAAGGATATAACTTTAATATTCCGTCTTGGTCTAGATTGAATTATTGTTGACCGGGGTTGAATAACAAGAGTACCTAATTACAGTTAGATACATCCTACTAACGTAAGAGGTATTTTAGGTAAAAATTTACTTAGCTGCCACCTGCAAATTTATTTATCCCTCGGAGGCCCAAACAGGGGCCAAAAATTAGCGCTTCACAGACCACGTAGATTGACGTATCAAAGCATAGCATTTAGACGTCTCTCCACCTATTTAATATGGGACCTTGTCAGCCCAATGTACTACAATACATCAATGAAATATTCCGCGTTTGAGGCTATTTTCATTGTAAGATTTGATGAATTCGATCAAATATTGGTGTTTACTCAAATGTAGCTTGATTTAAAATAGCTACTTTATTCAATTACTTTTTCCTTACACATTACAGCAATATTTTCAATTGATATAAGTACTTATCTTATACTACGTATTCTATAATATTCAATAGTTTTATATAACACCGCATTACGCTTTTGACAATATTTCAATCCAACATAATAAATTTATATACTTTGAAAAATGTCAATTCAAGTACAAACGCGTCAAAACACACGAAAAAACACGTCAATGTTTAAAAAAGATACATGCAAGGGTATCGAAAGCTGGTACCGAGATTGATTCAATGGGGGGGTGGATAGCGCTAATTTTTGGCCCCTGTTTGGGCCTCCGAGGGATAGTGTGTGACTTCAAACGTCTATGGCGAAACTGGGCTCGCTGGATGTACATATTAATTACCTACCTAGGTAAGGTTAGCCTAGGCAGGTTAGCTAGGGTAGGTTATCTAAGGTTAGGTACCCAAGTACCTACCTCAATGTTCTGTAAGAATCCATGCTCCTCCTAATTTAGATGAAAGTTTAAGGGTCCAGTTTGAGAGGTACTATGTACTTGTAGTGTAGAAGCAAAACCAAAGCGTAAAGGTCACGTGCTTGCCAGCTGTGCTAAGGTTGGGGGAGGGATCCACCTATCGCATAATGGACACATAGTTCAATTTGGGGAATTTTTTGATGCCAGATCTTTTGCCCGGCGACTTGAATCCTTCCTCTCTTTTACTTCGAGAGAAAACATCGCGACAACCTCTACACTAATAAGAGGGCCTTTCGTCGCTCAATCTACTTTCCTTTTCTACCTTCTCCTTTATTTTATCTCTACTCTTTAACCTTTATCGCCATGAGCAGTTGTAAGTATAGTTATCATATTTATTCTCTTGTCTTTTGCATCGTCCAAGCATAGCTCCCCCATCCAATTCCTTGCTGCTTGAACCTTGAGACGCGACTCAATCGCTGCCATTGACTCTCCAGAAAAGCTAACTTTATTTCCTCCAGTACGGTTTCTTGATCTAGTTAAGCCCTTCGTGGCATTCCTGCCCGAGGTTCAGCAGCCCGAGACCAAAGTTCCCTTCAACCAAAAGTTGATGTGGACTGGTCTGACGCTGTTGATCTTCTTGGTCATGAGCCAAATGCCTCTTTACGGTATCGTGTCGTCCGATACCTCCGATCCTCTATACTGGTTACGAATGATGATGGCGAGTAACCGAGGAACACTTATGGAATTGGGTATTACGCCAATTATCTCCTCTGGCATGGTCTTCCAGCTCCTCGCTGGTACCCACATGATTGACGTCAACCTTGACCTCAAGTCCGATCGCGAGCTCTACCAGACTGCCCAGAAGCTTTTTGCTTTCATCCTCTCTGCTGGTACCGCGACTGTCTACGTCTTCACTGGTCTTTACGGTCCTCCTTCTGACCTTGGCGCTGGTATCGTCTTCCTCTTAATTCTTCAGCTTGTCGTCGCTGGTATGATCGTCATCCTCCTCGACGAGCTCCTACAGAAGGGTTATGGCCTTGGTAGCGGTATCTCTCTATTCATCGCCACCAACATCTGCGAGTCGATTATGTGGAAGGCTTTCTCTCCCACCTCGATCAACACCGGCCGTGGTCCCGAGTTTGAGGGTGCTGTTATTGCTCTCTTCCACTTGTTGATGACGTGGCCCAACAAGCAGCGTGCTCTACAGGAGGCTTTTTACCGCCAGAACCTCCCCAACATCATGAACCTTCTTGCTACCCTCGCTGTCTTCGCCGCCGTCATCTACCTGCAAGGCTTCCGTGTCGAGATCCCCGTCAAGTCTTCCCGCCAGCGAGGTGCGCGTGGTTCTTACCCAGTTCGCCTGTTCTACACCTCCAACATGCCCATCATGTTGCAATCCGCTCTCTCGTCCAACATCTTCCTCATCAGCCAAATGCTATACTCTCGTTTCTCTGAGAACCTTCTCGTCCGTATGTTTGGTGTCTGGGAAGCAAGGGAAGGATCTGCTCAGCTTTCTGCCGTCTCGGGTCTTGTTTACTACATGTCTCCTCCGCTCAACTTCCGCGACGCTGTCCTAGACCCTATTCACACTGCTGTGTATATTACCTATATGCTTAGTGCCTGCGCCATCTTCTCGAAGACCTGGATTGAGGTGTCTGGTTCTAGCCCTCGTGATGTTGCCAAGCAATTGAAGGATCAAGGACTTGTTATGGCTGGTCACCGTGACCAGAGCATGTACAAGGAGCTTAAGCGCATCATCCCTACCGCTGCTGCCTTCGGTGGCGCATGCATTGGTGCGCTCTCCGTTGCCAGTGATCTCATGGGCGCTCTTGGCTCCGGAACCGGTACTCTTCTTGCCGTTACGTAAGTATAGCCTACGCAGATTCATGCATATTTTCTTTACTGATTGAAATATAGGATCATTTATGGTTACTTCGAAATCGCCGCGAAAGAGGGTGATCTCGCAGGAATGAAAGGGATGATCATGGGATAAGTTTAATGATTATCCTTCTGAACTTCTAATTGACCGTTATGACGGCACAAGGTCAAAAATGCTATTCTTTAGCGCTGCATGTAATACCAAGGGATAACAAAAGTCATGAGGATTTTCACAAGGGCGGCGGTGCTTGGAAAATGCATCAATGGCGGTCTTCGGTCATTCTCGTCAAGAGTTTTTTAAATAAAAACTCCCAAGACGGAGAGTGTATTAGCTTACGTAACAATATTAGTGATGAAAAGTATTAACTAAGTGTAAATCCTTTGACTTGGTTTTTCTTGTTGATACGAAGTGGTCACTGAATATTTCGATTTATGGGGATAGTCCCCAGGTCAGGTACTCAAAGACGCAGTACTACCTACCTACCTAAGTAGCGGTAGCAGCGTATAGCGCAAAACAGATTAAGATTCGAATCACGACCAACAACTAGAAAACGACCACCCCTAATACAAAACTTTAGATGATGCAGTAAGTCTTAACGTAGAGGGTTTTCCTATTGCATAGGTACGAGAAGAACCTTGAATCATGGTCCAGCCTACGTTATCCCGCTATCAAAACTCCCGGCCTGTCCACCTCTTACTTGTAGTATATGCTACCGAATCCTCCTTTGGGGGTCGTAGCAGACGCACTGAGGTCCTGGACTGTCATCTTTCCGGTACAAGGTACATATTGACGTTATCACGCACGTTGGATATTATTATCGATTGCAAAACATCAAACGACAAGTCTCAGCTTCGCCCCGTGGTTCACTATAACGGCCTTGGGACTGTAGCGGCGAGGTGCTTTCTCGGCGTATGAATAATGCCTGTGCATATACGCCCCTAAATCCATTACCCTCGTGGAACAGATGATACAAATCGGATCAGTATCTACTACGGGAAGATGGATCGTGGAGAGGAGTACTAGAATAGTCAGCGGTTTGGACCTTAGACTTTGCTGGTTATTCTCGGATCGGACGCAGGCCTTCCTCGCATGTAAAGTCACGGATACCTTACTCAGATCATACGCTACGAAATAAGGCTAGTCCCTTCTATATATTGTCTTCACTCTTATTAAACACGAAGCAGGCTATGATACATAATGGAACAGCCAAGTACCGGCCTCTTTGGAGCCGGGTTACCGGATATCCTTTATAACAGGGTCATTACGAATATTATCAAAAATGTCTACACATATCGTAAAATATCGACGATTCGTCACAACCGAGTTCAACTCGCCCATCCAGAATATAACTAATACCATTTAACGACGCAGTGGGACTTGAGGATGAGGAATCCACTGATAGGCATAACTACCTACTTACCAGTACATGAGCATGCAGTTTGATTTGGAATTGCCGATCCGGAAATACACAACATCCTGAGATGTTTACAGGGTATGCAGATATGTAGAGAATCTCAATATGAATGGTCTATCATCGGTAAGATAGGGGTTTTGAGGAGCCCAGGGTTGGAGGGCTGTATGTGATTCGCGGAGCACCGTAGTATCCGCCACCGCCTAAATCTATTAATATAGAAGCAATTCGAGATTAAACAACCATGATAGTATACAGCGGCACATAGTAGTAGTAGCAGCAGCAAAACCATGTATTTAGTAGTCGTACCCCAGGCTATCGCACAAAGTGCCGGGGCCTTTCTATCACAAGCTTTCGATTCTCATAGACGGCAACGGTCATATCACCCAAGATGCAGTGGAAGACCCTCGCACTTGCTCTCCTCGTCGAGCATGGCTCCAGCCAGATGCTGGAGATGTTGCGCTTCAGCTGCTCGCAGCTCGTCATCGATCGTTTGGATCCGCTGGTTTCTCCCGGTTCGATACCATCACCACATCTTCACCAGATCGTCGGAGGCAACTCTTTCAACGCCACCATGGAGCCGGTGACGCACGATCTACCCTCGTCCTCCACGTGCACTAGCTGTACCTTCTCGGAAGACTTCTCTAACTACTGGACCGCCGTTCTGTTTTTCAAAGCCCGCAACGGGACGTATAAGCGCGTGCCGCAATTCGCTAGCGAAGGCCTCCGAGCCGATGGCGGTATCACGGTTTACTACATCCCGTCGACCAACACGCAGGAAAAGGTTACCGCCTTTAAGCCCGGTTTCCGTATGCTTATCGGAGATGCTGCGCTGCGCTCCCCTGGCGATGCGCGCAAGGTATGCCACCGTTGCATGCCGGCAACAGGAGACAACAGCAACGTAAACTGTGGCGCCCCCGACACCCAAGAATTGCCTACCAAGTTCTGTCCGGGCGGAATTCGATCAGTCATAACATTCCCGACATGCTGGGTATTTATATTCCTTTTCAGTTAACAGTCTCATCCATTGCATAAATTTTAGATTTGGGAAGAGAACCATCGATCTACTTTTTTTCCATGCAATATCAAGACAGATATCTAATAAACTACTAGGATGGAAAGAACTTGGACAGCCCGGACCATAAGAGCCATGTCGCTTATCCCAGCCCGGGATCCGGTGATGTGGGTGTTGGTGCGTCTGGTACTTGTCCAGCAAGCCACCCCGTAAAGATTCCGCAGGTTATGTACGAAGTTATGTGGGATGTAAGTGTTGCTGCTCTGCTTTTGGCTATCTCTCATGAACTCCGGACTTTGGCACGGAGGTTTGGAAGTGATCTACTCTGCTCCAGCAGAAGAGTTGAGGGTAAAATATAGTGCAATTTCTAACGTTGTGCGCGCTACAGACCCGACCCTTCAACGACAAGAACTTGTGGCCTGAGGATGGCTCGCAGCCCTTCGTTTGGAGTACTAGCGACAAGTAAGCTCCAGAGGCACCTATGTACTCTCATTCGTACTTTAGAAGTTGTTCTAATGATGACGTGTAGGGACGGATACTCGCAGCACGGAGATTACGTCTTCGGCTGGAAGGACGATTCATTACAACGAGCTATGGATTCAAGATGTAATGGTGCTATCTGCAACCAGCTAAAAACGCAGTCCTCGGAACAAGCGATGAAGTGCACAAAGCCTCGAGTCGTCGAAGAGGACATAGACGGATGTAAGTGACATTTCATACCCCTATGTTTTGTAGTCCCTTTGTGTGCTTTATAGGTAGCTAACCTCTTCGAAGGGTTAACTGAAATCCCGGGTATGTCAATGTAGATTGGTTTTCTCGGGACTATGTTAGGGTTATCCATCGAACCTAGGCAGCGTCGCGTGGCCTTCAGGTTCTAACCGTCAATGTCGAATATACAATGAGTAATAATACCACGTGTGTCAGATAGTGGGTAACTGAGGTACTTAAATAGAAGATAAAATAGGGTATTTTGACGTATATCTTGATATTCCGATTGATGAAAACGTCTTGAATGTTCCATTCTTAGAAAGCAAAGTTTCCTAAGTCACTCGCCCGGTCGATATGCAATCTACCAACGCGCTGGTTTGACCAATATTGTTGTTATATAAGTCCTAATTTTTATTCATTGACGATAAACCACTATATCATAGCAACTGTCTTTCGTCTAAACGTAGATTTACGCTGTTCTATATTTCTGTATCATCTGAGCTATAGTGTCGTACCTAAACTCGGTTACATACTGCAATTCCATGCGGCCACACTCGTCTTTCTCTCGAGTATGTGCTCCCTGATCTAAGAGCAAACGAACTATGCTTTTGCGCTGATTAAATGCTGCTAAATTCTGCGCCGTAACACTAATCATGTCTTGAGCCTCAATATCAGCACCATTCTTCAGTATTAATCGTGCTATTACTTCGTGTCCTTCCTGTGCAGCTAGATGAAGTAACGTCCTTCTGTTATAGCTTCGTCCCTCAATATCAGCACCGTGATGTAGCAAGAACACCAATATGTCACGATGATCGTGGACCGCTGCCAAATACAATGCTGTCATAGTATGGTCCAGTGGACCCCGGTGGGTCACCGGTAGGTGTATATGAGAGTAGCTGGATGATGGACCTTCTATCATTCCCTCTTCCTCCCTCGTGCAACAACGTATATACCTATATACGTCATGTCTAACATCTTGAAGAACAATGGCGAGGCTTTTGATCCTAGAAACTGTTCACTATTTATAATATTAACACTGTCGAATATATTTTACTCAGTTGAGATATCTTTAAACCAGCGTGGAGCGTCAGCAAAATCTTGTAGAATCTTATTTGCGAGTTGAATTACTGCGATAAATTGCCAGTGCTAAATCCGAAGCTCATTTTGATCACGTTTAGTTAAGTCTAATAAAAGTCGTATTAAAGATTTCTGAGGACTCAAGTCTGTCACAAGTTGGGCTGCGGGGGTGTGGGAGGCTCATGTTTTCACAGCCGCATCAATCCAGTATTGCAACAATCCTATCTAAGTTTCAATTTTGATTGGCTTAGGGAGATCAATTAATACTTGGGATGGCGGAGAATGCATATTGGCATATGTGACATCCAACCAATGCAAGTGATGTTAAATGCCTGCCTGGCTGCTTCATACTCTTCTGTCCCAACGCAGACTTCTTTTCAGTTCTCACAGTACTCGATACCCTTATACGAATATTGTAAGCTTCTGCTTAAAAGCCAGAACTTCTACTACTTCATTTTTATATCATCGTCCTTATCGTGTAACGTAGCTAACAAACACTTTATCTGAAATATGTAATTTGATGAGTTAATTATTAAGTTGTACAAACTTACTCGGGGTAGCGTGGTAGAAGCAGATCTATTTATTATACGAGGCGAAGACTTGATGAGCCAAAACAGGTGCAAATATGAGATATATTGAAGATGATGGAAGAAATGAGCTTTGCCGAAGTACCGGAACTTCTCAAACTACATTTCAAAATATGATCTAAGGATTTGACCTTGCCTGAGCGCTAGCTGAGAATATAACCCGAACTCATTATATTGGTATTTCCTCACGACATGTTTACTTCGTTGCGTTAATTGCTCCGTACGCTGTATTAAAACTCACTTATAGAGCATATGCTTGGTCGTTTATATTGGTAGTACCAGTGGTTCTTTTTCGATAATCGTGATTCGACTATATTACACACATGGTTACCTCTCATAGGAATTATTACAACCGGGTGTAAAGTAGGGTCTGATGACACGGGATAACTATTAGTGTGCAGCCTGTCCGGACAAACAGTGTAGAAATGTAAGCGTGTATCCGTCAATTATAAGCATGTCAGAAGCCATAGCTGGGCATGATTGGTCTGGATTGACTTATGATATGATGGATTACTTCCTGCAGTGAATTCAAGAAAGAAAAAGATGCATGTGAATATGCATAGAGCCGTTGAACTTGCCTAGAACGTGCCGAATTAGGGCATCCGAATTTCCAGATATCGAGTCGGGGATGTCTTGCCTTGTCCCTGGAATCCAGATGTTGCATTCTTCGGTATAACTAGGATGGCCTTGTAACATTGAAGACATTATCTCCAAAACATCGACTTATAAACATGTAATTTGACTATGGAACCAATCGGGCAGTATTGTGCATTATTTAGTCTTATGCATGTAAGATGGTAAGAGGTTGCAACCAAGCTTCACCCCGCATAAATTTATAGCGCGGGATCGGAACCGGTGAGGCAGCTCCGTTTAAGGCGGTCGGACCGTCCAAATGTTATTTCTTTGTGACTCATTAGGCCAAGTTGATTACCTACATACCTAGGTAGATATCCTCTATGTCTACAGAACACATACGAATTATAGGTGTGACTTAAAATTATATTATCACGCTTGTTATAACTGGTCAACATACGAGCACACTTTGAATTTAATAGCCTTTAACTATTTAATAATTAACTAACTACCTATGTAAAACATATAACTAGGTACCTAGGTACCTTTAATATTTATAATTGTTCAATGTTGCTAGCTATCCGTATTTAGGTACTTGCTCTTTTTAATTGACTGTAAGAAAACTGCATCGATCGAGATAGGTCGCAGATCATCTGCCTCCCCACGTTAAAATGAATGCACGTCGAACGTTACACCAAAATTTGAGTCAAGAGACCTATCTACGCCCCGGCCAATTGCATCATAGTAGAGTGTGATATCATCTGCGGCAACGAAGCGTTCGAGGTCAGGTGGTGGGTACCACAAACACAAAAAGGACTGACGGACTATTTACCTAGGTACCTAGGTAAGCACGTCTAGGATATTTCGTATTACGGTTCGGAAATCTGTATGATGTGATTATAAAGACGGACAAATAGAAAACGCTATTTTAACTACCTAATGCATAGAGCTAGGTATGTACCTACCTATGTTTATAGCTGACCTAAGTTCTCTTCGACGAATACGAGATATCAGTAATATACATAATAGGTATCGATACAATCCTGTGACATATGCGCGTTACCTAGATATGTACCTTGTAAGGTTAGAGATTGTATGCGGTGAAGGCCAACTGCATTCGGAACGTGTTAAAGGTGGGATAGTGGATCTGGCTCGCGTGCTAGCCGAGAGTTAATGATACTAAACTTGGTCTAGCTTAAATCCATTATCAGGAACGAACCAGTCTAGGCTACCAAATATCTGTATATCTGTACAATACCATATATGTAATAACCTTGCTTGCCTTCAAGGTTGCAAATTTACGCAGTCGGAGTTTGGATCTTGTACGTATCTGCCTGCCCTATGGATGTATGTAGGCCGACATCGTCACTGCATGTATATAAATTACTAGAGCGTACCGCGCCAGTCACGAATCTCTTACGGTGCCCCACGTGCGGAGAGTTCTACTTACTCAGTACATCCTCTGTGCGTATCGTGTCATATGCGTATCTAGGGATATGGAGGTTACGCTTGAGTATTGAAAGACCCACCAATGCCCCACCAAGTAAGGAAGGCTACATCTGTTCTAGTGCTAAGCTAGCTCCTGTACATTTTATCATCCAGCAATCAGAGCATCCTCTGAACCTTTTTATGCTATCTTCCGCTCCACCCCCCAAAAAGTTTCCCGATTCGCCTGCAGCGATTCCTCGCCTCTCCCATTTCCTCTTCTTCGCGACAAACCGAAGAGCGTGTTCGCCAGTCCCGTCCATAGTTACAAATTATTTCGAGTAGCTGTGCCGACCACTCTCTCTTCTTAAGCCAATTGATAGTAGAAAAACGATAATAATACCATATCAATCTGGTGATATCATCAAAGTTACCTACCACTTTCTCGAGTGGGGCTGGGGAGACAGAGGAAACATGAGCTTTGCCTCGTGTACATGGCCGATATGGCGGACTGATGACTTCACAACATGTTTTCAATCCGAGTTAGTATCTCCCTTGTGCTTGTGTTTAAGTTGGCTGTGTATTGCGCATACTAACGGCTTAAAAAAAGTTATCTCCAGATTCTTTTCCCGCTCATATTAATATCTCTCTCTCTCCTTTATCTCTTAGTACAGACCATTTACCGTAATGTCAAGTTAAAACGAGCGCACGGCTATGACCAGATACCTGACCATCAAGACCATACCGATGTGCCGCCCGAAGAGGAAGACTCCCTGAGTACCGACGACGATGAAGGACTAGCTATCAACACAAATGGCGGTGGCCGTCTTGCTTTGGTCAAGACCACCTCTAAAGGTTCTATTGTCCAGGCTGATACTCCACCTGCTCAGGATCTTTTAGTGATTATCGAAGAAGTCGCAATATGTGGACTGGTAGCCGTCAATATCATAGCTCTCGTTACCAATTCCTTCAATGGCCGTGGGAAGTTGGCTGCCACCGTGGGTTTGGTCACCTGGGTTTATGTTTTGGTCCTCGCGACGCTTCGGTTGTTTCTGGGAAATACCAAGTGGCGAGTCCCGCGGCTGTGGAATCATACCGCTTTTATATACGGATTCCAATGGCTCTTCACTCTCGTCATATTCCGCTCCGCCCTAATTCATGCCAGCTCTAAACTTGTGCAGGTCCTAATTATTGTCGAGTTTAGTCTAACAACTCTACTGTTTGGGATGGCTTTGAACACTAGGAAGGGTAACAAGACGGTTGTCATGGAATGGGAAGGGAACCTTGAGCCATCGCGCGAACCTCTGGCCTCCGTACTATCCCTGGTGACCTTTTCCTGGATTGACCCAATGTTGTGGCAAGGTTATAAAGAGCCTCTCGAGATTAAAAACGTATGGAACCTTTTGCCTCGCGACAAGGCTGCTACGGTTCTTGCCAACTATCGCCAAGTTAAGAAGACAACTTCTCTCGCCCTACATCTGCTTAAGTACTTCAAGGGTCTGGTTATTCTTCAGTGCGCATGGGCTACACTAGGTGGAATCCTCACTTTCGCTCCGACTCTCCTTCTCAAGGCTATTCTCGAGTACGTAGAATTACCGACAGCTGCCCCGAGAAATGTTCTTTGGCTTTACGTTATCCTACTACCCATGTCGGATCTCGTCCGTTCCGTTGCCGATAATCAAGCCCTGTGGATTGGCCGAAAGATTTGCATCCGAATTCGTGCTATCATTATTGGAGAGATCTACGCTAAGGCCCTTCGGCGCAAGGCGGCAAGCGGCAAAGATACCGTCCTTGGCGGCAATGATGCAAGTAATACCAAGGAGACGAGGATTGAGAGACTGAAACGATTCTTGAGGCTAAGTAAGAAGGCGGATAAAAAGACCAATGCTCAGAAGAATGATGACGTCGCTAAGAAAGACGGATCTAAAGATGCGGATGAGCAGGCCAATCTAGGAACCATCATCAATCTCATGTCAGTGGACAGTTTCAAGATTTCTGAGTGCACTTCCTATCTGCACTTCTTGCTAGCCTCTGCTCCCTCGCAGCTCATTGTGTCTGTCGCTCTTCTTTACCAGGTAATGGGTTTGAGTGCAATTCCCGGTCTTGTTGTTATGGTGTTCCTCTTGCCAATCAATATCTTATTAGCCAAAGGCTTCAATCTAACCCAACGTAAGATTATGGCTGCGACGGATAAGCGAATACACACTACCAACGAAATCCTCCAGAATATCCGGATTATCAAATACTTCGCCTGGGAAAAGCGTTTTAGTGACGTCGTTGATGAGAAGCGACGCAACGAACTGAGAGCCCTGAGGAACCGTTACATGATCTGGGCCCTTGCTGTTGCTATCTGGAATACGGTACCGGTCCTTATTACTTTTTTCTCATTTTTAGTCTATACCAAAGTCGAACGAAAGCCCCTGTATCCTTCCATTGCATTTACCGCAATCTCTCTCTTTATGCTCCTACGAGTGCCTCTAGACCAGCTTGGTGACATGATTGCTCATGTCCAAGAGGCGAAAGTTTCAGTTGATCGAGTCGACGAATTTCTAAACGAAGATGAGACGGACAAATACAAGCAGCTGGGGCCAGACAACGTAGACGAGAATGGCAACAAAGTCATTGGTTTCCGGAATGCTGCTTTTATATGGGGTGGCAAGGACGCAGTTGCAGCAGATGGCTCGATGGCATTCCGTCTCCTCGACATTGATATTGATTTTAGAATTGGAAAGCTCAACATTGTTGCCGGCCCTACAGGATCCGGGAAAACCTCTTTGCTCATGGCTCTGCTCGGCGAAATGACCCTAACAAAGGGGAAGGTTTACCTCCCTGGTGGCCGTAGCCGCGAGGACGTTCGACCGGACCCAGCAACGGGTTTGACCGAAACTTGTGCTTACGTTGCACAGACTGCTTGGCTAGTCAATGCGAACATTAAGGAGAACATCCTATTCTCAGCCCCATACGACGAGAAGCGGTACAAAGATGTCTTGGTTGCCTGTGCTCTAGAGCGAGACCTTGAAATCCTAGACAACGGCGATGAAACCTTGGTTGGAGAAAACGGTATAACACTCTCCGGAGGCCAGAAACAACGCATTTCTCTGGCTCGGGCTGTATATTCGAATTCGCGACATATTCTACTGGATGATTGTTTGAGCGCTGTTGACTCCCATACCGCGAAGTGGATTTTCACGAAGTGTATCAAAGGCGAGCTAATGAAGGACCGCACCTGTATCCTCGTCACGCATAATACAACTCTATGTGCACCCCAGTCCGAGTATGTTGTCTTACTCGACAACGGTAGAGTGGATGTGCAAGGAACAGCGGAGGAGGTGATCGCTTCTGGGAAGCTTGGTGAAGAGATACGAAACAAATCCCGCCCAGGTTCTTCTGACGTTTCACGTGTTCCTTCTAGGGTACCATCAAGCGTGGGCGATGAGAGCGATCAGACTTTAATCGACCATAACGGAAATGGTTCAGCGAGCGCAAATCCCAATGCCAGGCAAGAGAAGTCCCAACGAAACGCTATGCAGGAGACGAAGGCTACGGGCGCTGTCAAATGGTCAGTTATTAGTCTTTATCTCCGAGCAATGGGTACTTGGTGGTTTTGGGCCATAGCTGTTGTGGTATTTGGTAGCCAACAGCTTAGTGGTGTCGCCTCAAACCTTTGGATCAAAGAATGGGCCAACCAGTATACCGCAAGCCTCGGAACCGTGTCTCTGTCTGGGATACAGTCCAGCATGTCCCCACAACATTCTTCTAGTTCTTTTCCATTACCTGCATATTTCGCATCCGCTACCAGTTTCGTCAAGAATGCATCCTTCATCACCCCCGCAAGCTATTCGCCTGGCGATGTACCGGAAGTTAATGTTGACTACTATCTTGGTATACTCGCATTAATAGGAGTTGCTGGCGCAATATTAGCTTTGATCCGCGATATCTGGCTCTTCTTCGGGTCGCTCACCGCATCCTGGAAGCTTCACAATAGGCTTATGTCTGCCGTGTCTAGGGCAAAGTTCAAGTTCTTCGACGTAACGCCACTAGGCCAGCTGATGAATAGGTTTAGCAAAGATCTTGAGGCTATCGACCAAGAAGTTGCTCCTGTTGCTATTGGTGTTATGACTTGCGCGGTTGCTATCCTGATTACTGTGGTATTGATAGCAGCCATTACTCCCGGATTTTTAGTCGCTGGGGTATTCATTACTGGTCTATATATCTTAGTTGGTATGTTTTATCTGCGGGCCTCTAGAGATCTCAAGAGGCTCGAGTCAGTGAACCGAAGTCCCCTCTTTCAGCAGTTCGGCGAGACCCTCTCCGGCGTCACTACCATTCGTGCCTACGGTGATGAACGACGGTTTATTCGGGAGAACCTGACCAGGATCAACACGCAGTCCCGTCCGTTTATTTATCTTTGGGCCGCTAACAGATGGCTGGCAATTCGGACGGACCTTTTGGGTGACCTCGTATCATTCTTTGCTGGTGTTTTCGTCATTCTCAGCCTTGGGAAGATTGATGCCGGCTCTGCTGGTGTATCTTTAAGCTATGCTATTGGGTTCTCTGAGAATATCCTCTGGCTTGTACGACTCTATGCTGCGAATGAACAAAATATGAATTCTGTCGAGCGTGTCAAAGAATATCTCGACGTCGAGCAAGAGGCTCCGCTGATTATCGAAAAGAATCGTCCTCCCCAGAACTGGCCCGCGCATGGAGCGGTTGAATTTATTGGATATTCTACGAGGTACCGTAAGGAGCTCGACCCGGTATTAAAAAACGTCACCTTCAAGATCAATCCCCGTGAAAAGGTTGGCATTGTAGGAAGAACAGGCGCTGGAAAAAGTTCCTTAACTCTAGCAATCTTCCGTGCTCTCGAAGCAGAGAGTGGCAAAATACTTATCGACGATATTGATATCAGTATGATTGGCCTTCAGGATCTCCGAGAAGCTATCACCATTGTTCCCCAAGACCCGACTCTTTTCACCGGCACTATCCGAACGAATCTCGATCCTTTTGACCTTTATACAGACGAAGAAATTTTCGCGGCTCTCAGGAAAGTTCAGCTTATTGGACCAAACGAATCTCTTCCATCGTCGACACAAAGTGACGAAGCTGAGGAATCCCAAGCGTTAATTACCCCCGCTTCGCCGAATACATCAAACAAGAACATATTCCTTGACTTGTCTTCCCCAGTTGCGGAGTCCGGTACGAATTTATCTCAGGGCCAGAGGCAACTATTATGTCTCGCTCGCGCCATGCTGAAGAATCCGAAGGTGTTAGTGATGGACGAAGCTACAGCGTCAATTGACTACGCTACAGACTCAAAAATTCAAGAAACGATCCATGACCTGAATACAACAATTATTACCATTGCACACCGCCTCGCTACCATTGTTGACTACGACAAGGTGCTCGTGCTAGACCACGGCAGCGTTGTGGAATACGGTCACCCTCATGAGCTCTTACAGAATGAGAACGGAAACTTCAGAAGCATGTGCGAGATGAGCGGGGATATGGAGACACTGGCCAAGGCAGCCAAAAAGGCGTGGGACGATAAAAAGCTTGTGGATGATGAGTAGGAAAAGGTCCGCACATATACATACCAGCCCAGAACGAAGCGTTAGGGTGTAATCGGGATTTCTGCCATTAGGATACACCATTTTATATGGTGATGTGCGTACTTCCTAGGACACGCTTGGTTTGGCATTGACAGCCAGCAGGTCGCATCGCGAGCGCAATCTGCACTTGGGCGTGGCGCGTCTGTATATATGGATTAGAGACCGCCAGCGCTGAATGTCTATACGAATTAAAGCCCTTTCTGGAATACATCTTTGTATGTACCTTTTGCGGTGATTTTCCTGTCTATCCTTGCTGTCATTGCATAATTCTTACCATAGATTGTATATGTACCTAAAATATAAATGCCGAATATATTTACCATTATATAATGACTACCTAACTAACGTATGGTTGATACTATCGAATTTTGCCTGTGTGGGTTTATATATATTCTTCTCAGGTAGAGTACCTACGATAGTAGAGATCCTACCCGTGCATAATGTATCAGTGTTTAGGTGGAATGTATATAGAGAACCACCTGGCTCTGCTTCGAGAAAGCGGAATTCGAGTAAGTCTGTTATGAGTGGTTCTTCTATTTGGCTGTAAGCAGCAATTATCAACTTTAATAAAATTTAGCTAGTTACCTTAGGTAGTTACACATGGTATTAACTATAAGATTTTACATTCATCAGTTCTGGTTATATGAGATGAGCTTATTTATTATGAGCCAGATACCTCGCAACAAGTAAGCAAGTGGACGTAACTGACTATAGTCGTAGCAAAGCTAAGCAACTCTTCAAATATGACAAAACCGTCAAAATTCATCAATGACAATCATACACTACAGCACAACATATCGAGACATATCAAGCAGACAATATTTCAGAACTCATTCGTGCCAATCCGATTCATGTACATAGGGTTTGGTAGGCAAGTGATTATACAAATACACAACGAATGTCCTCGTAGGCAAAATCATAGTCTCCCGAGTCACATCCTATGCTTTTGCTCTGCTTTTATTAACTTTTTCCCCTTGCCGCGAACTTAGTACACCACTTTCTTTTTTTTTTTTTTTCCTTTCCAACCCTCGAGTAATGATGAATGGAAACCCCTGCCCTTTTCCTTATCCTAAGTCGTACCACGTAATACCCATGGACAGGCCGTAGATAGCTTTAGTGAACGAAAGGGTCTTATATGTAAGCCAGCTTCTAATCAGAAGCCTTGGTCTTGGATTTGCTGCTGGCACCGCTCTTGACACGGCGGGCGCTGGGGCGGTTAAGGTGGTCGGAGGGGATCCAGCTCTCATCGTAGCCCTTGTCAGTACCAGTCGCAGAGCTTTCGCCTCCGGAAAGGGGTTCCTTCTCGGCAGCAGGAGCAGAAGCACGGCCTTTCTTGCCAACCTTGCTGCTAGGAGTGCGCTTAGTCTGAGGGAAGAGAGCTTCAATGTAGGTCTTGTACACAAAGTAGCACGTGCCGGCGAAGGCAGCGGTAAGGAAGGCGTACAGGAAGATGCTGTAGTAAGAATGTTAGCAATTTTATTCATAGGTAGAGCGCAAGTGCGACCTAGAGAAGAGGAGGAAGCCGAAGAAGGGAGCTTACATTTGAGGGTCGAAGATGCTGGTAGGCGCCTCAACGATGCTCACAGTCTGGTCATACACAGCAACCTGGAAGATCTGGTTGGCCGAGTTGCTGACAACAGCCATGAGCTGTAGGCGCACATCCTGGGGTAGCATGTCGAGCACGAAGGAGTAAGGAAGCGACTGCTTCTCGCCAGCGGGGATGGTAGCCTCATAACGGACGGTAGTCAAGTTGCGCACGACATTGGCCATGGGATTATCCTCGGGAGTTAGAGGCTTGGGTTTGACGAGCTGGCCGCCTACAAAGGCAACGACGATAGGCTCATCCTCATTGTTGGTCACGTCGATCACAGCCTTGGTCGGACGGCCGTTGACAAGCTTTACGCCAAAGATATCATCAGCCTCGGGGAAGGTGGCTACAACTTCGGCCTTTAACTGGACCTCAGGAGGACTACCGGCATTATCGGAAAGGGGCTTTAAAAAAAAGCATTGTTAGAAAGCTATTGTTATATAACCAAATTGAAAGATTGGATAGTTGGATTTTCAACTTACAGATTCAGCATCTGCCTCGGCAGCAGCGAATACAGAGACGACGCGAAGGGCCAGAGCGGCAAGGACAGAATAACGGAGGGCCACCATATTGGGCAAGGAAGAACGAGGTAAGAATGTAAACCGCACTTATATAAAAAGGAGAAGAAGAAGAAGAAGGGGGGGAGGAAATGGATTGTTGGAATTAATTAAAAAGGGAAGGAAGCTTGGAGGAAGAAAAGCGGCAGAGGAGCTTCAATTCATCAATTGAAATTCGGAGAAGGCGTAGCTTTCGCAACAAGGGAAAATTGGTTGTGTGCAATCTGGTCAGATGCAATTGCATTGAACAATGGGTCCCTGAGTTTGGTTCCGGACCAATGACGTGACGTTGCGTCAGGTCCTTCTCAACTACCCCTGCTCCTCAACATGTACGTATCTAGGTACGCACATTACATAATTACCTACATGTATGTACATTAGTAGTATTTGACAAGTGACTTCACTCATTCAAACGCATCAATGATTGCTGTATCTGCCTTGCTTAATAACAACCCTAGAAGCTGATATAATTCAATTTTGAGTTTAAGTAGTCGTGCTTCACAATAGGCCCTAAAATCTTAACTCCAATAAATTTAGGCCTCCTGTATAGCTCCAGACTGATGGTCCGTCATGCCAGATCTACCTATTTAAAAAGAGGTAGTCAAACCATCGTCACTCAGAACCGTCATTATAGAAGCAATCACACAACGCACTCTTCGCATGTAGATTCATATTTAGTATGTTGATATACCAAACATCAATGATATAAGAGCCATTGTAACATGTACTACCTATATCAAAATAAATTCATTCTTCAGATATCTGCATGAAATAATAAAATGGAGTCACAAAGAGTAATTCCGTACTACTGATAAAGCAACAGTTCTATTATTCAGATACTTACTATACTTACTAGAGGTTGGGTAAGAGATGAAGCCACGAAAATTTAATTCAGGTATGACTGGTTATGCGCCTTAACAATTCTAGAAATTATACACTGCATAGATCATAACTCATAACCTATATCCGACAGATTTTCGACGTTGAAATAGGTCTTGAGGTCCTCCACCCCCCCCCCCCCCCCCCCGCGGTGGTAGTGGATACCTGGATAAAAGATTCCCACTCCCTACCACCTATGCTTAGGTATGTATAAGTATAACCAGGCCTTCATAATTTCAACAGTGTGCATTATGCATTTACATATGTAGCCCCTATATCCAAAGTTCCATATTCCATAATCATCACCCCCCTAAACCCAATCCTCCCATCTCAACCCGTGCCTCAGGCCGTCCCACGTCGGTCCCTCAGCGTCAGGTAAAAACCCATTAGCGCAGTACGCGTACTTTACCTGAGCAGCGCGGGCTTGCGCCTCGTAGAAGTTATCGTATTGCCGCTCCAATGCGTCGGCCAGTGTCCGAACATTCCCCTCGGGGTGTAACTCTACCCATGGTCGCTGGCACGTTGCACCTGCGCAAGTCTTTAGGATTAGTAGAAGGGCATCAAGACGCGCGACTACTTTCTCTACAGGATAACCAGCTACTACAGTAGTTGAGGAGGTAGTAGATTCTGAGGACGGGAAAAGGTTATGAAGTTGGCCTGGGTCGACCTAGGTACGTAACAGTTAGCCGAATGGTTCCCAATAGAATGAAAGGAGATAACGCACGTTCAGATCGTACAGCTCGTGCTCGTTGTTACACCAGACAGAATAGTATAAATCGTAACCCGGCCCCGACACGCGAAGTGCCTTGTATGTGTTGTGCTCTAGTGGGTTTCCTATAAGACGAGGTGATGTCAGATTAGATTCAGATTCATTAAATCTACCCAATTGAGAGAGTAAAAGGGGTCCTAGTCTTTTTCACTTACGGTTATAAATCCCTTCACCCATCGCCATCCCCCAATACTCAATACCCGCGTGTTCCCTCCTCTCTCCCTTCGCCTTAACCTCTTCAATCCTTTCTTTCGTCACCGGGATCGCCGCGCCGTCAAAATCGACCCTCTGCTTAATCCCCAATAGATCAAAGAACGTCGGCGCGAGATCCGCATGTGTAGTAACCACCCCGTCGGCCGTGTAGTTGGCCGCGACCCCCGGCCCCCGCACGATGAGTGGCACGTTCACGTCCTCCTCGTACCCGCAGCTCTTTCCCGGCTGCAGCCGGTGCTGTCCGATATGGTACCCGTTGTCGCTGCTGTAGATGAAGTACGTGTTGTCGAGGATGTCGTACGCGTCGAGCCGCCGGATTAGACCGTCCACCAGCTCATCGACGGCTTGGAGAGAGCGCAGTCGCTGTCGGTAGAAATGGTCGTTGTACTCTACATTGGTGCTATTCTGCTGGGGCAGCTGGGAGATCCAGTTTGCACCGGAAGGCTATGGAGAGATATGAGTGTTACGTACTTAAATAGTAAGGGCGATCGCGCTTATGGCTTAAGGGGTTCTAAGTGGTATTAAGTAAAGTTAGACATACCTTATCTGGATTAAAATTGGCGGTCCGAGGGACCTTCTCGTCCTTGAAGAGGTGCTTATGCCGCTCAGCCGGCACAGGTTCGGTGAACTCGAAAGGCAGATTATCGAGATCGCGGTGGCCATCCGAAGCTGAATCCTTCATAACCACGTTGGCGTGGGGAGCCACAGGCGCGGCAACGAGGAAGAATGGCTTTCCAGCGTGAACCGCTTCGTCTAGCAAGCCGTACGCTTTCTCCGCCAGTACATCGGTACTATATTGTCCTTCGTAACTCCGCGGCTCTTCGCCATTCCGCTGGAACGTGCTGTTCAGGTAGTTATATGTGTAAGGATCAAGTAGAAAGTCCTGAAATAAGTCTACGTTAGCTTTTCAAGCTCAAAACCTGAATAGGGGTAGCCGAGTAGGTGAAGATACCGAGCTTGTAAAACCCCCTGGAACCGGTGAGTTATAGTTTTCCACCGTATGCACATTGAACAGCTTTCCGGTATAATAGACATTATACCCGGCCTCTTGCAGCCAGACTGGGAAATAGTTGTCATTGAAGCCCTGCGTCACGAACTTGGGATACCCGCCATACGGTGGGCTCACATCCGTAACGTTCGTATTATGCGCAAACTTCCCCGTCCACAACGTGACCCTCGACGGACAGCACACGGCCGTCGTTGCGTAGTGACTGCTAAAGCGCGTTCCCTTATCCAAGAGATGCTTCTTGACTAGCGGCATATAATCCAGCGATGACAAGTGTACGTCCTGGTCGTCCGTCAGGACAAACACAACGTTGGGCTGTCGCTGTTGCAGCTGGGACTTTGGTTCAATATTAGAACCGAGTGGAACTTGATCTAGACCTGAGTTTGGCGTAGCTCCAACCAAGCCGGAGCTGGTGGCATATAATATAGCACTAAAAGCCACGGCGCGCATTTTATGGTCTTCTTGTAAGTACGTTTAAGTGTCCATTTACATGCGGTAAGAATTCATTTCAAAAGTAGAATTTCAGATGAAGATTGAGATTTTAGAACTACAAAACCTACTATGACATGCTGTATGACATTTCATATATTATATTACATGTATCCCAGCTCAGTACCCAAGGCATGTTGTTGCCGATTTCGATCATCGAACATTTATCTCCAATGAGCGCATTGCAGGGGTGAAATTGCGTGCTTGACTATAGCAACCCTAAATGCCTACGGTAATTAGATAAAAATATTTAAAGTGAATATTGGAAATGCCTACACGATAAGTAAAAAGTTATTATGACTTACACTTGTGTTGAATATATCGCAATAGCTTCAGTTTAGGAATAAGCGTTGTGGCTATGATCCGGAGATCTAAGGATGCGTGCAATGCCAAGTGCCATATACTAGTTAACGAGCCCACCTCTTAATAAGGTCCGAAGTTCTGAACATAGCTCATTGACTGTAAATCCATTCAAAATACTACGATTGAGAGAAACCCAATTATATCATTAGTTCTTAGCCGCTTCATGCTCCATACCACTGTTTTGTGGCCGAAACCCTCTCAACCGAGGGATAGAGTTTCTTCTGTCCACATAAAACGCCTCGCTCACCTAACCTATGCTTGCTTAATCCAATAACAGAAAGGGGATTAATAACATTGCCTAACACAATGGCTAACACAGAACCTCTCTCACTTAGGTTAAATCCCAGCTGTCAAGCAGATCAGCACCGCTGCCGCCACCTCCAAGACCGCTAAACATATCGTCGCCCGATCCGAAGTCGATTCCGCCATGGTGGCCCGAGTCGCCTGGACCACCAAGATGGCTCATGTCGTTGCCACCGTTTCCAAGATCTAGATTCATGCCTCCATCATTTGCCCCTAGACCCTCATTCTGGGCTGCGGCGGCTAACGCATCCCCGAGCGCATGTGCGTTTTCGCCCAGTCCTAAGTTAGCTAACTCGCCTTGAAGCATCGACTCAGCAGGTGGGGGTATGAGCATCTGCGCTTCAACTTTGCGGTACAGCCGAACAATGATCTCGGCCATGACGGGATCAGACTTCTGAATGATTTTGCAGTTTTCCGCCTCGGCCTTTAGGGCCGCTTGAAGGGAAATTCGTAGCTGTGGAGGTACATAGGGTCGGTTCGGGGAGTCTAAATAAAGCACTGCTTCTGTTGGTGGTGGTAAATTAGTCACATCCGGAGCGCATATTAAAGCGGTGGCGACATCGTGGGCAATGCTTCCGTTGCCGGCTTCGGTCTGTACCTTAACTTCCTCCAGGACGATGTATAGGAATCGTTTAGCGCCAAGCATCCGCAAAGCAGTTAGAATCTGACGATGCGTATATGAAGTCGGCATTACATTGAGACCCGGGTGAATGCTCCACGATACGAAGCCCTGCACCAAATGCCGAACAAGCGCGGTCAGTCCCCCATTCGCTGTACTGCACCACGCCTCGAGCTCGTTGCTAGCAGCGCTGGCAGTCCGTCGTGAGAGGCGGATGTTTTCTCTCATCGCCTTTAGTAGAGGTTCAATAGCCTGGTTTTTGGGGTCCCATCGCTGGCATGATCTCAGTGAGTAATCTAATGGTATCGCGATAATATTCACAACAGAGGACAGCATCGTTTGGGCCTCTGTTGAGCCCTGCTTAGTTAAGAGGATCAGTTGCAGAATCCTGATAACTGCTTTATGTTCTTGACCGTGACTGAGCTCTACCCAGAGCAGATTCGACATATATAAGATTGCTGGCACAAGCGACGGGAGTAGGAACGTATTAACCAAGTCTACATCCAAATTAGCATGCATCTTGGGAGGGTTCGTTACTTGAGGACTTACATTCGACACCGGTCTTGAGACTTTCTTCGTCGAGGTGGTTTGTGCAGTAGGCGAGAACGATCTGGTGGAATAGTGTGGGAATAAGTAGATAGAAATCCTGCGGGGGGCACGAAGATAGCAATTCATCCGCCAGCCCACCAGATTCAGTATCAAAAAGACCGCGTATCCAGCTATCTAAATGGCCATTCTCTCGATCAGTTAACTCGTCCAACGGCCTGCTGAGTTGGTGCACACTGAGTAATTTAGCTACGAATGAGTCTGGCCGAATACCAAGGTCCATGGTCGAAAGGTTATAACGATGAACGAATGCCAAGACTAAAAGTAGTACAGATCCGAACTCCTCATAAACAGGCTGGTATTCCCCTTGATCCTCTTCGTAACGCCAGTGGTTATCTAGTAGCTCGCAGAGAGGGTGCAGCATAGTAATTGGTTTGCAGAAAAGGAGCATCACATCTAGTAGCAGAGGCTTCTTAGCGAGCTGACTACAGAGAAGCTTCAACGTCATAGTTTCTTTGTTATTGCAAAGACGACCGATAACCTGGTATCCTAATCAGTATTTAGGTCTTCACTTGGGTAATGTATAAGTGCTTACCTCTGCTAAAGCTTGACAGACTGCTCCGACGTTGCCGTCCATATTGTCTAATTCGCCGATGAATCGTTGAATTCTCTCAGGGTCACCCATGCATTCCTCGACTAATTGCTCCTTGACATATCGACCTGCTTGCGGTAAAGTCTGATAGGTAATTTCACCGAGCAAGCCCTCGATACTTGACTCCGGGATTAACCCGTGGAGACAGCAAGCGAAACAAAAATCCTGACGGACACTATCGGTAAACGTATTACTGTTATGTGTATCGTCAAACATAGCAGAAAGGGTTGGAAAAGCATTAGTATCAACAAGACTGAGCGCCTCGGTGATACAAAATTGAGCTGATAACGGGGGATACATGGACGTTGCCAGCGTTGCCAAAAGCAGAGGTAATTTATTGATCAAATAAGACCGAAGGAGGTAGCTCGCCTGCCGTCCTTCATTACGAAACACTGCGTTGGCAAGGACATCGAAAGAAGTTAGTATCAAATCAATCGTGGTGGCTTGTATATCTCCCTATCTCGAGTTAGCATATTTCATGAACTGAGTGCTGGTCATAACCCATACCTGATATCTGTTATGCAAATAGTTAAATAGAGCAGCGTCGTCGATTAGGGGTCTTCCAACAAGCTAAGCAAAATTAGTCCCTTACTTGGCTGTGACGCTATTCAGAAGCTTACAGAAGCATTCAAGTAAATGTATAAGCCAGCTCGGGCGGTAACATTTGGCAGCTCAGGCACAACAAAATTTTCCAGGGCCATCGTCGACTCGATATCATCAAAACCAGGATGGGTAACGTCCTTTTTCTTATCAGCCGGCTCGAAAGAGGCAAGCGTCTCAGTGCGGAATAGCTCGAGCCGGCTAGCAATCTGTGATGCACTCTGGAGGATGGACGGGATAAAACTAGCCAGACTTTCAGAGAGAGCCCTTCGCGCATCTACATAATGTTAGTCTAGCCAGATTCATAACAGATGCGGGAACTGTACGGCGTAAACACGTACGTTTTGCAAAAGGGCGGCTAAGAGCGTTCAGAAATATTTGGCTCTCGCAGATAGCTAGGAGAAGCATAACAAACGCAGCTCTGGCCGCCTCCATCTCATCCCTGGACTGTGGGCTATGTAGCTGGCTCATGACGTCGTGCGCAAATGCTGTTGAAGCTGACGTGAATAATGTCATCCACTGAGCTATTAATTTGCATATTTGTAGAGCGTCTCCAGCGCTTCCTATACCTGACCCCATCGCGACCGCCTTCGTAAGACGGTAGAAAATAACCTCTTCGGCACCATAAGAATTACCCCATCTTAGCTGCGCTTTGTCCTCTGAATTCTCCAGCGAACCGTTACCAGCCTTCGAAGCTTGCGCATGAGATGTTGAATATTTATATAGAGCCTTCAGTATAGAAGGGGTATCGATGAGTTTGTACTTGACGAGACCTTGGAAATATCGTGGGATGCGAGGATCGAGGCTTTCGGGATTCGAAGGTTGGGGTTTCAAAAAGATGTCGGCGATAATCGCTGGAGGTAACGGATATCTCGAATGCATCATAGGAATATATGATTCAAAAGTATCCACGTCAAGACGAGACGAGAGACATCGATTAAGGAACTTGGCCCACTCATCTCTAGGGTTGACATGATCTTGCATTTGATCATGTCCTCCTAATGCGCCCTCCGCCGACATCATGTCCACATCCATCTCCATCTTTAATTAGCAACTTCAGGTTTTCGTAGATAGGATATTAATTGGTGCATCTGCGAGGTAATATTGATCGGTCTAGGTTGTGTTATTTTTCCTTTATATATTCCATCAATCATACGTATGCTGTTTCGTGGATGTTTTAAATTGACGAGGCTGAACTTTCAGAAATGCGGTAGTAACAAATTGACGTCGGTGGTTATCTTAGCGCTGCTACCTTGCCCAGCTTGTCCGCTTGTCCACTATCGGTAGGGTGCACCAGCTAAGCGATCTACATAACGCGTAGTGGCTCCTGCTGTTAGTCTAGCCCGGGCTCTAGCCAAGGCCAGGGGCATATTAGGGCCAGAACGTGTTACAGTGCAAGGTAGCTCGGATAGGGAGCTTGGGCCATGTGAGCTCTATAGAAAAACTCCGTCAATGAGATGGCAAAAGAAAACCCCCCTATCCTCGGAATAAAATATTTAATATTTAATATTTCAAGTTCAATTTAGTTAATTATTATACCTACCGTCATACATACCTATCTACCCAAGGTAATTATGTCCCCCGCAAGACTCAATACATATAGGTTAAATACCTACAAAACCAACAATCCTTAACTACTTAATTTAAACCAATCCAGTATTTCATAGAAAAATCGCCTGCGTTTTCCCTTCCATCCCGTGGATAAGTATAAGGCTCGTAGCGGTACAATTGAGTTAGCCCATTATTCCGAGGATCTCTAGTCGGTCATCTCTTGTACCATAAAATAAAAACCCTTACGCCTGATCGCTTCTTCCAGGGTAAACCGTATCCTGGCCAGCCCCTATATACCGTCTATCCCCTCTAATGTCCGGGCATCATGTATCTCGCTCGCCCACTATCCTCCTAAGGTATACAGAGGCTGCAATAGCGACATTTGCTTTGCGTCTTAAGCATCTTCGCTTTTCACAACAGCCATGTCTCTATCGACATCAGGTGACCTGGGACCGACCATCCAGTCCTGCATTGCTAGCCATTCGCTCCAATTTGCCTCTGCGCTGACAATCTCTTTCTCCGTAACGTTCTGGAGAGGACGCAGGAAAGGTATGGTTTGCTCATCCGGCATGTCGTATTGGGACTTAACCTTCAGCCAACCGGCACTCTTAGCAGCGAAGAGAAAATTTCTCCGCTCCACTTCATGAAGGTGCCCTATCCCAGCAAGCCAGTCATCACCAAAAAATCCATGTAGCACGCCGGGAAGATCTAAGCCCGTTGCTACTAGCCGCCGAATGTAGGGTGTTAAGGAGATCGATACTGGCGTGCGGCTGGGCATAGGGAGCATTGACGACGGCGATGGCACACCCGCCGGTGATCCAGGCAACTGTGATGAGACGACTGGATGCGGTTGCTTTTGAAAAGGTAATTGTATGTTTATGAACGCGGCAACAGCCTGCACGGGCCCGCTATGCTGAGCGTGGTCCAAAAAGTAGCGGACACACGACTGAAATTGCGGGTACCACTCGAGAATATCGAACTGTGATTCTTGAAAGGGGATAAAAGGGCCTGAGGGATCTATCCCAGGAGGCATCCCTCGTGATGAGGAAGGCTGGGGAGGTGACCGGGACTGTGATGGTTGAAACGGCATTGGGAATCCGGGAGGTCCACCTCCCTGCGAACGAAATGGCATGCCGTCAAAGTTGCGCCGGTAAATATGCCTGATATGCCCTGATATGCCCAAACCTCAGAGCGGCCGTCTTTATTCTAATAGAAGCCCCGTGAGTGTCTTGTAACACTTGACCGGGCTTTTAGAAAGTCTAGATATAACGGCCAGTTTCTGTGCAAGTTGATGGAAAGGTAAAATGTGTAGTTTTATCAAGTAGTAAGAAAGAAAGCGTACCAATCTAAAGCATCGCGGATGCTCCACATCGAATTGACCCGCGGTACGCCAATCAAGAGAGAGTAAGTGTTAACCGGAGGATAGAATTTGAGACTAAGTAAAAGACGGCGGGCCGTTGAAGGTTTTAATACCACTTTGAAGACTTGTAGCTTGTCCCTGGCCTTTTCATCATCTTCGCCTAGACCAGTCCGCTTCGAGTCAAGGGGAAAGGGGAGGGCTGTAAGTCACTAGGTACCAAAATACCAAACGGAAATAAAACCGAAAAAAAAGGAATACATAAAAAGTAAAAGTAGAAAAAATGAAATAAAAATTATTATTATTATTATGTGACTAGGTGACTAGGTCACAAGAGAAGGTCACAGTAACTCAGTCCTCGGCAGCTGAACCATGAGAACTATACCAAAGGGCCCGCCACTTGCGGCATGTAAATTCGGGTCAACGACAGGATCTAGATGTAATCATTGTGGGGGGGCGATCACACTTGTGAGGCTTGGGGCCGTACCGAACAGGGTTGGACTAGTAACAAGAAAGACGAAAAGAGACATAGTCCGAGAATAGGAATATGTCAAAGCTGCAGAAGCATACACGTAAGTAGCAAGTATATATGCTATACCTTGCAATTGGATTCCGACCTGGCCGATGTGTTGTAAGTTTGTAAGTTTGTAGATATTTCTCAATCTTGTAGGATCCACTTCCACTTCCACTTCCACTTCCACTTGCACTTCCACTTGGGACACCTTCGAGGGGGAGCTGCCCAGAAGCAGTATAGGGCGGCTCTGAAAGCGATGACGCAAGAAATTGACCTGTCGGCTTACGAATTTTCTGGTTAGATTTGAATTGGGAATTGGGAGTTCTCGTTGGTGAAGAGCTTTAGGCGGAAAATCAAAATATAGAATTGGAACTAGACCCGACTTACACGATCGCTCTTCTCATCCAACGCACCGCAAATGCATGTGAACGAACAAGGTAAAAGTGGTGGACGATCTTTAAGAGGTCGACGTCAGTTTGAATAAGCACAACAAGGACCTTAGGGATTAGCGAAATATCTAAGCAGTAAAAAAATTATGGGACGATGATGACGATGATCTTGATGGAATTGGTGAAGATGAGGCTGCAAGAGACATGCCATGCATATGTTCGCGCATAGCGGATAAAGGGCCCTGGACTTCCACTAACGGGGGGCCCTACGAGGGGGGCTGCGAGGGTCCTACGAGGCGTTCGCCAAGGAACTTCTCAAGGGGTTCAGGGCCCAGATTTAGACGGTTGAAAGTCAGGGTCGCTGCCGCAAGTGTTATGTAGGTAAATAGTGCCCCTGTCCTACTTTTGTCGAAGAAGGGAAGAGATCGGAGAGAAGAATTAAAGCAAAGGTGAACCATTGGATAGAAAGCCTAGCAGCCCAGACCCGTGCAGGAGCGACTTTGCGGCGACGACGGAGACGGGATTGTAAGTCACGTCGGCCCCACTCAAGCGAACGCCACCAGCTAAACATTGGTAGCGTCAGGTGTGGTTTCCTATACCTACCTAGGTACCACCTAAGGGTATAGTAGTAAGATTGGTACAATACTTGTGTAAAAGAGGCACCCCCTGAAATGCCCTGAATGCTCTAGTGTAAATGCCCTATATTCAGGTGGGGGTGCAGGAGCTTGCCGTCTTGTGTCCCTCGTAACAGCACACCAAATCTGGTATAATATAATCAATCTAGTACACACTTACTTTATCGTACCTCTTTTTACTACCTACTACTAACACTCAATCCATACCAGCATTAAACCCTGTGACGCTACATGTACCTAATCCTCGTATACATATAGTACAACATTCCCGCATTTCCACACCTACGATCCTTAGGTACTTTTCCACTTTACCTAGGTAGGTGGGTAAATGGTGCATACATGGAGGCAGGTAGGTGCATTTAGTGTACCTAACAAAACAAAGAACCATACCTAGGTAGGTACCTACATTGAAGCTTCCAACTAAAAGAGCTAAGGGTCATATGCGCAAACTCCGACGGCCGAGCCACTTACATGCAGCTTCTCGACTTCAACTACTAGGTAAGAAGCAAAGCTTTTGCCATTAAGGCCTCCAGGGGGTGAGAAAATCGAAATTATTCTACTTCTATTATACCTAACCATTGCGTCATTCTGCCTTCTACGTACGAAGTAGGGGGTACCTGAGTACCTGTGTAGGATGGTTTCGGCACTCTTTTAGTTGTAATAATGCTAGCACTTTAGGTACCTCATATCACTAAGACTCGTTTTACCTACCCAGTCTCTGATCTGGTAATCATCTTTGCCTTCCGAGAATCTGTACAATCTGTACCCTCTCAGCACCCGGTACTAGGTAGGTAGGTTAGGTGGTCTGAGACAGGGACATTACCTTGATGTACATCCCATCTCTACCAGCTTTATCAACCGTATACCTACGCTATACAAACCATGGGGCTTCCAATTCCAATTGCACAACTAACTACCCGGACATGTTGGCCCTAGGTTTTTTTAGTGACGCACAGCTCAATCTAGCCCCTCGGAGGTAGCCGAGTCGCCATACCATTAAATCTATTTCGAAGATCAAGATGAAAGAGGGTCGTGCGAAAAAATATGGAAGACATTAAGCCCCGGGGGTACGATATAACGCCTCGATAATATGGACTCCCGAGTTCTTCTAGGAAGTACCTTGGTCTAGATTCCGTAGTCGGGAGCTCAATCGGCTGCGGAACGGCCTTCAATTGCCCCATAAAATTGACTGACAAGGAACTCTTCCCTTAGAATACAAACCCCCCCTTCCCCCCTGTAAGGATCTGCTGTATTCTCACCCTACACTGGCCTTCACAACCTTTCCCGGAAAAGAAATTACAGGACGGCTAACCTTCGATAAACCAATGTTATTTTGCCTTTCATCTCAGGTGTCGCTGGTAGCAATTGGAGCGTGCTTCAGTCGGTCACGAACACCTTTGAAACAGTGCAGATCCGGAGCCGAGGGTCCAGGTAGGGGTATCTGTACTCCCAGCCCCCCCCCCCCCCCCCCCCCCCCCCCCCCCATACGCCTACGAGAGAATGGAGATACGGAGAGATCTATCAGTTAATTTCACCTACCTTAGTTAGCAAAGTTACCTACATACCTAGGTACCTAAAGGTATGCTACGTCCAGCTTCAGCCTGATCTAGCCACTACGGTCGCCTCCCAGAATATCTCAAACAATAACAATATAGTAGCCTTCTATTGGTTCAGTCTACCATTTGGAATTGTGAACACCACAGCTATTCCACCAACTTGTGGCGTCGGATTCGGTTCGCGTCCGTAAATAATATCTGTCAGGACCCACCAAGCCACAACGTCCGGAGCACAGCATTTCTCCATCATCCCGGAACGTTGCAGCGCCGAATACCAGACGGATGGGGCATCGGTAGTACGGCGGCCATGTTGTGTGTCAAAAGCATCAATTTGAGGTAGCTTCCGACTATTGGGTTATAATCAGCGTGGCCACGGCCCTATTTGATATTTGACAAGTAATATTTTAATCAACATGCGAAGGACGCTCGAATGTTTTCCAGCAGATCATACACGTACCAAGTAAACGGATCACCCGCTAATACCATTCGACCGGATGATCCGTAGGGCTTAAGATTTAGTATTCACGCCAGCTGATAATGAGGCCGACCGAAACAAATTAATATAGTATATCCGCCGATAAACTACACATATACAACATATACATACCTAAGAGAGACCGCCACCGCCGCATAAATTCTTTTTCTTTGGGTTTGAGAGCCCGTAGTGTACCTGCTTAGCCCGTTACTGCGTGCAGTCTAGGCCCCGTTGCTCTCAGCTCTTCTCAGCTATCCAGGTGCTTTTAATATAAGACTTTTCAGCTATGGATGAGAGATAAATCAAAATTAGCACTGATCTCGTCACCTGGATCATGGCTCGGTCATCGACTCCTATGTTGACTTCTACAGAATTATTCCTCGAGCATCTTGGACCACAGTCCAGCCAATGACTTGACCTCGTTTCTAAATAGGTATCTCTGGGCAGCCTCAAAATTTCCGATCTGTAAGTGCTAGAATGATCAGAATGATCGTTAACCGGAGCGCCACACGATGTAACAAAAGTGAATCCGTACCTGACAATCCGAACCCATGTCCTACAGGTGGCCAGCAACAGAAAAAAAAAACGTTCATGGTATCACGTCCCAAATCCAAGACAAGGAGGAACGTACATTGCGCTGACGCGCCTTGAAATCAATTCTTCTGAGACTTAAGTGCGCTACCATTGGATGGAGCGTGCCCCGGCTCTCCGCATCAACGAGCCCAAATGTGAACGAACAGTGGATTACGTAGCCCTGCAACACTGATAAATTCGGTAGACTATCTCGCTAGACATCACATCCCTGTGAGGCTCGTTAGATCTGCTACTGGGGCTGCTGGGGAGCTTCATTAAGGAGGATGCGCTTTGTTTCCTAATTTACGCTGAAAGGTTAGTCGGGGACGCGGGTAACACCTGCGAAGACCTTTGTCAGATGCATTTGAGTCTGAAAATATACTCGACCATTCCGGGGAGCCTTCGTGTTCCTGCGGAAATCATCATGCAGGGGCCCCCCTCTCCCAACTCGTCGCCGCTCTTCTGATTGGGGCGATCCGCAGACAAGCAGTTTGCGGGAGTATCGAGGGCGCAAATAGCATTGGGTACTTAGTACTGACGCCTCACTTTCCTCCGGGGCAATGGGGGCAGGGGTTACGATGTGGCTCGTCCTTGAATAACCATCCAGCTCAAGCCATGCGGCCCGAGTCCTTGGTCCCGATCCCGTCCGTCCCAGGCATCTGGGTTCGATGCCACAACTTGCTGCACCTGCTGCCGCCCGTCGAGCTAATATGGATGTTGATTAGGAGACCGCGGCAAAATTACTTTATAGAGAAAACATTCAACAACTACAACTGGATTCAAGATTCAAGAAAACGAGACTTCTCAAGGGAATTACATATTGACAATACCATTCATTCCTATGCGAAGGTTCCTAGTCAAATTGCTCACGTTCAGCGGCTGACATTGCCGATATCTTCCAAACGTTTCACTTTTACTGGCTTCTAAGTAACTACCCTCCAAGCCAATTTACAAATATAAATCAGCTTTCACCACTAGAAGTATCTGGTGTACTATCAAGTTACACACGCAGTAAGTACTTTACAACAGCTGATACGACAGCACGTCCTGAGATATTGATAGCTCTCTACGAATTATGGGCAGCTAAAGAGCCGTCTAGTCTCCGAGAAAGTGCATCAACCCGACCTGAACCAAAACTCTACCCAATAAGTCATATAAAAAGGAGAGAGACAATGATGGGAGATACACTGCTTCCTTGTTACCATGTATATCGAATTGACCAATTGGGGCTGGTCTTGTCACGTTACAGACAGGGGATGCCCCAAGCTCTTATAACCTTGGTACGTAGGTAAGTATGTATGTAATTTCATCTCCCTCCTCGGCCGAGATGTTGTTCGCTAGCTAGCTACGATAATTTTAAGAAACCAGATTTCTCGAAAATTGCTAGAATACCCTTATTTGTGATCAGTGCTACATTTCTATCAGAACACCCAGGTCTGGAACAGCTGGGTAAGCGGTACCCGGGGACAAGGGGTTCCCGCGATCTAGTCAATTATACCTTCCCCGACGATCGTGGACGGGGGGTCAAGCAAACACGTCCGGGGTTGTCGCCCATACAGACGCGTTCAAGGCACGCAAGCCCTGCTATGATGCACCCCTACTCACTGCTGTCAACCGCCACAGCACGGGGGTCAACATCTTCTTTTTTTCAAGGGGAGGGGGAAGGCTACCCTAATAAGGCTGTCGTAACTCCGACGGCGGAAACAGGACCCCCAGACAGCCGGAGAAGGGTACAATGCGCGCGCACGCGCACGTACATTGCATTTTATTACAAGTATCTGGGCTCTTACATCATCCCGTCGTATGGGGAATAGTCGTGGTAATATCCCGCGCTTCCCGTCCTGCATACGATACCCTTTCTAACTTCTACTTTGGACACTTTCACATGTGTACGTACATACATACGAAGTCTGCAACCGTTTGAACCCCGGCAGCCCCAGTTAACGGGAAGTCCACGAGGTTGCGATGCCGCAACCCGCACTCCCCTGTTCTGAGTACCCTGGCCACATACGGAGGCCATCATACTTCTCTCGCAGCCTGCTTTTTTTTTTTTTTCTTTGGTTAAGAATTGGGAAGTGGGATGTGTGTGGCGTACGCATATGTTGTGATACCACATCCCCCTAGCTATGCGACGCGGCTTACTTTTGGAGCTCCCCTCGTGCGAAATCTTTTGTGTCCATATTCGCCGTAGCGCACCAGAAGCGGATTTTCCGCGCAAGGCTTACATAGGTTAAGTGTCTTTCTTGGATCACTGGTTCAACCTGCCAGGTACCTGGAACGGTTGCTGATCGTCAACTATCCGCCCGTCAGAAATGACAAAAGTACACTAGATGGATCTGCACAGCGGATGGGTACGGTTTCATTACTTTCCGGAAGAAAACCCATTGCATGGAGCGAAAGGAAGGGGGAGGGAAAGACAGGTATGTGCACCAAGCATCTCGATCCGTATCCTTTCCATCCATACTTCTTCGTAGGTGGTGAGGCTGGTGAGCTTACTTTTTGCCTCAGTGGGCCCATGATGAGAGATGCAATGCGTAGCTACCTAACTTAACATCGTCGCAGCCTCAACATATCACTATGCTGTCAAGCCTCTACGGGTTTAGATGATGATTATCTTCACAGTCGTCTGCATTCCCCTTCTATAAGCGATCGCCGCAATCATACGAAGGGACACGGTTCCCTGTTCTGATCCACGGTGATGATTTAGTTTTTCAGCGTAATGATGCCATGCAATGGCGAAGGCAAGTTCCGCATACTCAAATCTTCCTTCCTCTTCTTTCCTCCTAGCATAAGTCGCCTGGGTTGACGTCCTGTGTAGAACAAGCACAGCCCTAACTCGTTAGCATCATAGCGGGCATACGTCAACGGCGTACCTACATGATGCTTCTTGACAGCTTGGGAGCTAATGCAGTTATATGCCAGATTTGATAATCAGACCTGCATAGGTTACATGAAAAAGAGAAAAAGAAAATCACACCTTCACTTCAATTGCATCTAGGATGTGGCTATTTTCGTCATAGCTTTCTCTTCATGGTCTCTACCTTCGCATCATTATCAAATATCTGCAGCGTATGTTGAAATATAACGTTTCCTAAACGTACCTACATCCGAGTACAATCCAACAATCTATATGATTTGAGTGGGTAAACACGGAACTGGTAAATTTATCCTCATCCCCTACTAATGGCATTAGAGGAATTTCAGGCCGGAGCTTCCTCCTGTCCCGTCATTTACGAAGTATTTCAAAACCAATTAGACAGCAATCCATGATTTGATGGCGCAGTGAGGGGTGAGGCCGTACAAAGATTGAGCTATCCGCTTAGGTTTGAAAACGCCACGGTATGCACCCCTTTAAAAATGACTGGTTCAAGTTGTTTAACTGTAATCTTCCTCGACACACATGCTGGTTCTCCGTTGGTGCCAATTCGTCGGGTTTGGTTGTGGTTGTATATAGGTAACTATTGAAAGGATAAACAAGGGGCTGGTCCCTAAGCCCAGGAATCATAGTTGACATGCCTATAACTATCTATACCTACCTAGGTATCTATACCGACAATACGTAAAGCTTGATACGATTGGTTACTTTTCACAGATTTAGCGAGGTTTTGTGCTTTAGCCGGGTCCGTATATATCTCTCATTAGCAATTTTTTACCTACTTCCCTAAACTTGGTAAATAAACAAATTAGACATAGTTAATAATAAATTATAATGATGGGAATGAGTATCTAAAATAAAGAGCAACTGTGGAATTATGGGGATTATGATAGTATATTCGAGATAGGTACCTAAGTTAAGTTATAGATGTTAGTTGGCATAACAGCCCTAGAGTAAACCTCTGAACCGAAATACCTATGGACGTACGATTGCCTCGTGCAGACTTTTCTTTTCTTTTTTCTTTCTTCTTAACTAACCCTTTAATAATTGAAGAAGCCTACAGTAAGTTTAAACTCGAGGACAGCTAATTCTCAGGAGCTGCAACTCAGTGGCTAGTTGGAGAGAATTTATCGCGAGGATCCATTCTATCGACTAGACATATTTATACACCTAAAATACCCAGAGTGTTTATCATGTAAAAAAAGAAATGCATAAAAGTTCACCGTACCCCGGACTCGAACCGAGAATCTTCGGCTCATTGACTTTGGCAATAGAAGGCCGACGAGTTGACCATTTCTCTAGTACGGCTTTACAACATGACCAACTTTGTGTTGGAAGTCGCAGTTGTAGTTGCCGTTGTTGTTGTCGCTGCGGTTGTTAATGGTGCTTATTTAGATACAGTGGTATTTGTAACTTTTTGATTCGGGAAAGGACGAGAGAGTATACGAAAGCAAAATTGAAACAAGCTAGGTATTATAGCCATGCTGTTATCAATGATTAAGATACCAAGTCATACCTTACTGGACTTAATCAATACCTGAGTTAAGTAAGTGTATTCTTTAGGTAACTACTAACCTACCTCCTATACTTAAAGAAACTAGATTTTTAGTCTAACTAACCTAGTCCCAATGTCTCATGAGTTTCAATTAAATAAATCAATTGCATTCGATTGAAGTTTTTTTTTTCTTTTTTTTTTCTTTTTTAATTTGAATTTGGCATGATTTGCTCATTATCGTTGTAAATGAAATTGTACGTGCTGTTTCTTCTGCTGTTTCTTCCCTGAAGGCATGCATGCACAGGAGTGCGTCTGACGTCACACAAGCTAAGTCCGAAAAAGTACCGGCGCAGCTGCGCAGCGAGATGGTAATCATCAATTCCCACCTGCGATCTGGTCCAACTTCAATCTTCATCTTCTTTCTTCTCTTTTTATTGAGAAAAAAAAAAAAAAAAAAAAAAGAAGTCTCGTCGAGTATACTGATTCAAAATATATACAATGATATTATCGTACATTGTTTCACCTTTGCGATAACTGAGTGTTGTTTATTGTCAAACCGCTTTTTGAATCCTCTTATAAGCCAATTACAATGGGGCTATCGACAACCACAAGAGATAGTATAAGCACGAGGAGAACAATTTTCGAAACAAGCTCCAAGTCTGCTAGCGAAGGAACGATCGGTCCAATGCATGAAGATGATAGCTTGCTCAGGCTAGACGGCGAGCAAATATGTTACGGTCCATGGGACGACTGGAATTTGTTTGCGCGTCTGACGAATAGCCACATTGACCGTGAATATGCCATGGAAGAATACGTCAATTATTTAAGTAGCTTGCTTAAAAAGCTCCCTGGAGTTTATACAGTAGTTCAACTTATTTCTGTATTTAGGTCATTGCAGGATACACTACTAACACACCTATTCAGCCTCCAAGCTACCCAACCAGACTGCCATTATCGACGTACGAAGATGCATACGAAACAGACGGGCGTGCGTCGCCATGTCCTAGCTTAACGGATCATTCAACATTGTCAAGGAGTTCGTCGTAAGTTTTTGGTGCATTATATCTACATTGCTAGATGTATTAATTTCACTTCAGGTTCGAAAGTCCAGCTCGCTACTTTCCTACACGATGCGAGTCGTTGCTCCCATTGAAATCAAACCTACCACGGACACTTGGCAAGAATAAAAGATACGAGGGACTTAGAGACTTAGAGACAACGCCCATTCAGTCACCTTATCTGAAATTCAGATGTTCTCTGAATCTGAAATCTAAATTTGAGAGATGGCCCAATAGTTACAAATCGTCAAGGCCTATTGTGACCGCGACGTTGGCTCCATCAAAACTTAGAACCAACATCCACACGCAGTTTGACGAAATGGGAGATTCCGGTTCCCCTGATTCCGAAACTTCAACAGACATATCTTCTTCGTCTTCTTTTGAGGATGATGATGATGATGACTATAATCCGTTTGAAAATTTGAATAACGCAATCAAACAGGTCTTCTCGTTTAATAAACAGCTTGCAGATAAAGTGATCGACTACTTAGTACGACTTCCACCAGATCGCCGAGCAAAAGTCTACGGATATGGGCACATTATTTCCCACGGCGCTGGCGATTTATAGGAATCAAGTATCATAGTTACCATAGCGGAAATGGGGGTTTTTAAAAAATAATTCTAAATGTAGAATGGTTTTGTAAAATAAAATGGTTTTGGGTTTTAAAGTTTTTAATTAGTTTAAAACTTAAAAATATAAAGTAGAATTTTTTAAAAATTAAATTTATTTTAAATAAATTATTTTAAATATTTAAAATTATTTTATTAAATAAAATTATTTTAATTTAATAAAAAATTTTTAATATATTTATATTATTTTAATATATAATATTTTATAAATATAATTTTTTAATTAAAAATAATTATATGTGTAATTATTTAAATATTTCATTATTTATATAATTTTTATTATTTTTTTATTTAAAATCATTTTTTAAATTTATTATATATATTTTTAATAAATAAAATTATTTATATATTATTTTTTAAAAAATTTATTAAATTTATAAAAATTTAATAATTTTATTACATTTTTTTAAATATATTTTTTAAATATTTTATTTAATATATTTAAATTATTTAATTATTATTTTTTTTAAAAATATTTTTTATATATATTTAATTAAAATTATTATTATTTATTTAATTTTAAATTTTATTATTTAAAATATTAAATTAAATTATATATTTATTAATTTTTTAATAAATATTTTAATGTTATATTGGATAAAATATGTTTTTTTATTAATATTTTATAATATATTAATTTTAAAATTATTATTTAAATTATAAAATAATTTAATAAATTATTTATTATATTATATTATAAAATTAAATTAATTTAAAAATTATATAATGTAAAAATTAATTATATTTGTAAAATATTATAAAAACGGTTAGAATTGGATAATTAAAATTAAAATATTATATAATATATATTTTTTAATAAATTTATTTTTGTTTATATTAATTTATAAGATAAATGTTGGATAATTTTATATGATTATAACCATTTAAAATGGTAATTATTAATATAAAAAAGTTATGGTTAATTATTTTAAGGTTTTTTTTTTATTAATGGATTAAAGTTTTTTATTATTTGGTTAAAAAATAATAACGGTATTATATTTTAAAAATTTATTAAACATATTATATTATTTTTTGAATAATGGGAATATATGTATTTAAAATTTATATTTTAAAAAAAAGATTTTTTAATTTATTAAAATGTAAAATTTTAATAATATTTTAAATAAATTTGGTATTTAAGATTTATTATTATTATAAAATAATTTTAATTTAAATATTATGGAAAATATATGGTATTGGATAAATTAATAATTTTTTGATGTTTTTTATAATTAAAATTTAAATATTAATAATTAAAATTTAAGGAAAATTAAAATTATTTTGATTTAATATTGAAAATTTATTAAATTTAAATTTTTAAAAAATAATGTTAAAAATATATTTAAATTATTAAAAAAAGTTATTTATATAAATAAAAATTTCATATAATAATTTAATTATTAATTTATTTTAAATGTTTTATTTTAATATAAATGATTATAATAAAATAAAATATTATAAAATTAATAATAAAATATTAAAATATAAAATATATTAAATTGGTTAATATAAATTATATAAAATTTAATTATTTTGTATTATTCTTTTTATTATTAATTTTATTTGTAAATAAATTATTTTATACGTTAAATGAAAATAATATGATAAAGTTTTATATTAAACGTTTTATAAGATTTTTTAATAATGGTAACGTTATTATTTACCAATATGTCCATTAATATTGGTTATAATTTATTTCAAAAATAAAAAAGTGTTTTATAAAAATATTAAATTTATAATTTAATTTATAAAAAAATTATACATATTATTAATATATTATTGATTATTTTAAGTTTTTTTTAATATATAATATAACCCAATTATTTAAACTTTTTTTTATAAACATTTGGATAAAATTCATAATTATTAAACCACATATTTACAATTTATTTTATTTTATAATACATGTTATTTTACCATACATTTACATAAAATTAATATTAAATAATTCTATCATTAAATTATTTTATATAAATTACCATTTAAATTAAATATCAATTATAAAAAATTAAATTTTATAATTTTAATCCCATAAATTTATAAAAAATCAAAATTTATTTTTTAAATCAAATATAATTATTATATAATGGTTTTTTTTATTTAAAAAAATAATAAAATGGATAATTAATTTTATATTATATATAATAATTGTATTTTAAATATTTAACTTTTTAATTTTATTATAATTTAATATATTTTTTTTATTTAACATTTAAAATAATAACTTTTTATTAATTTTTATAATAATTTATAAAATTAATTAAATTTTTATATTTAATTAATATTTTTCCTAATCCATCTTTTTAATTATATTATAAATAATAATAAAATAATTATATTAATATTTTTATATCATTTATTTAAAAATTTAAAAATAAATTTATAAAAAATGTTATTTTATTATTTTATAATTAATATTATTACGGGGTATAAAAATAAGTCGTACGTATATAATTTTATTAAATTATTATATAATTTGTATTATGGTATTGTTAAAAAATGTTAATTTTAAAATAAAAAAATAATTAATTTTATAATAATTATTTAAAAATTAAAATTAAAATAAATGAATAAATTAAAATAATAAAAATTACAAATTTTTATTATTATTTTTTAATTTATAATTAATATGTTGGTAAAATATTAATAAAAATAAAATAAATATATTAATATTATTATGTAATTATTATTATGATTAAATATTAAAAAAATAATTAAAAATATATTTTATTATAATTTTAATATTTGGTATAAAATTATTAAAAACTTAATTATATTTATATATAAAAAAAAATTAAAATAATAATAAATTAATTTTAATTTATTATATAAAAATTTTATTATAATAATTTCTAATATTATATTAAAATAAATAATGATTATTTTATATTTATTTAAAATTTTTATTTTACATTTTTCCATTTTTATTATTTAATTTATTTAAATTAATCATTTATTAATATTATTACCACATTTTAATATGGAATAATATATATATATTAATTACGTCTTAAAATTTAAAATTTTATTAAAATTAAATCTAATATAATATAAAATTATAATTGTTATGTTAATAAATTATTTATTATTTAAATATAACATAATATAAAAAAAAAACATTAAAAATTAAATATATTTAATATATAAATTAATTATATTATATTAAAAATTATTATAAATATTATTAAAAAATATTATTTAATAATACATTTATTTAATATTTTTGAATATAATAAATATTATTAATTTAAAATTTTATATATAATTAAAAATATAATATATTCATTAAAAATAAAAATATAATATATAAAAATATTTTTAATAAAAATTTTAATAAATTTATTTAAAATATTATATTAAAATTAAATATTTAAATAATATAATAAATATTATTATATTATTAAATTTAAAATAATAAAAATAATAATTAAATATAATATAAAACTTATAAAAAATAATATTATATTATATAAATAAAAATTTAATAAAAATATATTTTTTTTTATTTTTATAATTTAATATAAATATTATTTTATTTAATATTAAATAATAATTATATATAAAAAAAATAATATAAAATATTTTATTAACTTATATATTTCATTTAATATTATAATTTAAAAATATTAAATACAATTTATAAAAACATTTTATTAAAAATATTTAAAATATTTTTATAATTTTAAAAACTTTAATATTTTAAACATATATTTGAATTTTTTTTATTTTATTAAATTAAAATAATAATTTTATATAAAATTTTTTATAAAAATTAAAAAAATAAATATAAAAAAAATAATATTTATAATAAATATTAAAAAAAAATAATATTTAAATTATTTTATAAAATTAATCATATTTATTTATTATAAATTATTAATAATATTTCATTTTATTATATTAATATGTTATTTATTAAAACAACATAATATAAAAATAAAAATAATTTTTTTTTTTTTTAAAAAATTTTTTTTTATTTTAATAAATTATATTAAAAAAAATTTTTAAATATTAAACATTAAAAAAGTAAATTAAAAAATATTAAAATATAAAAATTTTTATTTAATAATATCCTATATAATATAAATTTATTTATTATATATAATATATTAAAAAATTTAAATTTTTATTTAAAATTAATTAATCTATTTTATTCCATTTTTTATTATACTTAATATTAATATTTAAAAAATTAATATTATTAAAATAATTATTTTTTATTTTATTAACTTAATTATTTAATTTTTAAGTAAAAATTTTAAATACTTTTTTACCACGAACGTAAAATATATTTACTTTTATAATTTTTTTTTATTTTATAATAATAAAAAATAATAATATAAATATTTCTATTTTTATTAATTTAATTATTTGATTAAATTGTAAATGTATGGGGTTTTAAATGTTTATGGAATTTTAAATATAAATAAAAATACAAATAAATATGTAAATATTTTTTTAAAATTTTATTTAAAATATATTAATATTTATAATATAATTTATAATTTCTTTATCATTTATAATATCATTAAACTTTTATTTACTTTTATTTTAATTATAATCTTTATTAATTTTTATATAAAAATTTTTATATTATAAATATTTAATAATTTCCATTTTTTTTTAAATAAAATTATAATATAAATATTATTTTACATTTTTAAATTATTAAATATATAATCCAAAATATCATCATCACCATTTTAAATAATACTTTTATCGCAACAATTAAAAATATTAAAATTATTACCAAAATTATTAATTAAAATTTGATTTAAATAAACCTAATATTACAACATTATAACTTAAATATTAACCTTATAATTAAATATATTATCCATATTTTCATTATTTTCTTTATTACCAATATAAATTTATTTTTATACTTTTAAAACGGGAAAAATTTTATTATTTTTTTTATTTAAAATAAAATAAATATATTTTTATATTTTTAAAATAAAAAAAATTTTATTATTTTTTTTATTTAAAATAAAATAAACATATTTTTATATTTTTAAAATAAAAAAAATTTTATTATCTTCTTTATTTAAAATAAAGCAAATATATTTTTATATTTTTAAAATAAAAAAAGTTTTATTATTTTTTTTATTTAAAATAAAATAAATATGTTTTTATATTTTTAAAATAAAAAAAATTTTATTATTTTTTTTATTTAAAATAAAATAAACGTATATTTATGCTTTTAATATAAAAAAAATTTTATCATTTTTATTTAAAATAAATAAAATATAATTTTATATTTTTAATATAAATATTTTTTTTTATTTTTTTTATTTAATTCTATAATAATATTTTATATATATTAAATATATAATGATATTTTTAAAATTTTTTATATTAATAATTTTTTAAACAATTAAAATAATATTTAATTAAATTTACCCAATTAAATTAAATTATATTTTTAAATAAAAAATATTAATTTAAACCTTTTTTATATATTTTAATAAATAATATTATTTTTTTACCAACCTTTAATTAAAAAATAATATTAATTAAACTTAAAATTTATTTTTTTTTTAAATTTTATAAATTTAATTATAAATATTATTAAAATATAATAAATATATTATAAAAAAAAATATATTAAAGTTTTTTTATTTTTAAAAATTATATTAATATTTATAATTTTATATATAATATTATTTTATATAATTTTTAAAATAATTATATTAAATTATTTTTTAAATTATTAATAAATTAAAAAATAATTTATTTTATTTTTTAAATTATATAAAATCTTTTTTAAATAATTTTTAATAAATTATACCATATAATTTTTATAATATATTAATAAAACATTTATATATTATAAAATTAATTTTACATTTATATAAAATTATTAAAATAAAATTTCATATTTTAAATTTTAAAATAATAAATAAAAAAATTTATAAAACATTTTAAATATAATAAATAAAATATTAACATTTTAATATTATTATTTAATTATTTAATATATACATATTAAATTTTAAAAAATAATAAAATATTTTTATAATTTTTAATTATATTTTTTTTTAATCATATTTATTTTTTATTTTTATAATATATAATTTTCATTATTACCCATTTTTTATCTTTTATATTTGAAATTATTAATTTTAATTTTATATTATTTAATATAAAATTAAATAAATTTGATAAAAAAAATTAAAAATATTTTTTTTAAAAATAACATTTTTAATCCATTATAATTAAAACATTTTCACTTAAAATTATTTATAATAAATATTAATATAAATATATTTTTAAAAAATCTTATTTAATTAAAATTTAATAATTTAAAAAAAAATATAAAATACCTACTTAATATATTTAAATTAAATAATAATATTAAAAAAAATGAAAAATATAAAAATATTTATAATAAAACATGAATATTTCATATAAATACCAAAAAATCTTTACTAATATATAAAAACAAATATAATATTTTATTTATATTAAAATATTATTTTAATAATAATTAATTAATTTTTATTTAAAATAAAATTAAAAATAATAAAAAATATAATAAATAATTTACCTTTAATTATTTAATTTTATATTTATAAATTAAAAAAAAAAAATAAATTAAAAATTTAAATATTTAATTAAAATTAAATTTTTATTAATAAATAAATTTAAAAAATTATTTATAATAAATTATATTTTTTAATTTATTTAATAAATTATTATAAAAAATAAAATTTTTATTTTTAAAAAAAATTTTTAAAAATATTACAAATATAAATTTATAAATATAAATATATTTAAAATTAATATATTAAATATTAAAAAATAATTATAATTAATATTAAAAAAAAAATAATTTTTTTTTATTATTTTATAATTTTAATTTTTACCCTTTTAATAAAAATATTTAAATATATTTTTATATATTTATTAATTCATTCTTTTTTTATCCATAAATTAAAATTAATATATGTTATATATTTTTTATTATTAATATATTTAATTATACGTAATAATGTAATTAAATATTATAATTATTTATATTTTTAAAATAATATTTAATAAAAATAATAAATAAAAATATATTTATATAAAATATGAATTATTAAAAAATAAATAATAATATAAACTTTTATATAAATATTATAAATTTAAAACCATTTATTAATAATAAAAAATTTAAATATTATATAATATATAATTTATTTAAAAATAAAAAAATAATAAATATTATTAAAATTAATAAAAAATATTTTATTATATATAATAATAAATTTATTATGGATAATGATATAAATAATAATAATAATAAAATTGAAATTAAAAATAATAATAAAAATAAAAATAAATTTTTTATTTATTTTTTTAATTAATTTAAAAATAAAATATGTTTATAATTCCATAATAATAAAATTTTTTAATTTAAATATATTATACCATTTTAATTTATATAATAATATAATTTATATTATAAAAACTAATTTAATTTTAATTAATATAAAAATTATTTTAACATATGAAAAAAAATTTAAAAAAATATTATCATTAAAATTAAAAACATTTAAAAAAAATAAAAATAAAAAAAAATACTTAATATTATTAATAAAATAATATTTTAAATAAAAATTTAAAAATTTATTTAATTTATATATTTTATTAATTTTAAATAAAACCTTTAATAATGTTAATATAATAAATATTTTATATTTATTAAAAAATTAATATAATAAAAATTTTAATATATTTAATTTTAAAATAATTTTAATTTTATTTATTAATTTTATTAATATAAATTAAAATGAATGGATATTTTTATACAAAATTTTTTATTTAATTTATAATAATAAAAATAAAAAAATTAATAAAATATAAAAATTTTTAATAATATTAATAATATTATTATAATAATTTTATAAATATTTATTTTTATTATTAATATATAAAATAAAAATTCCTTTAAAAATAAAAAAAATGTTTAATAAAATCAAATTTTATAAAATTAAAAATCAAACAAAATTAATAAATTAATAATAAATTTATATAAAAAATCTTAAAAAAAAAAAATTAAAAATAATTTAAAAAAAATATTTTTTATTATAATTAAATTAATATTATTTAATTTAATTACATTATTTAAAAAATTTTTAATATTAAATATTAATAAAAATATATATAATAAACCAACCATATTTATTAATTATTTTATAAAATTTTTTCATAATTATTATTAATTTAAATTAATATATATATTTAATAATAAATATTTTTATTTTAAATTTTAAATTATGATTTTTTTAAATAATTAAATATATTATTAATGTATAAATCTTTAATATTATTGTTAATATAATAATAACAATATTAAAAATATAAATAATTTTTATATTAAACATATATATGGTTTTGGTTACAATATATACAAAACATTTTATATTGGAAAAAATCAAATAATTAAAATATTATAAATATAAAAAAACATTTGCAAATCCTATATAAATAAAAAATTTAATAAAATTTTTTTACATTTATAATAAAATAATAATAAATTAATATTAATTTTTAAAATTAATTATATATTAAAAATGTATATATATTTATATATATAAATATATTTTAATTATAAATTTAAAAAAATTTTTAATAATTTTAAACCATTTAAATTATAACCATTTATTTAATAAAAAATAAAAAAAAATATATTTTAACTAAAATATAATATTAATATTACACCAAAAAACATTAATAATTTTAATAAATATTAATATTTTTATTACATATTAATATATAATTAAAAAATAAATATAACTTTTAATATATATAATATAATAAAAATAATTTTTTTTTATCATATATATTTTATTTATATTAAATTAAAATTTTAAATATATAAATAATTTAAATTTGAAAATTATTAAAATTAAATTACATTTATAATAATATTAATTAAAATCATCCCATATATTAATTTTATTAATGGGTTTAATATATATAATAATTTATATTATTTTTTAATAAATAATTATATTATATTAATTAGATTTTTTATAAAAAACCAATTTAAATTTAATAATATTTATTTTTTAATTTTTAAATTTCATAAATTAAATTTTAAAAACATAATAAAAACATTTAAAAAACTTAATTATTTTAAAAAATTAATTTTATTAAATGTTAATAATAAATAAATTAAAATATACATATTTATTTTATATTATATTAATAATATGTTTTAATAAACAAAAAATAACAAATTTAAAAAACTTTATAAAATTCAACATTATTATTATTATTTTATAATTTTAACTTAAAATTTTAATAAATCAAATATTATATTAAATTTTAATATTATTATATATAATTAATACCATTATTAATAAAAATATATATAAAAAATTATAAATAATATATATAAAAATAAAATTATTAAAAAAATATATGGATTATAATAAAATATAATTAACATTTCACCACTTTTTAAAACCATATCTTTAATTTTTAATTTTATATTTTTATATCCATTTAATATAACATATTTAAAATATATTAAATTTATTAATTTAATATATAATCTTTTTTAAAATAATATATTAATTTTTATAACATAAAATAAATATACTTTTAAATTATATATATAATTGTTTTTACCAAACAAATAACAATTTCAATTTTTAAAATATTATTTAATTAACTATAATATATTTTCTTATACTCTATAATTAATTAATATTTCCACTTTTTTTAAAAATTAATTTAAAATTAAATATATAAAAAAAAATTTTTATAAAAAAATTAAAAAAAATAATAACCCAATTAACTTTATTATATAAACTTATATAATATTTACCTAAAATAATAATTTTTTAATAAAATTAAAATTATTTAAAATTAATTATTCAAAAAAATTATAAATAATTCAAAAATTTAAAAAATTTTATAATTAATTTTATATATATATATTTATATTTTTATAATTTTAAATAATATTAATTATATTTATTAAAAATTTAAATAATTAAAATATTATAAAATTAAATATAATTATAAATTATTTAAAATAATATATAAATAATATTTTTAAATCTAATATTCATATTACTTTTTATTTTATAAATTTTAAAAAAAAATATAATATAATCATAAATTATATTATATTAATTAAAAAAAATTTATATTAATAAATTTTTTTAACGTTTTATAATAATATTATTATATGGTCCTTATATTATATATTATATTATTAAAATTTATATATTTTAAATATTAATATTATATTTATTTAAATTTTATAAATATTAAATTTAAAAAATTAATAAATATAATATTAAAAAAATTTTTTTAAAAAAATAAAATATATAAATTATTTTATATTTTATTTTTTAAAATATATATGTTTATAATAATTTTAAAATAATAATTTAAATATAAAATTTTTATAAAAATTATCCTATTTTATTTAAATAAATATTTTCTTATTTTAACCAAAATAAATTAAAAAATAAAATTAATTTAAATATTAATATTAAAAATATAAAAAAAATTTATAAATAATTTAAAAATTAATTTTATATTAAAATTATAATAATTAATTATATTTTATTATAAAAAATTAATTAAATGTTTTATTTAATTTAAAATAATGTATTATTAATAAAAAATTAAATAATATTTATTTTATTTTTAATTAAATTTTATGTAATATATTATTATAATTATGGTTTTTATAAAAAATATTTTAAAAAATGAAATTTAAATAATAAAATTAAATGGGTTTGAAAAATTAAATTTATTGATAAATGGATAAATATATTTATTTTTATTTACTTTTATTTATTTTATATTATTTAAAATTTTATTAATAAAATATTTATTAATTTAAATATTTTTTTCATAATATAATTAAATTAAAATAAAATTTATTTTCAATAAAAACAATTATATTAATTACCACAACATTTATTAAATCAATTATATAAACCAAATATTTATCTTTAAAATTTATAATAAAAAATATATTTTTTTAATAATAATTTTATTATAATAAATAAAATATTATAATTAATTTTTAAAATTGGAAATATTAAATGAAATAAAATATAAATTTTTTATTATTAACATTATTATTATTAAACCATTAAAACCATATTTAATTAACATTAATAATATAAAAATTATTTATATAAATTAAAATATTTATTAATTATAAAAAATATTTATTTAAATAAAAAACTTATTTATATTTTAAAATATATATTTTAAATAAAATAATACATATCCAAAAATAAAAATATTTCTTAATTTGAAAATATCTTTAATTTTATAAACATTTGTAAAATAAAAATATTTAATATTTATTTATTTTAATATTAATTAATATATTATATTATAAAAAACTTATTAAAAATATTTAATAAAAATTATTATAAAATAAATATATTTAATTTTTATATAATATAAAATTATTTATTAAAATATTTATTAAAAAAAAATATTATTTAATAATATATTAATATTATTATATTAAAAAAAACAATTTTAAAAAATTTAATAAAAATTATAAAATAATAAATATTTATTATTTTCTTTTTTTAAAAATATTTTAATTAATATATAATATATATAATATTATATTACCTTTTTAATAATATTTAACACCATCTAATCCATAACCCAAATTAAAATTTTTCAATTTTATATAAATTTATAAATTTTTTTAATAATAATTATTTTAATTTATAAAATTAATAATATTAATATAAATATTTTATTATAATAAAAATATTAATATAATAAATATTTTTTTAAATTTAATATAATTTTAATTAAAATTTTAATAATATATTATATTAATAAAACATATTAAAATAAAATTTATTTAAATTTTATATTTAAATAATATTTAATTATTATAATATATTAATTATAATAAAATTATATGTAAAAATAAATGTGTTTTAATATGTTATTATAATATAATTAATAAAATAAAAATTTTAATATTAATTATGATTAAAAAAAATATAATTATATTAATATATAAAATAATTTTAAAATAAAAAATTATATTAAATTATATTATGATTTTATTAAATAAAATAATTTAATTTTATAAAATTATTTAAATATATAAAATAATTTTAATATTTAAAATAATTTTAAAAAATGAAATGGTTTTAATATAAAAAATAATTTTAATTAATTTAATAATTTTATTATATGGAATGGTTTTATTATATAAAATGGTTTTATTATGTAAAATGGTTTTATTATATAAAATGGTTTAAATGTGGGGAATGGTTTAATTAATTAAAACAATTTATATTTATAAAACGGTTAAATTTTTAGAACGTATTTTTTTTTAACTTTTGATAATGAAAAATAGAATGGTTTATATTTTTTAAAATGATTTTATAAAAACCCTTGCTACCGGTATGGTAGTTATGGAGGCAATTCTAGGCCTACAAAGAGAAAGCGTACCGGCGAAATTTCCCCAGGTAACTTAAGACAAGACCAGACTTTCGGAGGCGACGATTACGATAACCAAGTTCTCGTCGACCGACAACTCCCAGAAAAAATATCAACTCACAGAAGGTTTGCCTGTGGGTACAATCTCTTTGACAGAGCAACATATAGTCCGAGAAGTACTCGAGGAAGGACTGCGACGAGATATAAATCTTGTGCTGGTCCTGGATTCTCGTCTCTCAACCATTATAAGTCCGTTCATCTAATTGTATCTACCTAAAGTATACCATCTAATTCAAGAGAAGGCGCCATTTGGAACGTGTTCATACCTTGCACCAATGTCCTCGATGTGGGGATATTTTTGACGCCTCCGGAGAGCTGCAAACCCATTTAGCACAAGAGTCAAGATGTAACTTATTGACCTTCGAGAGAGAACGCAGCATGTCTCAAGCCACATGGGATCTGGTCAAGGGCATTTTTAAGAAAAAGCGCAAGGCTGAAGATGAACCTTCTGATGAAGAGAGGTGGTTCCGTGTTTGGGACGCTCTCTTTCCTGAGGCTCAGAGGCCTCCGACAGCATGTGAGTCAGTCAATCATGGAACTCGTCGCCGATAGACATCTACACATTTGTGGTGACCCCCTAATAACGTCTGGCTGTGCTAACTATACAAAATGTATAGACTATGAAGAATCACATATGCATAGTGCCTACCAGGCCAGAGCTTTGGAGGTCTTTGATTGTCTATTAACTAACGAACCCCAACTAGCACCGGTCCGTAGCCATAGAGATTATATTATAGCGGCATTAAGACGCGCTCTTGATGTTGCTGGTCAAGGCACACAACTAGACCAAGAGGTTGACGATCAATTTATGATCTCACCACCGCCACCGCATGCCCCTTTACCAAGCCGTAATGCACAAGACCGGGCTCTCGATACCAACCAAAGAAACATCTCAGAACCCGGTATACCCGATGCAACGAATCCATATGCAGGCTTGTCAAGTCATTTGGAACAGCCGAGGTATCCGGATAGGGAGCTAATAGACGATGTCGCTCTGTACGGGTTGTCTGACCCAACCTACACTGACATGAATTTCATTGCCAATGGTAAGTGTCTATGTCTACCGAATAGTGATACTAGCCATGGAAATTTCTAACAAGCTTTGTAGAATGTGACGATACATTGTATCTTGACCCTCGCGAATTTGGAAGTTTGTAACTGGGCTCTTGTGTCCAAGTGACAATCAACACTATCGTCAAATCCATATATTACCTAAGATGGATCGAACAATAACTGCCTACCCTTAAAGGTTATTTGTATTTTGGAGAAAGTTATGATTTCATGAGCCTGATGTTCTGCTCATGATATCCTTACATGATATGAAAATATATTATATGTTGATTTTAGTGCAATCGCGCACCTGCCAGATAATCAGAACTCCAATGGTTTGGAGGGAAACCGGATTAAACGCCATGTATAGTAGTTACGTACTGGCGTACCATATCATTGGGTTTCTCGGGTCTTGCAAACTAAGCTATTGTAGTATCCAGTATCACGATTCCTCTCTCCGACGTAACGTGCTACTATTCTTGGATCGAGATCAAGCGACATGTCGTAGAGCTTGTGCTATTAAACTATGTTGTCATCCTCCGGGGTTGACGATCGGAAGAGACATCCTGAAGATCCCACTTGAGGCTGGGGCGATGAAGATCGCAAGGCACGACAGTTCGGATATGATTCATTGACTTCGAAGGAATAAATATACTTGATAGGCCAGGATAGATAGAAGACTTAAGTATATAGTAGGCACCTAATGGGACTTTATCCCGAGGTGCCTATCATATGATGGTATACAAACACTAACCCGTCCACTCGAGTCGTAGATCTTCCGGGAGGGACGGATGTCAACCGAAAGGGAGCCTCACCTATTTATACTACGACGGTCAATGCGATAATATGTCTAAACGGACGTATTTAGGATGAAGACTTACTGGCCTCATCCCATGCCCTCATCCTACACATATAGGTAGACTTGCGTTCTAGAAGAATTTCTATTTTAAGAGCCTGCGTCTTTGTACCGTGATCCCGTCACTCGTCAATCCCAACTCCTGTTATAGATGACGTAGTTTCTTTCAAGAACAATTCATCAATTTTTTTTTTATTTTTTTGAAAATACGAGTATTCCTACGCTCACCATTAGTGACTTTGCACCGCCGACTTTTATGTACGACAGATTGGTAATGAAAGAGGTATGATTACCTGTCGAGCCGATTAGCGCTTTGACTTGTTACGTCTTACTACGTTGATCCTGGATCCAATGACTTCTTAGCATCGATGGCGTGCAGTGAAATGGGCGCTAACGGTTTAGTCCAAACATGACAGAAATTATGAAACTCACCTTAGGTAACATCACATTGGTGAAATATTCGAGGAAGGGACATATTGATCTGGATTGACTCCTTGAAGTTTTCCCATCTGTTCGCAGTTGTCTTTCGTCTCAACTTTACTTGTCTGACAGCTGGCGACTAATAAGAGACACCTGGTAAAAGGGTGACACAAGGCAATTAAAATGGCAAATCGGTCCCGATGACATGGACCGTCATCCATTCCTAAATTTATTCCAAACACCCAATTCCCAGGGAATGATTGTCGGCAGATCGTGCTTTTTAAATCCTTCAAGATGCGGGGTCGTAGGGTTGATATACACTAATTCCTTTTGTTTTGTTTTTTTCTAGTAGAATATCACTCACCTCCCTCGCCTCCACTACTACAGTACATAGAATTATACCGATCGCGTGGCGTTTATTCTTTATGCGAACGATGAATACCTAAATACCTAGGTAGGTATACTATTACACTCATATATTTTCTTTACCTTAGGTACCTACCTAACCTTATCAAGGCTTGATTTGATCTGACTTGATCTACTTACAAGCCGCCTCTGCCGGCTGAATGCTACCTTAACCTTTAGTCCGGCGCCGCCAGCCGTCAACGGCTAAGACACGGAACATCACCATCCTACCATTTCTCTTATGACGAGTCTGATTCGGTCTCAGACTGCGACTCTCACATTGCCTACCTAACCTTACCTAGGTAGTTATCGTAAGGAAGTTTGCGGAGATGTCTGATTTATTTATCGCGTCTCCTAAAACATCAAGTACGACGCTTAGATATTATTTTCAAATTTGAAGAGTACCTAGGTAGGTACTATTTCACATCTGATGTCAACTATACACTATAGGAAATACGCGGAGAGAAATCGTCTCATCTACGTTATACCTATTTCTTCACACAAGTACTCGGTGGTACTGCACACGGCCGATTGGCCTATTCGGCTGAATCGATGACTAGATGGGTTGGTTGGTCATATATATATATATGTGATATTGGCTTGCTTACTTGCTTTTCTATTGTACCGCCCCAATCTTACGTTGCACCAGTCCCTCCCACAGTCTCATCCAGTAATCCCAGGGTCTCATCAGCCATCTACAGAGGTGGGGATCTCGTCTCAGCTGAAGCCTTACTGGGCAGTTGGATAGCCGGTCCCGGTATTCAAGTCGCCGCACCTTGCAGGTTAAAAGCGGCTCGCCCGCACCCCCTTACAGTATCTTTCCGAATTTGTTTCTGACCTTTTTTTTCGCCTCTTGAATGGGCAACCTTGCACCTGCACCAACATGAAATCCGCCCTCAGGCTGGCCACCTTGAGTTATGCGATCACCAATGTTGATGCTAGCTTACTACTTCCCTCTGGTCACCAGGCGGGGAATTGGGGGCCGGCCAAAGATGCTGTCGCCGCCTCTCCAATAGATCCTGTAGGATGGGCTCCGAAGCCGACTGCGCCGCCGGCGGCCGAACCGCTCGATTTTCAGCTTCGGAGAAGGCAGGATAGGACTACTACTACTACTACTGCTAGTATTGCTACGTGCGGATACCCTGCTGATAATATTAGCGGTAGGTGACGATTTAGATTATGAATTACCTAACTCAACTACGAAAAAGCCCTTGTCTTAACTCTTAGTAGCGCAGGCGATTACTTGTAATGTGGGAGAATATTGTTACGAATCGTCGGGAGCGCTCGCTGCAGGATGTTGCACCGAGAGAAACCGCCGTAATTGCAAAATACCGACGACATGTTTGGAATCAACGCCAACACAATCTTCTATGACTGATCCCGCTAAGACTCTAATATGGTAAGCTTAAGATTTACTCACCCTCTCTCGATTCGTGTAAACTAAATCTAGTGAAGTGATAATCCAGATACCCCCCACTGTGTGACTTATTTGTACAACGCAAATTACTTCGAAAACTTCTATGGAGTCAGTTTCCTGTCATGCGGTAAGGAGACAGGATCCAGGACAATTGCAACTATTCCGCCACCGAACTGGGCACCGCCGAGCGATACTCCTTCTCAATCGACGTCCGATCAATTTCCAACAGGTACCGATCCTACCAATGTCGTAACTGTCACTGTGGCCCCGAGCACCAGCTCATCTCCAGATCCTATAGTTGCGGACCAAGGTAGTAGCAATTCGAGTAGAGCTGGGGCTATTGCTGGTGGAGTGGTCGGTGGTGTTGCTGCGCTCTCGCTAATAGCCGTCGCTGTCTTTTTCTGTCTACGTCGGCGTCAGAGTAAGAAGGATGAGGCGGAGGGTAAGGAGATAGAAGGATCTCCTCCATTTCAACCCAGAGATTATCCACGTAACAGCGTATATGGCGGAGGATTACCCGAACCCCAGTACCAATCAGACTTTTACGGAGAACTACCGCCGCAGATGGCTCAAACGTCGACCCAACACGTTATGAGTTACCCTCAGCCTACTCACTTTGAGCCAGTTGCCATGCCTAGGGAACATAGGGAACATAGAGATCACAGAGACTACAGAGATCATAGGGATTGTAGGGATCATAGGGATCATAGGGACCAGAGGGATCAGAGAAATTCCCAAGTGCAGGCAATCCCGTCTACTTTTGTCCCAGCAGCACGCAAGCCCAGCGAAGATGATATAGTATCTCCCATTACCCCTGGTGACCAATTGAACCCCGCCGACGACCCAGCAACGTACACATGGATCTCAAACCCAACACCACCTCCACAATCAGAGTATTCTCAGTTCAGTCCACCTCCGCCCGCACATTTTCAATCATACCGACCGTACCCAGGGACATGAAGGGGACTAGTAGGTGCAGGGCAGAATGTCGGTTAAGGAAGCCTAACTCGTCGCTCATTTGGAATAAACAAATTTTTATCATCGCATCGAGACACGACGTTCTCTTGGATACCGGAATCTTGGAGGTGCGTGATACATCTCGTAAGACTTGAGATAGTTGTGGTTTTTCTAATGGTATAGAGGGGGGGCATGGGGATAAGGTCTGACTCAGATTATTACTTAGGCGGCATAAGGTGGGATGGAGGCGACGTTGCAAAAAAAAAAAAAAAAAAATTCTATAACGCTAGGTACGTGAATATGTTGACGAATTGACGAGTAATATTGGGTTGTATCTACGATTATTAAATCCTAGTCCGACTGGGGCTTGGTTAGGTCAAGCATGGACTGATCGAGTCCTATGTATAGTAACTATTGTATACCCACCAGTTATACATATTATTTGGACAAATATTTGGAAATCTTGATCTAGACATAGGATGAGAATATGAGAGCAGCTAAGTGAGCATAAAATCATTAACCACTATTTTAGATGCTATATTAGAGATCTAATATAACATGCACTTAGACTGAAAATCAAATAGCTACCACCTAAACTACCCAATTATAACTCCGGGTTTGCTAATATAACTCATGATCTAGGTGGATCTCAAGTTCACCCGCGGTAGAACAAAGACAGATCGTGAGGAGCTAAATATCGTGGGGTACCCCGGACCCAGTCGGGTTTGGGAAGATATGTGGGGAAGCTGGCGGTGCTAACATCTCGGTACACTGGCTTCTCCACGCCTCGGTTATCATTCCGCCGACTGGTGAAGAGTATTAAATAAGGGGGTATGCCGACGGCTTACCATAGGTCTTTGTCTTAAAACAATATAATGCGAGGCGTATAAACTAACTACCTAGGTACCTAAACTAACACATATAACGGGGACTTATACTAGGAGGATTTGGTGACTTTATAAGTAAAGAGTCCAAAGCAAAGGCCGAATTAGAAACGGGCCCGAATTCGAAGAATTCACTTCAGCGACTGAATACACTTCACTCCCCCCTTGTTCAAATCCTTGGGGGTAGCAAGTATAGCAAATGGGTGGCGGACCGGTCCAGAGTGAGAGGGAGCAGCGGTCGATAAGTGTGGAGGAGATATCGCGGCATTGCTCATTAAAGGATCTCTGGCTCGTCGTTGACGGTGTAGTCTACGACCTCGGCGAATTCGCTCTAGAACACCCTGGTGGCAGCGCAGTTCTCTTGGACCATGCTGGACGCGACGCGACGGCCGCTTACTCCGAGGTCCACTCGCCGTCCTTGATCAAGACTTCGTTGCCGGCATCGTCCCGCATTGGCGTCCTGGATCAAGCTACTGTCACGGAGGAGTGGGCTAAACCGCCACCGCGGGCCCACGGTCCGCCACAAAAGACCGTTGGGAAACCTCTTCTAGATAGCCTCATTAACGCCCGGGACTTCGAAGTTGCGGCTGAGGCTAGCTTTACTCCTAAGGCATGGGCCTTCGTCTCGTCGGCCGCGACGGATTGTCTGACGAAAGAGCGCAATGCGTCGGCATATAGGGATATAATATTGCGGCCACGGGTACTAAGAGACGTTCGAGATGTCAATATAAGTACAACTATGCTCGGTAATCGAATTGCTGCGCCGATATTCTGCGCCCCGACGTCTATGGGTCGCATCTTCCACCCGCAAGGCGAGCGCGAACTGGGACGTGGATGCCAACGCCTAGGTATCCCGCAATGCGTGTCGACAAGTTGCTCGTTCCCACTACCCGAAGTTATGGACGCGGTTGAGGAGGAATTTCAGTCTCAAGGCTCAGGGGGTAACGGACGCGGACCCGTTCCGGTATTCTTCCAGCTGTACGTTGATAAAGACCGCCGAAAGTCAGAGGCTCTTCTACGAATGGTAAGAGAGCGCGGTGTGAAGGGCATCCTCGTGACGATTGACGCGCCGGTCATTGGGAAGAGAGAGGCTGATGAGCGGGTTAAGTCGGACGAGAACTTACGAGCCCCGATGTCTGGCGCGCAGGCTAGAAACGATGCTAAAGGAGGAGCATTGGGAAGACTCATGGGTGGCTTTATAGACGCGTCGCTCACGTGGGATGATGTCTCGTGGGTGCGAAAACACGCCCCTGGCCTACCAATTGCGCTCAAGGGGATTCAGACAGCGGCGGATGCGGTAAAGGCCATGGAAGTAGGTGTCGATGCTATCTACATCTCTAACCACGGCGGTCGAAGCTTAGACACGTCGCCTGCAACAATATTAGTGCTGCTTGAGATCCAGAAGTGTTGTCCGGAGGTCTTCGATAAGATGGAGGTATATATAGATGGTGGTATCACTAGAGGCACGGACATCTTTAAGGCTTTATGTCTTGGTGCTAGGGCTGTCGGAATCGGGCGTGGGTTCTTGTTCTCGCTGAATTATGGGAAAGAGGGCATAGAGAAGTTTGTCAATAGTAAGTTTGGCCCCTTTTCATACGCCCGTTCTTCCTGGAGTGCTTTATAATGGGGAGAGAGAGGCTTGTGCTAATAGTATACGTACGCACGTAGTTCTCGTCGACGAGCTTGTGACTACTATGCAGATGTGCGGCATCACTAGTCTTGACCAAGTCCACCCTGGACTCCTACATACAGGGGCTGTCGACCATCTTGTTCCTGGGTCTGAAGAGCATCCATACGCGAGGTGGAAGCCAAATTTAAGAAGTAGCAAACTGTAAACAAACGTCAGTATACTATATATACCTAGGTTAGATACGCATCCATATAATGAGGCTCCTATACTTGAATATACATATACATACCTACGTACCTGCTAATGTATCTACATACTGACGAACCTACGTACCTGCATACCCAGTTCTACCCAATTCTTCGAACCAGATACAGGAAAATCAGGTCATCATCCGCATAGACAACAGGTACGCCTGCTCCCATAGCTACCTAGGTACCTACAGACTTACAAAGGTACGTCAACACCTTATGTCATGATGCTCTCGCAGCAACAGCATACCTTCTTATCAGCCCTTGTTGCCACAATCACACACTCACCTCCTAGCAACTGCCAACCCTTACAACTGCAAACACAACCTCATGGCACTAGGTACGCACGTACCCCTTTCTTGCCAAACGCACCTTCTCTCTGTAGGCTGTATCCACGACAACAAACACAGTAATGGGGCTATTTAAAGGTACGCATGCCTGCTATGACCACCTTTGACTCCTATCGTCTGGGAGACTGCGAGGTTGCGAGGGTCGCGGTTGTACTGTAGATGGTGGGTTACCACCTGCGTACCTAGGTGATCTATCTCTTAGCAACACTCTCTAAAATTTATATAAATACATGGCTTCCCCCTCCGCTTGAGAGCTTTCTAGTTTCTTTCCTTCTTCCTTTCTTCATCACACAAGGTCAAGAATCTGTCGCTTCTTACTCTTCATCAAAACACAGCAACATACCATTGGCTTGCAACTATCACTCTTAATATCTCAACTACTTATTCATCACCCACTTATCCAACATGGTTAAGTTCAGAGGAGACGCAAAGAGCTGGCGTAGCGATGGCCTCTTATTTACGTTGTTCGGTATTCCACCTGCTCGCGACCGTGAAGAGCATCCCCCTTCGAGCAGCACGCGCGAGTCTCGTCCAAATGACAACAACACTGTGGTTGTGGAGAGATATCGACAGGATAAACAAGGCCTCCGTCGCGTTCTTCGCGTCGAGAGTTCATTCTATGATCCTGATGACGACACCGATTCAATACAACCAGAAGAAGAAGAAGAGGTTAACATTAGACACACCTCAAGTAAGAACATACCGGCTAAAAAGCGCCCTACTAGCGAAGAGATCCTAGGTACGAGTTATGAGATGACCGAAGTTACTTCTTCAAAAGCCAAAGCTAATTATCTTCAAGCAGAGTCCGATACAAATGAGGATAGCTCACAACCCGAGGAGGCCTCAAAGAAGCGTACTCAGTCTAAAAAGCATGTTCAGTCTAAGAAGCGGTCTTCAACTAAGCAAGTCGTCTCGACCCGTCAGACTCCTGGTAAGAAACATAAAGCCCTCAGATTCACTTTGCATGTTGAAAATGAGACTAACTTCATTCGGATAGATTCTGACACCGACGAAAGCCCAGAAGCTGAGGTTGTCGCCCCAGTCAAGAAACAGAAGAAGGCAGTGAAAGACTGCTCTTCTTCTTCTTCGAACTCGGATACCTTGGTGGAATCTGACACGGTTGAGGAGAGCTCCGACAGCTTAGAGAGCTCAGAGAGCTCAGAGGATGACTCGGACTCTACAGAAGAACTCAGCTCAGACGATGAAAGTTCGGAATCGGAGGAAGAGGTCATCCCACAGCGCACTCGGAACAAAACACCCACTTATGCTAAGGGGCCAGCCCCTGGAAAGAAAGCCAGAGAGGCAGTCAAGTCTATATCTTCATCAGAGAGCAGGCCTAGTTCTACTGAAAATGAATCGGATGCCGATGCCGAAGATTCAAGCTCAGAGGAAGAAGTCGTCGCCAAGCCAACTCAAAATAAGAAAGCGGCGAATAAGAAAATAGCAAAACCCGCCCCTCCTTCTGAGAGTGAAGACAATTCCAGCGAAGATGAGCCTGAGGAGGTCTCCGATGCTAAAGAAGAAAGCTCGCATGAAGAAGTCATTGTTACCAAGAAACAGGCCCCGGCTAGAAAACCGATCAAGGCCGTTGCTCCTCCCCCAGAGAGCAGCTCTGACTCCTCCGATTCCTCTGAAGTAGATTCAGATACAGAAAAGGATAACTCTCATTCCGATGCGACTGCTATTAAAGCACAACCTCAGCAAAGCTCGGAGGATATCAGAATGGAGAGATATAGAGATAGCGAGTGGGGTATTCATGAGGATGGCATGATATGCTACATGAAATCCGAAGGATGCTAGTAAGTTCTATCCATTTCACCCTCGCCAAATGCCAAACAACTAATCAAACTATTATAGTTCCCAGCTGATTGCCGAGAAGATCAAACGCGGCAAGAAGGAGGTCCAGGCCCGTATACAAGAGATTACGGAACTGGCAGAGGAAGGCGGAACAACCATCCAGCATCTCGGCAAGGTCTTCGGGGATTATATCAAGAGCGAGATAAAAAAGGATAAAGAGGCTCGCAAGATCAATCCGCAGTCAAAGCCAAGGCCAAATTACCAGGCCGAGTCTAGAGGCAAAGGCAACGCCAAGGAACCCTCTCAGATGCCTGCGGCGGAGGCAAAACCAAGACATAACAAACCCATCGAGTCTCGGGCCAAACCCGACTCTTCTTCTTCTCCCACTCCTTCCACCTCTGGTGCGACCACAAGCACTTCACCACCAGCCTCCGTGTCCAAAGAAGATCGTATCGACGTCCTTCGCACTCCGCCACGAGCATTCCCCAACAGGAAGGTATTCTATCCCGACGGTACTTTCAATGTGCATGACTGCCACGCGCTGGCTGTTGCTGAGGCACGTTTCCGCGACCAAAACTGCAGACGCATCCAGGCCGAGTTTTACAATTTGACCGGCAAGTACCTGGACATCAACGTGCTCGAGGCTAAGCTTGCTCAGGCTACGGAGCCGTACGACAAGGTGACCACAAATTGGGGAGGCATCTGCCGTCGCTAGCTAGGGTGACTATTAGACAAGTGATACTACGAGTGGGGGATTTTCTTTGGGGGAATATGGCCTGGGGTTTCGGGCTTCAGTGGTGGATTTGTTTTGGGGGAAATTGATACAGGGATTTCATAAAGGGGTTTGGTCTAAATGACCGAGACAGGGGATATGGGCATTTTTCATTCCTTGGGGTTACAGGCATAAGACATAGGTTTGGGCTATAAGAGATTGGAGAAGGCCTTATCATTTGCTTGCTTGTCTATGCGAGCATAATAATTCTGTATAAACCCTCAGATTTGTTCCCTACATGTGATTTAATCTACTACTACAATGTCCGAAGTGATATGTATGCCGATTTGGAGATAACTGAACAACCACCGTTCTCCTACCTAACTTTCAAATGAAATAGTGTTGTCAGGGGTATATATAGATAACACCTATGTATTAAGGCTAGATCTACATAACAGTAATATACAAGGTGTTCGTAGTGTCCTCGAAGGATATTATAAGGACAAGCGTTGATAGATCCTTCTACCGCGTTCCTAGTACTCACTATATATATGACACTTATTACGGGATCTCTCTAAAAGAAAAGGGGTAGGTGCTTTGGCAACTAAATAGAAGGAAAGAGGCTGAAGTTGAAAAGAAGAATAGTATACTATCCATATTTTAAAATTAGAAAGTCATATCAAGTCTTATGGCGACGGGTGTGGGCTATATTATATAACCCATCCTTTTAAAGAAGCAGCCAATGTAGCAGTGCTCTAACTAAAACATTCCCTACTTTTCTAATAAAGGTATAGTTAGTAAGAAGAAAGGTGTAACTATAGTACTTATTAAACTAACTTAAACCGAAAGATCCGCCTATAACCAAAAGCTATTGGCTACCTCTTATTTATAAGCTTATTGTAAGCATTGGCGTAAGGTCAATCCTGATCATTCCAATTTGGTATAGGTGTAGTATAGCAGACAGTTATGAAGTTTCATCACACAGATATATATAAATGTATAGACATGCTATATAAGGTGTGCAGGTGCCTAGCCTAGGAGATAGGCATGAGGTATATATACGCTCACTCTTCGCAGCCAACCGTCACAACACAACATCCCCCCCCGGCTGTTCGGGACTAAGAAAGAACCCCCCCGCTGAGAACACCTTTTAAACAACATGCCGTCAACCGTTATTCATTCCGGAGGTGAGAGCTATATATGTGCAACATCATGGCTGATATCACAAATCCTTTTTTCCTCTTCTCCATTTCTATCGGCTCAATCACCCAGTACCTAAACCCCTCTAAGGACCAGGACCGATGTCTATGCCCATGCCCGTGGCGCCTCGATGAACACCTTATTTTTTATATTTCGTGTGCGTACCATGAAGAACCCCCCGCCCTTTCCCCGTCCAATTCTATTTACCAATATTTGGTGCAAATAGATGAAAAAAACGCCCGTTCCTCTAATAAACCCTGGGTTATATGTGCGTATGTGCCCTCGCGTAGACCTTGACCAGCCAGATCGATCTCCTATATCCATGATGCAGTCATGTCCCCTTTGAGCCTAATGATCCGTTTCGCCAATAGCAAAATAATGGTAGCGTAAGAATTGAAATTATAGATGTCATTCGACATTTTATACCCTTTAGCAGTGAGAGCAAGGGATGGTGGGTTTGCCGCGAAGAGTGGAAGGTCCCTTACGCCTCCGACTTCCTAGTGCAGGCATCCCGTCTCCAGGTTGGGAGTCATCACCTGTCTCAAATCGCTCATTGCCGACCATGATAACCTTTATCACGTTGCTGAGCCCGAGAGCTAAGCAGGAACGACCAACCCGAACCATTGGGCCAAGATTCGTGACAAACAGATGGCCATCATCTTCGACTTTCGAACACAGTGGAAGGGCTTCCCACGTTTCTTGTTTTCCAAAATGGGAAAACATCCATACTTCCCAGTTGTCCTGGGAAGTGTGACCATTTGCAGACTTAACGGTGTGGTGACGACGCCGGAGGCCGCTAAGCTGTTGGAGAGGCTGATGGCTGAGATGACTATCCACTCGTGACTTGTCGCTATTCTTCCTCCTAACTCCAACTATAATCCCAGATGGTAAAGCATCCCAGAGTCCGGGATTCTTAATGACCCGTCTCGATTCCTTGGCTCTTTGCCACGGACAGCATGTTTTTCTAGTAGGAGAAGCCGGGTCGCAGAAGCACAGAGACTCTCCTTCGTGCTGTGGACTATAGGTTTGTACCACTAAGTCACGGGTATATGTATTGAGATATGCTAATGTGAAGCTCCATAAGGCTAGGGAACCACATCGCATCCGCCGTGGCCTTGAATGGAAACATTTTAAGCTTTTCGGTTGGATTGGATCAACTTTAAAAGTGTAGATTGCTCTGAGCGTCTGGGCGTCTACTAGGTCTACCGTCTGGGATCGAATTATGAGAAAAAAGCCCAATTCCGGTAAGGCTTGGATTGAGATAGATCCGCGGTCCTTGGAATTTCCCACCTCGACTATTTCAGTACTCCAACTGGACCCTTCCTGTGTAGCAAGACGCACTTGACCCTCACGAGTAGAAGCCATCACTTGAGCAGGAAACCCTGTGCATATGTAAGCAGGTGTAGGTTCACTTCATGATAATATATCTGTAACTCACCCTTTTCTGAAAGATAGCCAACGGAGACAATCGAGCTATCTTTAGCAAATATATAGTTATTGGGTATTGCTTGATCGACTCTAAGTTCAGTGATAATACCATCCCGTCGGATAAGAATCAAAGCGGGAATGGCTAAGGAGTCGTCAGCAACAAAGAAGAAAGCTTCCGGTTTATGTCGATCCGGGTCCGCCCTGATGAGAGGACCCCATCGTAGCCCAATGAGATCCCATAATAGAACTTTGTCAGATGTTAAGAGTGCAAGCCAGTGGGATTCTTCATCGATACACATAGCTAGGACTGGAAACGGGATAATGGAAGAATCTCCATTTTCACCTAACACATAATTCTTACCCCCAGCTTTAATATCCCAAATCCTAATAATTCGGTCCAGACCTATAGAGACAAGGTGACCGTCGGAGCAGGCTGAGAGCAAAGCGACATCTAAAGAATGGCCAGTGTTCAAAGTCCTAACAGAAAGTAGGGTGTCTCCGTCCGGACCAACTCGCGGAGATTCTGCTAGCTCATCCCACAGTAGATAATTCATCAGAAGACGAACTGCTGCCGCAATAATAAGAACTGTGATCAGAAAAGGTATTGATTGATGGCGCACAAAATCGTAGACGGCTGGTGTAAACCAAGGTTCGCTAGCAGAAAGACCTCGGTCCGATCCTTTGAGCACGAATATCGTAGGATGAAAAACCCTTGCAATGTAGCTATGAGCATGAGGCTTAACAACATGGATGAGCTCTCGAGCCGTTTCATGATCTTGAAGACCTAGCCAGGATGATGGGCTCCTAACCTGATGTACTTCAGATAGGGATGAAGTCGATGACAAATTCTTGTATTTGGGAGAGACACGAATGATCCGGCTAAGCAACTTGAGCACGCCTTCATTCTCCCAAAAATGCCATTGAGCGAGTAGGACGAAACCCACCATGACAATAGTCCCAGCGATGCGCGTCGACATAGCTATTTTACCCTGCAGCATCGCGTCTATCCATGTTTGACGCGAGTGGGGGTCGGAAGCAGAGCGATGATCTCGAATTGACGCTTTCGCAAGTGCATCGCTGAGCTCGGTCCGCCGAACATCGACACTGAGTACCGAGAGGAAGAAGGTGGATAGGTAAAAGTAGTCAAACATCAGTGCAATAGCTGCGAAGGTACAAAATGCCGAAACACTGGGCAATACAATTTTCGAGAAGCCATATAGAAGAAGAACATTCTGAGCCACGCTGGCCAGTGCAACGTAGCCTGTCTCACCAAAGGCCTGGCCAACCCTACTACTCGTGCTATTTTCGGATGGAGTGAGAATGACGGCATTGATCAGCCGATGGATATTTTCAAGACTCATACAGAAAATGACGACTGGATATCCCAAACGCGGAAGTCTCGATAAATCGATCTTAAGTATGGCGCACACGGTAAAACTCGATAGGATGGCGAAAACGATCTGAGCCATGACCGTAACTACTAATCCCATTTTCGATTTGAAAGCTCGTAAATTCGACAAGGTTGCCAAGAAGTATATAAGAAGGACCGTATATGGCACTCCTAAAACAATGACATCTTGAGAGGATATGGGACGAAACTTAAACTCATATAGTTCGCTAGTCTTGCCGCTTGGAGTATACTCAAAGGTATCCCAACGATCGGCCATTTTATGCTTGAGAGCTTTAACTCTCTCCTGCCACAGACGACCAACCGGAGAATCTCGAAGGTGAACGAGGGTAATGACAAGAGCATCTGCAGCGACAAGCCGACGATCTTGAAAGCGCTTCCCACTAAATACGGTTGAATGCCTCAAGGTTACATTGACCGAGGTCGGCTGGGATTTCCGTTCGTTCGCCGTCTCGATGATATCATCATCTTCTTCTATCTTCTCCGAGGAGCAGGACCAATACTGCAACGGGGACTGGAAAAACCAAGATTCATTAGTTAAGCCATTGGCGATATGGTAGGCGTCCCGTTGACTCGGTGTAAGACCCGTAGTCGAAGCATTTTGAACGAGATCATCATCGGTGATATGTCGCCGCGGATTGAAATTGACTGTTGGACCGAGAAGTTCGTCTTGAAGTTCCAGCGCGCTTAGTAGAACGTTCCTGTTGAGAGCCTGGAAATAGTTGCCGTGGACCCATATCGAGCGCATAATCACATCGGGTTCGGCTCTATTCCTCTCGTGCAAAGGCAAGGTATCGGTCCAGGCGTGCTCGGGAAGATAGGACGCGCCATTGATGAAGTCGGTAGTATATAGGAAAGGGAAAGGGTATACAAGGATGGCGGCGACGGCAACGGAGATCAATAAGGTCGTAACGACATGACTAGCAGCATACCTTCCGTACCGAGCGAAAGCGCGGCGTACGGGATGGGTATCGGCAAGCACGGGGGCTTCGGTAGTTCTAGGATTACCTTGTCAATTGAGCTGCACGTAAAGCAAATAGACGAGATCAAAGCACAAGGGTAAACAAGTAACGTACCCTCTCAAAGGATAGAGAATATACCAAATCATTCTTTCCACACGTGGTGGGCAGTCACCAGATTGCGAGCTGCCCACGATAACTCGGCGCGCAGAAGAACGGGGAGGCAAGGGCCTTTCCTGAGATCGCAGGAGGGGCGCATTATACTTCCCAAATTATGACATTGGGGAGGGAGAGCCAACTAGATATCTATGGAATCCAATACTGGGAGGTATGGAGCGTATAAGCGGAGGACAAGTGGATAGGCAAAAGTAAGGTACTTTGAGTTGAGTTGAGATTTAGGATTTAGGTATCTATTGGATGTCTCATCGTCGGGCCCGAAATATAGAGTATGGATCTTGGGGCGAGCGACCGAGGCAGAGGTAAAGCCAGAGGTAGAGCGAGAGGCAGAAATTCGGTGGAAAAAAGCAGGGACACGTCGAAAGGCGGAAAATCGAACATGGAGACGCTATCTCGAACTTCGTATTTCATAACAGGGAAATTGATTAGTGAAAATGACCAAAATGCCAATAGAAAATGTTGCTAGAAGAGGACTAGACTGCTAGAGCGGCGCGCCGCCTGTGTTAGAGTATTGTCTTACTGTCTCGCCCTTGACTTGACCGAGTTAAGCTCACCCCGTCTGACTTGCGTAATGCGTAATAAGGGTGGATGCAAAGAAGATCGGATCTCGATAAATTCATGTATCTCGGGCGGACGCTTTGAAGATTTCCACGTTGTAGGGAAAAACGCAGGGAAGTGGTTTGTACTTACTGTGTACTAGTGTAAATCGGACTAAACACCCCGGACGAAAGTGCCTTACGTATTAGATTGTAGGTACAGAACTTTTTTTTTTTTCTTCTTTCCTTTTCTTTTTTTCCATTTGCGACTTCCATCCATTGTAAAGGTGCTAGGTTTTTTTAGAACGTAGACATGGACTTGGAACTTGAGAGGCGCGCCGGCGGGGCGGATTAGCGGGACTTGCGGACGGCCGGGTAGAGATCCTATTCCTTAGTATCCTGGAAAATCGTCGCCGTAAGTCCCCCCACCAAGGCAAGCCCCTCAGCAATACTTGGGTACGAAGTATTGTACCTAACTCTAGCGTGTACCTCCTAACACACTCTCCCCTTACAAGGCCTGCCAGGTACCTAACTGGCAACTCCACCTTTACCCCTCATACCTGTAGGTACGATTTTTTCCATTCTCGGTCTGAGATGGGCAACTTGGCTTTGTCCCTTGATTTTCTTTTTTCTTTTTTTCTCTTTCCCACCAAAACGGGTCCCGGCTTGACAAACGCCCCCCAGGGATCAATATTAGGCAGCTTGCCGCGTCGAGACATTTTCAATAAAGAAAATTCTTAAATAAAATATCACCTCCATGAATATCATTAACAGTAAAAGGAATGACTATCAATGTACCATGAGAGCTGGGCTGCAGCTCAAATTGGAGTTGGGAGTTGGAGATGTTGTTGGATGCATCGTCGTGACGCTAAATAGCTTATGACCGAGGTATTGAAGGACAGAAGGAGATGCAAAGCAGATCTACTAAGGTAGGATTGTGAGGAAGCATGCAAAAGATATATATGTGGACGTCGCAACGGGAGGGGACAGGGACCTTAGGCAGAGAAAACCACAGAGCTGGGTTTTTCCCCCCTATATATATATTTATTTTTATAAAATTTCTGTCACTTGTCATCGACCCATGCCTGCGCGAAGGGTAACTGACCGCTTATATTGCTACCTAATAAGAAAATCAACTCCATCTTAATGACGACCAGCGGTCGCGGGCGGGGTTCGTCAAGTGAGAATCAGCTCACTTTCTCTCACGATGCCTTCGATTGGCGTGCCGTTATTGGTGCATCATGGGCAGATTAGGCAAGGGTTGCTAATTAGATCTCCCCCAAACCAGATTCCCGGGAGCTGCTAATCAAAGATCACAATCCGTTCAACGTACCTAGACGCTAGGTCCAAAAAAAGATAAGAGACAAGAGACAAGAGAGAAACTTTCTGTAGGGCTGGACTGGGTTTCATGCCTACCACAGTGCCTACCTATCTTACGCGGTACTGGCGGATGCATACTTCCACCAGCCTTACCCGTACATACCTATTGTATCGCTGTCACCCACGCTTACGTGCCCAACATTGGACTCCTTCTCTGGGGAAAACGTACGATCAGGTCCCCGAATAACGGGCGTGGCTGCAGCATAGTCTCAAATCATTATCGCCGACCCATCCAGAAAAAGATGGAGAAAGACGAAGATCTGAAGGATGACCCCATCGCGGAGCTGATCACTAGCTTCAATGAGCTCAACGCCGGTGTGGTCGAAGAACTGGACGAGGAGCCGAGCCCGCTGGAGTTTATGAGGTACGTAGCGCGGAACACCCCCTTTGTCGTGCGCGGCGGAGCCTCTGACTGGCCGGCCGTACGACGCTGGACTGCTTCGTATCTCCGGGACTCGCTGGCCGGTCATCATGTCAACGTCGCTGTAACACCGTATGGGAACGCCGACGCCCCCACCGATAAAGATGGCCAGTTAGTATTCGCCAAACCGCACGAGGAAGAGCAGCCTTTCTCCTCGTTCCTCGACTACTTAACATCTTCCCATTCGTCCTCCTCACTTGAGAGTAGAGGAGAAGTTCGGTACGCTCAGACTCAAAACGATAATCTTCGCAACGAGTATTCTTCCCTCTACTCCCAAGTACCACCCTCTATCCCCTTTGCACGCATCGCTTTGCAAAAGGAACCCGATGCCGTGAACCTATGGATCGGTAGCTCTGCATCCGTGACCGCGCTACATCGTGATAATTATGAGAACGTGTATGTGCAAGTCGCGGGACAGAAGCACTTTGTCCTGCTGCCTGCGTTATGTCAACCATGTGTTAATGAGCAGGAGCTCGAGCCCGCATCATACGTCCGGGAGGCTGGAGACCTGCGTTTGCAAAGCGATGGCGGCGATAAAGTGCCCTTTGCAATTTGGGATCCCGATAATCCGACCCTCCGAAGTACCAAATATTCACATCTAGCACGACCCCTGAGAGTTACGTTAGAACCGGGTGATATGCTATATCTACCAGCTATGTGGTGAGTTGTGATCGTCAGCATATTGGAACCTTCATATACCCTGAATAACATGGGAGTATTTATGACCTATCATTTAGGTACCACAAAGTCTCGCAATCTTGCTCCCAAGAAGGTATCTGTGTCGCCGTCAACTATTGGTAAGACTTTCAGTCGTATCGGCATAATTCCTTTAGAATACTTACCTATGCTTATAGGTATGATATGGAGTTCAGCGGATCTCTCTATTCTTTAGTATCGTTGGTCCGAACTCTTGGTAATCAAGCGACAAAATAATCTCTTTGCCATAATCACAAAAAAAAAAAAAAAAAAAAAAAAAAAGAACCATAAAACCAAACCCCTTCACATCAAATCTTGAATTCGTGAGTTTATCTACCTAACTAATTCCTTCCGAAGTCCTACCTAGTTTACAGCACGAATTGGAGCTGAGCGTTGAATCCACTATTAAGTAACACCCCTTCTGTCTGGTCCAGCTCCTTACCACTATCCGTCCAACAAATACTCCAAACACCATGCCATCCAGGAAGACCAAGAGACTTATTCCCTCTGGACCAGCCACATAGAGAGCATAAACTCCTCCAAACCTCAAATATTTACCTTGACGCCGAATGGGTGTCGCGCCTCTTCGTCCAGGAACCTCCCCTTATCATCGCCGATCTTCCTTCTGAATAGCGCCAAATCTTCTAGAAGATCATGCATGTAATCCTGGACGTCGTTCGCCTTTTCCTCGTACACGTCCGATTCGTATTCGTCGTCCTCGCCGTAATATGCTTCGTCAACAGGGCTATCCCGGCCCTTCCCTGCATTCTCCTTATCCGCGTTCTCCTTTTCATCCTTAACGACCACTTCCGGAATGGGGTTCTTAATGCTGTCAAGCGCAAGTTTAAGGTGTAGTCTTAAAGCCTCATTCTCGGTCTGCAGGCTGCGGATCTTTCCTTCAGCCACGAGACTGCGTTCCTCCATCATGCGCTGCATAGCTGCGACACGGTTCTGGTACTCTTCTAGACGCTCCTCGCTCTCTTTGGCATCCTTCTCACGGCGTCGCGAATCGGAAACTGATAGCTGCAATATTCGGATTTCTTCGGCCATGGCTGCGATCTGTGCGTCCCGCTCCGCCGTACTGATGTGATCCTGATTGACCACAGCACGAGTACGGATTCTCTTTGCTTGGTCTGCATACCGCAGTGTCGATAGTGTTTCCTCGTAGTCAGACGGCGCAATACACGCAATCATTGCCGTCTTGCTGTTGCCTCCTAGAGAGTCCTTTAGTAACCACGTTAGGATGGAATCTCGGTATGGCACGATATCTCTGTGTCGTTTGCCAGGACGTTGCGCCTTCGGATCCGCGAGTGCTGCTATCACTCGCCCCAACGTCGTCAAGGACTTGTTGATATTACTTCCTTCGCGCAGTCGCGCACCGGTTGCTTCGGTGGATTTAGCTCGCTCACTGCCGGCCAGATCTACCAGTCGAATTCGCGAGCTGCGCTCGGTCGTTTCATCAGTCTCCATGTCGTGGTGGATCTGCTTCAACATGATGGTAAAAACAGCATGGCTTCGACTACTCGTGTCGTTCATCTTGGTGCTTGCCGTTGTGCGGCTTGCATCTCCAGCTTTCATGTACCGAAGGATCTCGTTCAGGCTTCGCACTGGCACCTCGGTCAAGTCCTTCACATACGGGCCCTCAGTTGGCGACTCGCGAATCTTGAGGTAGTAGGGAGGTTGATTAGGTATCACGGGAACAAGCAAGTCTCGGACGTGCTCGTTGTATACTTCGAAGTAGGAGGCTCGTACGTGGTACGAAATATTAGGTGTTTCTTCTTGCGCGGCCTCAATGCGCTGGAACAAGTCTTCACAGGTTCGCGGGATAAGTCCTGGTTGGTCGGGTGTACCCATCATTGTGTAAGACTTGCCTGAGCCAGTTTGGCCATAGGCGAAAATGCAAGTATGGTAACCCTCAAAGTTGTGGTCGAGGAATTCCTCGCCCAAACAGTTGTAAACATCTTCCTGGTGTGCGTAATGCCTGTCCCTCTTATTATGACTCCAGAAGGAATTGTCGAATATGAATGACTTTTCCTCAATGACCTTACGTGACTTGGCTCTGGCGTTTGCTGGGTCATTATCGTTTGGTACATGAAGAGTGGTCATCTGGGTGTGAGGGTCCATGCTGATCAGGCACTCCGCACCCCTCTCGATCTCTATAATAAAAGTCAACCATCCATCAATTCATCTCATAAAGAGATAATTCAAAAAATCGTAAAAAATGCATACCTCTGGGCAAAAACGCCCGGACTCTCACGACGACCCGCACATTACCTCCCGCATCCATCCTCATTTGGGGCGGTAGTATGCCATCTCGAGCACGCAGAGACGGCGTCGAGGCAGATGAATGATGCATGGCCCTCATATTTAACGATGGCATAAAACGCGATTCTAGCATTCCATTCAATGTTATACAGATATCGTTGATGAGGTCGTTAGTGCGTTGCTGATATGGATATGGAATGCCGTAGACAGGCATCTGGAGAATGGGGAAGTGGACCGGGGGTGTCTCTTTATTTACTTGGATTGTCGCAGGGGTGGCCGGTTGCCAGAGCAGCGACGCGGTGGAGCAACGCTGCTGCACCGATTTGCCCCGCGTTGTGATTGTGACGTATGGCTCGTGCCTTACCACCTTGTTGCATATGTAAGGGACAACAACCAAGGTAAGACCGTGTGATATGTGTGATGCAAAAGGTTCTTTACCATTTGAGTGGCCAGAAAATAAATTAAAAATAATGAATTGTCTTTCAGGCGTCACTATAGAAATTTGCGAAATTTTCAGATGCCATAGAACAACAATGGGGATATAGAAGGTATAAAAAGCGTAACAAAGTAAAATAATAATTATGTAACTACCTAATACGATTCTTGCTCTATTAAAAAAAAAAATACTTCCGTAGTAAGGTAATCTTAGGTACCTTCAATCCTGCATGGGAAACCGATTCGTGCTGTAGAATGCACTATTTAGGTGTAAGCGGGAAAGACACAAGATCCCATAGCAACAAGCCTATCTTCTAGCAAGGCCTTTCCCTAATAACTCACTCCCTACCTCAGTGATAAGAGGCTCTTTAGGGAAAGATTTCTTCTTGCCAAGTATAGTCCCTTCTGCATCCATAATTCTCAAACAGTTTATGAGATCGCCTTCTAGGGGGGCGCAATAAACTAGAAATCCAAGCGCCAATAACATGCCATGCAATGCCTCATTAGAGGACTCTTCTTGAGATATAGCTTCCACCACCGACGCAGCAAGTTCGACCTGGTCATCTTCGGGAAGGACGTCTCCTGACTCCTGTCTCATCTGGTAATTCGCGATGGCTACATTGAACAAAAGTGATGATGCTACTACCCGAATATTGTCGCGACTGTCATCCAAGAAGCTTGATGAAATAAGTCGCGTGATCTGGCTTCGTAAAGTCTCCTGTCTGAGAATCTGTTCGGCATATAGGTGGCTTGAGAATAAATTGCAAGCCATCTGTAAGGTAACCAGTCTTAGGGCATAAGGGCAATCGCCTGCCTTATTCACAGTATCAAGTATAGTGACGACTGTTTTCTGATCGTGCTCTTCCGCAAAGTACCCGCTGAGTCGTTCGTCAACAAGGGCGCAGCGGAAGAGATCTACAACTGTGAACAAGACTTCCTTGGGCAACGATTCTACTGCAGATAATAGAAATTTGGAAAAGGCGGGCAAATCCGGTAGTGGAGCTTCTGCAGGACCTTCAGACGACCTGATCTCGATGAAGTTCTTTAGACTTTGAATCGAGGGGTTCTCGGCTTCTGATCCTAATTTGGACAATAACTTGGGAAGCGGCGGAACTTTTTCGTATAGCACTGGTTTTAATTCCGCGTTCTCGAAACGAGGTAACCTCAGCATCCGATGCGGATGGCTCGGAACCGCCATTTGAACGAGTAGTTCGACGGTACTCTTAAGGCGAGCAGCATCAGCACCCATCCATCGCTCGCCCTCTTTACCATGGACAAACGTAATGAACGTAGGCGTTGCGCTAATGGAGTACCTCTGCGCAACATCAAAAGCCCGAGATATATCAACTTTCACGATAGTGACTTTATTTCCGTACTCTGCCGCTAGACCATCGTAGAGAGGATAAAGAGCTCTACACGGACCGCAGGTTGCCGAAGTAAAGAAGACGATGGCGCACGACTTTTCAGCTCTTTGTAGCACATCATCAAACTCTCGGAGATTGGTAACATTTATTACGCTTGGGCGGTGAGAGTGAGCAGTTGAACCTGTGCCGTTCGTAACACCGTTTGAAGCTCCGTTTGTGTGCGGTTGGACATTATTCTGGATGCCGAGTAATCCGCCTTGCTGAGCTTTTCTTTGCTCGACCATCTGCGCAAGTTGAGGTTGCAACATTCTACCAAATGGTGAATCAAGCACAGCTTGTGGCATATTCGCTATGTGACTTGGTATCCCTTTTCCTAATAGGAACATGGCAAAGTCATTGCTGAAGTTGTTGCAATTGTGTCGAAACAGATCGTAGGCCTATTTTGTCAGCATACGCTACTTCTCGGATATGTCGCTTCAGCTTACTTCTGGTGTATATATATGCTTGAGCGAATCAAGATACTCAAGAATTACCTCCATAGGTAGCTCAGTCTTCCCAAGATGAATTCGCTCCAAGGGTTGTCCTAAATGAGAACTTCCAGGTCGGATCACATTTATACCGCTATCATAGACATATTCCTTGTTATCCAGCTCGATTGAAGTGTGGTAAACGGCATCAAGTTGAAAACCCAGCAGTCCAAGGGACATTTGCTTGGCTAAGCCATTTGATAAGTCGTATACAAGAAGATGGACGTCCATCGCGGAAGTTTTTCGTAGTAAGGGCTGTGTCTTAATGTTCGTTATTATCGTCCGAATTCTTATAGTTAGTTAACTTAAGTCTAGTTTATGTTTGCAGTGTAATGTCTAACTAGGTAGTTCTAATGATGAACGGAACGCTTATAACACACGATTACGAAGTTAGGAGAAAAAGACTTTCTAATGCTTGTTATATAAGAATAATTAATTGGACTGAAGTGAGAGAGAGCTGAATCCGCCCGGATGATAAGTTGCGACTTGGAGGCAACGATAAGTACGTCAACTCGATGTTAAACAAGCCGACAAGCTGCGTCACAGTACCTTCTAGTAACAAAAGGTACCTCTCAGAGGGTACCTTCCTGCTAGGGTTCTAATTGCGGCTGACAACTCCCGGTACTCAGTGTGGCGGTGGGAAGTCGAGGCTTGAAAATGCCAGATACCAGATGCCAAGATCTGCCAGGGCTGCTGGGGTACGAGAGTTACGTACAAAGATGACAGGGGTATGCAGTAACTAAACCAACTAAGTCACTAGAAATACGCCTCTGGAGTCGCGACGTGCCTTGGAGTGCCAACTAAATCCAAGCAGCCAAGTCGTGTTCAGGGGTTGATCGATAAGAGAACATTAAAAACTGTTGAAATTGGAAAATATTCGAGATTGCCATTTGCCATTTGGACAAGTTGCGCTGCCTCGTGTCCGCCTCCCCCCCTTTTCCACATTATCCTATTTAACGACTCTCATATCCGGTATTGATCCTCGCATCCATCCGGTTTAGACTTTCGCATGTCAAGCTGATTCCTCGTTGGCTTTTTTTTTCTAAGGTTTTCTTTTTTCTCTATTTTTTATTGCCTTCTTCTTTCACTCTTTCAGGACCAATTAATTCCCCGACCTTTTTGGGGATGCATCGCATGTAAAAGGTTATGAGGAGAACATCAGTTTCATTGCCTACGAAGCAAGTTGGACACGACCCTCACGAAAAACCTGCACGTTACAACTCGGGCCACCGAGAACCCGGCATCGTGGAGAAATTACAGGCTGCGACCATGAATCAGGCCCAAAAGACGCGATGGCTGAAGACCACGGCCATCGTGGTCTTCTTGGTGTTTCTGTTCTACTACATTTCGCCAAGGGGTGTAGAAGTATATAAGGGCGGTATGTTTGCCCTATAGCTGAATCCTATAATTTCTTCAAAGTAGCAATCTAACTGAAGTTCTGTAGTATCGAATTCTGGTGGCCAGGTGCCATCCGATTCATCATACGGGACCTCGAAATGTACGAAGTCGTATTCCAAGGACAAGCCGATTATACAATATGTCCTCATGATTGACGCTGGTAGCACTGGATCTCGTATCCACGTGTACAAGTTCAACAACTGTGGTCCGACCCCTGAGTTGGAGAAGGAAGAGTTCAAGATGACTGAGAAGAGCGTTGGCGGCTTGAGCAAGTATAAGGACGACCCTGTTGCCGCCGCGAAAACCTTGGATAGTCTCATGGAGGTAGCGATGCAGACCGTCCCCGATAAGTTGAAGGGTTGCAGTCCGGTTGCCGTAAAAGCTACCGCCGGTCTGCGAATGATCGGCCAGGAGGCTAGCGCACGAATCCTTGAGACCGTTCGAGACCACCTCGAGAAGGACTACCCTTTCCCCGTTGTCTCAAAGGAGGAGAATGGTGTTGCGATTATGGACGGTTCTGACGAAGGTGTATACGCCTGGATTACCACCAACTACCTTCTCGGCAAGATTGGTGGTCCTGACCAGAGCCCAACCGCCGCTATCTTCGATCTTGGCGGTGGTTCTACGCAGATTGTCTTTGAGCCTACGTTTAAGGGACTTGCTTCTGGCGGCATGCCCGAGAAGCTGGCTGAAGGCGACCACAAATATGAGCTTTCCTTTGGCGGCCGAAATTTTGAACTTTACCAGCATTCTCACCTTGGATACGGATTGATGGCCGCCCGCAATGCTATCCACTTGAGCTTGCTTCATGATATCTACAAGAAGGAGAAGAGCAAGGCCTTCCTAGAGAAGCCCATTCTAAACCACCCTTGTATCAATGCAGGCCAGACCGATAAGATTACCGTTAAACTTGGTGATGACAGCCCCCTAGGCACTGGCGAGTTAGAGCTGAATGTGACCGGGCCAATGAACCCTGCCCCGGCGCAGTGCCGTGCTCTGGCTGAGAGGATTCTGTACAAGGACGCCGAGTGCAAGCTCGCACCTTGTTCTTTCAATGGTGTCCACCAACCCCCACTAGCTAAGACCTTTGCTAAGGAGGATGTCTACATTTTCTCTTTCTTCTACGACCGTACTAAGCCTCTTGGAATGCCCGATTCGTTCACCCTCCGGGAACTGCACGACCTCACCAATGCTGTGTGCGGCGGCGAGGAGTCGTGGGGCGCGTTTTCCAATATTCCAGAGGCCCTGGAAGAGCTACGCGACCGTGGCGAGTACTGCTTGGACCTCAACTTTATGATGGGTCTGCTTCATACTGGTTACGAAATGCCTATTGACCGGGAGGTCAAGATCGCCAAGAAGATCAAGGGCAACGAGTTGGGCTGGTGTCTAGGAGCTAGGTAAGCTTTATCGCACCACATTTTGTTTCTTCGTTCTGTGCAAACTAACATATCTTCCTAGTCTACCGTTATTATCAAAGAACTCTGGCTGGTCCTGCAAGGTCACTCAGACCTTTTAATCAACTATACGCTTCCCCAACTTGGGAACATGACTATTAGAAAGCTTAGATAATTAATGACGAGGAGGCACGGACACGGCGGATAAACCCAGGTAGTTGCCCTACGAGGCCGGCGTTTTTCGGATCTGGTTGTAAAAGTGTCGTGCGAAGTATGGCGCCGGCATTCCCGTCATCGATGAAGCCTAGGGAGAGGCGAATTGTACTGTAAAAAGATCACGAATGAATACATCAGGACGTAATCAATGTTTAGACCTTATTACTTGTATTATTACGTACTGCCGAACCGTGATTATTAACCTGGGTATCATAACCTATCTATAACGGTGCCTCAACTATGCTCAGCACATCCTCTATCACATACTCCGCATCCATACCCTCTAGTAATGCTTCGATGGCCGAAAGGTCACTCCCCCATTGCATACTACGTTCCTGCCCTGGAGCTGCGATTCGTATGCGATGGGGATATATCTTCTTGACCGCGAGCGCGACCAACGATGGAGTGACGAAGTCCAAACCGTGTAAGGCAGCAAGACACTTGGCCAGTTGGTCAAGGTGCTTAGTAGCTAAAGGTGTAGCACCGCCTCCGCCTGGAGCAACAGCCCGGTGCATGCGTATGAAAGATACGATATTCATCTGGTACCGCAATACCTCAACGTCTTGGTTGACCTGTCGCGCCTGAAGCGCGAGGGTTGCGATGTCAGACTCGGTGATAGACGGGAAGGAGAAAGAAGACGCGCGTGAGCTCGACAGCGAGATCTGGTCCGTACCCGTCATTTGATCTTCCCGATTTACGTAGGTCGCGCTGCTTCGACTCGGACCGGGCCGAGGCGTAGACGTAAGTACGGGAATGGACATAGAGTCCGCTGTGCTCCGCCGAACCACGCTCGAGGCGCTATCGAGGCTAGCGGTCTCGCCCCCTTTTCTATCTTCCTCCGTCTCTTCCTCCTCCTGTTCTTCTAGATGCGCAAAACCATCCTCGGGATCGTGCCAGTGTGAAACGTAGAAAAAGTCGTTCAGGTGAGACACGAGCCGGCCTGCGCCCGTGGACTCGAGCACAGCGATGAACAGGAACTGCTTAGGTGCCGTCTGCACGCTGGTGCGCGTCAGAATCCTCCGAGTCCGCATAAGTTCCAGACATTGGATTTGTACGTCTTTAGGGGCTCGGTCGAGGTTCCTGGCTAGAATGACATTCGCGATCTGGGGCGGTGTCGCCGGGGTAAAAGGGTTCTGGTGCCTCGGCGTAGTAGGAGTCGCGGTTCTTCCGTGGAGATAGGATGACTCGGTCCCTCGACGCCGGGAGGCGGATGGAGTGCGCGGAGTTGGAGGTTGCAGTTGCGGCGGCGGCGGCGGCGCTGGTGGTGTAGCTGGACGAAGCTGGATAGAGGCAGCGAGGTCGTCGAGGGTAGTATGTGGTGTGAAGTCTACGAGGGCGGAAGATAAGTTGAAAGTCTGTGATGCGACGAGCCGCAACTCTTGAATCAAAGTGTCGAGTTCATCGGGCTCTGTGCTAACGATGCAGTGTTCGCGACTGACGAGACATAGAAGCGCTGCCAAATCCAAGTCCTCCAAACCGTGTACCTTTTGTAGGAGATCCTCATCCGCCATCGAATCTCTGTCTAGGAAATGCCTCGCTATCCATGGGATCTCATTAAATTTATATAGAAAGTTGATGAGAATGCTTTTACTAGGATAAGGAGTCGGATAGGTAATGTTAATGTTAGGCAAGTAACAGGTACCTGAAGTAACCTAAAAGTCTAAAAGTCCAGGGAGTTTAAATTGCTGGGGATTAGCTAGCGGGGCAAGCACTGGTCCGGGTCCAAGTCTGGAGCCGTGAATCCGAGCCCCAACTCGCTTTCTCTCTAGCTAAAAGTTTATACCTGATTAACTTATTTTCTCAAAGATAATGTGGTTCTATTTCTATTCCTGAACACAGCAAATTATGTTGTTCGATCATATTGAGTATCTCCAATCAATGTGGCCTTTTATTACTTACAACTACGAATTGTCTAGGTATACTCAGCTACCTGACTATACAGAGCTATAACAATAACGATAGCTCTGCCCTTAGTACGATACCTTTCAGCATAAGTAATAACTACTAGAGTCCCCAGGCAGGTAAAAGGATTCTTATTGATATAGGTAATACAACTGCGCATAGTGACGCATCAGAACGCCTTCCTCTCAGGCGAATACAGCAAAATCCATATACATTGTAGATCATTCAATTATGCGTTCCAATCCACTTCACCTCCTGCTTTTCCCTCTCCCTGTTTAAGACCGCCGCTACATTAATATCAAGTCAGTACACCATAATAAACCAATACGCAGCAGCGAGACAAAAACGCAACATGGCCACACGCATTACTCACGTTCCTCTCCAGAATTTAGGGTCGACTTTGTCATCCGAAGCGGGTGCCGCCCGGTCGTGACGTTTTTCGAACTCCTGGTTATGCCTTTCGACTTCCTGTTTTTGTTCGTCACTCAGTCCTTCCTTGACGGCGGGCACCGCCTGGTTGTGGATCTTTGGACTGGGTTTGCCCTTGCCCTGAGGTCCTTTCAGCGCCTCACCTCCATTCTGGCTTGCCGCGTTAGCGATCTTCCCGCCAGTAGGGCTGCCTCCTGTCTCCGTGGCCTCTTTAGACCGGGATCCTCCTGATTGCGCGCTGGCATCCTCGGGGGACTTTTGTCCGGATTCGCGGGCCGCAGCATTTTTCATGCTTTCTGAGAGGCCGGCCTTGGTCGGACCACCTCCGGTTCCCTTGCCTACATCTGGCGGGCTTGGACCGGGATGCTCTGACGATTGCTGCGCAGCATTTGACGATGGCTGATTCTGAGGATCCTCGGCAGTTGGGTCTCCCTTTCCATTACCATAGCCTTGTTGCGAGAAGTAACGCGGACCAGCCGCGAAGGTGCGATAAGCTTGAGGTGCTCGTGTTCGAGTGGCCCTCAGGGCGTTTAATGAGTTACTAATACGAATAGCTACCATTATGAACGACGATGATACTAATGGCAATGTGTACTTTGTTGGATTATGATGCGAATGAGAAGAAATTAATCGAGAGAGGTAAGGTTTTTAAGAAAACCCATTCAGTAGCTTTAGATGACAGCAGCCGATCAACGCAATCATAACTGTGATGCCATATTGGGGGATGATGAAGTATGACATCATGACAAGACTTCGTGATTGAAATGTGTACTTGGACCTGGTAAGGATTTCTTAGAATTTGCCATCCATAACGCAATGCCGGTAAAATGGAGGCTCTTGAGGCTCTGGATGGCCGATCAGATCAATGTATATATCGATATCTTAAGACCAGGTTTTGAAATCCTTATAATACTCCATATCGCTTCATGTAGATAGCTTCCAGAGTCAAGTGTCTACATTAGGTTCTCTCACCTATAAATAGTGGAAACATCGATTCTATCTTTAGTTAGGTGGTTAACTACCTACTTAAGCAGAATCGAAAGCATTGATTTCCATCGGTTCTTGCAGCTTCTTCGCCCGGCCGGAGTTTAATATCTACTATGTAGGTAATGTACTAGGTGATGAGATAAACAAATAGACGCTGCCCGTTAACTTATAAAACATCAATGAACTTAAATTCGTATAATTATGTGCTTGCATGTGGCTTCTACATAATCATTGTGCTAAGCTGGGGAATGTGGCTGCATCCAGCTATTCGCGCCTGATCTCGTGCTCACTAAAAGGAACAAGCTACAGCACCCAGCGCCTTATCAGCTAGGATCTGAATCAGGTAGTTATCGGCGCAGGTCCAACCAGCCAACCAACCAAGCGCTAATCCATCCAGTAACCCCAGGACTCCAGACAGGTACAATAACAACTGCAACTACAACTCTCATCTTCAACAATACAACACCATCCTATCATCATCTACCACCAATAGCAGTCGCACAAGTTTTGCTACCTCAATCGGAAATTCACCCTTCAACCTAGCGCGTAAATTCGGGCTCCATAATCGACCCAAATTAAGCCCAAGAGCTTCATCGTCACTAAAGCAAATCTCCCGAGTTTCCAGCTTGATCTCCGACCTCCGCCATGGCTTCTAGGAAAGGGGCCATCTTGAAGGTAATGATGATTGTCATTTCTATTTTATATGCTTTCATACAATTTGCTGTGAGCTAACACTATTTTTGCATAGGTTATTGTCCTTGGCGACAGCGGTGTTGGAAAGACGAGTCTGCTGAATCAATATGTATGTTATGATCGCCAAGCCGACCAGTTCCCTCCGCGAACCTGCGATTGCGACACCCAGATAATCCCAAACTCAACTAATATTCCAAATTGGAACAGGTCAACAAGAAATTCAGCGCCAGTTACAAAGCCACTATTGGTGCCGACTTCTTAATCCAGAAGGTCTTGATCGACGACCAACAAGTCACAGTGCAGGTAGGAAATGACGGCAAGCACGTCGAGAGCGATGGCTGACAAAAAATAGCTCTGGGATACTGCCGGACAAGAGCGCTTTCAATCCCTAGGTGTCGCGTTCTACCGAGGTGCCGACTGCTGCGTACTAGTCTTTGACGTCAACAACTCGAAGAGCTTCGATTCGTTGGATAGCTGGCGAGATGAGTTCTTAATCCAAGCTTCTCCAAGGGATCCTGAGAACTTTCCTTTTGTAAGAAATAATAGTTTCGCCATAATTTGAGACTCAGCTAATTAAATTAAAGGTTGTCCTCGGAAACAAGATTGATGTCGATGAAAGCAAGCGAGTAGTAAGTTATAGTCAACCGGTCATCAACTAAACTATACGCTTACCATCTATAGGTTTCGAGTAAGAGGGCAGCTACTTTCTGCCAGTCCAAGGGCGATATCCCCTATTTTGAGACCAGTGCAAAGGAGGCGGTCAACGTTGAGCAGGCTTTCGATGGTATGCCTTGGTTCCCTTTTCACGTATATACATGTTCTAACCTATATTATAGTCATTGCACGACACGCCTTGGCACAGGAGGAATCTGAGGAGTTCAGCGGAGACTTCCAAGACCCAATCAACATCCACATTGAGAACGATCGGGATGGATGCGCATGTTAAGGACTGCTAACTAGAATATTAAAAGTATTTCATCCGTTATATGCGTTATTATCCCACCAGTCCCAGAGGCTACCCAGTTCAAACTGGATTTTTTGGTCATTTTTGCGGCTGCTGCACTTCTCAACCATCGTTCACCTCTTTGTATGGAAGACTTCGGATTTTACGGGCTCTCAGGGACACGATACAGATGCGACGAAGTGGGATTCTCAGAACCACGTCCATAATGAGTTTATAGAGACAGTTGATACATTGCATTTTCTTGTTTTTGTTTGTCTTGGTGTGGCAGCACAACACTGCAAAGTTGAGGCTTAGGCGTCTTTTTCATTATCCAAGTTTACGTCTCCAAGGCCTCCATTGAGGCATCTCGATATTTCTCAGGTAGCATGCAGAAGTGGTTATTTAGTCACATCCTACAATGTGTTTCTTCGATAGACTTGTGACTTTTGTCCTTTTTTCTTTTGCTGCCTAACTAAGGTACCTAAAGAATACGGAATATACGTAGGGCCTATCAGTCACCAGACAACTCATAATGATTACTATCAGTCACATCAATCGGAGTGAGTGCATAGCACATGCAATTATATGGTGGGATGACCCAATAGGTACCTAAGTACATCCTAATCAGTTGTCCCGCAAGGCCTAAAATAAGGCCTGGGACTACATAATGATATGCAGAAGCTCAGGGGTCTAAAGTCCAATGTCTCGGCGTCTCGAATCCCCGATGGCGCCGCATAGATTATGTACACGCTACCTAGGTAAGGATTGAAACGAATTGGTCCCTTTCAAATGTACGTTTCAAATCCTCGAAATTCACCTTCTTTTGGACAAGTTTTTGTTTTTTTCCTCCCCTCGTGCAGGTGTCTTTATGTCCATACCGGCTCCTATGTAGACTTGATCCTTGCGACTGTCAACGTCGATCCTCTCTTTTTTTCTTATTTCAATCTCTTTTCTTATTCGGATAATAAATGCTTCCGTCTCACGCGACCGTTGTTACACCCCGGCGGGATTCATAGATTGTATTTCTGCGTTGTACCGCGGCTTATCGCACGACGAAATGGCTGCGCCGGAATCGATTCTTGCGGCGGATGAGAGGCATCCCGGATCTGGTACTCCTAGAAGGAGACTTTCCGAGCCGCCGGTACCGTCTGAGAATGTGACCGGGCCATCCGCGTCCTGGGGAAGCATCCCGAGCTTGGGACCGAAGGGAGGGGTCAGGAATATGGCCAGGAGAACCCTGGGTATTAGTTTGTTACTGCTCACTGTGTTCCTATGGACGGCGTCGAACTTCCTCGCCAGCGTGAGTGCTTTACCAGTAAGAATAAGGGGCGCATTCAACTAACTTAGTTACGAGTATATCTTCTCCGACCATACCTATGATAAACCCTTCTTCCTAGTGTATATGAACACATCCGTATTCGCGCTGTCTATGATCCCGATATCCATAAAATACGTAATACAGAATGGCGGCTATACTCGTGTCAAGAACCAGGCGATACAGGAATGGAGGATGAGGTACAAGGGGATAGAACGATTAAAGACACAAGAGGAAGAAGAGGCGGTCACAGTAGGCGAGAGGCTGCTTGCCGACGACGAGGCAAGTTTCGAAGTAGTCGATCCGCCGGAGACATCGGATAAGCTTTCGTTCCTGGAGACGGCGCGGTACAGCCTCGAGTTCTGCATGATCTGGTTCCTGGGGAACTACTTCGCGTCAGCGTGCCTGGAGTATACGAGCGTGGCGAGCGTTACGATTCTCACATCTACGAGTAGCGTGTGGACGTTGATATTCTGCGCCGTTATGCGCATCGAGCCCTTTTCGGTGCGCAAGCTGATCGGCGTAATGGCCTCGCTCGCCGGTATCATCCTTATCTCGACCGTCGACCTCTCCGGCAAGGATAATGATGATAACCGTGGGAACTTTCCGCACAAGAGCCAGCAGCAGATTGCCATCGGCGACGCTATGGCCATCTTCAGCGCGGTCGTCTATGGTCTATACGTGGTCGTGATGAAGGTCCGCATAGGGAACGAGGACCGGGTTAATATGCCCTTGTTTTTTGGGCTTGTGGGCATCTTTAATATCTTTATTCTGTGGCCTCTGTTTTTCATCCTGCATTTTACGGGAATTGAGCCGGTACGTCTTGTCTTCAATTATGATATTTGTTCATCAAGGGTTGCTAATAGAGAACAGTTTGAACTACCCCCAAGCGGCAAGGTCTGGGCTATTATCATACTAAACTCGTTATCTTCTTTCGTATCGGATATCTCGTGGGCCTACGCCATGCTACTTACGACACCGTTGGTTGTCACTGTTGGTCTATCTTTGACTATACCGCTATCGCTTATCGGCGAGATGATCCAATACGCGCAGTACTCAAGCTTCATATACTGGATCGGCGCTGCGATCGTACTAGTTTCGTTCGCCTTCATCAACCATGAGAGCCATGATGAAGACGAAGGAGCGAAAGCCGGTCCTGAAAGATTAAACAGAGCGGCAGAGCCGTAAAAGGTTTTTATCCTTTAGCCTTTTTTTGTTCTTGGGTTGGGCTATTAGTGATACGGCGTCACGGTTGGAAGAACTGGGCTAGCAATCTGGTGCATAGAATATCAGGCATGACTTATCATATCATAAATAGAATGGGTATTCTAGGGCTATATTTTATACAGATGCCAAAGGGAGCCTACCTGGGTATACTCACCTAATGTCAAGGCTATCTCTGAGCAGATATGGATGTCCCTAATATGTCGTCGAATGCGATATTTGCCGATCAGAGTCCAAATAACATGTACTCTATGGCCGTATAAGCAGGTGACTCACTCATCAAACACTATCCAGTTTACTTACAACTAGGTGAATTCAGGTTCATAAGCTAAGTTTGACCATGTGAGATACATAATGATCATAAGACATATTACATGTACTCAATGAAGCATGGCAGTAGGTAACAAGTCACAACTATTCCCGATTATAAGGAAAGTCGGGAAGAGTATATCATCCTACCTCTTTTTGAATTTCGAATGTCTCTACTCTCATTTAGATGAAAGCTCACGATAACTTCAGAACTACCTGGTACCTACCTGGTACATTAACTAAACCCAACAACTCATCCCAGAACAGCGTAATGTATCTATTTAGAATTTGACTCGGGCGAACGAACCTAGACCGCAACGGAATTAGCTTCCGAGCAGATACTATTTTCCAAACCAGCGGTGAATGACATCAGTAACTTCCCGATCAGAACCATTCGTTCGGATTTCTTAGCCGTTCTTATTTTGAGACAAGACGGTTTGCCTCTTTAAATTTTAGATGGTCTAGAAGATGCGCCATAGCTGGATACCTACATATTTAATCTAGCGTATTAGGTACTTACAAGTCTACCTACTTAGGTAGGGTACGAGTAAATACCCAGTCTTCTATTTTATGCAGGCCCAAAATGGCTTGAGGATACCAGATGCTGGGTTCATCCCTCTTAGTTTGCAGTTCGTTTTGGATCCCGTCCTGAGGGTATGATGCAGGCATCCTAGCCGGAGCTTTCATCTATGCGCTTGCGTGGCAACCCGGTCGACTTCTCCGATTCGGACTTATTTCTGTTTCTCTTCATGCCCGCTGCCATCGGCGTCGCCACCACTCACTTGGCTTGGGCCGTGGCTTGTTTTGGACTGTTTCGACCGGCTGAGAGTCGAGGGGTTTTGTGCTTGAACGACGAAGTTGCAACGTCTTGTTTTATTCTTCTCGTTAACATCGGAGTGTCCGCGATAGTGATCTAAGTGATTGTGATCAACTTGGACAACAACTACATTGTTTGTGTTGGTTACAAAAGCACGCGGCTGCCTCTCTTTAAACCATTTACGCATTCGAGCGTTGTCTCCTTGCTTAAACGAAACTACGACTTGTCACTCTTACCCTATTATCAGCACAACACAGGCATACACTTGCCTTGATCATCTGTAAACGTCTTTGTCTCTCACTTCGGGAAAGGACCTTAGCTAGGACTGGGACCGTGACTTGACTCTTACAAACTCCAGTCACCTGCTCAGTCACGAACCGACTCCCTGCGTGTCAGGCCTCACTCAGCCCTACCACTTTCTTTTTAACTCTTAGCCGACATACCTACGTCTATTTAATCTTTAATATTGCAACCTTCAATCTACAATCTCTACGCAACCTAAAAATTACCATATTGTCTTTGAATAACTACTAGCCCTCCATTTGCTTTATCACGATGCCTTCCAAGACTGAAAATGTTGTTACCACTGCTACTCCCACTCTGGGCGAGGAGATCAACATCGCTACGCGCCCCTTGCACACCAACCTCAACAAGCTCATCATTCATCGTTTACGTCTGGCTCTACCTCCACACGCCGGCGATGCGAAGAATTATGTTACGGGGCTACTACACATCGCACCCATCTACCAAGCTTTCGAGAGGGAATGGGACGCTATTCTGGAGGATTCCCCTACTGCAGCAAAGTCGGAAGATCGAGTACGCTCGCTCTTAGCGGATTTACATATCGATGGCTTGGCGCGTGCGAATGCCCTTCAAGAGGATATCGCCACGCTCCTCGGGCGGAACGATGCTTTGGTGCGCACACGGATGGAGTCGGTATCCCAGGCGCCCGTGCTCGTAGAGTTCCAGGAGCACATCCGCAAGGCTATCCAGGCGCGCCCGCACGTCCTAGTCGCCTATGCTTGGGTCCTGTACATGGCCTTGTTCTCCGGCGGCCGCTTTATCCGAGCGTCGCTTGAGCGTGTTGATCGGAGCACCGGGTTCTGGGAACACCCGGCATCCTCCAACGACACATCCGAGCCCGAATTTAGAATGCCCGGTGCTTTCGATGCCTTCCCTGTCGAGGAAGATCTCCGCAAGAACTACAGCCAGCCACCTCCTTTGAATTTCTTCCGCTTCGATACGCCGGAGGACGGCGAGGACTTGAAGAATATATTCAAGGAGACGCTGGCTATGGAGACTTCGATTCCGGAACCGCGATTGACAGACGAGGAGCGCGCGGATATTGTCAAGGAAGCGCAAGCCATCTTCGAGCACATGATCTGTATCGTGGGCGAGCTTGATAAGATCTGCGGCACCGAGTACGAGGAGCAGGTCGCGGCGGCCACAGCAAAATAGGGTCGTAGAGGAAGGCCGCCGCCGCCCGTAAGCCTGAAAAGCCGCGATAGCGTTGTCATGGAGAGAGAGAAGAGGATGAGAGCTGCTGCGAAAGGGAGAAGAAGAGCCGGAAACGGCGTGAAGAGGGGAGAAACAGCAACAGCGCCTCCGACTTCGAATCCAGGCGGGAGTAGTAGTGCGGACGGAAAGGGGACCGTCAGATTTGAGTAGACGACGATGAGGAGAGAAATAGAATCTCCTAGGATACGAAGAAGATCAGAAGACCTGAACGAACTATGGATTTTGACGAGAAACACGGGAATGAATAGGGCGCTCAGGTTTTTGACTTTGTAGAGAAACATATGAGATACCCTACACTACACTTTTAAGAATAGACTTAGACTTATGATTCTATTTTGAAATATTTCGTGCATCCTTTTGTTTCTGGGGATTTATTGGTAACTTAAGAGTTGACTATGTGATTTGTCAATGATTGCAAGATGTATAACACCTCTGGAAGCTTGAAGGACCAATCTATACTTAGATACCTTTGGGTTTAATCACTTGAGGAAACTATCTCTTTATATTAGCTAAGTATATATATAAGCGAAGAGAAAAGGAGCTGTTTTATGGACTGAAGGAAAGGATTCAAAGTACCATTAACTTAATAACTTCGTATTTCGTCCGATATAGGGTATGTATCCAAATGAATAGGGAAAACTGAAGATCAAATAGTATTTCTTAGTATCACAACAGTGCGGTCGTAAATCTCCGGGTCATTTCCAACTTGTGCCTTTTTATAATTTTCTTAGGTGCATACAACTACAAGCAGTGGTTATAACAGACAACCCTTACAAGCCGGACAAAAGACACAGCTAGAGGCTCAAAAATAAAGCTTTGCAAAACTTTCTTCTGTAATATTTCAGAACAGGAGCTCCAGATTAGAGCTCCTCAACTACTAAATACCTAATGTTGCAACTATCTGCAACTAGCTATGCTATCTAATACACATGGTATGTAATGCAACGAAGGAAGGGCACGCTGGCCCCTCGTCTTTCTATCCGTCTGTTCGTCTCGCTGGACGAAAACTGGGTATCATCAAACGCTTTTATGAACAAGCAAATAAAGTACTGGTACTGGAAAGGGGGGTTGGGTGTTGGTAGGCTGTTATTAGTTGTCTCGAGTTATGTGGTGAGTGGGAGATGTGGCAGGGTATGTGGAGGTAAGTATTTATGAGGTATGTAGGTAGGTGTAGGGCCAGATTCATTCCCCTTTGGAGATAACTATTAGAGTCCTTTTTTGACGTGTTGGTTGTGTATGTCTTGGGCTGGTTATGGCTGGTTTAATTACAAGGGGTACGGTATTTGTATGAACCGTTGAGTGTATAGGCGTGGATTATGGCTCTTTGCGTAAGACTTCCTGTGGTGCATGTTTGATAGTGTGCGTATTAGGGATCCTTATAATCGGGGTACGGTTATAATACAACTTGAATTCAGGTTAGGCTTGGGTGCTTCAAATCGGATTCGACTTGAATCGGTCTCGTCGGTTCTCAATCTGGTCATTTGCTCGTGTTCTTTGCAGATTAACAGTTATCGAATTGCTCAGATTTGTGTCGTCTCATCGAATCTCATCGGTACCGATCTCTTGTCGCGTAAATCCCGAAATCGACCTTATATTGGATTCTCCATGCCGACGGGCGGCACAGACGGCACCACCGTAGCACTGCTTTCGCCGCTCTGAGACACGGCGGTGGCTTGCGTGACGCTGGGACTCGGTTTTCCGCCGCTCCGCGAGCTTCCCGCTCCCAGACCACGCTTCATCATCTTGCCCAGTACGGTCACTAGTTCGCACGCATCGTCGTACATGTCGTCGTCCAAGCCCTCGGTTGCTTCGTACACCTCCGCGATCGTCTGCTTCGCTAACCGTCGACTACCCTCCCGATCGTGAACACAATCGTATAGGAACGCCGCGTACTCTGTCTTCAGCGAAAGTCGTAGTGAATGCGACCCCCATAGTAAGCTATCCGCCAGCGCGATAGCCTCCCGGAAGTACTGATGCGCAGTTGGCAAGTAGTCGACGGACGGTAGCAGAAAATTAGCCGCGGCTTCTGGGGTTATGTTTGGCATTTGCACTTGACCCTCGAATCCGGGGGGGCGGTGCTGGTGCGCCTTGCTCGTACGGGTGAGTGGGTTGTATTGATGACCGCAAATACTCGGGTGGCATATACGGCGGTTCGCCCCTATCCACGCCTTTCCCCTTATCGACTCGTAGCGGTTCCGGCGTCATCTCCGCAGCAAGAGCCTCAGGTGTCGTCGCGATTCCCATTGGCGATACTGGGGGATTATTATGAAATAAGACGAAGATGTGGTAGAAGGATGCGCGTAGTTTGTACGCGAGGACCTTTAGCTCGACATAGTCGCCTACCATTGGTAAAACATACTGCTCGAGCATAACGAGGCCCTCACGCGAAAGCCATAGGATGTGAAAATAGAGCTCGAGGGATTGAGTCATGCGCGTAGTATCGAGGCGGCGCTGTTTGCGCGCCTTCACCAATTGGCCGGCTACATTGATGGAAAGCCCTAGGATCTTAAATAGCATCGACGCGAGCAGCGCATTATTGGGCTCAACAGCTTTTGCGAGGCGTCCGAGGAACTTCTGGTCGACCTCGGAGGACGCCATTGAAAATGTCGCTGAAAAGGGGGCTTATGCTGAGACCCTATGATTATGTGAGAAACGCGCTTCAGCCTGCTATAGTGCGGAAGAAGATTGAACGAGAATAGCGAGCGCAGGGGTCGGGGTGACTAAAAGGTAGTCGGTCTGATATTTATAGGGCTCGTTGTCGTTGTACAAGTGATACAAGTAGGTGAAGATATCTCCATGGATACCGGAGGGGTGCAGTGCAATAGGGGTACCTAAGAGAGCGGCGTAACTTTCCAACACAAGGTTAACATACCTTAGAAAACCTGATATTCGCAAAGACTCTTGGTTCCTAGTAATATAAGATTCTTCTTTTTGCTTGCGCCTCAGATATAAAGAGACCTACGAGTCCTGCCGCTCGGGTATATTGACGGACTTAGGCGACGCGAACAATGGCGGAAATAGCGCTTCCTTCAACAAGTCCTATACCGTCTGCAGTGACAATTATGTTGTAAAAAGATAAAGGAGTTCAGTAAAGGGGGAAGATTAAGGCCGCCGTAACAATAGTCGACACGCCAGGTTTGAAACACTTCCACTAGCTGCAAACGACTTCGATAACGAATGACTGGCAACGCGACTCGATCTCAATGTAAGCAGCATGAGAAGTAGTCGTTGCTGGAAGAGTCGAAAACGCGCGAAGCGGACTTAAGCGTCGTTCCAATTTCGCAGTTCGCGTTGGCCCTTTTCTGTTCAAAAATCGATGGAACTCCAAGTCTGATAAACAACACGAACGTCCTACACAAAATCCAATCCAAGATGCACAGCCCAACCAAAATTAAACATTCGAAAAAAATATTACAGTAGACTAGCGTCGCGCAGTATTAGCTGGCGCAAGCTCATCGGCCACGGCAACCCTGGTAAGGTCTGCGCTGGCACTGCTATTGGAGGGGGGGAAACTGACCAATATGATACAGCGAAAGTAATACAAGGCGATAAACTTAAGTCCTAAATACCAGAGTAAGGCAAAATCAATTTTAGATGGATATAAACCAACGATGAAGAAATGACAATGCGAGTAATGACGGAGGCTGAAGTAGGGCTGCGGCGGCGGCGGTGATGGTGGTGGTGGTGGTGTTGATAGGTGTTCTAAGACTTGTTCGATCGTGAAGCATTTCGACGTCAGTAGCGCGCGCACCTATTCCGCTGATTCGACAACGATCCAAGTCTGGCCGCTGATCAAGCGAGCGTTACGTGCGAATAGTACAACAACCACACACGCAAAACGGCTAGCCGGGGGTGGTCATATATAGGTACCTAACCTAGATCTCCGCTGGACAAGGGGGGGCGTGGCGGGAAAACCTGGGAAACCAAGCTGGGTGTCTTTTCCGTGATTCTAAAAGAAACCAAGAGTGGTGGCGGTGTGAGGTCAACGAGGGTCTCCTCGATTGGCGAGTTTCCAGGCTTTTGGGACGATTGTGGAGTTTTGATCCGTTATGAGACTGGTTTGGTTATAGTATGTACCTAAATATGTAAATGTCGAAAATCTCTTGGCCCCCACGAACTTCTTTCTTTTCTTTTAAACGGCTCCAGAAATGGATATTAGCGTTGGCGTTCTCATAGGCGTTCTTTTACAAGTGAAGACGTGTATAGTGGTTGAGCGATGATGACAATGCACGAGCCTCGAGCTCCTTTCCTTGTTGTTTAATAAGGGGCACGCAGGCGGACGGGATGTAAATGATGTTTTATGTGCCCACGCTTATGCATGCGTCTGCAAATGTAGAAAGATACGTCTTGGCTAGAGATCCGCTGGGGAAAGGAAAATAATAGAAATATAACTAATAATTCAGGAGAACCTGCAGGAAGAGACCGAACTTTCTGAGGCCTTCTCTCCGTACGGTTGCAGCTACACGCGTCCGCGTCAGGTCGTTATAAGCGCTCGCCTTCCAAATGCGACGCTAAACCTGGGGAAGCGCGAGACCAAAGGGAGGTTAAGGGAAGGTAGAGGGAAAAGGGATTATCAAAGATATTGTGTCAAGAAGCCATATCCAAAATACCACGAGAGCCTTGTGTGTAGTACTTGTGCCGGGTGCAGACAGTTTAGTTTCCGATCTCTCATGAGAGAAACGTGCTATGGATGACAAGCGAATGGGAGGCCGTTTATCGTGCAGCAGCTTTGATGCAAGATGAGTTGTCCACTTTGCCGGGGGAACTTTGCTAGTAAAGCCTTAGCGAGAGCCTGGAGCTGTGGTCGACAAGACCGGACGGGGGACGTTCTAATTTTTGAGTCCAACAAGCTTCCCAGGATTCGGGTCCGAGACGGAGTTTCGAGTCTTGGACGCTGTGTGACTTGGAGATATATAATTATAATAATTAGGCTCTTGAGACTTGTTACGATAGTTATTATCGGTATGCTCTATTGAGTCTCTATGTAGATCTGTTTTTGGTAGAGTTGATTGCGAGAGGAAAAAAAAAAAGCAAGGGAAGTAATTAAAATAAAAAAGGTCGGCTTGACGATCCTAGAAATTACAAGGTCACTTAAACTACTACATAGGTAGATACTTTTTTTTTTTTTTTTTGGACTTTATAACGGGCCTAACCGCCACGCGCGCGCAAACACGTCCCAAAGAGTGACATTTTCCAGGAACGACAGGGTTCAGGGGACTTATTATTAACGTCTTTATCTCCTCTCATCCCAAACCTTTTTAAACCTCGAGTTTAGTCACTTGAGTCACTTACAACGAATATTTAATTACCATATCAAGCCTATTGAGCAGTGGCTTCATCATCGAGACAATGAGGATTATATATGACGACCTCATTTCTCGACATCCGAGTCTACCGTCCTTTCAGTGCTTTCTTATAATTCGAGTTTTAAAGCATGGGTGAAACCTCGTACCCCCGTATTAACAGCTCTTAGGTTTCGTTACATACTACCTCGGCTCTCTACATCATCATTCGAGCTGTTTTTTTCAGGTTATTCTCGTTCGGTACCAAGACTTAAACAGGGACGACACCTATTCTTGTGCTAGTGTCCGTCCCGTGGCTACGGGTTTTTAGTCTGCGGGCTAATGCCACGATACATTTTGTCTAAGACACTTGAAGCACACTCATGTGGCATAACCCGTGGGGCGCAAAAGTCAGAGAGCGGTTTAGCCTGAGGGCCAAGCCAACGGAGGAACTGCACGATTTTTATTTTATACTCAGTTCACGATTGGCGACGACCGTGCTACAAGAGAGAACGTACTCGGGTCATCCATGTGGTGTATTCCAAATATACATCCAGCTGGATGTTCTGGTCGAATTCTGGCTTTTGCGCCTTAAGTACCACGATATCCGTCTGCTCAAAATCCATAGACGGCACCAATACGCGTGCGTCGCATTACCACAGTTTGCTGTGTCGCGGATGCTGACAGGGGGAGCCTGGCCGGGCGAAAGCCATTGACCAATAACCAGCAAGGAGAATCAGATCCCGATCCTCCCAACCACCCGATTTTCTTATTCGGCATAGGCTGTAGGTAATAAGTAACGCGTTGCTATTAATAATGACGAGCTGGGCCCTTCTCGGTTTGCGCTTCCACTCTGCATAAAGGTGCTAACGCAAGGAAAAACTCGCTGGATGACCTCACGAGTCGTTATGAGATGATGGAGTTAAGAACAAGATGACAAGAAAAAAAAGATTGGCGTATTACTCGCTCCGCTTCTGGGCCTTTCAATATGCGGCCTGTCGAGTTATCCATCCACTCAGCTGCGCCCGTCAATCTATTTTACAGGCTACGAAATATGCGGCCATCGTCACAGTTTCTGACTACCTACATACTTACTTACATAACCTACATACAGGTAAAGTACGGGACGGGTGAGATCCACTAGAATCATCAACACGCGCAGTAAACGGGCTGCAGAAACTGGCGGTGAGGAGACACGCAACAGCGCGTTTTTTGCCCTTCTATCCTCTTCGTCCCCTTCTCCCTACTACCCCGAAACAGACAGCTATGCAAGTGCTGCAGCAGGATCGTTCAGCAACAGTTGGTACCCGGTTCTGGAACTTTGCTGCCTTGGGCAATGATGTGATCTCATCTGGATGAAGAGGATTGGGTAAGCTTAGCTACATATCTAGTGTTGGGACTCAAATGGTAAACGTACATACATACCTACATATAGGAGGGTATTTGCCAAGTTGTTTCAGTCTATCTACCCGGCAGTTCGTCAGCTGCACGCGTAGAATCAGTGTCATTTTGATTCGATCGCTGCATGTCGCAGTAGCTTATGGTAGTATGTATGTCTGCATGCAGCCCTACAGGAGGTAATTACAAGCAGTAAGCTAAAAGCATGATTGGGTCGAATAATGTGTCCATGATTGACCGAATTCTATTAATCTCTCCGCTGATTTGTTCAATCAAGATGAGATTGTGTCGTAGTTTGACGTATGAGAACATTGCTCGCTTGTAGTGTAATGGCAAGAGCCTTACTGAACCAGTGGTAGATGTATATGGACCACCTCCAGCTAGTGTAGGTACCTAATGTAATATGTCGAGATTCTACAAAACAAGTAGTTGTAAAGGAGGCACAGGATAGCAATAACTATCTACTATGTTGTTAGACTTGGGCGTCGGGCTTGCGTTTTACTTGTGTAATTAGCCTTGAAGTACCCTTCCATAGCTGTATACTACCATAGCCCTCAGCAACGATCTGATTATTTTGAAATCGGATCATTCTATGGAAAGTGTTCAGTTTCTGGTTTGATTATCATTACGACGACTCGTCTGAGCAAGTTTAGTGTACACAGTATGACGGATTCATACCACAGTAATATCAACATTATACAGCAACAAAACGTTCACCAGACCAGCATCGAATCATTACAGGCTGACTTTTGTAGTACTAGGGGGGACTCATTAAATCTGAACTCATACGTAGAAAGGAGCTTATCTGTTAAGCTCTAAAGCAAATACAGGGGGTATAATCCAGAGCTCGCAACGCTCAATGCTGAATACTTGTTCCCATCCGACGCCATGCCATAATATTGACCTTACTTTCCACCTTTTACTCGTCGTCATCGGACTGATCCCAATCGTCCCCAACATCCGCCCAGCCGCACCCCCAACGCCGACCACCCGTCTCACCACCTGTTCTCAGGTCCGCCGCCTCATCTCTCCCCTCGCTCCAACACCGAATCAAAAAGTCATCGCCCACTGTCACAAGCTTGCCCTCGCTTGTCCAGGTCAACGCGCCAACTTCACTCTCATGCCCTCGAACTAGTGGTGTCCCCATCCGAACGATAGGTATATCATCGTTGAGTCTGGTAGAGAGATTGGCGGTACTATTGGTACGTGATAGAGGTCTACGTACGGTATTCGAGTCTATAGACGAGAAGCTCGAGTTTAATACCGGCCGCTGCTGAGAGACCCCCATCGTAGAGTCTTCCAAACTTAGAGAACCCATCGCACCCGAAAGGTCATCCCTAAAATATCGCTCCTGTGTAGGAAACAACATGGCACAACAGTCGCTGCTTCCCACAGCCAAGATTTCGCTTTTACCATCATGGGCTGGCCTGACGGCGGCCTTGACGTAAAAGCTGGCTGCGTGAAATGATGGATGTCGGAACCCGTACAAGGGTCCTAAACCTTGATGAGGCACCGCATTATGCCGTCGTCGGGGTGGCTCGCCATTTCGTGTAGAGAGCTCTGGAGCGTGTCCTAATATGAGATGGGCAGTTGAATACGCATACACAGTGTTGTCCTTGCACACCGCATAAAGTCGAGAGGCATCGGTGTTGAGTGCCAAGGACGAGATCCCGAATGGCCTCCAATGTTGATGCGAAGAAGGTGGAGCAGTAACCGATAATGGTGCAGGAACTTTCTGGCGTGACGAATGTATGGCGCGGATATCCCAAAGCTTGATAGAAGCATCCGCTTCACACGCAGTAAGTAGTAAGTGCTCCTGACCTGGGGGTAAGAATTCAAGTGCTGTAACAGATACATCGCCTACACGATTTGGTAGCTCACGATGCGACGGAATATCTCCAGGCCCGAGGTTAGATGCCTGCTGAACTTGACGTGACGTGCGTGCATGGGCGTGGTATAGACTATTCACTGCACAGCCTTGCTTGGGTGCCGGGCGCCGGTATCGTAGAGCGATTTCGCGTTCCTCTGGTGCTAATATATCCTGTACTGGCTTCCCTGCGCAACGAAGATCCCATATCTGAACACTGCCGTCTCGAGAAGACGTCGCAAGGACGTTGCCGTCGGACTTGCCTGGTTGGAAACGAACTTGCTTAAGAGAGGCAGTATGGCTTTGGAGAATTGCAATTGGAGTTTGCGTTATCATATCTATAACTCTCCCGGTTTGATCGCCAGACGCAGTAGCTAGACGGTAGTCGTCGTTAGAGAAGGACAAGTCAATGATGGCATTAGTATGCGCCTGAAAGCATAGATGAATCTGGCGAAATGGTTCGGAGGGACCGCCAGATGACTCGAGCAAACGGATTCGGCCCTCCTCATCCCCTATTGCTGTCAAACTATTCTTATGACAGGCTGCCACACAAAAGGGTATGCATCGGCCTTGACTGTCATGGCTATTGCACGAGTGAACATCATCTGGCTTGCTGTAAAAGTCGGCAGTATCAATTCTCCAGTCCGAAGTAGGGAATGACATGAAAGAACGTCCAGCCCGAGGCATTCCCCCTAGTTGTCTCTGCGCAAGTTGACCGGCAAGGCCACGACTCGTCAAAGGTAGGAGTCGGTTGATTGGCATTGGCCATGACGGGAGTTCATCCTCACTGACATCATCGTCATCATCCAATTCGATATCCTCCTGACTAGAGCGAATAGATCTGATTGGGCTGAGCAAAGCTGGCCGGGTAGTATCTGGTAATGCTTCGGATCCAACATGGTTCGGCTGACACGCTAAAGGAGGTCGGCAAGGCGAAGAATCGGGAGTATGGTTAAACTTTCGTCTTTTTGGTGTTGGGGCATAAACAGCATCGACATTCTCATCCCGGATATGTTCTTCCGAATAAGGTCTTAAGGGACTAGAGGGAGCGGGTGTCTGATAGCGGTTCAACTCAGGGGCGGCGAGATCCTGCAGAGCCTTTCTTGCCGGGCTGATTCGCGTAGGTACTCGAGACCGAGGAGTGAAGAACCTTTGGAACTTCCTAGGAGTGATGGATGGGTTTCTTCTCTCCTTGCCACTGGTAGCTCTGGGAGGCGATAGGAGCCTTGAGTTTGATACATTGTCGGCCATTGTAGCTTTTGGTGTATCTTCTGCTTCGGCTTCGGCTTCTATCAGGTCCACAACCTGCCTCCGAAAGAAGGACAGATGCCTCCAATGCCTTTAAACCCTTGAAACCAGATAACTACTAGGTAATATCAAAAAAAGAGATGGAGACGACTTAACATAATAGACAAGAAAAGTAATTGAGATAAGGTTGAATTGACTCGGAGAAGATAACAAAGTCAATGGTAACTGTGGGGAAAAACAGGTTAGTAGGTAAGGGTTCTGGTTCAGGTTCTGGCCATTTCGGAGGTAAGAAGTTTGAATAGTAAGGTATCCATCGACACGCCCGCGAAAAGACGCGCGAACACGAAAAACCACTTACACGACCCAAAAAGGGAATGACGTTTGTAGAGACCAGGGTCTAACGCGTGGATCCTGCTATTGGTACTGTGTTTGTACCTAAAACTGAGATGGCTGTGGCGCGTGCTAAGACCGGCTATTACCAAAAACCGTAACCAGCTGCCTTGAATTAGCCAATAAGCACCACTTATTTTTGCCCTGCGAGTCAAGCACAGTACGAAAGACCAAATCTTCACACGACCGGTCACTGGTCAATGCGCCACCGATAACATTGCCAAGAGTTTTTATCAATGCGCTGACCCACTGATAAGCTTATCAAACAAATAATTCCTCGAAAATTTCCCAAAGATCGATTGCGGGACACATGAACGGATTGCGCCAGCAATAATAAATCATTCCAAGCCGATCTACCATTTGCCGTATTCATTTGGCGAATTTGAGCTCGCCGCTTGAATAATTATGGCGATCCAAAAGAAACACGGTAAAGGTCGTCTCGATAAATGGTACAAGTTAGCCAAGGAAAAGGGATACCGAGCTCGAGCTGCCTTTAAGTTAATCCAGCTGAATAAAAAATATGGCTTCCTCGAGAAGAGCAAGGTCCTCCTGGATCTCTGCGCTGCTCCCGGTGTAAGTGATTATTCTCTATAGAGAACAAGAGAGCTATCAATTAACCGTCTGTTATAGTCATGGTGTCAGGTAGCGGCAGAGGCTATGCCCGCGAACAGTCTTATTGTTGGAGTCGATCTCTCCCCGATCAAACCTATTCCTAAGGTTATAACCTTCCAAAGCGATATTACTACCGAAAAGTGCCGTGCAACAATTAGACAACACTTAAAGACATGGAAAGCAGATACCGTACTCCACGATGGTGCTCCGAACGTAGGTACCGCTTGGGTCCAGGACTCCTTCAACCAGGCGGAACTAGCTCTCCAATCCATGAAGTTGGCAACGGAGTTTCTAGTCGAAGGCGGTACATTTGTCACCAAGGTTTTCAGATCGAAGGAGTACAACAAGCTCCTCTGGGTTTTCAACCAGTTGTTTACGAAAGTCGAGTCGACGAAGCCTCCATCTTCGAGAAACGTGTCTGCTGAAATTTTCGTCGTATGTCGTGGTTTTAAAGCCCCGAAACATCTGGACCCCAGGTTCCTCGATCCACGGGCAGTGTTTGCCGAACTGGCAGACCAGGCCCCGAATAACGAGGCAAAGGTCTTTAAGCCCGAAGTTAAAAAGCGAAAGAGAGGAGGTTATGAAGAGGGCGACTATACCCAGTTTAAAGAGATCCCGGCAAGCCAGTTCATCGAGACTGTTGACCCTATAGCTATACTTGGTAGCTATAATAAGCTATCCTTTGAGCAGCCTCGTAATGGTGACGTAGCGCTTGCTGCGCTGGATAAGATGCCAGAAACTACAGAGGAGATCAGAATATGTTGTGCGGATCTGAAAGTTCTGGGTCGAAGAGAATTCAAGCTTCTACTCAAGTGGAGATTGAAAGCCCGTGAAGCTTTCGGTTTGCCGACAAAGAAGACTACAAAACCAGCTGAACCTGAGGAGGAGGTTGCAGAAGTCGAATCCATGGATGAGGAACTCAAGATACAGGAGGAGCTGCAGGTGTTGAAAGACAAGGATAGCGCCAAGAAGAAGCGTGAACGACGGAAAGAGAATGAGAAGAAGCAAAAAGAAATTGTACGAATGCAACTGCATATGGTTGCCCCTATGGATATTGGTATGGAACAAGCTGGTCCTGCTGGCCCTGATTCTATGTTTGCTCTTAAGCCCATCGATAAGCACGGAGCTGTCAATAAAATCGCAAAGGGGAAAATGGCCATCCTTAATGAAGCAGACGCAAGGAAAGACAGAGATAGTGGTATTGGGTCTTCGGGCGAAACAGACGATGAAGAGGATGAAGAGGAAGACCGTCTAGAGCGCGAGCTTGATAGTATGTATGATCAGTATAGGGAAAGGAAAGCAGAGTCAGACGCGAAATACCGAGCGAAGAAAGCTAGGCAAGAGCATGACGATGAAGAGTGGGAAGGTGTATCAGCCGACGAACAGCAATCTAGTGACGATGGTGAGCTAGATGAGGACAGTAGCGATGACTCTGATGATGACGACTCGGGTCCCTCAAAACCGCTTCTCACTGATTTAGATAATCAGCCTGGCGGATCTGGAGGCCTTTCAAAACGAGCTACGAACTTTTTCAGTCAGGATATCTTCAAAGATATACCAGGTATTCTTGAGGAACCTGCCGATAAAATGGACGTAGATAAGGATGATTCTCCCAAAGTAACCACAACAAAGGAGAAGCAAAAAGCCAAGAACGAAAAATCGAAGCAGGCTAAAGTTGAGGCTTCTCTTGAATCAGAGGATGATGAGGATGGATTTGAAGTTGTTAAGCAACAACATCAAGATATAGAGGAACGATGGGAAGACGAAGATAAACGCCGACCTGACGGAACACTAGGTGAGCGCCTGATCCTTGCTCTATACCCCATTATGATATATGCTAACGATTATGACAGACATTGATATTATTACCGCCGAAGCTATGACACTCGCGCATCAGCTCGCTACGGGTCAAAAGACAAATTACGATGTAATTGACGACGGCTTTAACAAGCACGCCTTCCGGGATCGCGACGGCTTACCAGACTGGTTCGTCGACGATGAGAGTAGGCATGACAAGCCGCAAAAGCCTATCACTAAAGCCGCTGCGGCCGCCATCAAGGAGAAGCTGCGCGCTCTCAATGCGCGACCCATTAAGAAGGTCCGCGAGGCCAAGGCGCGCAAGAAGTTCAAGGCGGCGCAGCGCCTCGAGAAGCTCAAGAAGAAGTCGGATCTCCTAGCCAGCGAGGAGGGTATGACGGAGAAGGAGAAGGCCGACAGCATAACGAAACTTCTGGCTAAGGCCGCTAAGAAGAAGCCGAACAAGCAGCCCGCGAAGTTGGTCGTTGCCAAGGGCCTGAATAGAGGTATCAAGGGCCGACCTAAGGGCGTTAAGGGCAGGTATAAGATTGTGGATGCTAGGATGAAGAAGGAGCTTAGGGCGCAGAAGAGGATTTCCAAGCGTAAGTAGTCGTATATATATGTATAATCTAGGGTCTTTGAGGACTCGTATATATTGGAAAATCTTTCTATGGATTCGCTGTTGTCACCTAAGATGTTGAGTGTGATATGGATGTATATTTGTAGACTCTTATTATTGCCCACGCCAAGTAACACTCTTAAAATGGTGTATAGGACGTGTTCTTACGGTTTGTCGAGTAAACGATGTTTATCAATGCAGAGCAAGGCAGATTATATTTTCCCAGGCATAACTCCTTGATTTGTGAGGCTACTTTGGTATCTCTACGACGATTATGTTTTTTATCCCAAGTCCGAAATACGACTGCTTCATGAACTTCCGCCCGCCTCAACCTCAGTTTCTCTTATTTATACACTACCGCTTACCCGCATTCCTCCGACTCTTGCCCAGGCGCGGCTTAACAGGCTTCCCACCTCTCGCTCCGCCAGCCTTCATCTTGCGGGCGTTGAAGGAGCTCAAGTCGCCGGAGCTGACGGCGTCACCAGACTTAGCGTGGCGCTTCTTGCCGCCGAAGCCGTACTTCTCATTCTTCTTCTGACGCTTAGCACCAGCGCGCTCGCCGTCCTTACCCCGCGAGAAAGCGCGCTGGGCGTTGTGCTTGCTTAGCTCGTTGTCGACGCCGACGTCGAAGAGATCGGCTTCGGTGGTACCAAGGTCGCCGGAAGATTCTTGGCGTTCTAAGTGACGTTGTTAGTATAGTGTAACATAGTGAATGTATCAAGATGAAGTAATGAAAAGTTAAGGGAATAACTTACTCCTCTTCAGCGTCTTGATCTTCTCGAGTGTCTCGCGCTTAGCCTTCTGCCGCTCCTGAAGCTTGGCGACCTGGACCTGCTTGCCGAACTTCTTGAGGTCGCGCTGCTTGCGGGCCTCGGCGGAGGCCTTCTTGGCGCTGGCCTCCTCGATCAGCTTCGCCTTGACTTTCTCCATGTGACCATCGTCCTTAACCATCTCGGCGAAGTAGTCTGTTGGTCGGGAGAACGGTACTCCTTCGGCCTTGAGTAGTGCGCGCGCGCGCTTGGCGGCCTCGAGACTTTGCGCGTAGAAGGCGAGCTCGCGTTTGAGATCATCTTGGATGTCCTCGATGCTGTCGGCGGTGGGCTCAACGCTGACTATGCTCTGGTGTGTTGCGAAGGGGACTGACTTGTCGGTGGGTATAGATATGCGGTTTAGGGAGGCGAGTAGTGCGGAGGTGTTGTTGATTGTAAGGCGTGAGTGTGGGACTAGGTCTTCTTTTTCCTCGTCCGGCAGATCTTCTAGGTCTGACATAGGTATATCTTCCTCGTCTTCCTCTTCCTCTTCGTCCTCGTCCTCATCCTCATCCTCGTCGGCATCTTTCTTACTCTTATTCGTCTTTGCGTTTTTCGCTTTCAATGCGGATTTTTGCGGGCGCTCAATCTTTTCCTCGAGATCTACCGAGGAGTCGGAGCTGTCGCTTTCATCTAAAGCCGCGAAGTCTATTTGTCCGTCCTCATCATCTTCCTCTTCATCATCTTCTTCGGCCTCGTCGTCTATGAGTCCCGCACCACCCTCGATCTCATCCTCATCTTCATTGACACCTTCCCAGTCGCTATCATCTTCATGATCCGCCCCACCATTCTTGGGTTCTTTTTCTTGCCTCTTCTTAACTCTCTCCTTATGCTTCTTCTTCTGCTTCAATTTCTTGAAGTCGACTCCTTTCTCTGCCGCGAGGGCAACCTTGAGCTTACTCTTGCCCATAGTTGTGGTTTCAATTGAGAATGGATGTATTTGGTTGGCTGATTGCGATTGAACGTGAACTTTTCCGATTGATAACTTTAATCTTCAGAACTTTTTTTTTTCTGCCGATAAGCTTAAAAATGTGGCTGATATCTAACGTGGCTAATGAAGGCGGTGTGGGTTGCTGCAGGTTGACCCGCAATTCAACGTGGGGTCAATTCACTTCACTTTAACCTTGAGGCTCAACTCAAAGTCTACCTACGTCTTATAGTAAATCTTATAGTAAATTTGAGAATTAGCAGGACTATGGGAATACACTTATATTTAAGACTCATTAGACAATTCAATTACTACATTTCATTCTCATCCAAGTTCGTAAATCACGTGTTACTTAAATTCGTAATTTCATGAGCCGATTACGTAAGATAGGGGGCGTACAGACATTATAAAGATACAGTTACTTCAGGTACGATACTTGCTTTTATGACATATCCTTAAAGAATTTGGATGATATTAATCTTATATTTATGTGACCATACTTTGCAAGCGAGTGTTTACTTACAGCCACATGAGCTCTCTCATTGATGAGATTGTTCTAAAAGATTTTAAGGGGGTTGTGTAAGAGAAGTTTTTAGTTACCTTCTGGGCGTTCAGTGAGTTTAGCATCGACATCACTATGAATTTTATAAGAAACAGTTTATGGCGTGAGGTTTTATTCATAGGAAACTATCTCAAATCATCAACTGTGTATGATATGAGAAACGACATAGTAGAACTAGCCTCAGAAGGCCATGGTCAATACCAGACCCCAGTGTTCTGGGTTGACTCGTAGTTCTCATAAAAGTGGCAAGTAGCCCATCCTTATTCCCATCCTGATAACCATCTCCTAGCCTCAGCCTATCCTAGGAGAACCATATGAAAGAAACTATCGCAACGCCAAAGAGTGGCAAGTTGCCCGAGAATCGCTGCATGAAGCTAATCCATCTCCCAATCGATCTCCTATACACAGTTAGTTTCTGCTGTAACCGTCGCGACTTGAAGGGATTGCATACTGAATCCTCCGACTTTCCTAGCTTCTTGTTCCTCTTCTTCTTGTACTTCTCGAAGTCTGAGTCATCAGAATCTTCAGAAGAGTCCGAAAAGTCGACAGTTCGGCGGCTTGACTTCTTTGACTTCTTCTTGCGCTTTTCCTGTTCGGAATCGGATAAATTATTGCGCGTGTAAGTAGGCCTTCGCGCAGGCGTGGAAGCCGAGACGTTCTTCTTCTTGGATTTAGCCTTGTAGCCGGCGTCTGAATCCTCCGAATCGTCGCTGACGGTTGACTTGCCGACTTTGACCGATGGATTGTCCGTGGCCCGAGGTTTGTACTTCATGTCGCCACTCTTTCTGAGCTCTTTCTGAGTTGGCTTGTTGGAGTCGGAGGAGTCGTCGACAGACTCGACATAGGGATGCCGATACTTAGGCTTCTTGCTAGAGGGCTTTGAACCCTCATTGTCCGAAGCATGGTGCTTCAAGGACTTGGCGTGGTCGCCTATAATGAATTATATTGTTAGAAAGTCATTGATATGGTTGATATAGGTGGTAGGGAATTATCAAATGTACATACCCCGGCGTCCCTTGGAGGAGACGTAGGCGCCATCATCCCGATGAGCAGCGGTCTTACCCGAAGAAGCCTTCTTGTGTTGAGGCATGGTGTAGGTATTGATCAATTTGATGATTGATGATGAGGGGTAATGATTGTTATGAAGTCAAGGGTCTCTTATGGTTGCAAGAGGGTGGCTTGGATTGAGTGCAACTTTGGTCTGAGTAGAGTGAGTTGTCTTGATTTATGGTGGTAGAGGAAAACTGGAATTGAGCTCCAAGCTGGGAGGGAAGAGATGTTTATATAGTTTTTTCGAGACCTGCCTCTACTACCCTCAAGGTTGTTACCGATGAGTGTTCGTACCCACGTACCTTACATACCTACATCCTACACACCCAGTGCGGAAGTTACTATGACCTGTAGTTGCTTCCTGTTGCTGTAGTTGAGTAGCTCATTGTGGGTTGCGCACCTCAAATCGCATGTGCATGGACCAAGCCAACTGCCAACCTGATACCAAAATAGCTTCTCGAGCGGGGCAAACATACTGAACCAGGAGACTTAACACAGTGTTGCTGAACATTGTGGGTCGCAACGGTTGCTAAGAGGTGATAAGGACGTTGGCAACTGAGAAACGGGAGGTGGCAACGGGGTTGGTAAGGACATAGATACGCAACTACCTGCTGAAGTGGTATGTCACGACCTTTCGGGTGGAGTATTTCGAGAGGTTGGAAGGTTCCTACCGAAGGTACTGTCGTATGTAGTCCTAGACAACCAGCACTAGTGACTAACTTACGCGGACAACACGTTGCTACGAAGGATGCCCATACGTACCTACGTACCTACCTATGTGCCTATCTAGGCGAGCACCTACCTCCCTAGAGTGCTCAAGACTAGGTAGGTACGTATATAGTCTAAGGGGACAGTTGGATGACAATGATTAACATGTTCTGGTCAATGCACGAGGGAAACAGTACATAGAAGGTACGGTCACTTGTACAAGGGCGGCAAGATCTGAATGAAAGTACTAGTGCGTAGATCGAAGTGGCAAGCTCAGGGCAGATTACCTGGTAGGCAGGAAACGGATACGACATCAAGGTAATAAAATTTAGCAGTGACCAAGGCTTGTTCTGAGTGTTTGATACTCATACAAATGTCGATGAACATTTTTGGCTGACCCTTTACTGTAAGTGGCCCTTAAGGTACCGTATATCGAGAGAGAATTCGCAGATAGGTTCGTAATTAATTACTAAATGAGACGTCCTTTTCCGTGGCTCTTGATTCATTGAACCCCCTTCGCCGCGTGAGGTTATAGAGTTTTTTTAAACCCATCATTTTAGCAGCAGCTTCTCCTGTAAACATCATGATGTTAGAGGGTATTGGCTGACGCTAAAATCTTCTTAAGCGCGTACTCAAAAATAGAGGTTAATACTACACTATTTTATGATAATTAGAAGTACCTATGATGAACTGCTGGAAGTGTAGGCACTACCACGATGTCGATCTTCTAACGCCACAATGATAATTATTAGAAGGAATAGAAAAATTGTAACTTTTGTGCAAGTCTTCTAAGTGATAATATATGAATATCTGTGGCGGTTACATTTTGAAGATAATATAAATGCCTAGATGTCCTAATAGGCCTAAGTTTATTTAATCGCGGTTCTATAGCTATAGTTAAAGGATATGTCAAGTAATAGTATTTATATTCCCCAAGAACTGAGAATGAGTTTGAATCATGTCCGTCGTAATTTTATGAGTTACAGCCCTCAGCCAGTGTTTATATGATTGAACTAGTGATATCTGTATTTGTTTCATGTAGTTCTGCTGGTTTGCTATTAAAAGATTGCCTATACTAATTGGTGTACACGCTAAAAGACCAAACTAAACTGAATTATACACGTCTGTTCCCTAACGATCATAAGAGGAGTTAAACATATTGAGTCTTGTTTGTTAGGGGTGTTCACTATGAAGCCATGATTCGTGTAAATGATACGTAGGTCCCTTAACCTTAGTAAGGTAGGTAAGCGATAATTAATGCCTAGGGTTTAGTCTTGGATTAGGTCCCTATATTTGAATAAATGACTTCCTGCTAGTCATGGAGAGTTTGAGTTTAACATAATATAAAATCATTCTCGGGGTCGTTATTATGATGGAAAGTCAATAGTCAGACGTTTTCTTGTAACTATGCCTACTAAGTGGGCTCTGTGTTATATACTGAGGATGTCCCCATCTCATCTAGGACCTTGATACAGTGCCCGTTAAGAGACAAGTTAATCCGGTTGTCAACGGCGAAAGAGCTAAGGATAGCTGTTTCTATACTGTCCTTTGATCGTCGAAACTAAATCATCCCACATGAAGCTTCCCGAGAGGCTGCGTTGGTAATATCCTAACTCATCCATGAAAGCTGGGCCCTGGAAATAGATTCTCACAATTTAATAGGTACCTAGGTACCTATATATGAAACATTTATTTTTTACATTATCTTTGTTCACTATTGGATTTTAAATGTTTCTACTTGGCTTAAATATCCCTCGTCGCTGGAACTAGTCAATGCGTTTGATTCTGGTCCCTTTAGATCAAATACGACACTGCTCCATTTATCCACTATTTCATTAAGGGATAATTCAGCTAGGGCATGAGGACAAGTCTGAATAAGGGTATAATAACCACTACCGTCATCTTTCCGAAGAAGCGCAGCCAGACCCCGGTACATCTCTATTAGAAGTTCGTTCTCTTTTAGATCTTCCACACGTTTAATATTCATTCCACTCGAGTCATCTAAATGGCCATCTCTGGTAAAGTAACCGCGCAAAATGCGTGGACGGGTAAGCGTCAATACGCGACATCTACCCTCATCGCTGAATACTGCCCCACCGTCTTCATCGCAAGCGGTCCGAGATGTTGCAGCAAAGTCTTTCCCCTGGACTGCTTTAGGGTTCGGCCATGGCACAGTCCAGTCAGCTGCCCATGATGGCAACCCAGCAAGCTTACTTAATGATTTCATGAGTGAGAAGAAGAAACCGGGGCCGTGGTGCTGTATGAAGAACTCTGAATACTTCGTATATACTTCTGTTGTTCTTTTGCCATAGTCAGCCGCCAAATTTGGGAACATCCCCCTATTCAAAGCAGTCGATATGCTGAGAACGCCGAAGATCTTATCTCTAGGGTCTCCGACCTCCCTGTCACGCGTTTCGATAAGAACGTCGAGAAGGTGGGAGTTGGTACCCTCTGTCTTCTTCCGGACTAGGGAAAAGATCCGCACCATACTCCCAGATGGATGGTCTTTAAGTAAGTTGATCAAGTATAAGGCTCTCATAGCAGGAGTGGACTTTGCGCCACACATAACCACGGTATTACGTGGGTCTGGGAGGACAACTTCTTGCAAGACCCAGACTCGTTTGAACCATCGTCGAGATAAGAACTCAGTGACGAGATCAGTGAGTTCCGGCTCTGTGAGCTGAGTTTCGCCCTTGGTATTCGAATTGCCTGACAATGCTGACACTCGCTCTTTACCTATATTCCAGTATATTTCCAAATTTGATGCTATATCCCCTGCAATTTTATACAAGTCTAAGCGTAAGGGAGCAGGTAGCTCGCCGGCTTTCAATCCATTCAACCAGTCAAATAACATGTCAGACCGCGCTGTTGCCTCGCCAGTATATACAACGACATGATGTGCCGAGGTATAGATTCTTGACATCAGGGAGACTTGATATGTGCGTTCAGTGCTGCTTTCTTGATCGATACAAATAGTGTCGATCCACACAGTCCTTGTCTCATCCGACTTCCGAAGACGTCGCATTGCTAACTCGCAATTCTTTGTAATCCAAATGGTGGCTCTAGGCCTCTCACAGCTAAGCTCTATTGACCTTGTAGAGTCCCCAGAATCGTCCGCCCACGTATACGAGAGAGCGTCGTATAGTGGTCGTCGGTTATCCGAGAAACTTGTGGTGACCAACTCTCCCCGGAGAGGATCATGATATGGCCCTGGGTATATAATAAAGAGCCTAAATTGGTCGTCTCCTTTGAGTGGACACGACTTATAAGGTTCTTGAGACGAAGGGCTTGACGAAGCGGATGTTTCAGAGCGGTTGTATGGCCGTCGGCTACGGCCGCGCTCAGGGTCACCCCAGGAACGGTTAGGATTAAAAGGTAGCGCCATTTCCTCATCGCAACACGAAGCCAAATAAATGAGGTTCTCGAGGGTAATCAGGAAAGGCTCAATAGTGATCATACCAAGGATAGGTATGATATCTGAGTCACATAAATTGGTTTTCCCTAACAGGATCCTGCCCAGGAGATATGGGATTAAGCCAATCCACAAGATTGGAAGAAGGGCTATAATGATAGGAGCAAGGATCTGGGCGAGGATCCTCTCGGAGGGAGTTGGAGGCGTTGGCTCGGACACTGAAGCGCCGTTAAATGCGAATGACATGGTAAGTAGTTTCTCTATGAATGTTAGTATCGACGGTCACCATTGGCGGAGACTTATTCTATTGAGTCCGTATCAGGCTTATAGGAGGTGTATTTAAGCACCTACCTAGGATATTTTATATAATTTTATACTACTTGCCAAGATGAGATGAAAAGCTCTCTCAGTAACCGGTGGGTCTCTAATAAAAAGGGGATTGGGGGCTGCAAACGTAGTGGATGGTGTATTACGTTAGTCTAGAGGGGCAAGCTCCTCTATACATTTAATGACATGTAAAGTGAAGTATAGGTAGGTACCAATTCAGTTCCTGTAATCACGGTGAAGTATCACGAAGAGACGCAAGGTGGAGAATTTCCTACGGAGAAAAGAAAAAAAAATTGATAATTACAAATGGGTCGGTTTTGATTTGCTGGAGTCATGTCAACTTCCTCCCAATAACATTACATATATTATTCAAAGTTACCAAAGCCAAAGTACGGCTGAATGAGGTAGCCTCTTGGGCAACAATCAAGCCCCCAATGGATGGGGCGGTGTATAGGAGGCAGTTATACCTTATATTCTATCAAAACTTAATACTTATTAAGTCTTAACTATGTTAAGTGCCTTATAAGACTACAAATGACCATGCTTCCTATAGGTTCTAACATTGGAAGGCTATCTTATCAGGTGAACGATAGTAATGAGTTAGTAGAGCTACGGTAGGGTGCGTCAGACAAGGATTTTTAGCAAACTAACAGTCTCAGCATATCCAAGCAATGATGGCATCTTCGTGGCGTGGCGATGTTATATTATGTTGAGGAGGTTGCTTATAGGTCTAGATGCTAAGTAACAATTTATGGGCCTATCTCTAATTTGTCCTCCTCCATCCCTCCCCAAGCCACGCTCAAGACAACTGCTTAGTCGCTAAAATCATCTCGGCGGTTCTTATCCACAACTCTAGCCATCAGATGGTCCATTGCCTTTGAGCTGCTGATCTTGGGCTCTGGAGAATGTTTCTGGCGCTTACGAACTAATGGTCCCGTTTGCTTCTTTCCACGCTTCTTCTTCGGCTGAGGCTCCTCCTCACTGTATGAGTCGTGCGCAGCAGCATAAATCTCCGGATCGGAGGATCGATATCCACGTTCCTCAGTCTTGTCGGCATCTCCATTGCGCAATTTCATGCGTAGCATGTATGCGCCGTAGTTTCCGTCATAACTCTGCTTTGCTGAGGGTGAAAAGAACTCCTCATCCGTTGGACCGAATTCCCAAGCTATAGATATGTTGTTAGCAGTCGATCCTTACGTGTGTTATTTTTACCCTTAATGACTTACGTTCGCGGGCTGGTCCAATGTCAGAATCAGAATCATCACAGGAGGGTCGGAAACGAGAGGGTGTCGATTTCTTCGCTTTCTTCTTGGTTGGGGTATGTTGCTTCTTTTGAGATCGGCTGCTCTTGGGTGTGGATGCAGCACCGGAGTGACCCCGACCTTGCGCGCGTCGGCTCGAAGCCTTAACGGTAGTATCGTCGTCAAGGTCAATTGGGTTCTCGCGAGTTCCCTTTTTGTTGCCAGATGACTTTTTATTCGCCATTTTCAAGAAGCAGGCGATGTTGTATTCTCTAATTTAGAGATTGGATGTGTATAAAAACGGGTGATTGTTTGCGAGGATAGGTAAATAGATGTGATACTTTAGAGTGGAACCACAAAGGTAGAGATGATGGATGTGAAGATGATTGTGGGGTTTTCTCATCAGCTTCTTGATGCTTTGTGATGTTACCAAGAATGTGTGGAGGAAAATTAACAGACAACATGAGGTGATGGGTGCAGATATTTATATTCCATGGGAGGGTCAGTGCACCTAGACGATGGAGATGGTTGCTATAGGAGTCACTGGTAATAACTGTAGGTAGGTAGGTACGCACATGGTGGGTGCATAGGTACGAACAGTGCACCTATCTAAGGTAAGTGCCTAGGTGATAGTGACAACGCGGTGATGGTCTCGTTTCTATCTAGAAGGTGCGTCAGGACCATTCCCAAGAAGGTATGTACCGGATGATGTACCTGAGTACCTAGGTCTAAGCTGATGGCGTTGACGGGTCGGTCACGACGACAAGCATTGTGGTGGTGTTGATAGCTGCTAGATAATATGCCAGATATTTTAGGTACCTAGGTACGTATTAACTACCTACCATGCCTCAGAGTAGAGAAGGATCTCGATCATTATGCCCACCCTAAGCTCATACCCAAGCCTGATATATATAGTCTCCGTTGATCACAAATGATTTCACGGCATAAATGCTATGTATTAGGTGAGATATATTGCAAGAAGTACCTAAGTTGAAGTAGAAGCAGAAGCAGAACAGAAAGCAGCCAGACTATCTATAAATAAAACCAATGTATAAGGTAGGTGAGTTTTTTAAACCAGGTTTGAAGGCATGGGGGGAAGGTAACATACTGAATCCAGAGCACAAACTACTAATGCTTGACACATCGTAGGTGATCAGATATTGCGCTTGCTTCCTAAAACACAACAGCAATCAAGTTCACTCTAGAGTCATTATGTTATGTATATAAATGTATTAATCACTCCTATATTCGGAGAAAGAGACATGGTGGCTGTTAAGCACCTAGTTCTATAGAAAAAATACACCATAATCGTTAATTTGACAGTCTAATGTCATGTATCGTACCATACCCTGTGGTCAAATACTCAGCGGCTCCTATCGTTACTATCAAATAGAAATTATATTGGATTAAGAGTTTGTGTAACTATCGATCTGGTATACCTTCCAGAACTTGGTCCCCTTATTCCTGATATCTACCTAGGTACCTACCTACCTGTCTTAGCCGAGTATGAGCCCTTAAGATGTTATTGATTGATATTACTCATCAACCCCAATATCCGGCACGGTTAACCAAGGTTTTTATGGCTAAATTTTCAAGATGAATAAGTGCCTTCAATGGTTCCAAGGAAATTTTCACTCGGATTTTATATAATTAATTTAGTATTAAGGAACCATTCATTTGCTTGACTGCGGGGAAAGCTATTCACGTTGGCGTGATATTATGGAATCATGCTACAATCCTATATTTTACTGGATTCCTCTAAAGAAAACTCAACTTCAGCAGCGGCATAGGACAGTTATCAACCTTAAAGACGACTAGGTCAATAAAGTAATCAGAATGAAATACGTGTTAATTCTAGATCATCAAACTTATTAGGGAATTTCAAGCTACAAGTTGCGACTAAAAAGGGCCATTGGCCTGAAGAATAAACCTATGAATTCATAAAAGAAAGCCATCTCGTTTGTCGTACATGCTAGGTACATGTAGGAAAGTAAATTAGAGAATCCTGACGACTACCTGCAAATGCAATGACAACAAAAGAAAAGAGAAACGAAAAACACCCTGGGTTATTGAGCTTTAAAGCATAATTCGCCTCTTTGCTCACATAACAATTACCCCGAGAAACCCCCCTCCGAACAACCCTAAGAAAAAAAGTAACCTTCCCTAACTCCAACCCCCTCTCCCCAAAGAGAAATGCATTAGTGGTACGAATCCATTGTTGCCTCATGGAATATGACCGAATGCCGTATGACCGTCCACAATTCATCAATTATTTCATTATAATTCTCATAGCTTTTATCCCATGGTAAATGCATGGGCATGACCAACAAACCACCCCCCATCCAAATTTTACCAGAGCGCATAATCCCCCGCGGCTTCGGTCACTGGAAATCTCCCAGAATATCCTCGAACCAATTTTGTTGTACACAAGGAGTCTTGCCCTTGCCCTTGGGCGATATGGCTGGCTGTTGGAAGCTTATACTTGCCGGAGGCAGGCCACGGCTAGGGTTCTCGGCCGTAGGCTCGCAAGATGTCGAGAATCCGAATTGTTGGCCGATGTACTTCCTGGTCGAAGTACCATATTCCACAGCAGACATTTTGTTATAGTAACGGCTCTGGAACTTTTCGCGTTCCTGGACATAAGTACCAGGGGCGGGTGGAGGAGACATGGCGATGAGAGCGGGGTCTATGTTCTGAGCATCAATATGCTGTGGCTCGAATGTTAACTCCGGGAGAAACATTGGCTGCGGATTGAAAGCTGGTCCCGCATGGGATGCCGGTTCTGTGAAAGCCGCCGGCTGCGTATAGGATACCGGTTGCGGGGAAGGGATCAATGGTGAGAAAGATACCGGCTCCTGTGAGAAACCCTCCTGGGGATAAGAATCCAGCTGTTGATTAAAGATGGTCTTCATAGGTGACACAGTCTGAGCACCAAAGGCCGGTTCCATATAGGGTTCTAAGTCCATATAGGACAGTTGTTCCGCATTCGATACCGGATTTGTATGCGAGGCGGGTCCTGGAGTGGAAACCGGAACGACGGAGGATGCTGGCTCTGTGTATGGCACCGAACCTATATAGGGCGTCAATCCTGTACTGGACTCTAATCCCATACCAGCTGCCGGTGCTGTGCTGGTCAATGGATCCAGAATAGAGACCCAAGACTCGTCCGCCAATAGAGGTTCTGCATAGCTGTTAGTTTATCTAGATGATTGTATAGTTCATACAGAAAGCCAACAACTTACCTATGATCTGGATGTCTTTAAGGAGTCCATCAATAGTCGACTGGGGGATCGACAACGTGCTAGGGCCGCTAGCTCCCTGTTCAGAATGAGCCTCTTGGGCCACTGCGTCACACCCCAAAAGGCGTGGGTCTATTAACTCCTTAGATTCATTAGAGTCCTTGGAGCCTTTGGAGTGTTGACTTCCACTCTCGGGTTCTTGCTGGGCAGCTTGCTTGATGTAGGGGTTGGCTTTTATGCCAAAGAACTTGGCATGCTGTTGCACATAGTTTGAGCCATAGCTACCTTTTTGGCGGTCGGATTTGCCAATAGGGGTGGCCAGATTGGTACCATTCTTCTCCAGGTAGTTTCGCATGAAACTGGCGTAGTATTTGTTAAGCCAATATTCCGGGTCGTCAAACTCAGGATGTTTGCGATGCTCATGAAGCTCGGCTAGGGGGTAGATATTGTCGACGTCCATTTCAGCGAACGTGAGTGGCCTATTATTTGAATTGGTGGCCGACGATTCGGTATTGAGTCCAAGAGTGTAGCCCTGGCTGATAGGTTCCGCAAACTGGCTAGAGGAGGCCATCTTCCCAGTTTCGTGATTTGTGAGAGACCAAAGATTTAGACAAGGACTGTGTCGAAACAGGATATAATCTTGGAAGGCTACAGTTGTATGAAAACTGAAAGCAGAGTGTCAGAAGTTGTTATCTAGGTAGAAAGGTTACGCGACGTGAAAACGCGACGAAAAGGGGGTGAATATAATCTATCTTCAAAGGAATACTTACATGTGCTGGACACGCGAGCTGTTTGTGTGTTATTGTGCAATCTAGCTTTAGGACAAGAAGCTTTTGGGATTGGTGTATTGATATGTATGGAAGTACTTGGATCTCTGCAAGTGAAGGGTATTTCTTGTAGTTCCTAACCAAGTAGATAAATTGTGTGTGCAAAGTAAAGTGGATGTAGGAGAGGGTGAAGGGAGAAGATGAAGTGCTTTATATGGTAGCTAGAAACCGTGCACAAGAAAAACTTGTCGACTCAAGGCGGCGAGCATCGAGGTTTGTTTGTGTATATTGGAAAGTGCAGGTACGTAGATTCGCGATATACACGCGTCATTAAGGCGGCAACTACCCAGTGCTTGCTACCATGGAAGAAATAAACCGCCCATCTAAGCTCATACCGCATGAAGTTCCTCTGTCACTTACTATGGTAACCGGGGCACCGACCAGGTTGAGTAGGTTCGTACCTCCCGTACCTGCCAGTTTCCTGACTCAAGGACCGGCACTAGAACAACATACTTACCTTGAAAGAACGTTTGCATGATAACCAAGGTCGCATGGGCCAGTTATGGCAACTGCACGTTGAATATTCAACCGCGTACATTTTACCTACGGTATTATCTGGTATAAAGTGACTTAGGTACCTACGTAAAGCTCAACAGGTCATGGCCATTTGTTAGGAAATAGCAATCACCTTATCTATCTTTCCTTAGATTCCTTGCCCAGGACCTATTCCCGTGGATGGTTGTTAAGATATTCTCAAGCATGACAAGGGAAGATACCTGTGGTATAAGAATAATTTAAATAAATGAAGAATCATATTATTTTCTCTGCAGATAAATATTGAGATGATAAAAGGAGTAATCTATCGCCATTTATTATTTCTAAAGAGCCTTCTACATATTACCAGAAGAGCTTACTGTAAAATATATGATACAATTCTCCTAATACCAAAGCTCATCGTATACCCCCCTTTTTTCATTGCGGAACTTTTAATCGTATACAATTAACCTAATACAAACTCCTGGGTATTACCATGACCCCCCTATTCACTTCCTATTGAAGATACCATTTCCCATGATCTTAGTCCTGTTCAGAGTATTTTTCATACCGTTTCCAAAGAAAGATGACCTCTGAGGCTTGAGCGTCGGACGACCTTGTTCCCAATCGGAGCCATCGTACGCGTTGCCGGTATATTGCTGGTTTTGAGCATTCCCATAGTACCCCTGATGTTGCTGCCAGTCTTGTGGCTGGTAGGCTTGCCCCTGATATGCTGGAACTGAGCCGCTTGGGTTATAAGATTGTTGTGGCGGTGACCCCTGCTGTGGCTGACTATGCGTGTCCGGGTTATACGCAGCGTAGGCAGGTTGTTGAGTAGGATACTGAGTTGTGGGAACTTGAGACTGAGTTTGGTCGATGCGATTAGTGCTATTATACAGAGAACTGCTAGATTGATTTTGTGATGAGCTCTGATAATGCGTTGTTATCTGAGAAGACTGGTTTTGCGCGTACGAATAGGCATTCTGATAAGATACGGAGGGTTCGGGCTGTACGGTCTGGCTCTGTGGTTTTTGATAGGGAGGTATGTCGTGAGACTGACTCTCAGGGGCGGCTTGGTTAGGCCGATATGCGCCGAATGTTTGGTCATACGGTCTAGTCTCTATAGAAACTTGGGCGTAACTAGCTGATACTTGAGACGGCGCCGAGGACTGTGCCTGACTATATATGGCTTGGCTATCATACGAAACAGTGGGTGCTGGTTTCCTCTTAATGTGCTCCTGGACAGGAAGTTCAATCGGCAAGGTATCTGGGGTCGCCTGTGGAGGCTGCTCGACTTCTATGTGGTGAGTAAGGCCTCCCTCAATTAGGCTGCTAGGTTGATAGGTAGGTCGTTCAGGGCTAGGGGGTTTGTAGATTGGGTATTCGCGAACTCGTTCCATAGCGCAGCTTGGTTTGCTATAGCGGACTTTAGCCGTTCAGACATTAGATCAAATGAAGACTGTTCCTCGGAAGTGCCTGTGGTCTGAGTATCATTTCCGGCTCTGCTATCTTCGCCGGGCAATGGTGCTTCGATGGCTTGAATGGAATTCCTGGAGTCATTTTCATGTTGAAGGATTAGATTTTCTCGGAACCCCCCACTCTCCCGTCTATTCACGACATCACTGGCTGGCGTTTTAGGGGATTCGATGTTTCTTGGTGTTACTTGAGGCTCATCATAGTCGAGCTCTTGTGGTTTGTTGAACGCTCCTCGTACAACGCTGGTAACCGCATTGTTACCAGAGTCCATGGCATCCTTAAGAGCTCCCAACAGTATCGAAACATGATCAACAAGAACTCTCATGCATTCCTCATTGTCGTTCCCTAACGCCCTTTGTAAAGCATTATCCCCGTCTTCATTGGAGTGCATAATATCCGCACCACTATTGATCAAAAAAGAAACAACTTCTTCATCGCCCCTGGACGCGGCTGCAATCAGAGCAGTATTCCCCTCTTCGTCGGGGAGATTTATATCTGCACCGGCATCAAGTAACAGTTGTAGTGACGATAAGGGCAGATAGGTAGCAGCTAAGCAAAGCGGTGTTGACGGGCAGCCTCCGCTACCACGTACGTCTAAATGCGCTTTCGCCTTGATCAAACGGTCAAGGATTTCTTCTTCGGAACGGAGGGCGGCTGCAATAATTGGTGGTGCATCACGACCTCCTCCAAGGTTAGGATCTGCATTATGTTCGAGAAGCAGGGTGACAATATCCGCCCTTCCTGCTTCACATGCACCTTGGATAGCAGTGCCTGGTTCGAAGAACTCGCTGTCAGTAAAGGCATTCACATCGGCACCGCGCTTTATAAGTTCTACAACGACGTCGTAATGGCCTTCGGTAGCAGCTGTCTGAAGGGCCCATCCTTCCGGCGCATTGACATTGGCACCAGCATCGAGAAGCATTTGGATAATATTCATCGTGCCATCGTAAGAGGCAGCAGTTAAAGCATTGCCGTACCTTTAGATCTATTAGCAAATTAGATTTCATAGTGGTGATGAGTGGTGACTTACTCGACGCCGGTAGCATTGGGGTCTGCTTTATATTTCTCGAGGAGCAACTTCACCGTGGATTCCTTTTCTCTGTCAGTCGCGTCGTAGAGAGAACCGTTAAGTTTATCCGAGCTTATTCCCCCGTCGGAATACTCCCAGAATACGTCCAAGAGCTTATCTTGCTGCTCGGTGCCCGTAGCTGCTTCGTAGAAGGCATCATCCACATTAAGCCCTTTGCACTTTTCTAAGATAATAATAACAATATCCCAATTCCACTCCTCGACGGCAGCATCGAGTGCATGTTGGAAGTATTCATGAGTATGATCGTACTCGAGCATCCTATTAAAAACCTCCACTCGACCCGCCTCTGCGGCCTTGACAAACGCTTTGCTGTATTCCTCAGGTGGCAACTTATCCGCGTATTTTTGGATCAGATACTCGAACATGGAAAAGTCGGATAGTAATGCGGCTAATGCTAGGGGGGCGTCGATATCAGGTTGTTCAACCGTTAATGAGACATTGCGTTCGATAAGGAGTTCAACACACGCCCGATTACCTGAGGAGATTGCCGCGTTTACTACCGGACCAATATCGTGGGACATTGCGTTAGCGTTTGCCCCTCTCAAGAGCAGCTTCTTCATAACTTCGACATGACCTCCGAACGCAGCCATGTGCAAAGGTGTTTGCTCATGGATCTCATCCCCATCATCGATTACAGCGCCTCTATTCAGGAGCTCTTCGACAATCTTTGGGCGTCCAAAGTAAGCCGCAAAGTGTAACTAGATACGAGATTAGCGATAGTAAGAATAGGAACACTGCCTATGCTAACCGGAGTATTGACCAATGAATCGCGGATCTGAATTTGGTCTTCGTAGCCATTTCGGATTAGCGCAGCAACGAGTTCTCGAAACCCGACAGAGGCAGCGATGTCTGTAGCCTCTGAAGTTAGCAATCATTACCAGAAAGTAAAAATGCGCTGAGAGTTTGCCGATGGAAATCTACAGGAACTCAAGAAGTGGTTATTCTGAATAGGGGTAAACTGAAAGTACATACGTAATCCTGTCAATGTTTTATAGTCAAATCCATCGAAAGTGCTGGTCATGCGACAGTATTCTACAAGCCAGCGATGTCGTATCTTTGAATCTGACTTCCAGAAGTCTTCTTCTAAACTCAAGTCCTCGGCGATCTCGCGAGTAGCTTTACTGGCATGGCGTAGCCAGTATTTAACTGTGTACGGCACTGTGTTTGTAAGAGTTAGCGGTTGCTCGTTTGGGAGGGGATTTCCCCAGGTTGTTTTCGAGTCTTTGGGTATCTTATCCATGAAATAAGCAATGCCACTAGTCTGAGATTTGTCACTTACAAGCTCGATCGTAAAGAATATCAGCTTCGGGGTCCGCATCATCCTGACTATCCGGTTCGCTCTCGCTATCATAATCAGTCTCCTCCTCTTCCTCCTCCTCTTCTTCTTCCTCATCACCATCCTCCTCTTGTTCGTCTTCATTGTCCTCTCCCTCTTCATCTTCTTCAGGCTGATCCCCTTCATTTATTTCATCTTGGCTGGGGAAATTAAAGCTGTCGTTTACATGCGAGAACGACCTAAGCGCAAGAACGCCATGTTGCCATTTTTTCTCCTCTTCCGACATGCCAAGAAGCTGCTTGGCATTCTCTAAGAGGTGTGTCTTGACCACGACATTCATGAAGGAGATTGAATTACTTCCTCGTTTGACGCTTAGCAAAGGCTTGCACATTTCCACAAGTCTTCGCAGTTCAGATTCCCCCTCCTCATTCTTGGAAAATCCAGCAAGTATACCTAGCTCTGCCTCGGTAGGGTCTTCGTAGGTGAGTACAAGGGCACGCAGCATCTCCTTGATCTTTTCGATATCAGCTTCGTTGGCTTTGAATATTTGGAGCCATGAGTTGTTCAGGAGTGTCGTAAGATCCTGGGGCATTCTCTCAAGTACCCGACGCACTTTGAGATCGCTATCCGCCTGTGGCAGCTCTTGAAGTTGAACGCATGTAATGTCAATCCATTGTGTATTTTGCGCACGCTTTCCGATAAGACTACTTGCGAAATATGCGAGCGCCTTATTATAGTTCTTCTCCTTCTCCAGTGTAGCGATTCGCTCCTTAGCTCTCTTTCGCAGTGCCGTCTGAACTTGGTTCCCGTACTTCTCATCTTCAAGGTCGACAAGACGAACGCCCTCAATTTTAAGTGCTTCTTCGATGTTGTGGGCTTCTCTGCTGGTGATCATCCACCGCGTCGGGACGCGCTTCGTATCTGTGTTATTGACGCCTCGAAGTTCGGCGTTCAAGTAGTTCATTAACTTGATGGTAGAGTCGGAATCTTCCGGGAGGACATGTAGGTTATTGAGTACAAATATAACCTTACTGCCGATAAATTCATCTATAAGCATATCCTGAATAGTCTGCCATAAGTTTTCCACGGTCACCTGGGCTTTGTTTCCTTCGCCTCGCTTCTTGGCGAATAGCTTGGCATAAGAAGCTAGAGTCTCTTGTTGGTCGATTAACTGAGTCACAATGCTCTTAAGAACATCTTCAGCAGTACAATAATCCGTGCTGGGCTCGCAAAAGAAATAGGCAAGTAAAATCGGCCCCTGGTTTGAATCCGCATCCTTAATTTTGTCGATTTCGTCAATGGTTGCCAACGAAGCACTGGTTTTTCCTCGGCCCTCTGGTCCTCGAATCCACAGGCAATCACCAGCGCGGGCTCTGTGTGGCTCATCATCTTTTCTAGTCTCATCAGATAGCCATTGTTTATATTCTTCTTCCTTCGTGATCCAGGAAGATGACGCAAAAGTCTGCGCAAGGGCTTTGCGCTTCCTGGAGACCTGCGCACCATCTAAAACTTCCATGATGTTATTGATCATTTTCCGATCAATATCACGAACGGAATTGAGACGATTCTTTACTGCAAGTTGGGCACCGTGAATTATCCTTTTTAAGGGATCTTTCACAAACTGGTTCCACTGATCGTCTTTTGGACCATCGAACTTGACAAGGTCTCGGTGATTACGCGCCAGGCCTTGCTCTTCAACACCCGGAAGCGTCGCAGAATCGCGACTCACAAAATCTGCATAGGATTTCGGAATAGCAAGCTTGCTCATACCAAATAGGTCAGGCAAACCAGCCATTTTAGCAAAATTGGTCGGCTGCTCCTCGTAAAAGCATAGTAAATCTATCTTGGGGCTTAATTTTCCTACGAGGCGCATAAATTCGTGCTTGAGCTCACGGAGACCTTCGTCTCCAGGCTTCATAAGGTCTAGCAATTTAGAAGCAGACGCCGAACCGGTCTTCTCAGCGAAATATGCGTACATGGCGGCAACAGAAGCAATCGGTGCTCCGTTAAAGGGTGTGCCGAAGAAAATAGCCGCGGCTATAGCCTCAAACATGACAGGAAATTTATCTCTTCGTGAGTCTGCGATGGTTATCGCCTTTGCGACTACTAGACCTCCCATACTATGGCCAATAAACACGATTGGACGTCGTTGTACAGCACCCTACCACCCCGCAGATTGGTATGTCAGCGATATTGCCCTGGTAATATAGTTGGGGTACGCGGCTTACCTCTCTCTTACTCCTTAATCCATTAAGCAATGTCATAGCAATATTGCTCATGAACTGCTTTACCTTTAGGGAACCAGTCCATGCTGACTCGTACATGTACAGTAGGATACGAGCCCTTGGGAAGTCTCTGACAAGCCCATCTGTAGTCCAGTTGAAGCCAGTGCTCTCTGATTTCCAGCTGTCTTCCGGGTGTGCGCCAAGACCTGGCACAAAGACGATGCTAAAACTAATTAGAACTATGAAGCAAAAATCGACATCAATATTTCCCTGACTTACTCAATTTCAGGTTCGACATCAGTCTTGTCAAGTGGGTAAAGCTCTTTGACACCCTGCTGGACAACATCGTAGTCCTTCTTCCGTCTAGCAGGTCCTGCGGCGGCCTTTCGCGTCGCGGAGCGTTGCAGAGACATGGCGACACGACTATAGATCTCAGAACTCTTCAACGGAGTTCGAGTCGGGACTCCTCATAGATGGGGCAACATGAGTTATAGGCCAACCCAGACGACAGGTGACTCCAACCCCTAGATGGTCTAGGGTGACGGAGCGATCCATAGTCCTGGAGTCCTTGCAGACCCAATAGCATAAAAAAGTACATGGCTAGCGAATGACATGACGCCAGCATGGACTATTTTTGTGCGGCTGATAGAAATCCTCGCAGATCGTGCTTCATGGGCTAGTCCCTAAAGCACTAAAAATGATACTTAAATCGTCTAAGCCCTGTCAGGTCAGTCTAGCTTCATCTTAGGCTGGAATGATCTAGTCGCTCGCTATATCCAGTTGGGCACACGATGCCAATTTCAAAGCTGATTGATCACTTCTTGGATTATTCAAGAGTTGGATGCCTAATGCGCGATTGTCTTGGCTAATAATACTATTTCTAGACACCAATAAATGGGCTTACTTATGTCGTTCTTACTGCAGATAAATCCCCGCGTTCTGACTAAGAGAGCATATAGACGAGGCATGCAGTAGTACTATGGAGGAGAGAAGAAAACTAGGTAGATATTAATAATTGAATCTGGTGCGATCTCCGACCCTAAAATTTGAGGCGCCGGGGAGGAGGGCGGGATGCAGGCAATGTTAAATTATCACCCATGTCAGCCCTTCAGAGGCTGGAATTATCCCTGCTTGCTTTTTTCAAAATAGATCCAGGACCAGAGTCGAAGCGCGAATGCCACATAAAATACTTTGATTAGGTATGTTTGAGTAGACGATTTTCATATTAGTGTGCTATAGCCCTCCCTTAAGTAATCCTACGAGGAGCAGAAATATTCTCTGATTACCAAGTGAAGACGAGCATCCTCAAGACAAGCTGCTGCCTACCTAGGTTATCAATCCTGAACAATGGGTTCATCGTCCGTCCCCTTCACAACTCGAGTGCTTAGGTCGAAAGAGGAACCTAAGGCGCTATTACAGATTTCAGACTTCACTGCTCTCCTCCCAGCTTCGCATCGTGCAGATGATAACATAGTTGTCCCTCCACTTGATACAACTTTCCTCCGGAGAGAACTTCTTGTCGACAGGTTAGATGATATCCAGGATTGGCTTTGGATATGTGGTCGCCCAATGCCTCCCCGCCCATTACACCACCAAATCCTCCTCTCAAGGGAGATTGCCATCAGCGAGAACCCAGAACTCCATCTTGTATGGTCAAAAAACCGCATATTCTTGAAACCTATTCCCTTATATCTCTTTGAGCCCGAGTTTTGGGCCACTCACATTGTTCATGATCACAAACTCGCTAAATGCGCTCGAGGTTACCTTTTCTCTTACACGGCACTCATCGCGTACCAGAGCGACTTCCGTATCGCGCAAGAGAAGGGATTGCTCCCCACCAATATTGCGTGGGAAGGATGGCAGAATCTTTCCAAGGAAGTTCTAGAAGGCCATGATTATGCATCTGTCAATCCGAGATACTGGTACGGAGAACTCCGTCTAAGTCGGCTGAACAAGGTCTACCGAATACGGAAAGGTTTCATCTTACGCGGCTACTCCAAAGTCGCAGCCCATACAGTTTACGGCGATCTAATTCGAGATAACTTTGCCGCCCTAGCGACTATACTCGGTTACGTTGTCATTGTGCTGACGGCGATGCAAGTCGGCCTGGGAGTAGAAAGGCTACAAGAAGACGAAACATTCCAGAATGCAAGCTACGGGTTCACAGTATTTTCGATCATCGCACCGCTAGCAGCAGGTATAGGTATCTTTTTAGTGGTCCTGGTTGTATTTGTTAGTAATTGGATCGTTACGAAGGACTACGAAGTGAAGAGGTTCCAAGTGATGGGAGTGGAGCCGTTGTGGAGAGAAGACAAAGGGAAAAGCAAGGCGAGGAGGTCTAAAGACGAAACTTTAACACTATCCCACGAGCGGGAAGTCTGATGTTGATTTCAAGATATCCCTAATATACTCGGCAAGGAATATCTGGTTTCTCTACCTACCTACCCAGGTAGTTCATGATAAGGATATTTAATGTATACCCCACGTTTTGGTATTGAGTGTCCAATTTAAACCCCGCCATCGCGGGTCATCCTGAAGATAGAAACCAAAAAATAGGTACTCAACATATCTTAGATTCAATTGTTCAAAAGCACTTATCAAGAGTATTAAAGTGTGAAATATAGAGTTATCATATGAGTTAGGTACCTATCCAACTACCTTTTAGTAAAATACATTCCAAGCAGTCCTAATGTATATACGACGGCTGAATACGCGCCGCTAGACATATTTAAATTAGAATCGAGTGAAGGGCAACCTATAAAATGTCAGTTTAACGCTTAACCCTTCAATGCGTTAAATACGGTGCTAAGAATAAAAGACTTACCATTTTCCTCGAAGCGTAATATTAACCCAACTATATCAAAGATTAGTCTTCTATATGCATCATTCTCATTGGTAAGTTGGGGCACCTACGTGACTCCATCATTATCAACCTCCTTCTCGACCTTGGAAGAGAATGCGATAGCACTCATAATACCATCACCAAACTTCTCGTTTATGACAGCCTTAAAAGCATATCCGTAGTTTTGCACAACCTCGTACAATCGGTAGATGAGCGGCTCCACAGGAGGCATGGGGCCCGCACGTCCTCGGTTCGGGAAACCAAGCGATAGCTCGTGTAGCTCTCCCTTTGGAAGGCCAAGGACCTCCGTCAACTTCTCGATATCTGCATCGGATGCCTGTGCTTGGCCGTAGAACAAAGCAGCAACGGCAACCTCGCTACGGCCTAGTTTCTGCGCGAGCTCCTCGAACGTATAACCATGTCTAGCCTTGGCTTGAAAGAGCGTCTTAGAAACACTCGGTAGATTGCCGGCCAGCGTCTCCTTTATACACAATTAATATTTATAAGTTGACAGGGAAGAATGAAAACCTACGTCAAGGACAGTGATTCTTGGGTGGTCGCTCATCTTTACAGTTACTATTTCTAGTTAATATGAGGTAGTTACTTCTTTGAAAAATGATAGTGATATCGTAGTGCTGTTTAGTAGAATGAAGGGATGTCTTCGAGGATCAGTCTAGTATTTATGGATAGATGAGGAGTTCGTAATAGCTGAAGCCGGTACGTAATGAATTGAACACTTACAAACAACCCCGCGCAAGCTTTAGTTTGAGATCTAGACGCCGTCTTTGCTACCGACAGCTCGGCACGGGGATAAACCGGGATTTCGGGGTCTCAAACAGAACAAGGACAGGATCCCGCTCATAATAAATCCGCCGACTTGGTATTCCCGTGCTCCCGATTCAACTTCAGACGCCGTTGAATTTAATGATTTTTTACATCGGACGGAGTCCGGGGTGAGCCGGTTTTTGCGCTTACTAAGTCCGAGGAAAAGTCACTTTCAGTGTAAAGACGACGCGGAGCCAAAAAAAAAATTGATATAACTTACTCAGATACATCTTATAGGATTTCATTCAAGAATACCACTTATACGTTACTACTAATTGACCCTATAAACGTTGCAAACAGAAACTGTTTGTATAGAAAGTACCTTACACAGATTCTCATGTCATCAAGGGAACAATCGATAAGAATTCCCGCGGGGTTATTAGTAAGACCCCATTGAGATAAGCTTCTAACTAACCTTAAGTGTAAGTGGAAACTTAAGACTAGCACTGACGCAATGACTTATGATCCTTTCTCTCATTCAATATCTCGTTACAATTTTTCAACAAAGCTTGTTTTGAGGTCTTCTCTGTAGGTACCTATAGTTTTAAAACAGCTTGAAACTTAGGTGTCTTAGATTTTCTCTGTCATCTTTTACTTGGCCACTCTTTCTTTTTTTCATCACTTGGCGCCAGCTATGACGGGTGACAGCGCCGATCACTCACAAGTCGCGAATGGAAACCAATATGATGATAGATGTTCCAGCACAAGTGATGATGATTATAATGCAGTTGAGGTACGTTTCGCCTCTCACAATTTTTATATAAGGGTACGATTCTAAATCTCTTTTTAAAAGGTCACTTTTGATCCAGGGAGTCCCTATCGGAGAAAAAGCTCCTTGATACATAGCGAAGCGGCCACAGCTCAATTCGCCACATCCAAGTCAAAGCCGTCGGCAACCCAATGCTTAGTACACCAGTTCCTCGAGGGCCATAGGTATGATAAACCTAAACGTCCCAACAGGGTACACAACAATCATAAGCACGAGGAGATTACTAGCGAGGTTGGCTTAGATGAATATGTCGAACCTAAAGGAAAAGCTGCTAGCCAACCCGAGCACGCATCGACGACAGAAGCAGATAGCGATGCTAGCAATGATGTAGGTCAAGCCGACGAGCGAGCATGGAGGAAAGCCGTCAAAAAGGGCAAGGCTGGTTTAGATCACCACCAAGGCCTCAACAGCCGACTCCTTACCAAGAAACAGTTGACCGACATGGCTTGGGGGGTTCGGGAACTTAGTAGAAGATTAGGAAATATAAGGCTCAAGTTCAAGGCCAGGAGCATCTTTCTCTTGACGAAGGCGTATGACCACGAACTAATACCGAAAACGAGAGAGGTTGCGAAGTGGCTCCTTAGCAAAGACAGGGATGTTCGGTACACTGTCTATGTGGAAGAGAGCTTACAGAGCAATAAGGAGTTTGACGCACCTGGATTACTCCAGGAACTTCGCCAAGAGTACATCGATGCAGGTCAGATGGACGGTAAGACCCCAAAAGGTACGTTGGAGGGTCGCTTACGCTACTGGACCGAAAAGATGTGCCATGTGCGACCACACACGTTTGACTTTGTTATCACCCTTGGAGGCGATGGAACTGTACTGTATGCGAGTTGGCTGTTTCAACGGATAGTACCGCCAGTCCTCAGTTTCTCACTAGGCAGCCTTGGATTTCTTACCAAGTTCGATTTCAACGAGTACCAGGACATACTCACTACAGCCTTTAGAGACGGCGTGACAGTGAGCTTACGCCTACGATTCGAAGGAACTGTAATGAGAAGTCAGAAAAGGGCCAAACAGCTAGACCAGATTCAGTATGTAGACGAGAAAGGGGTTCATCATAAGCGAGATCTGATAGAGGAACTTATTGGTAAGGAGCGGGACGATGAGCACACTCACAGACCGGATGGTACTTATGAGATTCTTAACGAAATCGTGGTAGATAGAGGCCCTAATCCAAGTAAGTATTGCGTGTGTTTTCATTAATCAAACCAACCTGAGCTGAGCATCGACAGCCATGTCCAACACCGAAATTTTCGGGGACGACGAGCACTTCACGTCTGTGCTCGCAGACGGGGTGTGCGTGTCAACACCTACGGGGTCAACAGCGTATAATCTTGCTGCAGGTGGTTCACTCTGCCACCCAGAGAATCCGGTAATGCTAGTTACTTCGATTTGCGCGCACACTTTATCCTTCCGACCGATTATTTTACCAGATACGATCGTGCTGCGTATCGGAGTGCCGTACGACGCACGCACCAACAGCTGGGCTAGCTTCGACGGCCGCGAGCGCGTCGAGCTCTTCCCCGGCGACTACGTGACGATCAGCGCTAGTCGATTCCCGTTCGCCAGTGTGCAGCCTCAAGGACGGAGAAGTGAGGACTGGGTAAAGAGCATCAGTGCCAAACTCGGTTGGAACACGAGACAGAAACAGAAGAATGAGGGATACGGGAAGTGGGAGAATTAGATGACCATAGAGCGGCTGGCTCGGAGTTTACAGACAGGACTAGTAGGTGATTAAAATGGGTTCGTTGGATCTTTTAGAGGTTCTAGATCGGTATAGTTTCCAGCACTAGTATACGCCATCCAACCAGGTAAGGGTATCGGACGTCAAATCAGCTTTGGTGTTGGTATGAGGTGCCTAGATTGGATGGGCGATTATTTCCCGCGCATCTATTATGAAGTCACGAAAAGCTCAAGATCTATGTTACTTTAGTCGGTATGAGATGTACATAGGACTATTACAGTCCAAAAAATAGTCGAGATTTGACATCTGCTTGAATCGAATTCATTCATGATGTCGACGTATCGGTGTTCTGTTACAATAAGGATTATGCGAGGTAGATAGGAAGCGTTTGAACGGCACATTCCCCCTGGCGCTTGCTATATAGAGACACAAGGTAGGTGAGGTATTATTCGGTGTGGAGCCCGGCAGTTGGTGTCGCAGTGCAGTCAAGGAATTCATGAGGCTCTTGGCGATCTCTTATCACATCTTGGCTCTGTCGCAGCTTTCAGCCCTTTGAAACGCTCGGTCTTTCATATGCTTCTCACAGGAATGGAATTTCCAATATTATACTTCTATTAATGGAATGTGGGCTACATTTTGACTGGTTAGGCTAGATGTTTTAACATGTTTGTAATTCGGTCTCAGTGTAAAAAAGCCTCAACACTTACTACGAACCGTTCCGTCTCCCCTCGAAAGCCGACTTCATATTAAATAACTCTATATCCTCTAAGCGGATTATTTGAACCACACTAGAGATAATTTCAAGTTACTAACGAAAATATGAATTTGTGCGAAGTACTTTCTTATCAAGTCCCAACCAGTCAATATGCAGGTTGGTCGGTTTGAATCGTTCATACTAACCACCGACTACGTGGTATATCTTATAAGCTAGAGAAATCGCTCTTTAGCTCTAGATTTTTATAAACAATAATGAGCAGGAAATATGTATATAATGAATTAAACCAAGCAACAATTTCCTGCTCCTACCTAACTATCGTATATGGTATCAAAAAATGATGAAAATGACATTGCACAAAGCTGATAGATAAAGAGCAAATAGTAGATACTAGATACGCAATTCGTAGCTTACTCCTGCGCTTCACCTGTCGTGGCATCATCTTCATCTTCCGTTGTCTCAACAAATGTCATCGTAAACCCTTGGCTGTCATCTACGTTTAAGTTGATGGCATCGATCGTATCGGAAGAGCCCTCTCGCTTTGCCACTGCTGGGACATTCGCAACGGGAAGGGGCTTAACAGAACGAGTTTCGAATTCACTAGATGTCTGGATAGCTTTCAATAGGGCGCTAGTTAGTATACTGTGCGATGAGGAGAGCAAAAGTACGGGACTGGGTTCGCTTACCGGCAGGGACACCACGCTTGACATACATGCGGGTGACCTTGGTTCGTCGGCGTGGCTGAGACGAAGACTCGTCACGCTTAACAGCGGCCCTAGCTTCTCCCTCACCAACAGTACCGCCGTTATTATCGACAATGATACCAACTCCAGCACCACCTTCGCCAGTACCAAGCTGAATCAAGGGACCCTTGGTCAGTGCCGCCTCGGCGTACGTAAGAGCCCTATCGAAGCCAGCAAGGTCACGCTTTGCCTTGGGAGACTCGGAGTCTCGAGGGGCAATCTCCTTGCCCATACCCTGTAGACCAGATATTTGAGCAGCTGGGATGATATTAGCTTTTGCCTCTAGAAAGCTCCAATACGGGTAACGTACCTTGTTGCTCTAAGTTGGGGTCAATGGGAGTGGCCGGAGCAGCTGGAGCTTCGGGAGCTTCAGGGGCTTGAGAGGCTTTAGGGGTTTCGGTAACCGGGCTTGAGCTGCTTTGAGCGGCCACAACACCACTTTCATCCACTGGAGTAACACTGCTTGCAGCCACTGGCGCAGAGGCAGCGTTCTCTGTGGCGCCTCCTGCTGTTCCAGTAGCGGCGTTGACTGCTGCACCCTCCAGAGCGTTCATCAGGTTCGTAACATCTTGACCTCCTCCGAATGAGATTTCACCATCACCAACCACCCTATAGATTGATTAGATGTCTTGGTAACTATATATATATATGCGTCAACTAGTACGTACAATGCGGGGGAGTAGGCGCCAAGGTTAATATTCAAAGGGAGAGCGCCGACACTAGCCAGGAAGCCGGCAACAGTAATCATACGATAGCTGACCATCTTGACTAATAATTCTTGGGGGATGTTCTTGGATTGTCTTGGCCTGGTATGTTCTGGATACAGAATAGTGAAAATAGTTATTACGAGTAGTATAAAACGACCAGCGGCGACCAGCGGAAGAAGTAAAATGACAGAATTAATCTGCGAATAAGAATTAAGGGAGAGAACCGAAAACGAGAAAGTTCGGACGACGACTTGAGCACAGCTGAGTAACTCCAAATCATCTTCTCGGGGGCCAACGAAGGCCTTCATATACGCCGAGAGCTAAGTATCCTAAGTCATTGACAATTCTCAGTTATCGAGTCGAGACTTTGAAAGCCAGGTGGCTCAAGCAGGTGAACGACATGGGACACCCATTGTCCTCCGATGCCAAGGTGTTTCTTCCTCGGCAGCTATGTTAAAAATATCTCGAAGCAGGGTTTTTTGCGTATCACGTTAGCAGGGAGAAGTGATCTCCTCGCAGATAACTCCAGTGTTGTTCGCCATTAGATGCGGGAACCAAACGATGCTATCAGCACTCTCGAAACATAGTTAAAAACAAGGATCAAGGAAACAAAAGTCACGGAAGCAGCTATCACCGTCCTAAGTGCGTGACAATGAGGCTCTTGGCTAAACCTGCCAAGTGCTGTAAGTCAGTCAATGCGACGAGCCAGAAAAGAAACGGCATGGTATAAGAGGTTGAAGACAAATGTGTGAGATGAGTATCAATCTTGGGTCTTGAGACCTGCCAAGCGACCAGGGTCCCATCTGTCCCCGCCCCCAGTGCGTTCCAAGACTAACAAGCTTTCTCCGCCGCGTACTCCCGGTGATTTGTTACTCTTGGGGAATCTAGCGATGATCGAGATAAGTCCCAGACGCTTTGACTAGGTAGATATCGAAGATAGTTAACACTGCCAAGACAGCAGAATGGCGGGCTAGGAGATTTGAGAAACATTTTGCATTAGGAATTGAGAACACAACCCAACTCGTGAAGAGACAACTTACAAGAAAAACATCAAGCTTAAACATTCAACTTTGATTTATCGAACATCTTAAAACATAATTTGAGGATGCAAAACATCATAGAATCAAAGCCAATACGCTCATAGTCAAATGCCAGAAATGAGCGAATATAGACAAGTTAAATGGTTGCATATAACAGCATGCACTACCAATTGTAGATCATACAAAGCGCATCTATTTTTGCTTATTACCTGGACTTCCAGGCTAACAAAAAGCGCTAATGATGGGTTGTCAGTGTCGTGTCAGACTTACCGGAAACATGAGACCCAACACCCGGTATTGCTATGAATAGCAACTAGTGTTTGGACGAAGAAGGGAGATCAACTTACAATCTTGGACACATACACCCGAGAATTATACTCAAAAGATACCCAAGAGAGATCTGTGGCAATCTGATGCTTAATTCTTACCAAGCAGCACTGCCAAGCGAGTTAAGACCGGATGATGCAGAAGGCTTATCCTCTACCACGGGCGCGTCGAGTCGAGACCAACAATGAATCGAAGCCAAGAGGAAGCATTAAAGCTATCTGGCCAATAAAACAATTCTGCGCATAGTCGAGATATTCTTCGGGGCAATAAAAAGCAAATAACACGCCTAATGCTCCTTTTTGTATCATATCTTAGATACTTGAAGAATTTCAATAAGTTGACATTGTCTTGTTTCTAATAAGTGTTTGAGACAGGAGAAACTCCAAGATTAAAAAGATAACGATAGGATCTGTCCCACGTTTTACTGTAGATGGAGAAATCTCAAGCCCACTGCGGGGAATTGGAGAATTGAAGCAGGGGCATCTTGTTCAGCCTCAATGTGGCGTTGTAAACAGCCCTGTTCTCATTATGTGTTTTTTTTTTAAAAAAAAAAACTTTCCGAAATCCCAGACACTTTTACGTACTCGATATCGTCTTCTCTCAAGAGAGACCAGCCTCGCCATTTATAGCATTCGTATCGAACATTTGAGGCTGGTTTCCTGTTCACCTGGATGAGCGATTAACCTAGAGCGTTAAGCTGAGAAGCAGATATCTTTAGCCAAGACGACCGGTCTGAGTTGTACAAAAGAGGCACAGTGAATGCATCTTAATCCTCCATTTTCCTTGGATAATTTCAAGTTCCAAGGTACGCAAGCTTGCGTAACCGACCAATCTTATCCCACCGGCTTGCGTACCACCTCAGTTAAGCGGCTGCCTGTCGATCACAGAAGCCTCAGGTCTTACGACTTCATCTATTGCTTCTCAGCTTTAAGGTATTTATTTAAAGAATTTAAAGACAATTTATGAGCTGCATTATTCAAGTCTCAATTCCTTCGCGAGCAATTCCTACATGCGATAGAACATGGCATACTCAAATCCGGTAATGCCGGCTGTCCTGGGAGAGAAGCAAGGCGATGGCATTCAGGCACGTTTTCGATTGCCGCGAAAAGAACCGAGCTGGGGTTGGCGCCATTTGAGCGCAGTGGCTTTAACTGTCATATCTGGTATCTTAATCATTGGTCATTTCGGCCATGGTCCGATTCACTATGGATACCGCCGTCCGGACTCGGGAGATCAAACCTCGGCAGGACCTCCCGATGGATGGACTGAGTGGTCCAGCGTAAGATCTCCTAAGTGGTACCATAAATTCTTTATCATGGATAAAATATTGACACAGTCGTCTCCGCATGAAATAGATCACGCCGAGCGAGAAACTGATTTGGCAACCATGCTTTGCGATATACGGCAACGATTTCCAGTGTGCCCGATTGACCGTACCTATGGATTATCACCGGCCTCTAAATCAGTCAGCGGATAATCCGAAGGTGCATATAGCTCTGGTCTTAAAGCCCGGTACTGGTCGCACCGAAGATCCCGCATCTTACTCGGAATCCCCACTTCTCATCAATCCCGGCGGCCCCGGAGGGAGCGGGGCATATTTCGCCTTAAATTCGGGGCCAGCGCTTCAGACGGTCATTGGCGGAAATCGCGATATTATCGGCTTCGATCCACGTGGGGTTGGTGCTACCACGCCTAAGGCTGATTGCTTCGCATCCCCCAATGATCCGTCTGGACTTGATGGGCGCAACATAGCCCTGATGAACCGACTAAGTTGGATTGCATCAGGTCATAGCATCGGACTCGTCAACTCAAGCAACGTCGCACTTAATAAGCTCGATGTGAGGTCAAGAGCGCTCGCCAAGCTCTGTAAGCGGAGGGATGAAGCGGAAGGAGATGATAGCATCTTCCGGTATTCTAATACCCCGAACGTGGCGCGGGATATGCTCTCGATCATTCATGCTTGGGATGAGTGGAGATCGGGATCCGACACCAAAGCCGCGGAAGAATCAGACACTGCATTTGGACTCCGGACTGACTCTAAAATTGGACCCAAGGACAGTACCAAAGGGAAACTCGTTTATTGGGGGTTCTCCTATGGCACACTCCTCGGAGCAACTTTCGCGTCTATGTTTCCGGACAAAGTTGGCCGACTCATCCTAGATGGCGTTGTGGATGCCGACCATTATGTCAATCCCATGTTAGCAGATGGTATAATGGATACTGACGCTATATGGGAACGATTCTTCATTTATTGTGCCGATGCAGGACCGGAGTGTGAGTTTTACCGGCTCGGAGATAAACCAGAGGACATCAAGGAACGCTTCGATTATATCATGAACTGGCTTGAAAAAGAACCGGCAGTCGTCCTACCAATGCACTCGAATATACCCGTCCTGGTAACGGCCGGAGATATCAAGCAAAATATATTCATAGCATTGTACTACCCAAATATTATATTTCCCTCAGTGGCCATACTTCTCAAAGCTATCATCGATAACCGACTTGAAACGATGATACCTAGTCCAACACCAGCCCTACTTTGTCAAAACCTAACCTTACCCCAATGGCCGGATGATGCCCAGAAGGTGATTGCGTGTAGCGATAAACGGTATAAGGTGAGTATCACTTAATCTCTAGTGTTTCCTTACGAGACAGTGCTAATATCTAGCAGCTTGATGAAGACGTCGAAGCACTTCAGCGGCGTTTTGAGAAGATGGCTTCCTACTCCTCATTTGCGGACGTTGTAAGCCAATACCCTAGTTAGACTTGACAGCTAGAGAATTCTAACAGTTATCTTAGTGGATGGGAGTCGACCTCAATCTGGGTTGCAGCGGATGGGAAATCGAGTCAAAAGATCCGCCAATGCGTTGGGACGATCATCCAATTCATAAGCCAAAAGCTATTGAGACTAGTTTCCCCGTCTTATTTTTATCAAACCACCTCGACCCTGTCACACCGCTACACTATGCTCTGAAAATGACGCGCAAGTTTTCGGAAGCCAGTCTTATAGAGCAGAAAGCAGAGGGTCATTGTACTGTATCATGTGTCTCACCCTGCACCCTAGGACATGTTCGAGCATACATAAACGACGGTGTTGTGCCGCCCGTACCAAAATACGGCTCCAACGACGAGGGTGAATGGACAACGTGCGAGTGCCACGAAAAGCCTTGGACATCGCTCAACAATATAGCTGTAACGTCAAACTCGAACAGCAGCCCCCGAGGAGAAAGTCAAAGCGAACTCCTAACAGGGAAGATGGCTGAGGAGTTGGAAACTATGGAGGCTTCCCGACACCTTCGGGCTCGAATCATGGAATTCACAATGTCTCAGCAACAATTCGGGGACCGAAACCCGCTTCGGACTGCGCCTCTCGGCAGCTTGGATTTCCTCAATACGAAGCAAACTAGTTGTGGTAAGCGATAAGGACTAACTATTTGCGCTTATATTGATCGCGGATTAATATATCTATATTGTGTTATGAAAGACTATTGTCATGCTATAGTTCATTAGCTGTATATAGTAGGTGCCTAATCTAGTATACTTATTAACGATGCGCTGTTATGATTTGTGGTTAAGTTTAGCAGGAGACCCTCAAGTTTCAACAACCACTGCGAATCACGCTCGAACATAAGAACATTTCCAAGAATATGGGCTATGGCTTGTTGCTTCGTTAGGAAATACCGTTTTCATGCCCCACGGCGGCCCCTCAGATTGTGCCTGTTGCCTACATATATTGCTACGCCGGACCAGGGCCTATGATTGGTCGCCTATACGTTAACATAGATTCAGGTATGAAATCGCAAGCCCTGATCTTGATGCTCACCGTACAAGTAATTCATCATAATTCGTAATACTTAATTCGTTCGCCGTCTGTCGAGTTCTGCTATGATCGTCTGATCGATTAACTTAAATATAAGGAGTTTGCGACTTGCCTGAGTTTAAGATCATAATACCTACAGAGATAGAGGCCAGGATCAAGCAAACATGTTGTCACTAGATCAACTCATCACTTTCTTCAATCGCGACAGGGCTGCTACAGCTGAACCGCGAGAAGAGTCACGAACATTTACTGCGAGATGCCACTGCGGAAACATAGAATACTCAATCGTACTCCCAGCTTCAAGCCTGCCGCTGAATGGCTACATCTGCTCATGCACATTGTGTCGATACTCTCATGGAAGCTTCGGCAGCTTCCACGTCTCGCTGACACAGGGCGTGGCGCCGGAGTGGACCAACGGCACCATCAACATGTCCGTATATAAGACCAAGGGCAGCGAACCGGGCGGCCACGGACAACGGTGGTTCTGCCCCACTTGCGGGTCGCATAATGGACATTATGAACCTTGGGCCATGCAGTGGATCGCTGACTCCTCGCTTTTTGAGGAGAACTTCTGGGAGATAAAGGGCTTTGGGTTTCCAAAGTCCCCAGGAGACGGCGGGCTGGTATCCTGGCTCCCGGAATCGGTTAGCAAGGGCATGAAGATGCTTACCATGGATCGCGATTTCCCGCCTGAGGATAAAATAGAAATTGGTGAGGATGGCGGGGAGAGGCTCCGTGCGGAGTGTCAATGCGGCGGGGTTTCTTTCACGATCAAAAGGCCATCGGACGCAGTGAGGAACGACGAATATTTGAGCCGCTTCGTCGCGCCAGGAAACCCGAACAAGTGGAAAGCATACCTTGATTTCGACAAGGAGACCCGGCGGCTTGCGAGCGTCTTATTCATGCCCTGGGCTTTGATCCCGCGGACTTCACTGGAGCCGGAAGTACCGTCTGATCTTCTCATTGGAACGATGAAGACGTATGAGGCATCAGATAAAATCACCAAAGGATTTTGCGGACGCTGCGGCGCCGTGATGTTTATCAAAAATAAAGATGGGAGCCCCTCGGAACAGAGCGAGGTGCTTAATGTTGCGGTGGGTAACTTCAGAGCACCGGAGGGAGCAAAAGCAACCAACTGGGTCCAATGGAGGTCCGTTCCTGAGCGGGAAAAGGAGCAGATTGGGTTTGATTCTCAGTTTGCAAATGACATTATTGAAGGTCAGAAGGCATGGGCAGTAGAACAGTACGGGAAAACGTTGGAGTTCGATATCATATAGAAATGTGGTTGTAAGATAGGGATAAAGGTAACAAGTAATAGATTTTATATTTTCTTGAGTAGCCCAACAAGGTCCTCATTATTTCCTCCTGCTCGGGGAATCGAGATTGTGCCTTCCATGTCTCGGAATTGGGTGTATAAAAGAGCATTGACCAATCAAGCACAATCAATTAACCCCTCCAGTTAATACTACGGCGCTGCAACTAAATTCCGGGATTGTGGGTGTAGAATTAACTTTAATCGGTATGGGTACTTTGAGTGCGGAGTTCGACACCTTTAGCTTTAGTCTGGCGAGTCTTCTTATCAAGTATAGATACTCTACTGAAAGTGGCACGATAAGAAATTGTGGACTGTGAGTGGCCAATAAACGCAAACACAGCGACTTCCAATGAAATTTTTCTAAGCTGGTGGGAGCTTTTTTTATCTTCACTACCGCCTTGGTCCTTTTTTATTCCCCTCCACGAGCCTCATCACCAGTCCCTTCTTTCCGTGTGAATTGGTTTATTCCTTTCTCGGCTGCAGGGTAAATCTAATTCAAGATGTCTGCGTTTTCGCGCACCCTTGCGCCATTCTTGCGCGCTTCTCGTCACTCCCTCAGATCCGGCAGCACCGTCAACCCGTTACTATTTGCTGTGCGACAGCAAAATGTAGCTGCAGCCCTCAACATCGCCCGTACATATGCAGTTTACGAGAGAACGAAGCCTCACGTTAACGTTGGTACCATCGGTCACGTCGATCACGGAAAGGTATGTTATGATCCATATGTCGAATCGTAAACCGAATTATATCGATATATCATCGATACATCAATATATCAAATTATATAAAATTCAAAAATACCACTCAACTCTAACTAATTATACCGATTTTAGACCACTCTATCTGCTGCTATCACCAAGAGACAGGCTGAGAAGGGATTGGCAAACTTCTTAGAATATGGCGCTATTGACAAGGCACCCGAAGAGAGGAAGCGTGGTATCACCATTTCTACCGCACACATCGAATACTCGACGGAGAACCGACATTACTCCCACGTCGACTGCCCTGGTCACGCCGATTATATCAAGAACATGATTACTGGTGCCGCCAACATGGACGGTGCTATCATTGTCGTTGCTGCTTCCGATGGTCAAATGCCCCAGACGAGAGAACATCTTCTCCTCGCCCGTCAGGTTGGTGTCCAGAAAATTGTCGTCTTCGTCAACAAGGTCGATGCTATTGAGGACCCTGAAATGTTGGAACTAGTCGAAATGGAAATGCGTGAGCTGCTCAACCACTACGGCTTCGAAGGTGACGAGACTCCCGTTATCATGGGTTCTGCCCTGATGGCTATGGAAGGCAAGCGACCCGAGATCGGTGTTGAGAAGATCGATGAGCTCCTTAAGGCCGTCGACGAGTGGATCCCTACCCCCCAGCGTGACCTTGACAAGCCCTTCCTGATGTCTGTTGAGGATGTCTTCTCCATTGCCGGTCGTGGAACTGTCGCCTCCGGCCGTGTTGAGCGAGGTGTTCTCAAGAGGGATGCGGAAGTCGAGCTGATCGGTAAGGGTACCGAAGTCATCAAGACCAAGGTTACCGATATCGAGACCTTCAAGAAGTCCTGCGAGGAATCCCGTGCTGGTGACAACTCTGGTCTCCTGCTCCGAGGTGTCCGCCGAGAGGATATCAAGCGAGGTATGGTTATCGTCAAGCCTGGCACCGTTAAGGCCCACACCAAGTTCATGGTCTCCCTATACGTCCTAAGCAAGGAGGAGGGTGGCCGACACACCCCCTTCGTCGAGAACTACCGACCCCAGATGTACCTGCGAACCGCCGATGAGGCCGTAGCCCTACATTTCCCTGACGATGTTGAGGACAAGTCTAGGGCTGTCATGCCCGGTGACAACGTCGAGATGGTTGCCACCCTACATCACCCTATCGCCGTCGAGGTTGGTCAGCAAGTCAACGTCCGTGAGGGTGGACGAACCGTCGCCACCGGTATCATTACGCGAATCATCGAATAAAACTGTCCACGGACTATTTTAGGGAGGAGCTGGACCATGTGTGCAAGAGGGATAGAACGGGCATCTTCGGCTTTGCGCTTTTTACTCAGCCGGCATGGGGGAAAATCTTGGCGTTTGCTCTCTTGTGTATAAGGGATTTCGGATTGTATTATATTTGGAGCCCATGTACACACATGACATTACTGTCCCCCGTGGCTCGTTAAATCTCCCCTCTGCTTACGGCACGTCTTTTTTCCCTCATAATGTAACTATATAGCATGATGAAATGGTAAACGTTTGAGCAATACCTAGGTACCTACGTACTTTGCATGAAGTTGATCTTTTGAATCACAATGCGATCTAAATATTTGTAAATACGAATTCTTCATGCTATTTTTTTAGTGTACCCCTTTAATATGAACGGCTACACTAGGGTACTAGTTTGGGAGGATCAAACCTGTTTACTGGAATCAAGCCTACTAAATCTGGTCTCCCTGGAGTAGTAAAGATCATTGGATCTTTCACAAGAGCTGTGGCGTTGCGTTCTACTGACCCCAAACCATCTTCAAAGAGCTGAAACACTCAAGTAACGAGATCACCACGTGGTTAACGCCGTAACATAATAGAGTTTATACAATATTTCAACCCTAAACTAGATTTTACCGAGATCCCAAACTAACAACCGAGACATTTTCATGCCGACGACCACCTAGGTAATCTTCGGGTCGCGAACCGGAGTGCCAAGACTTTGAGCCGTATCTTGTAGAAGGACCAAAGCTCAAGTAGATCCATTATACGACCTATCTCATATATAGCTCACCATAAACCCATATGTGACTAAGTCCTTTGCATGACTGTTGGGGATATAGATATTTCTAGTCATATTATGCATTACTATGACCCTGAGTACTACCTAAAACTCCCTGGCCCCTATCTCCCTCACATGAAAAGGCACCTTGGAGGATATGTGCAAATATCGCAGAGTAGTTCCACATCTTTAAGATAGGGTGTGTATTTATAGATTGATCACACCACTACTCCCAATGACAAACTAATTTTTCAAGGGCCCCATCCAGGACTTTTACGTGGCTTCTTGAAATCTGACTGGCATCTACCGTTGGCGTAAACTAACCTAGCACGTTGTTGGCCACTCCCGCACGGATTCAGGGGGGAGCCCTACGCGTATTTACATCCAATTTTCATCTTCGAGAGGGTCGCTGTCGCGAATAAAGGATGTCCGATCACGCCTTTGCAACGGAGAAGAGATTCTGACCCACCTGTCAACGACTACCTACCATGATGACACTCGTGTTCTGCCCTAGCGGCATCGCTGCTGTTGCTGCTGCTGCTGCCCAACTGACTAGGATTTCGAACAACCCAGGTAGTGCAGTCCACATCGTGAAAACTCGTAGCGTCCCTCACTAATGGGCGGTTACTGGCACTAGCTCGCTGCTTTGAATTCTGATCGCCAAAAATCCCGTCGAAACAATAATAATCCCCTGGTAATTATAGGCCGGTTTTAGTAGACCATAGCGGAAGAAAGCGAGGCAGGTGACGATGATGTCGAAGAGACTATTGATGATGAATTTATGAAGGAATACTCTATCGGGTAGATATTCGCACGTGTGAAGAAGAGCCTTGGTTAACCGTGGGGTTCATTTTTTTGTGGTCAGCCCGGGTGAACTTTGACGATAGTGAAGATTAAAAGTTGTTCCTGACGATAGCCAAGATATCGTTTAATGCCGAGGATATAAATTTTTGTTATTCCCGGGTTAGCTTTTACCCTTAGGTAAGCCCGTTTCAGGCCTTTTTCGACGCCGCTCGGGCCAAGAAGATCAAAGCTCTAACTCTTGACAAGCTTCGACGGGCGAATAGGTAGCGTCGCCGAGACCGACCAAGAGGGTCCCTTCCCATCGGGTTCTGCAATCTTGGCTAACTGGGTCCGCATTATGTCACGGCTCTTTCTTCCAGGCCTTTACCCTGCCCTAATCGATCTCGAAGTATACACGCGTCTCTTCAAACCACGTATAGTGGTCTATCCGTTGTCGATATTCATGGACGATGTAACCAAGCTCAGGTCATCGAAGAGAATATACTAGACGTAGCGAGTAATGATGATGAGCCTTAAGCTGACGATGAGAGCATGAATGGGAGCATGAATAAAATCATGAGCTTTTCGTGACCCTCTTCTTTCTTCGAACGGGCTTACTACCCGAAATCGCTGTTGGAGTAGGTAAAGAGAGAGGCATTTTAAACCGCCAAGCCTTTTCCTCTCATATCACTGTAGAAACGTTAGGACCTAGCACATGTAAGAGAAAAAGAAGGATCACCTAGGGCATGCCCGTCGAGGTAATTGCTTTGTCCCGTCATTCTATTATCAGGGGCCCACACGAGATCGTTAGCGGCACCGGTTCAGCCCGTTTTTCCTCTCTGCGTTGTCGATAAGATACCGTCACCCGTTTTGAACTTTTATTTCCATTTTTGAATGCCCTGTCAAAAAGGAAGCAACAACAAACAAGTAAAGCAGCAAAAGTAATCGACGACTTTAATCTTGAAAAGACAAAAAAAATGTCAGTTCGTCTCATATTAATAGATGCATACCATCTTGCCATCTTACGTTATTTTTAATGGCTTGAATTTTTACGAAAGTCGCACAGGGGTGTACAGAATGAAACCTCAGCCGGTAAATGAGACTTTATCGATCCCATTGACTGGCTTCCGTTCTCTTGGGTCTTACCTGATCGAGTAAGCCTGGTACTGAGTTTTCTGTTTCTGTGGGTCTTTAGCTTTTCCTTAGCTCCCAAGCTGCAAAGAGTGGGGACCCCTGGAATTTGCGGCTCGAAGGACGCCATAATCGAATGTGATTCAACCCTTACGACACCACTTTTTTTTCTTCTCCTGTCTTAATTGTCTGCTCATAATGACGAGCTTTTTACAGGAGATATTCTGCTGTCAAAGCAAGCCATTATTGTAGATCAATTTCCCATTATCAATTGTTTATGACTTCTAATTCTCTAATTGACCTCAGAGTGCTGTCAACTTCCTCAATTGCCACGTTCCGGCCCCGTCGAATTCGAGCCGTGTGGCCCCGATTCCTTACGGGTCCCGGCCCTGTGGATCCTTCGCAACACCGAGATTCGCCGAACCATCTCCTTCGTCTAAACATATCTTCTCGACTCGCGCCCTCGCGCCTGAAAAAAGCTAAATGCGTTCCAAATTAAGCCTTACCAGGTTTCCAGCTTTGCCATTATCAACTACTAACTGACCTATCCCCTCTCGCATAACAATGGGGATATACTCTAATAGGAAATCTCGGTGGCTCCGCCATCGGGCATCATCCAGCTCTTTCTCTTACTTCTAAAACTTCCAACTACCTCGTGTGAACCAATGAGATCCCTCAACCAGACGAGTCATTACCCGAAGGCTTCTGGTCTAGAGTCTCAAGGGTCATGGCCTTCTCTTATATAAAGGATGGATCCCGCCCCCCTTCGCGCTTTGGTTACAGATCCATAACCATTCCCACACTTCGTCGTGTGACATCCTGAGATCACATTTCCTTTTACATTCCTCACCAAGGATATAAGGATAATAAGGATATACTAAAATCAACATGGACCCTTACGAAGTGCCCACCATGGAGGGCACGTCCATACCTAATCAAACCGATCGAGTCGACCAAGCCGACCAAGCCAACCAAGTCAAGTATGGGCCAATCGTCCCTGGCTCGTTGGCTCGCAAAACAACCAACCCATTGGCTCGAAGTTCTACTAAAGAAACAATTCGAGATCCGAACCTGGATTTGAACTTGCCCTACCGAACACTTTCCGGCGACGCAAACCTTTCAGAATATACCACAGAAACACCCACCGGTGCCATACCCGGTCCGGTAGAACCAGATGGAGAACGTCGTTACAAACTTGTCACCTTCACGCCGGGTGACCCTGAGAATCCTAAGAACTGGTCGAAGGCCTACAAGTGGTATTGTACTATGGTCGTGGCCGCAACATGTTTCGTCGTGGCCTTCTCATCCAGTGTCGTCACACCCGATATCGTAGGTGTAGCCGACGAATTCGGTGTCAGTGAAGAGGTTGCGCTTCTTAGTATTACTCTGTTCGTCGTAGGATTTGGTGTCGGTAAGTGAAGTTTTCACACAAAAATTGAAATAGGGCATAAACTAACAATTAAAAAGGACCTATGATATTCGCACCCCTATCTGAAATTTATGGAAGACGTATCATCTATGGAACTACTCTACTGGTCGCCGTAGTTTTCATCATTCCCGGTGCCGTTGCAAAGAACATTGCTACCCTTCTAGTCGCCCGAGCTATCGATGGTATTGCCTTCTCCGCTCCCATGACACTTGTCGGTGGTACCCTTGCCGACCTTTGGAGATCCGAAGAGAGAGGTATTCCTATGGCTGCCTTCTCCGCAGCCCCTTTCATTGGTCCTGCTGGTAAGCATTCCTACGATAAACCCCCCCTTTTTTATATTATTGATTGCTAACGAGTATTAAAGTCGGTCCTCTCGTTGGTGGTTTCTTATCTGATGCTGCCGGCTGGCGTTGGCTCTACTGGATTCACCTAATCCTTGCTTTCGTCGTCTGGGTCTTAATTACATTCACTGTTCCTGAGACGTACGCGCCCACGATTCTAGCCAGGCGAGCCAAGAAGATGCGCCAGGAAACTGGTCAACCAGATTACGTTACAGAAGAGGATATTGACAAGCGACCTCTCGGTGAACGATTAGCTATCTTCTTGATTCGACCCTTCCAACTTCTATTCGGAGAATTGATTGTCTTCTTGATCAGTCTGTACATGTCTGTACTATACGGTCTTCTATACATGTTCTTCGTTGCCTTCCCTATCGTCTTCCAAGAAGGCAAGGGATACTCAGCCGGTATTACCGGTCTTATGTTGTAAGTACACATTTGTCCTTTATGGGGCCTTCCAATTCAATTGCTAACTCAATCAAAATAGCATTCCTCTAGCTGTCGGTGTCGTATGCTCGGCTATCTGCGCTCCCCTAGTAAACACACACTACCGAAAACTTATTGCTAAGCACAACGGTCTTCCCCCGCCAGAGCTTCGTCTTATTCCTATGATGTGCTCTTGCTGGTTCATCCCGATTGGTCTGTTCATCTTCGCTTGGACATCGTACCCTCGTCTTATCTGGGTCGGCCCCGCTCTCGGTGGCTTCCCCGTCGGTTTCGGCTTCATCTTCCTGTACAACAGCGCCAACAACTACCTCGTCGACGCCTACCAACATCAAGCCGCTTCCGCCCTTGCAGCCAAAACTTGTATTCGTTCGTTCTGGGGTGCAGGTGTGGTCTTGTTCACGAACCAGATGTACGCTCGTCTAGGCTACGAATGGGCTAGCACCCTTCTCGCATTCATCTCTCTCGCTTGCTGCGGTATCCCGTTCCTGTTCTGGACCTATGGAGAGCGCATCCGGCAGAAGAGCAAGTACGCCTACGCCGGTGACGAAGACGAGAAGATCGCCAACGCTAGCGAAGGCATCGGCCCCGTCGTCCGGGAAGACGATTCCGAAGATCAGGATCTGAGGCGCGCAAGGAGCTACGTTAGCAACCCTTGAACGAGAACCTAAATCCATTGAATAAGATATAAAAATTTACAACCAGAGGTATAGAATCTCGGTTAGACATACATCGGTACCTAACAATTTAGAGGGGTACCCAGGGGAAAATACTACCTAGGGTAGTCATATGCGCCACTGACAAAATTTGGCGCAGGCCACAGAAAAGAAGAGGGCATAAAAGCAACTTCGTCACGCGCCTGATATACAGTAATGTCGGGCCTGGCAGCTAAGTTGCAGTGAAGCGAGCATGAAAGGCGTTTCCCTCGGAGTGACGCTTGGAACCAATTTTATAATATAGACTGCGGTGGGAAAGAGAGAGGGAGGGAGAAAAAAGATACGACATGACCAGGCAAAAGGCGCTCTATCTTTTTATGGTTTTTAAAAAATGAGCATTTTTTGGTCTTGGGAAATTTTTGGATGGATGGAGAAGGGGTGTCTTATAACTTTTTTTTTGAGATACCACTTTTGATAGACGCATCGCATCGCATTGCTTTGCTTTTGCTTTGGAACTAGACGCCGCTTTACATGGCATATAGTATTGTGTAATGAATTAATAATGAAACTTTCAAAAATGGAAACGGTTATTTGGATGTCTTGTGGTGAACTTATATTATAGATGGCCTCATAAGTGAACGACTTCAGGGTAAACCGACATAAAGTACGCACCTATAGGTACCTACCTAGTTAGGTAGGTAGTTATACCATCTTGTAGTTAGATGATATAAATCCAACTAGGTAAACACATTGGATATCTTGATTAAGAAGTTCGTAATTATTACTTTGTACCTAGCTGTATCGATCTATCTATAAATATTTTATCTAGTAAGAATACTACTGTCTCATGCTCCACAACTCTTCACAGTAGGGTAAACTGCAAGCCGCACCTCACTGCCTATCGATCAGAATCCCCAACGATCAACCCACAGCTTCACCCATTCCGTATTCACCGGTTTCAGCGCCCTCGCCGTCGGGCTTGCGTGGAGGGTATTGTTAACACGCCAGGTATAGTCATCCTCGCCTCCCTTACTATTTTCACTCCCATTCTTGGTTTCTCCGTTTACATTCCTTTTTACGCCACCACCGCCGCCGTGATGCGGCACAATCGATTTATAGAAGTCCAATAATTTAACTGCGGGGTTATCATGCGCTGTCGATTTCTGGTTGTAGCTGCTGCGCTCGAGCATCTCGATCCATGTCTCAAGAGGTACCGTCTTGTCCGCAATCCCCTTCTCTTGTAGCGCGGGGAGAAGGTCTGAAAAGGGTACAGCATGGGGGTTCACAAGGTTGTATACCTTTGCCCCTCTTTGTTTCGTCTTTCCAGAGGTAGCATCGTCATCACTGCGAGTTACCTCGTCAACGACTTCTAGAATAATCTTACTCAGCTCGTCGACAGGTACCCATTCAACGCGGCTACTTGTGCCTAGGCTTTCAGGCAGGATGCCTAGGAACTTCGAGCTGCGTACTAGGCTTGGGAACCATTCCCAGGGGTTCCAAGCTCCCCCTGCCGCTACAGGGCCTGCGACCTGACCAACGCGTAAGACTGCTGCACGTCTCTTATTCGCAATTCCTGCAAGTGCCCACGAGTCTAAAATTCGCTCCCCGACGTACTTTGACCTCGCGTATCCCTGTCGCAAAACCAGTTCCGCCGGTTCTGGCAAGACTTCCTCTGGGACATCGCGGGCAGCGCCCATAGCCGCCGAGATACTTGAAACGAATAATACCGCAGGCAGCCGTGCGCCTTTCTGCGCGAGTTCAAGTAAATTCACTAGCCCTGCGATTGATGGCTCAAATGATTGAAGGGGGAGTAAGAAATTTACAGGCCAAGCGTTGTGAATTACAGTCGTAGTCTCAGCCAGGAGGACATCGTAGTCTTTTAGCGCTAGGCCCAAGAGCGGCGCCCCGAAGTCCTTTACTGTAAGAAAAACCACGCGGCCGCTCGATACTTGCGCCGGCGGAAGTCCACGTGATTTTAATGATGCAGCTTGCTTGGATGCAGCGTCTGTGGCCCGGTTCAGGCAGAAGATACGCCGCACACGAGATTCGGGCTGTGCCTGTAGTGCTGCAAGAAGATAAGTACCGAGAGATCCCGTGGATCCTGTCAGTATGATGGATTGGGGAGTGCCCAGGTGGTGAGAGCCGGCGAGGTACTTGGCTAACATGTCCGAAACACCACCGTCTGGATCCTCAGATCTTACCTTGTTGCTGCCGTCGCTGAGATATTCGGAAAGTATATTCGCTAGGGACCGCGTAGTTGTGGAACTATATAAAAGGCTAATGTTGATACCATGCAAAATATCCTCGGATATACCGTAGCTACGTAGTGCAGCCTTCAGACGCGAAACAGTGAGTGTGACTCCATTGGAGTCGAGCCCACGAGCAAAGACGTCGGTGTCAGCATCGATGTCGTGCGAGTCAAGCGCCTGCTGGAATAGCTGTGTGAGTACAGGTGTCAGGCCCTCCGGTGTCAGGGAGGTAATAGGCTCCAGATCGCTGACCAGGATCCCGTTCTCAACACGCTCGTACAGCGCATCGATCTCATCCTCATAGGCCTGCAAGGTGAGTTGCCGCTGAATAGTACCCTTCCCAGCACGCAGGAATGGCTTGCCCGGGCGGACGAACAGAACGAGCTCGCGGGGGATTTGACCGAACTTTGGGGACGATTTGTTAGCCTCCTGTATCGTAGGCCAGAGTTTATCAAGCGCGGCTTGCGCCTCTTCGTCGGTTGTCGGCAGTAGATGATCGTACAACTCAACAAGCATGCAAAGTCGAAAACGGTAGGCACCTCCCACAATAACGCCGCGGACATCTGGGTGTGCAGTCATAATAGCCTCGAAATCGGTCGGGTCCATCTTGTAGCCGTTGGCCATAGCGACCCAGTTATCAGTACGACCACGAAAACGCCACCATCCGGGTTGGTTGGGGACGGGAGAGAACAGGTCCTTAGTGCGATACTCGTGCTCTAGATCCGGATAAGAGCGGAAGTACGAGTAGAGGCGATCAATGGTTTGGGTACGGGGGAAGACGAGCTCGTACAGCCCGGGGAGAACTTCCTCCATGCGTTGGCCAACCTCGACAAAGCGTATAGCGTCCCAGTTCTCCGAGTTGGGTGAATAGTTCATATGCATCAATGCGCCCTCCGTACTTCCTATAAGACTATATAAGTGCGGTGTAACCTTAGCAACCCTAGCGCCAAGTACAGGATTGATAGGTCCGCCTACGTAACCGATGTGCTTAAGGCGTGAGAAGGCCTCGAGACCGGGTGGGTAGTCAAGCATATTCTCAATAGGTACGGCCGGACAAATAAGACTATTAGCACCAGATTGGTTGATGACATCTGTAATACTAGCTGGGCTGATGGGAACGTCAGGATGCATGAGGATGGCGGTCATTTCTGAATGTAATGAGACCATAGTAATATACATAGCACCAGCCTATTCCAGTTAGAATACAATATGCTTCCTAGGTAAATGTACAGACTAGGTGGGCGGCTTACATGCGATTGTGATCCGACAACCAGGACGTCGTGGTTAGCAAGCGTGCTGCACGTCGGTCTCTCTACATGAACGCCCTCGGGTAGGACACCCTCCTCCAAGGGGGAGAATAGGCATTCAAAGTGGGAATGTGTCCACCAGATTGGTTTCGGGTGGCCTGTTATAAGCGAGTGTTAAAGTATTGATGGGTATAGCTGAGTTGAATGGGAATTCATTTGTCATTGCTTATCGACCATGGATAATAATAAGGGGGTATTTCACGAAAAAGCAAAAAAAAGAGGATACAGATAAGAAATATCAATATTCATTAAATGAAGATATAAAAGGGGGGTCGTACCTGAGGTCCCAGAAGTATGTAGCCCCATAAACCTCTTGGTTTTGATTTCATCGTACGTGTTGTTGAAGGGGAAGTCGGGAACAGGTTCAGGGGATAAGATTTCCTCGAGCGATAGACCTGGCCTAGCGGCCACATTCGGACTAGCCTTGTCAATAAGTTCTTCGAGCGTCCCCGAAGACTCGGGTCCATATAACATGTGCCTGGCTCCAACTGTTTCGAATAATCGAAGGTTGGCGGAAACTCGATTGCTTAGAGACGGGAGCACCACGACCTTTCCAGTCTTCATAGCAGCTATGATCCATACCAGGTAACGAGCATCGCTCTGGGACATCCAGATGAAGTACTCATCCGAAGGGAGGTGTTCGGTGAGGAACCAGGCAGCTCTGTTGACGGCATTGTCGAGGATGGCAAATGTCACCTCGATAGGAGGACGATCTGGATGACAGACCTTTATAAGAGGACGCTTCTGGTTTATCCTCCTCTTGATGACATTCGGTATCAACTCGTGGAAGCCAGCCATGATTCGTAGAGCAAGCCAAAAAGCTCGAAGAGTTGCCTAAAAGATAAAAGGAGGTCTGTGGCTAATTTGTTGAAAGAAGTCGCCTTTCCCTCACTCTAGAAAGTTGGGACATTGTTATAATAAATATATCCTACCTCAATGAGGTACTTGGTAAGGTACCTCATGTAGGCAAACAAAAGGCCCCTTCCCTTTCTAAGCCGAGGCCGTGCAGTGAATGCCCTTTGTTGACGACATGGGTCGTTCTTTCATCTTGCTGCAAACTTTAGGTCAGGGTATAGTGCCATCGGATACGTACCGGATATACTAAGGTGGTAACCACAACACGCCTAATACGCCTAATACACTCATTGAACGTTTAACCCACGCATAGGTACCTTCAGGGGATGTCATATTCGAGACGCGGTAGCGACGACTCTGTTGTAAGTACACCCACCTCATATGCATACATGTATAAAAATACATGCACATGAGGGTAGGTAGGTAGATAGGTACCTACATAAATCACCAGGATAATTAAATGCCGAACAACATCAATGGTAGCACTTACTATGACCGGGACGGTCCGAATTAACCAATCAGGTCCCAGATAGTCCGCGAATAACTGAGATGGATCTATATGTTCGATCGAAGTCAACGGGAATAGAAACGGGAATACTCACAATATAACTCAATCTCGACTACACCATTGCGGCTTTGTGTATGATCCATGGCTACGCGAGCAGTGGAACTCGCGCAGTCGCATGAAGACCCATCATGAACAATATAAATATTATGACACCTACGCATGCAGTCCTGGAAGTATTACTCCCGTTGATATTCCCGGTTCTTGGCATCGCGGCCATGGACTATCCTTCCTTAAAAGGACATACCATTCTCCGTGGATTGACTTGTAAGAAAGGTTGAATTTAGGTAGATGTTGCCTAATCATATTCCAACATCCAAGCCAGGGTCATCCTTGGGGTGGAATGTTGACTATGCGAAGTTTGGGTTTAGGATGATCATAACAGTCAAGAGGCATTTGGACTGGATTGTGCGTCGTGCTAAATAAAGCCACATGTTTGTCCCGTTTCCCTCATGCTCGCGTCCGTTTCAAGCAGTATCGGATTTAAGTAACTTTGAATAAAAATTTCGATTAGCAAGCTACGATAATACCTCCAGAACCAGGTGGATAGAATCATTCCATCCCTCGTATTACCCTGCTTGAGGAATAAGTGTGGGTGCCTATCCACTGAAAGGTACGGGGACCTTCGTTCGGATTAAGTCGGGGGCCTTGCAAGAAAACCGTCACATTTCATACGATGTAAGAACGAATAATATCATCGAATTCTCGTAAGCATTGTCGTGGTGGTTTAGTTGTCTAGTCGAACTGAAGAGCCGTTTGCTCATTTTCCTTCCACGCAAGCCTGTACCAATGCCTCAAGGCAAATGCTCAACCCTGTTCCTAATAAAAAACCAACAACTCCATTTCCGCAGTCGCATTGACGATGCCTGACGAGAGATATCGTGGTAGGAAAGAAAGTCACATCCCGAAGAGCGTTTATCGGTGCTAAGTAAGAAAAGAGGTTAGCCTCGTCGCTCACGTCGTATTGTCGCTGATTCATTCGTACCTTGACAAAGCCAATGTCGGAGGACTTCTCACGGAAGCACTGACGGCAGATGTTGAGGCCGTACTTGCGGATCAGACCGGCCTTGTGGGTGCAGACACGGCTATATTATAGATGTTAGCTGATGGACTATATCGGTATAGAATCCCCCCAATTAATCTATCGAGACGTACCAAGAGCGAGAGCCCTTGCCGTAGGTTCGCGGGCGCGAGTTCCAGACGGATTCGTGAGACATATTGGCGGATGTGGAGTTGCGATGGCGATGATCACGAACGTTTGGGTTGCGGTATGTTGCTGGATGTCGAACTACGATTCGGAAAACTTTCGCGGATTTTTGGAGATTATGGATTGAGAGAGGAAAATTGTGTGTTCGCGTAAGGGTTGCAGGGGTACTGGCAAAAATTAGGTACGTACCATGCGCTTTTAGTGCTCCTTATCCAACCCCACCTACCTTGCACAAAGTCAGTTAGATACATTAGCGTTTGATGGGGGGTTGTAATAACTGCATATATATTATTTATTGAATTATACCCGTATATATACGGCTTATACGAATGAAACGCTTTTAAATAGTTGCGTATCGATTATTATACGGTTTAAAAAATAAAAGGTAATATTACCGCTTACGGTTTAAACGTCTTAATTTTTCGAAACGCTAAGTTAAAATTAGCTGTATTAGTACGGTTTTAGCTAATAAGTTGCGCGTGTGCCGCTCGTAACGTATGTGCCTTTTAAATATGTGCGCGGCTCCTGTTTTAAGCAGCTCCCTCGTTTTAAGTAGCGCATTTTGCGGTATTATTACATATTACACCTAGGGCACGGGCCATTATATAGCTTATAATTATAAATTGGTAACGCGTGCCTGTAATATGTAACGTAGTTAATTTGAAAAACCCGTAACCTTCCAATGAAATTTCGTAATTATTATAATAAAAAAAAAAAAAAAAAATTAAAAAAAAATAAAAATATAAAAAATATAAAAAAAATACAATAGCCCATACAAAATGTATGGGAAAATACATTTTGATATTTTTATTTTATTATCTGTATGCGCTGACTAATAGCGGCTCCCAACCAATTAGCAGCTCGTGCGCCGCTCCTTAGTTGTGCGCCGCTCCCACGGTGTGAGCCGCTCCCACGTATGTACCACTCCCAAGAAATTGATTAGCTCTTAATAGTTCTACCGCAGATTTTGGTGAGCTCCACGTTTTTCACTAACGTTTCGGAGCGGCTCATACTTGGGAGTGGTATATATACGGTATATATACGGTTACTATAACCCCCCATCAGACGCTAATGTACATTACGTAATATGATAGCTCTCGAAACAGCTTGAAGGGCAGCCGCCAGTTGCCACGCACGTGCCTTATCTCGTCTTATCGATAATCTTGCTCAACTTTTAACCAGGTTTCTGCATTAAAGCTATGATGCAGCCGGTACATGTATTCACCCACTCCCGGTGCTGCCCGTTGCAAAGTGGCATCTTCTGCTTTGTATTTCAAAGCATCTAATTGATGACCTACCACACTCTTATAATAACGGTAGAATAGCCCACTATTCGACCAAATCTATTCCTTTTGCCGCATTGATACCTACTTCCTCTTTACTATATTTTCCCTTTTATATAGCAGACTATTGTGAGCCAAAGCAACAATGGTTCTTGTAAAGAGCTTCGTGCTCGCTGGGCTAGCTGCCGCTGTAGCAGCTAAATCAGCAGTCCTTGATTTGATCCCCTCCAACTTCGACAAGGTTGTGCTTAAGTCTGGCAAGCCTACTCTTGTCGAGTTCTTTGCGCCCTGGTGCGGCCACTGCAAGAACCTTGCTCCCGTGTACGAAGAGTTAGCCCAGGCTTTCGCTACCTCTAAAGATGTTCAGATTGCCAAGGTAGATGCCGATGCTGAGAGATCCCTAGGCCAGAAGTATGGTGTTCAGGGATTCCCTACACTCAAGTGGTTCGACGGCAAGAGTGATAAGCCCATCGACTACGAGGGCGGCCGGGATCTCGAAAGTCTGACCAAGTTCATCACCGACAAGACTGGCGTCAAGGCTAAGAGGAAGCTGGAGATGCCTAGCCAGGTAAACATGTTGACGGACACTACATTCAAAGAGATCGTTGGAGGCGATAAGAATGTGTTTGTTGCCTTCACTGCTCCTTGGTGCGGTCGTATGTGTTACCCAATTATCTAGCACAATTCCTAAATACCTACATATGCTAACCCCAAGCAGACTGCAAGGCCCTAGCTCCTACCTGGGAGACACTAGCCGAGGACTTCATCAACGAACCCCATGTTGTCATCGCCAAAGTAGACGCTGAAGCTGAAAACAGCAAGGCAACTGCCAATGAGCAAGGCGTTTCTTCCTACCCGACTATCAAGTTCTTCCCCAAGGGCTCCACCGAAGGCGAACCCTACTCCGGCGGCCGAAGCGAGAAGGACCTGGTTAACTTCCTGAACGAGAAAACCGGTACCCACCGTGTCCCCGGCGGTGGTCTCGATGCAACTGGAGGTACTATCGACGTTTTGAACCACATCGCATTGAAGTATGCTGCTGGCAGCGACAAGTTAGCCGACCTACTCGCAGAGGCTAAGAAGGTTGCCGCTGGCTTAGCCGAGGACGCACAGTACAAGTATGCGCAATACTATATCAGAGTGTTCGACAAGCTGTCGCAGAACGAGGGCTATGTTGCTAAGGAGGCGGCTCGCCTTGATGGTATCATCAAGAAGGGTGGCCTGGCCCCTTCTAAGCTAGATGAGCTCCAAAGCAAGACCAACATCTTGAAGCAATTTATCAAGAAGGTTGAGGAGGCGGTCACGAGTGATGATGAGAAGGAAGAGCTATAGGGTGACTCGTCATGAACAAAGAAAGTCGAGCGGGCGCGTTGAAAACGTTTTGTAACGAATAACGAAAGAAAGTGCGTAATCTAAAGGCGCATTATTGTATAGTCTAGTTGCTGTACCGTCTGTCCTATACAACCCCATTATGAACCAAACCGACCCCCTAACGCCATGCCATGCTCTGAATGACCTCCAATTATACTTTGCCTCTATCATGTCCTAGGTGATGAGTTTACGCCATTCTCCTCGTTAGCTTGGAGCGAGGCCTCAAGGTTATCCAATCGGCGCGCCATATCATCCACTATACCGACGTTAATGGCAATACTCTATATAGCTATGCGATAGTATAAAGCTTTAAATATATGTTACACTTACTCTTAGCGAAGATTTCGCTCGAGACGCCGTCAAACTTGCTTGATAGTGAATTCAACAGTTCCTCAACCACCGTGGTCAATTCGTCCGAGCTCTGAGTCGCGCGTTAGCTTAGAACTCATGAGTGGAGTTATCGCACGTATTGCACGTAGATGTTCTTACGTTGCTCGTCTGCTTTTTGGGATCCTCGGTCTTCTTAGACGACATTTTAGATAATTAAAGTTTTAGATGTTGTTGAAGTTGTTTGGATAGTTATTTTGAACGCTTATTTCTCTATACGAGATGGGCTCCCGTTTGTTTTAAGTACTTGGGTAGAAGAAGTCGATTGCGCGGCGCGTAAGCTATTGAGATTTGAAGACAGTACAAAGAGTACGGATTAAATAAATACACGTTATATACTAACTAACTAGTATAAATGCATAACTATGCGTAGTACGTATGAGTATGCTAGCCGGGCTAGGTAGTGGGGCTTATCGATTACCTATGCAAGTCATTCAATGGCTCGTGCGCTAGAAGCTCTGTCAAGGTTTAGGTTAGGTAATCAAATCTGTCGTCAACTGCCCGTCAGCTCCGACCCTTTTGGTACCGATTCATCCTACATTCACCAAAATTTCATAAAACAACCTGGAAGGTTTCTAGTCAGGTCAGTCTAGAAAATCTCTACTGGGATATGTTAGACACCGTACGGATTCTTTAAGCACGATGGAAACAATACATTGCGATGCCTCAGCCGCAAGATAACGCACGCGCCGTCTTCCTCATCATCCTGATATTCTGGCTTGCCACTAGTCCAGACTCGAGTCCGGGGCTCATTGCTGGCCCATCGGTAATAAAGAATCGCATCCAGCGCCAAAGACATGCTCTAAGTGTATTAAATAGTACACAATGGGGTGATTTCTCGCCGCGGCTTATCGACGATGCGCCCGAGACCGAATCCAAGTACTTGAATCTGACGGGTTTTCGAGAGGAAGACGGCTACGTGTGGGAAGATCTCAAGCGTTTCAAGAATCGATGCGAAGAGTGGAGTACAAATGCCGTCGGAATTCCAGAGGTAGCGCAACCAGTATGGCAAAATGCGACGGGCGTAGTACACGGCTGGTGGCAGAGGGCGAACACGTCTTCGCCGAGATACCACTCGAGCTATAACCTGAGCCAGATTAGCCCAGGCGTTACATGGGCCGGCTCAAACTACGAATGGAGTAGAAACGTAACTGGTGCGGAGGGAAAGATAATGATGCGCATCGAGGACGATGAAGATGGAGCGACGGAACCAGCCGAAATAGACAAGACGACACTAGAGAGAGCAGAGGTAAAGGCCCGGGAAGTCTCGGCGACGGCCAATATCGAAGATATCGAAGGCACTGGGAATGGCTGGGAGATGCGACTCCATGGTGTCCACTGGCCACGCCAAGGGACAATACTTCTTACTACGACGAGCGAAAAGTTCGCTGGTATTTTCGGTTTACCTCATCTTACTACCCGACCCGAATTCTTCGAATCCAGCAAAGCGCTATTAAACAGAACCCTAGACGCGGCCCTAAGGAGAAAGGAGCAGCATACCTTTACCGAGCAAATCGATCCTTGGGCATCCAACTTAGAACCAGGAGAAACTTGGAACCCATCTCCGCATTGCGAGTACTTGGTTTATATCCAAATCCATCCCTTGGACCAAGATATACTACGAGTACAGCCGAGTCTAACAGGCCCAGAAAATGTAGCTAAGGCTATTCAAGATATCGAAAATGAGCTTCGTTTCCCTCGGGGCACAGGCCACCGGCGAATACCACAGCTACAAATGTCGGCTGTTGTCTATTCCCCCGATTGCGCCTTTTTCCTCGAAACAAAAGGCCCCCCAGCGTATCCGCCTGCCGATGGGAACCATATGGTTGGTGTGAAACAGGAAATCTTCCTCCATAGTGTCAGCACATTCCTTCTAAGTCTTGCCTTAATCATGTTCGGCCAACTTCAACTACTTAAGATGCAAATGAGGGAGACCTCTACTCCTTCAACGTTGGGTCGTGTTAGCTTCTACACGGGCTGTATGATGTTACTGGCTGATGGCATGCTCTTCACGGGGGCAGCGGCGTGGAGCTTTTCGGCGTCGACTACTTTATTGCCCTCTCTTGCTATTACGTGTGTTTCTTTTCTATCAATGACTGTCGGGACATTTTTCCTCGCTGAAATTCACAAAGTCCAGGAACCTGAATGGCGACGACAAGAGCGGGAGAGGGATCGACAGAACACGCCCACAAATGCAACAAATCCACCAAATCCATCTAACAACTCTCGTGAGACTACCACCACTACCCGTCCATCTCCATCTCCACCAATTATCATTCCTTCGGATCAGGATATTGATGCCGAAATCGCGGAAGTCACGGCTAACACCAATAATGCCACCCTTCCAGCTCCAGTAACAGCAGGGCCTACCACACCGACTGTCCAGAATCTTCGAACGCAATTAAGCAACATATTTGGTCGTCTCTTACTCATTGGAATCACTATTCTCTTCCTAAGCCTTGCCGCGGCAAGTTGGCGACCCAGTATTCGCGCTGCATACTTTAACACGATCCTCTTCATATACTTCTCACTATGGATCCCACAGATCTACCGTAACGTATACCGTAACTGCCGCAGAGCGCTGTCGTGGCGCTTCGTTATCGGGCAGTCGATTCTGCGGCTGTTGCCCATCGCGTATTTCTATATCGTACCAAACAACTTCGCCTTTGCTGAAACCGACTGGACTGCATTTATTGTACTTTCCGGTTGGCTCTGGATCCAAATATGGATATTAGCTGCGCAGTTTGTCCTAGGGCCACGCTTCGGCGTGCCGAAGGGCTGGATGCCGGAGGCTTGGGAGTACCACCCGGTTCTCCGCGAGGACAACATCGAGGCAGGCGGGTTACCGATCGGTCTGGTAGCTGCGCCCACTAGCCCGCTAGAACGGGTGAGGACGGGCGAAGATGGAGCAAGCAAGGACAAGGATAAGAAACGCACGAATACGCATGTGATAGACTGCGCGATCTGCAGAGAAGTGCTAGAGGTACCGGTTGTAAAGGCCGGCGACGACGATCCTACAGCGGGAGGCGTGGCGGGCGTGTTTGCCCGCCGCGCGTATATGGTTACGCCGTGTCGGCACGTCTTTCATAGTGCTTGTCTTGAGGGTTGGATGCGGTTTAGGTTGCAATGCCCGATATGCAGGGAGGAGCTACCACCTTTATAAGATATAGATGTACGCACATGTACCTATTATCGAAGTTTGTAGGAATTTTATGCAAGCTTGCCTCCGTACCGAATATAGGAGTGCTCTAATTTGCGAGCTCTTAGATTGAGAAGTCATAGTCCAGTTGAGCACCACTTAAACCCCTTGTTCACAACTCTCACGGGTGTCTCGATTGTACATTACCAGCTAAGCATAGAATTTGTGACCATTGCTCAACTCCTCTTGATACCTCAGGTGATTATCTGGTTACTGTTAAATGTTCATAATTGACATACTGTCACGGTACTATCCGTAGGGCCCTTATAGGCAGAGATGGCAACGTTAACTTAAAGAGTCGACATCATTCACTGGGTGGCCAACGTAACCTACCTAGGTATATTTCAAGAGGTGAATAGGGTCTTGACATCGCGATAGAGGCAACTTCAAATATCACTGACCCTCGCTCATATGAGAATAAATACTAGAACAAAGACCACAAGTCCTACAAGTAGCCATGCTAGATATACCGCTAGGTACATCAACCATGGCAGAACTACTGCTGTTAACAGAGCTAGCATAAGGCATTCTACAAACCCAAGCTCTTCAAGCTTTAGGGCTTCCATGATGACAGGTCTAGCTAAGGATCTTGGAGCCAACAAGACTGGGAGTTGGCGTTATCAGTCAGGTGTGAGATCGCGTGTGGACCTTGGCGACAGCCTAGATTTCTGGCTGCGTAGGTAGTTATTTATATTTACGCTTGATATCATAATAAGGCGGTGTTGTTCTTCGATGAAAGAATATGTTGGCGAATTTAGAACTTACTGTGTTTATTCAGCTTAGAGTTGATAGATAATGACTCTTTATATAGTCTGACGGAAATCAAGCTACGATGGGACCTGTGCCTTATGGTCCCTGAGAGATAACAGTGTTCGGGATATCGCGGTGCGTAAGTCTGGGAAAGCTAACTACGTCGATTGGTGCTTAATAGATATAGCGTTGGTTGATAGAGATGTTAATGTTGGTCTATAAGTAGCGTATGGAAAACAAGGATAAGTAATTCAGCTTTGATAGATCTACATCAGACTAGGCTTTTATATACTTTATCATGAATACTACTAGGATACATAGATAGGCATCATGAAGTTCCTGTTCCGTAGGACTGAGCCAAAGAATCTTTCCTAAAAACTACGAGAAACCTTACGACAAACGGGAAGATCTTAGACTAAGGCCTGAAGATGAAGAATGTGATAGTATCTGAAGATATCAATATATAATGAGTGAAGCTAGGAGGCATTGGAACAGCCCCTTTGTTCCGCGAGGAAGTGTCCCTGAGTTACAGTAGCCTGTAGCCGTATATACTGAAAGCACCCTTTGTTCCGGACGAGAGACGAGGTAGCTAAGAACTATGATACTCTGCGAAAATGAAATATTATACTAGGCAATCCCTTGAAATGAGTTCTGGTAAATCATTAGGTTCTGATGAAAGAAAAAAGTGGTGCTAAAGGGTTGAGCTTGATGGTATTTCGGGGAAAAGGAGGGGACTAAGTGACCTATCGACCTCAAGCAGAGATACGGGCTAGTTATTGTTGACACCATCGTCAGCAGAGTAACTGTCTTGCCCATCCGAGTATACTCGCTGAGCCCTAGTAACTCGCGCAACAGTCTGTGAGTTCAAGATAGTCTTGCGCTCCTAACCCACTAACCTCATTCCGTTCTTGGGCTTTCCAGAACACTGCAAACTTCTCTTTCATGCTTATCTCACTTAACCAAATCTTCAAAGCACACCAACTAGATAAGAATTCAGAAGCGATTCACGCTCTGCTATGTCAGGAGCTGGATTCCAAGACTCTGGAATAGTGGCTATGCTCATAGTGCCCAGGCTTAACCTCTCCTGCGGGGCTTCACGATAAAACAGAGCGATGCATCGAAAGTGCTATACATGAATCATCTCTACCAAGGAAGCGATGTTTCTCGTATCGTAGAGCCAAAACAACATGTTTCGCGACGAAGAACAGTAGTGTTACAAGCTATCACTGCTAGGTACTACCTTACCTTACCTACCTTAACGAGCTATCTTCTCGAACCAAAGATCGCGACATGGTGGATTTGGATTCGATTCAACAGACTAAAAATAAGAGCCAAGGGAAAAAAAAAATAACCAAAGTCATGTAAATAAAACAATTTGAACTGCGACGTTAACCTGGTCACGATCTGGGGAAACTGGGGAATTCAAAAAATTGGACGAGCAGGGAGTCGAACCCTGGACTTCTCGCATGCAAAGCGAGCACTCTACCACTGAGTTACACGCCCTCGTGGTCTTGTGGTTATGTTGAAGCCGGTCGTTGCCGGCCTGACCGCTAGATGCGCCGGACTTGGCTTATCTAGTGATTTAGACGCTTCAGACCAGATCTATCCTCCTATTGGCGGACGTTGAAGCACATTGCCAATTCTACGCTTATATACCAGCTATCTCTTTTTTGACCACCTATCATAATACGCTATTGAGATCGCTAGTTAGTTAGTTAGTTAGTATGTATCACTGAACGTGCTAGTATTGATCGTGATAACTCCGACTCCGATGGGGTTTATTCTCATCATGAAACAAAACGAACAATAAACGAAGTTTCGATCATCAGAACTACTCCTCGTGGGATCTATTTTTACTCACTATTAACTTCTCACCGTTCCCGTCCCCGTCCCTCGTGATCCAATCTTGGTCATTCTGCGGTAGACCAGGCATTATGGTACATACCCAAATAGGCTTCATCTTAGACAGCCAAGTCTTCGCGAAGAGATCTACGTAGTGCCCAATTCAGAAGGACAGCTTGCGATAGTGTACGGAAATAGCTTAGGGGAGGGCATGCGACGACTTCATAAGCTCTGGGTAAGGGGTCTAACCCACGCATTCGGCTACTTACCTAGAAAAGAAAAACGTGTGCGTTCTAATTGTAGAAACAGAGGCTCAACAAGTCATGGGGCTCAACAGAGATTTGAACAGAGAAAGGCAACGAGAACGTGAGTCAAGGTCCTGAATAATTTCCGCGGGCTTCACAGATATTAAATACAAGTCAATTTTGCGTGGCTTATGATTCAGGTATATAGTGGCTGTTGACCATTATGGCAGGTCAGCAACCTCGAAACAATTGGGAGGATTCCCCGGAACCAAGATACGGGGTTCGCGATGTTTCAAAAATTCCCGGATGGGATCGCTTACAATTGCACTTGAAGAGCTTCAAACTTTCCGTCTGGAATGAAATTTCCCTGACCTCCGCAAATAGGCTACCGGAAGGATGAGGCGTAGCCGTGTGCTAACTGCGAACACCTAATTTTGAAAAAGACGTTTTAGCCAAACTTTGGCTTGCGATAGCAAGATACAGATGGCATTTCCAAGTTTTCCTCTTAGTGTCGAAACGAACAGCAAGGGGGTAACTAGCGAAAACGGGAGTGATTCTATTTCTAGAAGTAGTAAGAAGTTTGATGCGCCTCAAACCGATAAGCTTAAGATGTATTCGCCGGCAGTTCGATAACCGATTGGCAAGCCGGGGAAGTAAATGTAAGGAGATGGAAGATACCGAAAGTTCAATGTTCGTCGTGAGGTTAGTCGTCGCCATACAGGTAAAATAGCCCGTCTCTAGCAGGCTTGTTGATGTAAAATGCGCCTCTCGGCTTCCCACTCCGACCCCACGGGTTCTCCCTTGCTTTCATAATCACCGACTGAACATGCTCAAAATCATCCATATCACTGTAGCAATATTGGGTTGCTGTCTCGCTAGAGACATATTGACTTGATGATCAACTTGCAATGAGTCTTCCGGGTGAGTCAACTCGCCAATCAGCGTAGGTGCCCGTTTCAACTATGGTGGTCGGCAGCGGCTGAGAGCTGACTTCTGAATTAAGCAGTCAACTGCTGGTCATAGTACATCTTAATTGGGATATGCATATGGCCCCTCTAACGATTTCGGATAGCCTATTCTGACACAACAGATGCTGGCTCCATTCGGACAGTGTAGTAAGCAACGCGTAGGTCAGGGCCGTGACTGAATACAGAGAATGCCGTTCAATCACACCTTGTATTTCGGAAACGGAGCTGCGCCTCGAATCAGAATGTGCATTTTCCAGGAGCAAGCTGGTAGAGCTAAGTAGGTCAGCTTGGCGGTAGGACTATAGCTCTATCATGGCAAATAGAAGTTAGACTTTCGGTATGCAAGGGAACAAATGCCATGTGCTACTCTGAGGTAATATTCTATGACGATAGTCTCATTCTAAGCTCGGCCGAAATTGTCTACCGGTCTACTGTGACACGCGCAGGAGCTGTCTCTTAAGTCGTAATCGACCACCAGTAACCTCATTCAGCATTCAGTTCGCAAGTCGACCGGGACAAAGCTCCTTCTCCAAGCGTTCTGAGAAATCGAGTAAAAAAGCAAAGATAAATGTCTCGTAGACAATCCGAACTAAAACTTTTGAGGCGTCGTGGCAAAGGTCGATGTCATTTCCCATTGATTATGTGGCGGGAGATGTGTTTTAAAGACGCCAACGTGCTTTAGATAGTAAGTTGGAATTACAAGATCGCTGCAGAGGAATCGTCTACTTTGATGATCATCTTAGATTATCTAGGTTCGTGATGGTAAGATGAAGATCAGCCGACGTCCACGATTCAGCTTAGGTAGTGAAATGGGGAGAACATCAAAAAAGTTTTATGAGTGAAGGTACAATAGAAGCTTGTCACGTCAGAGTTCGTGGGATGCATTTTTAGAAACGCGATCAGGATTAAGGTTATGGAGATCAAATGCTAGGCAAAATTCCGCTTAGCCAAACTAGGCAAGAGAACGACGTTTCTTCTCGACGCTATTGGTTGTTTCAAATGCGGATTAAGCAGGTGTGACGCCATAACTGTCGATACGTAGATCACATCTACATGTACGTACCCTTTGGTCTCTTTGGTTACGATGAGAACACTTGAACTTTCACGGGACAAGGACATATTCTTAGAAACTAACAAGTCCTGGGTACGGGGAAACCTTGCCAGAGGATGGACTACCATGGCCGAATGCATGTATGGCGAAATAGTCGAAAGCAGGTCCCGATAATGCCCCCCCCCCCCCTTCGCTCAGACGGAATATGATGCGCAAGCGAGACTCTTATGCGCTCAAGCAGATGCAAGATTCAGGCTATTATTTGGCGAAGAGTGCCCTCTTTGGAACCGGGCCCTCGGCAGAGTGAGCACTATGTCATGAGACCTTCAATGCATCTAGGTAATATCCGATGAATTATACGTTGGTTACTCATGAAGCAGTTCAGATGTCAAGAAGTGTTTTGTCACTGGTTATCCGCAATTGGAAACGTGTCGGAACGAAGCACATCGCTGCTACCGGTGGTGAGCTCGGGTTGCACCGTTTCATGAATTTAAGGGGTAATATAATATTCGGTCCATTATTCGATATAGTGAACCGGATGTCCTTTTGTAAGTGCGATTGAACAGTTCCGATTCAGATCACAGGTCTGTCAACTTAATCGAGTAGGGTTGAGCGGAACCCGGGGTAAAGGATTCGATCGCATTGTATGAAAGGATGCATAATACATGACGGATGATAGCTGACGACGAGTGCTGCTGTAAAGGTGGTCGATAGCATCTCCCCGCACTCAACGATAGGATCATCATAATTTTCGCAATAGATTATGGAGGGGAGTGCAAAACGTCGAAAGGTCTATCTAGCTTTTACGGTAGAGCCTATCTGATGGGCAACCGACGAGATGCATAAGTATGATTTGCAAATAAAGCCTGACGCTAGCGATGACGCGAAAAGGGTGTGGTGAACCCGTCGAAAAGGCTAACAGTTTAAGTGGTCAGGCCTTGTAGAACCTCGATGATACCCAAGCGGCCGAACTTGACGATAGACCAATCACTCCAGTGCGACCATTCATAAGCGTTGCAACCTGTCTGATGCGGGTTGCATCCTCAAAATGTGGTTGGTAGATTCGAATTTGGCATCTCCCTCTTTCGCTTCTCACATGACGCTTCAAACATTTCGATCTCCCTTCTCCTGAAGACTTACATATCGTATTAGTTCGGTCAGTTTGCTTAGAAGATACCTGAGTCAAGTACGAAAAAAGAAGCCAAATAGAAGAATTTCACCCTTGCTAAGTCTTTCGTAAGAAAAAGGTACGGCGGCGTGTGGTTTGGAGAAAGACTTCCGCTATCATCTATGTACCTGCCATATTAGAGGATAAATCGTCGCAAAAGTCTCGGCGGCAGTCGGTGGTAATGTAGATCACTGCTGCACAAATACAATGCTTGTGGATTTCAGTGCTCGGTGAAGAGATAATTTTTTGAAGGTAGCTAGCCACTTGTGATGCGTATTGATCGATATATGCAAACGGCCACTACTACGCTGTTATTAAAATTGAGGCGTTCTTACAAAAGTCTTGGTTTATTTCGGGTTGCTATTTTATTATCTAAGGCACTATGTAAGTACCTACCTAAGGCAGGTACCTAGGTAAGTACATGTAAGGAGAAAATCGTACGGATAATAAAAGAACGGGTCTTCCGGGCCCCGGCGGGCGAGCTAATGACAGGCGACTTTAAGCATGTTGTACACGCAGTAACACGTCGCACATAACCGGCCGCAGTGACTAGTACTCGTGGGGTCTAGGGGTCTTGCGGGCTCTAACGACACCAAGTTAGTCGAATTAGTTGAACAAACTGCTATTGCACCACTATTCTACCTAATGCACTGCAAGCTTGAATTTTTAAACAATATGGCACGATGTAATACAAGATTTTACAAGATTTTGCAATACTGCCAATACCTACATGAAAATGTCGCAAAGTCTAACCTCCGTTGGAATCGGTTGATCAGCTTCAAGGGTCTCGATCCAGTGTATCCGCATACCGTTCATCTTTTTTATTTTCCAGCACAAGTCAGCCTAATACTCTATATATGTACCTACATACCTGTGTAAGCCTCGTCTAAGGTTTAGGTCTGTACATGTGTTATGCACTTGTACGCCACAGAACCTGTGTCAACTGGTCGAGTGACAATCACTTGGCAAGTTTTTGGGCTTACGGGCTTGAAGTTCTATCGTCATGAAGGATTGTCGATGAACGGATCTCCCGTAGACCCCAATCCTTTCTATCACCGACTTTACTTGGTGGATACGAAATGATGGAGATTTTCACCTCGAACAACCTGACCAACCTGACCAACCCAATCCTAACGTTTGGACCCTTAGGCGATCATATCCTCGAATGGGAAGTATTTTTACAGATCCCGTTGGCAGAGACTCCACACAATGCAATGTTTAGTTCTGTCCGCTGTTCAAAAGGTGTTCTCTCGAATGTTCATCCAAGTCCTTACATTAGAGCGAAAAAGCCATAAAATCTCTTTGGTGTCTGAAAATAGGATGACTTTATGGCATCATGGCGCCATGGTTCTAAGGGAGGGCGAAGCAGATCATATATCATATACCTAAGGTACCTAGTTAGAATACCGACCAAACGCACGGGAAAAAAAAAATAGCAATAGCACAAGCACACAAGATATTGAAGAAAAGGGTACTGTGGCTATGACATCGGTTGTCCGAATTGCTTTTCGGCCCAGCCCTCCGATTATTATTTCATATCCAGTTCTCCCCCAAGTTTGTTAACGAGGTAGATTTGATTTGTTTCAAGTGAATTTTTACTTTTTTATTTCAACTTCATATTCAAGATATAATATCTGCCTATCCCGTCGTCTGTACGAAACGAGCGAGACCCAACATCGTCAATTTGTGCAACTCACATTTATTACATTTACTACAATTACCACGTCTACCACATTTACCACATTTACAGTGCTTATTCAAGTCACGTAAGTGCTCACTGCTCACAACCACCACCAATGATGCCCTTTTTCGAAGCACACGCCGCTACCTTAATTCCCATGTTCACTTTGAAACAACACATTTTTGGCCATTGAAATCGAGAGGAGAGCCAGGATAGTCTGCCAAGTGAACTTTCTCTTTTTTCGAATCGAGTCCTTTCCATGTTCTTATTTAGGATCTGTCTATCGTATTTTCTCGATATTACTGTACTAGTTACATCCTCTGCACACTTTTACTTCGAACAGTTTCTTCTTGATGAGAGAAGGATGGACTAGCCAGTCCTGGTTACGCACCTACCCATTCGTGACCCCTTTCAACCCTTCAACCCTTCAACCCTTGTCCAGGGTCTGAAGTCTTGAGAGTTACAACACCCGCTAAGACTTGCGTTCCAGTGTTCCAGGTTTCCAGGTTCAGGGGAGCAGAAAAGTCCCCCCTTGTCCCCTGCTCCCTGCACCCTGTCCCTAACCCCCCCTGTCTGCAAGGTACGTAGCTACGTTCCCCCACCCTTCACTTACACACGAAAATCGCAAGTTGAAGTGGAAGAATATCTATACCGCCCACTGCCCAACTTCTCTTCCTTCGATATGAAATATCCGCATGCCCACATTCCAAAAAAATTTGAACCCCACGATGCTCTTTCCTTAACTGCCTTTTAAGAAAAAGAGCTGGCCTCAGCTTACATTCTCTACGGATCGACAGGTTCAGTTCCACCTTTTACTCTGCTACATTCGAACTATATACTATATAACGCCCAAGCGCTTCACCGCCGGCGGGACCCATATCTCACAACCTATATTCTATATTTTAGGGAATATGACCACTATCATGTCTGTAGAGCAGCCGCACCCTTCGAACGGGATGGATGATACTCGGAAGTCAGTGGCTTCCAGAATATCAAAGGAATCACGAGAGCAGTCGAGAAATAGCTTCGCCTCATATTCGACCTGCGAGGAAGACCTGACCGACGTGTTCACCGACATGGACGATGCATGCATTATCGAAGAGGCTACGGTTTTGGATGCTCGGGAGGTCACTATCGCGGCTCCTAAATTACCAGAGAAGAGTGCACTCAGGACAACAAGACTCCTGAATACCTTGCAGCGTATCTCGACCGAACCGATCACCGACCCGCACGATGCCTATCTTTCCTCTGAGGAGGATGCCTCTTCGTCCGCAGACGACTTCTCTGACTACGAATGCGACTCTAACAGTGACCAATCCGAGAAGTCTCCAGCGCGACGAAAGAGTCAGGAGGACACTGCTAGGGCCGTCTCGGTGGTATATGTAGGAAAACCCTTAGTGGTAGACCTATCGGGCGGTCGACGATCAGTGTCACCTATACGGAGACCTCGAACAAGATCTTCCTCTCCGTCTATCCGCACAAACTCGTTTGAAAGTCAATCGAGCCACCCTTCACGGAAAACTAGCTTCGCATCCACTATGGAACTGCCTAGGGAGAGCCCTTCATTCCTCAGCCAAGACCCCTTCGCTACTAGCAACTACAAGCTCGAGCCTTCATTAAAGGGACCAGTATCAACTGACTCTAGCCCTCGAGCCAAGACCCCCTTCCACCGTCTCCAAAGATCGATGAATTTAGTCAGGAAGCGCAGCCGCCCAAATCTTAAGGATGCCGCCTCCAGAGACAGTATCCTCAGTTTGAGATCCATATCAAGTTCGACTACGGATCTTCAACTTACACTAAATACGTTACGCACAGCCGGCGAGGAGCAACATCATGCTAGGAAACCCGAGCCACTAACAGCTATCTCCGCACGGCCTCGGACCCCCGTGACCTACAACGATATCATGATGTCGGCTCGGAGGGAATCAAACCCACGATTACTCACTAAACTGCCTCCGTCGTCACTACCACCGAGTCCAAGCCCTACATCTTTAAAGAGGGGTTTATTAAGTGGTCTCAATATGAATCGACGGCGGAGCTTACGGCTCAGCAAGCCATAAATACTCACGCTCTTTATCATTTATATTTTCTCATTAATTTCATTAATATCTGGGAGCATAGTAGCGGGAAGCGTTTTAGAAACAAGATGGAGTTAGGTTCAGGGGCGCATTATCACCGCAGATTTTAGGTGCATTGAGTTTTGACATGGGATAATGGGAGAGTGTTAATTGATACCTTGGGATATGCTTCATTAATGAGCTACGCAGTATAAGGGGGGAAGAAAATTGATAGCAATAAGCTAATGGGAGGATTAACATGAGTCTATTGACGCTATCGTAGCGCTTACAATGACTCTTAGATGAATGATACCACGTCACAACTCTTCCTTGATTTTTACAACTTTTTTTTTCAATGGCTTCAGTGTATGCAAAAGGTGACATGGGTGATTCTTCTGCTAGTTCTATTCGTTTCGTCTGAAGTTGGGCTGAGCCCGATAGTTAGATGTTTCAGTATAACAGGAGTCCCTGGTTTATGATTGGCGAAACGAAACTTTGACGATACAGCCATATCTGCCATATCTTGATTTTTCAACAATTTTTCAACACACCCAGTTTCACAATCGGCCTTATTGCATCTCCAATCGCGATTGTTATATCATAAAGCGCATAACCAACTTACCGCCTTGGCTCCCTCAAAGAATTTTTTTTTTCCTCTTCTACCGATAGCGGGCGGTCTAAGGAGTTGACACCATTATGGCTTACGAGACTTACACGTATGGGACTGGCTTCACACATGCAAGGAACGAGACTAAGAAAATACTCCAAGCCAATCACGACTCTTTTCCACCACACCCCAGCCAACTCAGAACTCTGGGCTGCACAAGTATGAACTCAGAATCTAAACCTATTTCTTCATAGAAATACATAGTAGAAGTTTACCAACCTCTCCTAGAAGCCACCAGAAAGACGCATACGAGATATATTGAGTTTAAGAGCTTTATTTAGTATAGTAGGACCAACGGATACGGGAGCAGTATCACAGCCCGCTTAATCAATCGTTCACTGTACTTGACCTCTACCACCACCAACGCTTAGCCAAAGATGCAAGCTGCACTGCAAGCTGCCGTGTAATACCCCAAACCTAACTTTAATTCATCCAATTTATGTATCTCTCTCCTATTTTTTCCTCTTTAAAAGAAAGCCCTCAGATCCGTGTAAGCGACAAGTTACAATCTTTACCGCCCCGATGGGCAAATATACGCCTCCTTCGGAATGTGGTGACCGAGAAGTTCTTTTGCGGGAAAAGCTCGTCCAAAAGCGCAAATAGTTTAGGTAGTTATATTAATGCTGCGTGACCCCATCCCACCAATCCAGAACTGGCCACCGCGCTCTGCCCACCTTGACGCTTCGCTGTGTTATACACTAGGTACGTGGGTGGTAATAGGTTATGGCGGAGCAAGTGGGGGGCTTATGAGCGAAGAGAGAAGAAAAAAAAAACTGCCGCTGATTCGACAACGGCAACTGTGTGTGCATCACGATTCTGCTGCGATTAAGAGGGGCTCAGTCTGTGGACGTTACGTTATTCTCGGGCGCAGATATTTCCAGGCGTATCATTCACGACATATTTAAACCCGTTATGACCGCCGAGGCCATACAGATATAAAATACCCAACTGCATATGTCTACCTGTGGATTTTACTCGCAGTTTACTACCTGACCTACATATATGTAAGTAGTTGAGAAGATGAGCGATTCGGTTGGCCGGTCAGATGGCGCAGGGAAATAAAATTTACTTATAAATTTCAACAGCAAACAGACTCCCCCAAGTCGTACAACACTACTGCAAGTACAAGATATCCATGCCTAACGCTGCCGATGCTCGCTGCTGCTAAATGTCGTACTTTGTACATGTGTATGGGTGAACATGACACGACAGATCGACACAAGAAGAAGAAGAGGCCAGGGGCAGGGCAGAATTCTCCTATTGCGACCTACGTAGTACATCCATACACCATATATACCACCTTATACCACTTACACCACTATATCGTAGGTTATGTTACCTATATGTAAGCATATATGTGTATCATGCAACCCCAACGTAGCGGTTGCCCCCATCTCGCACAAGCGAATCACGACCGCAAAAATGCTTAGACGCCCGCAGCACCCGCATGAAGACTTTGGGGTCTAGTTCGTCCGGACATCTTTTACAGACGACCTCAACGTAACCACTAACATACATCGCATAGCAGATATGCAAGACCCTAACTAAATCCGGCTGGGCGATCAACTGCCAACCATTCGGTTCGCCCAGGAAAAAAAGGACGCTTTTTCTTTATAAGATCTTTAACACCCGGACCAATTGCACACCGCCGCAATCGCACCTACATACTTGTATGGATCATACATACCTACGACCTCACTTATATTATATAGCACGGCACATATATTATAGCTATGTATAATATAGAATACATGATAAGGTGGGAGGAAACCGTCCGATGTTGGAGAAACCATCCGTAGCAGAAACGCGGACAGGGGTGCGATGCCCTATCGATTAAATCAAAAGAAGAAAAAGTATTAAAAAAAAATCAATTAAGCTTTAGTTGCGTCGATGCATTATGTGCATTACCTAAACCTAGTTAAACCTTGTATGGAATTATGTTAAAGTTTAATAAAGCGAATGCAAAAAGCAAAAGTAAAAGCAAGTAATCGCTGCCCCGAGCGGCTGGACCGGCGCGCGTGGCGTTGAGGCCCCCCTAGATGAAACAGGGCCCGAGGAATATCAAACGAGCAAGCCCAGAAGCTTAATTCTTGGGACAAACGACACATGCAATTCCCCAGAAAAAAAAAGAGATGCACCCTTCCCTTTCTCTCACGGGTCATTAAACGGTCCCAGGTCAAGATCGAAATCAAGTCGTAATAAAGAGGGGGAGGGGTTTTCTGTCGTGTTGCCCATCGAAACGCCAGCTCCTGTTCCAACTTGGCGCCCGTTGTTGAATTCGCAAAGAGGATATCGGATGATTGAGGCGCTTAAGATATCACGGGTGCATACCTACTGCCTAACCTACCTAGGTATCTGTATCTGACCTAATGAATACGGTTTAAGCTAAAGTTTAGGAGCTAGATTAACTACCCAACTACCTCTTTAACTCGTAACGCTCGGCCCCCATTAGCTGGTTAGATTACCTACCTCGACCCCAAGATTCGTTCGATTCATTTCCAACAGATGAGACTAGCTGTGCGTACCTGACGCTAAGAAGCGAGGGGGAGAGAGAGAGCATTTGCGTTTTTCTGAGATCTGATGACCGCATAGATGGTAAAATGATTCGCGCCCCCGCGAAGATCCCGGTATCAGAGCCGTTATATATTCTTCATGCGGCGAGATAAAGTTGGCATCCATAAGGCAAAAGTGCTTGTCCCGTCCCGCTGGGTTACGTCACGTCACTACGAGGAATAGAAAAGACGTAATATGATGCGACGTGATAGGGACCCTCTCAGCACGAGGAGCGGCAAGGTACGATCTGAAACTTGGGACGAAGAAGAGATGCATGTGATGTACGTAGATGCCGCTGTTGATGCTTGTCGTTGCCGTCGTGACGCACGGATGGGAGGTAGTGCGATATCTGCGAACCCTAGGTAGCCTAAGCTCTTCCCGTTGCCTTGTGCTGGTCGTTTCGCCCCCCTGCGCGTTTCAGATATCTTCTTGTTCGTGATGAGCCATGGCCCTAGCTCAGCCGGAGAGAAAAAAAAGAAAACGATCTGCTGCAGATTTTCTTCGGGCACGTGGTTACGGAGACAAGATTACAGGGTCGATCTAGTTGTACGCTAGGTATTGTGCGGGCGAATTAAGCTGGGGTGAGTTAAGTATATCCAAAGTTTGGACACGTCGGCAATCACGCGACCCGGGAGCGGGCCGGCTGACGGGCTCGCTTAATCTGTTTGCGGGTACGCCGGATCCCGGGGCTGTTGCCGCTGCCGTTTTTACCACGCCTATTGTTCCTGGATGGTATGTCCGAAATTTCCCAAGCTCTCTGCCGCTGTCTTACCACTTTTATAGGGCTATACTTGTAAGAATCCGGCCTTGTCAAGATTAACATATAAAGTAATGATTAAATATTACACTGTATTCTATGTTAGATAGACCGGCCTTCCTTCTCCTATAGATATCGTATAATGATAACTCTCACAACTATGGCTTGCGATGAAGACAGCCCGTGGCTCATAGTTCCCTACTTTCTTTTTTCACAACTCTCTCCTATCCTAGCGTAGCCTTTCGATATACCACCGCAAACACGTGTCCTCATCACAACAAAGTTCAGCGCTTTGACACCAAGAACCTTTCCACCAAAGCCACCGTTCTACACTTAGCCCCTTTTCTCTCTCTCTTTTCAGAGCAACGCCCTTATATATGAAAGTAACATAGGGGGTCTTTAACGAACGGCAAATGGCCGTGTTGGTACGGCCTAGCGAATTATTCATATGTGATTTCTCCGCCACACCTAAGAACTTCTCTCTCTCTACTACCTAAAAACTCTCTCACATAGCGCATTATCCTTATAAAATATCATTATGAAAATATCGCTAGGTCCTGGGGTTCGATTCCCTAGATGGCCACATCACTACCTTTTTTTTTTTTTTCAATCCTTTTTTTTCATCTGCCATGCACATTGCTTAAGAATACACTTCATCTATTCCTTTTTTTTTCGTTACAAGAGGTAGGACCTTTTTTTTTATCAAGCTATACATATCGCAGAGTAAATCTAATGATATTATTTTACTTATGGTATTGCTTAGACGCTGGTATATGAGTAACAGAGGCGCATCGTAGGCGGCAATTAAAGGGGGGATTTAGTTAGCTTTCTCGACGCGAAACTTACCCGGATTTTCTACACCAAAACAAGGAGAAGGAAAAATGCGTTATACTATCAATACTCTATGCTCTACTAAGCATATAAGAATTTATTTACTTTCCCCTGGTGTTTTTAAAAAACAGATAGTAAGATACCCGCTTCCGTCATGTGCACCGGAATCACAAAGTCTGACGAACGAATAAGAGCCGCATCCTCGTGCCACTACTCCGGAATATGACTAGAACGAGTACGGAACCCAACCACACAAGGCTAGAGCAGAAGTAATTCCTGTGAAATATGCTGATATCTTCACAAGTCGTGCTTAGCTACCTAGGTATGTATGCGGATGGATAAGGCTGTACAAGTCATAATATGTACATTCATGTCGTAGCATCTGTACTTCGTCTATGGATATACGACAAAACTATTTGCTAAGAATCCTCCAGCCATGGTAGGAGCCCTACGAAGTGGCAACAGGGCCCTTGTGGTAGCTTTGATGAGTCTATTTCGGCCGACGACACTGGCGGGAGTCGTCGCAGTACACCTCTACAGTCACTGACCTGCCACTCCCATCTTTCAAATGAATGTACATGAATTCAACCGGTATTACTTTCCCATGGACTACGAGCCCGCTATCCGTCAGGCAGATGCTTAGAGTTTGTCCCTTTACTACCCTCGTGGCACCCGCAAGTAAACAGTGAATCACTCTCAAGTCTAGCAAAGTATGCAGTCACGACGGTGCAACAAGTCAAACAAGTTAGGCGGAATCCCCCATTCAGTCTCTACATAAACACATACATCCCCCCTTCAAGTCGTCTCTTGAATTGCGCTCAGATCAACTCACACCCATCCGATAAATCTTACTCTTCCTCTCTTCTCACAGACTCGTCTATCTCAACCTCTCGTCTATCAGCCTAACCAGCCTAACCAACCTAACCAAGCAAAATGCTTCCCCATCTCTCCCTCCTCGCTCTCCTCCCCCTCGCCATCACGGCCACTCCCATCAGCATCAGCATCAACACCACTCTCGCCGGAGCCGGAGCCACGTCCACCCCGGGCGTCATGTTCAAGGAAATCCAAGTCCACTGCCCCAACGACGCCGCCCAGCACGCCTTCCAGAAGTGCTACGACGACAACGCCCCCGACAACTGCGACAACAAGCCCGGTCCCGACAAGAAGATCTGCGAGCAGCTATGGCAGATCTGGTGCGGTAAGTCTTCCTTCTCTCCCATCCTTCTCCTCCTCCTCCTCCCCCTTTCTCTCCCTACCCCCCTTGGCCCATATCTACCTAGGTACCTATATATCTATCTACCCAACCTACACACCACCCTATCCCCATGTTTCCCTCTCTTGCTCTTGAAAGACTATATCGACTAACATGACCTTACCTCACAGGCGCGGGTGCCAACTGTGATATCTCATATGCTTGAGTGTCACTAGTGTGATCCATATCCAGGGCTCTAGCAAGGCTGTGGTCACACTTTAGGATTGCCCACTGGGGACCTTTTGGGGTGAGGGGAAAATCAAGATTGACAAAGGGTCATTCAGCTGATCTACGGAGAAATATAAAATAAGATACCGCAACTTCCCACTGAGTTTAGTAGCATTTTATGGAATAATATCTATCTCCATCACGATTCCAACTTTCTCGTGTCTATGGTACAGAGTCATTATATAATCAGATATATTATATGTGAAATTGTGCTTTGTGACTGAATATTAAACATTTACATTACTAAAAATATAGCCTTAAACCAGTTTTCCAAACCAACCGCCTGTATATATTGTTGGCAAAGTCCACAATATAATTCATGACACTATGTACTCATACAACCACCCTTGGTAACTACCTATTTTACAGCAGCTTAGTGGCAAGTGCAGACGGCTGTTCGAGGATGACACCCGGTCCGGCCACAACGTTCTCCTTAGTCGGGGCACCGGGGGCGTCGGCAACGACAGCAACGATGACACCCTTGGTCTCGAATTTCTCGGGAATGGTGACGCGGATCTCTTGTGCGGGCCAGCATGAAGTGTCGATAGGAACACTGACATTCGCGATTCCGTGGAAGAAGACGGCATAATACTGCTTGTCGTTGTCGAACTTAGGCTGGTTCGTAGGGTCGGTGAAGTTGAGCCCGATGTTAGAACCGGGCGTCAGCGACGTAGTATTTTTGGCAGCGCTCAAGGCGGGCAGCTTCTGGCGCGGCGATGGGTACTCGGGGTTCTCTGGGGGACAGCTACCGGGTACGATGAAACCGTTGGTAGTGTCAAGAATCTGGTTGGCATAGGGGAATACGGTGTCGGACGGGCCGCCGAAGGGGTTGGTCTTCCAGATCTCGATTAAGCTCCATACTTCGTGACGGGCCTCGGTCTCGGCGATAGCAAGCATTGCGGCTTGAGACGAGGGGAGCTTAGCATCTTGCACCAGTCCAGTCAAGAAAGCCATGCTGGAGATCTCGAGAACGGTTACGAGGGCGAGGAATGAGATAGGATCGTAGAAGGGGAACTGATGCTCGCACGCGCCGGGCTTGACTGATGTGGGTGAGATCTGATTCTGGAAGATACGCAGATGGCCGGCCTCGTTATTTCTGATTTCTTGGATGCGCTTGTATGTAGTGTTGGGCATGCCGGCCTTGATGAAAGCTGTCTCATTGAAGGCTTCGACGGCTTGCTGGTAGAAATCGAAGATAACCCATTCTGCGGAGAGCAAGTTCTGCCAGACAACATCGTCCTTGCCAGGTGGACCGGCCTTGGTAGGCAAAATAGCATCCCTCAAGTTTCCAGGGAAAGGTGCCTCAACGCCATAGTAGGTGCTGAAGATTGGGTCCTCTCCAGGAACTGGGCCATAGGTCGGGTCAGCGAGCTTCTGGGTATCCGAGAAGTTACCTCTCTTCCCTATGATAGGTTTCGCATTGGCCACAGAGATGAGAGGGCTCAGAAGGCACAGTTGTAGAAGAGATCGTATCGCCATAGTGAGAGGTTACACGTGAGAAGACTTGAAGAATGAAGAGACGACCTTGCCAGATTCTCGCGGTTCTCTTGTTGATCTGTCCCAACCGGGACAGACGGCAGTTTATATTATTGCAGCACATTATGCTGACAACTCACATCGGGGACTTTCCAATAGCGCGTCTGGTTGATACGCCACAAATTCTTCTAGTGCATGTTGTGTCGTACATCGGAATCTCGCTTGATGATATCATGATGGGGTTGTATTCGTGATATGGATTAGACCTTGCAGACCTTGCAGTAAACACGAGTACAATAAACCTGATCAAGACATGCGGGAGAGAGGAGAGCCAACCAATTACAATGGTGGCGTTCTAAGACTAGCGGCTCACGCATTTTGATCGACAGGCCCGGCTGCCGGTTTTGCTGCGCTTTAGCTGCACTAAGAATGATAAACTAATCGGCGGTATTCTGATGAGCCGAAATGAGAAGCTTGAGGAAGGAGATAAATGACTAATCCCAAGCCTCCAGCCTCCACGTTGCAGATCAGTGTGGGGAGCTGAAAAAAAAAAGCTATCGTCACTCCTCTAGCAGAACATGACAGTTCCCAGAGCGATGAGAGCTAATATAGCGGTGCCTAACATCCAAAATGACGACAGAATGGTGTTGGCACCGAGTCAAGAAGCGATACCGTGACTTGAATGGATCAGCCTAGTTACATAGGACATAGGTATGAGATGTGAGCTTGTCAAAAGCTAGCAACCCATGAAGGAAGTATTGAGACCATTGGGTGGTACAATAGGCCGTAGGGACTCGTAACCAAAGAGGCTGGTTTTGGTGTGTTCCGGTAGAGTGGAAAACCAAGAAATCCCTCCCTTTCTTGGCTATGTTATTACCTGTGCGAATCCCACGACGGGCCAGGTCCCCGGGTCTTAGGTACTATGTAGCGTAGCGTGGTGTAGGTGCTATAAGTGTATAATGACGACCACTACCAAAAAGAAGCTGACAGCTTCCTTGGTACAGCAACTAAACTAATTCCCAGATGGGATGCGTATGCCAAGAAGCGGCTCTGCAACTAGCGAGATCTAGTGTTGCGTTATATCTGAGCCCAGCGGAGACTAGTTCATAGGATGAGACTGAGTAAGACTAGATGATTACCGGAAATCTTTCGAAGCGGGAGGGTGTGCTCATCCGAGGCCGAATCTGAATTAAGCTTATAAGCTCATAGGTAGCGAGAAACAATAGACGCTACTGAGCGGAATAGAAGTCGCACAGGAGGCTAAGACACTCATATAACGAGTGACACCTTCTTTACTCGAGTGGGTTGTTCAATCGGTCATTTCATCTTGTTCTTGATTCAGGTAAAAATAAAATAAAAATAACAATAAAATAAAATAAAAAAATTTAACTACCTAATACTGCCATTGGCTTGGCGAGAAGTAGCGTCCTTGCTATTACTTAACGTCTGCAGCAGCGATCGAAACAATGACAGCAATCCAGGAAGCTGCAAATTAGGTATAGGTAATAGCTTTGTAACACGACTGGAGTAAGGTTAGTATATTTCCGTTCGATGTTATTACACGCATGCAAGAACCCTAGGTATGTACCTAGGTACCTCTTACAATACTTTTTGAATGTTTTACTTGATACAATAACAACAATCGAAATACAGAAATAAGCATCCCTTATTACCTAGTCTTCTATAATGATTTTCTTATTTCAAACCGACATCACTAGACTCCATACCCATATTCCTTAGTTTTATCTTATAGTGGATAGAATGAAAATATGACAGCTTCTTCCCACATTTAAGTAACCCAAGATGGTTCAACTACCAAGCGGGACGTCGTCCGTGTTAGCGTCTCCCAACTGTTCGGGTCCGACAACGTACGAGCAGACCTATAGCAGTCCTTGGTTATAGCAAGTACGTAGTAACTTCGCTCGTGATTGCTACCTTACGCATGTACGACTTATTCAGCAACACGCCTATACGACTTAACCCGTCACCCTTAACACTCCTTCTATAGGTACTTGGGTGCGCTTTGATAACATTCTTCAAGGGAGAACTGGGAATAACAATTTCAGAAGAGTTCATCACGGTCATAAGTAGGTAATATATCAACAATAGCTAGGGATTTTCTGTTCTTGAGAAGCCTATACAACAACGCACCATCCCTTACAGCTCCTCGAAAAACCCCTTAATAATCTCCGCGGATCCCCTCGCCAGCTCCCTCACCTCTTCAGGTAGGTCCTGATTCTCACTCTCTTGTTCGAACCTCCTCTTCCAGAAATCCCACCGGGCCATGCAATGCCTCGCCTCGCCCACATGGATGTAATATCCATACCAAGGCAACTTCTTCTCCCGCGCGTTCAGATCCACTTTCAGGTCCGGCGAGATACCACCCCCTTCCGTCCTCAGACTCCACATATACCGCCCCGCGATCCGGAGCCACACGCTGGCCACCGTGATATGCACCGTTGCCTGCATTATCGCAGGAGCTCTGGAATGTAATTCCTTGTCCTTATGCCGGTCCTCCAGTGCATTCATCAGGGCCCAGCTTCCGTACAATTCAAACCCGGTGTCCGTCCCGCTAGAAACTAGGCGCGCAACGAAGGCGTTTATGTTCGTCCACGCATGCTGTTCCGGTATGGTCCATCCTGCGCCGCACCCGCAGCCCTCGTTCCACATCTCGCGCGCGCTGGGACCTAGCATGCTGAGCGTACTCCAGACCTTACCGTCTTGCCAGATCCAGTTCCCCTGGAGCGACTTGGTCATTGGGGAGGGAGGCGGAGGATCGGGACGCGCATTAATCGCTTGCACAAGTGATATCAGACGTTCTTGCTGCGCAGTATCGGTCCAGGGGATGCGCTTCGCCGCGTGCAGGATCCCGTACCAGAGCTCCCAGAGCTGGCCCTCTGTAGTATTGTAGTCGGACTCATCGTCGGACCCGTCATCAGACTCGTCGTTGGACTCATCATCGGGGAACCTGGGGAGATTGGGGAGCAACCAGCCCTCTTCGGTGCCCCACTATAGGAGATGATATTAGTATACTAGGTAGATAACTTATTCGGCGTCTTCCCATTATAATGTTGATGGGGAATAGTAACTCAACATGCGCTCTCGGCCACCCTCCCCCAAAATCATCACTAGGCGAGACAACGTGAGAAAGCACTCAGAGCTACTCACCAATTCAAGCGCCTTCTCTGGACTATGGGACTTCAGCTGATTCCCCATACCTCCTATTCCATGGTAATACGCTCTACCACGATCGGCAGACGTGTACGTTTCATCTATTGGCGCCACCAGCTTAGCGGCGGCCTCCTCGGCGTCCATTTCGCCAGCTAGGAAATCGTAGACAATCTCCGTGGGGCCGAGGAACCAGCCCCGTACTTTAGCAATGGCGTCTATTTTCGCCGGCTCATCGAGCTTGTCGTCCTGCACAATTGCGTCTACCTTCTTCGCCATTTCTGATTCCTGGATTCGCCATGGGGATAGTATATCAGGGCCCTCGAAGAGAGGGCTCCCGTCCAGTCCGGGGAATAGGGCACCGCCTTCCTCTTCCTCTATCCACGTTCCTTCTAAGGTCTTGTTTTCGTCGGCCATATTGTAGGTAGTACGAAAATGCGAAGTGATAAGTTTGGAGAAGATGAGTTAGATTGGCTTGGACAGCTGAATGAAACAAGCCTTTAGAGACCACCTAGTAACCTATACAACGGTTTATATATAAGTCAGGTACGAGGTCATAAGTACCTAACCTATATAGTGCACTACTTGAATCCGTACTAATATTTTACGTTGTAGTGAGCATCAATTGAAGCAATAACTACCGCATGGCTGATGACTCGAACCGGTGTGATCTCCACATGTGTATTGCGCCTTCCATCGAATGCTGCGCAACGGCCTAACCAGCGGCACGGAGTGCGATCTGCGCTTTCTACAACCGGGGAAATGCGCAGTTTACCTCTCAATCGATCGTTTGGTCTCCCTTTAATTGGTCGAACCGCTTAGGCCACTCTTAGGGTGGTATAATTTAAGCCTATGGTAGGTTTCGAGGCTTTGATTTGTTGATAACTACTGTATTTTATAAGTGGGAGTATACTGTAGCAAGTTGACACTTGAGGACATAGTTAAGACCTAAGCCTACGATAAGCTCAATTGCAACCCTACCTGTTTCGCCCTTCATCACTCCCAATAATAGCTTTGATGATTTTATAAATGCTTGAATCGGCATATTTAGGTACTTAAAGCAATCAATAACCGTCGAATTGTAAATAAAAAAAATAAAAAATAAAAATGAAGAAAAACTTTGTTGCGTGGAGAGAGCTAAGTGATTTGAAGAAGATTCCATCATCCCTTAGCCGAACATATACAAAATGTCTACCTAATTTCTGTTGATAGTACAAGAAGCATCTAAGGTTATTATACATTTTTTTCTATCTTACATAGGTAGGTAGTTATAAATAACCCGACTTTGATCCCGAGTGCGTGTAGTTATATATATATCTACACGCGGAATTACCAATAGGACATAGGTAACCAACGAGATCCCAGCAGCGCCCCGTCGCACCGGCATAACTCAAGATTATACAATTCAGGGGTTTCTCTATAATCGACACCACCTAGATCGATCGCCCTTTCTTTCCCACGTAGGTTTAGGTTGCCCTCTTTTACGGGTACACCCTACCAACGTACGCAAAACTAAACAGATCATCGGGGTCCGGCTCGTACTGCAACACCTCGTCGTTCGATATGCCGTAGAACATCGAATCCTCACCCGCCGATATGGCGGTGAAATTTAGCGATGACGGTCCGCCACGGAAATTGACGCTCGGGATAGACGTGAAGTGGCCTCCCCACCACAGTGCGCTGACCGTGCCGTTGGGCCGCAGCGCGAGAAACATCGTCTGCGTCCAGTTCTCCATCAGTATGATGGCGAACTGGAGATTTCGCGAGGGGAGCGGTAAGTCTTCGATCAGGAGGCCATCTATTTGTTCCTGTGTCAGTGGCTTGCGTGAACATTGCGTACGGATATATAGAAATTAACGAGGCGATGTTAAACATTAAAAGAAGAGACTTTACCGGGTATCCACTCAGTTAGATACGAGGTCTTCTGCATAGAACCACCTGTCTGCGAATCGAGGGACTCCGAGATCAGAACTAATCGATCGGTTCCGAGGCCGTTCAGCTGAGGGATAAGGCCCAAGCTGGAATTCGACGCCACATCCCTCCCTCCGATCACCTTAGTCGTAGCGTCCCAGTCGGTCGCATTGGCGACGTTTATATCCCCCTCGGGAGTCTGGTACGCGAGAACCCAGTTCCCTATGCAATACTCGCTCCAGCACCGCTGCCACACGGCTGCTAACTGGGACCCGGGGTACGTCTCCAGAGAGCCTGTGAATTTGCTGTCGTACACCCAATCGTCCGGCGCCGTGTCCGCGTGGTTTAGACATACCGCGCTCACGTAGTTATTCGGAACCGTGAACCAGAGGTGCGTCTGGACCTTGGTATTATAATTACACGACGCGACGGCCATAGGCGTTCCGGGCAGAGGATTTACCGGCGTCGTAGAACCCCTCATGGCATGCGTGATGTTGCTCGTAACCCACGTTCTGTTCTGCGAGTCCCATCTACGCTGGATGATAGCGTTGTGCGTGTCTTGGAAAAAGACAAACCGATGCGCATAGCCGTTATCGTCTGTCATGTTGGAGGATGCCAGCTTGGATATGTTGAGCACGTTCTCATTGGAAGACGATGGCGATGGTGTTGGCGACGGCGACGATGATGATGACGAGGTACTGCTTGCGCCTGGAGCGCTGGACGGATCACTAGGCGATTCATTCTGCGAATCGCTTGACTGTTTGGAAGTTTGATGCTGTTTGCCGCCTAAGGCGCCTCCTACTACCCCTCCAACAATAGCACCGATAACCACTATTAGTCCAACCGCGAGGACGATATAGAATACACGCTTTGATAGACCGCAAATTCTCCTTGCTGGTGGTTTTTCAACAACTGTATCGTCACTTGGAGGAGGTTGTTCGCTCTCATGAGGATTAACAACCTCGGGGAAGTAAGCACCCGCGGCGTCTATTTCTAACGGAACAGGCTGGGGATATATACTATCGGCATGTCCAACAGCTTCTTTATTCGTAGTCTCGTAGTCGTGCGGACCAAAGTTCTCAACTGTGGGGACTTCCAGCGTGCTGTAAGGTAGCATGATTATTATAATGGCGGGTTCATGCGGTGCCTCGACGTCCAGGGAAGCACAACTCCATGCGGAAAGCAAAGATGGGTGTGGACCATCGTCACGATTCTAAATCGGCCATTACTCCTCAACTATTGTTACACGGGGTCTACTCAACGTATAGGTAGGTAGATAGGTAGGTATGCAGGGGCCGTGGCGCGGTGTAAGTCTCCCCCTCTATCCAAGTTCCTGTCTCTTGGATAGGTGTCGAACCAATCATTGACTTACGTATGAAGACATTTATAGACACTCCTGTAACCTCGATCCTACCGAGCCCACGGAAGAGTCCAGTGGCGTCCTTGGCAAGGCATTTCCACAAGGACTCCAGGCATAATGATACCCATAACGATCTCAACAAAATCCATATCGAGATAACTCCGGCCGTAAGGATTGTGGAAGTCATAACGCCTTGTCTAATATCTTTGGTACCAATATATGATGCGAGTCAGAGCGGTAACGCCATACTGATCAAAACGGAAGTTAGAAGGGATACAATTAAAAACGACTGAGTCCGGCGTTCAGCCTCACGGATAACCCAAACTACCGGTGGCGGCGGGAATGAGATATGACAGGATGAATATGTATAGACTGAACGCCACTGAACGGATACTGACTTCACATCGAATTCAGCCCGTATCTATATGTAGATCTGATACACTCCTGGAACTAATGCATTTTGCTATGCCGCCCCATAATCTGTCGTTGACCTGTTAGCATGTATCAAAGATAGTACAATATACACTCACCTTAAAATACATATGCGCAATTCCATAGAAACTTCGTTATCATTCTCACAGCAAGGTACCTAGACTCGTAGCGACTTTAGTTTATTATCAATCGTATTACTTGCTATTATGCATATTGTTCGTTTCTCTTTTCGACTCGAAGCGCCGACCCGGGATTATGCGATACGAAAGGGTACAATGTTGAGGTTGTGACATGGCCGACGTCCTTTCCATGCTTCTGTCCCAATATCCTCAGATGCTTTTGTCATCATCACCCGACCGTCCGAAAAACTCCAAATTAACGAAACTCCTATAAGTTGTACACCATATTACTATCATCTCCCCCCATCCAGTATCCCATCGTAGCGTAGCTTCTTTTGTAATATATCGTCATCAATGACCAGGCCATTAATACAATGCTCCCAACGGCCATAGAAGAGCTAAACACCCAGCACGCGAGTCCATCGTTCATATCCGAATACAAAAATCTTTTTTACTTGAAATGGTGATCCAAATATCGTTAACTACGGGCCATGTATCTGGACTAGTAACACCAAAACCGTGCTTAAGCCTTTCGGGATCGAGTTGTGACTCCGTTGGTCTTCACTCCCGTGGTCTTAGCTTGCGGTATTTGTGCCGCGTGTGCAACGGTGTGGTGGTCCGGAAGAGGAGCCTGCGACATACGTCGAAGGGTCTTGCGCGTGCTAGGCGCCCTGTGGTCCTTCTTGTACGTAGCGAAGTAGAAAGAGATGAAGAGAACAAGGTAAGAGGTCAAAGTACCGATACCAGCGAATGCAGCGAACTCTTCTCCGGCGCACTTGCCAGCGCTCGGCATGCTCGGGAAGTAAGTAGACGTGAAGTACGTGTACGAAGCAAAGTAGACGAATCCTGCATACGACTTATTAGTTTTGCGCCCCGCCTAGAAAATATCTTAACCAAAGGTTCTGACGTACCGAGATCAATGATGAATTGGATGATCTGCAGACGGGTGATCCATTCCTTCCACCAGATACGGATACCACGAGCACTCTGGAAGTAGTACCAGTACATAACGACGTGGACAGTCAGGTTCAAGGTGATAACGACCCACGACACGGAGGTGGAACCGAGGAGTTGGGTGTAGCAGAGGAATGCAGTGGCGCCGTGGTGGTAGCAGTGTAGGAAGGCTATTATTATGCGTTAGAAAACATCAATCCTCCAAATCGATTCAGGATTCATGCTTACTCAGGGGCTTCTTCTTCAAGAAGAGGAAGACGGTGTCCAGAAGTTCCAGGTACTTGGTGAGGTAGTTCAGCTAACTCGGGTTAGCTCATTTCTCTTCCTGTTCGAATGGGACTGGCAAACGAGAAAACTTACGTAGTAGAGAACCACTAGAGGCTGCGTCCAACCGCCTTCTTTATCGCAGATCGCAAAGAAAAGACCATGGCGAACGACGGTTGGTAGCAATTGCTCGATGAACAGCGCCAGAAGTATTCCGCTAATGGCGGTAAGATAGAAGTTGTGAATCAAAAAGATGGCCTTCAGCTTGAAGGGTTCCCTGTTGCGCATATACTCGCGACCACCGAAGATGATCAGGTAGTATACGACAATGAAGGTCAATGTCTCCTTGAGAGTAGACATTGGTGTCTTGCCAGCCACGAAGCGAAAGTCCTCGGCAGGATAGCCCGCAACTACTTCGAAAGCTTTGCTGAAGTAAGGCCATAATTGTATGCCAAAGGGTCGATCGACGGTCGGGACAGGAAGAGCTTCCCAGATAGCGGCGGGGGCCGGGGAAGCCATGGTGTAGGATAGTCTATATTAGACGCAATTGAAGTGTGTACTCGTAGTCGCGCGTAGCGAAGTTGCGCTTGACGCTCAAGGGAAATAAGAACTAGCAAGTCTATTTCGCGACAAGTAGCTCAAGCAGAATGAAACTGCTATTTGAAGGAGTGACTCGAAGTATTACAGGACCTACGATGGACTCGCCGGCTGGGTAAGAAGAAGAAAAAAAGAAGAGGGAAAAAAAAAGGAAAAGAGAAGATTGGGACTTGTAGAAAAATCCACGATTGACAAATCTCGTGAAGATAGAAAAAAAAGTTGAGAAAGACGGGATTTCGGTTCCTCATTAAAACTCCACGCCAGCAATAGGGGACGCGACATATTCCGTCTCTGATTGGTTAATTGAGTGATTAGACCGGTTCCATATGGATTTACCGATCGGAATTGGCGGGACCCTCGGAGACCGTTCTTTGAATAAGGCTGTTTATTGTACCGCGCAAGTACCTATCACTGACACGTGCTTTCTAATACGTAGCTGTTGTTCCGCGGGTTACCGCCTATAAGGTTTAGCTATATACATGGAAGGTACTTGGTCTTTCCCCATGACAAAAAGTCTCTCGAATGTTTGTACCTGCATACGTTATGCCTTATTTGATTGTTGAAATGAAACCTAGGTACATAATAGTACATAACCTGTCGAGGTTATTTATAATGGGGAATTGTTAATTTGTTAATGCTATTCTTCTTTTTCCCACTACCTCATCCGGATTTGTCGCGCATATATAAAAGAAGCGTAGTACCATAAATCGATATGAAGGGTCCAACAAGATCTTTTTTGGTCAGTGGTACATACCTAGGCAAGCTACAAGTCTCCAATCAGACTCAAGTTTCAGGTAAACATTAAGCATTAAGGTTTTGTACGGCACAACAACTCAGTTAGGTACGCACTTGGGCCATAGCGGTGTATATTGAACAAGATAAGATGATAGATCTAATACAAAAAAGACGAACAGACCAACCTCGGCCAATTTCAAAATATGGGTACCCTTCTTCGGTTATGATAATTATTTGTAGACACGTATTCAGATGTCAGTTGCGAAAAACGGGCTTGACTCCATAATGTCAACAAAAATAATGAGCGATGCAACGGACAAGACTGCTGGCATAAGGGGCTTGTGGTTAAGTATGGTTAGTATGCATTTTAGCGTGGGGGACTAATACGGACTGTACAGAAAGGTACACCTTTTTACTATACCTACCTAGTAATGATAGCAGTGCGATCAATTGCTTCAAATTTGTGGCTTGAATAGTGGCTGATTAAAAGACTATATTTCATCCTCTATCATGAAACTGAACTTCCCGAGTCTAACCGAGTATAAGTAACACACTGCTTAGTGAGGGCAATGCGTTCAGTAAATTTTCCATATTGCTGTTTTAAATTATGATAAGTCCGGTCCATCCGGAGGATATTCTACTGATAATTCTAGTTAGCTATCAAGTTATCACTAAACGTCATACTTTGTAAGCAAGCAACTTAACCTTTACATCAACTATGATGGCAAAGCTTTCGGAATCAGTCGCATTAAGCATATAGATGATACATTTAAGGCAAGTTTATTAGAACAGTTAGTATGTAACAAGCACTTGGGGTTTTACCAAAATTCTGTAGCAAAGAGCGTTTGCTGTATTTGAGTGGGGAGCATGTCCTGCATGTACTAAGATATACATGAAGCTATGGATATAGGTACTATTAATTCAAGGTTGGATGACGAAAGTCGCATCAAGCTACTAGGCCTGTTATCTTAACGATACCTACCTATTCAATGAAACATGAAATAGGTAAACAGAGTTACAACCAACTATAGTTAACTATAGGATTCTCTCGAACATAACAATTAACTATTTACCTTGTAGGTATCTAGAAATAACGTGGAAGGAAAGTCTTCTATCATTTGAGCCAATCAAACTTTTTACAATGTAATGACCGTTACTCTGTAGGTGGTTCGCACCTCGGAAGAAATCAAAGGCCATTACCCAGCAGTATGAATTTAGATAGGTAATGCCAATACCCCAGGTGGTTTGCCGCGATGGTATTTTAAATCCCATCAAGCTGGAATATACTATACCCATGCGATAAAATAAATAATTATTACCGTAGGGCACAGATGGGGTGGGATTTGTGATAAGTAGGTACCTATTTAACCAACGAGGACCTTCAACCATGACGTCGAAAGCCCAATAACGTAATTCACATGACTTGCTGCTGGTCCTGCCTTGGGCCGATCCGCCCTGCGAGTTAAAAAGTCGTTATCATTCAAATACATAGTACATAGTAAGTCAAAGTTTAATCGCGAGGAGCTCCCCGGCGCTTGGGCCAACCTATGCTTAAGTTGGCAGTTGCATATGTAACTAAGCCAGTTTAGTTGCAAAAGTGAGCTCACTGGCAATTGCTGTTGCCCGTAACAGGCCTAACAGGCTTAACAGGCTTCCCTATGCCCCCTCCAGCCCCACAAGCCTAAGGCCGATCAACCAATCATAGATCATCCTTTTGTGAGCCGGGCTTCCATTTCTCCCCATCATTCGATGTGAGAATTTGTTTGCAGTTAAGATTGACTTGAGTCGAGAAGCGTCCACCAAATCAAATCGCACAACCGCAAACCTGGTGTTATCCCATCTCGCAACCCATCCCTCTTATTTTCATTTTTTTGCTTAAACCGACGAAAAAAAAATATCACCACAGCTACCCGACGCACAACGCACCTCTATTAATTTTTTTTCGTCTTTCGTCGTCGCACCTTGACCAAGCCGCATTCAATCTCCCCTCACTTTTTTTTCCTTCTCTTTTTTTTTTCCCACCCCGTTTCCTCCAATCAGAAAAAAATGTCTTCGATGTCACTCCTCAGAATTGCCTCGCGGGGTCCTTCCAGGACTTTCTTCCGCGCAAACCGACCCGTCGCTCCCTCCCGGTCCACCGCGTCCTTTGTCCCGGGTCTGATTGCCGGCTCGAGCCTCAACTTCAGCACCACCGTGTCCCGAAACTCAGCTGCGCATCACGAGGAGACTTTTGAGGAATTTACCGCTAGGTAAGGACCTCATCCTTTTTGATATCGCAGCAACTCGGGCTAGTCCGATTACTCTACCTCATATAAAAAATATTGAAGCAAGCTCTATCACAAACCAATTGAGGTTAATTGGCGACATGGTAAAGCATCTATGACGTTCAATTGGTTATGGGATGGGGTTGTGGGAGCTTGAATATCGCTCAATTGGTCATTAAGCGACCTGATGAGACATCAAATTCGGACCAAATTTGAGACCCGACGGCTAACCCAAGCTTTCCCTGTATAGATACGAAGGTGAATTTGAGAAGGTGCAGGACGTTTTCGAGCTCCAGGTTCGTCGATTTTTCGAGTCATACAGCTTTCCCTTCGTTCTCCCATATTATCCCATATTATCCAGCTTTCTCTTTACCTCGGACAACTTTGCTTCGGGCACCTCAGCTTGGGTTGACCCACTATCCCCACACTTTGGCTGAGATACTCCTCCCATCACGACGTCAACCATATTACAAACGGCGATTCAAAGACCAAACTAAAGTGGAAGAAAATAATTATACTAACATGGAAATATTTTTCATAGCGCAACCTGAATAACGCCTTCGCCTACGATCTCGTCCCCTCCCCCTCCGTTGTCGAGGCTGCCCTCCGCGCCGCCCGAAGAGTCAACGACTTCCCCACTGCCGTGCGCATCTTTGAGGGCATCAAGGCTAAGGTCGAGAACAAGGACCAGTACCAGCAATACCTCGACGAGCTAAAGCCCCTGCGCGAAGAACTCGGCGTCGTCCTAAAGGAGGACCTATACCCCGAGGAGTCCAAATAGGTGACTGCACCCTTCTGATCTCGCTACGAACCCCTCACTTCACCACCAGTAGGAACGGCAAGGGCGAGACGGGCAGCACGAAAAGAAGAAAGATGCATCGGTGTATAGCAGGGAAGCTATATTGGGAGGAAAGCGAGGATGAAGCGAAGATGAGGTGAGGAGAACAAGAGAGAGAATTGGGTCCAGCATGCATTAATCCATATCGTGTCTCGGATCTGGTTTGTTTTTTCCCACCTGCATGTGTATATGTCTATTACTACTACTTACTACCTTTTTACCACTTACTACTTACAACAACACTACTATACTACTCCTCCAAACCATCAGCAACAGACGAAATTAGATACCGAAAAACACCCCTATCTCTCTCAGGGGCCTAAGAGAAGAAAAGTAGTTACAAAAAAAAGATGAAGCATTGCAGATGATGATCGCATTTTCTTTTCTGTGAGCTTTGATTTATTGGCTATAAGAAAGTTATAGAGGCAAGATAGATACTACTCGTGATATCCACCTGTAACATACACTTCTCACCACCTTGACTTGATATTTCGTTAATTTTTCCCATCATAAGCCATAATCTAGAGAAAACTGCCGCGGAGGGGGAAGTATGCGATGAACTGAACCCAATCAACGCTGATGTGAGCGGTTCGGTCACACCACAGGAGTCGGATCGTAAGATTGCAGAGGTTAATGCGGGTAAGTCTTTGCGGTTACGCATTTTATTTAGTTTGGTTTTTGTGGAGAGGACGTAGAGTGATTGATATGCGGGTTGAAAGGCACAGGGCGCCAATCTATAGGACGACAATGAAGGAAGACAGATAGGATAGGCTTATTGGTTGGTTGTCTTAAAGGCCCCAAGTCTAGGTACCTACCCAAGGTTGGGTATACAGTCACTTGTAGCAACTCGGTGGTATGCGAGCTATCCTTACCAATCTATATCGCGAGTTCAAAGGTCAACGGAAGCGGGAACAAATTCTCATCAATGCAACGCAACGCAAATATTGTAAACCATATTGAATTCAGCGCATAACTCTCTCTCTCTCTCTCTCTCTCTCTCTCTGCAAATGTACATCAGTCTCCTTTACTCTCCCCTCTCCCCTCTCCCTCCTGTCTTTCTACTGTTCGTTCGTTCATCATACAAATCAATACCAGTGATCCTAGTATTATGTAACTAACTAGGTCTTGGGCGTCCTTCTATCTAGCTAAATCAAACAATCAGGCTATATTCCGCCGAGGGTCAAAAAACAAGAAAAGAAAGTCGTTAAATGTCGCAAGAGACAAGCAAGCAGACTAGAAACCGAAGATGAAAAAAAAGAGGGAGGCGAAATGCCTTCCACCCCGAAAGTAACACTTTAGTACAAACAAACAAATGCAGACGCGTTGTAACCCCTCCTATTTGTTTAGGGGGTACAAGATCGAAACCCTGAAAAGGGAAAAAGAGGAGTGGGAATAAAGACTTCCTCTATAACTCCTATCCCTCATCCCATTGCTGTGAGAAGTATTCGGCATTCTTAAGGAGAATCGTGATGAGATCGTAATAATGATAAGACGTTTGTTTGTTTGATATTATTTCGTATGGAAAGACTAGGTAGTTATTCGTTTTAACTTTCTGCCCAATAAAAAAACAACAATCCTCTTCTATGACCCGACCCGATCCCCTCCTTTATCAGAACCGGGATTCTCGTAGGTGAGAGGCTCGACTATTCGGAACCGGCGTACCCGCTCCCCCTCCTGCCTCGAAGATTCCCGTCACCGGAGCTGGACTAGTACCCCGACTGCTGGAGCTGCCCTTAGTCGTTCGGCCGCCGTTCCGGGGACTGTTGACGCCGAAGGCGCTCAACCGCGGGCTTCGAGGAACACTACTCTGTCTCGTACCCCTGCGATTCTCCTTCAACATCCGCAGCTCGTCCCGGAGTCGGCTAAGCTCTAGATCACGATCCCGAACGATACCCTTCTGCTCGTTGAGCAGCCGCAGAAGCTCCCTGCTCTCGTTCTCGGCGTGTATCCGGTTCACCTTAACCGTGTTATCGTTGGCCTTGCGGCTAAGTTCTTCGACTTGCCGTTCAAGCGCGCGGTTCTCGGTCTGAAGTTCCGCAGCTCTGTGAGAAGCGTCCTGGTAGGCATTCTTGGCGTATTCCAACTCGTTATTAGTCAACGTGGTCTTCTTTTCAAGGCTCTGCGCCTTGGACTTGAACTCCTCGAGCTCCTTCTCCAGTCGCGCCATCTTGACAACCTCCGGGTTTGCAGATTCGAGAAGCGACTCATGCGCCGCAGACAATTGTTTTTGCTGCTCTACAAACTTTTCCTTTAGCTCGTCATATTCTCTTCTTTTATTTTCGAGACTTGCACTGGCTGCTAGAGCTTCCTCCTTAGCCTTGTAGTACTGGTCTTCGTAGGTTCCACGGTCCTTCAGCGCGATCATATACTTCTCTTGTACCAACTTGACGGTAGAAGCATAATCGTCGACTTCCTTTTTGGCTCGATCACTGAGCTGGCGGAATTGCTTTTCTCGTGCTCGGCTCTCTCGTAGCTTGGCTTCGAGACTTACGACCTGCTCTAAATTAGCTAGGAATCCATAGGAATCTTTATGAACATAATAAACCTGACCTTAGCTGAAAGCTTCTCTAACTTGCCAACCGAAACAGAGAGCACTGCCCTTGACGGCTCATCCACCGGGTCATCTCCTATAAGACCCTTCAGAGAGTCGCTGATATGACTCACGTGAGTAATAACTGTAGGCTGCGATACTCTAGGGCGCTTAGAGGAAAGTTCGTCGTCATCTTCGCCCTATTAACTAGATTAATACTTGCGCATAAGATGAACCACAGTGTGTTCGCTTACCTCGTGAGACCTCTTCCGACTACCGGGGAGCTGGTCGGTTCCAGGAGCTCCTAAAACGGGTTGCGATATTTGCGACTGGGAGCTAGCAGCATGTAGATCCTCAAACACGTCCTCTGGCACTTCATAAGGCTCCCAATAGAAATCATCGTCGTCTGGATCTTGTATGTATTTGCAGAAAGTCTCAGCTGCTAAATGAAACCTGACTATTAGAGAATCGTCAACGTCCTCTATATACCGCATCGCTCTGACTAGCGAGAGTGCAAGAACATTGTTTCGTTCTAGTGGTTCTATGTTCTCTGAAATACGCATGTTAATGTGCTGAATGGAACATATATTTGCCAACACCAACAATATAGCATGGTCTCGGACCTTTCGTGGTAGTATTTCCGGTCGATATGTGTGGTCAAATGCTATGACTACGTCAATATCCTCAGGTATTGACAAAGAGTTGTCGAGGGTGGACGAAACGGCAACGGTCAGGCTGTGCTCAGCGCTCGAAGGGCCGACAATTTCTAAGCCGGACCGGATATAACGGTAGCCTCTTGCCTCCACAAGGTTACCAAGGAAATCCATAACTTTTCCAGGACGAGACAATATGAGAATCTTCTTGTCCGAATTCTCATCAGCCAGATTAACAAGCAGCTCGGCCACAAATGCAAACTTCGCGTTAGTATTAACGACGTGTTTCGTTGTCTCCGCTGGTGTCATGGTCGTTGTAGTTTCCATAAAAGGTGGCAGATCACAAATGTCAAAAAGCGCAGAGAACATCTCGTTCATTTTCGATACTAACGCAGGATGCGGTGTTCGGTAAGGATAAACACGAAATGAGGCGTTATATTCGCGAATCAGCTCCTCATTGTCGCGGAGGATGTCGTTATATACAGGCCTGCAGTTGTTATAGAAGGGAAGTGTAACAAGATATTCGTTAGGTCCAGTAGGCACGTATGGGAGAAGTTTTCTCGGATAGTCGGGAGGCGTATCATCTTCCTCATGTGGCATAGCAAACTCATCCGGAACTTGTAGACTAGTATGGAGATCATCATGTGCTGGTATCGACGGACCAACATCCATGTCGTGCTCGATAGACAACGTCAAAGCTGATGGGTCTAAGGTTGCAGGTTGATCTTCTTCATGGGTGCTATACCCTGTCTCAATATGACCATTCTCCTCTAACACCGGCTCGGCCGCCTTTTCTTGTTCGACGGGCGGTTGGATAATCTCAGGTATCGGTAATGGGTGCTCATCATGAGACGTCTCGTTAGTAGCTGCTGCTAGAGGCGGGACTAGGAAAGACTGAGATGCCAGATTTACTGGGGTCAGAGGGCTAATATCTCGTGAAGCAGGAGCTTGAATAACTTGTGGCTCGTGGGTTTCGGCTTGTGGTTCGGCCGCAGAGGCTATGCCAGCGTTATCTGAAGTAGCACGAGCTTGGCTCATTTCCCTAAAACTCGGAAGGTTATCGAGAGCTGCAAATTCGCGTTCTCGGACTAATCTGAGCCTCTCGCGGGCGGATAATGGAGCGGGCTGATCGGTATCCATGTTTGTAGGCGTAACTGAACGTTGTGATGCGGACAGGGGTTGGGCAGTGTGTGGTTCGTCTCCAAAATCTACTTGCTTCTCCTGAGGGCCTTGCGGGACGTGTGCACGACTCGGCTCAGGTTCTAACCCAGACCGATGGTCTTCTGAGAACGATGTACTTCTAGTATTACCGTCTAATTCGCTCAAGGCTTGGCTAGAAATTTGCGGGTCGTGCTTGTCCTGCGCGTTTCTTCGTACAGTGTCAGGTACAATAGGATCGTCGTAGACAGTAAATGTCGCGTCAGTGTAAGTCGCAAGTCCACCCTGTTGACTATTAAGAGGCTGTACGACTTGGGCAGCTTGCGAATTATTGCTTATCGCAGGCGCTTGATTGTGTTGGCTATCGCTTGTCGGAGAGATATGCTCGTCCCAAGCAAACTCGTGAGGTTGAGTAGATGCAAAACTGGTGGGCTGAGACGTCGGAGGAACAGCGTCGATATCGAAGCCTTCTTGCGTCAAGAACCGAGGGTTCCCTTTACCAATAGTACTCTGAGAATTTCCGGATGCAGTAGAACCCACAACGGTGCCGATCAGAAAAGTTGAAGTCGACACGTTACCCAGGTTTCCAATGTGAGGGCGGTCCGGCTGGCGCGAGGGGATTTCTGTTGAATGACCAAGCGGTTCTATTTCTTGAGGTCTTCCGTCTTGCTGAGATGCGCTGGTGGCTCGCCCCTGAGGTTCGCTCGCACCAAATGAACTTAAATCGTCAGGGATACTGCTATGCACATCCGAAATCAAAGCGCTGTATATTTCCTGAGAATCGGGCACGGTTCTCTGGTCTTGACTCTCAACCTCAGATTCGTGAACTAGAGCAGCAGGGGCATCAGCAGGCGGGGGAGACTGTTGGCTAGCCGTTTGCTGCGAATCAGTTGGAATGCGCATATATTGATCCGGGGGGAATGGTGGATTCCGAGGTAGTTGGATCAATATGCGATTCTTATAAGGCTTTGCCTCAGCTTGTATATGGTTGCGGGGATGAGTATCTGGATCGTCTTGGCTCAGTTTACCCTGCCGCTCTCCCGATCCCTTGGAAAGTCCAAGATCACGACCGGCGCTATTATAGTGTGCGGACTGGTTTCCTGCTAGTCGCAGTTTGGGCAGCTTGGATGGATGTTCGTCGCCTACTTTAGAATCATATGAAGATTGACTTTCCAACGGGCGCTTCTTAGTATGGCCTCGGTTATCGCGACTAGATGTTGTGACAGAATCACGGTCCCGAGTATCAAATCCTGACATAGAGTGATGTGAGTCGCCAATAGCTACATCGGTCTTATCGTGAGTGCGCTTGGACCTAGCCTTCCTGAGCATCCAATCATGTATCGCAAGGGATGTTAAGTTCTGTTTAGGGACCTAGTTATGCCAGTTTAGCTTTTATACTAACAATAATAGGGAATACATGAAGAGCGCATGAAGGAGAGCATAATAACCTACCCAAGACGGCTCGTGCGGCTTCCCAGTCTCATCTGTTCCCTTCCAATCTACCAAGTAATATAGCTTCCCTCGCTCGAGCTTCTCGTCAATGATATCCCGGATCTCGAACCAGTCGTTTTCGGCTTCGTGTTTGCTTCGGCTTTTGCCTTGGGCGGAAGCTTGGGTAAGCTTTTTATTCTTTTTAGTTTTATTTTTATTCTTGCTTGTCGCCTTGGAAGCTTCTTTAGTTCGGGATGGGCGGTTTTGTCGCAGTGGTTGTGGTTGTGGTTGGTGATCTCGTGGGTTAGCTTCTTCTAGTATATGTGATTCTGATGCTTCCGCGCTCATCAGCGACAATTTCCCTCGCGAACAACCTGAAAAGTAACAAAATCCATAATTAGCGACATTAAAATAAAAATGAAGTCGGAGTCGCAGGCTTCCAATAGCTAGGCGATAAATGCTAAGGTCTCACCAAGGTTGTCGTCCTTGGCCATGAGGAAGCTTGTTTCCTGTCAAGGCAATTAGACGAGGTGTAACGACAGCCGTGCGACGAGGCTCAATAGGTTGCCTTGTACCCGTGCCTGGTACCCGTGCTGCCTGCAACCGTGCTACCACGGCCGAGCGCGGCTTGGCAAGGGTCCCCCGGTTGGACAAGGGGTAACTAACTCCCGCTGTGGCACGCTATAACACGCTGTGGCTTAATGCTTTTTTTTTTTTTTTTCTGATTCCCTATTCCCTACCTTTCCCTAAGACAGGGCCCTATGACATTTTAGCGCGTGTTGCTAGGTACAATACGTGGCTAAGCTTGCTAACCTCCACTAAGGGAAAAGCACTTACCGATTGTAAAAGCACACAACTTCCCAAATTGCCTAAGGTGACAACCTTGACTTATACCAAATTTAAAAATTGTAATAAGTTGATCTGGTAAATTCGTGGCGTCGAGAAAGAAGAAAGGAAAAAAAGGATTCCGAGACCGTTAATTGTCGTGATATGAAAAGGTAAATTTAAAAAGGAAAGAGAGGGAGAGAGAGAGAGAAAAGGAAAAGAAGAGTGAATTGATAGTTGTGATAACTACCTAGTAGGTAGGTAGGTAGGTAGTTGGTTATGCCCAATTTCTGTTTGTAGTTTCCAGATTTGAAAGTCCAAGAGCACGTCCCAAATGTGTACCTAAGGTAGGCGGTAGGCAGCTCTTGAGGTTTGCACTTTTTAAAATCTCATAACCCTTTAGGTATAAATGTCTGGTCTCGGAAATGACGTGGCGTTCGTAGTAGCTCTATACGCAAATTGTCATTGGCTGGGTCGGCACCTTGCTTGGGCCTAGACTGCTACTCCATCTAGGTGTAAAGTATGCAAAGTAGAGGTAACTATGGTAAGTTACCTGTATCTAGGTAGGCTAGATATTTATATTATCTTAGGCAAATTATCCCCGAGGTTAGGTAGGCGTTTAAGCGACTTGGTAAACTTGATAAACTTGATGAACGTTGCTACGTAACCGTAGTGGTTGGTTGTGAGATTTAAACCTGGGTAGTTCATCAGACCAAATAAGGCATCAACCACCAAAGGGGCCAACCTTGAAACCGGTCAAAAGACAAGGCAGGAAAATAATGGTAGGAAGCTACAGTCTACCAGGAAGCTACGAGAAAAGTGCAAGAAGCCAAAGGGGGGTTAAATAATAAGACGAAGCGTTAAGAACATGGTGCACACAGTACTGGCTGGCCAGACAGCTCAGACAGCCTACTTAAGAAAATGATCTATATCATTGCACAAAAGTCCTACGCTAGAAGTACCACAAGAAAAGTTTAAAACGCATCTTCTCGATCAAAAAAAACAGATATAAAAATAGTATAAAAATAGGTTGCCCCCCTAATATTTCATAACAGCATGAACAACCAGACAACTACCAAAGACGGAAACCTTTCATACACCCCTCGAAGTCAGATATATCACACGACTTCCATATACGATCCCTTACTTATTAGTACAAAGCTCAGAAACCATCAAACCGGAGTCGCCCCCTATACATAATAGATGGTAGTTAAAATGATATCCAGTGAATGCAAAAGATTGATATAAATCATCCCATCAACTTTTCCTCCATACCCCTCCATATCCGCATCTCCAACGCCTAACCCAATGCAATCCAGTGCCTTCGACGCCCCTCCCTTTTTCTACAATTCATACAGAGCCCTCAGTGTTGCCTAGGGGTTAGCCCAACGATGCTGTTTAAATCTCTAGTACAGTAGTTTGCCACTGGAAACCAGGTGCGCAAAGTTATCTTCCGGCTCTTGGAACCGGTACTCCTCTCCACGGACCACACGGTCAACCTCCTCGCGGACAAACGGATACACGTCCTTCCACGCGTTACGTCCCATCCAGCAGTCAAGATGTCCGTAGTCAGGGACCACGCGGCGGCGATACTGAATGCCACTCGAGTGGTTGCCCGTCCCAAACGCATCCGTCAGGACCTCGTATGTCCGCTCCGTAGATTCGGGAGATAGGACAGCGTTGTCGCGGCCGACGAATAGCATTATCGGAATACCCTTTAGCCTGTGGATGTTCTCGGGTGTGTCTAACCGCTCAAACAGAGGAGCGTTGCTCATAACACCTCCCTCGTAACCCTGCTTCATGAGCATATGTAAGAGCGTCATACTGATACCTCCAAAGAAACGGTCGATCTGCCGGTGAGTCGCCTCGTTAAGGTTGCGGTGGTTCCAGCACCGGCCCAATGCCATCGTAATACGGTGGCAGCTTGCATTGTTGCAGAGCTCTTTGCGCTCATCTGGCATGAGGCGCAATAACTCGTTGAGAGTTCTCTGGACTAACGAGTCGTTTACAGTCGTGCTGAAATTGAACCAATCCCCTGACAGGAACCGGTATACCGTGTCGGCTGGAATTGGCAAGGCCATAATCTTGATCATGTTCAGAGTATTCCATTGAGGATTCATGAACACTTGACTGCATGTTATGCCCTTAATCCATTTGGCAGGGATTGTTCCGTCGAGTAGACCAGCCGAGAATGCGACACTACCCATGCAGTGCGTGATGGTGTATACAGGTTCAGGTTCTTTACCAGGTTCCTTGGTTTCTTCTCGGATCTTCTCCAGGCAAGCTTTCAGGTCTAGACGTACATCGAACGTCGTCCAATCCTCCTGCGCAACCATCAACATACAGATACGATGGACGGGAATGAACACTCTGTAGCCGGCTCGACGGAAGTAGTTTACTGCATTATACCGGATAGTAGGAAGTGCATATATTTGATGGTCAACCGAAGCTCCGGGTATCATAAATAAATTTTTGGGCTCAACCTTCGGGTTTGTAGGTTCCCACCTATGTAACCTAGTAACAACCCCGTCGGAGGCACGTATCTTGTACGTCTCGGTCGGAGGTGTATTGTTTATGTAGCCCGTATATGCCTGCGCGGGATATTGTAAGGGTGTAAGCGGTGATAGGAGAAGCGACATAGACTTTCGAGTAAAAAATGTCAGGAAGTTAGCTGCACTTAAGACCTTCTTGAAAATGCCGCTGCCGGTAGGGGTGAGGGTAAGAACTTCGGAAAGGAAATCCTTTGCTTGGATTTTCATGATGCCCTTAGCAACGATTTCTCCCAGGAGACCACATTCATCCGCATCCGTGCACGTTCGCTGCGATTCTGGAATGGGCTCGGTGATGGTGACATAGAGGGTACTGGTCGATTTCCAGAAATGTATCGGTGACAACGCGACAGACGTGTCAACTACTTTATAACCATGGAAATGGAGCCGCCTCCCATTAATCCCCTGCATATCGAAGTCATACGTCAGGTTTCGAGTCCCAGGAGCTTTTCGGTCTAACAAAAATAAATTGAAATCGCCTCGCTGAACCATGAAAGGAGACCCCTCGAGCGTAGGACAGACAAAGGTACCGGTTAGCGTCGCCCTATGGCTGGGATCGCGTATCGTCGATCTGAGGCTGAAGGATTGTACGCTGAGAAAGAATCGTGCTGTTTCGCTCAAGGCTTTTGCAGTCCTCGCTGCAAGCTCGTATGTGTCTATATTATCTCGTTTGAGTCCCTTGTCTTTATGAATATATCCAGACATGACTTCTGTGAAGCCAAACCCAGATTCATTCATGCGCCGAGCAGAGATTATCGCCTTCGTTGCACTGTTCAGTTTGGCTGTCTCTTGCTTCTCTTCGGCGCGCTCTTTCCAGCAACTTTTCCTACGGTGGTGCTCATGTTCGGGAGCTCCGAAGAGATCGAGGACTTTGTTCTGCGTCATATCGATTGTGAGACCCATCTTCTTGATATAGTGATCTACAGACCGTTCGGCTAGAGCTGTGATAGTTGCGAATGGGTTTGCGCCGAGGGCAGTTGGGATAACCGCCGCATCCGTGACAATAAGACCAGAATATGTCTCTGTTCCGGAACCTCTAAAAACCTCACCCCTATGGTTTGTAACGCCGGTCGAGCCAGTCCCATCACGAGCCATACAAGCACCACTAGATACTGTTAGTATCTGTATCTTCATTAGTTATTGTCATATGACTTACCCGATTGGATGAACCGTAACTTGTTGTTCGCCCAGGAGAGCATACCAGGGGTTCTGAACGAATGTGCCACCAACAGCTTTCGTGGCTCTCTCTAGAACACGGTTCAGATACTTAACATGGTCACTACGACCGACACCGACAAATTCAAGGACTGGCTTATCGTCTTTCAGAGTCAAGTACGCCTGATTACCTAGATTGAATTAGCACTTAGTTCTGCCGACAAGCTGTCAATGACAAACTTACTGTCATGGGACATAATCAAGTATACTTGCGTCCTCTCAATGGCGCCTTTCCGGTAGTAGGGACCGAGAAATGCGCTTCCTGCGCGAGCAAGATTTGCTTTCACTTTACCAATAAGACCTTCGCCGGTTGGCTCAATACTGCCAGGTAAGAGCTCAAGCATAGCTTGTAAGAAAGGCGCCAGAGCCGACGGTATAGATCCTTCTTCGATAACATAACCGTCTAAAGGATTATCGTGGCCTTCTCTATTGTCTATGATGCCGGTTATGCAAGGTCCAATGGGACGAGAAGGAGATGGGCAGGCTTTTCCCATCCCGTTCACCTCATAATCCGTATTGTATCTATAACCTGTTAGAAGGGTGTGAGTAGAATTGTGAAAGGGTCGCATACCCGAACCCTAGGATATCCCCATTGCCGCTCATGTTCTGGCCTACTTTCTCGCTTAACCCAAGCCCCATATCTTTGCTCCGAAGGAGGATCTCAGTTGTTCCGATGGTACCAGCGCCGAGAAATACAGCTTTCTTTGCGTGAACCCACATGAGGTCGCCATGCAGATTTGCTTTGAAGTGGCCACGATTTCGGCCGTGCCAAGCGAAATAGATAATATATCCAGATCGGTCAGGAGCCTCAGTTATGTATCGTACTTCAGCCTCACAGAACAAATCCGCACCCCAGTTCCACGCGTCAGCTAGGTAAGTAACTAAGGTGGTATTCTTAGACCCATCGTTTAAACCTGTGACGTCTTGACCAGTGAGCGCTGACGGAAACATTTCCACACCACAGCTATTTGGACCATTACGAAATCGCGTTGTCTGTTTCACTCGTCGAAACTTATCTGACATGTTCAGATATTTTGCCTGTCTCTCTAGGAGCTCAAGCTTTGGTAAATTTGGCCAGTCATCTGGGTAGGGCTCTGGTTCCAAAACCTTTTCTGCTCTCTCATAATCTATTTGGTCATTTCGTCAGTTCCTATTCTTTCTAGTGCTAGAGATGTTCTTTTCGTCGTTAAAGGGATAATAGTTAAAGGATGTCGTAAAAGAGGTCACACCCCAAGGAAATATTAGAATAGGAGTCTTACATTCATCCAAAGAGTCAGGATCTTCCCTGATTTCCTTCGGCCACACGTCTTGTCGCAGCGTGTCTTTATCCGCTCTCAAGTACACGTTGGCATTGATCAAGCTAGTGCCACCGAGACCTAAATTGACATTAGCCTAACGCTTCATATTTCATCTCCTATATGCGACACGCTTACCGTTGCAAACAACCGCATTCTGACAGTTACCGAATATTATGTGGTACATGCCGGTAGGATCCCCGCCGTCGACTACCTTCTTAGGTAGCCAACCGGGTGTGAGCTCACCGGAATAGTGGACCTGGCCGAGGGCGTCGCCTGTGCTAACGGGATACTCCCCAGGCCAGCGTTCCTTGCCGCGCTCAAGGAGACAAACCGATTGACCAGCGCGAGCCATACGGGACGCCGCCACGCCGCCACCGTAGCCAGAGCCGATAACAACACAGTCGTATGAGTTGCGCATAAGTTCCACTGGCTTGGATAGACGGGGGAACCGTGCAGTCTTGGGGTCATCCCCCCAGGACTGTATCCGGGAGAAAGCTCGAGGTCGCTGTTCTCCTGATTCATCGTCAATGCTAAACGTACGGCCAGGAATAGGCTGAGTATGGTTCCACGCGTCATTAGCGTTTAGCCCATAGAAGCTATGGCTAAAGGTATCCGACGAACAATCCGAAGCACTTGCGCTGTGAGAATGTTCATGTCCGTTCCAGGTTGCCCTACTATTAAGTCTTCTTCCGGTCCCATTACCGATCCCATTCGTGACCGGCACTTCGATGGACGTCGTTTTGGCATCTTCGGCGCCATTGGTTACGATATCAGGAATTGCAGACGGCATCGTGGCAATATGTTGCCAAGACCAGCCTTAGTATGGCTATTCTATAAGGGTCTACCACTCAATTTAGCGTATGAGGATGGAAAAAAGAAAGCAATGCTATAACAAAAAGGTCAATGGCTTGGTGTGGGAATGTAAGATTGGTGCACGACTAGGGTATATGGACTTTGTATTTACTAGGATGAGACTTTGGGTAAGAGAATGATAATCCAACGCCTCGAAGGACGGTGGCTTCATATATCTATGGAATATACTTGGGGGGGTAGTATATGAGGCCTTTGTATATCAACATCGATCTGCCTAGGTAGGGCTTTATGCGATTGGAATGATGACAATGAGGAAAAGGTGGAGGCTTAAAGGTTTATGGTTTACGGACCTGAACACCGACTGTGGCTATTACAGAATACATCGTAGGGGTGGTAACGCTTCTTTTCTGATGTTGCGGAGCTACTGCAAGTCTAAGAGACCAGGGGGGGGCGCAGACCCTTGCTGCTGAGGCAGGGCTGAAAGTTGAAGCAACGATCGTCAGCCCATAGTTTTTATCCCGAAGGAGTAACAGTGTAAGTGGAGGTTAATAGTCGTCTGCCGAGCTTGTAGTTTACCAATGCTATTGGAGAACAAACGCTAGCCTCGGTGAGATCTAATTATAATAATGTTAATAAAGGTATACTCCGTTGGTACGCTGTATCATTATGCAGTATTCTGATAATAGGACAAAAAGCGAAGCTAACAAGAAGGGTTATTTATTCCCTCCCTCCCTGGTTAATTTTTACAAAGCGTAGAAGACATAGCGAATGGGTAAAGACACCGGATATGGCATTACTGTAATTAGTATACCTGGTAGGTAGGTAGGTACCTAGATAGGGTACCTAGATATGACGAAGTAGAGAGAGGTGAGATAGGGGAGCCCCTCGGGGATGTTGGGGGTTGTTTGTTCGTTAGGCCAAGAAACGACAGCGAATGATGAGATGGAGATCTGAGACAGCAAGACGAGAACCTACCTACCTTAGTATGTACCTACATAGGTAAGTACATGTAGGTAGGTACATAGCTTGCTCGGCTAGTAGCTTGCGTCCATAGTGCCTGCATTCACCTAATGCACCTAACCTAATGTTAGTAATGATTCAGATCACCTAAGATAAAAAGTGGATTCTTCTAGTTATCATCACCGCATTACGGGTATGTTTCTCAAGTCTATCCGGATTTATGTTAAGTACCTAACTTCATAAAGCAAGTCCTACATGTTCCTATTCATTAAAGTGTCTGTAAAAGGAGACATGTGACTTCCCCACCAACAAGTAGTAGAATTGAAAGCAGCTGCGAGATCACTGCACATTTTGTAAGATTTTAATCTAAGTATACCTCAGGTTTAGTAGTTATGATGCATTACCTACACCTACATTACTTCTAACAGTCGCAACCAATTCCATGGTGTGTTACAATATTAAGCGCCGTGGTCGGCTGTTGGAACCGCCACATACTACACTCTCCATATTCATAAACGCATCCTATCGAAAGCCCTATCCCCTTAATTCGACGTGAAATATTACAGAGGGTCACATATTCGGCTGCCACGGATGTGATGAAGATAAGTGCCAACCTATTGCTATCAATGCGCAGTACCCAGCAGCCTTAAACGGGCATACCCGTCGGTCTATGTCCCGGATCCAGGGAGACGGTTTTCCTCCCCTGGGGATTCCACATCTGAGCTGAGCAATGAACCGTGGCTCCGGACAAAACTACGCAAGGGATGCTACTGGGGGGTAAGAGGGTTGAAACATATGACATATGATACTGTTGTCCAATAGGAAAACGGCAAACCGTTTGTTTCTTTTAATTTTATTAATATGATGAAATCCCAATCGTTGATTGGCTAATAAACGACTCGATTCGGGAGATACCCTTCACATACGCTCGAGCTGCTAACTTCGCTAAAAGAAATATACGATATCGAAGATATTTGAAAGCTCTGGTCTAGAACGAACAACTATTCAAGACCCCTTTATCTCCCATAACAAGACTACGTATGCGGCACAGTTACTATACGGACAAGAAGATAACATTATATCGGGAGTCATAATCTAGAGTTATGCGAATCTCGGTAACTCGACTGTTTAGACATTGGTTATTACGGTAAATAGACCACATGCGCATTGACTTATTTGAACAGGCATCGGCAGCTAAGTTCACCGAAATATCGTACCGCGATAGCAAACAAGTTAGGTATAAAACACAACTTATAGCAGTTCACTGCCTCTCGCTGAAATAGGAACGATATCATGAATAACCCCAGTCTAAAAACTGAGCCAAGACGTAGGGCTGAACTAATCGATACCCAATCGGGAGGTAACATGCACGAAAAAGCAAACAGATACTAACCCCGGTTAGAGGGCATTAGGAAAAGACCGAGCAGCAAGTCAAATAGCGGATGAGTTATAGGGTAATCGACATTTGGAGGCCGCTGGCGATGTCAGCTCGGCATCGGTCCACCGGTCCATCGGTCTCTAATCCAAATGAGTGGTCTTGTCAAGTGGCCGGGTGACGCTGAGATGATAAGACCCCAGCATCAGAAATTTAGAATATACGACGCCATGCTTACGATTTTTTGACCCCATCCGTCAACTTTCTCCCCTGTCCAACAGGAACTAGCGGTAGGCCGTTCGTGGAATTGACTCAGCTCGCCACCATTAGCGAATGAAACGTGCGCTCCGGGGATGCGAGTTTGTGGAGGAACGTGGCTAACTTTGCAGAGACGACGTTGGGTCGCATTTTCGTTTCCACTTCCGATCCTACTGAAAGGTCTGCCCGGTTGAGAATTATAATTAGTCGCCGCTCGAAAGTGAATCTCCTTCGTAACGATTATTGCTCCTCTATAACAATATCGTATCGAGTTAGACGTGCATATTATCAACACGCTGATGGTCCCTCTCCTGAAATATAACCGAAAAATAATTCTATAAGGCTACGGGACCGGGTTTCGAAATTATCGTCATTACGCTAAAACGGGCCAATTTACGAGATTCTCCTTTTTCGAATTGGTCAGCAATGGCTTCTAGAACTCGTATCGAGTTTCTAATCGGGGTTTCTTATGCCATTAGACGTTGTCTTACACTGGCCACAACCGCTACTTTTTGACTTGTTGCTAATACATCATAGCCAGGTCTTACTGCGTTTAACTGCAGGTACAATTCACATATCAGAGACATACATAGGTAACCACCACAAGTGAGGCTAGAGACTCATCCTAATAAGCGTATTATAGTAGTACCGGCCCTTTCCCCATGTCGTGCTCCCGTCACCTCCCATCGCCATCTTATCTTTTGTGCTTCGATTCAGCCTGATGAAACATCTAGCATACCACAGATGGTTTTATTTCCCCGCTCCTGACTTACCGTCCGGCGTAACACGGTCACGTAGGTGTCGCTGGCATCGTACGCCAGTATCCCCCTTCGCCATTCACAACATCCCCGCGCAAGATCCTGCTCTGCAAGTATCCGCAAACATGAATTTTACATTATATCACCACCACGCGATTCCGTCAGCATCAGCCCACTGGGAGCATGCGTTCGTGCGTGTGTAACTTGCACCGTAGTATGTAAGCGCGTATAAGCGCGAGTCAACGTAAGTCCCAGTTCCGTCGAAACAGCCCTAGGACTTCGAATCCTTCCCGATCGGAATCCAGCCGAAGTATCAAAGTTGGCCGCATCGGGGCTACGGAGAATTTTTATCATTCCTCCCAGGCAACACCGCCGCCACTTCGCCCTTGAGCCTTCTTACCCGGTCTTCGCCCCCGAAAGCGTCTGGGATGGAAAGCAAAATTAGGGTATTAGAAAATCCAACTCAGAACCATATCGCGAAAAGCCGTAGGACCAAGTAAGACGGCCCCCTTTATTGGTCGTTATTAATATCACGCCGTCTGACTTAGAAGGAAACCCTCTTACCGGAAGATAAGCTGCCGTTTGAGATGTGCATGTTTAAGAAGACCCGGGTATCGGGGTAGTAAGCAGAAAAAGTAAAGGAAGCCTATGGTGGCCTTTCACAGAGGACTAGAAACCCGAGATCCAGGTTGATTGGAAGTGAGATTTCTCGCATGGCAACCCTGGGGGAGGGGGGGACCCCTCCAAACCGGCTCACCATGCCTTGCCTTGTCTCACCCCGTCCAGAGCCCCGGGATTCCTTTTCTCGCCACCCGTTTCAATTACTACGGGCGTTCAAGCCACCACCAATATACATACATACATACCTACATACATGAACCGTACAGCATCGGTATCCTGATCCAGCCTAGGAATGACGACACGGCTCGGTCATGCGGATTTGGAGATATATATGACCTGATTCCCGTCTATCTGCCTGACCTAGTCTGGCCTTGGTTTGGCCGCATAGGCGGTCCCAAATCTAGGATATGAAGGTAATAGGCGGATAGGCGGCCATTATAATTCTCGATAAAAGCTCAAGGAGCTGGGGGAAATTGGCCAGTAGGAATAGGACCGCATTCAGTGCCCCTCGGGTTCCGCCACAACCCACACGAAAGGGCAAGTACTAAGAGTGCCTTGAACGTCGGGTATAGCCCATCATCACATCATATCATATCATATCACATCGCATCTACAGATTATCGAATAGAATACCAGGAGCTACTCCTCTCTATCTGTTCTCCAGACTCCACTCCCAGTCGAGGCTGTCATTGGCGGCCCCCCATCGACCTGACCCTTTCTCTTTCGGATTCATCTGATGTAGGTAAATCCCACTCACTTACGCACTCCAACTCCACAGGCCATATATCGTGACCTAGTCGCATATGTACCGAAGCACGTACATCCTAAATACCGGATGGAGATCCATCCATTCATGCAACAAGTAGGTAGGTAGGTAGCCAGGCTAGCTAAATAATAAACCCAATACCCACCCTCATCCAGGTGGATTCGGGATCCAACCAACCGCTCCCGTTAGATCCCGTCCCGTTCTATCCTATCCTATCCTATTCTATTCTATTCTATACTATACCCGTCGTAGCATCGCATCGGAAGTTTAAACTTCGTCCAATAGCCACCGCCCCCTCGGTCAAGCAGATTGAGGCTTCGTTGTGCTATATATCCACACTTCACCCTACGATGCGCGCATATATCGTATACTATACGGAAGTAGGTACGTAGTAAAGAGATAAGCGCGTACGCGGATAGGGACAGGTAGTATTCCCGTCGCTAAACGTGAAGAGTCGCAAGAAAAAAAAAAAAAAGAAAAACACAACCCCCATACAAAAGATCGTCATTCATCCGGCCCCCTTCAGCAGCCCATATAGAAGCAGCAGCAGCAGCCGTAGGATTCCTGTGTTAGGTAAATCTCTGGTGTTCATTCGATAGCTACCTTAGTTATACCGACGCGCATCGTTTCTTCACTTTCTGTAACCCAGCCAGTCTCCTTCGAGTAATATCAATCGAATACGAGAACTGACGACCTGACTTTTCTTGTTCATAAAAGTTTCATTCCATTTCGTTTCTATGTCCTACATAACAGTTCACGTGCCCAGCTTTTCCGAGCGCCCTATTCGCTCGAGAGAAGGCACAGCAGCTATCCCTTGGTAATCATATCATACATCACATCGTAACCTGCCAGCCAGCCCAGTTACCCATCCAAGCTGTCTGCCCTACGCCATGCCAAGTTTCCCCATGTCAGTAATAGGCTTTGCTTCCCTCGATATGCAATGCGATTCGGCGGTTCCTAACGGCGCCTTGCATGCACGGAGGTGGTAGCCCCCAACCGTTAATTCAACAGTCGTCCAGCGAACTAGCTAATCAACCCGTTCGGACGTGAATCCTTCGACGTGATGGGCGAACTATAGCCGCCCGGCCCCTCCAACTAATATGCCTTGTAACTAGCACGTTGGGCAGTTCACCACCAGTCGCCCTGGTCGTGCATAGCTTGGACTACCTTGAGGAAACCAGCGATGTTGCCTCCGGCAACCAAGCTAGGCAGCTCGCCCTCCTTGGCCTTGACGTACTTGTTAGCCTTCTCGATGCTCTGGTCGAAGATGCCCTTCATGATCTGGGCGAGGCGCTCGTCGACGCGTTCCTCAGTCCAGCTGAAGCGGCTGCTGTTCTGCGCCATTTCTAGACCGGAAACCGCGACACCACCAGCGTTTGAGGCCTTGCCCGGGGCGTACCAGATGGCATCTTTGCCCTTCTCCTTTCGGACGGCCTCAAACACATCGATCGCCTCCTGTGTGCAACCCATGTTAGAGCCCTCGGCGACAAACTGTGTACCGTTCTTGACTAGCGTCTCAGCTTCCTCCTTGTTAACTTCGTTTTGCGTAGCGCATGGGAGGGCAATGTCCACTTTTCCGACGTGTACCCACGGGCGCGCGCCTTCGATATACTTGAATTGCGACTTGCCGCTGAACTCGGTGATAGGCTTGCGGTCGAGCTTGATGGCCGCAATCTCGTTGACATGCTCAGGAGTGAAGTATGCGTCGCCCTCAGCGATCAGAGCTCCCGTGGAATCAGACAGAGATACCACTGTAGCACCCAGTTCAATGCACTTCAGAGCAGCGTATTGGGCAACGTTTCCAGATCCAGAGATGGCAACGCGCTTTCCCTTGAAGCTGCCCTTGCCAGCGTACTTGAGCATGTGCTCAACGTAGTAGACGAGACCATAGCCGGTAGCCTCTGTTCAAAGAGATCGTTAGCTTCGTTTCGTCGAACTAAACGCCTTGACGGCAATATTAGCACTTACCTGGTCGGATCAAGCTACCACCCCAAGAGAGACCCTTGCCAGTAAGGACACCCTCCCACTTGTTCCTCTCCTTGCGGTATGTGCCGAACATGTAGCCAACCTCTCGGCCACCGACACCAATATCACCAGCGGGAACATCGGTCTCGGCGCCAATGTGTTGGCAAAGTCTTCGCATGAAAGCTTCGCAGAATCTTCGGATCTCGTTGTCACTCTTGCCTTTGGGATCGAAGTCTGCACCTCCCTTTCCACCACCCATACTCACTAATCAGAAATTATTAGTTGCGTTCGGTTGTCTCCATAATAAGCACAAACTTACATCCTGTCAAGGCATTCTTGAAGATCTGTTCAAAGCCGAGAAACTTTAGACTATTGGGCGCACATGTCAATACGACTATTTCTGTTGGAAAATAGCGGTTACCCTTTTAGGTAAGAGGTCTCCTTACATTGACAGGTTGACGGTAGGGTGGAATCGCAGGCCACCCTTGTACGGGCCCAGAGCGGAGTTGAACTGGACGCGGTACCCGCGGTTCACTTGCAGGTTACCCTTGTCATCTTCCCAAACGACTCGGAATTGTATAACACGCTCCGGGATAGAAACGACGTTCAACGCGGTTCTATACTCGGGGTGCTCCTGGAATAGCGAGCTGTCCTCAAGAGTAGTTACAAGCTCTGTTTCTCGCGTTAGTCCAGGTCGGCACCCACTAGCCACTGTTACTTTGATTTACCTTTGTAGGCCTGCTCGAACTCGGGCTCAGAAGGAAGATGAGACATGTTTACGAGATGGGCTTAAATTTGGATATAAAATTTTTAAGTGGGAAGGGTATCGAAGAAACTGGGTATCTTAAACTGTGTCTGGTACAATGCTAATGTAAAGGGAATAGGAAATACGCCTCCCGTGAACGAGTCGTCAGAAGTGCGAACTTTATCTTTCTACTTTCAAAGGGTCAAGAAGAAAGGATCAGAGTCGAGGGAAGGCGAGGCATTATTATATGCGCCTCCCGCTCGAGAAGAACAAAGACCGAGAGACACCGTCATCGGTGCTCCTCCAGACTAAATGGTAAAGTGGTGAACATGCCGATCAAGGGCTTGACTACGCGTTGCTATTGTGTAAAGGTGGCCCTTCATACCTGAGATACGCCAGGTAACCCAAGCTGTGACGCCCAATGACTACAATTTTTCGCTAATGGCAGAAGGTAAGACTGTATGTAGCCTCACCTACCCGGGGACAAAGGTGTGGGGGGTCTAGGCCACGGCGAACGATTCCGGCTGATTTTTTTCTTTTTCCCTTCATATTATTCTAGTCTTGCCCCTGTCTGAACTGAGGCAATTGTTGGCCCGTTGGATGAGATCAAGGTATATGCCTCAATCTAGTCCACGCAGATCCATGTCCTAGAGAATATACCAACTTCTCTAAGTCCAGAGCGTTGTCGGCGAACCAAGGGCTTCCTCGCTGATGTTCGGGGCTAGGTAACGTTTGAGTACTATGTATGGTATGGTAAGCCTAATTTCCGGGAGCCGAGTAGTAATCTTTAACGGAATTCGGCCAGGTTGGCTACATAATAATGACGGGGCTAGGTTTTTCGATGCCCGCACAACTTGGAGTCGGCTAAAAAAAAGAAAACACGGTAGCACATGCTCTTGATGTCAAGATGCGCATGCGAGCAGCAGAGCGGTGACGGAGTTTGTGGCGGCTACTACAAAACCATGTGGTTCCTCTGTGGGGGAAATGTGTGAACTAGGAGCTGAATCGTGAGCCTAGATGAGAATCAGCCAACCATAGATTCTGATTTGAACGCCCTACGGTAGGCTACGGTATGGTAGGGATCAGACCCGGAGAAGCCAGAAGTTTAAGCTTCGCCACAGGTGTGCGGCATCTTATCAGAGGCCTGTGATTCGTGGGTGAGTTTGCGACGACAACAATATTCACGTCAATCGAAGCTTGGTGACAGAATTTCCACGCTTGAAGTATGTCGAATATGGAATCCTCCAGCCGCCGTTCGCGGAACGACCCTGCCAAGGGCTTGGGACGACTGGGATGAAGATGTAAAGACAGGGAACGACAGAGCGGACCCTGCAAGACATGCATCTCGCGGAAATTTCGATCCAGTAGCATCTCTCGAATGCATATAGATTGCGTAATAGCTACCAAAGTTGCGCCGACTAGTCCCAAAAGACAATTTGACCGAGATGTTCCGCGACCGGAGCAAGTCGGATCAGGCTCTGAGAATTTCATTTCTAGCATCGCTACGAAAACGAACCGCGAGCAGATCTCATACGATATTTTAAGTTACGAGCATTCGGATCCGTACTTGCTTGGGCAGCCAAGGCGTCGAGTGTTGTTCGAGACGACCCTTGAAAAGAGCCCCTCATCTTCGACACCGGTATTTGTGCTAACCTCCCTAACCTCCCTAACCTCCTTAACCTAGTCAGCTTGTAAGACTATGTCTTTAACAATGTCCCGAGGATTGAAACGTTACTAGTATAAACGTTACTAACGCACTGGCACGACTATACCAAGACTGATATAAACCTCTGGGGTAAAGCCTTGCAGGTTTTTCTCTTCTAGTTAACTATTCACTTTTGGATAGTTGTCTCTGGTCAACTTGCCTATTCTGTAAACCATGGCAGTCGTGGGTGCTGACAATTCTAGCGGCATCATCTTACAAGGTGGCGTGCTCTTTAGACGTAATATCCTCTTCGATCTTAGAAGGCATAACTACCTACCTAAGTTGTAGATGAGATTGGTGATTTGAGTACAAGAGGATGTTGTATTTGGGAAGTTTCGCAAGGGATTGGTTGCTAATTGATTCCCGACTTAAAAAAAAAAAAAAAAAAAAAAAACCCACAATGTTCATCGCACCTTCTCCAATGGGAGATAGCTTCCATACATTTTAAATGTAGCTATGACAAAAACACCTTGACGGTCTTGAGAGTTATACTTTCCGATGCATAAAGATGCCCATTTCTCTAGCGAATTCCAAACCTTCATATAATCCCACCAATGAGGCTGGCAATTCAACCTAGTGGCACGCGACCACATATGAATAAGTCAAGATAACTTCAAAAATTTATATAATTCCTCCTATGGCGCCGGGTGCTAAAAATGCTAAGCACTAACAAGTATATCATTATTCGGGCACACTTTATAACATTAATTACTTACCTGTCGTATGACTTCTAATTCCAAGGCCAAGTAGTTGCAGCATCAAGATCTCACATGTCGCCTCGTCAGTAGGAACCATCAAGATGTTCAATAACATCCAGCTGTCTACCCTCGGGCTTATGGAATTATATAAGTAGAAGAAAGAGAGTCGCCCAGAAACCATCGCTTATAAGTAATAGCTTCACCCCGCTATGCACACCGATTAGCACTCCCTTCAATTACCATCCTCATCCTCGCCATCCTCGTCACCCGCACCAGGATCCTGCAAAATATCCCTCAGCTTGTCAAACGCATCCTTGAACTCCTGCGAATACATGTTCATGCGCCCCATCTGGTAGACCTGATAGCTCACCTTCTCAGTCTTGCGGATGGCTCTGAGGCATACCTTCCGGATCATGTCGCTATAAGTAGCAAGCATAAAGAGTCAGCACAAAGAGCTGTGCCAATCAATGACCAGGTAGGTTAAGTAGGTAGGAAAGGAAATAAAAGCAAAGAAAGAAAAGGGGGGTGGACTTGCGCTGCGCATATGGCGTCTTCAACATGCTGTTCCCTCTGATGATCCATTTCCATCCGCCGGGCTTCCCTGCTCTCGCTCCGGTAGTAGGCCGCGCCGTTTAGGCCCGTGATGATACATACCTGGGGAGAAAAATATGATTGTTAGAAATAAAGCGATACGCCGACTTTGATAGTTGATTGTATCACTCATTGTGCTACTACTTACTCCCGCGATGAGCACTTTCTCGCTTGCCTTCATCCTCACCTGCATATTGATCTGCGTGGGCTCGGTGGGAATCGAAGAAAGGGGGTCTTTGCACTTGACCGAGGAACGTTCTGACGAATATTGGCCGAAGGACGACTGACGACGATACTAGAGGAGGTACGTGACGATATTATTTATCCAAGCTCGAATCACTGCTTGTCCTGAATGATGATTGATTATATGAAAATGTATCAATAAAAATGAAGTAAGAAAATAGAATAGGATTATGGAAATAGAAACAAATTAAGTCAAGGCCTCTGTTGTCTATTCTACGTAGAAGGGGCAGATCTCAACCTAGGGGAAGTCAAACCCTCTCTACCAGATGTCTGGGTAAGTAACACATAGTCTTATTATAAAGTGCTATTGCCATAATCAAATATTATGAAGTCACTGTAAATAGCACAACTCTATTAGAATTAGAATTGTAACTTTAATAGGCATATGGTATCTTTTCCCATGGTGCTCTAGTCTGCGAGCCCCTATTATATATCACTTGACCATTCATAAATATAGACCACCAATCCGGACTCCATACAATCATACATCTCTCATAACGCCCAACTTCCCTCTAGACCGCGGGGGCGCTTGATCTAATATTTTGTCATTACCAAATAGCAGATTGGTCAAAATCAAACCGCTTCAGTTCCTTGCTTGCATCCTCAACATCCTTCTTCGCCTTCATGCGCATGTAGAAGATAGGACAGTCCTTACTGCTGCAGATGACTTCACCGTGCATACTGCCCTGGCACCGTTGGCATTGTGTCCACAGCCTTCCAAACCGGACTTCTAGATCGGATACCTTGTCTAGAGTCTTCTTGTATAACTCACCAACGCGCGGCGCGCAGTCTGAGCAAACAGCGCCGCCACTCTCCTCCTTGCTTACGAGCGGCTTCTTGCAGCCCATACATGTCATAGTCTTTTTCGCAAACTTCATAAGGCCGCCCACTGTTGGCGCCGCAACTGAGACGGAACGGGTATGATCACCAGTAAGGAGTGACTTCGACTTTGTCTCTCCCAGGATAGGATCGAAAATACGTCCTAGGGGCTTAGCTAATTGGTTGTCGAGGTAGTATCTTGTATCAATGGGAACATTGTTCTCCAGAACGAAGATAGGGTCTTCCGACTTCTCGAAATTTTTCGCTCCACTTGCACCTTTTACCATGACATATGCTACTCGATCGCCCAAGCCGGGCGCGGAACCAGCATCTCGTTTCTTCATACGCTGAGCAAGTTCAACGTGAGCTTGCTTCGCATCATAGCTTTCTTTGGTGAGCGCCTTCGTAATCACAAGCTTAGACATATCTATCTTGTTCTGTAGTAGATCTGCGATGGTATCCTTGACGTAACTGCAATGTTGGTTAGTATGGCAATGCTTCGAGAATAGCGGAAGGAGACATACTCTTGAGCTCCCTGGACGTCTTGATCGATCAGGATCATCCTCAGAACCTTCTCAATAACGGTCTGTACTAGCAGACAGTTATCTCTCCTAACAGTCTCGATACCTTTGGTATCCATCTTGTCGAATTTATCAGGTCTCGTCCAGAAAAGACCCGCATATCGCTTCTTGTTGATTAGCAGGTATGGGAAATAAACCTTTTCGAACTCTAGCTTGATAGGCTTAATGAATTTTGATGACACGTAATTCGCTGCCTCCTCGCCGAGTTTCATCGCTTCTGCTAGGTCTTTCGTCCCAAATTTAACCATGACGGAATCCGTGTCACCATAGATGACTTGGGCGTCATGGGTATATCCATTTGCGATATTATACTTCTTTTCTACCTCCATTTTAGTTTTTTCAATCATCTGTCGACCAAAACTTGTGGTACTACTGGCGATCTCGAGACAGGGGAGCTTGCCCGTTGTGGCACCTGTGAGACCGTAAACACTGTTGGCGCTGACTTTCAACGCGAGCTGACGACCGTTCAAGACGGCCTTTTTGAAAGGGTCGGTTTCGACAGCTAGTTCTCTTTTGGCTTGCTTTCTTGCTGAGAGGAGTTCCTCGAGAATCTGGGCAAGAAGCCCTTTTCGCTGCTTGACGGTGACGAACATATCGCCGTTGGGTGTGACAATATAGTCCTCATCCTTCTTGAGGTTAAATTTCTCTACCGCCCTCTTGTTCACGAGAGTTGTATAGCAAAGATTATGTGCTTGCATGATACTGGGGTATAGTGACGCAAAATCAAGGGTTGCGATAGGTACGTCGTAGTAACCTCGAGTGGGTTCGATAACCGTAGCACCTTCATATTGATCATCCGAGCTCTCTGATCTCATATTTGGGATCACAAGCTTCTGCTCCAGAGCCTTTCGGAATAGCTGGCTCATGAACTTGACTTGTTGCCCACGCGAGAGTAAGAAGTTGAACGGAACTCCTGTGACTCTAGCCATTTCTGTATAGTTCGCAAGGCAGGAGAGCTTATCCATCAATCGTTGAGGTAAGTATGCATCCTTTAAGCAGTATAAAGCTAAACGACGCCTAGACTCCGGTGTACCATTGAATAGTTCGGTGATCATCGTATAGTGGACATCTTCTTTTTGCTCTCCCAGGAAGTGAGAACACACCGAGTTGAGTGTATAGCTCCTAAGATGATGATCTCGCTGAATCAATTGCAGGAGATCAAGTTGTAGTCGGCCGTTTGTGTTTGTAGTTTTTGTGTCCCGATTTCCCATTTGCTTGCTCGAGAAATTCGTCTTTTTGGAAAATGTTTTTACACTGGGAAGACGAGTCCAGTAATCGAAACCGTGGAGCTTTAAGTGCTCAGCACGATCAAGTAAATAAGGGAAATCGAAATTGGCAATGTTGTAACCAGTAATCAAATCAGGGTCGACTTTGTCAAGGAACCGCTTCCAAGCCATAAGCATGTCTGATTCCCTCTCGAAATCGAGGATCTGGGTTGCTACTATAGGACTCGTCCGGTCTAAGCAGAACACATTCCGAACAAAGGGTTTGCTTTCTCCATAACGAGTTACGACGTTCGCAATTTGGATTACTGGGTCTTGATTTGCCTCCGGGAAGATGCCTTTTCTTCCGGCACATTCGATATCGAAGGAAAGAATACGCAAAGGGGCCATCTTAGACCATTCTCCTTTCGGTTCGTGGGAAATCAGGTCCCGGTAGCTAATCTCGGCTTCGATCTGACAACTCGATTGTCGCTGGCCGTCTGGTATTAAACGATACGATTTGGCAGGTGCTTCTACCCACGACATACCGGGGATCTAGAACTATTAGTGGGGTTTTCATAAGTATAATTGCCATAAAATTCGTACCTTGCAGTCTACCATGAATCGTAGAACGTATTGTAGATTATCGAATGTCATTATACCCCCTTCAACTCCCTTCCACATCCCTTTCCAATTCACCTCGTTCTTCTCGAAAGCTGAGCGCACTCTTACGATATGCTTTGGGTCTGTAACTGTGATCTTGATATAGGGGCTTTGTGTATTGCCCTGAAAGCCGTATATATTCTCTCGCAAGACAACTTGACAAGAGAATATGACAGGTTGATGTTGGGCTAACTGAGTCTCGAGGTAGGCCTTGAACGATTCGCAATCTTGGGGCGTGAAGGAGACGGGTGCAGCGACGTAAAGGTAGTGCTTGAAGTCTGTGACGTGCATCATCACAGAGTGACCATTCTCGGTCACACCGAAGAGTTTGACTGTCGTCTTTCCGCCATGAAGAGTACCTTCTTCGGCTTCTATTTGTTGGAATGTGAGGTTATCTCGAGTAGGGTCGAAGTTCACAACGGGAGGACGTTCCCACGCTTGATCCTTCTCTGAATTGCTTTGCTTGAGCTCTGAAATATCTTGGCTTAGTTTTTCGAGGACTTCTGACTCGAAAGCGCTTTTCGGCTGGGTTGACGATAACTTTGAACCGGGGCCTTGCTGAGAACTGTTTAGGCGTGAGGCGGGTGCGGAGGAGAGTGGCTCAAGACGGGGTTTTTTGGCGTTAGGATTTGAATGGAAACTTCTGCGACCCGAAGCATCCCCAAGGGCACGCTTCTGGGGTAGGAATTTAGTAGCCATGACTATGCCTTACGAGGACAGAGTCGATGGAAAGTAGAGAGGTAGAAGGAGAGAACAATTAAAACATCAGAAGCACTGAAAGATGTACCACTGATGATGATGGACAGATGTGAGAGTAGCGTAGTAGAAGCACGAGTCGCTCATTAAAGTGGTTTAAGTGGTTTAAGTGGTTTTGGAAAAGCGCGTCGCGCGTTCAGAAGTAAGCAGGGATCTTTGGCGGGGGGCACGCGTTAAGAGTCACGTCACTAGCTACTGCTCCACTTATCAAAGAGCATTTGATTGGTTGAAAGTACATTGATTCACTAACCCTTTGAATGCATCTGCGTGCATGCATACGAGCCGGACGAGGTACATGCATCTTAAGCACCTAAACATGCCGACATGCGACTATGTTTGTTGACTGCCTTTTTATTATATGAACCATATAATAACTACAGCTATTCAACTAGTTGACTATACTGTTAAGTACCTAGGTACGTCAGGTAGTTCAAGCAAAATATGTACTACGCATACCGCAGATCTATTCGTTTTAAAGGCAGTATAAGGGGCTATGAAGAACAGCACTGGCAATCACGTAATAAACCAGTATGGTTAGATCCTATTGGGCCAAGGCAAGTCTGTATATCGCATTAAGCCAAGATCAACTGCCTATGTCTGGCCTCTAGACTCTAGTATGCATTGTCTCACAATGCGAAGATCTAATTTGGCGAGATCTATAGCTCCCGTCCGCTGGCCTTCTCAGCGGTATCCTCATCCTCTTTTTTCTCGTTGGCCACCTTTTCAGTAGGGGTCCACTCCAGTGCCTTTAGTCTCTCCGAAAGAATGGGGTGGGAGAAGTGGTAGCTCGCATATAACGGGTCGGCATCCATCGTGCTAAGATTCTGGATCTGCAGCTTGATAAGAGACGAAGCTAGCTCAGCCTGGTAACCCAAGTTACGGGCAAAGGCATCAGCCTGGAATTCGAATTTGCGGCTCATGATGTTCATCAGTAGCTTAATCACAAGGTCCATTGGCGCTAATGCGTCTGAGAATAGAATGAAACCAATGATAATAGGGTGCTCCTTGGTAAACCCGAAGTCGGCATATAAGGAGTTGTTGTTGATGAAGACCGAGAACAAGCTGAAGATGTAGAATACATTGATCTACTGATTGTTAGCATGCTGTGTTTCAATTGGGAAATTTTGTACAAACCTGAGAGATGCCAAAAAGCCTAGTAGTGTGACCAAGACTCCAGTGACCGAGTTCATGCGCTAAGACGGCGACAACCTCTTCTGGGCTGCTCTTCTCGATCAGTGTGTCGTAGATGACGATGTGCTTCTTCCACGGAAGTCCGAAGAAATAGGCGTTACTATGCGCGCTGCGCTTACTACCATCGATGACAAACAATTCATGGAGAGGGAAATTCAACTTCTTTGCCAGTGCCTCAGTCTCAGTCTTTAATTTGCCTTCTTCCAAAGGTGACAGCTTGTTGAACAGAGGCAGGATGAAGATTGGGTAGACAGTGATCATGAAAACCTGGAGAACAGCAGTGAAAAGCCAGAGATAAGTGACAAACTGAGTGCCCGTCTTCTTCACGATAGCAAGGAATCCGGCAAGAACAGGAGGCGCAATGACGAAAGCGAGCAAGTTTGACTTGATCATATCCGTGATGAACAGTTTGGGTGTCTGCTTGTTGAAACCGAACTTTTCTTCCAGGACGAATGTATGGTAGATGTTGGCAGGCAGTGACAGGACTTGCTGAATCAGGATAAACGTAAGAACGAAGACAATCGAGTGCGAAATCTCGCCAGTAAAGCGAGCAGGTGCAAAGCGGAGGAGACCGCCAGTCCATGACCACAGTTTTGGGAGAACATCGAAGTGAATGAAGGCAATATTCTGGATTTGACCCCAGAGACCCTTTACGAAACCAAACTTTGCTTTAGCGCGACCATATTCCTGACTTTTATCGTAGACATCCTGAGAGACTTCCTTTTCGAGAACCTTTGGGGGCTTTGTCTTCTTTAAGACCCCATACTGGCGTAGCGATAAGAATTCCTCGAAGAGATACTGGGCGACAGAAAAACCAATGATGAGCTTCTTCCACGGGAAGAGGGGTCGGTCCAAGAACCGAGCCAGGCGCTATTTGTACAATGTTAGCGACTTTTTTTTTTTTCTTAATAACTAATTAGAATAGTAATGGAACATACTTGAAGGATATCCATCACGCCGATATTAGAAATTTCGGTGACGATGGGAGCATTAGGTAGAATCTGTCTCAGGCTAGCTGGAAGAAATACCTATTATTGTAGAAGGTAAGCTCGAGGTAAGCTGTCATTGAGAAACCGTGTCAGGTAAGACGTCAATGTGGCTAGTGTATGTGGTACAGAGATACGAATTATGGCACAGCAAGTGCACCGCCTCGCAGATAAAGGTACCATACATGTAGTACCTACTTGAATCTTAGACCAAAAACACAGCAAACACCATCAATGCATCTAATACTCGGGGATAATATTTGCAAGAAATACAATTATTTCAAATTTAGCTACATATAACTGTATGTAGAAACGGGACTGCCAGCCAAGTAGACATCGATATTTGAGCCGGAATCCTAATGATTCTTTCCATATTTTTGTTGCACGTATGGACGGTTACTTTCGACTTTTTAATTCGCTTTTATACCAGACCTTAACAGGCCATTGATATTGGAAAATAACCACCACCAATCCACCCTATCTCATGTTCGCTTTGACCCTTTCTAAGAGTTGCTCTCGAGTATCTCCTTTCTGGGGATGCAGGTTGCGCTAAATCTAGTTAGCTGACAGAGTAAAGTCGGTGGGATATGGGAATATTCTCACGGCCGCGAGCCATCTTCTGAGCTCTTCGCGCGTCCAAGTCTCAGGGTCACCCTGTGGATCATTCTGAGAAGGAAATATACTCCCGCCAGCCCAAGACCAAGCAAGGGCGGCTGTGACGAGCCCGGAGAAGGCTTTAATATAAGTACTCATCAGTACGGAAAGATGTAAGAGGTTATACGTAAATAGCAAATGTACCTAGTACGGCGTTCTACTCCCGTCGAGTTAGTTAGGAGATCAATAGGTAGGTAGCTAGCTATTAATGGAAGAGTAATGGACGATGTTGAGGGTTATGCACCTTAGATTTCATAGCATTATCAAGAAGAGTAGGCATTGTTGATTGGCAGTCCGGAAAGAACTTATATACATAGGAAGGATCGATAGGAAGTGTGAATCTGATTCACTAATATTACAGATTCAGTGATCAGGCAACTCTGTCCAGTTTAAATTGAATTTCTTCCTGTAGGAGGATTAATACATCCTGAATCTACGCATCTTCAGCTTGTGATAGAAGCTAACGCCACGTCATTAGCCACGTACGTTATTAAGAGGCACTGGACCTTCCAGACCGGGCGCCTCATTTTTGTGTTAGTGCTGGAAATGGCCCGTGCGCAACTGCAAATGTGACTTATCTCTTATCAATCACAAGAACCCTCCCCACTTATCCAATATTGGGAAATCGCTTAGAACCCTGTCACGGAATTTTGCCCACACAATTTCGCAACATCGGCAGAAAAGTCAACTTCTCGACTTCTATCACTATCAACAATCGATTCCGCCATCAAACCGTCAAAATGCCTCAGGAAATCGCTGATATCAAGAAGGTATGTTCGCGAATTTAGGACTTTGCTCAATTGAATTTCAACTAACAATTAACTTATTTAGTTCATCGAGATCTGCCGGCGGGAAGACGCCAAGTGTACGTGACGAGATAATGAAGAGGACATGGTCGTTTGGGTATCCGTGCTTATTCTAACATTTTGCTTTTTTTCATAGCCGCCCGGATCAAGAAGAACAAGAAGTCGTCGCAGACCAAGTTCAAGGTCCGATGCTCCAAGCACCTCTACACCCTGATCCTTAAGGACTCCGACAAGGCCGAGAAATTGAAGCAGAGCTTACCCCCGAGTACGCATTGACCTTTCGCAAACTAGAGCCTCGAACAAGCGCTGACATTATTAACCATAGACCTACAAATCAAAGAGGTTCCCAAGAAGAACAGGAAGGGCAAGCACACAGCATAAGTTCTGACCACGCGTCCGGGGAAAGGAAAACTACCAATCGCAACTGGGGAAGTCTCAGGGTGATGGACGGATAGGCGTCTAGGAACGCGGTCATCGAGGACCAAATGGGGGGGTAGTGATGCATATGCTCTTATAGCTGGGGCTGGTATTTTCATAAGGCGGCGTCTAAAGGATACCTTCCGAATTGATGTTTCTCGAGCACGATAAACGCTTGTAGACAATTCACAACAATTACGCAAAATCCCAAAATCCCACGATCAGGGTCATTATTTCCAAAGACCAAAGGGAACTTCTTATTATGTGGTAACTATGCTTAACAATGTCCTACAGAATCCTCTCGTAATGCTTGACGTCCTGAGCCTTCGAAAAGGACAGGATTGCATCCTGAAATTGAGGAAAGTCCTTGCCTTTTGCAAATTCCATGTGCTTCTCGACGCTTGGCCACGGGGCGGAAAGTATCATCTGTTCCAAGCTTTCATCCTCCTTCTCGATACGCCATCCATACTTAACAACCGGTGTATACTCTTCCAGTATGTGCTTTTTTGCGATCCAGGCCTGCTCGAATTCCTTGCGCTTCTCATTTGGAACAGTCACAGTGGTTATGCCCACGATAGGACTTTTCAACAAGGAGATGCTGCCGTCGGGCCCCGATGCGTCGAAGAATTGGGCGTTCTCAACATGACATAGAACTACCTTCTGGAAATGGTCCTTGAGAGAGGAGTAGACGGTCTTGTTCTCTGGGGAGTTCAACCAAATTCCATGCTGGGCGACGGATTCCCAGTGGGCCGTTAGGACGACGATAGATGGGTCCTCAACTTGCCGAAAGAGGGCTACACCACGGGCTTCTCTATCCTTGGGTAATGTTGGGATATTGCGGGCGCACCATTCATCTTGGACGATTAAGGCTTGATTCATGGCATTCTTTATCTCGTCTCCGATGGGTCCCTGAGCACCTATAAACCATGCTAACTCGGTGACTGGCATAATGACTTATGGGGTAGTATAATAAGTAGGTACCTAAGGACTATCTGGACTGATTAATGATGTTTATTACTTGAAACTGAGAACAGGTGGGCTGATGACGGGCGGGCATGCAACATTTAAATATCGTTCTTGGGTAGCCAGGCCGCGTTGCAGAGAGCTGCCTACCATAGACCGCGTTTACCAAATCGAGAACCCAAGTCGGGTCCGTTACGTAGGGGTAATTCCGAGGCGGACTTTAACTATCCGAAAAGCCTCAAATCCGAATATAAAGGAATAAGTATCATAATATTACCTTCATATATATATAAATGTCAATAGAAATTCAAGACTACAGCTCGCTGTTTTGGTTAGTAGTGATTACTAGTTAGGCCATCGCCGTCGTGGAGCTGGAAACTAAAACGTCAGCCAATTTGCCAAGGTACATGTAGCTTCAAAAGTTGTTGACGCCATAGCTTAGGCGCACAACACTCGGATAGGTACCTACATATACTAAACATACTAACTTGTATAATACTAGCAATCGTTCTTGCATGGCAAATGACTTAGCTTAATAAGCCAATTACGTAGGTATGTACATATAATCTTATGTTCATACGTACCTAAGGAAGGTATAGCCTAGGTTAGAAAGATCAATCATTACGAATAACTAACGTTACTAGTATTTAGAATCTTAATCCTCTAGGTTAGAGGGACCCCACATTCACTTCTTTAACTACATCTACATGATTTCAACGGTTCTCCGGTTATCTCCTTTACAAGCCGATATGGAAGTAGTCCTACCCGTTCTCGCTGGATACTTAGAACACCATTCGCTCCAATTGAACGCCATGCATATTTACCGTATATCATGTCTCGTACTTATACCGACTTGTGGAACAGCAAATTAGCACGCCGAGGTTGTGTATTTATGTTTGGTTGTACACTCGCGCAAAGTCCTCATTCACTCATCTATCCGTACTTGTCAATCTTAATTATGAATAACCAAGCCTACCTAGTAAGACTGGTGTTATCTATAAAGGCATGGGGGACCCCTTAGGAGCAGCTTACTTTTCCACCTACGGCTCATGGAGCTTGCCAAAACGAAAATGATGTTCGTATCGTTCTAGATTTATGTATAGTCGATGCTAATTGATTGTGGATAGGGTTCCAGTTAGACTACCTAGCGCAAGTAAGAAAGAGGTAGCCCTACAGGCTGCCCTAGAGAAACTTTTGTCTCAGAGGAAAGAGTACGCTAAAACTATGGCCTCTCAAAGAAGCAAGAAAAACAAAGTGAGAAGGAGATCCATAACTGGATCCTCTTCTTCAAGTATTGTAGATGATTCCTCGTCCCAAAACTCAAGCTCCAAGCGAAGACAACTTGTTCGCAAAGAAACCGATCCCCGTCATATCGGCCCCCAATCCCATATTAAGAATGACGGCGGAATGGGAATGAACAATACAGCATCATCCAGCAAAATGGTTGACAATGTAACTGAGACTATGTCAACGGCTTTCACTCCAAATACACAGATGGTTAAATTCAAATCCTTTGATAGCCTCCGGAAGATGTAAAGTAGCCTGCCAATTCCGTATTGTGTCGGAAGCTAATTCAACACAGTGAGGATGCCCAAGCCATCCATGCTGAGGCACCAAGCAGTTCAGTAAACAAGGATAATAAAAATTCCAAGAGCAATACTGAGCGTCTGGGGCCAAGAGCGTATCGAACAAGACGTTGACCAGAATATGCTCAATGCAGCCTCTGTTGATGCTCAAGCGCAAAGTACGCAAAGCTTACTGGTGAACGCGGGTGTCGGCCAATCTACTACTTCCTCAAAGTCAACAAACACTGTTAACGAGGGGGGAATGACCGTACATAACCACATGTTAAGACACTTTAACAGCAGGAAAATGCTTGCAGCGAAATTCTCTCCAGGAGCTCAGGGCACTCTTCTACGGTTGTCAAGTTTCTTTGGGAGGCGAAATAATCTATTCACGACTGGGAGAACCAGGAGCTCGAGGCCTACTTGGTCAAAGCCGACTCTCATATCATCCGCAAACTCCATTTTGGTCACAAGACTCTGGTTAATGAGCTAAGGTGAATCACCAGGTCAAGGAGATACGACGTGTGGACTCAGTATGTGTCACTTACTTCCGCTCAGCGGGAGGCTGTAGACAGGGTGACAGGGGAAGCGAGCCGTTCCAGCCACCACTCGAGGGCCTGCGTGGCGATAAACGAACAGTTTGAAAGAGAGCAATCTTGCATCGTAGTTATGTCCTCGCTAGGGTCTCCGGTTGAGCCTATCCATGTTAAATACGGCGACCGGTATTTCAAGTTCGGGTTTGAATTATGTCGGACGTGGGAGGTAAGGCTGCTTTCATTCACTTAGAGTTATAGCCAATTTGACAAAAACTTATTTGCTTGTTTATATTAGGGTATAGATGGACTCATCAAACAGACCTTACGCGACATAAGAGCCCCGGCCCTTAACTTTGAGCAGGGTTTGTACGATCTACGTGGCCTCGATAACCACATCATCTCCCGCTGGATGTGGAGCAATACTGCCCGCCCTGGCCTCGTCGTATTTCTAATGGCCCAGAGCCCTAGACCTCTGGTCCCGTTCCCAGCCACGGTTCCTGTAACTCCGAGAACAAAAGCATCCGCGGTTCCAAGAGTATCACAGGTCGGAAGCCAACCCAGCAGGTAGGAAATAACGAGAACGGCAAGAGCGAGGTCTGATTCGTACCTATATACAACTCACTATTACGGGTCAACATAACAGACCTTGGTTTTTTTCGTATAATATCACTGCTAGGACTCTATTTTGAAGATGAAATCTGGAACAATGCATATGTAATTCAATATATACTCACATGCCTAACGCAAACGCATGTACACAAAAAAAGTTATCTACAAATTTTCAGAAGCGAAAAAAGATCCATCCATCCCCTCAACTAGGAGGGTGAGATGAGTCCCGATAGTATGTATATAAAAAAAACAAGCCATTTCCCATTTTCTATCCACGACATTAATAAGCTATCGCATGCTTTCCCATCAACGTGAAGAAACCATCACCACCACCACCAGTCTTCTCGCACGAACTAGCTAACTCGTAAAAAGCTCGGAGCTTAGAAAGCGAAGTACATGATTCCGCTAGCGACGACGAGAGCGGCGAAGCTGGCGCCGAGACGAGCCTCGACGTGAGCACCGGCACCGGGGGCAACAGGGGTCGTGCTCGCGCCACCACCGGGAGCGCTGCTAGAGGGGTAGCCCTGAGGAACGGAAGAAGGACCGGTAGGGACCTGGCCGCCGGAGGAGGGGCCGGTGGGAGCAGGAGTGCTGGATCCCGGGGGAACGGGGGTGGTAGGGGCACCAGTACCGGTGGGCACGGTAGGGTAGCCAGTTCCCGAAGATGAAGGGGGAGCGGGAGAAGATGAAGGGTAAGAAGAGGGAGGAACCTCGGTCTCCGAGCTGGAAGGAGACTCGGTGGGGTAACCTTCGGTGGAGCTGGAGGAGGGAGACTCGGTAGGGTAGCCGCCGGTGCTGGAGCTGGAGGGAGACTCAGTAGGGTAACCGCTGCTGGAGCTGGGCTGCTCGGAAGAGGAAGACGGGGTCTCCGAAGTAGAAGGCTCCGGCGACGTAGGGTAGCCGGGGGTAGAGCTGGTGGTGGGTTCAGGAGTGGGCTCAGGAGTAGGCTCAGGAGTGCTGGTGGGTTCCGGAGGGCTGGCGGAGACGTCCGCGCAGAACTCGTCGATACCCTTCATGACAGCGCCTGTATTCAGAGTTAATTCTCACTTTGGCTCTCTAACTAGTTAGTTAGTGAAGATAAGAACGTACCATAGTCGGTGGTGGAGCAGTCCCTTCGAAGGCAGATCTCACCGTCGCGCTTGACGGTGTAGACGGAGGCGCAGATACAGGTGTTGTCGCCCTCATCGCAAGTGGTGTGCTTGTCGACGGTCTCGGTGATACACGGGGGTCCGCAGGCCGGGACGTAGTCTGCTACGTTGATGGCGGCGGCGACGGCGGCGAGAGCCGGAAGAGCGAGCACGCGTAGAGGTGCCATTATTAAATAACTGTTAGGTTGTTGTTGTTGTTGTTGTTGTTGTTGTTTGTTGGGTATATTATTTCCTTGAGATAGGTGGTAGCGAATGAAAAGTTGTCGAAAGCGAGCGTGTTTTCTGATATTTACAGGTGAAGCAACCTTTTTAAGCTACCTCGGTATATTGCAGTTTGGAATGGGTTTTGAATGGGATTGGGGGGGGGAAGGACAGGTTTGTTATATAGATGGGATCGGGATGTGATGCACTTTCTTAGAAGGTCGGTAGAAGAATGGGGCGCTGATCTACGGGTTCGGGCGATGATGTTACTTGGTACCTTACGGTATAAGTATAGATGATCGACAACGACGGGGAAGGGACGTAAATAGATAGGATAAGAGGTAGATGGGCTTATTATGACAAGGGCAACAAGGGCCTAATTGCCCGAAACTTCAAACTAACCCATGTTCCTTTTTGTTCACCTGCCGTGCGGTACGACGAGAGGCGCATAGGAAGGCAAAGCCTGTAAAGCATGTGTGTGATGGGGATGTACCTTCAATGGGGATGTAATGGGATGTAATAGGGCGTAATGGGGAGATCATGGACTTCGATGTTTGGAGAAAAGCCACATTCTTCCCCCTTGACTGGGTTAGATTGGGTAAGGTTTAAAGTTACGTATCTACTTGTATCTACTTGGGTACACACATCCAATACCAGTAACAGGTATAATCCAAGGAAGCTGCTACCTAATACTATACAATACACTGAACCAGGTACATCCAAGCAACGGAAAGTGCAAGCCTTGACGGTGACTGGCCGAAGTTACAGCGGCTTGACGGCCTTTAGTTTGGAACTTTAGCAAGTCACACCAAGCAACATCATCTAATAACAGCTTCATGCGCGGTTGCGTTGTTCACATTAAAGTTTTTTTTTCGCCCCCCTTGTGCTCCCTTTCGTCCCTGCATTTAGACGGCGTGGCCAACCACAGTCCGTATACGACCCCCGAACGTAAAAGCACAGGGCCGCCAAGATCCGCCCATAGGCCTTGTTTCAACGTCCCGATATGGCAGGTGGAGTGCTTGAAACGCGCCGAAGGAACAGCATGTACCTTAGTAACCTTACTCTATTGGCCTAGTGTAACGTGCCATCATTTACCCCGGACTCATTAGTTAGTTGGTTTTTTCTTTCACTTCTCACTAATATTTTCCAAATTAGTTGGCCACTTTTATTTATTCTCAAATAGTTGCATGCTGCCTAACCTCCTTCGCCTTGCTCCATCTACACAGGGAGGAAGCGGGAGGAGTCCACGCCTCTTTATTTGAGTCTTAGAATAGCAATATGCGCGCCGCAGACTAACAGGAATAAAATCTCATCGTAGCCCACTTTGCAACAAATAACGGCAGAAAGTGATGATCTTTTCTATTGTCAGCTCGTCTTCTTCACATCTGTTGGATCTGATTCCCAAGTAGGATTAATATTTTCTTTCATCCTTGAGTTTTCTTTTACCTTTATTTCTCCTTATAGATCTAATGATGGACTTAGCCATGTGAAAGTATTGTACCTACCGCATCGTATTCCCGGCTCTTAGCTCTCAATCAAATCGAGGCTGGTTGGGCTTGGCTGGCATTGTGACGGCCTTGTTGGAGTGGTATAAGGTAACACATTGCGCCGCAGCCACATATATATCCACTCGTATACCAACAGATTTATCTTGTTATGATGGTAAGATCTTGATGGAGGTTACATCCGTGCACACTCATTCATCGTAAAATAAACCAACTATTCTTTTTAACAATTCCCAGGCGGCTGGTCAAGATCACAATAGTGCTATCACTCTTATTTTTTATACCTCGTATACACACCGTCATTTGACTAGCATAGTCATAAATAGAAGCGATCATGGGATCCTCGTCGATAATGACAAAAAGGTAACCTTCTGGAAAGATTACCACCAAACAAAGAACTTGGAAGTCTACAGATACGAATGCTACCACAGCACTTCCTATACGGGCATGTCTATGGGTGGGAGGCCAAATCGGGCACCAAAGCAACAATAATATACCACAACATTAGGTAATTGCCCACTTGAGAATCCGTAAAGAAGCTCAGCTATCCATAAGGTTATGTTTACTTCATCTCAGATAACCTTTGTAGCTTAAACCGTATTTTCCGCTCAGGTACGCCTTCAACCACGTCAATTCTTAGCCAATCATAACTCTAGAATCAGGCCCATGACCAAGAACATGAGGTCCAATAGTCTAAGGTTCACTCTAGGGAAAAAGCCCCTTTTTCGGCAAAAGCACTTCTACCATAGCCCAACGAGGTTCGATGTCCAACCTTGATAGTGATGTTGAGTTGCTTTAGTAATATTGTATTGGGTTATCTGTAAGATCACCCTGTAACAATCGCTTATAGAAGACTACTTCTATACAAGAATAACTAGCACAAGAAAATGGCTACCTCGTCGTTATCATCTCTCCCACCAGCCTCGCCCCAATCGCCTTCATTGCCTCAACATACAGAGCGTCGCCTACCGCATGGTGAGACCGAGGCTTTGCCATATCTTTCATCTGAGCTTAGCAGTCTTCCCCGATGTATCATCGCCTAGCTTTGCCGAGGAAAGTTAAAACGCCCACGAGAACAATGAAGATAATTGGGGCGGTAGCTAAGAAGAAGAAGAAGAACTTTAGGAAGATCTTCAGAGGACAAACAAGGTTGTTGATCATACGCAAAGGATTTGGCGAGCACGGCGGCGACGCGGATACAAACTTGAACAGTTGCTAGCGAGGTGGTTGTCGGGTAAGGCGCCAAAGAATAGAACATCGGGCGCGAGGGTAGTACAGTTTGCTTGAGTTCTCAAAAGGCGCGACATCCGGCAACGATTAAGCGCTGCCGGTATTCGTTTCCAAGTCTGTTTTCGACAAATTTGACACAGAAACAGCAAATTCTGCGGCATCAGGTAAAGATTCCTTTGATGTGAAGGAAGCTAGCAATATGGCCCGGATCGACAGTGCCGTTCAGTCGGTCTGGCCCAATACACTCACCACGGCGCCCAAGCTTGGTGCTTTCTTAACGGAAATGCTGGCGAACTACGCGTCGGCTAAGATTTGTATGGATCAAGAACTGATAATTCTTTCCAGCAGCAAGCTAGAGTGTACATGGTCGTTGCTTTACTTTTAGGCGTTTACGCGCCTCACACCAGTAATTTCTTACCTGCAAATATCGGGTTATACCTTCATAGCAGTGGGGTTCCACGGCGAGTGACAGAGACGTCATCTCGATTTGGAATATTCTCTGGTTATAAGAATATCCTCAACTAGGTACGTAATGCGGCTGCTCAACCGCAAGTAGGTGCCTCTGATGGCCCGGCTGTTGTTACTGCACCGAGTCGATAAAAACGTGTTGTCCAGGGCATAAGTGCTGTATTCGTATATGACAACTTCAACTTTGAAGATACGAGAAGGTCGCCAAACCGGCCCTACAGGTACAGGTACAAAAACAACATGTGGCGTGGCGTAAATGGGCGAAACCCGTTCTTCGAATTCAGTCTGAGGTAACCTGAGATAATTTTTTACCATGGGTTCGTTACCGACGAGTCGTGTATGTGACCGCAAGCCAAAATAATATCTTGGCGAAAAATAATTCGCCCTTCCGAAGCGGGGGAGATGTTGTAATAGTAACGGCGATCTGTTGGCGAGATTCACATGGAAAAGCCGACAGGAAGGGCAACAAAACCCATGTCATCGTGGAGGTGGTCTCACCCCTCGGGGTCATGTGAAGCGGCTAATGACACAGTAATGTACCATTTCGGCCATAAGTAGCAAGGTAGCAGGGTGATCTACACGAGTAACCTCCAAGACCCTAGCCCTAGCAGACTATAGGAAACAGAGAAGTGGTATCGATCGTCAATTTACAACATTTCAAGTGAACCAGGTCGTTGGCAGTGATAGCCTTGGTAACAATAAACGTGTCGCCACATGAGTCAACGAAGAGTGCGAGGTCATGTAAGTCTGCTCGAATGTATCCAGGCCTAGTTTTTACGAGATGCCTATCCGCCTAGTCAATATTTGATTTACCCTTCAAGTGACGGTCGCATATTCTTGCTATAGATCGTCTTGCCATAATCTCCCGATATTATAACATGGAATTCAACGGGGCTACGTAGTGGAAGAAGCTTTTCCTCGGAACATATTCATGACAGCCTGCTGCCACTAGAAAGTATTGTATGCTTTCTCGACGGGCTTGTTTCCACAACTACATTGATATATTATAACTGAATAGTGATATGACCAGCACAACTGTCACAGTCCAAGCGTTTATGATAACTTTCAAAACCATGAATCTCCTCTAGTGCTAGCGGATTCAATCATATCACTACTAGCGATACATGTCAAAACACAAACAAGTAGTAGGAATAGTTATAACATAGTCTCGACACAAGTAACTATTAACCTCTTATAGTAGTTTGCTAATACATAAAAAAAAAAACATTCTCTCTAGGTATTGCAGTCTTCTAGAGATTTAATACCTAGTAATTACGAGGTACTTCCAAGACGAAACGAAGGGCGGAATAAAATAGGGTTCCGATAATCTAACAACATTGATTGGTGAGAGTCCACAAGGCAGTGTGATCTATTTTTCCAAATTAATTGTGACACATTTTCACAAGAAGTAAAGACAAATGAATATACGAGCAATAAGGACCGAAGGTCAACTTAGCAAGGCTATTTCGTAAGGAGACTACAAGGGAACTCATATATGAAGCTAGCGGAGAGGTAATTAAATCTTTACCTTAATTATCCTACATCTCACTAGAAGTGTCGTCTAAGGTGAAGATTCCACGCCTGCTTCTGTGGGTACCAAACTGCTGCAAATATATCAGCCGTCCGAGAGTCCATTTCTAGCAATTGATACTAAACCAACTAGAACACATTGGCGTACATATTTTCTAACCCGCTAAACAGCTCATACTACTGCTAATGAGAAGGTTATTTCTTAAAATTAGGAGCATATTTTAGCTACTTCATCTGGTAGGTATATTTCCAGACATACAAGCAGAAACCCCGGGGTGTAAGACATGTGTATAATACGACATGGGCATTTACGTACTGTTCAATCGCTCTTGTCACGAGATGGAGTCAAAAACTATCTATCGAAGCAACTTCGTTATTCCGGATGGCAGTTAGCTACCTACCTAGGTAGGTATCGAAGGCATCATTCATCTCACTTGTTACATCTGAATGCTGACAATCATAATGATAGAATACTTCCTCTAAATAAGCTTCATCTTATTCCTCTTTCGCAATAGGTTCGAGTAAATTGAGTTAACCTTCACTCGCCCCTGCGTTGGATATACTTTACCAAGCGACGTCAGTAAGCAACTTGAAGCCACTGCTAACCCATGATGAAGCCTTATTAGTCAAACTAGTATAGAGTATTTTTGACAGAATGGCTTATGACCGTATCCGGACGATCTAGCAAATTATACTTCATATTGATATGTATCAGTACTTAGAATAAATTTGTTGATCTTGACAGAATGTGATACATTCTATTCAGCGTCTTTTAAAGAATTGACTTGTCATCATTTGATACCGGACACATAATGAGCTTTTGTATTAGGGGAAGGGAATCAAGGTAGACGAATATCGTATTAAGAGTTCTAGTAGTTAGGCTGGAGGTCACCAGCTGATTACTACCTAGGTAGGTAGGTAGTTAGGTACATGTATAATTATCAAGGGTTTTTCATTTTTTAGAATTGAAAATGAATAGATATTAAGACATAAAAAGGAGCATATAATTAAGCTATCTGATAGCTGGTAACCTGTCCCTCTGTAAGATGTATAGCATAATAGGGGTGAATACTGGCTCTCACAAGCTACGACTCCATTCTAAAAATATTCCATCACACGTACGCTTCAAACATTCGCAAATAAAAGTCATTGCGCAATCCGTATCGCTGGCGATGTGACAGACTGGCCTATTTCCCCGATTCTGTTCAACTAGGTACAAATTGAGAAATAATGATATGTCAGATATTCCAACCGCAGCCTGCCGCCCGTGTAACTTCTCAATTTTGGTGGACGTACTGTGTAGCTTTTTCCCGGTCTGAAATTGAGCCATTTGAAGCGATTGGAAGGGAGCATGCATGATATTGAACTTCTATATGATTGAACTGGAACTGGATGCGAGCCGGTTGGTGCCACGACCGCTACACCGGTTGACTCGAATACGCGTATGGTCGCACAACGATGTGATGGGCGGGGTGATGTTCTTGAGACCGCGAGAGGACCTCAATTTATATCTGTTATCGTCAGCTCCTAGTCCCAAGCAATATGGTGGTTTCCTGGAGTGCTAGTGATGATGGCGCGCTCAAAGACATCGGGAAAGGTACCTAGGACGGACCCTTACGCAAAACTACTCCATCGATTCTATGAACCCCTGATTCTGTCAAGAGTCCTTGGGCAGACGCGGGGAAAGCATACCTCAGCCCCCCAGAATGACGAAAGGCATTCCAGCCGTAGAAGGCTGCTTAGTAACCTTGCTTACCTTTGCGACTACGACAAGGGCGGCGATATGACTTCGGCCGTTGCTCTTGAGGATAACGACCAATGTCACGTCTTTTGGGTCGCTTCTAATACGTCTCGGGCAGGCAATAAAAACCTAGAGTTTCTACAGTCGTCCCTGAAAAAGATACATCTCATCATTACACTTGGAGAAGAGCAAAGGAGCACTCTTGAGGCTGAGTTCACCCGCGCATGCATAGATTTTGCTGAGCATAGAGTGAAAAAGGAGGCCAACCTACTATCCAAAGCGATAAGAGACTGTCAGAGAGACATTGACGACGATGCGAGTTAGTTCTAGCTACCAAGCTATGCAATTTGCGTTGTATGTACTTACACTGATACTTATAGATCCTCAGCTAGCAACTTGGCTCAAACAATTCGTATCGAATAAAGAAGCGGCTGCGGTAGATATCTGCTTCAAAGCTTATGGCCAACGAAAAGCTTCCGAGTTGCGTTTGCTAGATAATATAACTCACTCTGGTAATGGAAAGACGAGTCGACATAAATCTGCTAAAGCCTTCGGCGGGGTACGCCATCTGCTGGGGCGTCTGGCTCATCATGTGCGAGCACCAAAGGAAGTTATCGAAGACTCACTTGAATTAGATTATTTGTTCGACCCGCACCAGGTATGCCTGGTTAAGCCGCCACCAAGCAATCCACGACCTCAGGCCGACTCTCATACCAAGCTTGATGGTATCCTGAAACGGATGTTGCCGGCAAAAGACCCACAGCTGAAGGAATACACGGAGGCTCTAACGTCTCTAGATCGGATGTTCCAACTTACACAGCGAGTCCGGAATGAGTACGAAAATGATTCCCAGCCGCGAATCCACGCCGAAATACAAATTCTAGAACATTTTTGTGCAAAGAAACTCCGTTATGTTGGAAACGATCCCTATATTGGATGTAGTAAGCCAGCATGCTATTGCTGCCACCTCTACTTTCAACACCATAGATCTAGACCCGTGCAGCCCGAGTCACATCAGAAAATATATCTGAACTGGGGAGTACCGGAGTTGGCTAATGGGTCAAAAGATCCGGGTTATATTGCACAGAGGGACCTAATGAACAAGATGTTAGAAACGATCAGGAAAGACGCCTTGGCACAGATCATACAAAAAGCAGGGCCGCTGAAATGGCACCCTGATTCGCTGACGGGAATTACCGTATCAACGAGGGCCCTGCCTGCGGATAGAGCGCACCTTACAGAGAATGCTCTCGAAAGAGAGTTAACGAACTCAAGTTATGGTATGTCTTATAAATGATTACCGTTCAGCCTGGGGTAGAAAGCTGATAAAGTGCACAGACTCTGGTATACCGGAAGACAGTTCTGCCACTGGATCACAGACTGTCGAAGAATCGAGCAGTCCCTCGCTCGATAACGATGATTCTTCGAACTTCGAGTCTCAAGATGAGGTTGTGAACGGACGGGACTCCGATTCTGCCTTCGATTCTGAGGGTGGGGTTTCTATGTAGTGTTGCAGTTGTATGACACACTTTGTCTTTTTCAAAGGACACCGTCTGAAATTATACAGGATTGATTGGCTTATGGGTTTATCTCATTGGACTATATGCAATCGTTATCTGATGAGAATGCCACACAGAACTTGTGGTTGCAGGTGCTTTATCAAGGATGTACCCGAGTATCAAATAATCCAGATTGAATGAATTCCAGATTGCCTTAACTTAACTATGGCATCGTCCGAACGAAGATAGGGTAATCGGAGGCTACCTTAGTTAATGTTCAATTCTGCAAACTTTAAGCTGTGAATTGCTAACAGGTAGTTACCTCCTACCTACCTAGGTACTTAGGTAGAGCTAGTGATTATAGTTTGTGCCTATTCTATCAAAAACCTTGTCATCCACCCGATTTGGAGTCATAAATAGGGTGTACCTACCTTTCTTCAACGTCAATGTAGATCTTGAGGTCGCGACCACCTGCACGTCTAGCTGTAACCACTTAATTTGGAAATCCCTCGTTCGGGCAAGGTCTGAGTCGGAAGGCGTGGCCAAGCAGGGATATTTCCTCTGGGGGAACTTTTGCCAAGTCTGAGACCGGCAGCCAATTCATCTAATTGTGTTCTAATTGGCTCATTGTGACTGGTTGCTGCTCAAAAAGGCTACGTCGTGGTTCCCACTGATTCCCACTGATTCCCATTGCAGCGGCGCCTGGGTTGCTATCGGCACCCTGGTCAGGTACGCAGATACTTCACTATTACTTGCGCTACTTGATCGAGAAATCTGGAGGCCAGGGAAGGTCAAATAAGGGACAGTGGAGCTTCTAACTTCCTTTGACTCGTTCGCTAATCAACAAAAGGGGTGGGAAATTTTCCCCCCTTTGCGGCCAGCTTTGCAGCTTTGCGCTTACTCGCTTATTAACGTTGATGTCCAACATCGTGTTATATTGGTCTTGCATTTTCCACACCGGTTCTTCCTGACGCTGCAGCTCGTTCGATTCTGTTAATTAACCATATCAACTGGCAACGTAGGTGGCTGACTGAAAAGGAAGAAAAAAAGAAAGAGGCGTGATCGCATTTACTTGCGGTAGCATAAAGGAACACAAAATAAACCAACATAAGTGCGACATAACCAAACATAACTGGGAAGAGCCTTACCGAAATTACGACTAATACCACTATATTTTTATTTAATAATCGTTATAATCTCATCCTTACATTGCACCAACTCGAACCTAAATCTTTCTTTTCCTTTCCTTTCCTTTTCCCGCTCCCGCTTGAATTTAGACGCTTACATTCCGGTGCCACCTAATACTTTTTTTATCTACGCCACTCATCGCTACCTTGGTATCTGACATACATTAAGTGCTACGTGGGGTTCTGTTTTTCCTCTTGGGGAGCCCAGCTATCGTACCACAAAGATTTCTGCAGCAAAGGGTAGTCGCATAGTGTGGGAGATTGGGGGATCTTTATAAGGCTTACTCCTGACCAAACGATTTCATACATGACTTTCACTCCCATTACTCCTGACAGCGCCACTTCGGAAATGTCCAACGGCGTCAATGGCCTCCATAAGGAAATGGACGATCTCCATATAAACGGCAATGGGAATAGTACAAATGGTACAAATGGTATAAATGGCACAAATGGACGATCTACATTAGAGGACGGCGAAAAGAAGAAAAAGAGGATGAGTCGTAAGCTCTCTAGTCCCATGATGCCGTCCTTTATGGTCTCGGCTCCTGGCAAGGTCATCGTCTTTGGCGAACATGCCGTAGTCTATGGCAAGGTATGATACAACTTGCTTCTTTAGTAGTTAACTACTTCTTTGCGCACCAAATTCACCGTATCTATAGGCTGCTATCGCTGCCTCCGTCTCGCTCCGCTCCTATCTCCTAGTAACGCATCTCTCCAAATCGAAACGAACCGTAACCATGCAATTTCCCGACATCGACCTTATCCATACGTGGAATATCGACGAACTACCATGGGACATATTTCAACAACCTTCTAAGAAAAAGTACTACTACGATCTTGTCACGTCTCTTGACCCCGATCTCGTAAAGGCTATACAACCACACCTCACAGACATCTCTTTGGGCAAGTCTGAAGCCGAGCGAAAGATACACCAAAACTCCGCCGCCTCGTTTCTATACCTATTCCTATCGCTGGGTTCACCCAAATCCCCAGGCTGCAGGTATACCCTCCGTTCAACAATACCGATTGGAGCTGGTGTCGGGAGCAGCGCGTCAATTGGCGTCTGTTTGGCTGCTGCCATGCTGCTACAGATTCGTACGCTCTCCGGCCCGCACCCCGACCAACCTCCCGAGGAGGCTCGTTTACAAGTGGAAAGGATAAACAGATGGGCCTTTGTAGCCGAGATGTGCATACACGGTAACCCTTCTGGTGTCGACAATACGGTTTCTACGCACGGCAAGGCGGTGGTATACCAAAGAACGGATTACAAGAAACCGCCTACAGTGACGCCGCTGTGGGACTTCCCTGAATTACCGCTACTCCTGGTGAACACTAGAACACCCAAGTCTACAGCTGTCGAAGTAGCCAAAGTTGCAAAGCTAAGGACTACGCACCAGGAACTGGTGGGATCAATTATGGATGCGATAGACAAGGTCACCAGAAGTGCAGAAAGTTTAATTGAAGAGGAATATTTCGACAACGAGGAAACAGAATCCCTACGACGGGTGGGAGAACTAATGACAATCAACCATGGCTTATTATCAGCATTGGGCGTTTCGCATCCTCGCCTCGAACGGATACGAGAACTAGTCGACCATGAAGGATACGGATGGTCGAAGCTTACCGGTGCGGGCGGTGGTGGCTGTTCGATATCTTTAATGAAGCCAGATATCCCCCAAGAAAAGCTGGACAAGCTGGAGCGTAGACTGGATATGGAAGGGTACCAAACATTCAGGACGACTCTTGGCGGAGATGGTGTAGGCGTGCTATGGCCAGCGGTACTGAAGAACGGCCTGGATGAAGATGAGGAGGGCGGCATGGAGATTGATCTCGAAGGTTTCCTAAATGCGCCGGGAAATGACGGCGTGGAGAAGTTAGTAGGAGTATCTGGCGGCTTAGACGGAGCTGAGAGGGAAGGCTGGAAGTTCTGGAGGGTCGAGAGCCAATAATGAGACGATGAAATGATGGAAAGTGTCTTCGGGAAGCAGCTGCTTGGATGGAATCATAGGGGCAATGCGGTTCTATACTAGCGGTGTATTCGGGGCTCTTTTTCCGGTTGTATCTGGTACAATAATTATATAAGAAGCATCGATAGAAAAGCAATCGATGAAAGGGAATGACTTGGCTCGGTCACGGTTTTTATACATGGAAAATGTAGGATTGTAGTAGGATGGAATTTTGGGGGATAAATTTATTAGAACAATATTTTAAGTTTAACTACCTAAACGTTAATAAGACTAATCAATGGCCAAACGCGCCTGACTTTTAAGATTGTGTGAAGTGGTTGTTGCCTTTATATGTAGGTAGGTACCTACCTGTGCTTTGGAAAGGGTGGTTGTACTTGCCCCTCCATCCTTCCATATGGCATATGCAGGTCCATAGGCAACTAGTGGGAATTTTGTTGTCATCAGCCTTCATTCCCAAGACCCAATTAAGGTATTTATTTAAAACCCCACCATCCACACAACATATCGCAATCATGCCTCCAAAGAACAAAGGAGGCGCTAAAGCCAAAGCGCCCGAACGTACATTATTCTATTTTCATCCCTTGATCCGTCCTTGCTAGAAATATTTGCTAATCAGTCGTTAAATTAGCAGCGAAGCAAGAAGCACCAAGCAAACCACAGACGATCAGAGAGCTCGAGTGGCAGTGGTACTACGAGACGAACCCTTACCAGAAGTCCTTCGAACAGCTTGGTCTCCATGGCATGACCCCAGCAGATCGACAAGCTTATCTGAACCAAGAATATCTTAAACCGGGTGCCGCCAAGACCCTCTCCAACAAAGCCCAAAAGGAATTGTGGAAGCAATTAAACGAGGCTAACGTTCCCATACGAAGCTTACCCCGGCCGCGCGATCACCAGTGGGGCCGTGACAAGTACGGCCGTGACATTGGCGATTATACCATTGAGGAATACGAGGCTCGAGAAGCAAAGAAGGTTAAACTTCTGTTGCTACTAGACGAAAGCTCAGCTTTCAAGGTCAAACGCGCCAAGGCCAACGAAAACAATCCGAATCTCGAGAAGACATACACTTGCACCGAGGAGGACGTAGAAGCTGAAAGGGCTAGGCGGAAAGAGATGTCGCAACTCCAGCAGGACTTATACGGTACTAAGATGGACCCGTACGAGCTAGATCCAGACTGGGATGACGTCGTACCGATACCCCAGATCGAGCCCGAGGGAGCGCTTGCCACTATTGCGTATCCGGATGAATATGCTGAGTGTAGGTCCAAATGGGAGCTGTTTCCCTGGGATACATTCAAACTACGTATACTAACGGCCGTATAGCTATGTCCTACCTCCGCGCCGTCATGGCAGCGAAAGAATACTCGCCGCGTTGTCTTAGACTGACTGAGCGCATCATATCCTTAAATCCGGCACATTATACCGTCTGGCTCTACCGATTCGCTATCGTGCAGGCTCTAAACATATCCATCCCGGATGAGATCGAATGGCTCAACGAAATCTCACTTGCACACATCAAGAACTACCAGATCTGGAACCATCGGCAACAACTTATAGATCACTATTACCCAGCCATCGTGACGGTACCTTCCGAAGTAGGCGCACTAGCTGAAAGCGAACGGCGCTTCCTGGAGCAGATGCTTCAGCTGGATACGAAGAACTACCATGTGTGGAGCTACCGGCAGTATATAGTGCGGAAGCTAGGGATATGGAATGATGCCGAGCGGCAGAGCATAGAAACCATGATTCATGAGGACGTGCGAAACAATTCGGCGTGGTCGCACCGTTTCTTCATCGTGTTCTCGAACCCGGCGTACGCAACGCCCGACTCGCACGCCACGGAGCATGACCCGAAGATACCGGACGATATTGTTGATCGTGAGATCGAATACGCGGAGCAGAAGATCTTGCTCGCGCCGCAGAACCAGAGCCCCTGGAATTATCTTCGAGGTGTGCTGGTCAAGGGAGGACGGAAATTAGGAACCGTCAGGGAGTTTGCAGAACAGTTTGTTAGGAACTTGGGTGACGCGGAAGGAGAAGAGGTACGGAGTTCGCATGCTCTGGACTTGCTAGCGGATATATACAAGGAGGCGGGGGAGCTGGATAGAGCGGACCTGGTGCTGAGACGGCTGGGCAATAAGTGGGATCGGATCCGTCGCGGATATTGGGAGTATAGACGGAAGTTGCTGAAGGCGGATTAACGTTAAAGATATGGTCGGCCTCAGATTACGCTACTACGGCATATGATGAGGTCTTAGGAAGAACATTGGACGTGGATGGGTGAAGAAGAGTTGAGGTTGATATCCTTACAGCGAGTAGATTTATCGTAGAATTACATACCTAGGTAGGAAGAGTCGTTGCGATGTATTTAAATCTACGATTAAACAACATTTATTTCCATTATTTCTAGGGCTAAGGGCGAGTGGGATTATATACAAGTCGACTCGTGTTAGAGTTGGACTTTGTGTTATTCCGCTGAAACATAGATATATAAATGTCCCCGTCCTCTTTCTGTGTATCCGTTTTTAGTATAACATTGACACTAGATTCTCTTTGCTTTTTTTTTCCCGTTGAAATACGAATGCTAGTTCTCCCAGGTCTTCCCCTCGAGAGCGTAATGTTTTCCTAGACAATTAGTCAATCGGAATCCTGTAAAGCCATAGTACCGTCGACTATATATAATACGAGCGTCGTCGGAGCGTCATGGATTAAGAATCTCCTCCCCCCTACAAGGTCGGGTCGGTGGCTCACAGAGCGCGGAAGTTCTGACTAACGATAACCCACTTCCTCAGACCGCGGGCCGCATTCCGGGTCCAAGCCTCCCAATGCGGGACGAGGAGAAAAGCCTCGTTGAACGGCTTCTCGAGCGGCGCTGTGTCGTCGTCACCATTTCCTCCCGAAGCGGCAGCATCGGAACCACTCTTACCGTCGCCGCGACCTCTGCCGTACCGTACTATACCACTGACCTGGACCGAAAAGCTTAGCCTATCGCCACTCCGCGCGGCGGCGGCGTCTCCGGGGCCCGCATCCGGCTCGCCGATGCGGTAGACGGGATTGACGGGGTGCGCGTCGAAAGAGGCCACGTCGTAGGTGACGTGGCCGCCCTGGGAGTCGAGCAGGGACTCGTAGGCGGCTACGTCGGCGAGGACGAGGCCGTTGATGCTGATGTCGGGGTTCACGCCGGCGGCGCTGAGGCGCGGGGACGTGCTGGCGTAGAAGGGGGCGAGGGAGCGCCGCTTGTTGAGGGTTTCGTAGAAGTGGTCTACGAAGGATTGGGCGGCTGGGGTAGGTGTTAGTGTGTGGATGTGTGGATGTGTGGATTTGAGTGTGAGGTGAGGTATGGAGTAAGGGGATGAGGGTAAGGATATATATTGAGATGATGAGGTGAGGTGAGAGAGTAGGTTACTTACCTTCGCTGGCTACCTTGGCTTGGGTCTCTGGATTGGGGAGTGCCATTTTGAGAGGTCTTTAAAAAGTACTCTTAAAAAGCCCTCTCTCGATTTTCCGTAGCTTGTGACAACTTTGCTCTTATCCAGCGATGAGCCCGGGTAGGTGAGTTGTGTCAAGTACTTGTAACGAGGTTTAATTTTTCGCGGGACGGTGAAGATATAAAGTTGTGAGAAAATAATAAGAAGGATTGGCACCTAGCCAATCGATGCTATATAATGAGATATGACTGGTAATCTTGGAGACTACCTGAGGTAGACTTGTTGAAGTTGTAGATATTCAAGTCACTCAAGGTTCATTTATGGTAACAACATTCAGTGGGTGAATAAAGGTTAGTTAAGTTAAGACATCGTCTAGTTAGTTCTTTCACACTGTGAAACTAATCCCCTTACAGCTGCAACCACCGCTAAGTTTTAGCTAGCGTCACTGTTTGAATTATACACGTAAATACGGTATACGTATCTTTTATACTGAACCTCTTAGTGTTTTCTATATTCAAAAGTATTCATTTTACAACTGATATCCTACATATCGTACAAACTCACCTAATAACCAAAACATCTATATTCCCTTTCGGGTAAATCCCTATTTCCTCCATAGGCCAAGTTATCAGGTGCCTATATTCCTGCGGTACCAACTCTTCGATCTTCATCAGCAATGGCTTGACCCTCTCCTTAAGCCACCACCTATCCTCTACTCTATGTAATAAGACGCACCAGAAAGCCATTAGGATAAGCGGCGCCGGATGCCAAGCCGCTAGGTCCTCTCCGATCTGCCCGTGGTTCATGAACGGCGGGAACCTAAGAGCCGCGTTCTTGCGGTTGAGCGCCGTGTCCGCCCGGTCCGAGAGGTAATAACTCACTCGGAGCTTGTACATGATCTGGTCGTACGCCTCTTTGTGTTCCTCTGCGATGGGGAGCTTCTCTCTAAGTTCAAGGAGCCTCGCGTCCGTGGGTCCCTCGCTCAGCTCCTCGGGCTTGGGATTGGCTAAGTTTCCCAGAAGCGCTCGTAAGGGGGAGCGCATGATGGTAGCGCCGTGCTCCATGGTGACTGCGGCGGTGCCGTGGATGAGGACCAACCATTCGGCTAGGGACCCGGATTCCTCGTTGAAGAGGAGCGATATAGCATCTTTTGCGGCGGCGAAGTGGTACGGTATAAACAGACACGAGCAAGCGAACAGCGGGAGAGCCGTTTCCGCCGAACTAGCAGCTAAGGCCTCCCGGAATAGAGGAATAGCCCTCGCCTGGTGCTCTGTAGCTATGCGCTCTAATACTCTTGCTTGTTCCGGACTCGTAGATCGGACGTGCAGCGCCGCGACCGCGAGGACCTCGTGAAGAAGATAAGGGTGCTGCGTGGCGAGATCAGGAATGGTCTCTCGCCACACGGCTATCGACGCGCTATCGTCGGCCTGCGCGATGGACGTAGACTTGATGAAGTGCTGGAACAGACCGAAGTCGGCAAAGGTAAACGATGGCTCCTCATAGAACCGGACCACCACTTCCGGCGTACCCGACTCCGACCGACACGCGCTACCGGGTAGCGACGCCGGTACTAAGCTGCACGGAAGCTGCCTCTTGGCGCAGTACGAGCACGGCTGCTTCTCGTCGCATTTCACCTTTTTGGCTTTGCACGTGGTACACCCGGCCCGACTCTTGTGGTGAAATCTCCGGGAGCTTGACGACATGTTCGGATGAGATTTTACATTACCGTTGCATTTTTTTCTCCCTCTTGTTAATATTTTCTACAAAGCTATAAACATTATTAAGTAAGGACATCTATCAAGGCAGCTATGATATTATATATTATATAATGCGACCGGGCACACGCGTAGGTATGCAAGGTCGCTAACGTTATACTTCGCCCCCTTTTTTTGACAGATCGAATACTACCTTACCTTTACCGTGCCTTACCTAAGTGGAGCTCGCCTCGGGGCTATGTACTAAACGCGACCTGTCTGCCTGTTAACCTAGAAAATGCCTCTTTCTTTATATGATGGATTCATAGTAGGTTGTAGCCAATCGTGGCTGAACTGAGTTGAAGCGGTCAATGCAGCTACTGATCTGTGATTTGTCAGATCTAAAGTTAGTAAAGCTGAAGGAGAGGTTGTACAATGCCGAGCGGAGCGAAACGACCATCTGAATAGGGAAATAGTCCGTGTTGTTTAGCTGCTACCTATGAAGTTTCGATTATACACATAGTTAGCTGCCTATATATACCTAAGTGTATGTATATCTGGATTAGCAGATTTGGGGATTCTTGGATACCCCAATTCACAACTCTGGATAGCGCAACATAGGATATGGGAAACTAGTCTCATGAGTATTAGAATACTTTATACCAAATAGGCTCTAAATTCGTCGCTATAATAACTAGCGTTTTCTGTAACCAGAGTTCTAGAACATCCGTGGCAACTGCTTATTCGATGTGCCTAATGGGACGCTTTGCCAGATCCAACCTTCAGCTAGCGCAGTGCTATTTCTCTTTCTTCCTCTTCTTTGCGCGGTGGTGTGGGGTCGTAGTATGCGTCTCGACTTCGAGTCAGTTCTTCTATTCATTTGTCCAATCCGCCTTGCATTTTTCCTTTTCGCTGTTTTCAAACGACCTTAATAATAATAATATCCAGACCAGAAAAAAAGCACCGAGTCTCAGCTAAAGCCAAAGAGACGTTTATAGTCAACTCCGTAGAATAAGTCTTCAAACCTTAGGACCTTATTCCCTGTAAATGTATATGTTCGTAGGATCGAAATGTGGCGTTTATTTGGGGAAATGCCATAGGTCTAATCGCTCCACCACGCTGTATCCCATACCCAAGAAGTCGCAGAGCTGGACCCAGTTGTCCGCCTGCGAACTCTTCTTCGCCGCAAGCACGTCGAGCTCTAGGTACTTGCGAGAACGCTTCTCCTTGGAGAAGAAGTTTCGGGCCGAGAGAACGTAATCTTCTTCGCCTATTCGTCGATTGCTTCGGGGCAAGATAAATTTGGCGTCAGGTTGTGATCGAGTAATCTCTGCGAGCTGCATATTCGACGTTACTTCGACGTAGGTGTTTGATAGTGCCGTTTGGTCTAGTATGTCCGACTCGAGATCTAAACGGCTGTATCCTAGCGTGTCTAATGCTTTGCTGAGAGCAGCTGTCGCGGGCGGCGACGTGCCTAGGATGTAGATGGATGGAGAGACTGTAGTGGTGTTCGAAGCGAATATGCTCGAGGCAAGCATGCCGAGCTCGAAAGGTAGTCCGAACTTCATGGTGGGATGATCGTGAATTGGCTATTGATTTGGTTTACTATTCTATCGGGCAGGTGTGTATTCTTTCCAGGACAGAAGGGAAGAAGTGTGCCCGGGCGCGCTGTAGAACCTGGGGAGCAGCATATCTATATGGCGGCAAGCCAAAAGGGGTCCATTTCCATGGGTAATCTTAATATAGGATAGCGGTTCTATTGTAAGGCCCACCTGAAACTGGGGAGAGTGGAAGATGCACAGAACGCTAAGCTACGTGTATTCTCGTATTAGTAGATCCATCGTTGGAAAGATACTTATTACATATAAGAGCGTGGCACGAGAATGGACTTCAGTATTCTAGATCTTATGTTGTTCTATTCCGTACCTGGCCTTAATCCATGTTATGTCCTTGGCACTTGTCATGACAAACAAGCAGAAAAGGGGTCAGTTGAAGAGTTAATTGGCCCTTTCGTTTTTCATGTTATGCATTGATAAATAAAAAAGAATACATATTCGGACACACAAACATTTTTCGTATTTTTTTTTTTTAACGGCGCTTCGAATAGATCGTCATGGATCGTCTAGATTCGAGTCCGATACCTTCCCATAATGGATGGTTTAGGGGTCGCGTTTGTGTTGTAAAGGTTGTAAAAGAAGTGGGGACGTGAGTCCGATCTGCTAAATTCAACTCAGCTCAGCCCCGTTTCTCGCTTTATCGGCTCGCCTCAGATATTAATATCCCCCTTTTGGTTACTCAAACAGTTTTAGGGGTCCTGTTAGCAGGAGTCCGAACAGGGATCTTCTAAGTCGAATATGGTAACACTTTCGAATGTGGTTGGTCAGATCGAGACAGCTTAGACCAAAGTTTAAACTAAGGTTGTGGAGAAATACCGAAGCGATGCGGGTACGTACTTGCGTACCCTAAGTTTGAAACCGGTTTGGTTCATCCTACAACAACCTTGAAACGTGCCACATGAAGAAGTTGAGATAATAGTTACATAGGTACCTCTATCTTAGGCACCCGTTATTTGTAGCTTCCAAGAATTATTCTACATATTATCCCTACCAACGCTCTCTGATTTATTATCACCTACTCTATTTGATTTTAACCACACCGTACACCTTCATCCAGCCGTATGAAGAAACTGTAAGATAAGAGCTAGTTAAAAGATAGAAGATCTCACCATAGCTTATCGCTTCCCCCTATGCAAGTAAGTAGCAACCATGCACAGCCCCTCTACGCCGTTCATATGTGTGGGTATGATCATTGGACATGATGTAAGTCTCGGACGTAGATTTAGTCGCTCATGCTTCGAACATTAAAATAATTAAGGCCGGTCTCTTTGAGAGCTATGAGAGATGTTGATTAACGACGACGGTAATTGGTTAAAGCCCGAACATGAGACATTCAATAAACTGCGACGAAAAAGTCTGGCATTTCAAGTAATAACGAGCGATTATATGGAGGCGTCACATTTATAATAGTTATAGAGGATATTATTGGTCTGAACGATAAGATGGCTCTTCACAGAACATATACCCAATCCTTGGTTGAATGTAACTGGTCGAAGGGTCAACTCTATAAGATTCATAATTGATGGACAACCCGAAGGATAGTCTTATAGTTAGAGTTTGCAGAACCTCTAGTTATGTCAACACACAAGATTGTCTTATCTTCTTACCTTGATTATTCCCAATCTACTCGACACGTAAATCTAGGATAGTCATTTTAGTTCACGTGTTTATTAAGTAAGGTAGTGAGTGCATCATGAAGTCTTGAAATTGTAACTTGTAACGAGTATCATTACCAAATATAAATCTTGGGACTTGCCATTTCTAAATACATAGACACAACACTATCGTAAATAATAATAATGATAACTATGCTATAACAGCAAACAACAAACTTTCAACATGATGTCAACTTACCCATAAACCGGAGGCATAGAGAAGTGTTACCTAAAGTGTTAGGTAACGATTATCGCTATAGCTAGTGGTTATCATCGGCAATAGACGGGAGCCGAAGCGGTGTCCGTTTCGGATGCCCGCCGTCTTTCTCCGTCCAACTTTTAAGTAAGCGGACGCCCGTAACTTGCATTAGCTCTTAGCTTTGTCAGCATCTTTTCGGATACCCTTTGGACGGGACCTGCAGTGCCACCGTACCGCATACCTTTCGTATCTATCTACCTATCCTAATTCTAGGGCCACACTTGTACATACGCCTTTAATGTTACGTTGCCGTATGGCTTCGTCCGATACAGGAACACTATAGGAATGCTTTTATAAAGATTTTATAGACGGTGGTGGAATAGAGTTTCTTTTTTTTTTTTTTTCATTTCGAGAGTATTCGGGAAGAAAATTTTGTTTAACCTAGACCTTTGTCTGGATTTTCGAAGATAAATCGTTTGCTATAACATTGCGAACTTAGGTACTTCAGGGTATAGGTACGGTGCTCTATACTATAGGACATTCACTTCAACAAGAAAAAGACTAACATCATGCTAGATACTCTCGTTTAGCTAGATATAGAACGACTTAAGTTTCTTGTCTGCTGCGGTTCAGAAAAATAAAATATTTACTCGAGGAATCATCCACCAATCATCCACCAACTCAGCACAATGGGCTCCTGCGACCCCGAGCCTCAGAGGCTCTTCATAGAGACTCCATGCATCCCATCCAGAGCACTCTCACGGATAGCAGGATGGTTAGTATCTCCTCTCTCCTCAACTCTCTTACCATAAGACTAACAGAAAAAAATAGTAACATCTTCCTCAAGCTGGAGAACCACCAGCCTTCAGGCTCGTTCAAATCGCGCGCCGTAGGAAACATGATGTACCAGGCCATGCTCGCACAGCCCGGCCGCGACATACACTTCTACTGCTCGTCGGGCGGGAACGCGGGCCTCGCCTGCGCAACCGCCGCAGCGACTCTGAAACAACCCTGCACTATCGTCGTGCCGACTCTTACTACCCCCTTTATGATCGAGAAGATAAAGCGTAAGTTACACTATCCTAAGTACATTATTTATCCAATATAGTTCAGGATTACGCCACACCTGATGTTTTGTCTTTTTTTTTTAAAAAAAAAAATAGGACGGAACTGACATATGAGAATAGTCCTCGGCGCAAAAGTCCACCAGGTCGGCACCAACTGGGCCCTCGCGGACGAGCACCTACGCACCGTGCTCCTCGCCAACGACCCCTCGGGGATCTACGTCCCGCCCTTCGACCACCCGGACGTATGGGCGGGCAACAGCACCATCGTCGACGAGCTAGTCCCGCAGCTGAAAGCGTACGGGGTATCGCAGGTCGACGGCATAGCGTGCAACTGCGGCGGCGGCGGGTTGCTCAACGGGATCATGGCGGGCGTGCAGAAGCACTACGGAGACGGGAAAGGAAAGGAGCCGGTGGTGTTGGCGGTCGAGACGGTGGGTGCGGATAGTTTGAACCAGAGCGTCAAGGCGGGGGAGCTAGTTACGTTGCCGGCGATCACGAGTATCGCTACGAGTCTAGGCGCGCCGAGGGTTTCGGAACGGACTTGGAAGTGGGCCAAAGAAGCGCCGCATCTGAAGAGCGTGGTGGTGACGGATGCGGAGGCCGTGATGGGGTCCGTGAGGTTCGCGGACGACGCGCTGATATTAGTCGAAGTAGCGTGCGGCGCGACGCTCTCCACGTTGTATAATGGCGATCTGAGGAAATACGTGGGAGGCGAGGGGATTAGCGACGAGGAGTGGAGTAGGAAGAATGTGGTCGTGGTTGTGTGCGGAGGGGTGAATGTTAGCTTGGAGATATTGAAGACCTACAAGGAGAAGTATGGGGTTAGGTGAGATGAATATTATTCTCAGGTAAGTATAGGTATATAGAGACGACGCGAGTATATATGCTAGAGTTGGAAGATGAATCTTCGCAATCATAGAAGATCTATAGCTAGGTACCTACCTACCTACTCTTATCTAACCTAGAGTATAAAGCCCAACATCTAGTCTATTTCTTCAACTGCGACCTATCATAAACCAACTCCTCATACCCATCGCCCATCACACCAGAATTCATCCTCTCCCACCCGTCGTCCCTCTCCCCAAACCCTTCAAACACCATCTGTATCTCGCCAAAGTAATTCGTCTCGCCCCTCTGCTTGAACCCCAGCGCTTTAAACAGCACGATGCTAGCCTTGTTATCCGCGTTGATCTTGGCCACGACATCTCTGAGCACAGGCTTTCCGTCGATATTAGCATCGGCGACGCCAAGAGAGCCCGTGTACTCTGCTAGAACACCGTCTAAACGCCTTCGCACGAAGGAGAGAAACGTAGCGACGGCCGCGCGACCTAGGCCTTTACCCCGAAACTCGGGGTCGGCGATCATGATATCGATTTCCGCGGTGTAGTACGTTTTCGCTTCTTTTTCCTTCTGCTCCTGTTCGTCTTCGTCATCGCCATCCCAAGGACTTAAAAACAGATTAACATCGCCGACCATCCTATGCACAGCATCACCGACGCCCGCTAGCACGGCTCCCTTCTTCCCTTCTTGGGCGCCCGGGGGACCATCATGTCCCTGTGGCAGCGGCGCGCACACGATAAACGTAAGCTTATCCGGGGACTCGCGCCACGAAGCCTGGTTCTCGTACTCTTCTTCTAGCGAGAGGCGTTCCGAGGCCGTGGCTTCGCGGATCGACTAGGGTATGTATATTGTCAGTTGATATCCTTACATGGAAGCTTTTAGCCCTAGTGCTAAGAGGGAAAGAGGGAGAGAGTGAGAGAGAGAATTAGGGTGATCTTGAAAATAAGGGGGAACAATACGGGATCCTCCATCCATTTGTGATACTGCTCTACGTGGTGCGCATCGTAGGGTACGAGCAAGATCCTGCTAGTCGATACCGCTGTTGGCGCTGAGCATTAGCGAGCTTGTCTGTATGAATCGCCTTGAGATAGCGGCGGACTGAACTCACCAATATTCTCATTCAACCTCATCGTCGGGTATAATTCTTGTATTTATTCAATTTGATATATATCCCGTGTTGCATATTCTATTTATCTTATCATAAACGTAATGGACCTTGGATTTAATGGAAGGTTATAATTGTAAAAAATAAGTGAAAACCGCAAAATATTTTATTTTAGTCACATGTGTTTGACACGCCCGGAACTAAAATATCACCACCAAATAAGTTACAACTACAGCAACAGCCACGCAACAGGAATAACTTGCAATCATAAAAATTGTTGGCAGAACTATTTACCTAGGCTTAGTATTTTATGAGACTTCTAAGATATTAATGAAGTTATACTCATTACTACCGCCTATTCGTATAGCGACTAAACCATACTGTACGGTTGAATATATATATATATAATATGAAAGGTGAATTTGCCGTAGGGTATCTATCTCAACTTTCTATACACATGCAACACTTCATCCAAATTTACACAGTTGATATTTAATATACACAGCTGCCTTCTCTACCCCTTCTAGATTCTTAATCTTCAACAGGCAGCGGCGGGAACAGACTGCTCTGCGCGCCCTCGCCCAGCGGAACAATCGGCGTTCCATACCCATCATCCGCGTACAATCGTGCGTCTTCAAACGTCCTCCGATCGGCGCTCACTCCAAGTCTATCAAGCAGCAGACTTGATTTCTCGGGAATAAATGGCTGTAGTAGGATACCCGCGACGCGCACCGACTCCGCCGCGAAAAAGATGATCTGCTCCACGGCTGCCGTGTCACCTTCCTTGCTCCTATCCCACGGTGCTGCCTCCTGTAGGAACCGGTTCACCTGTAGCGCTTGTTAGAAAATTACCGCGAAAATTGAGAGTTGTACTCGGAATGGAGTTCTTGGGGACTCACCTCGAAGACGAACTCCATAATCTCCTTCAACGCCGCCCTGGGATTTAGTTCGTCCATATGGCTCGAGACCTCCTTTACAATAGACTCTAGGTATTGTTTCTGCTTGTCGACCAAACTAGGAACTAGCTGAGATTGTTTGCCGTGCATAGATACCACCGCGTTCCTAACGCTCCAGTTCTTCGGTCGAGTAATTCGGTTAAGCAGGTTGCCTAGGCCGCCCTGTAGCCCCTTTTTGTACTTGTCAACGATGAACTCGTTGCTATAGTCCGCATCGGAGGCCATGGCGGCATTGTATATTAGGAAATACCGCATGGTATCCACACCCCATCGGTCTAGTGCGAAGAAAGGGTTGACCACGTTGCCGACCGACTTGGACATCTTTTGCCGGCTCATCAACCAGTGGCCGTGGCTGAGGACACATTTCGGCAGGGGTAAGTCCAGGGCCATGAGCAGTGCCGGCCAATAAATGCTATGGAAGCGCACGATGTCTTTCCCAACCACATGGACGTCTGCTGGCCAGCCTTTAATGTGTTCAGAACCAGGCGGCCATATAGGATATCCCGCTACTGTAATGTAGTTGATCAGAGCATCAACCCATACGTAAATAGTCTGGCTCGGGTCGTCGGGTACAGGAATACCCCAGTCTAAGCGGCTCACGGGACGGGATATAGACAGATCCTCCAGGTTGTTCTGGACCCAGCTGATCACCTCAGCGAAACGATTGTTAGGGGTTACCCAGTTCGGGTTATCGGCGTAGAACTGGAGTAGCCTATCTCGAAAGGCCGTTAGTCGGAAGTGGTAATTCCTCTCCTCAGTCCATTCCACAGCACTGCCCGTCTCGACGCAGGCCGTAAACGATTTCCCTGTTAGAGGGGACACACGCTTCTCGACCATGGACTCGGGATAGTACGTCTCGTCGCTAACACAGTACCACCCCTCATGTGTCGTCTCGTATATATATCCGCTGTCTCTTAGCCTTGTCCAGAAGTACTCCACCGCCTCCCTGTGTTCTGGGTCCGTCGTTCGAATGAAATGATCGTACGAGATATTGGCCTTCTTGGCTAGATCTTTAAACGTCTCGGAGTTGGTATCGCACAGCGCTTTCGGATGAATATCTTGCAGTTCAGCAGCGCGTTGAACTTTCATCCCGTGCTCATCGGTCCCCGTGCTCAGTATTGCCTCTCTGCCTTTAAGTACCTGCCATCGCTTGAGCACATCTGCTATGACCATGCTATATAAGTGGCCGACGTGGGGAGCTTTTAGACAGACCAATTAGCCCATGGTTGGTTTGCTACGCATCACTAATACAAGACTTACATGCATTGACGTAGAAAATGGGTGTCGTCACATAATATGGCTTGTCGTGAAGCTCTCGGAGAGCTGCGCTGCTGCTGAACAGCTTGCGCGGGGCCTTGTTGCTTCTATGTGACTGGCATGACTGGCATATCCAGCCTGTTCGTGTCCATTGTCCGGCTCTAACCGTTGACAGTTGCCGGCTCAAGGCCCCCCAACGGCTCTTCATGACCTAAAAGCTCTCCGTCTTCTGCAATGGCAACAGAAAGCCGTCAGTCTGTATGTGCTTATGGAGTGTTTGGGGGAGCTTTTAAACGCTAATCCATTTTCAAGTAAAATGTTGGTTTTTTTCTTATTCTAAAAAAGTTAAAAACGTTATAACTATTTAAAAACGGTCAGATAGAGTTGCGTAATGCGGGGTACAATCAATTAGAGTTAAGTGGCGTACTACCTACATGTACCTAGATTTAGGTCTGTAGGTGAGTTAAGGCTAAGGTACCTAGGTACTGTACAGTCTTGCAAAGGCCCTGTAGTTGTTGGTAAGTTGATGTTGATTTAGTACCTAAGGAACATCACCTCCATTTTCCTTCTTTTCATATTATCAGTACGTTAATCGACTGGTCAATGTCAATATGCTCCGCTCTAATCGAACCAACACCAACTCTTTCATATCCATGCACGATGCTATCCGTTAGTGCCCCTTCTGCTTTCATAGTTGGTTTAATAATCATCACATGACATAACTTGTCCTTCTTCGAGCTCCAAGGGTTATCTCTCCCAACAATCACACATCTCAGAGACAATGGCTCGTAGTTGTCATTCCTGTCGAAGATAACTGATGATATAGCATCCGAGTACGCGAAGTTCCTGGCTCTAGCTTGTATCCCCAGTTCTTCACGGATTTGGTTGCCCATCCAGTACTTACCGTCCTTTCCGTGAGGGTTCTCCCTAAAGGGTGATATAACATCCGCGGACCAATCGATTTCACCAAAAGGCAAGTCGACATATGTGATTTTGCCAGAATTATACATCCAAGACCAGCTAGGGACAGGCCTGTCTGGAGGATAGTATATTCTGGAGAGTATGGCGTCGCTCCTCTTCCAGAATAGGCTCCGGTGGAAATAGCACTCAAATACGCCATAGCCACCACGAGTGTCGAAACCGCGTACAAGACGCTGTTCCAAACCCCTAATGGCAATCGACCTATCTGTTTCGAATGTAAAAGACAGACCGGAGTATTTCTCATAAAGCGCCTGGTAAAGTCGGATTCGTCCACCCTTATAGTGACGCATTGCGTACTCTGGGAAATTAGGATCACCCAGAAAGGCAGATTTGAGACTGCATATTATACTCGAGTTAGCTAGTTTCTCGTAATACGGAATAAGCCATACTTGTGAAGTCTTGTAAGCGTCTCGCAGCGTACACCTAAACCACATTCCCAGTACATTTGTCTGGCACTGAAATAGATGGTACGGCGTGACAATGCTCTCTCCTGGAGAACCCAGCCGCGCTGGTTTAATTCACCATCCTCAATATCACCACGGAAGTTATCGATTACTTCTGAAATATATAGGGGATCGGCCCCGTCTTTTTGTATGACAGCAGTTTCACGCTCTTGTCTTTCCCGGAGGAATCCTTCGACCGTCGATCCCGCGCTGCTTGCTGCAATAGTGCAATAGGCCGAGTTGAAAATCTCATCCATTTTAGCTGACTCGGTGATCCAGTCTTTGGCACTATCCTGTATGATGCATAAGGAGTCTATCCAGAGAAGTCTAATCCCCAGGTGCCGTGTAACAATGACAGCATCTTTGAACGTTTGCGGAAGGTCGTCTAAATTGATATGTTCCTTGAATGACTCTATATTTGCGCATACAGTCCCGAATCTGGGTTGCCCAGTTGGTTTGCCCCATCGATGTGACAGGACAACATATCTCTCTTTAGTATTTGAGGTATCGCACTTGAGGCGTATATATTGTTGGCCCTTGTCGCCCACATCGATTACCCGGCGAGGTAAGTTGCTAAGTGGACGCTTTTGGCAATGATGCTTCTCATCACAGTCCCGTAACCATTCGCGAATAAGCTGAAACTGAACGTCACTACCTGGACTGGGCAATTTGGGGAAGCCGGTGAGTATGGAGGTAGAATTGTAGAAATCATCTATATAAAGAACTCAGCCCAGCTCTGAATGAATTTTGTTTTAGCTTTCGATCATTCGCGTACCTGGTCTGCGATATATGGTGAGTAGTGGGAATCCTCTCCGATCTACACGAAGTGTCGAATGAACCCGGAAAAAGGCCACATCCTTTTGGTTCTTTGAATACTGGTGCTTTATTGCAGATCGATAAAGTAAGTTGCAAAGCCTACACGACTTGTTCCCCAGAGATCCAATGAAATCATAACGAACAAGACCTTCGTCCAAAAGATTCATACTAAGACAGCTCTGGCAAAATTGCGCTGCGTCTGTTACAGGAGGCCAAATATGAGATTGGTCTATGACTCGAAAAATACGACGAGAGAAATCCCGGTCATCTGCGATTTCCCAAACGTCGTTGAACTATAACTATTAGTTTGATCCCGCAGCATAATACACGATATAATATTAAATGAGTAGCCTATAACCTACTGGCTATATGGGATAGATAAATTCACATGTGTTAGCTCATTCCTTAAGTCTTTCTAGTGGCACAACCTACCGGCTGAAAAGAAGGGAACGTAAATTAGCATAAGTACGCGTTTATGTCAAGGGCCGCTTACGTGCTATATTGAATATAAGCACTATTGCCACACAGGTTACCGTAGAGTGATTAATACGTACCTCCTATAGTAACAGCGTAGTTAAACGTTAGTGATACACGTATGGCAGGGCAAAAGCTGGTTTACCATTGGCTTACATACTTAAATAATCAGCATCGCATCAGTGGATAACTTGATGTAAGGCTTTTTGACTTACTTCTTTTCTTTCCTTTACTTCTTCTCCTTCATTTACTTCTCTCGCGTCTTCCTGACCCTGGGACGTCAGGTCAGTGATGATCCAAATATGAGACGGTAATGGATGGGAGCACTAAACAGTATTGTGTACTACAATATTCGGTATATTAAGTCCAGCGGAAGAATCATTCTCTCCTTCAGCACTCTTCTCGTGGTCAGGGGGTTCCGGGGCTTCCGCGAGAGGCCGAAGGGTCGTGCTTTGCGTCCTCACACGAGCCTCCGCAGGACTAAGCATTGCATCGGACGGTGATCCTGTCAACCGCTTCGGCGGCGGGCCCCACGGTTTGGATAGATAACTGTGGGTGTCCCTTTCAGCCTTCTCGTGGAGTGTTTTGAGCTCTCGATGCATTTCTTTCGCCGATATACGTCTTACAGACCCTTCGCGCTCGACTATAAGGAGTTTCTTATCAATCAGGTCTAAGAGGCCTCTTAGGACCGAATCACTTGTACATCGAGGATCGTGATCTCGGATATGTCGGATCATCCACGTAACGTTGGTATGAACTCCTAATCCAGTTCCTGATGTAAAAGAGCTGCTAAGCGGCTTGTTGAATTTTTCTAGCACATCGTAGCCGTACAGGAGCCAAATGAGGAACTCCAGGTATATGCACCCCATGGACCATATATCATATGATCGAGACCGAGGCTTGTTGTTTTTATCCAAGCTAGGAACTTCCGGAGCAACATATCTATCTGTTCCAGCCATGGTGCCCGTCGCCCCTGCCCTGTTCGGAGTTAATATATTATGGAACCTAACTAGACCCATATCTGCGATATATAAATTGCCCAGGCGGGTCTGTTCAGACTGTGTGTGAGAGTTGGGGTTTTTGAAGACTAGTATATTCTCGGGTTTGAGGTCGCCGTGTCGCCCGTACGGTTCTTCAGGCTTCTTTGTGTCGTGTAGCTTTTCAAGTGCGTGTGCGATCTGCCGCATTTCTCCTAGGCACCACTTGAGCGTTTCCGCTGTGATGGGGGATTTTTCGTTGTCGGATGAATAAGTTCCCCAAAAGTCTCGTAAATTACCAATGTCCGCCCAAGGGAAAAGAAAGTAAAACTTATTCCCTTGTTTAATGGCCGCTATGGCCTTGATCATACGCATATCTGGTAGAGTCCGTATTAGTTCCAATGTATTCCTTTCATCCTCAAACCTCTTCTCGTCCTTGATCTGTTGAATACGACTGTTGTCGATCTGTTGCGAAGGGCCTTCGGCATCTGCAACTGACTTAAGTTCCTTCACGGCGAGTTCGCGGCAAGGACTACCAGGGGAAAGTGTCTTTCGATATATCAGTATGGACTTTAATCTCGTAGGGAGGCATTCATTAAGAGCATACCGAGTTAACGTGCTCCTCATGCATTCGAACCTTAGTGACCGTACTGAAGTAGCTATCTTTCTTACTCCCTTGGCTACCTTCGTAGGGCAATGGGCAGTCCTCATGCAGTACGTAGTTGAACTGATGGGAATCGAATACGGGCGCAAGGAACCTCCATTGCGTATCATAAAATCGTCCAACATCTGCCGCGTTCCAGCCGCGGAAGAATTTAGTTGCTGCAGGGCATTCTATATAATCCCCATTCCTAAATGACTTATAAGATAATGTCCTATCTTTCTTAGGATATATAATGGGAAGATTGTCGTCGCAAAAATTGTATTTCACGCAATTTTGAATGGTCCTCGAAGCGCAGCCACCCCCCATGGCGATGAGAGTAGAGAAGACTTTTCTGGCATTGCTCAAGATGTATCGCAAGGTTTCGTCATTCTCGGGGTTGGCACCGATTGCTTGCTGAACCGCCTCCTTCGTAACAAGCTTGTCGAAGGTTTGAGCTGGGATATACTTCTTACCGTCTATTTTCGGCTGTACTGTTGCATCAAATAAGGCGTTATCTAGAACTGAGACCTCCATTAGAGGTGGGATTGATTCGTCGACCGCCACTTCTGGATGGGATGTTTTACCTGTTGTTGACGATTGTCGTGAGTCGTTTGTATCTTGATCAGGAGAATCAAAGACGGAAGTTGAGGTTGGCAGAGAAGTATGACTAGAGTTAAGAATTGGCGTTTCGTCCGGACGCCGATGGCTTTTGAATGGCTACATGCGGGTTAGCGAGTCACACGCTGGAATACGATGGGTTCTTATCTCGATCGTACTAAGCAGAATATTCCACACAGAATCTGAAGTAAATGAAGCATGTTGCACGTCGTGGCGAAGAAAAAGCCGAAGAAAAAGTTGTAGAAATAATTGGATTAACATCTGGAAGGTTAGTAGGTAGTTAGGCCAGGTGCAAGGCTTTATCTTCTCGTTCGAGGACCTGAAAGTTAACCTGCCGAAGCGCCCCAAGGATCATAGCAAAGTACCCTACCTATTTGATAAACACCTAGGTAAGTACCTAAGGTACCTGTCAGGGATCCCACTTGGGAACAAAGGGACATTGGGAGACAAAGAAGATGTTTGTATATAGCTCTGACTTCAGAACTATCCTAGTTAGAGTTCCTTACGGAACAACGAAGTTGTTTCCTCACCTAATGCTCTACGGCGTGACAGTACCTAAGTTACTTAGCTAACGTTAATGTATAGGTATCTTACGATTAGTGAGGCTTTGAAAATGCCTCTTAGAGCGCCTCTCAAGTCAGCCCATTCCTCATGCCGTAAGATATGCATTTGTAGGTAAGGCAGCTTTTTACGATGGCGACTGAAAAAGTACACTTAGTGAATAAGCTATAGGTAATAAGGTAATCAAGCACAGGTTACGGGTATTGTAGATGACTTCGTAATCTTTAGATCTCAGGGGCTATAGCCAGATATTAGGAGGTATATCAGGATTACAAGTTAAGGAAGTAGATTTTGCAGATCAAAGCAGGCTGAGTGAAACCACATGTTCACCGATTAGTTCAATGCACCTAAGGCACTTAAATTATTGATTATTTTCAGCTGTGGCTGTTAGATGAACGTGTAGTAATATTATAAACTTACAGCCTTCTTAAGGGTCATCACGACACTAATAAGGGATGTTTAGTAAAGAAGTAGTTAGGTACCTAGGTAGACATTATATTCCAGCCTTCCGTTGTATTGAATGAATTTGTGTTCTAACGTATGTAATATTCTGTAGCTTTAGTTCGATTTGCTTCTTCGTCATTATGCACTCTAACACGCCATTTATGGAGGCCATTATGCGTGGATAACCTGGGTTGCCAATGGAGCTTATAAGCGGTGTGATAATATAAAATAAGAGCTTCTTTTCCATGATAAGCAGAGTCTTGGTCATTCGTGCTTCGACATAGTTGGGCTAAGGTAATTTTGATTTCTACATTGACATACTTGCGGTGACGTAGCCTTTTGGATTGGCAAGCAGGTGAGTACTATACCTAAGGCATGTTATCACGGGGGCAAAACCAAAAAAACGCCTAGGTAGAAAGGCATAAGGAGCTCTCAATTCCCTGTTATGAAATCCTGTGACTATACGTACTGAACGAACTCCTTGTCCCGGATGCCTTATCCAGAGTCGAAGCACATCTGCTACATAAGAAAATTGAAAGGAATTTCTACTTTCCCTAGCTTTTTTTCATCATTACCCACGTGTGCTACTGCCAGCATTGCCTTGAAATATTTAACTCATGTGCTAGTATCAACAAATGGCCAAAAAAAAAATTCGGTTTCTCATCTTTACAATACTAGACAACTTATCCTTTCATAAGTGATACTCCTGCTTACCATGACAGAGCATGAAGCTACCATACAAAGTACGTCTAAAGGAAAAAGGGATATAGAGCTTAATGGGCTGGCATCACTCGGTTATCATTCCAGGTTGACACAATTTCTCCGCGGGGCGTCTAGGCACGGAATCAAAGGGGTGACTACTGTCATTGACTTTAGACCGCTCTATGCAGTCAACGTGCATAACCTCCAAAAGCAACTCGTACAGGAAATTAAGGATATCATTGAACGTGATATAACGGATAGGCAGTTGGAAGTAATAAGGAGATTGCTGGACCGCTACAGTAAGTCTCCAACCGGGGGGAACACGAACAAGCCACCAACACAACCCTGACTGCATCCATATTCGCTCCAAGCTGACAACTCAAAAAGCAAATGCGCTGCGAGACTTCGAGTTCATTCACTCCAACAGATGGCACACCTACTTCGTCAAAGACATTGCCGCCTCTCGCATCGATAACGGCCTAGGCTCCCCGTTGCACTCTGCGCTCATCTCAGATGCCGGTCTGACACTATCCAACCTACAACAAGCCATATTCTCGGATGCAGATATTCTCGGGTCATTTGACCCAGCCATGCTGCAGCACAGCCAGACTCTCGGCGAAACGCGAGCGACGCAACGGGAGAAAAAGGAACTGCTTGGTAAGCGGAAGAAGCACCTCGTCGATACTCTGCAGCGGTTCGGATTTGCTGTCATTGGTGGGCTAGCAATAGTAGGACCTGTGTTAATACTTGTGGCTCATACAGTTGACCGCATGACCCTCTTAGTAGTATGCTCTTCGATCTTGCTTTTTTCACTTGGAGTTGCATTGTTTTCAAATGCCACACCGGAAGGGTTGTTAGCCGTCACAGCTGCCTATGCTTCGGTATTAACTGGCACGCTCGTGAATAATATTTTATGAATGGTTATACTGGGATAATCACCTCATCTGTTTAATCTACTTAGTATGCAGCTAGACTTCCATTTTGCAAGTTTCATATCTCGAAATGTTCGCATACCTATTTATGAAGGTTTTCACATATACGGCACATGCATGCTTATTAGTTTTTGTGGTTCGACCGCGCCACGCGCCCTACTCTATGAGGCAGTGGCGTGGCATTGGCCGAACTATGATGAAAGTTCGCTGAGAAGCTCGTTTGGTTAGTAGGACGTTGGTGTGGCGTAAAAGCACTTTGAGAACTATTAGGTAGTCACCTTGAAAACTACTAAGATAGACAATAGAAAGTACAGTTTATAAGGATGCTTGCCTAGTACTCTTATTGAAGAAGAATACGCATTCTGCGCGAAGAGACGACCTTCTAGAAAACCACACATCCAGGGGTAATTCATAACAAAGCATAGTTTGGTATCATTCCGAGATCTAAATCATAGCTACCTGAAGAAGTACCTAGCTACAAAACGCAACACATAATATAAAGCAACCGTGGACACCTTTTTGCAAATCATGCTATGCATCATCCACCCGGGGAAAGAACTTATGCGGAGGGTTTATCATGAACCATTCTGTCGCCATATAGTTCCCTAATATAAGGGCCGTGTCATACCTCCCTTCTTAACTTGTCATAAAGAACGTCGGGAGTCGCCGGTGCCGGTACGAGTCTATCGTACAGGAAATGAAATTAAAAAGTAGAGTAGAAGTAAAATCCAGCCGAGGCGAAGGACAATTCTTGTCAAAGGCTACAACGAATAGTCGAAGCTAGACTAATGTTGTCGAGAGGCGCGCCCGAGGTAGAAACTGAATTGGGGATGTATAAAGAATCGAAGTTCAAAACTGGAACGTTTTTTCTTTTCTGTAGTAGTTGTCCTTCATGACAACATCCTGGGTAGAGGTCACCTTGTCTGTAAAAGTGACCGTGCGGTAGATAAGACAGATTGCAGTCTTGGAGGGCGAGATTGATACCATAGCCATCGAGACACGACGATGCCATTGTTGAGAGTCATGTTGCGTAACTGAGATTACCGTTGCTGAAAGTCGGTGACTCATCATCGAAGTCTGAAATTCACGTTCTCGAATAACAAAAAGGAAAAGCCGGATCGAAAAGAAAAGAGAAAAAAAAAAGTCAAACCCCACGAAAGTATAGGTAACACCACCGAAACAAGAGTGACGCCAAAAGTAGGAAGGTGCAATAAGAAAATCTAAGATCCCTTAAAGAGGAATTGGAGGTCTGCATGTGTCAGAGCCTCCAACGATGCTTCATCCGAGTTGACAGTCGAATTAATCATGTTGGCTTTCTTCTCTTGAAGCGCAACTATGCGACTCTCTACAGAGTCCTCGATGCAGAGACGCTTGATGATGCATGGACGTGTCTGTCCGATGCGATGGCACCGATCGGCTGACTGCCACTCTGCCGCTGGGTTCCACCACCTGCATATGAGAAAATTTGGTTAGCATATATTTATCCTATATGGGCACCTAGGTAAGGAAGAACAGTAACTCACGGGTCAACAATGAACACTCGCGACGCCTCTGTCAGGTTTAGGGCAACGCCACCTGCTTTCAATGATACTAGGAAACACTCCACGTCGACGTTCTGCATGAAATGATCGATGGAAGCTTGTCTCTGAGCTGGTGTCATGCTTCCGTCAAGCATGACTGTGGTAATACCGGCCCTTCGAAGACGCCATTCAATCAATTGGAGCATTGTGGTAAACTGCGAGAAGATTATCGACTTGTGTGAAGCACTGTCCGATCGTAGTCTATGGAGTTCATGAACAAGCAGTTCAATCTTGGACGACGATGTCCAATTCTCCATTTTAATGCGATTGATTATAGACGACTTCTTGACGAGCATTGCGTCCTGCTCAATCTCGGGCTGCTCTAGATCGATAGATAGAGAGATGTGACAGCGGGGACAGTCTGGAGCCTCCTGAGAATTGACATAATGCTGCGCGCAAGAGCGACAGAAGTCATGCTTGCACTTGGACCGAATCGCCTCCTCAGCAGGTTCGTCGCAGATGCAACAGACCAACACGTTCTGTCCTCCCTCTGCATTCTTCTTCAAGATTAGGTCAGGATGATTAGCCACCTGGCGCATCTGCATGATCAAACCAAAGATGTTGGCATAGTTGTTGAGTAGGACACCTTGGGCCACATAGGTATCGAACTTGCGCTGACTGTTATCCGTGATGCTGTTAGCGAAGTCATTCTCCTCTTCGCTCAAAAATTGGCGATCCACACGAATCTCCTTGACAGGAAGTTCCATGGCATTTGTGTGGTCTTTCTTGAGACGGCGCAACATGATTCGGTCCGTGAGAAGACGTAGTTTGCCAAGGGCTTCCTTCCCTTCGCCGTGGTTACCGCTGCGGGAGATAGGATGCAGAAGTTCTTGGTTGAACACCGAAACGTGCAACATCATGTAATGACCACCTAAAATGGGTTAGCAAAAAAGCCTGAAGTTTGCTCTCGAGGACTCACAATCTTTGCAATTCTTGTTTTCATCCGCAGACCATTCGAGGTTGGCACAAGGACACTCTTTGCAGAAATATTCCGCGAATGGTGTGACTTTGAGAAATCGAAGCAGCGAAAAGAATTCCCCGATTCGATTCTGTAAAGGAGTTCCAGTCAAGCACCAGCGATACTCAACTTTCAGTGCAAAGCATGCCTTCGCAGTCATGGTATTCCTAGACTGTTGGCGATCCGTTAGCTTAGGAGTAGACACGGAAAGATTCTGCAGGCTTACTTTGATACAATGAGCCTCGTCAAGGATCACGCGATGAAACTTGATCTGGTGGATAGCACTCTTCTCCATATACGTGCCTTCCTTCCTCTTGAAGCCCTTCTCTTGTTTGCGAAACAATGACTCTAGGGTGTTGTAAGACATCAAGATAACGTCAAACTTCTTAAGCTCTTTAGTTGTCAGCTTCTTGGCCTTGGCATTAGTGCCGTGGAATACCAGTGTCTTCAGCTTTCCATTTGTATAGGATTCAATTTCCGATGTCCATTGCATTAAGGCGACAGGTGGCATAAGCACCAGCGACGGTGCTTTCGCTGGGTAGTCGGACATGATCAGGGACACCGCCTGGATCGTTTTGCCGAGACCCATCTCGTCTCCAAGCAGACCACCTTTCCACTTTGTTAATTCCATAGCCTTCATCCATGCAAGACCTTCAAGTTGGAATGGTTTCAACTGGCGCGAGATGGTAGTCGGCTGCTCAGCTTTCTTAGCCTTGAGAACAGGCATGTTTTCAAGGTCGGGCCACATGGTTTCGAGCTCCGGATGATGCTTGGTTAATTTCATCCTCAATCTTTCCTTTCTGTCCATAGGACGACGACGACCGAGGCGTCGGCGGGAATTCGGCCATCTATGCTGAGCTGCACGTGGGACTGCGCGAGGTGCTATGTGGGTTTCTGCGATCGGATCGTCGGAGTCAGACTCTGAAATATCCTCAACAGCCTCTGTGCTGGAAACGTCGGACATATCGTCAATAGGCTCCTCGTAATCCAACTCGGAGTCGGACTCATCATCGCTCTGGGGGTCGGTAAGTTTTGGCTTCTTCAAAACTCGAGTTGATGGCGAAGTGAAGTCACTCTCAGCGTCAGAATTATGTGTTATTGCAGCACTGGGCCTCTTGCGACCAAGAATCATCTTGCCCTTAGCAGGGCCAGGATTTTCATGAGGTACCTCTTCCATATTTACGTCATCTTCTGAATCTTCTTCAGTATAGGCAATGGGGGCGGATCGGCGACGTGTGGTGACTTTAGATGAAGTTGAAGAGCCTGGGCCATTAGACTTGCTGCCTGTTGCAATTGAGTCTTTAGGGAGGTCAGGTAGCTCGACGACCAGGCGCGACCGTGTTCTACTTCCCAGCTGAGTAGACTTGTTGGTAACAGAAGGCGCCGGGGTTACTGCATTACTGGTCGCAGGTGTTGAATACTCGCTGTCCGAAATAGTTGTGGCAGGAGTCGGCGCAGAAGAAGTTGAATTGCTATCAATAGTAGCAGCCTTGGAGGACCTTCCACGGCGTTGGGGAAGGGCAGGCTGTGAGGCAGGAGTGCTGGCACTGTCTATTGCGGAGCTGCCTCCCGCGGCTTTCGAACGTCTAGTTAGTGGCGCCATGGTATCAGAAGTGCCATAAAAGTGAAAAATTCGCCGATAGGATTGAAGGTGATAATCGCCAATAGGGTAGAAAGGTAGTTAGCACATATATGTATAGGTTACGTATGTGCGGACAATCAGTGGTCAAAAAGAAATAATGAAGAGTGTACGTGGGCAAGTCGGCGACAAGTAAGAAATAGGCAGGCAAAGAAGATAGGTCAGATTGGCATTTGCCTTTGCCTTTTGGCTTTCGCCTTTGCTCCAATTATTAATGAAATAAATGCAGCGGATATTCCACCAAGGGGTTGTTTCGCAAAGACTGTACCCCTTAGCTCTGATCAACAATGGGAGATCTGAGTGCGCTAGGAAATAGCGCCAGATCGGGTTGGGTTGTTGATCATTGATGATGAAGATGAGAGAGAGATTCTAGACCGGAGAGAGGCGTATGAAGATTTGGTGGGGGGAGGATAGAAGGGAAAGAAGGAAGTGGGTCTAAAAAGTTAACGGCGCGACTACTACACGCAAACTCGTGACTTGATCGTCCCTGCAGAAGGCACCAGGGAGGGTCCGCTTACTGACCGTCCAATAGGAATACAGAACTGGCACTTAAAAACCCTGCAGGTACTCCTTGTTCTCCGATTCTAGCGGGAAAGAAGGTCCCGCCACTGCCCCTCAGGTATCCCAAACATCCTAGCAAGCCCGGCAAGCATAGCAATTACGCTAAAAAGCAATTAAACTGATAAGATCGTTGCCTGAAAGGGAACCACTTAACGCGCTATTAGCTGTGCTCAGTGGCGTCAGCCGTGTTAATTCTTTGAGCTATCGCGCTATCTTATTTGTTCCACTGAGTCAATACACTTTCTTTTTTTCCCCCTTCTTTTACGAGATCCCAGGGTACAATTAAAATTCTCATGAACATGAATAGGGGCTGAAAGGATCCGTGGTTTCCGGTAACTAAGCGCTTACTCGGGTTGTTTGCCTCGTCTAAGGTAGTTTAACAATTAACTACCTAAAGTACTTACATCCACCTTGGTTTTCGGCGCCCGTGTCGCTGTTCGTTTCGCTCCCCGGGATATTTCATCCCACGTTTCTCGATTGAGGCTCAACTCAATACCCAACCTATATCCTCAGTTCGTCTCATTTGCCGATCGCCGGTCATAGGTAGCTCTGCAGCAAACATTGTTGATCAGGATAAAGCATTCTCCAACTTGAAAATATGTATGTCATACCCTTTTAAACCATTTCGCCGAAGGCCCCAAAATAAAGCTAACAGTTCAATCCAGGCAGCGAAACATCCGGGGACCTCGGTCCGCTCTCACCGATTACCTGGCCTCCCAGAACATCTCAGCAAGGCAGATCCGAGCTAATCACGAGGCTCGCCTTAGGGCTGCTGCCGCCGCTGCTGCCTCAGACCAAGCTGCTGCATCCTCGTCAACAGCACAGAATGTGGAATCTACAGAGGCACCAGAGGTTCCGGAGGCTGTCGAAGATGATGAAGATGACGCCGAGTCCTCAGTTGCTACAGGCACCCGTCAAGCCGCAACTCGAAAGCGCAAGTCAGCGGCCGCAGCAGCAGAGAAAATCAAGAAGTCTAAATCATCCAAGCCACGCAAGTCTCGCCGAAATGCCTCAGACGACGAGTCTGATGAGGATGCACTTGAACGAAGCGCAGGTCCCGTGCCTGGTCAGCTAGAGAATTGCGAAGAATGTCACAAGCGATTTACTGTTACCGCATATTCACGTGCCGGTCCGGAAGGGGGCTTACTATGTCCTCAGTGTAGTATGAAGCTGACCAAAGAAGAGAATGCCGCTAGGAGCGCTTCTAGGAAAGGCAAGCAGAAAGCAACTGCAGTCCCCATTAGACGTGAACGAAGAAAGATCCAGAGTCTTATACTGGATGGCCAAATTGGAGTCAAGACCCTAATGACCCTCTGCGTTGAGACCCTGGCTAATAATATCCACCTTGCGGACGACCTCGGCGATCTACCTTTACCAGCTATCGATCGCATATCTAGACAACTGTCTAAGCGCCGCCTTATGGGCCCCATAACTTTGGAATTCTTTCTCCGACCTCAAACTCAAGATGTTATGATATATGATGGAGGCCGCCTAGGTTCAACTGACTATATGCGAATTTTCCAGATTTGCTCCACTCTCAAAACCCTCAAGCTACGCAACGCGATTCAGTTCAAAGATGAAGTCATGGAATACTTGATTGGAAGACATATTGCCCTAGATACCTTTTATATCTCCGGCGCAAATCTGCTCACTGAGGAGTGCTGGGAGAAATACCTGAAGACAAAGGGACAGAGCCTTAGGAGCCTTCGCGTCTATTTCACAGATCGTTATTTCGGTAACAGAACTGTAGAATCTCTACCCAGCTACTGCCCATCTCTAAAGCGACTGAAAATATGCCATAACCAAGCTGTTAACGACGAAGGACTTGAACACATTGCACAGCTTCGTGAACTCGAACATTTGGGGCTACGCCTTGTTAGTCAAACACAGACGACACCTTATGTCAATATTGCACAGAAGCTAGGGGGTCAATTACGTACCCTTTCCATCAGAGATATTCCACAGGTTGATGATCGGCTGCTCGATGCAATCCATGACCACTGCACTCGATTAGTCAAACTCCGTATCACAAATAGCGAAGTCATGACAGATGCGGGCTTTGCTAGACTCTTCATGGGTTGGAAGAACAAGCCTCTGCAGTTTATAGACCTGGAACTATGCCGTTATATTAACCCAGTAAATCCCAGAGTGAACGAGCATATGATTGGCTTCTGCTCGGCCGGTTTCCGAGCCTTGATGAAGCATTCAGGCAAGCACTTGAAAAAACTCAATATCCATGGATGCAGACATATATCCGGCGAGGCGTTTGAAGATGTCTTCGCTGCCGGTAAGGTGTATCCTGAACTCCTAGACCTCGAGGTTAGCTTCTGCGAGGAAGTGACCGACTTGATTGTCGGGCTGATCTTCAAAAGCTGTCCCAATCTAAAGAAGCTGAACGTCTTTGGGTGCATGAAGGTAAGTCTACTATTTTTCATTTTGTGTTTAACAAACCGAGAGCATGAGTTACACATCGTTACCCCTATTATATGTCACTTTTCATATTTACTATTGCACTTGCACGACGACTAGAAAGCAGATGTGACTAACAAAGTGGTGCGTACAGGTGAAGGATGTGCGAGTCCCTAGAGGCAAGATCTTGGTTGGTGTCCCAAATGCGGTGGGGATGATCATTGAAGGCACCGAGGATTAGATGGAGACTATTTAATTCTCCTTTTCACGATACCCGACTTAAAGGCGCACTCCAGAGGTTCCGGGCATTTGGTGCGAGGTGTTGAAGGCGTTAAGTCCTGTTAATGGTTTTTACGACGACATTTACGTGAAGCACAAGCATTAAGAACGGGTTGTTCAGCTTGATCGACCAGCCCAAGATGTGGCTGGAAATTGCTTTGCTCGACTTCTGTGATTTTCATTTTCTTTTAGTATCTTGTCGTTGTCAATCGACAAGCATGTCATGTATGATACCACCAAAAAGTTACTGGCAATAATAATTCTTCACTAGGAGTTAATGATCCCCATGTAATTTATAGGGCTGCTTCTTACATAGCTCATCACAGATGTGCACGTATCTACCTAGGTACCTAGGAAATCGACAAGACACATCGCTTGTCAGATACCCTAGAGCATCATGATATGCTAGCCAGCTTAGCAATACGAGTGATTTTATTATAATTCATAATTGCACTGGCTTATATGTATGGTATGTATGGAAGTGTTGTGGCACCGGGAGGTCACGCCGTAGATAACCGTAGCTTGGAATTGCGCCATCGACTTTGTTCCGATCTTTAAGTGTGATCCACCTCTGGTAATCATTCGATTACTTTGTAAATTTTCCTATAACTACCTATTTAATGATCGTATATGTCTAATTAGTATAGTTAATCTTTTCCTAGTACATTGCAGTTTAAAGACTTACTACCTAGTATACCCATTACGTCTTTTTTACCAGTAATAAAGCCAAGACATTACTATAAAACAGCTTTACAACCTATTTCTCTCACCTCGACCACAATTGTCACTTACTCCGCACTCAATAATCCCGGACGCCCCGCTCCGCAATCTGCAGCGCGACCCCCGAACCGAAACAATGGGCTCCTCCTCCTCATCTTCTCCAGATGCCGAGGCGCCGTTTCCGTTTCACGTGAAGAAGATCGCCATCATCGGCGCCGGACCCAGCGGGCTCGCGGTAGCGAAATACCTGCTGGCGCAGGACGGCGCGTTCCCGCGCATCGACGTCTTCGAGCAGCAGGCCGAGGTAGGCGGCGTATGGAACTACAGTCCGGTGGCGCGGCCGGCGGAATCGCTTCCCGTGCCGCAGACAGATGCGCATCCGGAGAGGATGGATCCGCCTGTTTACGCCGAGGGAGAGGGAAAAGGGGGAAAGGTGCCGTTGTTCCCGTCCCCGATGTACGAGGACTTGCACACGAATATCCCGCACACGCTCATGCAGTACTCGGACCTCGCGTTCCCGGACGGATGCGAGATTTTTCCGTCGAGAGAAGATGTGCAGACTTACCTGGTGCGGTACGCGCGGGACGTGCGCCACTTAATCAAGTTCTCGACGCAAGTTACCGACGTCGCGGTACGAACCGATGAGTTCCGCGCACGAGGGCGGGAGCAGTGGGACGTGAGCACGACGGATCTACTCACTGGGAAGGAAACTAAAGAGACGTATGATGCGGTGGTCGTGGCGTCGGGACACTATTCTACGCCTTATATCCCCGATTCGATCGAGGGGATAACAGCCTTCCACGCTGCGCATCCGGGGGTTATCTCCCATTCCAAGGTCTACCGCAACGCGGAGCCGTTCCGCGGGAAGAAAGTCGTGGTCGTGGGCACCGGCGCCTCGGGGCTCGATATCGCGGCCCAGATCCAGCGCGTATGTAAGACGCCTCTAATCCTCTCCGCGCAGAGCGCCGCTCCGCCGGAAACCCTCGAACATATCGGGAACGTCGTGCAGGTCGGCCAGATCAAGAGGTTTCTGATCGAGGAGCGGGGCGTGGAGTTCTTTCCCCTGGATGAGAGCGACGGCGACGACGATGAAGACAATAGCGGTGCAGAGAAGGGGAAGATAGAAGAACGAGAAGCAACAAGGATCGAAAAAGACGTCGATGCCGTGCTCTTCTGCACAGGGTACCTATTTACCTTCCCCTTCCTACCCAGCATCCCCCTCGTCACCAACGGCCGCAAAGTCCACGGTCTCGCCAAGCACCTCCTACACATCGCGCACCCAACCCTCGCCTTCCCCGGCCTCCCCATAAAAGTAATCCCCTTTCCCCTCACGCAATCGCAAGGCGCCGTCCTCGCGCGTCTGTGGTCCAACACGTTGCCCTTACCCCCGCTTTCCGTCCTCGAGCAATGGTCGCGCGAAGACGGTGAAGGGGCTAGCGAGGAAAAATACCACGTTTTTCCCAAGGGCGGGGACGGACGGTATATCAACGAAATATACGAGTGGCTGGAGAAGGAAAGTTCGGAAGAAGGGAAAAGAGGCAAGGAGCCGCCGCATTGGGACGCGGAGATGCTCTGGCAGAGGGGGATTTACATCGAAGCCAAGATGCAGTTTGAGAAGACGGGGAGGAAGGCTAAGACCCTAGAGGAGTTAGGATTTAAGTATGTGCCGGAGGAGGTAGAGGGGAAGAAGGCGGAGGATGTAGAAGGGAAAGATCCGCATTTAGACGTCGCTGGATGAATATAGACACAGATAACGCTCCTACGATATCAGACGACATATAGACTATAGTTAGAAGTTGGGATGAAGAGTACCTATATACCAAGTCAAATAGTTCAACTATATGGATACAAAAGAAGTTATGTTTAGAGAATAGTTATATACAAGGTAGGTAGGTATGCGAATAATATACAGTATAAGACAGTTAGGACTCAGTCCAACATGATCCCCTATAGATATCAAATCGTTAAATATGCCCAATGACGCCAGCCCCATGCTAATGCAGATTAAGAAAAGACAGCGCTTGGCTGCTTCATATCCAGAACTGAAAGGTCCTACTGGAGGACGACGATAAACTAAGCGAAAGGAAAATCATTCTTGAACGAGGCGGATATCTCGCGGTCCTGCGCCGTCCATTCGTTAAGCCGGTTAAGTAGTTCCGCTTCTGCGATTTCTTTTTGTGTGGCTCTCGTCTTGAAAGCAAGGCCGTCGGAACCACATCCGCTGATATGTCCGAAGTAGGACAAATGAGCGTCGACGTCCAGTCCGTCAGTGCCGCCGTTGCAATCGGTGTTCGCGAAGCCGTCGCACACCTTGATGTCCGAGGCCGCGTATATAGTACTGTTGCTGCCGTCGTTGGCCAACCAGTACTCTGGGCTGGTGTGTCGGTAATCGGCGGCGATGGGCGGTAGACGCGGGACCGGATCGTCCAAGTGCGTCACGCGATACTCGCCGCCTGGCTGGGCTGTGACGAAATCGACAAAGGCTTGGTTGCCTACACGCGGGCTACCGTATGTGTAGAGATCTAATTCGTAGCCCTGCTCTCGTGCATAACCGGCAGCGACTGTGGCAACAGCTCCGCCCAGGGAGTGTCCCGTGAAGACGATTTTGTAAGAAGGGTTGGCTTCCTTAGCCGCTGTTACAGCGTCAAGTAGTTCATCCTCTATCTCTTTCCACGCTGTGTGGAAGCCGACATGCATTGTACAATCATCCGCAAGATGGCAAGGAATCGGTATAAAAGAAAGACTATATCGAGGTTAGACAGGTTCTTCGTTATATAGCTACTATATTTCAAATAGTTACTGGGAGTATATTAGAGATAGAACTTACTCGGCTATCCAGTTACGAATAGAATGAGATCCTCTTATAGATGCCACGATCAGCTCATTCGTGTCATCGGACGCGACGAAGCCTTGGATATCAGTGAGATGTCCACTTATAAAGCGTTAGCCCAGCGTGTTTCACGTATCCCTTCCACGCTCAAAATCCGAAATATGATTACGACTGTGTGAACTTACGAGAACGTCGCTAACACTTTAGCACCGCCAGCAGTGACATCCGGACATGTGTTTTCGGCGCAGGTGACAATAGAACCTATGTCCGCCTCGCTGTTACAGTAGCTTGCCCCGGCATACTGAGAGAAGAACTTCAAGGTCGAAACGTCAGCATCGGTAACCGTATCTGTTTATTTGTTAATATATCATTCTACTTAGGGATTATTCATAACACCTACTTCCATTGCTAATCACAAAGTGAGTAGAGGGAACCGGGCTCGTAGCAGCGAGTAAGCCAAAGGCAGGTACCAGGGCATAGCTAAACCGCATCATCTTGACCAGTCAAGAGGAAAAGCGACGGCGAGACAACAGAGGAACACCGGATACCAGATACCGCTAGAGAATATGAGAAGGAAGCATAGGCACATTCCATGCGGAAGCCCTTTACTTATTATGGGAAAGGGAGTGAGAATGTGTAGCCAACAATGTGGCTTCGAGACACGCCGATCTCGTCCCGCTAGCCTTCTCGCTATACCATTTCGACCTACCTACCTATGTAGGTAGGTTGCTCTGTGTAGAGACGGCGAGTCCATATTTCGATTGAGCTAATTCGGCCCTAACAATTCGGTGTTTAAAACATCTAGAATCTCTCTTCCAGATCTGAGAGTTTCAACTCTCCAAAAAGCTTGTCTCCGCCGCAATCCTACCAAGCCATGCTAGGACCAACACGAATTCAATACATGGATAACACACTATGTTCGCGGCAGACCTCCAAGCTTCTCCATGCGTTAGAGAGGCGGGCGAGTCGACACCGGATATGACTAGCCCGAAAGATTTGAAAAATCAGAGAATTTACCCCTGCAGGTTAGGGCCATAAATGCATTATTTGAGGAGGTGATTTGTTACTATGTAGGGAAGGTTGGGGGCATGGTGATGAAGAACACTGATTGGTCGCCAGACCGACAATAGAGTAACCAATTAATACCCGAAGCGGAATGCCTCAAAGCTTCTCATTCGTTGGGCGATAGCAGAACTAAGGATATTTTGCCAAAACATAAAAGTCTAGTGCTCATATAGGACACTCCGTCTCGGGGAATACAATCAGCCCTCTTGATTGATCTGCTGTATAACAAAACACATCGTGACATATCTTTAGTGTTTATTTTCCGTTGTTGAACGGCATAACAAATAATGAGACATTGAAGGGGTTATGGGGTATCAAATCAGGATTATAGGATCCAAAATCTGCCTATCTTTAAATCCTATGGACGGGTCCCACATTATATTGTCACTCCGTAACACAAATAGACGGAAATAGATCATTTCCATTTGCCCACGTGAGGGTATATACTTTCTAGGTAGGTGCTTAAGGTTTGTGATACGCTCCAGGATAACCGCTCAGGTGGACCCCTGTTCGGCAATGCAACCAAAAAAGGCTTATGGCGGCTTCCACGCGTGATAATGAGTGCTACATAGTATTCCCGAGAATTAGCCTGGCATGTGTAAAGTTTGACTGCGCGTAGTAAGATTGAGTGTAGACTGATCAACTTAAGGTTCTTAATTCTTATTGGACTAAAATTGCTGGAACGATCTCGACCAGTCCCGTTGAATGTGGCTAAGCTTGTAGACATGGCGCATCAACTACATCTTTTATACTCGCCTCTCAATGTCGGACTTTAACAGCTCTTTACATTTAATTAATCGAGACAAACGCTCCACTGGCAACTTATATCGTCTAATAAGAGCTCACTCGAGTAGAGAGAAAGAAAATTGGTATTAATTGACATTGATACGTAGAAATAAAACTCAATATCAGGGATCCCGTAGGAGTGTTGAAAGCGGAGCAGAAACAATTGCCGGCGGGGAGGTAGTCGAATAAGCACGAAGAGCGTCTTGCACAGAAAGTAAATATATTGGAGGCCACTATTTAGTTTTCTTAAGTACAAGTCTTTGGAGTGCTATTGATTACATGGATGGGTTATTATGTGTAGGTAGGTAGCTAAATACTATTGAAGAACTTATTTGGCCTCACCTATAAACTGTTAATAAGAAATTGCGAGGAATGGTAGATTATACTCTCGATTCGCAATAGTTAATAGGGTTGCGTGTTTAGTTAGTAGGCCTAGCTGTCGACTTGCACTTGTGCCCTCTTAACCATCATGGTTCCATTTATTTAGTTTTGATTGAATATAACTATTGGACTGAGTAGATAGTCTGAGTATTTAGACCAGTTAGAATAATAGTTGATTGATTTAATTACGCCAGGCTAATTATCGGTAATACTGTATACAACCCCACACCAACCTGCATAGAATACTGATGGTTGCTCTATGTATAAGATGGTTCTCAAGTACGATTACGAAATTTTACGAGATAGAGATGTAACGCTGCTGAGTTGCACAATCGGGGGTGGATTTGGGGAATAATGGAGTTAATAAAGAAGGTTTAGCTCTAGGATAGGTAACTACCTCATCCTATTAAACTACGGTACCAGTTTGCTGTATTTCTCCGCCTATCCCGTCCCCTATTTCCCCGGGTCTTTCAGTTAGCTAACGTTAGCGTCCCGTATAGGTGGATACCAAATTCTCCCCTGGCATAAGCACAATCGCATAACAGGTACCTACTATGTAATACCAAGAACTTTTCAAAATCATAATCCACGCAGAAATACGATAGTCGTGCATCGTGGGGAAGATTTCCAGGAACGTGCCTACTTTTATAACTGCATTGAGTATAGCATCGGAAGCTGAAATCTACAACGAGATTACTTCCCCGATACTGCGTAGCACCCATGCTACCATAACTTGTTGATAATGGTCCATCTCGCTGTAACCTTACAAACTACGCAACACGTCACAAGAGAACCCGACAGGTCAGCTTGCAACTTTACTCCATCCATCTACTCCGTATCGGATCAGATGTTAAAGACTGGTTTGCCGGAATGCGATGCTATACATGTCAGCCTCTTTACTTTACCTGCGCTGGTACTGGGCGGACCTTCGAGGTGACCGCTACTTGACCCGTCGTATGCAGGACTACACCTTTGCATGCTACGCATTTCCTTAGGTACCTAGATACTTAGGTAGGTATCTACTGGACCCTTGACTTAGACAAGAGAAAAAAGAAAAGAAAAAGTCACCCGTTGTTATCGAGCCGTTCGGGTGGATGGTCCGAAAATACCTTCTAACAGATCTAGCTGAGCCGTCTTGGCTTAGCATTTACCAAGCTGGCGATCCAAATCTCAAAGCCCGTAAACATAGTGGAATAACGGAGATTACACCTTGACCCAACGGCACTGCTACCCCGCCCCATTCTACTTTGCGAGCCTAATGCCGGGTAACCATGTGCTGGGTATGCCGGCATCATCCAAGATCTTGGTCCCGCGTAGTGTCCTGCATAGTGATGGAATCGCAAGAGCCACCGCTCGGATCGAACCCGGACACCGAACTGCATACCTCGTACAGCAAGCAAGACCATGTCTTGTGCTATGTACGAAAAGCTAGCCAAGCAAGCAGGGCTGAGCGGCAGTGACCGTCTACAATGCGAGCTTCCCGTGCTCCGTCCCTAGATCATATGTAGATCATCCTTCCCGTCATTCACCTATTTATTTAAGGCAATCGCCAATCACGAGTGTGACAATGGTGTTGCCTTAATGTTCAGCCACACAGCTCGCGTGTCCCCGAGTTTACGATGCACTTTTAAAGTGCCGTAAATACATAACAGTTAATTTATCTAGGATAGCCCGTGTTACTCTATCCTTTCTGGAATAATCGTTAATGATAATCTTCAATATGCGACACCCTTCAAGAGTCCGTAGTTTGCTGTTATGCTTCCTCGCGAGCACGGCGTCAGCCTCGGCGTTACTCCCTCGGGATCCCGTCCCAGAGGGCTTTGTCGCCGCCCCGTATTACCCGACCCCTTATGGTGGCTGGGATGATGACTGGTCCGAGAGCTATGGCAAAGCCGTCAAGTTAGTGTCGCAAATGACTCTAGCTGAGAAAGTCAACGTAACTGCTGGTACTGGTCTTTTCATGGTAGATTACACCTACAAAACTTTTTTTTGTACTACCTTCACTGACTATAGTTTAGGGTATGATAATTAGCGAAAACCATGTAATATTCTAAATACTAACATACTGGTTTAGGACGTTGTGTTGGGAATACTGGTAGCGTACCACGACTAGGGATTCCGGAATTATGTTTGCAGGACGGTCCTTTGGGTGTACGATCAACGGACAACGTCACTGCTTTCCCTGCTGGTATCACTACGGGAGCAACATTCAACAAGGATCTCATATACGAAAGAGGTGCCGCTATCGGTGAGGAATTCAAAGGCAAGGGCGCCAACTTTTACTTGGGACCATGTGTCGGCCCCCTGGGAAGGAAGCCAAGAGGTGGCCGAAACTGGGAGGGCTTTGGAACTGACCCCGTCCTTCAAGCTATTGCTGGAGTTCAGACGATTAAAGGCGTGCAAGATCGGGGAGTAATTGCTGTATTAAAGCATCTTCTCGGAAATGAGCAAGAGCTTTACCGCATGTACAACCCGTTACAGCAAGCATATAGTTCAAATCTCGGTAAGTCTACACGGCAAACCATTATCGGAATCTGCAACTAATGGACGTATGGACGACCGAACGTTACATGAGCTATACCTTTGGCCATTTGCCGACGGCGTAAAGGCCGGAGTTGGCTCAATAATGGCCTCTTATAATGCTGTACGTCGGTTTATGATTATATTCTAACACGAACTTTTACTTATTAAGTTATAGATCAATGGATCTGCCGCTTCCCAGAATAGCTACCTTCTCAATAAGCTCTTGAAGGACGAACTTGGCTTCCAAGGTCCTGTCATGACCGACTGGCTTGGGCAGATTTCGGGAGTTGCATCTGCGCTTGCTGGCCTCGACATGTCTATGCCCGGAGATACAGTTGGCAACAACATACCTCTAGATGGCTACTCTAACTGGATGTACGAACTTACACGATCGGTTCTAAACGGCTCCGTGCCTGTTGATCGACTAAACGATATGGCTACGCGTGTTGTTGCCACATGGTATCAACTTGGCCAAGATAAGGACTACCCGCCTCCTAACTTTTCGACAAATACCGCGGATCGCGAAGGACCGCTATATCCAGGTGCCCTCTTCTCTCCGATCGGTGTTGTTAACGAATATGTCAACGTCCAGGCCGACCACAAGGTAGTCGCCAAGCAAGTGGCTCAAGAGGCGATCACGTTATTGAAGAACAATGGCAGCTTTCTGCCAATATCAACTTCGGCACCTCTCTTCGTGTTTGGAACCGATGCACAGGCTGACCCCAAAGGTATCAACTCGTGCACAGACAAGAGCTGCAACAGAGGCCTGTTGGGTATGGGATGGGGTTCAGGATCCGCCAACTACCCCTACATAGACGACCCAATCAGCTCATTCAAGCGAAAAGCGACCAACGTCACGTATTACGCTACGGATAATTTTCCTTCCGTCCCAGCGCCAACTGAGGATGATGTTGCCGTCGTGTTCATCACTTCTGATGCTGGTGAAAATACATATACTGTTGAAGGCAACCATGGAGACCGCGACGCGAGCGGACTCGAGGCTTGGCATAACGGCGATGAGCTTGTTCAGAAAGCAGCTGCGAAATACAGCAACGTTGTCGTCGTTGTTCACACTGTCGGTCCTATAATCGTAGAACCTTGGATCGATCTCCCTTCTGTTAAAGCCGTGTTGATAGCCCATCTTCCCGGACAGGAAGCTGGCGATTCGCTAACCGAGATCATATATGGCGAAACATCTCCGAGTGGACATCTACCATACAGCATTCCCGTCTCCGAAGATGACTATCCCGATAGCCTCGACCTAGTTGCCACGCCCTTTAGCCAGACGCAGGATACATACTCAGAAGGCTTATACATCGACTACCGATATCTAAACAAGAACAACATCAAGCCACGCTTTGCTTTTGGCCACGGCCTTAGCTACGCATCATTCAGCTTTTCTAATGCCTCCATCACCCGCGTAACAGAGCTGTCAGAGGTTCCGCCAACTCGACCCGCAAAGCCTAAATCTCCTGTCGCTAGTCTCAACACTACCCTTCCCGCTGCATCGGAGGCGTACTTCCCAGATGGCCTCGACCGCATCTGGAGGTATCTGTACCCCTGGTTACCCAAGGGCGAAGCCGACGCTGCGTATAAGATCGGCGCGGCTGGCGACAAGAAGTACCCATACCCAGAAGGCTACTCAGACAAGCAGAAGGAAGACGGACCGCCCGCCGGCGGCCCGAGCGGTGGCAATCCTACGGTCTGGGACGTTGCATATACCATCAAGGTCACGGTGACGAATACAGCCAAGGAGGGCACAACAGCCGGGAAGGCCGTGGCGCAAGCCTACGTGCAGTTCCCCGAGGACGCGGGCGTGGATACTCCAGTCATCCAGCTACGTGACTTCGCGAAGACGGGAAAAGCACTCGCGCCGGGACAAAGCGAGACGTTGGAGCTGAGCATCTCGCGCAGAGACGTAAGCGTCTGGGATACGGCGCGGCAGAACTGGGTCGTGCCGAAGCCGGATGGGAAATACAAGATCTGGGTCGGCGAGGCAAGCGACAATCTGCCAGTCGTGTGCTACTCGGACAGCTTGGAGTGTGAGACGGGCGTTAAGAGTCCCGTTTAGGAGATGGGAGATTGGTGCCTGACGAATGGGACGATTATGATGGGGACGGGTCTGGGAACTGGGATGGGACCCATGATAAGTCCGCGGGAAGGGGTAGGAGTATGGGGATGGGAGATGGATGAGGTGCTTATAGAGTTTTAAGACCTGTATGTTTAATGTGGTCTCTTGGTATACCTAGTTGCTTATGAATGGATGGATGAATGGGCTGTATATGCCCTTGATGGAGACTGTCCTTCTGCCTTAAATACATATTTGGCCATTTCTTGAACTGTGATGAGTGTGGGATTGATTGAAGGTTATAGCAGCATACTTCTTTGAGTAAAGATTCTCCTGCCTCAATAGACATAAGGTAGCTTCGGCGAGTTGGCTTTTGGGATTTCTGGTTTAAAGATGGTTGTTGGAATATACAAATCTATATGTAATATATAGTACACCTCTCTCTCTCTCTCTCCTCTGCTAGGGTACATAGGTCCACGACCAAGCACTCCGTTCCTGCTCACGCCTTAGTACTCTCCTCTCCCATGGGATCCTTCGTAGAACCCCACCAGTCATATGGTCCTTACTCTCTCTCTCTCTCTCCTGTTTAAAAACAAGCCCTTTGCCTATTCCACTCGTATCTAGGTACGTATATCGCTTCCTAGATACTCGGAAACGAAGTACGTACGAAAGGAAGGAAGCGAACTTTTTTCTTATTGCGACAGGACAGACCTCTTCTTCTCCTTCCGCCTCTGCAGCGTCTTGCGGCCGTTGTGCGTGCGGACGCGGCTGAGGAACCCGTGACGCCGCTTGCGCACGAGACGGCTGGAGCGGGCCATCGTGGGACGGGGACCGAAGCGGACCTGCGCGGCGCCGGAGAGGGAGGGGTGCGCGGTGAGGGAGGTCTTGGGGACGAGGTCCAGCGTTACTCCTCCTGTGGCTCCTGTGGGTTGAGGGGCGAAGGATTGGAGGAGGCCGTTGTTGGGGTTGGGAGAGCGGAAGACGGAGCTGGTGGAAGCTTGGATCGTGGGTCGGAGGGTGGGGAGGGAGGAGAATGCTCTGCGGAGAGGTAGTTGTTAGTTTGAATGAATAGAATAGTTGGTTGGTTGGCTTTAATGGAGATGCGAATTGAGATTGGAATTGAGATGCGGTACGGACCTTCGCACAGAGAGAGGCTGTATGGATGCGCTCGCCGTAGTTAAGACATTTCTACTAGCGCCGCGAGCTCGTGGGAGAGCGGCTAGAGCGAAAGACCGCATTGTGTGCGTGAGAGGAGGACCGAGGCGAGGACTACGTAATATATTGAGGTTTGTTTCAGTGTGTCTTCATACTCCTTCCTCTATCTTCCTTCCCCAGGATCTCGCTATATATCCCCTACGCAATCAACCTCGTTCCGGTGTTGGGCAGGTTGAATTGGAGTTCTTTCGTAGGTATAAGGTGGGTTGTGGTCGATCGCTCTCGGCGGGGTTTTTACGATGAGGCTTCTCGCGATGCCGAAAATTCGGATAGAAGATTAATTGGGTAGATTCGAACATCGGTCCGTCAATCGGTCGGTCAAACGCGGGATCAGCTGTCACCTTATCGATAACAATTATATCTGCACATTGAGCGACTGGTAGATTTCATGACTTCAAAAAACTACGAATTTATGAAATGAACATGTAAACTAATAGTGGCATGAATTGAAAGGTGAAGACCTTGGGATATGCTGTTGGCTACTATAACGGAATGCGATGCTGGATAGGTAGGTATGTAAAGCTAGACTTTGGAAATTTCACAATCGGTACGCATCTACAAGCCGAAAATCGAGTTACAATATGTAGTTGAAACATTCCATACATTGGAACAAGATCAATGCTTGGTACTTAGGTAGAGAACGACAGGATTAAATTCACGATACTCAATCCAGACGATTAAGACGATACTCTAACGGGTTAAACGCGATTACAATGGCTACTGTCATATACTACGATGGTTCCTCTTCTTTATGGCGCTGCTCAAGGCAACGGTCATAATGAAAAGATTTGAAGAAAGCAAAAATTGCGCTCCCTACGATCCACGAGGGATAATAGAAGAGGGTCAGCTCCGCGCTGTGCAATGCAGGCTTCTCCCCTTAAGAACCCTCATTCTTGAGCGAGGGTTCTTGGAACAAGGTAAGTATGAAGAAGAAAAGGAGAAAGAAGTGGAAGAATGGGGGAGGGTGGCCAGATATTTATACGCGTTCTGAAGGCGGTGAGTGGGGCGGGAAACAAAGCAAACAAAAGGAAAGTGCGGCAGAATTCTGCCAGGCAGCCACAAAGAAATCAATCAGGAAGCAATGATCCAGTTGGCAAACAGTTCCAATTCTTTTCAGCCGCTACCCCACCATATAGAATGAATGTACATGTACTATGTAGAAAAGGCCAGTGCACGACTGTTCTAAGAGAAGGTGCACCACAGATTAATCAGGTACTTTGGATTTATAGTATCTCTGTAGGTAATGAATGTAGCTATCTCTAACCATTGCAATTTACCTATTACTTTGAGGTATTTACCTTAGTACCTCTTATATCATTACTCAACTTAATTTGTATGAGCTGCATTGAGCCTTCCTCGATGTTTATTATTAGCCTTGGTTGATAATTGGTACAACATTTCTCTTGAAGAAAGTAACGAAGCACATGAGATCTACACTACAGACACGCACGTCGCACGGACCAAGTAAAAACGCTAATATGGCGCTAACTCAACGTTATATAAACGCTAGCCTTGATATGGTAATTCAATTTGCCGGTCTCGACGCGTACCCTACCTGAAGCACCCTGGTTTTCGCGTTTGGACGCGTTCTCCGATCCACCAATTAATCCTGGACAACGATTCAAACTCACCCACTCCTTCACCCAATTGACTTCTAACCAAGACAAATGGGTGAAGCCTCACACTACTGCATGCTACTGTCTCCCAAAGAGACTTGCTGAGTTTGCCTGTCTGCTTTTACCTATGATCCCTTATTAGATCTAAACGACGATTCCGATAATCAACCCAATCTCAGATATACAACCACTTTATTACGTTGGTCCTGTAATGTGCTAGTGTGCTAGGGAGCCCGCCCTTACTCAATTACCTCAATGCCTCTATTTTCGATATCCCCAAATATCCAGGAGTCGCCAAAAACACCGAGGAAGAGGACACACAAGGACTTCGTTGATACTCCTAGCCAGCTCGCCATTGGTGGGCCTTCTGATCCAGAGAATCTGGGAAAGTTGACGTCTCCTGAAATGTCTGTCCCTGTTATCAACACTCCACGTGAGTATAGTATTTCCGTATAGGTACTCTATATCTCGCATATATAGCTGCTAATACTCTATTTTATAGAGTTGCCTACGTCAATGGCAAAAATGGATGCAACGCCAGGAAGTAGCCCCGCGGCTTTAACTGCAGCAGGATCCAGCCCAGCAATGAGAAATTCACCTTCGCCAAACAAGACACCATTATCATCGCCCTCCGCATCAAGCGGCATAGCCAATCAGCCCAACCAATCGGATTCTCTTTCTATCCCTACAACCCAAAATGCCCAAGGAGCCAAGCGAAAGCCCCCCTCAACTATCGAGGAAAAGCTGAACGCCACCAAACGACAGAAAGTAGGGGCTAAGGCAGCAGAAAAGCTCGAAAAGGAAGAGGCAAAGGCTGCTGAAAAAGCTAAGAAAGAAAAGGAGGCTGAAGAGAAGCGTCAGGCAAAGGAGGCGGAGAAGGCGAAGAGGGAGGCTGAAGCAGCTGAAAAGCGACAGAAGAAGGAAGCGGAGGCCGCTGAGAAGGCTAAGAAGAAGGCTGCTGAAGAGGCGGCGAAAGCAGCAAAATTAGCCGAGAAGGAGAAGAAAGAAGCCGCCAAGGAAGCGGCCAGGCGCAAGAAGGAAGAAGCGCAAGGACGACAACAGAACATGCTGGCGACTTTCGTTCAACGGGCCGCAAATGCTCCCCAAAAGAAAGTCGCAGAGCAAACCACAACCCCTTCTACGGAACCCAACAACGCTGCTAGTTCGCCAAAAACTAAAGCTAAGCCTGAGAAATCAGCATATGACCGAGCATTCCAACCCTTCTTCGTTAAGCCCGACGTCACGCTGGCTCCGCAGCCGTTTGAAATGGATGATGAGACCAAAATTGCTAAATCCGGAATTCTGGATGAGTATATTCGTGGCGAGCGAGGCGAATTCAACCCTAAGCCGTTCAATCCAACGGAAACTTTCAACTTAGCATTTACGCGGAAGCGTGGCATTATTCCGCCAAGTGTGAAGAGCATCATGGAGAGTGTATACGATGCTGAGCAGTCAGGCACAAGAACAGAGTCGCAGACCAAGAAACTAACCGAAAACGCACAAGAACAACTCAACACCATCACAGCGAAATATCTCTCTTTCTACGAAGACGTCAGACCACCGTATTTCGGAACCGTTACTACCCCTATTGAGGCTAAGAAACTTCGTTCTCTGGCTCGCAAGCCCGTCGGAAAATGCCTCCCACTGAATTATGATTATGATTCTGAAGCAGAATGGGTGGAAGACGACGGCGAAGACCTAGATGATGAAGATGACGATGACGATTCTCACGACGGCGATGGAGAAATGGAGGACTTCCTCGACGACTCTGAGGATCAACCTGCTGTCACCCGACCCAGTTTCCTTGGTGAAAAGGAGCCAATTAGCACTGGCATATGCTTTGAAGATCGAACGAGACATGGCCCTTGTGCCACTACGTATCAATACCAGCTCGAGTTCCTACTTGGTGAGTCCAGTCACATCAGCCGTATTGCCTCTTGGACTAATAAAAATTACAGATACATTCGATCACCACTCAGGAATTGATCCTTTCTCCACTTCCTACTGGCCAGCTCCGGCGAAGAAGGCTACAACAAAGAGCACAGTTACATCTACGCCTGCTCCTTCAACGTCTATGCCTCCGCCTAATGTACCTACGGATGCCTTTTCGGCGCTGAGTTCGGGTACCTCCGGTTCTACTCAAGCAGCTGAGAATCAAAACTTAGTTCCGAACGACGTCTTTAATGAGTTCAGGCGTGCCATTATCAGCGATGAGCTCAGAGAGTTTACCAAGGGAACAATTGTAGAAATGTTGACGAAGAAGTTTCCAAGCTGTACCAAGGCACAAGTAAAAGTGACGTTGGACAAAGTCGCCCACCGCGTTAGTGTCCCGGGTGCGAAGAAGAATGTTAAACAATGGGCACTTCTACCAGCGTTTGCCTTGTAATTTTGTTTCTGCATTCGGCACAGCACCTCCATATTGAGAGGGCTGGTGTTATGATACCATTGCGCGCGACAGGAGAGAAATCTGCTGTTCAAGAGATTATGCATGGGCCAGGGGAGTAACTGCTGCATTGTGTTAACAACTGCATTGCGCTGCCCAAAGCGACGGCAGACGCATCGTTCAACATTGGCCTTTCCTAAAACATAAAAGGAGAAGCCCATATCCACTGTACATTTTGTGTTGAGATTGCAAAGTCTCGTCGGTGGGGATCAGCGCGCGATCTGGTTTGGCAAGGAGGGAGGGAAGGGTTCGGGACGGCTGGCGAACTGGTTTTAAGTGTCCAAGGCACGGTCAAAAATTTAATGACACGAAACGAACTGATTTCGATTTCAGTGTACCTTTTTTTTCTTGGGTGATGTGATGCGATGCGGTGTGATGTGATGTATTTTCTAATGAGTTGCTTTTGTGATTGTAGTGATTGTTGACTTCGTTTCTTCGTGTCTTTGCTTCTAATATACACTGGATTCATCAAAGCAACCTTGAAATTTGTAGTTACGATTACAGTTGCTTAATAGGACAATTATCATAGTGCTTTGACTTCCAATCGACTTCAATGTTTTGAAATCTCTTACCTCTGAGCTTAAAGCTCTCGTGATAGGGGGGGACCTGTACAGAAAAATCGATATTCTCGTAGATGGAGGTGAACGTGTCCATATCCAACTCATCAGTACCGCAAACAACATTCGCGTGTAACTACCTCTAACTAACCGATACACAAGGCTTATGCAGGATAAGATATATTTATACTTCTCCGGCAAACATTTCTCTAATAAAGCTATGTTCTTCTGTAGTAGACAAAGCAAGGCATCTTAGACAAGCTACAAGAAAAAGGGGGGCAGAGTAGAATACCTTATATCCATCAAATCTTCGCGTTAAGCCTCTCCTCGGTTTACTTCCTCGAGGCTCACTCGAAGGTTATAGCTGAGACACCCGAATCTTTAAGAGTCTTTCTTATGAGGAAGGTTTATTTATCTATGGGGCGTCTAACGTACCTTTTTATACACTAGGTATATATTTAAGTTGTTATATAAGTATTATTACGGTTGGGAGGGCATACTTCCCTTCTGACTACATCAGAAAGGTCAACACTGGGGTTAATATTTTCTGTAATATATCTATATCTATATCTATATCTATATATATTGCTCGTCAGTTGTGTTACGTTATACGTTTTACCCCAGCTTCGAATCTCTCACGAGCCAGATTAATCCCCATTCCGGATTTGCAGCCGGAAGTAATCACACAAATTGGGTTATCTTCTTCTTCAAGAAGTAGCATCCTGTCTTAAAGGCGTTTCTCTTGTTGTTCAACGGCTTACGAAGCGATCAACTGACTTGTTTGTATGTACGCTGTCTGAGCATACACATCATAATTCTCTTAGGTCTTTGCACTTTTCTATAGAAACATAACTTGTGCACAGCTTGCAAGACGCTTATTTATATCCCTATAAATCCTAGCTTCTCATTCATCATATACCTACCTAGGTAATTATTCCCCCCCTCTCCCCCCGTGCGCCTCCAGCTAGCTCTACTAGCGGCTGTCCAGCATTTGTTTTTTTATACAACTACTACCTAAACCAATACAATTACATCGAAGCGTTGGAATCATACGGCCCGACATCTCATCTCGTGAGACCCTCCCTTGCCGAACCAGAAAAAGGGGGTGCGTGGTATTTCGTTTCGTTTTTTTGTTTTCGTCAGACATATTCGACCACACACACGCACATACACACATACACAAAAAAGAAAACCAAACATGCCGCAAGAACCTATCGGAATCGTATGATACCCCCCTTCTCCGTAATGTACACACACAACACATACACGCACATATGCAGACGTCATCGGCATCTGGGAAATTTAGTTACACACCATCCTAGAACCCGACTCTTCGGGACGAGGAAGGAGAGAGTAGGAAGAGGAGGAGCCACTTGGGAAATTTTGGTCTTTCGTGTAATGGCTAGCAAAGCAAACAACAGCGCGTTGTCGAGTGAGGAGACGTTTTGAGGCGAGACGAAGCCCCGGTAGGCATCAGGCAAGCAGCATGACCCAACAAACAAAAACGGCCTGTTTTCGCATTGATCAGAACGCTTCTACCTTAATACAATTCACCGCTGGTTTTCTAGTCGGGACCGTCCTCACCGGAATGATTCTGCGCGGGAAAAACCATGCATGTAAATGTTTGATTTAATATTTTCTGACTTGCGGAAGTTTCCCAATATTCGAGAGCTTTCTTTCATGAGCCTACTACGATCGCTGCTCCTCTTGCGACTGCCGGTTTTTGTTATTGTTATGAGTTCGCTTGTCGCCGTGGTGGTTCTGCGCCGCCTTCTCGCGGCGCATTTCGTCAATGGCAGAGCGCTGCTGCATACTTGCATCATGGCTCTTAAATTCGATGCGGGTTTCGGGTGGACAATTCAGCACGCGTCGCATCGTCTCACTGAGTATCGTAAGTAAAAAGGATCTAACGAAAGCTATAGTGAATAGTCGACGTACCGTATCTTGAGGACTTTCTGCCCAGTGCTACGAGTCCAGATGCTCAGCACGTCCTCTCCGTTGCGCATACTAAGCACAACACCACAAAGCTCATCGGCCTCGTCCCCAAATTGATCGCCAACACAGGCCATCAGGAGATCCTCATAATACCGATCAGCGACACCCTTCTTCAGTCGCAGAACCCATTTTCCGCCCAGCTTATTTTCATCGTCTTCCCATATTGGACGGATGCCCTTTTTGAAGAGATGGTAGTCTGATACAGTGGGTAGCGCCGAGGGCCGTTTCAAGTGTGAGTAAGCCAACCAGAATTCCTCCGCAGTCTTAACAGACATCATGGCGTGTAATGTCTTATCATATTCGATGTAACCATTAGCCTTTGTAATGGGTGGCCTGTACCAAAAGACCCACGTGTCGCGGAGAGGGTGTGTGGTCGCCGCGGACGCCTGCTGAGCGCTCGTCTCAGAAATAGAGCCCATAGAAGGTTTGCCGCCGGTGGTAGATCGCATAGCTTCTTTTGGCGTCTTCTCGGAGGAGGGGGTCTTAGCACCAACTGCACCCATGGCTTGCTCGAAGGGATTTCCTTGAGACTTGGGAGTTTTGGCGGAACCGAACGAGGCGAATGCGCCGGACCCGAGGCCAAACTGGTTAGCCCCTCCGGCGCTGGTGGGTGACGTTAGGGTGCCGCCGGGAGTCGTTGCGCCGAAGGGGTTCGAGCGGCCGTGGGATGAGGTGGCGCCATTCCTACGTGCTAGACTTGAGAAGTCCCGCGGGGTTGTGGAATTATCGGATTGACTCGGCGTGGACAGAGAGAGATTGGTAACACTACAGGAATAGAAAAGGTTAGTGTTCAAGACGAAGCGGGAATCTCAACACGGACAAGGTCAGACTCACTTGTTGCGTCGAGTCCATATCGATTCTTGTCTATCCATGTTGAACTGCTAGCACGTACGTCGGTCGCTCCCAGTAGGACGAGTATGTTGAAACTCCCCAGTACCACCAATACACCGTCTACGATTCAAAAAAGGAAAAAAAAACAACTCGTCAAACCACACGCTTTGTAATGATACCGTTGGGAATGCTTCGCTAGTATGATACGCCACGTGAAGGTGGTAAGTAATAGGTGGTGGTGGGTGGTGGGCGGTTAAGCTGTGCAGTTGTAAAAGATGTATGTGTGTAAGTGGATGTGAGTGATGGATGATCTCAAGGTTTGCGGATGAGGTATCGAGTAGAAGGATCTTCGAATTTTAGTCTGTATTGCTGTATGGTATTTTTGGCAAAATGAATATCGGGAAGAGAGAAAATGGTTTCTTTGGTATATTGTATATTAAGTATTCGAAGAGCTCATTCGTGGGGAAGAAGTTTCAAAGTTCCAACTTTTCCAGCGATCCTATGGCGTATAATAAATTGGGTTTAGCTTCCACTTTTCGTCGCTCTTTCTCATTGCTCAGGTTCAATTTAGCCAACTGACTGCCAGGTGATCTCCCTAGCGTAGTGGCAGGTTCTGCACGCTCTTGCCTTCTATGGTAACTAAGTCGGTGGACCGATGCAAAAGTGGAGCCGTTCCAAAAAATTTCGGGATGTTAAGTTTTTAACTTTTTGTCCGGTGACTTTTTTTAATTCTTTTTTTCCTTCTTTCATCATAACATTTGAAAAGACCACCAACTCAAATCATCGCCAGCTTGCCATTTTGATTTCCACGCTGCTGACGACTCCGATGTGTGTGTCGAGAGTAACTTCAAAGTATCCCTTGTTTAAAACCATCATCACGAGGGCCCTTAACTGCTGGCTACCATGATGCGATGATGACCTGAAGCAAGTTTGGACAGTCGATTTTGTATTGACCCATTGGCTGGTTTCTATAATCGTGAGCTATACCGGATTTATGTGGTGTTGTAGGTAAGCCTTCCATAGTTTCTTTCTATATTATACGTTAGCCTTGATGACCTCTTTTTGAGCCTGGTAATCCAATAGTGTTCAGCCAACAAAATGTGTACTCTGTCGTCATGATAGTTTGCGCAGTGGTCGAGCTTGCGGAAAAAATCGGCATGGACTGAACCCTGTACTACAGGATATCGACGTTGAGAGGAACCAGCGCGGAGATTTACTAACAAAAAGATTCAGTATCCAAAAATTGTGTCGCTGTATCAAGTGGTATATTTATAGGACTGGTGTGCACTACCTCCTCGCAAATGTCTTCGCAAGGCTCTGGAATACCGAGTATGCTCTATTGATATCCAGTATGGTAACAATTCGGATAATCCGACAGTATACTCTATTGCAACATCAAATCTCTAGACTTGCCTTTATTACGTTCCGATTGGACGCACATGCACATATTATAAAATCCCGTATATCGTAAGCATTTGATTCGAGTTGGACAGTTTATGGAGGTGGTAAAATGCAATATCATTTGTGGATCAACCTCTATACGCACCAACCAACTAGTTCTATAATCGTTCAAGGAAACAATGTGTAGGAAAGGTCGTGTCATCCTCCAACACAATGGAAATTCTCTCCCAACTGCATCGCAACTATAGTTCTTCCATTTTTCTTTAGGATGTCAAACCCTGGTCCTTGGACTGTTACTGACACGTGCTAATAGTCATGCCAACTTGACGAATCTGTATCCACTAGAGCATGTGTGGATTGCTCTGCTTGTCCATGCTCGCAGCGGCGGCCCGATCAAATAAGCTTGGTAGCTTACTGGTCCTTGCCAAAGGAGTCGGCCTTGGCGCGCAAGTTGGCAGCGGTTGAACCAGACTCGGAGAAGTGTCGTCCAAGCATTGGCTGGAGGAAAGATCGGAAGATAAGTTGGGCGCCGCTACGTAACGTTAGTCGGATGAGGTAGCTAAGAAGTCATATAATGAAAAAAAAAACATACCTGAACATGGGCAGCGAGAGCCAAAGCAAGAAGACAAACTTGAAGGTGTAGTAGAAGGGGAACCAGTAGACGACGCTCACAGCGCTCTCAATAACGCTGTAATATAAAATTAGTAACGTATGGGTGACATAGGGGGGGGCTGCGTGGTTATTTGCTTACGAAAAGAGGGCAAAGACAACCCAGTACTGGAAACAAGTTAGCTGAGGGAAAATCTAGTCCGAGTCAACAGTAAAACATACGGTCAACCACTGAGTGTCATCAGCCTTGGTGGCACTAAATAAAGCAGCCAGAGAGTAGTATCCGGGGACCACGAAGCCGGCGAAGTTGGTCAAGAGTTGACCGCCGAGGTTAAAGATAATGAAGAACAAGTAGAGGGAGGCTACGCCGAGAACAGCATAAACCTTAGGTACCCCAAACTGCTTTTCGAGATTGTTGAGGGCAGGGTATTTAGAAAGCTATCTCTCGTTAGTCTTCAGAAGCATGCGACCCGGTCGACATCTTTATATCGTAGCCTAACTGGCCGGGATATACGATATATGGTGCGGCGTACCTCACGGTCGAGCTGGGATATATAGTGCTGAACTCGGTCTTGTGCAGACATTTTTTCTGTAATTTACTCGTATTTATGCGGTAAGAGCTAGAAGGGGATCGAGGAGAAATGTCTCTGGACTTGGAAGTTGATAAAAGACAATAGTGTTGCGCAGAGGCGGGGGAATGAAGCAGCTGCTGATGTCAAAGCAAAGTAACTGTGGTAAATGTTTTAGGGTTAGCGAAAAGCCACCTTGGCTTAATATGTACACGTAGGAATGGGACAAGGCGGCTAGGGATTGTGGGAATCTGTGGGAATCCGGAGACTGCCGGACTTACGGCAAGGGAGTTTAATTTGCTGGTACTTGCTGGTATGCTAATATTCAAGAAAAGAGGTTATCGCACGATGTCGAAATTAATGGACTAAACACGACTACGTATGCCTTTATAAGTTGTTGAAGAGGGCTGTTGAACCGGGTAGCGATGATGGTATTGTAAGAAATCGGGATACCGGATTGTGGGAAAGGGGAGCAAGAAAAATTACGTAGTGGGTAGGATGTGGAAGGAAGACGATGACGGAAGGCGAGCCACGACTATCAAATCAATTTACCGTAATAGCTAATTGATTGGATAAAGGTCCGTTATCCGTGTCGGCCTATAGCTGCGTAGCTGCATAGCTTGCGTCGCTATCTCATCTGCTCATACCACACGTACCTACCTCCTAACCTTCTGCGCTAAATTTTGCTAAATTTTACGTGGAACATGTCTCATACGTGCATATTAGGTAGGTATAGGTATAGAGATACGTATCTTACGGAGGTATTCTGCGTACCCCGCCCGGTGATTACAAGCGCGCAGATTGGAATCATGAGAGAAATTAGGTATGTACCTGCGCATACCTAATTGTATGAGAGAGTACTCGGCATCAGATATTTGATGTCTTCCCATTTTTAGCTCAGCTTCATTTAATAAAAATAAAAGGAAAAAAAGAGTTGCCGATACCCAAATTAATAAATAATATTACCTAGGTAAGTTCTAGTAGTTAGTACCTCCTATTACCTGTTAATCTTAAGGTGAAAATACCTCTATCGAATCCTACTTCTGCAGGTGCGGCTTTGATGCACACTAGTGTATGTAAATAAAAATTTGTTGTTACTGGCACGTGACGTAATATACTCAGCGCGGCTTCCATGATTACCTACATAGCATCACATCTAGTAGGTCAAGTACCTATACCTAGGTACCTAGGTAGGTAGTAGAAGGTAGCTCTAGGTACCTGTAGCACCTGTAAGTGCAGGTAATGCAGGTCGTCCATTCACCCTTGCTCTTTGATTTGTTTACCAGCCACACATAAGTAACTCGACGTGACTTAGGTAATACATCCACCCTCAATTTCCCTGCTAGAGTTCCTGCTAAAGTTCCAGCCATCCACAGTTAAGCAATCCACCGTTGCCCCGACGAGAGTTTTCTTGTTGTTTGGCTAAGTTGTCTCCGCCAATTTTCTGCCTCTCATCCAACAGAATCGTCAAGGGCTCGTCGCTCGGACTGATGCAGCATCGCGACATTGGGCTTTTTACTACATGCACTAAACTCGAGTAGTGTTTCTAATTTATCTTTATTCGGTATCTTTTCTTTCATCGCCCCTCGGCGCGCTCTTTTTCGCTGCTTTGCATCACTTCTTTGCCTCTGTTTATTGTGGTCGCATCTTACTATTCGGGGGGTAAACAACCCTAAGCACATGGAGACTGGTAAGCCCTCCTTACTACTAAGGCATGCGAAATATAGTATACATATAGTGTCCACTATGATCTCACGTCAATTTAATGCATGAGTTCTTCCTAAAATATATATCCTAATCATGACCTAGACCCTCAGCCTCTTGAAGCCGGCGCAATGTCGCAGCATAATCAGCGACAGAGAACGATGTCGAGGGCTTCGACCGCCTCGATCCATAGCGTCGCGACGCAACCGACCCTTGATCAACAGGCCTTGATGGCGCATCACGGTAGTTTTACGGATCAGTGGGTTTCGAATGATCACGCCTCTCAAAGAGATATGTCTTCGGCAGTTCAGCCCATGTCTACCGGGGATATGATGCTTCGTCCTGCCTCTCAGCTGCCAGTCGGACAGTCGTTCTCGATGGGCTCAAGCATGCACTCTGCCGTCGGGCTTGCTATGCCGTACGCTCAACACCCCACCTTGCATCCTGCTGTATCCGCCGAGAGTTTTGCGGGAAATACGAGTTTCACAGACGCCGATAGCCAGATGATGGATCGTGAGGAAGCTGACGAAGTTGACTCACTTGCTGGACGGCCGCAAGGCACGAAACCTTCTAGTCGCACCAGCGCGAATAATGAGCTTGAGATGCGCCAGTTGTTTCAGGCTAATAAAAACCGCACCCTTGCGGATGTTGCAAAGGAGTTGCATGGTAATGAACGTGGACCTAATTCTGAGCGCGCTCGCCAGATATTTGCTATGCTATGGTAAGTTATCTAAGTATTATAAATAAAGTGTTGGCACGAACAGGATGTCCTCTGACTCGCCCGTAGGATCAATGGAGTTTGTACAAAGGGTAAAGGCTCAGTACCTCGAGGCCGCGTTTATGCCAACTACGCATCCCGTTGCGCAACGGAAAGAATAACTGTCTTAAATCCTGCTAGTTTTGGGAAGCTCGTTCGAGTCCTTTTCCCCGGGTTGAAGACTCGAAGACTCGGTGTTCGCGGGGAATCAAAATACCACTACGTAAATTTTAATTTACTAGACGATCAACCTGCATCCAGAGAACCGTCTATACAACCTGCGATTCCCTTCCCGGAACCGGCCTCCTTTGCGCGTTCTACGAGGTCTGTGTCACCCGCTGCCAACCCATTTGCACTTCCTGTTCTCATGCCCAACAGTGCCGCGCAGTCCCAGTCGCCCGGATTGGATGTGCAACATTCAGCTCTCCCTTCGCCTACGCTTGTGCAGCAATCTGATACTCCGGCTGGCTCGCGATCAACAACCTCCAGAACTCACAGTTTATATAATCAGTGCGATGTTAAACATCTCGATCAGTTGCATTCATCTAACGCTAAGACTACTATACGTTTAGCATTTGTAGAGCCTGAGCATCCTTCAAAGTCAGCTGATCCCCTTGTTCTACCGAAGATTGAGCCGTTTTTACCAAATGGAACGGACCCAGATGCAGCGATGTCTCTGACTGCCCTCTATCGATCTCACTGTACATCACTAGTAGAATGTATTCGCTATTGCAAGGAGAAGGCCTTCTTCCACCTTTACACATCTTTCCAGGGCACGCTCACCATGCCCGTACAGAAACTCTTCTCTAACCCCAGTATCGCCCCGTGGATAGAAGAGTGTGATTACGTACTTTATCAGCGCATGATCCAGATTATCTACATCCTCGTTTTACAGGCCGTCCCCCAACCTGTATTGAACGCGTTCGAGAAGATATCGCATCAATTAGTCTCACACATACGCGAGTCTTTCCAGGGACAACCGAGACATGTGGTCCAGGCTAAGGAGGCACCTGCTACTATTTTTGCCGCCTTACTCGATCGCACCCTACGAGTCAACCTCACGGCCCACGCTGCGGCGAACATGCTTTCGATTTCTGCGAACAGAGACCAGATGTATCTGGATTGGATGGCGGGAATCAGGGTCCGCAAACTTGCCGAATGTATTCCGACTAGAGGAATGGATGATCTGGTTGATCTCTTGTTTAATGAAATCCGAGACTTAATCGACCCTGTCAACGTCCCGTGGAGCGAGGAGTGCAAATATATCTATGGAGAAGTAGCACTCAATAACAAACGCGGATTTCAGCCGTTAAACGCCTCTAATGGTAGCTCAGAGCACTTCCTTGAGCGATGGGTTGACTTCTTACTATCACTCCCGAAACGTTTCCCTTATGCTACGGCGACGGACATTGTTTGGGGTGTACAGCGCGTCGGACTAGAGGTCATGCGAGAACTTACTATGCGTCAGAGTAATAGTTTTGGTTCGTGGTGGGTGACGAAGTGTTGGCTTGACGAGATGGTTTCGTTCCTCGCTGAATACGGCGGTTTCATGAAGTCGAAGAATTCACTACCGCCAGTTGCGAGCGAGATCAAACCCCCAGTAGATGGTAATGACGCTGCCCTTAGAGGTTCGCGGGTCGGTAGCGATGATCAGGGAGTCGCGCGTGTATCCCAACCGCAACCAGATCGCGCCCCATTCCCATCTCAGCTCGAGGTGAATGGGGCGGACTCCCTTCACATGTCAGCGAATCACGACGACAGTGGAATCGGGATTAGGACTCCTGAAGAAGACTTCCCTATCGAGAAATTCGAGTATCAGGAGGAGGGCCAGGATCAAAGCTTACATTCTCTCAACTTGGAGGAACCCGTCCAATAGGGTCGACACGGGCATCCAGGGGTTTAAAGACTATATATTAATAGTCGGTGTTGGTGGAGTTGTTTTCACTCTTTGCCTCGGGTATGGTATACGGCCTACGTACACGAAGGTATGATGGTATGACCGAATACGATAGACAGCCAGGGCCCCATGGTGTGAGGATTTCGGGGCGTGTGCCAGGACGGATGTTTGAGTGGTAATTTTGCAACGGACAGGGCGCACATTTTCGAGGCACGGAAAAGAATTTCGAGGGTTGGACCGGTACAATTGGTCCTTGATTTCATAAGGAGAAAGTGCATCTATGGTCAGGATGAGGGTTTTCTTTTTAGCCCTAGGTGTATAAGGGGCGGCATGGATATTCGCCTTGGTATTCGGGCAGGATAGGAGAAGATCCGAAGGCTTATGGCTTGTATGATACCCGTAGCTATTAACATCTGTCCACGCGCAGTCAATCGCGCACTGAGAGATTGTTTATACTATGGTTACTTTTTCCCTTACGCACATAGTAAGTTACGACGACCATTGTACATAAATACTAGGCATGGGTTTGTCATGTAAGGCGAGAAGCCACTAAAGATAATAGAGGACAAAAGACAATTACATCACACCAGAACATAAAAGCAAACTGACTGACTAATCGCGAAAACGGTACGGGGGGGTCCCGCCTTTATGCCCCGCAATTCAACCAAGAGCTAACAAGCCAGCTACCTAGTAGTTCGTATCCATTAAGCTATTAGCCGGGTGCGCTGCTTCTACGATATGGGAGCATTATGGGACAACGCGAGACGGATACTAAATTTTCATTCGCTACCGACTAACTGTGAGTAACCGTGGCGTGGCACCCGCCCGTAGCACCTCCGATTCGGGGGCCCCTTTCTAACCAAGACTAATTCAATTTTTATGTTTGAATCCGAAGAGCAAGTGAATATCTGCCAAGTATATCCTAAATCATCCAATCAATTTGCCTAACTACGTGTTTTTTTTTCCTCTCTCAATTGAAATAAGCATTTTTGACTTGTGTCATTCATATATCATTGATGCTTTATTTTTCTTACAAGACCATTGTGGTTTAAAGATCAGTTACATTGAAATCTGCCCCGCCATCAGCGCACACACTTCTACATTACTCGGACCCAATCGATACTTACTATAGACCTAGCTTTATTAACGCTGAGGAGGGACATCATTTCTTTCATTCTTATCTCACAATGGCCATGGATGCTATACTCCAGGGCAATACCAGCAGTGAAGGTTGGATAGTACAAAAGTTCGGAGGCACGAGTGTTGGCAAATTCCCAGACAGCGTTTGTTATGCACCAATCTTTCCTTTGCTCAACCCACATTAACTGACATTATCCAATTCGGGGTTTTCTAGATTGCTGAGAATATTGTTCGGTACGAAACTATTATAACTTCGTTGCTCTAAGAGACGTTACTGACTCTATAATAAGAGCCAGCTTAAAGTCGAACAAGATTGCCGTCATTTGCTCTGCCAGGAGTTCTGGCAAGAAGGTGACAGGCACTACCAGCCGGTGAGTAAGGCATTGAATGCTTAATGAACAAGGCTGTGAGCCCAATTGATCTAATATAACATGTTTATATAGATTATTAGAAGTCTATAAACATTTACGCGCTATATCAGCAGCGACGAGCAATGAGATCACTCAAAATGAGCTCCTCGAAAAAGCCAAGCTCGTCATACAAGACATACGCGTCGACCACGTTGCAGCGGCGCAGAAGTGGATTAAGAACCCCGAGCTGCAAAAAGAAGTGACATCCAACATAGAGGAGGACTGTCAGGAACTAATAGACTATATTATTGCAGCTAAGCGATTCAATTTAGAAGTCAATGCGAGATCTAAGGATCGAGTAGTTAGTTTCGGAGAGAAGCTGAGTTGCAGATTCATGACCTACTTGCTAAAAGACAGGGTTTGTCTAACTTCGCGGCAACACATTGACGCATTCACCCAGCTAACACTCTTTATAGCAAGTTGATGCGGAGTATGTGGACCTGTCTGATGTGATGCATTATGACAGTTCCGACCGATTAAGCCCAGCATTCTATAAAGATGCAGCAGCTATCTTCCGTAAGAGGATACAAGCCTGCAATGAGAGGGTGCCCGTAGTTACCGGTTTCTTCGGCAACGTCCCGGGCAGCTTGATGGACGGAGACATTGGGCGAGGATATACCGACTTATGTGCTGCTCTGGTCGCTGTGGGAGTAAAGGCCCAAGAGTTGCAGATATGGAAGGAGGTAGATGGCATATTCACGGCAGATCCCACCAAGGTCCCAACGGCAAGATTACTTGCGTCTATTACCCCGTCAGAAGCAGCCGAACTTACATTCTACGGCTCCGAAGTCATCCATCATCTGACCATGGACCAAGTAATCAAGGCGGATCCGCCGATACCAATTCGCATTAAGAATGTGAACAATCCCCGCGGAAATGGTACCATCGTGGTTCCAGATCCAGTGCAATCTCCAGCACAGAAAATTAGGAGATCCAGGCCTTCGGATTCCGCTTTACGGAAACATCCTCGAAGACCCACCGCAGTCTCTATCAAGAGCAACATCACTGTTATTAACGTACACTCAAACAAACGGTCCATTTCTCACGGCTTCTTCGCCAAAGTGTTTTCGATCCTCAACAGTCATAGGATATCCGTGGACCTTATCTCTACAAGTGAGGTCCATGTGTCTATGGCCATCCACTCCACAAGCCCGTCCGTACGTCATTTCGAAAAAGCTATGGCAGAGCTAGAAGAATGTGGAGATGTCAGTATCTTACTCGACATGGCTATTTTGAGTCTGGTGGGCGCAGAGATGAAGAATATGACGGGTATTGCCGGCCGCATGTTCTCGACACTGGGAGAGCATAGCATCAATATTGAGATGATATCACAAGGTACGTGGCGCTATGTATAGTGCGAATAGTCGTCCGAGTGCGGTTAGGGATTTTTACTAACCATTACAACAGGTGCAAGTGAGATTAATATCTCGTGTGTTATCGATGCAAGGGAAGCTACCAGGGCCATGAGCATACTGCATACAAACCTATTCACATTTCTCGACTAATTACCCGGGCGTGGTATACTTCGATGCATTCAACATGATACATATATTTTCCTATTTGCGAGATAGGTTACGGATATACGGGTGGTCAGTCAGTAGGTACCTATTGAAAAAAGGGGGACGCGTCTCCGTCCCTAGAGCTAAGGTTATATATGCTCCGGCTCTTTAGAAAAAGCTTGATAGATATAGATGCATTGATTTGCTCGAAGCGTTTTAAGATAATCAAGACGATTTGATATCAAAATATGTGATAGTCGCGGTGTTATGTTTAACCATGTTTAATATTAATAGAGCAATTATCAATTTTTTTTTTTTTTTTTTTTTCGTCTCGACTACTCTCAAATTTGCCTAGCTGGGCAAGTTCAAGGTCAGCTTTGGGCGTTGATTCGTTGTTTTGCGCTTAGGTTCCAATGGTTCTGCGTTGCCGACTTTCGGCAGCTCCCAGTTGATGTACGCGACAGGGGTTAAACTTTATCGATAAAGTCAACGGGTTGCAGCGCCACACTAACTTTACGCCTTCTTCTCAGTCATCAATCGCGATTAGAAGCCAAACGGATTCATTATCAACTATCACCATCGCAAAACAACAATTCTTCCAACTGCGACACCCTTTCCTACCCAACCGACAATTCGAATATTTGGATTTGAACCTAGTTTGACCACAGATAAACACCGCCAAAATGCCGAAAGCAGAAGTCGGATCGACGAAATACCTAAGCAATAAGATGAAGTCGAAGGGACTCCAGCGACTTCGATGGTATTGCCAAATATGCGAAAAACAGTGCAGAGACGCGAATGCGTTCAAGATGCACACCCAAAGCGAATCCCATACTAGGAAGATGTTACTAGTTGGCGAGGATCCGAAGAAGTATATCGACGACTTTAGCAACCAGTTCCTCAAGGACTTCTTACAGCTGCTGCGAACCTCTCACGGAGAGAAGCAAGTACACATTAACCACTTCTACCAGAACTACATCGCCAACAAAGAACACGTCCACATGAATGCTACCAAATGGCACTCTCTGACCGAGTTTGCCAAGTACTTGGGAAGGGAAGGTATCTGCAGGGTAGAGGAGAATGAGAAAGGAATTCATATTGCATGGGTGAACGACTCCCCGGAAGCTTTACGTCGAAAAGAGGCCGTGCGAAGGAAAGAAATGCAAGATAAAGGCGATGAGGAGCGTGAACAAATGATGATCAGAGAACAAATCAAGCGTGCGAAGCGTGAAGCGGGCGAGCAACACGAGGACGAGACGGTAGACACCGCAGAAGGCAAGGAACTCAAGAGACAAGAGGGAGAGAAGATTAAACTCTCATTTGGTGTGAAGCCTGCTGCTAAGCCAGCGTCGAGTACCTCTCCGGAGAAATCCACTCCAGAGACGTCGGCATCACCACCAAAAGATGCAGAGCAAAAAGGAGACTCAACAGCCGCACCGACAGCAGTAACTACTTCTACTACTACCGAGAAGCCTGCCACCGCTGCTCCGATTTCACTTAAAATGGCAGCCAAGCCTCAACCCAAGAACGTCTTCGCGGCCGCGAAGAAGAACGCGCTCGCCGGGACGCCGAAGAAAGCACCCGCCTTTGGAGAGCCGAAGAAGATGAGCGAAGCCGAGCGCATCATGAAGGAGGAACTCGAGCGGAAGAGAGCGCGCGAGAATTCGGGGAGGGATGGGGGTTCTAATAAGCGTCAGAGAAATTAAAATCATGCCGGATGGATTATTATTTGCTTTTTATGTGGCATTGCGATAGGCGTTGGGGTTATACCATAGGGTTGGGATTTGTGATAGGGGGCATGAGTATAGAAATTTAGTATGGGCGCTCCTTATAGCGACTTACCTCCTCAGGTATTCAACGGAATAATAATTCTAAGAGATACTATTCCGGCAGTCTCCTTACCTCCTTGGACCAAGACTCGAGGACAGCTCTAGTTTTGTGCGTGAACAAACATAATATTTCTTCATGCTCGACATACGAGTTCTATCCTATCATTTTTTCCCCCTCCCTTTCTTAATTTTGTGATAGGAACGTAAAGCTGTGATCATTCATGGAAAGGCTCATTTTCTAATCGCGGGGCTCTTACGTGGGCCAAAGTACGCCGCGTCATCACTCATGTATGATGCGATTGAGGCTCCATTTGGAGAAGCGCTTTCTACTACAACGTCACATTCGCAACCGGCCGCCCTTTTTTTTTCTTTTCGACTTAGTACAGCCCTAACCTCCTGCCGGAAACTTGCTAGGGCTGAGGAGCGGTGAGATACAGGTTTACGCTCGCTTGGGTATTGTTATTATGCCAAGAGCCTAATCTATACTACGAGATATATGCTACGTACGTACGTCTTATACAATGTCGGAGAGGGGAAGAGGAAGAGGAGTATACGATTAACAATCACCACCACATGCGATATGGGGTAGAGTAGAGTCATTGCGGGACAACGCAAGTATAGGACTACGTCTACGTATCTCTACGCGCAACTTTACAATTGTTTGTAGGGACAACATTGGGCCTAGGACTATGGAGTTGCTTACGCACGCTGCAATTAACTGCACGTCGCTTGTTGAAGGCTACAACAGTAGAAGCATGGTGGTCGTGATGGTGATGAGCAAAATGACGGTGATTATAGGCAGGCTAGTAGAAACAGAGACGAACGTTGCAGTATGCATCGTGTATACTGGCGATGTTGTATAGCCCACGTGTTGATTTTACACGATCTATAGCATGCCTACCTAATCTATACCACTATTGTCGAGAGTCTCTAGGGTGAGACTATGGCGGTATCCTGACTTGTTGCGCATTTGATGACGACGGCTTCTAGAAGTGACTCATTTATACCAAGCAGGACACATCTCTCATCATCGCGATAGAATTTAGGAGTCAAGTATAAGAAAGGCTTCACTAGGGGTGCAAAGCGTAATGATAGCATCACAGACAGACAGCCAAGCAAACAATCGAGTCACATAGCCTCTTTTTGATATCAATATCGCTATAGATCAAAGTCAAGATCAAACTTCTAATCCTAGTTTTAATACTAATATCTACATGCTCATCACAACAATGACCGGCCCATTCCCCGTCCAGAACGCAACGGTCCCGTACTGGCGAACTCAATTACACCACCTCGACTCCCACCGCAGCACGCCCGAGCTCCCCGAGAAGCAGGACATTGTCATCATCGGCGCCGGGTTCGCTGGCGCAGCCGTAGCGCATTACCTGCTCAAGGATATCCCCGAGAACGGACAGAAGCCGAGCATCACCATCATAGAAGCTCGGGAGGCTTGTTCAGGGGCCACTGGCAGGAACGGTGAGAGTTCCGACAACCCGCTATTGCTATTATACTTCATCCGCAATCTTACAACCACACTAACGCTTACCTACTAGGCGGACACATCCGCCCGGACCTATTCGTCGCCCTCGCAGCGCGCATGCGAGCGCAAGGTCTCGAGGCCGCGAACCAAGTCGCGCTGTTCGAAGTCGCCAACGCGCAGGCTTTGGAAGACCTCATCCGCGACGAAGGGATCGACTGCGGCCTGCGGCGCGTGACGACGGGCGACGTGTTCGTGGACGCCGGCGAGGCCGCCAAGATCAAGAAGCTGTGGGACGCCATGACGAAGCTGGACGACGGCGACTGCCCGACGCTGCGGTCCGTCGCGTACCACGGGCCCGGGGACGGCGAGGCGGAGCGCGTGTCGGGGGTTAAAGGGGCCAAGGTCGCGTTCACGTACCCGGCGCACGTGGTCTGGCCGTATAAGCTGGTCATGCGCTTACTCGAGGGGGTAGTGGAAAAGGGGGTTAATCTGCAGACTCGGACGACAGTGAACGGCGTTTCCGAGACGGTAGATAAAGAAGGGTACTGGACGCTGGGAACGGCGAGGGGGCCGACTAAGGCGAAGAAGGTTATTTTTGCGACGAATGCGTACACGGCGGGTTTATTGCCCGAGTACGACGACGCGATTTACGCGGCTCGGGGGACGGTATGTAGGGTTGTCGTAGCGCCGGACGGGCCCGGGCCGGCTACCAACATACCGCCGTTGGGCTCGGCCGGACTAGAGATGGAGAGTCCGAATACGGTCGATTCGTACTATGGCCTGCGCGAGGACGGAAGTATCATTGTAGGAGGTGGGAAGAGTGTGTTTATTGACGAGAGGGAGGAATGGTATAGGAATTACGACGACTCGACGCTGATCGAATCCACGGTGCCGTATTTTGACGGCTGGGCTAAGAGGACGTTTACGGGGTGGGAGGGGAAGACGGAGACGGAGAGTATTTGGACGGGCATTATGGGTGTGAGTTTTTCAACCCTTAATCATACTATAACCACCCACTGGATAATATCATCGTTTGATATTTCGACCCAGACTGACACTTAGGTCCATACAGTACTCAGCGGACGACGCGCCGCACGTCGGCCACGTCCCGTCTAAGCCGGGCCAATATATATGCGCCGGCTTCAACGGCCACGGCATGCCGAACGTGCTACTATGCGCCAAAGGGCTAGCTGAGATGATTAAGGATGGCCGCCCCTTTTCAGAGACTGGGGTGCCGCCCGTCTATGAGACAAGCGCGGCGCGGCTCCGGAAGATTTCCGACCTGGTTGCGGCTCCTACCACAGGACGGGCGAGAGCGGATATCTATCTAAAGTTTTAATAAAAGGACGCTCAGGGGACGGTGGATCCGTTTGGTAGAGAGCGGTGGGTAGAGAGGCATCTGGGGATAATATATGTATTTCTGCGGCACGGAGACAGGGTGAGAAAGGGATGAGCTGGAATAGAAGAATAGAAAGCTTCTCTGCATAACTTCTTATCCTCGTATCATATTTATCATGTGTATTGTTCATTGCTTACCTTGACATTTACGGTTTGGTGGATACGCTGGCGATCAAAACTTAAAGAGTGAGAGACAGGAATAAGGAATAACTAAGGAATAATAATAAGCGTTGTGTTCGACGAATCTAAAAATAAGCTTCCAGGGCGGCAGGGCTGGGAGTTTGGAATGTCAATTGGCTGTTGAAGCTTTTATAGAACCCACCTATGACCTAACCAATCATAACCAAAGCAAGGAATCGAAAAGCAATGCAGGCACGGAATCAGGGACCCGTTCTGCCCGGTGCTTTACGTCAAGTCCCATAAAACCATATGTGTGTCAGTTAGTACGTACATACATTTACTGTACTATGTAAGTACTCATCGACCAAGATTTCTCTATAAAGGTATAAATTATTGATGTGCTTTCGACTCCGCGTATTGCTATGTAAGTCCATACATAACCTTCCCTAAAGGTAAGATTTTATCGAATATGTACGGGTAATAAATTCTTATTGCCCACCGGTAAAAAGAATGATGAAATCTGGGACTTGAGAGATATATAAGCTGAATATGGTTATGAACTCGATTAATTGAGTATTCGTCGTGAGCTGACTTGTCGGGTAATTACAATAGCGGACATGTTGTCTTCTAAAATTCCATATTTCGTCGCGGTTATGTCATTTATTCCGCAATCCCGCTAACCCAGGTCACCCTTAGCGCAGGTTTGTGCTATGCATAGTGTAAGCTGCATGGGTTTAGTACATGTAGTACATGGATTCATTGAACCAAGTTGACCTGGCCTCAACGGACGAGAGCATGTACCTAGCATTATGTATCCCGGTATCACACCTTTCTTTTACATGTAAGGTATAGTAAAGTTCAAGGTAACCTCTTGTGGATCTGCCACTTTGCCTCAACTTTCCCATTTTTCCTCTCCAATTCCCTCCAGCGTGCCTCAAGAAGCAATAACGATAATTGCTCCTCTAGAAAAAAAAATGATCATGGAGGTTAGCTTGTAACGAGTCCAGAATAAACGCTTTATTAGTTATTCTTGTATAAGTGAGTTTGTTCTTTTTTTTTTTTTTGTTTTGGTATGAGTCGCGCGACTCATCCGTTCCCTTGCTATCTACCTGACCCTACCTATTATATACATCGCACTGTTTGCCCCTATCAACTCAAACTAGTCTGGTGTCTGGCGTCTGGAATCTGGCATGCGACTTCGTTCTGTGCACTCACTATTGACAACACGATACCGTCGTGAGCTTCTAAGCTAGAGCTAACTCTCCGCAGTATCGTTTCCTAATTCTATCTTGCGGGGGCCTTTCCTTTCTCATGCTTATCTAGTTCGCGATCATTGTACTCGGAGATGGATGCACCAAGTGCGACGTGGCATCCGGCTATGATGCCAGATACTAATAACGATAACAATAAAAAACCAGAGCTCGACTCAGCGCAGGACCAAGAAGTGAATGCTCATGACGAACACGCGATTGAGCACTCAGCTCAGGATATGTCAAATAACGAAATAATAGAACAGGACTCCAAGCCTGAACATCAAAGCGAAAGCGCGTTTTTAGACCAATTTAATCATGATGACGCTGGGGATAACGCATGGGATCTTTCCGGACATTCACCTGCCGCTGCTGCTACTGCGCAAGGTGGTGACGATGCTGGTGTACCCGACTACGAACACGAGCTTGCCCAAGCAGAAACTACTCGGACGAGCAACGCGGCCAAACATTCTAGCAAAATCTCGTTTGCGCGTACCGTGTCCCACGAAGTGAGCTTTAATGATGACGAAGATAGCGAGCTGAGCTTGCAGCGATCGGACACAGACCCTTTCAAGTTCATGCCACCGAACGAGAGGACAAACTCATTTCCTGCGGTACCCCCGCAAAGAGAGGATGGAACTGAGGACGAATTCGATCATCCACCCCCTTCGACTCAAGCCCAAGATATCCTGCATGACCTGGAGAAGGATGATTTAGACGACCACCCAATTGTACAATCTGAGTTGCCCGACACTCTCGGTGAAGATCAACACATTGATGATGAGGCTGGCGCAAATGGAAGCTCGTCGCAGCAGTATGTTGGTGGAGAAATTGTGGGTGCTGCAGAGGAGGAGTCGGGTGCTCGATTCGAAGAGGGTTTGCCGCTAATTCCACAAAATGAGCACCATGATCCAGAGGGGGGACATCATGAGTCTGGAGCTCCGACTGTTGAGGCTGCCTTTGCGCAGGATGATGAAGGAGGCGATGACTTCTTCAGCCAAGTACCTAAGAGTACTTCTCATCTAGAAGGAGATGCTGGCTTCGAGCATACTTTACAAAGGAAATCTACGTCTATGGTAATGGGACAAGTCACAGATTCGGCGACGGGGGCAGAAGGGTCAAATTCCGAGCTCCCGTCCCCAGTCAAGGACGCTACGCCGGAAGAACCAGCGAACTCGGACACGCCGACACAGCATGCTGTGAACGGTGATTCTTCTGAGACCAATCCAAAGGAGGGAGCTGAAACTAAACCAGACGCCGTGGATATCGACGCGAAGTGGGCAGCTGCCTTTGATGATGATGAAGATTTCCTATTGGATTCGACTACTGAGACTAAGGAGCTTGACCCAGCAGATATCTTTGGAAGTGATGACGAAGGGTTCTTGGAAGATACGGTAGAAGAGGTGCCTGCGGCACCAGTGGTATCGGTATCTCAACCTCCTATAGCTTCGCAGCCTCAGTCAGTAGGCTTCAATGGCCGCTATACCCCTGATACCTTCCAGCAACCAACGCAATTAAATTCAAACCCTTACGCACCAGCTCCAGTCGTCGGTCAAATGCAGTCACCGCAACTTTCTGCCTATGCGCACCCGGCCACGGCACCTCCTCCGACAATGGGTGGATTTGAACCACCTCCCAAGCCATCTATGCCTAAAGCTCAAAGTTTTGCTGATAAGGCCAAGGGTGGTTACACCTCGCCATATGACCTCCCGATGGAAGTTGTGAGGCCGAAGAAGCGAATAAGTATGCAGCAGCTTCCACGACCAAATAATGCGTCCCTGGGGCCTCCTGCTGCTCCCCCAAGGAGCGCGAGTATGTACTCTCAGCCACCACCTACGGGAGGCTCGAACGCGAGTTTATCACCTCCTGGTTCAAGTCACTCAAGTCAACCGCCACCACCCCCGGCCGCGGCAACAGCATCGCAGAAATCTACTCCCCAGTTGAAATCCAAATCTAGCTTCTTCGAGGACTTGCCTATGACGTCGAAGCCTCGACCGGCATCGCGACACAGTCACCTTTCTGCCTCACCTCAGCTAAGCCCGTATGGGCAGCCGCCACATGGCCCCCCTCATGGTCCTCCTTTAACATCGCCTACTTCGCAACCTCCCCATTCTCCCCAAGAGCAAGCAGCTGGTATCGCGTCGTTGGTTGCGCCAGAACGTGTTAATCCCTATGCCTCGTTGCCGTCTAATTCGCTACCTCCGCCAAGTGCTCCTCCTGTCGCAGCCTCGAGATACTCCCCCGCGCCACCTCAACTGTCAGTAGCAAACGGAGTCCCACCGCCTGCTTCTAGCCGGTATTCTCCTGCTCCACCTTCCGTGCGGTCGGCTAGTGGTGGATACGCCGCTGTTCCACCCCAAATGCTCGCACACCAACCGCGAACTTCCAGTCCCCTCGCCCACTCCCATTTTGAAGTCTCGCACGATAAGTCAGTGCCCAGTCCTATGGCCGGAGAAGCCACCTCTGAAAGGCGAAGCAGCTCATCTCAATATGAGCCTCGCCTTACAAGAGTGCCTTCATTGCCACCGACGCAAGAGGTCGAGGAGGACCAATCACTGTTACGATCTCCGCCAGTTGCTCCTAAGGCTCCGTCCGAATCGAAATATAGCCCAAGGCAGCCTAGGCATACACCTCCGCCTCTCGGCTCTCCTGCCTATAACGCGATATCTCCACCCAAGAGAGCTGTATCGAGTTATGTGCCAATGTCTCCTGCATCTGCGCCGCATAAGGAGGTCAACTTTGTACCACCCCCTCGGTCTCAAACCCAATCGCCTGGAGCTCTATATGGAAATCGGGCTGGGATAAGGCCAATTGATCCTGTCCCTCGACCGTCATCCGTGCAAGGCGCTTCCTCTCCACGAGATACACAGCATACAGAGCCTACTAGACCAGCTATTAGAGCTCGGGGCATGTCTCAGCATCTCAATCTTGTCCCGCCAACTGATGGCCGAGAACACGATCCCCTGAGGAGGTGGCAGGGTTGTCCTGTGTTCACATGGGGCGTGGGAGGTACGCTTGTGACCTCTTTCCCCAAAGATGTCCCTCGATATGGCATCAGCCAAGCGCTCCCGATGATTGTACGTAGCCCGGGCGAGGTGAAAGTACGGCATATAAAAGATATCCAACCGCTGGAAGAGCGTCTAGCCAAATTCCCAGGACCTTTGAGGGGCAAGTCAAAGAAGAAGGAAACTGTGGCGTGGTTAACCGCTGGTATCGACGCTCTTGAAAGAAGTCTTCCAAATCTTTCGTTCTTACAGCAGGTGTCGCATGAGGACAAGAGGGCTGTTGAGCGGGTACTATTGTGGAAGATTCTGCGAGTTTTTGTTGAGAATGACGGCCTTCTCGAAGGAAATACCACAGTGGAAAAGGCTGTCAGGGAGGTCATCTCACCTGGTCTTGACACCAATAATCCAGAGCTCGCAGCTGCGGTTTCTACTGGAGTTGACTTGACAGGAATCTCTTCAACTGCAACTGCTATGCAAGCGGACGCTGTAGATTCTACTACTGTCGAGCAGATCCGGCACCATCTTTTGTCCGGTGACCGGGAGAAGGCTGTCTGGGCTGCGGTGGATAAGAGGCTTTGGGGTCACGCGATGCTTATTTCAAACACGATGCAAAGCCCGGAATTGTACAAAAAGGTTGCGCAAGAGTTCATAAAGAAGGAGGTAAACCATCCGGGTCACGGAAACGAGTCGCTTGCAGCTCTTTATGGTGTTCTTTCTGGAAATTTCGAGGAGTCGGTAGACGAATTAGTCCCGGTCCACGCGCGGGCAGGTCTTCAGCTTATATCTACTTCAGCTTCCGTTGGCGCATCCCAGGATGCCTTGGCGGGTCTCGATAAGTGGCGCGAAACGCTTGGCTTAGTACTTAGCAACAGGAGTTTTGGCGATGCTCAAGCCTTAAAGTCACTTGGTAACTTGCTCTCTGGATATGGAAGAGCAGAAGCAGCTCATATCTGCTACATCTTTGCTAGAAATTGTGCCATCTTTGGAGGGCTTGATGACCCCAACGTCAACTTCGTCCTTGTCGGAGCCGATCATCGTCGCCAAGCCGACCAATTTGGGAAGGAGACAGAGGCCTTACAGCTTAGCGAGGTCTACGAATACGGACTGTCTCTTGCGGGTGGCTCGAACGCTGTTCAGAGTTGCCCGCACTTGGCTGCTTACAAGCTTCAACACGCCATGACTCTTGCTGAATACGGGTTTAGAGACAAGGCCTTGCAATACTGCGAGGGTATATACAACGCAATCACTGCGCAAACAAAGAGGTCGCCTTACTACCACCCTATTCTAGAAACCGCAGTAGATGACCTTATGAGAAGATTAAAGCAGGCTCCGAAGGAGGAGTCATCTTCATGGATCCCGAAACCCAGGATGGATCAAGTATCTAACAACATGTGGAGCCGCTTTAACAAGTTCGTCGCTGGTGATGATGAAGATGGTTCTGGCAATGCCGCCTCAGGTGAGGCCGGTGCCGAGTCGGGTCCCTTTGCTCGTCTTGCAGGCGGCACTCCGTCAATCAGCCGGTCTCCATCCGTCTCGAATTTTGAAGTATACGGAAATGGAAACCCGTCACCTACCCTCCCGGCTAATAAGGCTTCTTCCCGCTATGCACCAGTCGCACCCCAGTCTTCAAACCCGTACGATCCTAGCGCTTCTTACAACCCAGCTCCCAGGTCGTCAATGGAAAGGACGTCGGGTGAGATTGCACGAAGCTCCGTTGAGTTACCAGCAAGGCGAGGATCGGACATGCAGTCTACGTACGGAAGCCCTTATGCTCCTTCGCATCATTCAACTACCTCCCCATATCAGCCCTCAGCACCGGTTGCCTCTCAAACATCTCCGTACACGCCGGTCTCTCGGGGATCAGACTCAGTACAAGCTACGGGCATCGGAATTTCATTCCCGGGTTATGATCCGTATGGAGGTGCGCAATCATCGCCAAACCCTGCTGCTTCTCAGTCGCAAGTCTCGCCTACAGAGTCGAAACCAGAAGTCTCGGTGAGTGATACAAGCGCGACGCAAGGGTATCAACCTCCTTCATATGGATATGAGCCGCCATCGACAAGTACCTACGAACCGCCGACTAGCCAATCCGAAAGTCAATCAGGTGGATACGAGCCACCCTCATATCAACCATCTAGCTTTGAACCTCCATCCTACGAGCCGGGTCCAGCTGATGATGAAGGCGACTCTCCATCCGAGTCGAAACCTAAGAAGAAGAGCTTCTTCGATGATGACGAAGATGACATTCCTGCCTTGAAGCCGCAAGGAAAGAGTAAGGCGGAGATAGACCGGGAGAATGCGGAGATGGTTCGGAAGATTGCTGAAGAAGAGGGTAAGTACAAAAAGAATCTTTTGTCGATACGAAGCTAACGATTCTTAGAAAAACGTGCTGCCGAGGCAAAAGCAGCTAAGAAAGGCTGGGGCTTTGGCGGTTGGTTTGGTGGTGGCAGCAAAAAGGAGTCGCTCGAGCCAGCCAATAAGCCGATCAAGGCTAAACTTGGCGAAGCCAGCAGCTTCGTATACGACCCAGAACTCAAGCGCTGGGTCAACAAGAAACCAGGAGCGGAGAACACTCCTGTTAAGGCGGCAACACCGCCTCCTCCCCGTGCCGCTTCTCGTAACGGCACCCCTCCACCACCGGGGTCTACGTCGGCTCCTCCAGGAGGCCCAGGTACCCCGCCTGCCGGCCCCCCTCGCGCTCAGCTTACGCCTGCGCCTACCCTACTAAGAAGTGCCATGTCTCATGATAACCTCATGGTTCCCGGTGGCGCACCGCCTATGGTACGGTCCGTCTCGGGTCAAAGCATTAGTAGTGCACCGGGCGGACCTCCCAGTGCACCGCCTAGTAGACCGGCTACTAGCCTAAGTAACGCGAGCAGCATTGATGACCTGCTTGGCGCGGCTGGACCGAGGAAGGGAGCTAAGAAGGCAAAGAAGGGAGGACGCTATGTGGATGTGATGGCAAAGTAAAGAAGAGACGCATTGAATGGCGATAAATGATTGACTGCGATACATGCATGCATAACAGAGATACTACGGATTGACACGAACATGGGCGCGGGGGTTAAGGTTTACATTGATACACATCTGTTACGGGTCAAAGCTCGAGTAAGCGCGTTGCGCGCTGCCGGCTTGTATTATATAGACGTAGAAATTTTTGTAATAAAACGACGACCGGTTAACTTGAGTTTAGGATGTGTGCTGAGAGAGAAATGCATGGTGTTTCTGGTTTGCTTTTTATCGAGCTTTGGGTCTGCACTGTAGACTTAGGCTCCTTTATATACTTGGGAGGGTAATTATATTAGAAATGAGAGAATGTGACACCGTATCTATATGAGATTTAAAGCTCGTGTCGGGAATAAGCATTGTTATGTTTGGAAAGCTTGTTGTCTTACAGTGATAGGAAATAGAACGGGTGCTGGGCAAGCCCCTTAAGAGGAACAGGGAGTGGTCTACATATAACCTATCAAGAGTATAACATTACCTACCTACCTAGGTATATATTATATAACTAGCTCAAGACTAAGGTTTTTATTTCCACTTGAAGGTAAGTTTTATATAATATAATCCCATGTGTAAAGTGCGTGATATTTCTCGTAGCGTATATCCAGACCATAACTATTTCCCGAACCCCTTTTCCAAACCGAGTTGTTCTTCTGGCCAAGACTTGAGAGTGAGTTAGAAATGCTTGATCAATAGCACCCCTCATAAAACTCAGCCGGAAGCGTCTGCACCTGCACTTGCAATTTTGACTGTTGTATTACACACAAGCAAACAGCGACCTTTAAATGACTGTTATCTCATTATAGATGACATCATGACAACGTGGGCCCGCGGCATAAAAAAAAAAAAAAAAAACGCGCGGCGCAAGTTTCGTACCTGCAGGAAAGGATGACGTGGTTCTCGGCCAACGGTGCCGACGAGGTGTATTAGTAGGAGGTCTGTACCTAATAGAAGGAAGCCAGACTTCTTTTTCTTTCCGTGTAGGTTTCCCTAGGTTTGAAGACGTATTTAAGGTATAGATAGGATAGGTATAAATCTACCTAGGTATATATATATATACACAATATGACTTCCCAATCCCACCCCAGCACCCGCCCCAATACGGAGAAGCACTCGGACCCGGACCCGATCGTCGCGTACGAAGCGGAGGTGTACCAGCGCGGACTACGGTACCAGCGACCGCCGTTCACGTTCAAGCCGCTGGAGTGGGAGGCCCTGGCGGCGGAGCGGATGTCGGCCGACGCGAGGGGGTACGTGTTAGGGTGCGCGGGAGCGGGGGAGACGGCGCGGAAGAACAGGGAGGCCTTTGGGAGGTGGTCGATGGTGGCGCGGCGGTTGGGACTGGGCAAGCCTCGCCGCGGCGGAAAGGAAGAAAGGGGAGAAGTGTTGCTCCCAGACCTTTCTGTGGATATCTTCGGCGAAAAGCTCCCTTACCCTATAGCCTGCGCGCCCGTCGGCGTCCAGAAGATCATGAACCCGGACGGCGAGATGGCGGCTGCGCGGGCGGCGGCGAGGGAGCGGGTCCCGTTTATATTGAGCACGGCGAGCAGTGCTAGTATCGAGGATGTGGCGAAGGCGAACGATTCCGGAGCGGAGCAAGGGCAGGGACGGCGAAAGGCGGAGAGGTGGTTCCAGTTATACTGGCCCGCGAGGGAGCACGATGATATTACAGCGTCCCACCAAGAGGGGAAAAGAACAGGAGGAAAGTCCACGTCCTGTTCGACTCCGGGATCCGCAGCGGCGCCGACATCGCCAAGGCCCTTGCTCTCGGCGCCGATATGTGTCTCATCGGACGGCCGTATGTATACGGGTTGGTGCTCGGCGGCGAGGAGGGCGTTGCGCATGTGCTCCGGAGTTTGCTGGGGGATTTGGAACTTACGCTGCATCTGTCAGGCATAAGATCTGTGGCACCTGAGGAATTGAATGAGAGTGTGCTAGTTAAGGAGGACGAGCTATTCTAGGTGAGAGGGTCTGCGTTGTTTTGCGATTGAGCTGTAGGGTGGAGAGGAATCTCAAGGGGGGTGGGACGTGTAATAGGGGTAATATTTCAGACTTGAACGAAGTAAAGAGATGGCTTGGCTTGACGGCATGGTGCGTTGGATACCTAGGTACCTTAGCTGAGAATTACTTATTACATTAGAGCGATGCCGGTACGAAGCTTTCGTTTTGTAATATATTTCCTGGGATAAGACACAGGTCGCTAACCTCACGAAGTCATCTCATCACTGCGGCGTAAGACAAGCGTGTTAAGTCTTAGAAAGACATGCCTAAGTGGTTTAATACGTTAGGGGCGTATGGATAGTATCTCTTATATTTCCAAGCAGAAGCATGTTTTCATAACTGACAGGCGGCCAAAGCTTGTATGGATAACATAGCAGTGCAGTATAAGGCTTTAATCATATTCCTACTCGCCCTCTCACCCCCCATCTCCAAGTCTCAACATTCGCTCAAAAAGATTAGTTACTAATATTATTACATTTCTAGTTGTCGGACCAACTCGGGTACCCCACGCAGCGAGACACTCGAACTAACCCGAACAATTCACAAAACATCAACATCCTACCATCATAAAAATCATCACCATCACAATCTCACACAAAATGTATCAGACAGACTTAAGAAGCAAATTATTAAGATATCCCTTGATCGTAGAGCCTACAAACCTAGGTAATATACTATGCTTATGTACGTTTCCCCTTTCCTCCCACCACACACACTTGCTTTCTTCCCCCCCTGCTCTCTCTCTTCCAACTAGGTAAAACCTCAACCGGTCTTTATAAACACGCCCTCCACCCCTCCAATAGGGGTGAGAGGTTTCGGCCGATCGGTCCAAAGAACTCCCCTTCTTCCCTCCCTTTTCCTCCGCTGACAAAGGGAATCTGGCCCGGTCTGGCCCTGTTTCTTTCCTTCACACCTCTAATAGTAAGTCCCCTTCTCTGATAGCCTGGTCCATTTTGCCGCCGCCAAGCCAAGTGTAAAACAATACACACATATCGAAGATGAACGAGGTTGTAAATCGCCTATGGCGCAAGTATAGTTAGTGGTGTGGTGGAATTGAATAGTGGCGTTGGCTTATATGCATTGAAGTTCTTGTCAAACGGAGGTGCCGAACCCCAAACCGGCAATTATATAATAAGTTTACTCTCCGACCTTCGCTCGTACGTGAGCCTCAGTTCTGAATTGCTCTATAATAGCTTGGCAAACTTGTTTGTCAATGCCCCAAACAGAATTCCCCAGGGGTTAGTTTGGTAATATATCGTAGACATTATATATCGTATCGGTTGGATAGATAGAAGTAGTGGTGGGATTTCCGTTTGGCACTCTTCAGTGTCCTTTCATTCCTCTGCTGCGGTGACTTCAGACGCGGTTTCTTCGGGTATAGGTGCCTCAGGTGCAGGCGTCTTGGTTCCCTCCTCCGTTTCGGCTGTACTGGAGTTCTGACCGGAGCCTCCCTTTAGCCGCCGTCGTCTAGCTCTCCTTTCTTCCGCCGCTGATTTCCTCAAACTATCTCTCTTTTCCGGATCATTATCATCTGCTCCGTCACCACTTCTCATATCCTGCAACAGCATTGCAGCTCTCTGAGCTAACCCGTCCTCCCCATCTCCAGCCGTTGAAGGAGCTTCGCTAGGGGAAGGGAAATCCGGGCTAAGAGGGTTATTATCAGAATCTGCGACACCATTGGTGCTCTCCTTATTGAGATTAGCTTCGGCCTCTGGTATCTCGTTGAGATCGGGTATTTTCTGGCCGGAAGCGATGCGAACTTGGTGACGATCCTTGAGACGTGCACGCCTTCTTCGGTCTCTTTGATCTCTCGTTTGCGGCGCCGCAGCGCGCAACTTCTCCAGAAGCGAGTCCATTGCACCAGCGGAGGCTGGTGATGGCGGACCACTTTCGACAGCCCCCGTAACCCTGAGCTGACCGTGTTTCCGTTTCATACTGGCTTCATTTCTACGTCGCGTCTCCTCGTATTGTACGTTCTTCTCTCTGCTCTTCTTCCACTCCTGGAGGAAGGTAGCTAGCTTGGCGAAAAAGTCGCGACGGGCGTTGTCATCCTTCGGGTCTTCACCGTAGAAAACCATGATGTCATCGTATGTGCGGACCATCTCCTCCAGGTACAGAGACATCTGTTCTGCTTTCCGACGGGCATCCTTCATACACCGCTGGACGACTTGCGAGACACGGTCCTGAGGATGGAACTTCTTAGGGTCGCTGAGGTTGCCGCTGTCTAGTGACATCTGTATGTTACGAATGTTATCCACGTATCTCTTAGCATCTGCTTGTAGTTGTTCAATATTGATCTTCTGAGCGGTGATAACGGCTTGAATATCGGACGTGAAACCTTCCCATTCGGGGTACTGGTTGCGAACGATACGCTCCACGAGATCAGCAAGTGTCGACTGGTTCTTGTCATCCTTTACCATTCCCAAGCGGGCAAGCGAACTGAGTTTGAAACCTCGTGCTTGCTTGTTGGCGTCGTTCATGTAGTTTCCAATGTCGAGAATCAAACCGAGCACATTCATTAGAGACACGGAGTCTCGTAAAGCCTCCGACACCGATACGACTTGGTGAATCTTCTCGTTAATTTCGTCGTAGTCTGCTTCGTAGCTTCTCGTCAAGGCTAGTGCGCGTATTCTGCTCTTCCAATAATGATGTAGTTCAAAAGCAGTATACAGGTATATTTGATCCTGCCTAGTAAGTTCTTCTGGGTCCTGTTCACGATTCTCCTTACTGGCTTCTGGACCAGTCCAATCTTTGCTATATGGCGCCATAAGTTTCGCGGTATTATCCGGAATATTGCATAGATCATCCTTTTGGAGGAAATCCATGACAACGGGGTTATCAAGTATTTCCTTGTCGCACTGAATAATCATTTGTACAATCTTCTCTACGGAATAATGTGAAAATTTGGCGAAGGCAATTTCTAGAATGGGTTAGCATTTTGTTCCTAAGAATGAGCAGCTCGAATATGGAAATTAGCTCACCATAAGCTTTCCGGAGGTCGCTAGAGATAATCTGCTTCTTGTCATCTTTCTTAGAGCTGCCAACACCAAGCTTCTTGATCTCTTTAGCCATGAATAACTTCTCAACTTCATCAAGGATACCCTTCTTGCTAAGCTCGGCATATTTCTCTTCTCTTGCCTCTGCTGAAGGAGCATGCGCTGCCCAGTGACTGGTTTCAGGGGTGTCAACCTTGTCCCAGTGGAGGGCCTTGAGCTTCTTCTTCGGCCTGACAACAGGGAGGCCGATTGTAGGAGCTGGCGCAAAGTTATTTTGCGCAGACAGGAAGTGACCGGACATGGCACCAGGCATTGGTGGAGGAGGGGGAGGCATTCCTCCAGCACCCGGCATAGGAGGCGGCGGTGGCGGTGGTGGTGGACCACCTGCAGATGAGGGTGACAGCATCCCTGGCATCGGGGGAGGAGGAGGTGGAGGCGGGGGTGGGGGAGCGGCTCCCGGAATTTGGCCGGGTAATGGAGGGGGAGGGGGAGGAGGTGGCGGCGGCGGCGGTGCTCCGGGGATTTGACCGGGCATCGGAGGCGGTGGAGGCGGAGGCGGAGCAGCCGTGTCGCTAACTTGAATCTTAGGCGGCTCGACTTCTCCCGGAGTGATGGGTGACTCAAGGCTTGGGTGAGACGGACCGGTTGTCGCGCCATCTTCGGAGTCGCTGATTTCATCCTTCCCGCCCTTCGCTCGGATCTCTGACATGAGGCTAGCGGCTTGCTTGGGATCCATAACAGGTCTCCTGATCTCAACAACTCTTGGCTTCTCGTATACAATATCGTCTTCGCCTTCGGTAACACCTTCGTCAGCGCTCGAGGCATGCTGGCCTGCTGAGCCGACAGGCTTTCTGGACAAGCGTGTCTGTCTATTGACCGTCCCAAGCATTCCGGACGGTGGGAGCCCTGCACTTTCCGGTGGCTCATCATAGCTCTCTGCATAGCCATCCATTTCCTCACGTAGAGCACGCAAGCGGTCTGAAGGGCCAATAGTCTCGCCCCAGACTCTACCCTCGAGTTTATATTGGGTCTTTTGCCGTTCGAGCTGCATAGCGAGTCGGTCCATAAGCTTTTCTCGATCCAAAATACCTTGCATTCTAGCAGGGTCTTCATCGGCCATTTTGCTTCCGGCGCCGCCCTTGACAGCCTGGGAGGCGGCCACGTCTTGAGCATCCCTAAGCATAAGATAAAGCTCTCTCGTTTCTAACTCGTACCGCTGCGCTTCCTTAGCACGCACCGTCTGCATGTTCTCGATTTCGGCTTTAAGACTATCTGCCTGTCGTTTCTGGGCTTCGATGAACCGAGCCTGCTCATCTAGCTGTCTCTGTAACTTAGCAACAAGACCATCCGCACCTAGTTCCAACTGAGCTCTCATCTCATCCCGCTCTGCCATGGCAGCATCGGCGATCTGCCGGGCCTCCAAGGCCTCATCCAAAGCCTGCCTGGCCTCGGAATCCGTGTGCAGCTTATCTAAGAGACTCTGTACAGTGAAGTTCAAGCTTTGCTTGAGATCCATGTTCGGCAGACGCCGGTCCATGGCCACATAGCTGAGCATCGAGTCAACGAGCTGGAACATCCGCAACCGTTCTTCTCCATCATTGTCCCGGATCAGAAGCAGGTGCTGCAATGCCGATATGAAGTAATCGTGCGTCTTAGAGCCTTGGAGTCGCTGCTGAATAGCGTCTACGATCTGAGTCGGATCGTTGAGGTCCTTAACCTCGCCTTCGACGCTGTCTTTCATGCTACTATTCTCCCGCTCGAGCATATCCTCATAGTCTATAGCCTCGTTTGTCCGGAACCGCTCGATCTGCTTGTCTATCAAGTCATATTGGAACGCCTCCATCTTTGTGAGGATCCGCTTGATCCCACAAGCACCGAATTGCGCCCTGATATGCATGCGTAGCTGGAGGTCATTCTCAGGGGCGTCGATGATCGAATTGACGAGGATGAGCGTTGCAACTGCGTATTCCATTAAGAGGTTTTCCATACCGATACCACCACTGCGGACTTCGTCGCTGGCTCCGACGAGACTGCCCATCTTCCCTCGCCCGTCCACAGTAACCTCCACGAGTCGCATCCAGGAGTCGAAGCGGCCATTTTCGTTCTGCTGATTCTTCACCACATCCATCGCCTGGATCACCTTTATATGACCCTCACCCCCGTCCCAGTGGCACAGGAAGGATAACACATCGCTGACAAGTTTTCGTGTCGTAAGTCTCGGCGATATGAGCGACGTGACGAGGGCCACAACCACTTGCTGATGGGCGAGCGCATCATCGGCGCCGTATTTGTTGTTTAGTAGAGCTTTTAGACACTTTAAAATATCATATTCCTTGTCGAGGTTCTTGTCGCTTGCTTTTACGTCGGTAGGGGCAGCAGGCCCAACGGCGCTTTTCCGGTTGATCTTCAACAGGACGTTGGTGAGAGCGACCTGTCCTTGGCATTCAATGAATCGTTTTACCCAACCGATCTGCTGAGTTCGTAAATTGACTTCGAGGCTGCCTAACCCTTTCAAATCTAATGTGTTATCCATCACTTTCCGCACGTACCATTCAGGGGATCCCTCCTCGTCAGAGGATGCAGCAACATCAACGCTGCTAGGATATACACCTGTTTTCGCTGCCTGCTGTCTTCTCTTTTGCTCTCCCTGTAGTTCTGTTAGACGATCCTGGTAGATAAGCGTCCATTTCTTGGACGACGGATACGCCTGCATCTGCCGCCGTGCCTGTTCGGGAAGGTTATGCCATCCTCGCTTCTTCATCAACTCGTAGAACAACTGCTCCGTAATTCTGTCGTCCTCCGGTCTGGTGAGTGGGAACCCATCTGAGCTCCCGGGTGGAAACACTGGATTCCCTGGAGGTTTGGTTAGGCGATGCGAATCTCTACTCGAAGGCTGCGACGCAATGGAACTCTGGGAGGTAGCACTGGGCAGTGCTGTTCTGGATGAGCGCATATTCGTGGAATTGTTAGGGGGTACTCCGTTACCTGCTGAAAATACGCTGGATTGGTCGCTTTGCCTGGATGTTCTCCCGAAGCCGGGCATGCCATAACCCGGTAAAGAATCCCACCTTTCATTGTAGCTGTTGTAGCCGCTGCTGTTGTAGCCGTTGTTGTAGCCGTTGTTTTGCATCGAAGAAGCCGTGCTTGCCCGAGGCGTTGGGGAACCACCCGAAGATGGTCCCCACTGATGAAATTGTGTCTGCCGACCCGTAGACGCCATTGTCATATTCGTGCTGCTGCCGTTACCAGTACTGGGGCGCTGAACCGAATGCTGAGAACTAGCAACGCTTACAATAGAGGCAGTGTCGAAAGACGGATACTGATGAAAATCACCGGTGCCTTTATTCAAGTGATGGGGCTGAGGTAGAAGATTCTGGCGCACAGGTGCTTGCTCACTTCGAGGAAGATATTCAACGGGTATTGGACTTCGTTGGTCAGGATGCGTGCTGTCGTAGGGGATGGCGGTAATCACGCCGGCGTTGTTGTTGACGCCGGTTTCAGGAGAGCTGGGTCGGTCGAGCGATACTATCGACGAGTCCCTAACATGTCGAGAAGTACGCGACGAAGAATCATGGTCCGAACCGAGATACCGCCCTTCTTCACTGCCGGTGTGTCTCTTATCGCTCCTATGTTTACTCCTAGAGAAGAAGCCCTTACCACCGGACGACATGGCTGTGTGAGGCGGGGAGGGCGCTCTTGGACGCCGTCACTTTAGTCGCTTTCTATCAATTTTCTATTTATACCTCAATGGGACGTTTCGATTCGAAGTTCAAGACGAGGCGAATGAAGCAATCGAAACCTATGGGGATATCGGGTCCGTGCCGTCAGTGTATTGGATGCTGAAGATATTGGATGAGTTGCATCATGTTCTCCGGCGAAGATTATGGAGTCGGAAAGGAATATACAGGTTGGAATTGCAGATCTAGGATCGAATGAAGGCCTGCATTAATGTGTGGTAGTATTAGCATAATATTTTGCGTCGAAGCATTGCAGGGAAATACAAGGGTAAATTTTCGACGAGAAGGTTCAGTGTGGTTCAGTGAAAGGAGTTTGGGAAAACGAGAATGCGCAAAAGAAGAAGGGGCGGCCGTACGCACATAGAACTGAACACGGCGCTAGACTACATAAAATGCAGAGAAAAATCAAACGTCAACAGTTCCTCACAACTAAATCCGACAAAAGTTGGTTGTTGAACAATTCAAATTCAAAGTAGGGGAGGGAAAGAGGTGGTCATAGTGGTAATTTTGGCAGTTGCGGTGGTTTGTAGTGGTTGTAGGTAGGTAGGTAGTTATCGGGATGTGATAATGTTGCTCAAAGGAGGTTCCTACCGTCTGATGAGACTCAAGGTTGCGGGTTGCGGGCTGCGGGATTCAATGTTGTGTAATGTCGCAGTAGGTACCGTACATAACGCCGAGCACTTGTGGTTGGGTGGTGGTGGGTAGGATGCGACTTGCAGGGTACAAAGCAGATTACCAATTGAATTTACACGTTGACAGTTTCCCATCTTTTCGGCCCCCCCTTCTCCCCCAATTTGCGATAAGCGCGTATAGACTTGTCTTAAACCGGGAGTTCAGCTGAGAACAAAAGACTCGGGGATGTACCTGATACCCAATTTCTGCATTTCCAATTATGTAGAATTATTATTAGGGGTCTTTTCCACTAGGTCATGTACATAATTGTGAAGTATCTAATAATAGTGGACATGTCAGTAGCGCTAACGCGTTCAAGCAGTGGTTAATCAGAATCGCGGTTTATCGGTTTATCTAACATCCAAAAACACATGCTTCTTTTGAAGTTTTCTTCAATGATACACATCTTATCTCTTTGTCATTTGTGATGTAGTAGTAAATATTTCATTTTATCGATAAATCCTACAATGCCACTTCGGAAAGGGTGTGGACAGTTCTGAAACTTCAAGTGGAACATGAACCCCTGGGAGATCCCACATAGCGATGGCGACAATGATGCGATCTGGAGAGACCCTGGATCCCTAGACACTTGAAGCCACAAATTTGGAAAAATATACCATATCCGGCAGACATACCTAATCCAGAACGCAGGTTATTATTGGCGTAGTTGCTAGTTAGGTATTTAAACATATTCTCAAGTAGGGGCAATTATAAAGTGCTTGAAGCTCACGAAGTCGTTTTTAGCTGATGCGCAGAAAAGGGGTTGTATTAGGTAGGTATAGTAGGTACCTACTCTCTACTCTGTTGTTATGTATTTGGCCCCCTCAGTACAATAATGGTTGGGTTAGCCAGGGGATGGTTGGACCCGTTAGGTTAGGGTAGTCCAAGTCGGATCTAGAAGGATTCGGGTCAGTAGGCACGTTAAAGGCTCCATTTTCGGTTTACAATAGCCGTTCTGTCTTTAAATACTCTCAGGCTCTTAGGTATACCATGGTATACCAGTCACATGGCTTAATACCAGGATTATAATGAATATCTAATATCTATACCTCATATATGGGTTTTTACTCGCTTCCAATGTAATTCTTGCATCCATACCTACTACACACTATTAAGCGCGTAAGGACGCAAAAATATCTATCTAAAGTAGCAATTACACGACAGGACAATATAATAACTAATATCGGCAACACGAGGTAACAGCAAGGTTGCTTAAAGCTTTGATATATTGTAGATGGCCCGTGGGAAGCAAGCGATGTCCTGGCTTACAAGTGATTTGGCCAATAACAAAGAAGTCCGAAAATAGTCCAAAATTTAAAAGAACCAGTCTGCCAGTTACCATAGTACATAGGGGTGACCTGGGAGTGCCGCTAATTATATAAGCAATTATATGGGGCAACTTTGAAGTTGCGACTTGCGCGAGCCGGGACCCGGGAAGACGTACGTAACCATCTTCGTCTTCAGCCTTGCTGGTAGATATAATTAAATTAACATTAACTAACAATTGACCAAGAGTCAGCCTCATGCAGAGCTTCTACGGGGTACGGAAGACGGCTTTTCCTACTCACCCTAGAAGTTTCTGATAAACTTATTCATGAACAGTCCCTGTCGTCTATTTGTTCCTATCTTTACAACTAATAACTAATCGCACATAACTAAATGCGAATTGTAAAGTCGGATCAGCCATCAGCCATCAGCCCTATCCTACCAAATTTGAACCTCATATCATGCCCTCCTGGTAGAAAGGAGTATCGCATACCACCGCTAGCAATATGGGCCTTAAAATCGCCACAATCAAGGTCAGTTCAAGCTATACTTAGATTCAATAAACTTATCATAAGTCTAACTTTCATAGACCCTTATAATACCGGCGGTTATCTCCCTCATCCTCTTTCTCCTATCCACCTACGTACTTATCCCGTTATGGCGACGTTACCATGCGCGATATAGCCAATATCTCCCTCTCGAGACGATTTCAAACCATACAGTAACCCTACGCGGCAGGGTACAAGATGCAATAGCTCGATGGATGGTCCCATCGCGGTGGCGCATCAATATACATGATCGCGTGGTAGTCGGAGCCGACGACGCGTCCGACATAGGCTTCAGCTCCGAAGAAGGCGAGGAACTAGACGACGTATTCGACGATCGCCGGCACGCGCTGTCATTAGATACCCATGATCCCGAGCGTACGGATAGCTCAAGGAGGCTAAGCAGAGAGTAGGTTAAGAAAGCTCATCTGAGGTACGAGGCTAATTGCCATTGCCTAGTTTAGAGGAAGGTTTCCGAGATGATAGCGAAGAGGAAGACGACCCGCGTCAAAGCAGGCGGTAGAAGCCGCTATTGTCCAATAATGACAATAGTAGTCCGGCTTTCAAATAACTACGCGGCCATGCACAAAATGATTTGCCGCTATTCAGATAAATGGGAAGGCGTTGGAAAGCCAGTGTATTATCAATTGGTCATAAATCCGTTAGGTGCGAGCTATACTGCAACCGAGCGCGGCGTAAGGGGATTTTGTAAATCAGTCTAGTGAGTTTGGAGTTTCGAATGGATCTTCATTCTTTAGGGTTCAACCCATATGTGCCTCTAACTACAGGAGAATTTATTCAGAGAGCGATATTCTACGTCTCTATTGTGTCAGACGGGATGATGACAGGCAGATACTGTCACGAGGTCTTTCTCACAGATTACATGACTCGAAGAATGAACTGGCAGTTCTTGTGGACCTCGGACCAATTTTACCAACTTTATCCCCGTATCTCAATGAGCGACGGACAATATTTTAATACGAGAGGAATACTACATCCCTCCTTTTGTGGATACTTAGCGCGGTGGTTTGGGACTATATACACCAAGCCTGTCGGATGATTCTAATATGTCGAACAGAAAATGCCCGACTACTGCAAGCTGCACTAGCGCCATAGGGTTGTATTGGATATCCTGCGTTCGGTTTATGTCATTTCACATGAGGCATTGGATCTATGGACATAGGACGGGCCATCTTGACGTATTGCGTTTTGGAACGTAACGTATGAGATCTTAGAATGCTAAACACATTGCTAGCTAATGTATATTTAGCCCTCGTTTCTCGGGATTGGACTGCGACGAGCCTCGATTTATTCGGAACAAGGATTATCGTTTAATGGAAGAGGGTAAAATGATCTATCTCCTTCCCACATGCAAATAACATATATATACCGATTGGGAGCCTATATCCTATACGCCATCTCTACCTTAACACCATCGTATTGGACAACCATGATGAGATACCAAAGAACAACGCCCGTACGTCATTGAAGACGACTGTACCAATCGACACATCAATACATCAATCGACACGGATAACCCCTGGATTCACCGAGCCAGTATACGACTGATCTAATAGTGGTCCTCGGTTATTAACCGATGTAGGAGTTGAAGAAATAAAAAGGGAGGGACAAAGGTTGTCTTGGATATATGAGATTTGAGCTCAATAAAGTTCCGATCCGATACAAGAGGCACAACCTTGGAAGAGACTCCGTGTCACAGACATTAGTCATACTACGCCCGAAACGTTGGTCGAGTATTACGGAAGGTTAGCGCGGGGGAAGGGAAGCAATTGCCAACTTTCGAATGGAAGGGACTCGCAAAGCCGCATGCGGAATGACCAACTTGAAGCTTACTAGTGATGCACCTGCCTAGGCAAATTTCTACCCGTGCTTGCATCTACATAGCGTTTAGGGCGGCAGGCATGGACATGGCATGGACATGGCATGTAAGCTAGATGTATGTATGTAGGTAGGTATATATATTATGTGCAGTTATGTAACGTGCTAATAAATTCAATTGCGCCCGGCTTTGCACGTGGCCAGCATCACATTCCAAGTCTTATCTCGCATGCCGGCAACCATCAACGGATTCGGACAGCCCTAAACGGTAATTCATATGCATATGAGATGCTTATCTGCCTTGGGGGTCCTATACTACGATATAATTGAGCGCACATGATGCCATGAAGGAGGAGGAGCTGACTTGACTTGACTTGACAGCCTACTGCATAGTTATCTAACTAATCTGTCAATTATCGACAATTATACCTGGTTATACCTGGATATACCAAGTAATATCTTAAGGTATAATCCGAACTTGTATATTGTATTATTTGTCCAAGGTAAGTTATCCCGTCATTTGTTCTTTCATACCTACATGCTACCTCATACTACCTCCTACCTACTAACATAGCCACCTAAGCTGTAATTATCTATTATTCTAATACTAAAAACGCATGTAGGACGACAAGGCAGACAGATCGTATATACCTAAACAGGACGAGAAAGACCATTGGATCTTACAATACCCTCTTTCCTACATTTTAAACATTGGACCTTACCCGAGCCCAACAGGTCCACCAGGCCAGTGCTGATTTGAGCAAGACCTTTTTCTTTTTTGTTCCGCAGTCTGCTTTGACCTACTTGATTCACCAAACGAAGCTGCAGTCGGACGCACGTCGAGCGACTTAAAAAATACAGATGCCCAGCAACCAATAGCGGTTTGGTCGCGGCCGTATCTGAATCATTTTGATCACATCATTAGGGCATGCTATGGGTATGCTGGATTTTCCCTCGCTCAACATTATTTACATATGAGTTTTTTCTCGCATCTGCATGATACTTCCGTAATCGTGAGCTGTTCCACCGTTCCTTAGACCGAAAGATCCCCGTCGCGTCAAGGTCAACCCAAGTTGCGGAACGGCAAGTTACGAGAGGTTCCATCAAACAAGCAAACACCACACAGTTAAGTCTGTTTTGAAAAGCAAAAGCGTCTTACTTGCACTGTCCATTGATTGGACCGGATTCCCCAGCCAAAAGCCGAAACAGGCTAACAGCTTACTTGAGTTAACCTGAGTTTAACTGTGTGTACGGTCTCGGACAGTATACTGTGGCTCTGTGGTTCTGTCGTTACAGCTCGCTTGCATTTCCCTTCGATATTATCGCGTATCCAGGCCGAATACTTTCACGCTTGTATACCTGTATACCTTACCTACCTACCTACCTACCTTTGCAACCTTAGCATTTTACCTGGGTACCTAGGCAGGCTCGCAGCCTTGCCATCAATTCTGACTCTACTTCTCTCACCTACTATTCAAATAGTTACCTATTCCTTCCAACCTTCCCAACCTCGCGCTACCCGAAACCTCAATTAGCGACCGACCGACCATGAAGATAATACCTAAGGTCAGCCTAAAGCTTCTAAAGAAGCTGTTGCCGAAAAAGGGCAACAATGGCAACCCCATAGATACAGAATCACAGGAGGACTGTTCTCCTAAGAATAAAAAGCAACCGCCACCTGAACTTCCTGAAGAATGTCCCATATGTCACGATCCTGTTGGTATCGCCAACCCCGAAGGTATCGTTGAAGCATGGACCAAATTACACTGCGGCCATAAGTTCGGTACACACTGTATCCAAACTTGGCTACAAGAATCTATCAACCGCGATCCTAGTATCAACCCGAGCTGTCCCATCTGCCGAAGTACAGCTAAGCACCCTTGCGGACATCTAATAAGCCCCCCACCATTTCCGTCTCTTCACCTGGATTGGCAATCACCTCGAACCCCGCCATCGCCTCCGCGACGCCACCAGGTCCGACGCCGCCTTACCCGACGACCTGGTCACCCACTTCGTCCTCCGCCCCAGCCCCGCCGTCGAGCCCAGGTGGTTGGCGAATGCAGAACCTGCGCCGAGAATGCCGAGTTTGAAGAGCGACTTCGTAGCAGGATCAGGGAACGTGGACGGCAAGACACGGGAGAGTCGTCGATGAGCGCTGGCAGCCGGTCTGCAGCCGCTATCAAATCCATCATCCCTGGGCTAAAGAGGTCTTCGAATACCGTCCGCACGACCGTTATTCATGTGGGTACCGATGCCCACGAAGAGGGACACCCACGCAGTGCTTTTTGCGTCACGTCTCATGTCTCATCACGCCGGATGCCTCGACACTCGACGCCGCCTCCGGGATACAATAGACGTCTCAGCATATAAAAGCACTACGTTATTGTTTACGATAGTAAACGTACGAATTACGGGCTAGACGGGACGGACAGGATAGAGTACAGGGTAGATGGTGGATGAAAGGAAGACGGGTTTCCTTGCAGTCTCTTGGAGTCCTGACAGGTCATGAAGTAGATCTGTCTATTTAGGTATTCACCCGATGGCAGAAAGGCTTATAGTTATGGAGAACGATCTATTACATAGTCGGAATACATGGGTCCATAAGGAAAGCTCAGGAGTTCTTAGGCTAGGTTCTACATGGAATTACGTTCGGCTGGTATTTGATCTCGCGATTGCATTCTGAATTCGGTTAAGGCTTAACTATAGGAACATTTGCTGGACAGATGAAACGGGTAGGATGTGGAGATATCTCTACGTGATGTTTTACTTGTTGAGTTGCTATTCTGCTATGTGAGGTACGCTCTTGCATAGGTACACACATGTAACAGCTGGAAATCCGATGGCGGGGTATTTTTTCCCACTCTTATTGTTTTTCATTTAAAGATAACGGGCATTATTGTTGGCGGGGTGGCTACTACTACCTAGGTAGGAGCTACGGAGGGGCACGAATTTCCACTTTCCTTGGGTCATTTGGTCCCCTAGACGGGGAGCTGAATGGGTAGCAGGCAGCAAGGGGGGGAGCTAGCTTTACCGCTTACCCCGCACTATAAACTCACTAGGATAAGCTAGGATTAGCTAGCAGCTTTAGGCTTATCGATTAAGCTCACTGAATGAATTGCTACAGTATGAATCATTTTTGTTTGGCTCTCGCTTGCATTCGGAGCACGAGCCGTCCATTATCTATTATTTGTTTTTTTTCTTCTTCTATTCTTGTCCACGATCAACTTTTTGTTTGCGCAATTGTTTGTCGCGTCTTACGTGACACGTTCCTCACATAGTCGTACCGAGGTCATGGTGCGTTGTCTTGTGCGGACACCACCAATATGAGGTTCAGATCGGATCTCAAGAATACGCGCACGTTTTCGAGTGAGCTAACTTAGAAAAAGCCTTTTTGATATCTATACCCGTTTCTAATCCTTGTCTTGACTAGAATTGGTGGCCGCTCTTTCGTCCCTCGAGAAGATCGCCTGGTTGCGACTCGACGATGATACCGTCCGCTTCACCGTGATCCCGGATACCGGGTCGCAAGTCTGGGCGTTCGTAGACCCTTTTCGTTATAGCCTTTGCGCGAATCGGAGTTTGCCTCTTATTCTAATTAACTATTCTATACTATCTAGGTCGTTTTCTATGGACTTCATCTTCAACAACTATGCTATCCAATCCGCCGAACCGAACAATACCATCAACCTCGAATTACCCCTAAGCCCTCTTCAACGTGCCCTCAAGTCCGCTCTTAGCGGATCCTCGGCATTGATCCGCCTTACAAAAAAAGATGGCATCCCCGTGTTATCCATGACCATTACTACCTCGACCAAGGAACCCCAAGGTGCAGCTCGTCAAGGTGGTATAGGCGCAAACCCCGGTGCTGGGAATCATCGCGGTAACTACGACGATGACGAGGACGGGGTCTTCGCTCACGAACCACTCGAAACGAACCTCCGTCGGGAGCGCGAGAAGATCGTCACGCAGGACATCCCCGTGCGAGTCCTGCACCCGGACACCGTCGAGACCATAATGCAGCCCAAAATCCGAGATCCCGACGTCCACATCCAACTCCCGCCTTTACTTCAACTCAAGGCGATATCCGACCGCTTCACCAAACTCGCCATAGCCGCCCGCGCCTCCACCTCTACCAACGCCGCCGCAGCATCCGCAGTCTCGTCGTCCTCGTACTCGCCGAAACTCGAGCTCAGCGCCAACATGCACGGGGGTCTGCGCCTGCGTCTCGACACGGACTCGCTGAACGTCGAGAGCCGGTGGTCCGGACTGGAGAACCCCGAGCTGGACCCGGCGCAGCTGGAGTGCGCGCTGGAGGACCACCCGAGCACGCGGTTCCGCGAGGAAGGGCCGAATAAGTGGGCGACGGTGCGGGTGGACGGCAAGGACTGGAGTAAAGTGCTCAGCGTGGGGCGGCTCGAGGGTAGGGTTATCGCGTGTTTTGCGGACGATCACGCGCTGATCATGTATGTGTATGTGCCGCAGTATGATGAGACGGGCGGGGAGGACTCGGTTGTCACGGTGAGTTCTCTTTTGCTACCGTGTTGCTATCTTTCGTGTGAAGCGTGGTGGTTGGTGTGCTGATGACTTTCTAGTACTATGTGTCTTCGTACAGTGCTTGAGGGGTACCTTTTTAGTTTAGGCGTGCGGAGTTTTGGGGACTTTATATGGCTTAGATGGGTGAGAGTAGAGCATTTGAAGCGGGATATGTAAATAGCAACAAAGTACTGGTACTAGTATCATAATTCGCGTTTTCGCTTATACGTTTGTAGTTGCTCGATGGACTATTCATAGAGAAGGGCGTCAGTCGAAATTACCTACTGGCTACGAATCTGACGTGTTGCAGCTATTTTGCGACTGAGTACCCAAATAAAAGGGTGTCGATGGCTGTCAGATATATACACTTTAGATTGCTTCGAAGCAGAATATAATAAATGTCTACCTAATAAATTATAGATTGATTCTATGGATCTTTTACTGTAAACAATTCATTCTAGGAACTTGAGTTGAGATCTGTTGCGAGATAGACATGCTAGAGTTTGCTTTTCCTGGGTTTATATAAATCGTAATTTTACATCTTTATACATCTGTCTTCCCCCAAATTCTATAGTCCATACCCGTCGTCTTTCTTATATATAATCTCATCGCCTACCCCCTATGTATTACACTGCCACTTCAAATGCCAGGAGGGCAGATCCTATACATCATCATCATCACCATCCCTTTTTTTATCTCTATCCCCGCAACCCTAGCTCATAGCAGTTTTATAACAGTTTTATAACACCTCCGTTCAACTCCGTAATGGACTATATCTATAACTTAAGAACAAGCCAGTTCCGTTCGATCCCGCCGATCTTGAATTTGCCGTCTTCCATCATTTCCCCTAGGATCCCGCGCACGGGGCCCTGCCTCTCGGTCCCTCCGAACCAGCGCTTCGGCCCCGCGTACGCCGCTACGAAGCCGTCTGGGCCGGACACGCAGATCAGGTCCGCGCCTGCTCCGGTCTGAGTAGCAGCAGAAGCAGCAGTAGGAGGAGGAGGAGAGGATTTGTTATTGTTGTTGTTGCCGTCCTGCAGACAGGTGCAAGGGGAGGCGCGCCGGCCGAGGTCGTTGTCGTCTGGGAGGATCACGAGCTGGGAGGGAGAGTGCCACGTGCACATGGTAGAAGCAGTAGGGGACGACGAAGAGTCTTTCAAGGCAAGGCGGAGATCGTGCTCTGAGATGAAGTGTCGCTCCTCGTCGACGAAGTACGAGATGCGGAAGTGGTCGGGGTGTTTTGCTTGTAGCTCGCGGATCTGGAGCGCGAGGGTTGAGTCTGCTGGTGTCTGTGATTGTCGTTCGCTGCTTGTGTCTGATGGTGTTGGGGATGCGCTGCCCCCGAATAAGCTTGATATCGCTCGCCCCTTCGTAGCGCCAGAGCTTTGAGGGCTCTGCTGTTGCCGTCCTAGCGCGTCTGCGGCGTACCGATTCGCCCATAGGATCGAGACGGTAGGTTTCTCCTCTTTCCGTTCACTCGCTGTCTCAGTCCTCGAGCTGTGATCATCCAACACCCGTCGCGCAACCTGCAGTGCAGGCGCGATTCCCGTTCCCCCGGCAAGGAACACGACGTGCTTACCGGTATCGCCCAGTCTCCGCGCGATATCGAACCCGAGATGCGGGCCCCGCAGCCACACTTTTTCGCCTACCTGTAACTTGGACAAGTACGTCGACATCTCGCCGCCATCGACCTTGCGGATCAGGAATCTTAGCTCCTCTCCTTCTCCATTACTGCTATCACCATTACCGGCACTCCCGCGAGCAACTTCATCTTTCTTCTCCTCCTCAGTCAAAGGCGGCAGAGGCGTATAATGCCTCGCGATCTGCAACTGCGGCTGCTTGACCTCTACGGACCAAAGACCATGTTCCCAGACCCTCCGCAGCAACAACGACGGGTCCTTCCCACCGCCCTGATCGGCGCGAACGCTAAGCACGAAAGCCGTGGGCGATACCTGCTCCTTGGAGGTGATAGTGAACGGGCTAAAAGAGGTCGTGTTCATGGGCGCGTTCTTAGCGCTGTCCTGGGCGTTTTTGGTCTTGAGCACGACGGCCGCGAGGAACGCGGCCGCGAGACCGGCGAGGTTGAAGAGCGCCCATGTTCGCCAGTTTGCGCCTCGTTGCTGTTGCTGTTGCTGTTGCTGTTGCGATTGTGGCCCGCCGGCTGGTGGAACTCCTTGGGTCGCTCCTGGTGGGGGACTTGAGTAATAACGCAGACTTTGAGAAAAATAAGGGGTCCTTTTAGGTAGTTGAAGGGTCCTCGGTGAGACTAGTTGACGAGGTCTAAGAGCTTGAGACCCTGGGAGGAGGCGCGGTGAAAGCCGGCCGGCGCATCTTGTTGTTACTAAGGGATTCATTTAGGCTAACTCATATTCAGGCCTCGAAAACAGCAATTTTATAATGAGACGCTCACAATCTGTATGGTGAATGTGAATGTTATATTACCTTGTTAAGTGAGCTGAGCTTTTGCAAGTGAAAAGTTGAGACTTGCCAGAAAATTGTTCTGTCTTGGCAGCTGGAATAGACTGTTATCTTAGGCCGTGACAGTTGTAATGAGCTACGGGCACCTGGCTATCATCCAAGTTGAGCCTATAAATTCCTGTGATAAAGATAGATCTAGGTAATATAATACTGTGTATTCGACATTTGACTTTCTACTTCACTGATGCCCTTTTTGATTACACTTTTTATTCGGAGGGTTATGTCCGTGAGATGAAGTTTGAGGGCCTATGCTATGGTACAAGACGGCAAGTCTATCTCTTCCAAATGTAGCGTAGTAAGTCTATAATCTAAGAAGTTCGCTATTCTGGTTGATACCGCCTCTAAAATGGTCCATGATAACGTTCCCGTTTACAATAGTCTCCTTGATGACTCCCTCTACGTGCTTCGGCTCTATCCTGCCGTACCAGATCCCGTGACCGGCCAGCGGGTGCGGATTACCCGCGTTGTTCTTGAGAGCCGGCGGTAGGTAGACGATGACGTTTCCGGCAAATTTGTGCCCTCCAATGTGGCTGATCTGACCTACTCTTGCCGTGCGTGGTATTTCCGTCCCTGTCGTACTGCCGGGAAGAGGTGGTGCTGATACGCTCTCGTCAATGGCTGGTCCGTGAAGAACATCTATTCCTGCCCGGGGCAATTGCTTCTCAAATTCGTCTTGCAGAACGGGCCCGTAGATGCCACATCTCGAATCCCGCTGTCCGTGTCCGCAGATCAACACGAGGATATCCTCGACGTCGCGCACACCATACAGCAACTGTTGATACGCTTCTTTTCGCGATAACCTGTCCTTGTGTATTGGGGATAACCCCTCGTTCATCGGATGCAGCTTTTCTGGTAGAAGATAGCCTTTGACTAGAGCTTCCACAGAGTCGAATGAGACTCTAGGGAGGAACGGTATGTATTTGAAGCTGGGGACGAGATAGACGGACGTGGTCTGTACCTCGGGTCGTCTAGAAATGGCGGAGGGGAAAGAAGAGTTTACGACGGAGATGTTGTGAAAAGGCTATAATATATTCTCTTAAGTTAGTGTTTGCATGTTCAACTATATGCCGGTGATTTGGGCAATTTCCCTCTGGTACTCAAGTAGCAAGACTTACATCGCTATACACGCCTCCTCGACCTATCAACTCCTTAAGATCGGCAGCCAAGTTGTCGCCGCTGTTATCCTCTTCTATGCGCGAAGCCCAGTCGGTCTTCCCGGTACATATTAGGACCTGTTGCGCGTACGAGGCTATGAGGCCATTCAGATTGGCTTTCTTATCAATTTCCTGTCCCTCCGGCAGCGACGGCGTATCGGCGCAATCGCATGTTGGTTCCGGGCATTTCGGTACCGTATTTAGTGTTCGTGACGTTATCCTTACGAGCGGAATTGTGTGTGTTGCTGTTCGAGATGAGGCGGCGCACCTCCACCAGGCTGCTCTAACTAACGGTCGCAAAGACATGATGACGATGGTAAGACAGGTTCGCAACCCGCTTGAATACAAGTATGTCTGGTAAGAGCCATGTCAACAACTTCCCAAATTGCTTAGGATGCTTCGGCCGGGCACTTCTTTTTTTTTCTAATCTACGTCCGTGTGGTTCGTTCCCGATTACGTCGATTTTGCCGGGTTGTACTGCACGTAGCTCCGAGAAGTTCGGAGTTCCGAACTGGCGGGTTCGATTAAATTGGAGCAGTAACGATGCATTTATTAGTAATTACAGTCGCACTTGCTGAAGTCTTCGGATTTAATTGACCAAAAAGGTACTCAAGCTTATGAGGCAGTCGCATGCCATTGCCCGATAAAAAGGGGTCGCCTTCCACCCGTTGTAGTAATTCATTCGATTAAAAGCGCTGAGGATATAAGACTCTAGTTCTAGTTTCTAGGCCCCATAATACCTATTTCTCTTCAATTAGCTCAACTCCCTACACCTAACAATAGCAACCTCCCCGTTCCTCGGGCATAGAAATGACTTTTCCGCACTCCAGATAACACATAAAGACAAATTATCTCTGTTGATCCAGTCCCCTGGCAGTACGAAAAGCTCTTTGGATTGTTTTATAATTGGGTTGTGAGATTGGTGGTTTGTGGGAGTTCCTGGCGCATTCGCGGTAGCCATACTGATAAGCTTCATCGGGCCGTAACCAAGAACAGGCGCAGGCTTCCAAGAGTAAACCGAAGAGTCTTTAGAGAGATACGTAAGGTGGCTTTCTGAGGAGAATAAGAGTGGGAGTGCAATTTCGGATGATATGTCTTTAGGAAGGGTGATTGGGGTAATCACTATATTGTCACTTATCTGATCGTCATTAGCAGTAGTTGTCGACGATACCGACAGGTCGGAGCCCTTTAAATAATGTAGTGCCTTGTCCCGCGCGTTATGATTCTGGGGAGATGTTTGAACCAGCAAGTGGTTCTTATCCTCGGTGACGAGTACTCTGTCCACTATGGCGTGGTCCGGATAACCTTGCAAGTCAAACTTGTAAGCCTGTATTCGAGACAAGTCCCATGTCATAATCTGTACTCTCTTTGTCCCAAACCCGACAACAAGCTCTGGGTCATGCGGGTGTGCGATCCACTGATATTCAGCTGTATTGTATTCCACCGATTGAGTTACTGACATAGTTGTGGTTGAAATTGCATGAGCTGTGGTAGTTGTGAAGACCAAGACGGATGTCGAATCGGGTCGAAAAAGCAACTGCGAAATTGGACCTTTCGCTATATCCCTCACCGAGATTGCCGCCTTAGTTTCCGTAGTTACTTCCGAAGTGCTTTCGTCCAGAACTATCGACTTGATACATACCCTCTTAGCAGAATCAGCGAAACAAAGATATCGTCCATCACTACTCCAGCTCATTTCCTCAATACTCAGTAAACCCTTCTGTGTATGAACGTCGATGACTTTTTCCTTATGTAAATCGGCCGTATAGACTATCCCGCTTGCCGTGCCGTAGCTATATAAACGTCCGGTTGAAGATGCCGCCACGACTGTGATACCGTCGATCTTTCGTGAGGGACTAGGGCTGATTGCCGGATTGAGATCGAAACTTTTCGTTTCGCTTGTAGTCTCGATATCTCTATCAGTATGCTTCGAGAATTTCACCAATGCGGTTGGCTCCCACACATTTGCGTAATACCCCCTGATGTCATAAAAACGTCGGTGGTCAGGACCGAATGCTATGCCAAAGACCGTGTCCTCGGATGTGAGCTGATAGAGTTGGCTAAGATCGGAAGTTGCGTGGACTCTGACAGTGCCGCGTGCGTCGCCGGTTGCAAGTAGGTTACCGTCCCTGCTAATTGCCAGTCTCGCTGCTCCCGTCCCCATCTCAAGAACATTCCCATCGTGGGGGCTCCATTTGAAAATTACGCCTCCGATATAAATACCCCAAAGTTCGAGTGCGTACGGATGCCAGACAGCGTCTATGACATCGCCTGTGTCTTTCTCATTATGAAGCCTCCAACAATGTCCTAAGTGGACCGGTCCGTCTATCTCCCACGCAGAAAGAGGGTGACCTCGATAAGCTACAGCGATTAAAGTTCCGTCCTTGTTCATAGCCATGTAACTTGATGAGTCCGAAATGTAACCCTCAAGGTAAGGCTCTTCTAGTTCCGCTACAAGCTGCCAGATTGGATATTCTTGGCTCAGATCAAGGGACCTTATCCGCCTATCTTCGCTTCCAACAAGTAAATTTTTATTATCTTTTGCGAATATCATAGAAAGTGGTCGAGGCTTTGAAGCGATATTATCAACAGAAAGTCTACATTTTCCAGTTGAGGTCTCCCATATTTTGGTCGTCTTATAACCATAGGTGGCTAGCAGAGTAGCAGTATTGTTGAGTTCAATTCGGTATATGAGCTCGCCGTGGTCGATGGGAGACGCTACAAATTCTTCAAATGTCGAGGAGTCATACATAAATACGTTCTTTGAAGCATGGACGCCAAGAAGAGTTCCCGAAGCCACGATAGATGACGCGAAGTTGCCTAACCCGAACGATATGCGTGCAAGGAAATCATCCCAGGTCTCAGTAGATATCCCTAATACCGAAATATTCTTGGCCTCCCGCCTGCCGAATATCTTATAGATTGAAGAGCTGCGAGGGCAGAGAGGAGGGATAAGTTTGTATATAGACTCTGGATTTCGTCGCAGATGGGCACCGAATTTCCCTACTAACTTGACAAAATCGATGGACCAGCTTTCAAGAAGCTCCTGTCTTTTATCTGGTTCCCCTGCGTCACATTGTTGCAGCATTAAACAATACTCTGATAGATCTTTCGAGGCTTGTATGAGCGTCTGTTGCAGATTATACGAAGCAAGGGCGTGAATCCATGTTAGAACCCAATGGCTGGTTAAGAACTTATCGAGGATCCCGCCAACTTGTTTGCTATTGAGTGGCGTTAAAACTAAGTGCGATGACCAGTGGCCCGAGGCGTAATCAACGAACGCTGGCCTCTGGTTCTGGTTTAACTTTCCTCGGAGGCCAATGGTCATGAGACATTTCATACAACTTTTAAACATGCGCTCGTGGGCATCCCCTGGATCAACGTAGAAAGGATGACTGCTATCCAGCAAGTACTCGCGCGCAGTTTGGTGTATCATCGTAACATTGTCGCTGTTATCAATGACTAGGAAACCACCACACAGGTCTACAATTGACCGTTCAAGGTCTAGTATTTCCGATAGATCTTCGTCTAGTGCTTGTGATAGCTCTGCAACTGTCAACCCGCGGAACGAGCAAGTAACACATTGGAGGATGCCTAATGCTAAATCCTTATTAGAAGACGATGGATTCTGGGAGATAGACAATGCCATGCGATGGAAGACCGCCTCCATGCCTGCTGGTAGTTCTTGGAGTGCACGCTCGACGTCTGCGCGTCTATGGCACAGGTTTAGTTCGCTAACGGCATGTCGCGCCCACTACTCGATCGTCTCAGCCTCTGAAAAGGGGAAGGAGGAGGGAGGGGTAAGTTTGCTTGGGAAGTTTATAGCTTACGAGAAAATTGTTCTGTGACTTATCCACAATTCGCTTTACGATTGTTTCCTTGAACTCGGGACCGCCAGGCATGCTGAGCTCTTGGCGTGTGTAACATTGTATATCTTCCAGATGGCCCTCGATATTTATGGTTCCTGATTTCATTGAATCCGGGACTTTTTGGAACGCAAATTCAATCTCCGAAGTTTTACGGCCGATAAGTAGAATGCGAAGCGGAATGGAAGAGGAAGAGATGTCTGATAGGAACTTAAAGATTGCTCGAGGATCATGGGCTTCATCCAAGCCGTCTATGACCCAGTAAAGAGGCTTCCGGGTTTCCATATTGAAGAGCAGGGACTTGAAGACGCGCTCCCAGATTGTCCTTGAATCGATGCTTTCAAAATCAATCGCTTCGTCAGCCATCTCAAGGAGTTTCTGCAGGAAGCCAGGGATAGCCAACGCTGTTTGGTAAGCAATCGAGCGCAATAGTGTGCTTAAAGTACGCTTCTTCTGATCGCCAAATCTTATGAAGAAGTATTGGCAACAAGCATCTCGCTCCACGAGATGGTTAACAATAAATGAGGATAGCACCGACTTCCCTGTTGCAGCCCCGCCATTGAGCCATAAGATAGATGATGCCTTAGTGGGCGCTTGAAGCCATTTATCGAAGTTCTCGTCTTCTAGTATCCAATTGCAAGTACCATGCGCCCATTGGTCTCGGAAGAAACTATAATCGACAGTTGGGGCTTCAGTGATGGCCAATAACGATTTCAGGTCATGCGATTCTTTTTGAATTGACAGGGTTGGCTTCTTAGGGTTACTCCTTGATACAGCCTTCCTGACAAGCGATTTGAGTACATTCCTCACGGCGATGTAGTCGGGATCGTTAGGGCTTTGATACTTGCAGACTCCATGGTGATCGGCATTAAGTGGTTTCGATATCTCTCCAGGGTATCCAAGTATCGATGAGTCCTTCTCCACTACCATCTACAACCAGTTAGTAGAAATCGTGACAAGAACAACCTGTACCTACGATTCGTTTAAGCACAACAGAGGTAGGTTGGGTTTCATAGAACGAAACAATATCCAGCCGAGGCGCAATGTGGCGAAATTGCTCATTGAGCCTTTGTAAAGTAAAGGAATTATTCACGAGATCAGATATGTATGGTTTAGGATTCGTCACTATGGTAGTTTGTAAGATCCGATTCAATGTTTCGGCAAGGTACGTCCCTCGATGCGGTGTAGCTAGGAATATGATTGCGGAGATAGATTTGACGATAGACTGATACTCCGGGTCATTTTGCCCTTGGATATACGCCTTTAATCGTAAGTACAGGGATATACATACAAGACAATACATAATGCTCACCTCCTTAATGATAAGCCCTCCCATACTATGGACAACAAAAATAAGGGGCACCTGGTATCTAGATTAGATATCTTGTGTCAGGTACGTCTTTGGGGGTATGCTTACATCTCCTATATTCAAATCCTCATTTTGATTGTCATTCGCATATTTGAGGTCAAATAACAGATCTTTGGCAAAGTCCAACACGGAAACGCCGATACTTCCAGCTTTGAGGAAGTTGGCATTGTAACCAAATGTCGATATTCTAGCTAGACGGACGTCAGGCTCAAGAGGTAGAAATTCTGCCGGCCAGAATAATTCCGGATCTCTGTCTTTTGACCACGTCCATCGACTAGTTCCGCCGAGTCCATGTATGAATACGATGTCAGCCTTATGAGCATTTTCAGGGGTATACACTACAGTCAGGCCAAGCGGTCCAGCGTCGCTACGGTTTCCGGGCTGAGCCTTGCTGTCAGTAGTTCTTGTGAGCTGCGAGGGATGTGCGGCTCCTATAAGTGCATCTTGATCTTCTTTGACTGGTTCTGAGGTACTAGATGGACTCGATTTTGAATTTTGAGATTCAGATTCTGTTCGATGAAATCGTAGTAAACGATGTTTACCGTGATCTTTCCTTCCAAAATTGGAAAATCTCCGAAACTAAATAACAGGTAGGGTTACTTTTCAAGCTCCGGGAAAATAGAGGTAACTTACCATGCTGCGGAGATATCACCAAATCCCATAAGTTGTGCTAACACTAGATACTGGCTATCGTGAATGTGCTTAGTATACAGCTTTGTATTTGGGGGTTTGAGTTTACCCTCTTTTTTTTTTTTTTAACGCAACTGTTCAATGCGATAGATCATATAACTATGACAGGGAATTTTCACGCATGGTGGAAATACAACCTACGTCTTACATTTGAATGCATCAATATGGTTCGCTGGGGCTTTATCGTAGCCAGGATTCAATTTTGGACCTAATAATTAAGGCACTCAGAATGTAACATACCTGGTATCAATGGGGCTGAGCTGAGCCGAGCTGATTGGCTTGGTGTACCCTAAATAGTCTAGACCTCGCTTCAGACTACCTACTTACATAAATTGAGGCTCACGAAGCCTCTTGTAACAGACAGCTTTTGTGTTTTATCAACTTTAAAACAATCTTCTACTTGGCTAAAAAGGTATTGGTTGTTCGAGCAATTTCCTCATAATGCTACGGAATGGGGACCACGGCATCATAAAAAAGCACTTCACGAGACATCACGTATATAAGGGTTATGGTCTGCCCCCCCGTATGTCCATGTAATACCTAGATGCTATAATAGATGCCAGTTCTTCCAAGTCTTCTGTAATTATTTTCCGCAATTAATACATAACAGGTACTTAACCTATATAGGTAGTACATATTGTAGCAGTATTTAAACCTTTCCTGTTTTGTACTTGAGAAGTTCAGCAACACGTGTCTATACGCTCTTAATGACCTCTCTTTGCCGGCTCGTAGTTGCTGTAACCTGAGTTAAGAGACACTTTACGCACAGCACAATACGGTTAGCACTAATGACAATTAAACATGTTTTTTTTGGGTTGCTATTGACAAATTAAATTCTTCCCTGTTATTACCAGGCGGAATTTCGTGGGGAAAGTAGTACCTTCCGTTCCGTAAAAATGATAACGTGCCTTCACTTCCGTAGATACCTAATGCGTTGCTAGGCCACTGCCGCATCAGGCAGCTACGGGTCGCTTAGGTAGCTTGGCCGTTCTTGCTTTCCTAGTAATTGCCGTTGTTTCCTTATGAACTGTTGTTGCTTCCTTAAGAATCGCCGGTTGTTGCCTAAGGGTTCAAGTGTTGTAGAGCACTATTTAATTCTTCGCACACTTTCGTTCAAGGAAAAGTTTTCTTCTTCTCTTCATCCGACTTATTCTTCATCCAACTTATTAATCATTCAACTTATTGACAATCACCTTTGCAACCTTCTTTAATTACAAACATTAACTGCCGTTCGGCATTACCGGATGCATCAATTATTCGATCTCGTCTTCCATGCAACTCAACATTTATTCTGCGCAACCACTCCTATCAACTCGTTTGACGTAAGTTTCGCGCATCTTCTAATTTGAACTACAATGTTTTATATCGAAAACTGTCGGAATCTAACCACCTAGTTCTTCGGTATCAGATATTATATAACTACGGCCCACCGATTTATCACCTCTCCTATTTTGTTAACTCCTCTTGTTCAACAATAAGGACACAAATCCATCCCTCGTCCAACAGAGGCCCTTACCCGCATTCAACAAGTATTGAATTCTTTATTAACTATTATCTAAGGCAAAAATTCCAGAGCCAATGGAAATTTGCGATTGAATTAAAAGCTTTAGTATGTCAATACTTAACTGACAGAGCTTTAAAACGGTTTCTATTCTGATCATGGCGGCGTAACAACTCAACCTTATTATCATGAACATACACAAACAATGCATATTGGGCGTGGTCCTAACCATAAGACGGTAAGCATATCATATCAAGATACAGTATAAGGCACGTAAAGAGATAGCTAACTTGGGTGGCCTTAATAGAAGACATGGATGTTTGTCCTTATGAGGCACCAGTTCAATTTAGGAGTTCTGCACATTACTTCCTGATGAACTCTTGCTAAGCTTCGGTAATGAAAGGCGGCAACTGTATATTGTTAACTATAATTCCTGTCTCAGACTATACTGTTTATTACAGATAGTCTCGGCAATGGTACAATCTTCACTCTGTATACTGTCGGCGACGGTATATTGTTAGCAATATATACATGTTACCGTGTACATATTGTTAACTATATATGCCGTAACCAGTTCAACACTATTGTCAGTTCTACACTGTCGTCGCCGCCAACTCTATACTGTTGCCAACTCTACACTGTCACCAACTCTATACTATCGCCGGCCCTATACTGTTGCTGACTATGCATCGTTAACTACCTATACCTACCATCGCTGGCTATATACTATTGTCTATTTATATCTATCACCGGCAGCCGCGGTTAGGAAGTCACACGACCTATAACTAGCCCGTACAAAGTACAAGTCGCGCAACCAAACCATTCTCGCCCTTTTTCGAACCTGGCAACAGCTATTCCTTCCCCACAACCCTACAAACCCTACCAACCCTTCATTTCCCATCAACTTCTCAATATCCATCCGAACCTTTCACTTCTTCCAACCCAACCCCAGCCTCACTATTACTTTCATATCAACGAGAACAATAACAACAATGGAAACTTTCTATTTCGTCCCCGTCCCTGTGGTTGGCACTGATGCAAACCCTCTTTTCCAGTCCATGTTCCACACATCAGTCTTCTGCCTCTCCATCTTGGCCTGGGTAGATTATTTTCAATGGTCATCTTACCCTCTTGATCCTGAGCGTCGTCAAATCATCGATGAAATCGTTGCGATGGCGCCAACCCCTCCTACTTTCCACGGATTCGTCTGGGTTCTATTTGCCTATGTGTGGTGTCACTGCCGTGAGTACTGTTTTATTTTGAACTTGTCTGCTGCCTTTGATATACAACCTATGTTACACTATCCCTACAATCAGCACGCTATTCCTATCCCCATCCCAACCCGCATCGTCATCGTCATCTTCATCTGCATTTTCATTTTCATCCTCACCCATATCCATATCCACCTTCCTCTTCTACCCTGGCTTCATACCATGAGTGACTCATGATTATTACGTGAAATGGATGATATGTTTGCAAATGAGAATATGGCACGAACTTTGAGCAATGACCTTTGACGAGCGAGTTGCTAACTCTAATAATAATAGGATTCATCCGCCTTCCGTCCTTCATGAAGACGCACACCTTCACCCGCACCCCTCCACGTTCCAAATTCCTTCCCAACGAACTCTTGGTTGTTCAAGCAGAATACTGGGCCGGAATTATTATGCTCATCCTCATATTGCAGCTTCAGATATTCCTTTGGTGGACGCGCGCAGCTCTTATCACGGAAGAGTTAGGCAATGCCGACGACAAGGCCTTTGGAACTCTTCATCCGCAAATACAACTCCTTGTGCGTCGCGCTTTATCACTATTTGTCCACTGGGCACTCCTATCGACCTACGGCGTGTTCTTCGCAGTTGCCAATGAAGTTCACAGGATAATCAGGCTTGTGTTGGGCAGTGTTGTTAGCACCATCCTTCTATTACCCTTATTCGTCTTTATTCTGGTGGTCGCTTTTCTACTATAAGCCGGCACCTTCCCCTTTTATGTCTTCTAGTCAACCGCTCAGGCAGTTCGGCCAGCCCACGGAAACTGGCTTAACCTTGCCCGGTACAAGGCTTAGGTGGTCAGACCTATGCCTTGTCGTTTCCGGCTCACTGTTTACCGCTTGCAACTTTGGAACAACATATTTGATTTCCAAGATAATTCTTTGACTTGAGAGGGAAGTTCTTTAGCAGCATTTTGTTTCTATACCCAGGCGGCATCTCATTCAAGGACGGGTTGTCCTACTATCCTTGAACATACCGAAGGTAGAGGAGGAAGACCCATAGTTGCAAAGGACGCGTGGCAACTCTATACCGGCATGGATTGGGTTTTATATTCTGATTCGTCCCTCCTGGCAAGCACTTTCGACTTTAAGCCTGCTTAGCCCTTTTAATTCGCATCCGATCCTTAAGATGGAAGACTTACATGACGCGGTACTTTATCTTCCACCCCTCTTATTAGATTTTGTACTGTGATGAGCAACGATGAGGACAATCAAGAAGATATTGAGAAGGATATGGGCAGTGATACGACACGACTCTACACACGATATGAAGGCCGACTTTTTACACCACTATTTTGTGCCTCCTGGTGTTTGGTCATATCGCATGCGGTGTCAATCAATAAAGACGCAAGCATCAGAATGGCCGCTCTCAAGATTCATAATAACGACACAATCGGATTCTATATCGCGAGGAGCGACGGTGGGGCTTATTCAAGGAGATGTAGCAAGCACTTCGCAACACATTTATCTCCACGCGTTGCAGAGGCTGGCCTGCCTTCGCGGCTATCGCATGCCTCCTGGTGTTGCGGCCATCAAAATCCTCGTCCCCCAAAACTTACGATAATAGCACTATTGGGTTTTATATTGCGAGCTATGATGAGGTTATTCAGGGAGATATTGAGGAGGATATTATAGGCGGTACGCCCCCGAGTGTACAATCGACACGAAGGTCGGCTTGCTTACGCTGCTATCGTGCGGTATTCATATTTAATAGTTAATTCACGTGGAGTGCCAATCGACTCAGGCACAAGAATTAAAAAGTTTCTCGTTTCTCAAGACTTTTACCTGCCTAATGTATAATAATAACGTTACATCCCCCCTTGAAGCTAATATCCGTCCCCGCGTCCAACCAGACGTCGCAGATTCAACTTGACTATTCGGGCAGGTGGTTTTTCTTTCTTTTCTTTCTTTTTTTTTCTTCAATCAAGTTCAAATGAAATGCTATGTTAAGCTTTTTTAACCTATCGCGTGCCGTCCCTCGGTGTGTGATCGAAGCCAAATATAGATCCGGTACCGCCGATCTTGCATAACCGTGTATGTATGTATGAATGTATGTATCCTAGGCTGCTCTTATAAACACCTGAGCCCCTTGGATCAGATGAGCTTCATTTAAGATCACAAGCTTCAAAAGCTCCTCTCTTTTTCTTGTTCCTCCTAAACTTATTAATTTATCTGCCTACCTTAGTCATAGGAAGGATACACCGCAATGAAGCTATCTACTTTCTTAAGTATCCTCGCCGCAAGCACCCCTGTCGCTGCTGCGCCAACAGCGACTACTTCAGCAGGGTCGGCGGGGTGCGGCAAGTCGCACTTGCTCCCCGGCATAACGCAGTATCGCGGGCTCACGAGCAGCGGGCGCGGAAGGAATTACTTCATCCACTTGCCGGGGAACTATAGCGAGGACACGCCGTACCCGGTCGTCGTAGGCTTTCACGGCTCGAGTAGCATTGGCTTGTTCTTCGAGGTGGATACGGGTTTGAGCTCGGACAAGTTCAGCGCAAATGTAGGTTAGGTAGTTATGATATTTCTAGAGTTTACCTAATTTTGGTCGGTATATATATATGACTGCTAACTGGATAATTGCTTAGAAAATCATGGTCTACCCGAACGGTGTCGGCGTAAGTCCTCCACGCTATACCATCAAATGAACTGCTAGTTATATCCCGTCTAACACTATCTAGGGTGCCTGGGCCGGCGCGAACTACTCCGAGGCCTCGGTCGAAGAGGACCTGCAATTTGTTTCGGACCTGCTAGACGATATCCGGGGATCGTATTGCGTAGACGATAGCCGAATCTACGCTACGGGGTAATGTCCTCTCTTCTAATCGTTGAACTAGCATTATCCAACGCGCCCTGCTGACTCTTCTAATAAATAGCATGTCCATCGGCGGCGGTTTCGTCAACACCATCGCGTGCAACGACGTAGGAGGCCAATTTGCAGCTTTCGCGCCCGCCTCGGGGTCGTATTACACGGACAACGACGCGGCGCACGGGGACTGCAAGCCCGCGCGGAGTCCGCTGCCTCTACTCGAAGTCCACGGAGGCAATGACGGTAGCGTGCACTACGACGGTGGGGAGGGCGAGGGAGGTGAGGAGCCGAGTATTCCGACGTGGTTGGGATGGTGGGCGCAAAGGAACGGGTGCGACGATAGCGCGAAGAAGGTGGAGGATAGCTTTGACGGCGATGTGCACCATACCACCTGGAATTGCGGTGGTGAAGATGGCGCGCTGCAGCACTGGAAGGTTGATGATATGGGTAAGTCTGACTTGATTCTTCCCTCTTCTGGATATTGGTTACACTCATACTGTCTGATCATATTTGAAAATATTTGCTAACTCTTTGCTAACTCCTCCAGGGCACTGCTGGGCATCGACCGAGATCAATTTCTCGCAGGTAGCGGCAGGAGAAGGGCCGACGCATATATCGGCATCGCAAATTATCATGGAGTTCTTCGACAAGTTTACGAAGCCGTGAAGGGGGAGAGAATGCGATGCGTCTGTGCTATGGTGTTGCGGGATGAACTACCTCAAGTTTGTTGATAGACCTGTATAGTAGGTATTAGCTGTAAATATCGCTCTTGTGTGTATATATAGATATATAGCACGCGATTTATCAAAACTTAGATGAACGCCTACCTAACATATAATTTTATTTGGGGTGCTGATAACTTATGCTGTTAACTGGTTTGGTGACCGCCATCAGGATTTGGGTGATAAATCAGACCGTCGGCGAAGGACAACAGCTCTCCCATTCCCGCTACCCCTGATGGGAACGCTAACATCGGCGACTTCCACGCTCTCTTCCTCATCATCACGAGGTATCGCATCAGGCCAGTCTCTCCAGATTTCCGCACCCGCTATCTTATACCGCTCAAACGCCATCTGCACCACGCGGATAGCCTGCGCCGTGTCCCCGACTTCGAGGCCTACGAACTGCGGCTGGATCATTGCTGCATCATCTAGAATCTGGGCGTAGAATATGTCTTCGGGTCTCACGTCTGGATATGACTTGCGACTCGCTGATGGATCGGGCACCAAAGCGAGGCGGGGCTCGTGGCTTCGCACCGAATGTTCTGTATCGCGACCGAAGCCCTCCTCCGATATATACGGCGGATTACAGACGAATACGCCAAAAGTGTTTCGATTCCATACCATCGGTTCATCCTCTTGTGTGGACGAAGTCATTTTTTTGATGTCATTCTTTTCAGCAGGCTTGCACCGATCCTCGCGAATTACATGGAAGGGCCACGTCGTGGAGAAGACATTTGCCTCTCCGAAGAAGATGGCGTCTTTATCCCTGGGTGAGTGGAGCAAACCGTACTTTTTATTATACTCCAGATTTTTCCGCGCCAGCTCGACGGCTCTAGGCTCGATATCGTACCCTCGAACCTGCATCCTGGGAAACCGCTGGTTTAGCAGCGAGAACAGCAACAAGGCGATACAGCCGGATCCGGTACACATGTCGATGATTTTCAGATCCGCGTCTACTTCCTTGCCGGTTTCCTTCTCCTTTTCTTCCAAGGCGTCACGCACGACTTGCGCGAGATGCACCGTCCAAGCCTCCGTCTCACGGCGCGGGATCAAGACTCCCGGACGACACTGGATGTCAAGGTCACCGAAAGGCTGGTTCCCGAGGATGTACTGTAGCGGATAACCGCGGCCCCTGAGGCGGCATAGACGGTACAGCAGCTCATGTTTGGCCTTCTTGTCGTTACCGTTTGTTGTTAAGATCTTCTGAAAGTGTGGCGCGAGGGTGGAAGACTCCAAGGACTCGTGGATCCAACGCAGCTCATTCTGTGCCGAGTTGAGAGTTTTACAAGTGGGAAGCAGAGCGGCGAGATGCCGCCTATTTTCTTGCAAGCGCGGGATTGCCGACGGTGGTATCCGTGGTAGTTTCATTATGAGAAACGTACCTAGGTAAGTTATGGAATGTGTTTTTTATAGTGAGAGTGTTTTTATAGTGAATTCTTATAGTGAGTGCTTCTCTAGAAATTGACTGTTTGGCTCCGCTTTTAAATTAAGCTGAACACGTTTATTGGCTGACAAGTGGTACTCCAGCTTAGGTACTGATATCTGTATCTTATAAGAGGAACCCCTTTAAACGTGTAAGTCATGCCTTCAAATTCGAAGGTTGAAAGATAATAATAATAATAATAATACATTAAAGTTCGGACCTTATCTAAAAACTGAAAAAGGTTTTGTTTTTCTTTTCCTTACTCCATTCACCGGTTACACTGCCCGCTTTGACTGTGACTTGGTAGCTGCATCAATCAAGTCATACTCCAATCTACAAGCCAAGCATCCCCCCTTCCCTCCTCCTCTCCCCTCACCCTCTTCTCTCCTTCCAATCCGGCCACACAAACCCTGGCCGTCTCCGCCGATCCCGACACGCCGTCGCCCAAAACACCGTAACTATAACCAACTCCACCCCTCCCAGCACCAGCACCGCCCTCTCCGCCTTCCCCCTTCCCCCGAAGAACGCCAACAAAATAACCATCGGCAACCACACCACGGCGTTCAGGTACCACAGGCTGAAAAACAACACCATGAAACGCCCCGCTTGGTAGACTTGCAGTCGCGGCGGGCCCGGGGAGAATATCCCGTACCGGTCGGGGATCCGCAGCAGTCGCGATTGGATCCGGTAGCATCGAGCGCCGACGGCGAGGCGCACGGGGTTTAGGGTGTTGTTGTGGATCACGTCCTCTTTGAAGAAGGCCGTCGAGAATAGGTTGCTCATGTTGTGGAAGAGTTGTTGAGGCATCGTGGCGGCTGGTAGGTATCCGTTTTTTTGTTTTGTTTTTTTTTTAGAAATAAGAGAGATTTAGAGGGTTGATTTATAGTAAATGCGAGACTGAGCTCGATATGGGTTTGTGTCTTCGTGTTATACAAGATTGCAAAAGCTGCCTTGATGAGATGTTTGTTATTTGAGCCGATTGCCGCCTCGAAAACTGGGAAATATTGGGATCAGTCGCGAGAAAGTGCTGATGCGTGTTATGGTGGAGGCTTTTATAGGTAGTCATACTATGTTGCGCACGCACAAGTTTTGAACTTTGCCGTGGGTTGGGCTAAAGAGCCAAACCACCGTCCTAGGTATCTGGTATGGCGCGTGATATAAGGATCTTAGAGGTTCCAGACGTTAGGCATCCTTTAATACATCGATTGCCAGTATTCCAGAGGTTACCCCTTTTCAGTTATATACATCCATCTGTATTTATTTTATTTACACGTCTAGCCAAGCCTCGAGCTAGGTATCTAATCAGATATTCACCCTGTCCTTTTATCTACTCCTTTTTCTTCGGAATCACATAATTGACGACTGCGCCGCCTCTCACGGGGAATACCTTGCTCGCCTTCCTGATGTCAAGATCACCAACTAGCTTGGCCTGCGCCTCTGGCGACTTGAGAATCTCTTCTGTGACCCAGTCGCGGAATTCACTTCCACCATCTGCTATCTCGGCTGGTCTTATTGGTATGTCCACAACGCACCGCAGCTTACCATTTACTTGCACGGCGCAAGAGACGTGGCTTCTACCCAAGAACTGCAGTGACCCGTCTTGGACGGGCCAGGTACACTTACCCTTCGTAAATATGCTCCCACTGTTAGGTACGAGGATACTCCAACACTCTTCAGCGAATGCGGGAGTGATAGGCGCCATCATCTGTATAAGTTGCCGTGTAGCTTCGCGTTTAATTATATCCGAAGCTACCTTGTTTTCAACAAGCGTATTTGTGAGGCCCATCAGGCTTGAGACCGAAGTATTTAGGGGATAGACTTTCTCTAGCGCGTTAGTAACGGAGGCGATCGTGTTTTGCGTCATGCGCCACACTTCCACATCTGCAGCCCATTGCGCTGATTCCCTATCGTTCATCTTCTGTATTTCATCCGCAGAACGGCCGAAATAAGCTTTGCCATCAAAGTCAGTGCTAGACCTTGACTCAGACTCTGTCGATTTTGGAACGCTTTGCACAAAGTCATACAGACGACGCAACCAACGCGTCACACCAGAAATCTTATCCTCGTCCCAGTTTAGAACTTCTCCTACAGGTGCTTGGAAGAGTATATGAGCTCTTGTAGCATCTGATCCATATTTGGCGATAAAAGAAGTTGGGTCTACACCGTTGTGTTTAGACTTGGACATCTTCTCGAACGATACTGTTGCGGTCTTTCCCGATGCCACTACTTTCGGCTGAGATGGATTTGACAAGTCTATTTCGTCTGGCTTTAAAAACCGGCCGCTGTCAGGGTCCGTGTATGTCTTTCCATGCACCATGCCTTGAGTAATGAGTCGCTTGAAAGGTTCCCCTGAGAAGTCGACCGGTGAGTTGAGATGTCCACCTTCTTTTCCCATTTCGGGATACAAAATACTCATAACCGCTTTATATACAAATCTAGCGTAGAGTAGGTGGAGTATAGCGTGCTCTACTCCTCCAATGTAGATATCCACTGGGAGGTGGCTTTTTGCCGCAACTTCGGACACCGGGGCTTCTGAATTCTTGGGGTCTGCAAACCTCATATAATACCAGCTAGAATCCACAAAAGTGTCCATCGTGTCGGTATCTCGTTTCGCTGGACCGTGACATTTGGGACACGAGGTGTTAACCCAATCAGTGGCAGACTCGAGAGGATTACCAGGACGTCCGCTTTCCCAGTGATGATCGACTTTCGGGAGGGTAACAGGAAGCTGATCTTCGAGAACAGGTTGAGGACCGCATGCACTACAATGGATAATAGGTATTGGTGTGCCCCAGTATCTTTGCCTGCTAATCAACCAGTCCCTAATTTTCCACTTGGTGTTACTTTCTGCGAGATTAGACGTAGCTTTGATCTGGGAGACGATGTCCTTCGCTGCAGCGCTAGAAGGCATCTTATTGTAAGAGCCGGTGATAGGAGTCAAGAATCCTGCCTCCAAGTAAGGACCATCTTTAAGAGCAGAGATAGACCCGTTAGGCTCGGGTGAGACAGCGTATTTGAGAGGTTCGTCGGGACGATACCTTTTCCAAAACGCATAATCTCTTGCATCATGGGCTGGAACTCCCATGATTGCTCCCGTTTCGTAATCTCCTCTAACATACGGAGTAACATACACTGGAAGAGGTTGGAGATTTTCTTCTGGAACATCTTTGAGGGTAGAAAGCGGACTACTCGCTTTGATATATGGTATCTCGTAACCTTCTGTAGTATCAGGAGGGAGGTCCCTAACACGCTCGACGAACTCCCGTAGGGCCGGATCCTCCCGTGCCATCTGCTGTACGAAGGACGAATGTGGAGAGAGAGCAAGGAACTGAGCTGCGAATATAGTTTCGGGTCGTGTTGTATATATCTTCACCTTATGAGACGCGGTTCCTTTATCCGCATTATTGGTAGCGAATTCGTAGTAAGCACCCTCTGTGCGTCCTAACCAATTTCTCTGCATAGTTAAGACTCTCTCGGGCCATGCATCATCCTCACCAAGCTTCTTGAGATCCCGTAGTAGCGACTCCTTGAATTGAGTTATATGGAAGAACCATTGCTCAAGTTCGCGCTGCTCGATCTTTCCACCTGATCTCCATGATCGACCGTCTGAATCGACTTGCTCATTTGCAAGCACGGTCTTGTCGATAGGATCCCAGTTTACAGTTGCCTTCCGCTGGCTCACTAAACCGTGCTTGTGGAGAAGAAGAAATATTTTCTGTGTGTGTTTGTAGAACTCTGGGTCACATGTTGCAAATTCCTACGTAGTGAATTAATAGTCGGTTCTCCGATAATTTCATGATGTGTCTCAACGAACCCGCGACCAGTCAAAAGTTGCATTCATCGACTCGAGCTGCTCCTTCATACGGGCAATGTTGTCCCTCGTCCAGACGGCGGGGTCAATGCCGCGTTCAATTGCTGCATTTTCAGCAGGCAATCCGAAGGCATCCCAGCCCATTGGAAGAAGCACATCACGACCTTGTAAACTATAGAAGCGTGCCAATACATCTGCTATAGTGTATACTCGAAGATGGCCAAGGTGAAGTTTGCCTGAGGGATAAGGGAACATAGAAAGTATGTACATGTGGTTATTGGCGGACTGAGGATCATGATGCTTCAGCGTAGCATTCCCACTGTATTCCCCGCGAATTTGATGACCCTCTTCGGAGCGCTCGCTGCGCTTCGAAACTTGACGCCATTTTCGATCTAAAGCAGGCAAGTCAAGCTGTGTCGTAGCATATGGCCGGCGCAGAATGGGCGTCCGAGAACATGAAGACCAGACGCTTTTGGGTTTCAAGCACGGCCCCGACCGACCTGCGAAATTTTTCAAAGCGGAATACATCGGGTAGTTTGCATCGCCGCTGTTCTAAGAAAAAAGCGCCAGCTAGCCGAGTATAATAGTACAATGCAGTTTGTGAGCTTGACGATAGCTTAAGGTTGTTGTTATTCAGAGAATGTTATCTTATCATCAAACCTCGTGGTATGCAAATCCTTCTTTGTTGCATACCTCCAAGCTTGTTTACGCTTTTGCTCCCATGCAATATGTCAATCTCCATGCAGCTATCCGATCACTTGACAGCACTAGAAGTCATCACTCTTCTCTTCCAATTCTGAATCAATACAAAATGTAATATTAAGCGTTTCTGGGCTTCATGTTCAATATTCGATGGCGTAGGAAATATAAAGCCTATCAAGTTCTTCAACCATGTCTAAATTCTGGCCTGAGACTCTGCGAGGGGAGTCACGATTCAATTATCTCACCTGGTAGTAGGCCTTCCCCTTATTTTTTTTCTTAATGTATATCTAGATTGCTAGGTAATAAGTGACTCAACCGAAATCAGTTGCAACTAACTATAAATACCAATAAAAAAAAGAAAACTATTAGTCCCAGTCAGAGTCGGAGTCGGAGTCAGAATCAGTTATGCGAAGTCGAGAGATATGAAGTTGGTCAACCGCGTCGTCCAACGAGGCACCTCCGTCTGTTGTCTCATTACTACTGGATCCTTTCTTGCATTCGCTGCTCTCCGATTTCTCATCGCTACTATCAGCTTCGTCATCGGTCAAGAAGGGGTTCACAGGCTCGAAATCATTCACATGAACGTATTCTTCATCCAAAGGATCGGGACGGTCGTCAACCAATTCTCTGATGTCTTGCAGGACTGAAAATACGCCTCGGTCAACGATATCTCCAATCTGCGCGAGCCTATGGCTGTCTTTGGGATCCCCGCCAGGGTAGATTTCTTTGAACCTAGAGAGATGGGAATGCATTTCGGCATTGCTAGACCATGCGCGATTAAGCTTCTTGATCCAGCCTTTCGCCATTGGGCGACCTAGACACACGTGGTTACGATGTCTAATTGTAGGCTTCGAACTGGAATGAACGTCTTTTAAGTTGGGGAAAGCAATCTCCGACTCTAAAAGGCGGAGAAGATGTGTCATTTGCCCGGTGATTAAGTGAATGGTATCTCTAACGGCCGAGGAATGTTCTTCCAACTTGGCATCGTGGCCTAGAAGCCTACAGGCAAGTCTCCCAATCTCGTTAGTGATATCCGGGACGTCTGAGTCGACGGAGTGGATACTGATCCCCCCTGAAGAGCTACTTGAAGAGTTGTTAGAAGGGCTGTTAGAACGACTAGGACGAGACATTTTCGGGCCTTGTTAATAATACGTAGCTTAGTCCTATGGTATTATGCGTACCGGAACTATATTTTTAGATGTTATTTATATTATTATTAAATCCTACTGACTGTAAATTGGTACGCGTGAGTATTACCCGTATTATAGAAATTGTTACAGTAATTCGACGATGACAATGAGCTGGTTTAACCACCAACATTTTTGCCAGAGCGGACAGTTCCTATGGCCCCTGTCCTCAAATAAAGACGATGTTTTAAGTCTCGAGTTTCGGTTACATGTAGTTACTGCTTTAGTGCATACAGGTAGGTATCTACCTAGGTAGGTAGTAGGTATAAGTACCTAACAAACAGTAGAGTATGTCTAAGATTATGTAATCCCTGGGTAAGGTAACCGTCATGCGCCAAGTACTACGGTACTTGGAATTATTACTTGCTTGTCCCGCACAGACCGCCCTATGAATGTTCAACTCAGGGGAAGGAGCTGTGGGGGGAGGTGTGGACGTTCAGAAACAACCATCGCAATCTCATTGTTCCATCTTCCGTATTTGGTCTTTTCCAACTTTTTTTCTCCTTCTACTACTATCTAATCTATTTCCTGGCTTGGACTATTCAAGATTACCATACAAACTATTTCAAAACTAGCATTGCATTCACTTAACTAATTCCAATCTTAATACGTCACTAAGGGTATTCTTGGCTATTTGAGAGTCTGACATCACAAGCTCTTGACGCCACGAATTTCTTCCATATTGCCATATTGCGCCCTCGCTTCATAACCGACCATGATTCCTCATCGAAGACAAAGAAAATAGACCATACCCGAATTCACTATCTTCTACCGCTACCGGTATATTCCTAACTAGCTGCGATGCCAGCTCAATATTCGTCCGCCCTTCACCCCAGTGCTCGAGACTCCCTCGAACTCGCCTCGTTAGCATCATCCAGTCGCGGTCCTGATACCTACTCAGAAACAGACTCTAGAGCTTCGATATCTTCGTCGCGAAAACTCTCTCTCGAGCAAGACGATCCGTTAGACTACAACAATCCTGCGGGCCGTTCCGAATTTAGATCCGGTCATGGTAGAACATACTCTGTCACCTCCAACTTCGACTACGCCGCGAACCTATTCCCACTCTCCTCATCTACCGCTCCGGGCTATGCCCCCTTAGGCGCACCTACTTCGGCTGCTCAGCGCCATGGCGGGCTGGGCGGGCCTTCGTTAGAAAAACACAAAACATTAACGTACTTGAACGGGTTAGGTTTAATCGTAGGACTAGTAATTGGTTCGGGTATCTTCTCGTCTCCTAGTCAAGTTAACGTAAATGTTGGCTCGCCTGGAGCATCACTGGTGGTATGGGCGATATCTGGTGTCCTCGCTTGGACAGGCGCAGCAAGTTATGCGGAATTGGGAGGCGCGATTCCTCTCAACGGAGGCGCGCAAGCCTATTTATCCAAGATTATGGGTGAATTGGCCGGTTTCCTTTTCACCTGGGTAGCGGTCCTCGTTCTCAAGCCTGGTAGCGCTGCTATAATCGCAATTATCATGGGCGAATACCTTGTGCGTGCTGTGGTCGGGGCTGAAGCAGAAACAGTAAACCCCTGGATTAACAAGAGCGTTGGTCTCGTCGGATTGTTCATCGTGACCTTCTTGAACTGCGTATCGACTAAACTTGGGACGCGTGTGAACGACGCGCTCATGTTCCTGAAATTCATCGCTCTAATCGGTGTTACTATTTGCGGCATTGTGGTCGCCCTGACCGGGTTCTCCACTTCTGGCAAAGCTAATGCTGATTGGAAGAATCACGCATGGTTTGAGGGTACGAGCACAGATGCAACCCATTGGGCTGTTGCCCTGTACGCTGGGCTATGGGCTTATGATGGTTGGGATAATGTAAGTTCTTACCTCAGACACACCTCTTCGCAGCTCAGTATAGCTAACTATCAGAATGTAGACGAACTATGTAGTGGGCGAGTTTCGAAACCCTTCAAGGGATCTTCCGCGTGTTATTCACACGGCGATGCCTCTAGTCATTATTTGCTATCTCCTCGCCAACTTTTCGTATTTCCTAGTTCTACCTCTAGACGCGCTCAACTCTACTAATACCGTTGCCGTTATGTTCGGTAACAAGGTATTCGGCCCCGTTGGCGCACTTATTTTTGCTTTGATTGTTAGCGCCTCCTGTTTTGGCGCTCTCAATTCATCTACGTTTACTAGCAGTCGGCTTGTTTATGCCGCTGCTAAGGAGGGTTATGTTCCATCCGTCATTAGCCGTGTGGGTATCGGTTCCCGCGAGCCTGGTATGACGACTATGAGGACGAGGAATTGGTTTTCGAAACGACTACACAACATGATCGGCGACGAAGAAACGGGCCTTTTCTTTACGCCACTATACGCATTAGCGTTGAACGGCATATTAACGGCTATATATGTTATTGTGGGTGAATTTGGGGAACTCGTTACGTTTTATGGAGTGGCAGGATACTCTTTCTATTTCCTCACTGTTCTGGGATTGATCATCCTTAGAGTGAAGGAGCCGCAGCTGGAGAGGCCATATAAGACGTGGATCACGACCCCAATAATATTTTGCTGTGTGAGCTTATTCTTACTCAGCCGCGCGGTATTTGCTCAGCCCTTAAAGACGCTCATCGTCGTCACATTTGTCCTATCTGGAATTCCGATATTCTTTTGGAGGATACAAGGTCGGGATCAGGTCACGAAGCGGGAGACTGGCTCCGGCAACACGGCATCGGGATGGAAGTTCTGGAAACGATGGCGGAAATGAAGCTACGACTGAAGATTAGAACCCCTTAACTACTTACCTAAGGGGAATGTTTCTTATAAAAGTTTCTAGCAGTTGGACATAGCGAGCATTCTGAATGAGCATCAGGGCTACTTGGGGTATAAGGAGTCAGGCATACGCGTTATGTAGATTCTGGGTGGTGGCATCAGTAAATAGTGTATATTTTCGCAGTGGCACGTATTACAAGTGCATTATGAATGAAGTCAATAGAAATAATGACAACAAACAGTTCCGTATCTTATATATACAAGTTAACGCGGTTAACATGATTTGGGCTTATGATCTACAACAACACCCCTATTCATAGTTCGAAGAACAAGTGTTCAGAAAGTATTAGCATAGAGCTACGAGGGATATGAGATATCAACCACTCAGCCGAACCCCTTAAGAGTTCTCTCATTGCTTACCCGGCGTGGTTTTTTTGAAAGTTCCCATGATACCTACCTATACCTACCTAGGTATCTCACATAACGTAAAGACAAAAACTATTTCCCAGTAGTTTAGCATCGACACGATTATAAATTACCTTGCAACTTGCCTCTTTGCTCGTAATTGTTTCTGTTTTTTGTATAGTTTGTATATTTGACGTAGACTTTCGAATTCATCTACCTATTTCCACAGGCGTTAGGATTCCAGGTAAGCAGATATTTAGATCCAAGGGCAAGCGGTCACTAGGTTCCATAGTTGAACTAGGATGTCTCACAGAACATCAAAGTTATTTCATGTCTCCCAGTCCCCCATCGCGAGACTTGTCCCATGCTATTTTCTGTAAACTAAATTTAAACACGTTCTGATCCAGCAAAGTAGTGAAATAACTGACTGTCTGAGCTGTCGTATGAACAGTACGAATCCCTCGTCTTACTGGTATTAAATAATCCAAAAATCCTTGTTGCAAGCTGGGTTGCCTGAAACTTTGGATCATTTTTAATTTCCTGCTTCACGCCTACTACAATTTTCAGTGTATATCTTTGTGGATTTTTGTTAACTCTACCACGTGAACCAAATATACATTTTCCAACATTGTTGTATTTAAGTCGACAAGTTAATGTGAACTGTTTCCCTGACGGATTTCTACGCTTAGGGTTGATAACCAGATCGTAATGTTACTTAATATATGCTTGGTATATTTATCAGGTCATCGCTGAAATACGCGTTTCAAACATAAGTAGGCAATTGAAGCTCCCACATGCGAATCCTATGAATAAAGGGGTGAATCGGGTTTGAGTATCTGTTTTACGTCTATCTTAATAGCCCATGGTACCCTCTTCTCTACTCGAGAGTGAGGGACTGGTCCCTATTTGCAAACAGTTTAGAGTACGTAGTAGCTATTCCCACACCAAGGCCACTTAATTACAATGCCCTTGTTGTAGGCTCTGCAAGTTAAGCACAAAAACCAAGAAAATTAGCTCAGCTACATCGCTATAATGTTGTTGAAGCGATGGATGATTCGGGTACGTTCAGTTGTGTAGTGTGGTGGCAGAACACTACTATTCCTCGCAGGTGCCGCCTATGAGTTCATTAGTGATACTAAAAAGATAGAGAAGCTATAAAAGAGGTTTCATAACGGCACTGTTGCAAACATAAGAGAAAAAAAGACTTACTGTTGTACCCATGGTATTGCGCCTATGGTAACAAACAGGCTCGGTAGGTTGTTTTGATGCATTCTTACACCTGGATCATGAATTCTGAAGACTCGAAGACCATAGAGCTTATTCTCGGAATCGATGTAATACGGCCAGCGTATGGCATGGGTGCTGGGCTAGGTGGTCCTCGTGTTCACGAGGGCACTGACGCCTCTCCAATGGTCTTGTCCACTGTCTTGTCGCATTCCTATGATGTATATTAGTATGATAACTTGATTGACGATTGAAGAGGGCTGGAATCGCTTACCTCACGATTCTGACAGACTTCAGTCTCCAGATAAATCGTATGTTGCATAAGGCACTTAATTTGATGCGCCGAACAGTAGCCGTTCAGGCAACGGCAACTGCCCTTGTCAATATATCCTTTCTGTGAATATTCTCTCTCGATGAGTCTTGACGAGCTGGTTGTTTGAAGTACAAGTTTTCAAGATACTTGTAAGAATGATAGAATAGTTGATCCGCAACACTACTAACTTAGGGTTGCATTACTTCGTTCAACAGTGCTGGAGCATCAGCATGGGAATATGAGTTGCTCCGGAGTCGTTTACCCCGTCGGTCGAAGATGGGGATCACGGTCTGGAGAAATTGAGTTCTGCGAGTGATGCGTACTAGCAGAACAACCTCTAGTCTTGGTACTCTGTATGTTCGCAGCATAGTTCTTGACGATGATGGCAAACTTTATCAGAAGTTATTGGTGACGTCTTAAGTGTTGATTAAATATGAGTTGGCTCCGAAGAGTTGAATTAATGATAGAAAAGAATAGTTGTTTTGTTTGTGGTATGATTGTTTGCTGTGGTTTCTGTAAAGGTTGTAGGGTTGCCAGTTAGTTGGTTGCTTGAATTTTATACAATATATAAATTTATATAAATTTGTGTACCTGATCTAATTGGCTTAATGCCTATCGTGGTTGCCTTGCCTAGACATCTCAGAGGCGGTTACTTCCTAGGTAAGCTTGTAGAAGAGTTTGTTGCTATGCCCGCAGCAACTACCTTTTGAGATAAGTTAGAACGGATATTGCTACATATGAGGAAGGAGTACCATACGGTAAAGTTTCCACCGCGGGCAGCGACATTTTAGAAAGACTTTGAATTCTGGGAAGTTGCGACAGCTCTGGTTTGATGGATTAACAGTAGCTACCTACCTACCTACCTATATAAGGTAGGTGATCCATCTTATCTGAGGGTTTGAACTGATTATTAGCGTATTTGCCCTATATTGCGATTTGTTAAAGGGGACAAAACATGTATATGTTAGTAGGTAGGTATTTTTATTAGAAAGACTACGATTTCAACCCCTGAGGCACCTAAATTATGGTAACCACGAATGAATACGTTAAAGACTTATTCCACCGTGATAAGCCTCAGTTACGCCCACAAAACTCTAACATGCTAATATGCTATGACACACCTCCAGTAGCATTAATCTCGTCTATATTGACCTCTATACTTAATTTCGCACGTATACACACACGGTTCGTAGGCGTAGTGAAGGCTGGTATCTTGCATTGAATTTCGCTGTTTATTCCCTTAGCCTAGTTATATAACCATGCGTTGCTTGATGTATTCTTGCGGTTTTGCGCCCTCTCATACTGCCACTTGCTGCTCAACCCAACCGTACTTCTCTTCCCCGTTGCAGGGCTTGGGCTGGGGCTATCAGGTACTCCACCGTAGAACGAAGAAGAGAACCCTGTGCTGGCGCTCAATAGGCCAGATGAGCCCAACGAGCTTATCGACGAGCGGCGCGCACCGTTCATAGCTTTCTGGAGTAGCGGACTTTGAGGAGATCCTAATCCGCCAAGATTTCCGTTTCCGTTCCCTCCGCTGAGACTGCCGTAGTTGGGGGTAGGGCTGCGAGGGGAGCTGGAGAAGCTACGCTTACTTCCCGCGGACCCGGAGATAGAGGGGGTTCGGGAGTAGCGCGGCGGTGTGCTGTAAGCGGAGCCTGGCGTCGGGGGTGCGGAGGTAGGTGGCAGGCCTAGCAGTTTTCGTTGGGCAGGGGTTAAGGGAATGTCAGACAGATCATCTTTGGGTCTGATTAGAGGCAGGAGATTCGTGCCGATGTTGAAGAGGGGTATGGCAAGAACTGTCCAGTATGCGTATCGCGCATAATTCCAGACGCTGTCTGAATTAGTATTGCTGAACTGTATAAACTGGGATATGGAGGCGTACGCGTAGGGAAATGATTTCTTGGGTGGCAATACTCGCGCCAGCAGAGAATGCAGGAGGATCAACGTTATGAGCACGAGAAAATTAATGAGAATGCGCTTGATATTTCCGTCGGTGAAGGTAGTGGCTTCTTGTCGCCGGGTAATCTCTTCTAGGCGCGGATGTCGCCATGTGCCTGGGCTGTCTGTGACCGGCGGCGTAGCAGGTGTTGATTTCTTTGGGGTGACTATTGTCTTTGCCATCGACAGAGACATAATCGTTACGGTTGGTCTGGTGTCTCGAAGTCGAGAACACAGAAACGATTAACTAGATGTTGCGTCGAGAAAGCGCGTGTAGGTTGCCGTTGTGAAACAACACCGATAGATGATGATCTTGAGTCCTGCGAAGAAAAGAAAGGAGAGAAAGAATTACTGAGTCGAAGGCTGAGTCAATTGAATGACATTTATTTGCTGCTGTTACCTATTTTTGTTGCTTAATACCTGAGGTTAGTATAATTTTAGTGGCGCTGCGAGCGCAGCCCTCGTCGTCGAGCTTCGTCTGATGGAATGATTCTGCTTTGTTTTCTTTTGGGGGATTGATTTGGTTGTCAAGTCAGTTGTTAGTTGCGAAAACAACCCGAATCTACTATTACATCCCTTAGTCATCATGCCTATCGCATCCCAGATTAGCGCTAAGATTCCAGGGAGCTACATGTACCTACATGTACTGTACTTAGGTACTTTGTGCACGGACCATAGTACATCGGTACCTGCCTTAGTAACTTCCTTAGGCACGGACGTTCCCTGCGTCACAGGGCTGACAACAAGTTCCTTGACTTTTCCTTGACAAGCTCCAAGTTTCAAGCTCCGAGTTCCCCACCAAAGCATCTCACCTCATCGGGGCCTAGGACAGCGACGGATTCCTCTAGAAGATAATTCCAACTTTGTTCCACGCCTAACTACCGTACTTGCTATCTTCGTTTAACGGCCTCCGATCGATCCCGTTGTTTCATGGCTACGACATAGTTGGGATCTATTTATCCTCTTGAGGGGAAATAACTTGTACCAAATTGTAGTCCGACACCAGCAATATATAATCCGTATAGTAGAAGCTAACGCCCAACTCTAACCAACATGAGTGTTGGTAGCCTCTTGACCCAGTTCGACGAGGGACTGAGTTCCCTATTGACCCAATGGAATGGATACTCTACGCTAATTGTTACGGCCTTCGTGCTACTTCTAACATATTCTATTATGAATCGAGTTGAACCTGAAATTCATCCTATGCTCCTCGCCCGCCAAGCTTCAAGCTCGCCAGTTCGGAACGAAGGAGAATCACCTGTCTACCGTGGAAACTCAGCACCTCATGGTCTACCTCTCAACACTGGATTAAATGTTAAAGATCCGGGCGCTTCCAAATGGGCCCAAGGTCGAGACGGAGACCTGAGAGACGTCTGGCGTAGAGCCGTATCCGGTCCATCCGACGAAGGCAGTGCCAAGGTAAAGGGACGCATCTTGACAGTCTTGGGAAGTGAAAAAGTCATTGAGCATGATCTAAGTAGGGGAATTCGACTAATTATGGAATGGAACTACGACTAACAAGTTAATCCAGACGATATCACTCGACAGATCAACTTGGTTGGAAAGCATATTGCTTCTCAAGGCGGCAAGAAAGTGGCTATCTATCTTCCCAACTCTGTCGAATTTATTGCCACTTTGTTCGCCTGCAGCTTTTACAACTTGACTGCGATCTTGTTGCCCTTCGATCAGCCTGAGGATGCGGTCATCTCGATGCTTCAGAGATCTGGCGCGGACACTGTTGTAACCGCACCGGGTGCTTTCCCGTTCGACAAAGCTGTTTCTAGTTACCCCGGTCTTCGTCAACTCATTTGGGTGGTTGACGAGGGTAACAAACATCTCGACTGGAATGAGGTTCCCAAGGGCATGGGTGGTAGCGTTAATGTTTCCACCTGGCAAGATATTCTGAATGACAACCCCGTCACGGCTGGTACCGAATTACCCCCTGCCGATCCGAAGGCTGAGATTCAGGACGTTGTTATCTTTTGGCAGTCTAAGCCGGGAAGCCTTGAAGAGATGGTTCGATTTACTCAAGGAAACATAGTATCCGCTATTTCGGCCCAGCTCACGGGGATCCCTCAGAAGGAACGCTTTTCGCCTGCTGATCTCTTCCTATCCTCGGCCTCCCTATCGGCGTCCTTCCCTTTGGTATTAACCCTCGCAGCTCTCTATTCTAATGCCTCTGTGGCTTTCAACTCCGTTGCCGGTACAAACTCCGACTTGGTCCTAGCCACTACTGGCGTTGCGCCCACCATCGTCGTCGCTACTCCCCAAACTCTTCAGAAGACTCACGAAGAAACCAAGAGCAGGGTCGGCGCTTCGCTTCTTACACGTGCCTCACATTGGGTACAAACGCGCAGTCTTGTCCAAGATGGTGTCATGCCTGCAGCCTCCTTCCTCGCCTCGTACAACAATTCCTTGCACCCCCAGATCGGCTCCTCTACCTCTCCGACCCCTAAGCCTGGCAAACTACGCCTCCTATACGTTGCAGAACCCGCCGGTACCGATGCTCCCCGGCTTTCAGAGTTGACCCTATCGGACCTTCGCATATTCACAGGCGCCCGTGTTATATACGCTCTTTCCGCTCCCCGCGTCGCAGGTGCCGTCTCCCAGACCCAGTTCCACGACTACCGCGTTCTGGGTGACGGTAGCAGCGTGCACTTCGGACCTCCGGTGAGTTCTGTTGAGGTCCTGTTCAGAGACACGGAAGGCCACAAGATCACCGACGAGAGCTACACTGGCGAAATAGTGGCTCGTGGTCCGGCGGTTTCGGGCGGAGAGGCACCCTTGGGTGTTGTGGGCACGGTTAGGGTGGATAATACGATTGCTTATTTATAAGCTTGTCGAGAGCGTTTATAAGCATTGCGATGCTTAGAATGTTGGACGATATTGATGACGAGAATGGGATAAGATTTCCTTTAGTATTTTCCTGCAGACGGACGGGATGGAGTAACGTTTTGTCTATCTCTCGGTTCAAGTAGATACATATCTTATACTTCTAACGCCGTTGCTACATCTATATGCTGTATCGACCATGTCCTTATCAATGGTGGTTGATCCATATTGCTAAATAGAATGTGAATGTGAAAAACTTTGTAGATGTTATAATTGATCTATGAACCTGGCATGACTATATCGAATTCTTCACCATTAAAAGCTAGATATAGCATGTAATTTATTTCTTTATTTGATAACATCCGCGTCCTTCGTAATTACTATCTAACCATGGGCATGCTCGCACGTTAAATTGCATCTCGGAATTATACCTTAGCCATCCGTGTTACATCGATACCCTGTTGGTTTATTGATTGATTGAGCATAACCTGAACGCCGAGCCAAAAATGAAGCAAGCACGTAAGCTTCCAATCATGAATCACATAGGCCACATTCATCAACAAGAACCACCGCCACAACCGCATCTCCACCCCGGATATCGACATTCTAAGCGCCGTTCCGGTATACCTGCGCGCCCTGGTTACGGAACATGATCGTATCCCTTCTCTGCAGGAGCATAAGCGCGCGATTCAGACTCTGCTCGCTGAACCCTTTGCCCTCGACCATCTCGCGGCGCAGGGTCGCCAGGCTCGTGCTCCACCCAATAGGTAAGCGACGACGGAGCTCCTGTTCCACGCGCGCGACTTCCTCGTTGAGCTCGCGGCCGCCCTGGTTCGCGGTGCCCTGGGTGACGGCGTCCATGGTCGAGCACAGGAACAGCCGGATGGCCTCGTCGACGTGCTGCTCTGTTGCGACGGGGGACAGGGTGAGTTTCGCGAGGGCCTCCGTGATGCGCACGATAGCTTCGAGTTGTCGCACCGTGATGGGGATGCTGGAGCGCGCGTTGGCTTCGAGTTCTGAGGCGTGCACTTGTTTGCGGATCGAGACGAAGTGTGAGGATAGCTTCTCTGCGGCTTCGGGGGAGAGACGAGGGGCACATCGGCTTAGAGGAAAGTTAGTGCTTAGATACCAAACGGATGTACAAAAAGAATATTACTCACGATTTGCAGTAGCTGATATACCGCCTCATCTTCTCGACAGGTACTTCGCCCTCGACTTGCTCCTCAAGACCACGGCCGCCCATGTGAATGCCCATGACGTGCTTGGCAATGCGCTCGTCTTTATCCCTCGTGTGGTCGTCCTTCACGATGAAGATCATGTCGAAACGGGACAGGATGGTGGTCTGGAAATCGATATTCTCGCCCGGCGTCTTCATATCGTCGTACCGGCCGAATATAGGGTTGGCCGCCGCAAGGACCGAGGTTCGCGCGTTCAGGATTGTCGTTATGCCTGCCTTGGCAATCGAGATGGTCTGTTGTTCCATAGCTTCGTGAATTGCGACACGATCCTCGTCTCGCATCTTGTCGAATTCGTCGATACATACAACGCCACCGTCTGCTAACACCATTGCACCACCTTCTAGGTAAAATTCTCGAGTAGACTGATCCCTCTGCACGGAAGCTGTCAAACCAGCTGCTGAGGAACCCTTTCCGGAGGTGTAGATAGATATAGGGGCTGCTTTCTCGACGAATTTCAACAGTTGCGACTTCGCTGTACCAGGGTCACCGAGCAAGAGTACGTTTATATCACCTCTTAGCTTCATGCCGTCGGGCAAGATCTTCTTGGATCCTCCCAGTAGCAAGCAAAGTATAGCCTTCTTGATATCCCGGTTGCCGTAGATCGATGGGGCAATGCAGTCAGCCATAATATTGTAGAGATCAGGCCTTCGGCTAAGCTCCATAAATTCCTGTTCTTCCTCCTCGGAGAAGATCGAGTGGCCTTTTGCTGTGGCGTCTACATCGGTTTGGATGCCCACCGCTCTCAGGTAAGGTGTTCGTATAGCGACAGCACCGCCCGTTGACGAGTTTCTAGAACTCTTATTCTGGTAAATAGAGAAGATGCCCATGATCGTGCATCTCGATCCCGGGACAACCCTGTTTGTTAGGTATCGGTCTGCGGAGATGAGAACGTGTCGGGGAAGCTCTCCCACGGGTACCTGGTCGGGTGCTTCTTGGAGCTTGATAATCTGTTGATCGACAAACTTGGACTTCTCGTGCGTAATAAAGTACGGGTCGAGAGGACACTTCTCAGAGGGGTCATTGGGGGGTCTCTGACGACCGCATGTGCGCGGAAGCGTTACACCGGTAAATCCACCTAGGACGGGGATCATCTGCGTATGTAGACAATTTCGGCATTGAATATGTAACTCTGTGGCCTTCGAAGACATAACAGAGGCACCGATAACGATGCCAGGCACTCTGACGAGTCTTGCAATGGTCTCGGAATCTAGATTCCGGATCGAGACATCTTCTGCGTTAGAGTGGAGGAGAAGTTGGTGTTCGGGTATGACAGCTTTCGGTTCATGGGGAAAGATAATTCGGTGTGTACATTTCTTAAGAGCTCCTTCAAACTATGGCATGTTGTTAGCAAGTTTGCAACTATTATTTCCGGCAGTAGAGTATAACATAACATACAAGAGGTATAATCTCAGCGGGTTCCGTCACCAGCCGGTGCGCAAGCTCTTCGTTATACTTAATTAGATCGGTAATATTGACATCACAATAGTATTTCTTCAGTAATGCGTTTTCTCTTAATTGATCTCTGTATACGAAGATGTTGTCGTGTCTGAACTCGAGGATAAATGTTACAAGCTGTTCTTGTATTTGCAGCCGACTATCTTCGTTTGGTCCAGAGTTGGATTGGAAGACGGAAACTGAGTAAACTGATTGGCGATCCATTTTGGACACCAGATATGTACGCCTTTATATATTTTATTCAGGGTGCCGTTATGGTTGAGCTCGGGGTCATGAAGTATAGGATAGGATCGCTAGTGACTTATCGTGACCATAAGATCGAGGGGTTGAAGAGTGAAAGATTTAATTTGGGAATCCGCGTTAACTGACACGCGAAATGGAGACGCGTTTTTTTGCTAGGGGCCGCGTTGAGTGGTTGCATATGACGCTAATCCCATTTAAACTCAATCGGCCAACCCCTGAGTGCTGTTTCTTGGCAGGTTAGAGACCGACCACCGACATCACGTGCTAATAGATATCTCTTATATGTACATGACTTAGTTGCTAGACCTGCTTTGGAGGCCTATTATGTAGTTATCAGCATTAACTACGGTCGGGAAGCGGCATGTAACCTTCGATAACTAGCGCCATCAGAAGGAAAGTATGGGAGCTTACATGATTCGGTACATTTAAACTTAGCTGGCTACATTGAACTTGGAAGTTGCATAAAACTACCTTGACATAATAAAATCCAGGACCCGAAACCGTTTGCGATACAACCACATATACCACGTATACACATTGGCGTCGGCGCCAACTTACCTATAACGACGACCTTATCTAGAGTTGGGTTTATAAAGTACAGAAACAAACAACTACCTAGGTAACTAGTCGATTCTTTGTCGGTACCTCTCTAATACCTAGGTACCTAACGAAGACATACGAATCTCGCGTCTTATATCCTCCTGAGCTTATAGCTCCCTCTAGAATCGATCGAGTTGCGCCGGAGAGTCGCAACTTGTATTCATTCACTGGCGTCTTACACTGGACGTTTACTCAGCTTCGGCATAGATATGATTCCCCGGTAGCCTTTCGCGAGCTTCGTCAATAAGCCTTCCGGCTTTCCTCGCAATGTTCTCCAACTCAGAAGCTCGCAAGTCTGTTGACAGCCTGCCACCTTTATCACCCACCGCCCGAACCGAGTTCCCGTTTCATCGAAAAGGCTCTGTTGCCTCGCATCATACAGCACGACGGGGTTCGACTGCGAGCTCTATACATTCTATTCGTTCCATTGGGGGTCATCTCGATACGTCGAGTGGTTGGTCGCAAACTGTTCACGAGACAGGACAAAATGCCATATCTACTCTGCTTCAACCGCCGATAGTCCGGACTGGTCTACTACCTCATACGTCCGCTCCTGCTTCCAGTGCTCATAAGCCACCTACTGCGCGAGACATCCCACCTGTCACCTTGACCAACATACCTCATGTTGATTCTTCTGATTTCAAGCCTTACTTAACACAGGTCGGAGCTTTATATGAACAGTTAAGACGAGTGAAGGAGAGCGATGATGACGGTAGTGAGCATGTGTTTGGGCGTGGCAGGGTCGAAGAGTTTGCGAGTGCTGCAGACGATGGACGTCTGAAACCTGGTAGTCGCCCATCTAGCTCTCGGAAAGTGTCGGGTTCTTCAATTAGGTCAATATCTCCTATAGACTCGCCTGCTGTACGTCCGATGCGTAGAAGGTCTAGTTCTAGCTTCAGTCGGAAAGGAGCAAACCAGGGCCCACCTCCCTTATCCACCATCCCGAACGTTTACTTCGACGAAGATTTCCATTTGGAGAATCCCCGTATATTCGATGTCGTTAGTGAAAGATCAGAGGTTGTACGACCGCCTCCTGGTTCTACCGGAGACAAGAACGCTCCGAATGGGGATGCGTCAGCCCCTCGGAAGACCCTTGCTACGAACGCGATATTACAAGAAAAACTATCGTGGTATATGGATACTATTGAAATGCACCTCATCTCGTCCATATCGACAGCCTCCACGACGTTCTTTACGGCCTTAGGATCCCTAAGAGAACTACACTCTGAAGCAGCTGAATCCGTGCAAAAGATTAAGGCGCTACGGCAAGAGCTCGAGAACTTGGACCAAGAAATTGCTACTAATGGGTTGGAAATTGTCCAAAAGCAACGACGACGAGAAAACCTACAGCAGTTGAATGATGCCGTAAAGCAGTTGAAAGAGATTGTTCAGTCAGTTGCGGCATGTGAGGCTTTGGTGGATTCAGGGGAGATCGAAAAAGCATTAGAAAGTATCGATTTTCTTGAAAAGTTAATTGCTGGCGAACGGATACCGCATCCCGAAAAGGTCGAAAATCACAATTATCGGCTGTGTGATCTCAGAGATGCTGTTGCCCTCCAGGGTGTGAACAGTGACATTTCGACTTTGCGTTTCCGTATTGGTAAAGCGCTCGAGACCAAATTCATAGATACTTTACTGGGCGATTTGAAAACCCATGTAGATACTGTCTCACCTCAAGAAGTTTTGCTGAGATGGAGCAGTTCAGCCATGCGATCTCGCGGTGCACTTAGCAGAGAACCGACAGGGCATCCGGCTTATTTGGCCTCAACTAGTGGTCTCCGCTCCAAACTAATGCCGATATTAGATGGGTTGCACCGCTCAAAGCACGTTACGATCGCCATAGCATCCTATCGTGAGGTCGTCCTTCGGGAAATCCGGCAGCTTATTAAACGCCCACTTCCAACCTCTAACGATGACGACAATGAATCCGTAATGTCTGCATCTACAATGAGCTCAAAACGCCTAACTCAGCAGGAAAAGTCATCCATCCTTGCACGAAATCTTCGCGCGCTTGACGAACAGGACGCTGAAGCCCTCTTCGTAAAGATGTATATCAGTGTCACAGAGGCACTACGGAGGCTGAGTACTCAGGTTAAAGTATTATTCGACGTTGCAAGTTCCTTGGGACAGGAGCCTTTGGATCTTGACGCCGGTCTGAAGTCGCCTCCTCCCCTTAAGTCACCACCTCTTAATAGTGCAAACCGCGATTTACAGGAGGATATTCACTTAACTATGGACCTGAATAATCTTTACGGTCAGGCCGTCGACATCTCACAGGAGAAGATCGTAAAAGTGCTTCGCGTCAGGTCTGAGCAGAGCACTCATCTCCCCCTAATCTGGTTCTTGCGGTACTTTACACTTAATCTCTACTTTGCAAATGAGTGCGAAGCAATATCTGGGCGAAGCGGAACGTCGCTGAAAAATATCGTTAACTCCCAAATTAAAGAATTCATCCAATTGCATGGCGATGCAGAGAAGCAAAAGCTAGCCCAGGGCATGGAATCTGATCAGTGGAGCGCCAAAGATTTCACTGAAGAAAACAATATCTTACTTAAACGTATACTAGACAGTAGTACTAAGGATAGTGAGGCTTGGTCAGAAGGAAGCAAGATCTGGTTGCCATTCTCCGAAGCGGATAGCAAGCAAAGCGCCAACGGGCGACCAAGAGCCGAGTCTAATGGTGCAACGAAGGAGAGGACAAGAAGCGCAATAGTAGATGGAGAGACGTTTATACTTCCCAATTCAGCAATACTATGCCTAGAAGGAATGTCTCACTTCCTACACCTAATATCTGGGATCCCGTCTATGGCATCTGACGTATCCAGCTCTCTAATCGCCTACTTACAACTTTTTAATTCTCGGTGTACACAGCTTATCTTAGGCGCAGGCGCTACTCGTTCAGCCGGTCTGAAAAATATCACGACGAGACATCTAGCACTCGCATCGCAAGCTCTAGCATTTATCTCTACGCTCATTCCCCATGTCCGCGAATTCGTTCGCCGACATGCAGGTTCAGGCCCCAACGTCAACAACACTAACGTCGCTAATCTTATGGGTGAGTTCGACAAGGTCAAACGCCTCTTCCAAGAACACCAAAACAGCATCTACGACAAATTGGTGGAGATTATGAGTGCGCGCGCCTCGGCGCATGCGAAGAGTATGAAGGCGCTCGATTGGGACCAGAAAACCGAGTCGATGGTGAATCTGTATATGGAAACGTTGGTCAAGGAAACGGTCACGCTTCATAGAGTGCTTACAAAACACTTACCTGAGGGCACCGTGAGACTGATTATGACGCCCGTCTTCGACAGTTATAAAAGCCAGGTGGGCAAAACTCTACAGGGGTTAGAGCCTAAGACCGAGATAGGGGTAAACCGGTAAGCCACAACACTATTAACCCTTCTCACTAGCCAAATAGCTAACTAAAGGAATCACAGGATGGAATCCGATATTGAATACCTTATTAGCCGACTGAACAAAATAGACGGTTTCGGGGATACGGGGGATAGTCTACTCGGCATCGTTAAGTCGAAGAAGCCGGAGAAAAAGCCTGAGCCTGAGCCGGCCAAGCAAGATGACAAGCCAGAATCCCCTAAACCAGGTAGCGAAGAGAAGAGCGGCAACGCAGCCGATACAGGCGAAGCTAAGGAGAAGGCTACGGAAAGCAAGTAGCACTCCTTAGTCTCTCGGTCTTGTTTTTTTGATACGTCACGTTTTTGTTTGTACATTGATACGTTCTTGGCATGAAGGCAGGCGTTCTCCTCTTTTTCTTGTAATGATGAAAAGGATTGCGTATAGTATTGAGGCGAAGTGACTGTTTTTGATAGGGGAGATGAATAAGACGAAGATGCGCGAACTCTAATTGTTATGGTCTGAGTGCTATAGCTTGCCACGGTGATAGATACAAGCTAGGTACCAGGTAGTTATGTGATGATGCCTCATTTTGACATGACACTGTAAGTTCTATATACATTTTTTGGGCCCCATATAGATATTCCCCTATATTATGAATAAGTCACTGTGATAATTATCAACCATATCGCTTCTCAATGGCGTCCCTGTTAGTAAGGAACATTAAGGACATTAAAGAGGCACGTAATCAAGTTTTCCGGATTTTTAATATTTGATCTCCTTTCAATATAACAGGTACTTGCCATACTCACCATGCAGATATCTAGGTAGGCACGGATGATTCTATAGCCATTTGTATCACGCGATATACGCCTCACGGCCTAGAAGTTATAAGATGTCTGCATTATATCACGACACGTCACGTCACGTCCGATATCGACGCTACCTCACATGTCGTACACAAGCCTCCATCCGTTCAACAATAGGTACTCTCCGTTCGTCCTGTCTCTCACCCACGTGTTTCTTCCGCGAGACACGGTCTCACCTTGCCGTCCTCTCCACATAGGCCGCCCTTTGCATTCTTTGCGTGCTCGTGTAGCAGAACCTCTATGCTGCAAACCATGGTTTTCGTGAACACCCCTTCCCCCTCTTCCCACCTCCTGTTAATTACTTCTTGAGCGAGTATTACTGGGGAAGGGCAGTAAGAGTTAGATAGAGAAAGAGAAAGAGAAAGAAAAGAAGGAATCGAAATTCGCATTACGTGTCACGACGGGCTTATTAGATCGCAATATACGGCATTTCTCGGGATTTTCCTTTGGGATTAATACCGGTATAGTTTATTGTACCTGTTATATAAGCTTGTTAGTAATGTTGAAAATATGATAGATCATAATTGATAAGACGTTCGTGAGAAGTCACACAGCGGCTGATATCGAATCCCTATTCGGTCATAAGCAGGTCTCACGGCGAGTAGCCCCGCGTTTTACAAGAGCTTTGCTTACCACTTTGTACCATTTGTGCTAGCTAGCCCATGTAAGGAAAACCCCGCGATCGTTCGTTCGTTCGTTCGTGGCGTTGCTCCGGCTTGCAACAGGACGATACTACCGGTGGACAAAGACGCTGGGTTCCCGAGAAAAGACCAAGTTGGGTGGGCAGCACGAAGAGCCTCGAATTAATATAATAGGCAGGCTTCGGTGATAAATGTAGAGAAAACCTTGGAAAGGGTGCATCGGGGCACATGTGCATACATACTTATCTACCTAGGCACCTAACCTAAGCAGATGGCCTTCTTTTCAGGCCCCGGATATCAGCCCCGAAGCACGTACATGCGATATCATTGATTCATTGGTTTTGCGTGTGCGATGGTAAGCGGTGCATCGGCGACGAGAAGCAAAGGAAAAACGTGGAGTGCAGGCTTTCTCGTTTCACCCCGAAGCGTGCCGTTCATGTCGCTAACCGCTCGGCACTTGGAGAAGAAGATGAGATGGATGTTCAAGTTAATCTGCTTTTCTGCTGTGAGCGGATAAGCTTAGAAAGAGCATGTTTAAACGAAGGAGATTTTGTTAGATAGATAGATGCAATATAATCGCTGACGGAAGGACGAATAAGCCTTTTGTGTATTGATATGTCGTACGTCAGATACATATCTATCTTACATGCTGTCCCTCCCGGCTTATGAACTGCTCAGGTAAGATGATAATAACGAGGAGTAGGAAAGGAACTAAGGTGCTGAGAGCCCGCTGCCGCTCGATGACATATCGCTTGCGATCGAATGTGGTATTATCCGATCATACATACATACAGCTCCAAGTCACAGCTTCATATCTTCACAACCGTCCATGTCTTGCATACATAACGCATGTCCATACATAATACCCAATAAAGATAAATAACCAGGGAGGGGGGGTGTGCATTTACAAAAAAACCGATAAGAAAAGAGATCACCGTCGCGTTGCATTTCGTAGCATTGAACCGGGATGGTCCCAGGGGAGGGAGATCACTGCAAAACAAAGCTTGGCGGTTGCGGCTTTGGCACTTTTTTTTATTTTTCCCATTTTTCCCTTTGTCTAAGACAAGACTCGTTCTTTATTTGAACCGCGGCAGGTCTTGGCGAAACGCTCGGGATAACAAACATCGATTAATTGTTGTTTATATTAAAGTGACTGGATTAACTACTTATACAATTTGTAACTCTATGCAAACACAACATATCCATATCTTAAGTATACAACTTGGCTAAAAAGATAAGGTGGTGTTAGTTAATATTAATGTCAATGGTAATACTGGGGTTGGTGTTAAAGTGCCTGTGTAAGTGTAAGTGTAAGTGTAAGTGCTCCCGCGACGCTATTCAACAAGTTAACATTTCTAGTCCTTGCGTTACCAATAAAGTAATATGCTCTACCCGTGGCTTGAGGCAAGTCGGTTCCAGGTTATTTCTAGTTTACAGGTATGTAGGTACGTAGTAGCAGCGCGCGTATAGTTATGTAGTTTCGATTTTCTACCAGCGCATCCGTGGCGCAGATCCCCCCCGGCTCCGAGGCCGAACCCCAGACCCCGGAATGTCCTATTGTACTACTTACTACTACCTTAGGTAGGTACGCATGCAAAGAAAAGCAAACACCACGACGAAACGTGCGCAAGAAAGAAAAACATCGTGCGTTTTCCCGGCGTTCGAAACAAGACCACTTTTTGTTTATTACGAAACACCGCCGAGCACCCTTTCGATTGTTCTAGCCGAGCCAAAAAAATTGAAGGCAATCGGGAAGTTGACAGCTGCTGCTATTTTAAGGGTCTGGGGGATCGACCCGATTTCGCGCGTTCCAAGGTTCTCGCTCCCCCAACGCGGTAGGTCTAAAATCGCAAAATAGCTCACCAACCCTGTCTTTGAATAGGTACCCCCCTACTTAGATAATGTTAATTATAATTCCCCTGGGGAAAACAAAATGACGACACGGCCCGGATTGAGCAGCTCCGTTCGTGATAAAAGTTTGATTTAAAAGCCTTCCGTGGTACGATGCGCAATCTAGATCTTCTACTGAGTGACCTTGGCGTTTATGTTTGGTTTGGTTTGGTTTCGTTTTGTCTGGTTTCTGTTTGGTTTCGTGGCTTTCAACTACAAAGTGGTTGTTGGTGTGTATTTTGACGCCGTACCGCGCGATTCTATCAATAGGCGCCACGCGATCCTTCGGGGGGTTTAGTAATAGCCTTTCTTTCACCTCTAATAGCCATTTCCGCTTGAATGAATTGTATATACTAGCTTCACCCAAGAACTGTCGGGCAATAGAGATGGCTTTGGAAAGCTGAGACAAGAAACAAAAGGATAGCACGAATACTAAATCAAGCCATGTGCCAAAGTACCTATACTCCCTAAGCTACATAGTACACTCTTCCATCTAAATTCCCATCCAAGACAATAGAAAATCACAAAGCAACGGATCACGTAAATAATGAACAATTTCTTTTTGTTTGAAGTCACCGTAAGCTCGTCTATTCGTTCCATCTATCTGGTATCTCGCTATAGCATAACCAAAGGGGTATAATTGTCCCTTCCACAGCAAATCAAAGAAGTGCGACCCTCAAGTATATACAAGTAAATAAAATAAAAAATCGCAAGATATAAGACAACGAATGTGGAGAAGGGCGATAAGTATCGGTTTGTGTTTTGTGTTCTTTTTTTTTTTCTTGTGTTTCCAGGAAGGGAACCTGACCAGCATGCCATCTTCTACTCCGCCGGGGAAGTCATATTTTTTACCAGCACGATCCCTCGAGGTCGTGAAAGTTGCGCAGAGCACCTAAGGCTCGCGGCGGGTTGGCGGTTGTAAAGGATGGGTAATGCCAGCAGAAGTAAAATCATCGTATCATCATGTCCAAGCGCCCAGCGCACTACGCCTTCGAGGCAGGGTAGTCATCTCCCTTATGCGGAGAGCTTGCCGAGAACGTAGTTACGGGGGACCACCATGGTCTCAACGTCACGGCGGGCAGGGGCACCACCACCCAGGGTAACGATAAGGTCAACTTCAGGGGTTGTGACGGTCTGGATGTCATCGGGGTGGTAGTAAGCGCTGCCGCAAGGGAACACTTCACATCCGGACACGGCTACCTTGGCTGCGGCTTGCATTTGGCTGGCCGGGTACATTTGCTTAACGCCGTTGACATCCCCAGGGTTCACGATAGCAGAGACGTCAAAGTAGGTTAAGCCGTTCCAGCCGTTGAAAGCAACCTCGGCGAGCATGCCCGGGACGTCAGGGGCACCGTCATTGAAAGAGTAAGCGTTGCCGATCCATCCCTGAGGGAATTCCACCCTAGCCTGGCTGTTTCCTCCAATCGTGATGGGAGCGATAGGTGCCTGTCCTGCAGATGGGGTGAAGTTGATGTGGCGGGTAGTGCCGTCCTGGTTGACGAAGGTGAACGAGTTGGCGCTGACCAGAGTGGCCGAAGCAGCAGCAACGGCGGCGATCTTGCTGAATAGACCCATTTTGTTTGTTATTTGTTGGATGGTAAAAGTGATAGAAAAGATATCTCTATATCTGTTGGCTTATTGCACTGTGGCTTCTGATTTCAGTTGATAGGGAATGTAAGTTGTAGCTAAGGGTTGTATAGCTTCGTGTTAAATGAATGTATCACGAATGAGCTTTGAAAGGAAGGAATGATAGCTACCAAGGAGCTGTAAAGAGAATGAATAGAATCAGAAGATTGTTGGCGTTATAGAACTGATAGTCAGACTAAGTGTGTGGGATGGAACAAGGTCTTATATAGGAACTGGAGAGACAAAGACCACACGAGGTCGGCTCGTGGCTCTCCCATCATTGTTCTGGCCCCAACCAATCGAGGAGTCCAAAGTGACCCAGGTATCCAAAGTATCCAAGGTACAAGAAACGTCAAGCACATCTAGAGCGAGTACTGCGCTAGTATGGAGCGGGGGTCCTAGACTGAGTCTACGATCTAGGATCCATCCAATCCCCCTGGGTGCCGTGAATGTATCAGACAGCGCAGCCACAGCAGCCCAAGGGGGTAGCTGCGGAAGTCGAGAAGGATGACATGTTCCTGAATCAGGGTTGCATCTCAGCGCGTAGCCAGCCCAGCAGCTTGGATGGAAAGCCTCGCACCAATTGTTCCGTCTAGCCGGAACAAATATTGCTAAACCCAGATACTTGAGCCTAGCATCAGCCTAGCGGCGGTGAATATGAAATGTTGAAGTGAATGCATCGTCTTTTAATCCGGATTATGGTCCACCGAGCCATTCTAGAAGACATTAGTGGTCAGCGGCACCCCATCAAAATGTTCTCCCTCTAAAGTTGCGGAGCCTAGCAGACGGCATCTGACGGAATCCTTGGCGATGCTATTTTAGGGCTGACAGATAACGATGGGGTGTGAGCTTAAAAATTCGACAAGCATGGTCAGTCCATCTTCTCTGGCAAAAATTGGCGCTTCCACCAATCCGAGAGACTCGGGTGGGCTGTCTGCCAGGATAACAAGAAAATTTACAAAGGACTAGAAGGGGGTGGCACACAAAGAAAACAAGCAAAGGATTCCTGCCCTGCATTAGCAACTGCTGGACTCGATCTGGTTCTAGAACCCGATTGGTTGGCTTTAAGATCTTGTTCCTGGTACCTGACATATCCCATGTGGTATTAGCACTGATGTGGCAGACCATGAGAGGATACATCTCGCCCGACAAAATTGAGAAAGAGACATTCTATCACCGCATCTAGGTCTGCAATGATGAATAATGTAGCCTAATAGACCGCCGCCACCATTGTTAGGCTTTGTGCTTCGGATGAGATTCTTTACCCAGTCGCTTTGCCGAGAGTAATCAATACGTGGTACCAGTTAGTAGGTGTTTAGAAAATTTGTTCACATCGCTGATAGACTGCTGACATGACAACAACCTTGTACGATATCGCGAAGATAATCATATTGAATGGAATAAGCGTATTCCTTGCGCCCGAGATGGAACTCCATACGGGGGATATAGGTCCAAATAAGTGAGCAAGACGATGTAAGCAGACCGGTAGTTGAAAATTTTTGGACTAGGCAGACTTGTGATTGCAGCTTGCAATTTTTTTTCTTTGGTTCCCCGTTGCCAACGCAACATACTGGCATATGTGATGGGATATTGAACGGGCTGCATCTGCATAAGCTCAATAAGGCGCTATAGCACTGGTGCCCGAGCAAATTTCTCAGCCAGGAACACTAGATGCAACTAGACTCCGTGAGGGGGAACAAGGTAGATGTTCTAGTCTTTCGCTAGGTAGGCATGGTGGGAGGAAAGTTGTGGGAACTCGAGAAGAACTCTGCGCGGTCTTTGGCGCCACCGGGCTGCGGTCCTGGTCGATATGAGTAATAAGGCTTGATTGTTGAAGTCTTCGACCTTGCGTTACTCACGGTCAAGTGGATCACCAAAAGGCATGATCCATAGTGACCTATCACTATAGCCACTAAGGCACCCGGGCGTTGAGCCGGAATCGACCGACACCAACGCCTAGAGACTTAGTCACCGAGTTGGATACCCGCAACTCCGGACCGTCGAGTACTAGGGCCCGCGCCTGCACACCATCGACCACGGGACGGGGATTCTAAAAACAGGATAACATCCTGATTTGCTTTTGCCACGCATACAACAAGATCCACACAGGCTTACGGATAGATTGCTAAATCGAAGTAGACGACATGTTTGGTAACCGAGGAAGCTATAACTTATCAGCCAACCACAACTAAGGAAATCGGATAGTACTCGGTCATTCATATACCGGAGGTTTTTGGTCGAGGGTTAAATCTCTTCACTTTTCCTTTCCCTTACGTACAGATCACTAGTTCTTCGGCCAAAGTGCGGTCTTTCACTTTTTTTTCACAGCATGGCGGTTGTTAGTCGCTGTGAACCATGAGCTAATGCATTGGCACGAAATCCTTTACCGGATTCGATTCTCAAAAAGAGAGGTGATATTGGATATACTTACGTATCAGCAATTGACGTGCAGAATTTCTAGGCAGTCCTGAAGTTGCATCCCGTTCCCGCCGGCGACTGGGTGACTTAGGTGTGACGATTTACCAAGATACATTACTTGGGAGTGAATTTTAGCCATCAAATAAAGAAAACTTCCTCAAGAGAGTGAGGAGAGCAGCATTGGATGGCAAACTTTCAACAAAGCTTCAACGCTAAGGCTGGTCTTCCCCTGTAGCCAAATCGCATGGCGTCAGTCGGCTCATTGGAGCAAGACCAACCTGTAGGCACACCCCCTCAAAGACATCCGCCACACCGAGATATTGGATGTACTATTGGAAGCCGGTGAGGGTGGTTGTAATAGTCAGCAGGAGTAAGAAGTTATCATGCAAGGTACAACCTATCAGAACAAAGCTGGGAGTTGAAAATTTCCCGGGCCGTCGCTTGGCGTATTCGCTTGTCAAATATCCAATAGGCATCGGCGGAGAACTGCAAGTCGAAGCCGAACCCATCAAATTTTTCAGGAACGACAATGTAACGGAAATATCGACGGCGACGTGCTATTGGCGATTTTCGATAGGTGGTAGTCCGGTTAGGGGTGAGCTAAATGCCTCTCTTCTCATTGACTCAACGGAGAAAGCCTTCCTGCTACGTAGGTACTCTCATTCTTGCTGTTATCATATCGGTGGCGCTGAATAGAAGTCCGAAGACCCACTGTTGGTCGCCGGCCATCCGATTATCGCAGAGTATTTCTCACAAGCAGCCGACGTGTTGGATAAGCCCTATCCCGGCTTCCTGATCTTTTGCTGCCTACCATCTCCCCGGGACTAGCCGATATCGCTGGGAGTTTCTCTAATTCATGTCCTGTATTGTCAATTGCTGGAAGGACGAGGCAATCATAACGAAAAGCACCGCGATATACTTGTCAGACCTGAGAAGCTTCTTTCGGGAGGCTGGACAGGAAGTGCTCGATAGGCTTTGCTCGAAGATCCAAGGGCAACTCGTAGCATTTACACGGCTTTCGTCGTGCCACCAAATGGTTGCACTTAGTTATTCCGTCATTGGAATATTGAATCAGGTATGTCAGTTTAACCGAAGAAGCACAAGATATGTTGAACAATATATATGTTGTTGAGATTCCCGATGGCGACTTGTAATAAGTGTAGTGTGCGGTGTGGTTAAAGTTTCTGGTTCAAGAAAAAAAAACAATTGGAGAAGTTCTATTGATTGAATATTTCTAATCCACATCGAATGCGCTTGCCTATCACGATTCCTATCTTTATCTAGGGAAGCTACGGTTATCGAGTTGAATACCTTACCTGTCCGGCCTGTACATAAGGTATTGGAGTTGTTTTGGAAGGTTTAACCCGGACTGGAATCTCCGTCAGCTTTGTGAACCACGGTTATTACTTCTTCCTATGCACCTTCCATCGAATCCGTTCCTTTTACTATCATGCGGTGATACTTGCTGTTTTATCTTTACCATCTCCAATTTTGACTTTTGGCCTATGAAATTTCAACCAACCCACAATTTATTTTGTTCAATCATGATTTTTGGATCGATTCAACACAATCGATCACGATCAATTCAAATTCAATCCTTCAACTACATCCTATCCTTAAATCTCATATGTACGAATTACTTCCTGATTACTGACTATTCTAAAAGATTGATGTCTCTATCTTCAGTTTTTCAGCTTGGTGGCCTTGTGATGCATAAAAAGGCCTCAAGTTTGATTTTTGGTGGGTGAGAAAGGAAAGATAAACAAGCGTCGATATTCTTCTGGTGGGCTTGGCACTCCGCTTAGACTGGTGACTGGTAACTGGTAGCTCAGCAACACGAGGTTTTCCTCGGTCCTTTCGGTAGCATCGTTACATCAACAGGCCGCAAGAAGTATAGATTCATGGCCGCCACCGTGTCTCTGCACCAGCCCTTCCCAGCCCTTGCCAGCCCACTTACCAAAAAGCGAAAGTCGAAATATATGACGTACCCAATCAGCTCAGGTCAGCCTCTGTTGATCGACCAGAATGGCAGGGGAGGCTCTTCGAACACCTATCATATCCTTGGCTTAACATCACCAACCCCGCCTGATTATCTTGTTACCTTATCTATCGCACGATCCAAAAGAGCTATTTGTTGAAGACATATGCTGACATGTCCGTACATCTCACGAGTAACAACCATTTACTGAGACTGTTACCTCGTATCACACTAGAGAAAGACGGCCGCTCTATAGTAGAGTTCCTACTCTGCTGTGCTATCGCTGGATGAGACTTAGATTGGATGCAACGTACCTTACCGCCGCTCCGTAATGGTTAGGCTGGCTGGGCTCGACATCTAGATAGCTTAGCTTTAGAGCTAAGTATCGTCAGGTCGCGATCCAAGGTCAAAAAACAGCTCTTCTCATGGCTCTGCGACGAGTCATTACGAGACGGACAGGGCAATTTAGGAAGAATCGTGACCGGAGTAGATGTCTCTATTTATTAACACGGCGGAATTGTCGCATCACGCATCCGACCGTACGACGGCTACGAGTGTAGAGGTGTATCGCTCGTATGGTTGGCTGCCTTTGTGGCTTGTTAGCCCCCGGACAAGCGTCGGTCCATATGGCGACTGCCCGCCATTGATATGCATGGCATCATTCAGAGAGCTGCTCCCAGCCCTCAAGCTTGTAATGTAAGCCTGCGATTACGGGCTGGGCCGGCCGGATCGGGCTACTTGCCATTGCCCACCATAAGGTTGCAATGAGAGGACTCATCCATCCTAGGTCCGAGAGAAAAATAAATAGGTGGCTGTCCTGCATGTACTTTCACCAGACTTATCTCTTCAGTATCTTATATCACTCAGGATCTCTCAATCGCTACCTGTCGAGTCTTAACTGACATTACAGTCGTTTCTAAACGCCAATCGCTTAGTGATTTACGTCGAATAATAATAATACCATCATCAGTTCTCTCGCTTTACCATCGTGGTCAATATATCGATCAAAATGCAGCTAACTCAGATTCTCGCACCCGCTGTTGGGCTGTTTGCTGTTGCGAATGCTTGGGGTGAGACCGCAGTTTGGACAACGGTCGTGGAAACTGACTACACTACTTACTGCCCGGTATGTACAATATCTTCGCATGTTATGAATACCAGTATGACTAACTCGTCGGCCAGTCTCCTACCACTTTCGCCTGGCATAATGTGACATACACTGCTACGACAGAGACTACTATTACCATTACCAGTAAGTCCCGATTAGTCTACTATATACTAAAGTCTACTGAGGCTAACATTATGAAAGACTGTCCTTGCACTGTTACCTATTCTCAGCCTCCTCCAGTCACCATAACCTCGTACTCTACGCCAACTCTGGTTCCTACAGGAACCGCACCTTACTCTTCTTCTTACCCCTATTCCAACGTGAGCTCAACGGTTATCACTTACACCCCGACGCCGTCAACTTACATCTCCGGAACTGTCCCCATCACCAGCCCTGAAGTTCCGACTAACGTCCCTATCCCACCCACATCCACCATCCCGGCTCCGATCCCCACGGCGGCTGCCGCCAAGGTTGGACCCGTCGGTGCTCTTCTTGCAGTTGGTCTTGCTGCACTCGCTCTGTAAACGAAGTACTACGATATCTCGTACTATTGTGTTTTACAGATACCCCTTTTTGTTTTATGTTAATACCTAGGCGGCAAATGATTCCCCTCACCTTTTGGATGAAGCTATGATTTTATGTGGTTGGCATCTGGAAGTGGAAGTGTTTGGCGGCCTTGTTCTATACCCTCATTAAACCAAGCGATACCCCTGGGAGCTTGGCATGCTGTTTTATGATGGATGATTTTGACGAGATAATGTGAGCTGGCATAAAGGGAAGGCGGAGTTATGTTGAGGCTCACACCAGGGGAAGGTTTGGTTTATATCCAGTATATTAATCTGCGTCTATGCACGCATATTGGCTAATTCGATGCCGACAAGCTTCGAAACGACACTCCCTGAAGCTAACCCGGTATCTGGGTGGTGCTATAATATCGTAAATAGAGAATACAACAATAATCACCAAAACTGTACATACCTACCTACCTACCTACGTATTGCAACTCTTTTGATGGATATTCCAAATCTTCAATCTAGCTGTCGTTGACTGGACGTACTTCAACTTTTAGGTTGAACGCCATATCTGTGACCCTCAGCGCTACTGCGTCTCGAATTACACTACCTTAGTGACCGTAGCCTTACACACACCAAAGCACGACCTGGCGTTGTCCCAACCTAACCTAGGTAACCTAACCCAACCCCGACCACCACCTCTGTCTCTTCTCAGTTCGGACAACTGGCCCCCGTCGAACTGAACCCACTACGCAGAGCAATTTCTACATTCGTACTTTCTACTACCGTCTTATCACTTATCATGCATCGCTGACAGGCAAACCAATCTACATACGTTACTACTGCTGCTGTCGTGCAGTAGTCCACGGCACAGAGAACCAACGCGCGGTAGGTGGCGAATGGGGCCCGTTTGTCTGCTTATGCGCTCGGTTGAGCTCCGCATGAGGTAGGGATCTAAAAGTTGTATGTATGTAGATGGGGGAGAAAAAGAGCAGTGTATGTGCAGTGCCTAGGTAGGCATGTATGCACGCTGCATGCGGAGCACGAACGGGTTTCCAAGTTTTTGTGTGCCAGTGTATGTATGTATGTATGTATATGTGTTAGGTCGAAAAGAAGGGGAAAGGGAATTTCCTCATTCTTTTCTTTTCTTTTCGAGGCTGGTATGACGTTTGTAACGTCTTTGGAGGGGGGGGGGGGGGGGGGGAGATACATGACCTATCCCGCCCTCTTTTCAATTATGTTCGGTATTGTATTGTATTGTATTGTACGACTACACCATCGCATTCGGTACCCCTGTATCGTGAAATCGGTCGCTGACAGGCGGGAATTCTATTTTATATTTTCGCCCTTCTCTACCTACTACTTCTGGGAGGGGAGGGAAGGGGACCGAGGGAGATGGGGATTACGGATTTCCTCTTGAACTGCTTTGGTAGACGAAGCTAATTAGAGCTTACACTACTGCAAGTCTGACAGCTCAATTCAGGCGAATAGTTTGTAGTGTAATGCGTGATGCTCGATCCATTAGATAGATTGATAGATAGGTAGCTTAGCTTAACTTAGCTTTGGCTAGGTGACAATCAATATGGATCCGATAATTTATTCCTCTTCTTTCGTCGTTGTTCCAAGAGCGGCTTTTCGCTTATTTTGGGATGCGCCGCCACTTAGCTCGTCTCTCGTCTCCCGTCTCTACGTCTAATATCCTACGTTAACAAGGTGTGTATAGTAAGTAAGTAAGTAAGTGAGCGGGTGAGTGAGTGAGAGTATTACGTATATTAGGTTGAGTTAGGTACGTATGTATCTGCTATCGAAGAAGGGAAAAAAAAAAAAGAAGAATGTAACGATATGCATGTGATTGCGCTCCGCACAGGTGGTACGGTTTTCGGCCGGCCGCCAAGATGTCGTGGAGCTCGTATTTGCCTCTGCCGCGCCCATGCAAAGCTAGGTCGCTTGAGTTTTTTTTTTTTTTTTCATCCCGGACAAGACGGGCTTAGTTGACGCGGGACAAGCAAGTAGTTCAACGATGAGTTGTGGTTCGTGTGATGATATGACGTGATTAACAAGACTTCGTTGGAGAGAATATATGCATACATTTATATCTGTTAGACATATGGGAATGGAGGATCTACAGTAGATGTTGTGTGTATTGTGGGTTTTTAAAAAGTCAAGAGACATGTTTCTATCGTAGGCGGAACGCCTCTCTGCCTCACCAGTAAAAGACTTTACGGCGCTTGAGGTACCTTAATTGCTCATCTTATACGTATGTAGTGGATTGGGTATCAAAGGTATGAGTCGAATTATAGTAACACGACTAGCCAATATAAACTACAGTATTACTATAAGGTAGGTAAGTTGACTTGCCAAGGAAGAACGGAGTTTCTCGTAACAAGTCGGTCACACTATCTTGTTACGAGGGGCCCGAATTACCTTGTTATTCCCAGGGTACGCGATCCTACATCTAGCCTAACGTTATTCCCAGCCCTCACCACGTGAGAAAATCCGTAATCTTTTTATAGGAGTCATCTAAGACACTTGTGGTCGAATACGACCACAACCCGCGCCGTATCTCTGGCTTTCGGTAAACTACCTAGGTCCAGGATTGTTGAACTCGCGGCGCAAAGGAAGACAGGACGACATGGGCCGAGGGAGCGGGCAGCAGGAGTTGGAAAAACTTGAATGTAACCCGTATATCGCACTCCATGGTAAACTATCCGAGCGATCATCGCCTTATACTATACTTGAAGTAGGCACATTTAGGGTAGCAGTAGATATCCGTTCCCGATTCAAGTTAAAGTAGCATCTGCGATAGTTATGTGGAATATCTTTAACTCCGAACCTATAGTTATCCCATCCCGTCTCACAGCCCATTCCGTATGCTACCTTACTTCAGGTATATACGGTGCCATATAACTACAGGATACATACAACAGGAGCGAATAACGATAGCGATAAAAGAAGTGGAAAAGGCCGTGTCTCATGCGTTGGCGCGCTATGATTAGTCGTAGAGATATCATCGTAGATCCTCCCTGTCGTACTCCATAAACGCTTAACCTGCCCGTCATCGAATGTTCTTAGCAATGAGTACCTGAACAGAGAGCGTGCCGGATGCAAGGGCCCATACAACCTCTGCAACCCACGCGCGGTATCTAGATCTTACTAGCTATCTAGCTAGGGAGGGTGGGAATCTACCGGTGCCGAGTAATCTTTGGTGGATTGACGTCTTCTTTTGACAGCCACATACTCCATCCATCTGGGAAACGAGGTTGTCTACAAATGGTATACATGATGCTATCGGGATATTCTATTGTATACTTGGCTGCCCGATGCCCACTTGTATTGTGACTCTCATCCCCTAGCTTGCGAGACCACAAACCCTCTAGTCATCCCGATCAACAAACTTTTTCATGTTGGTGGTAAGTATATGTTACGTTGCGGAGGTTAGAGTCAAGCAACCGCCCGGCTTGTGCGGAGAACATTCCTCTTCTCGATACTACACTCGGCTGCCCACCGGAAGCTACCATCACATAGACACATAGACATAGGCAGGTAACCCATCTGTAACGGGATACATCGGGTACCTACACTCAGAATACCGGAAACGGACCATGTCGTATCCTCAAAGGAAGCCCACGTCTTCACCAATTTTACATCGATAGGTAGGTATCATAACTCATTAGCCACAGTTGACGCGTAAGCTATGGCTTCCAAACCACCTTGTAGTATTAGACTTTCGTAATTCGTCAAGTGTCGTGGTTGTGCTATAGAGGGGGCTCATCCAGACGACGATGGTAATTCCATCCCGTTAGCCTCCATCCTCGATCTTACTTCTCGTATGAGCGCCTTCGCTTCCTCGACCTCAACCCCATCTTGACATAGCTCGTTAGCTAAGCGGTTCGCCGTAACATAGTCCTCCGTCCTCATCGCATGGCGCGCGAGCCACATCCGGGCCTTGCTAGTCGCGGCCGTTACCCCTGTACCTCCCTCTCCGCGCCCGGCGCGATCGCCGTCGTCGTCTGAGCCCTCTCCCGGAGAATCATTGTGGACCGCGACACTTTCGCCCTGGCTATCGCCTACCCCGCCGTCTTCCTGCGCCACGCACATTTCCATGTAGGCTTTGGCGTCTTCTTCCTCGCCTATACTGTCGTACATGTTCGCGATCTGTAACAAGATCTCCGGGTCCATATGCGCACCTCGGAGACTGCCTGCCCTTCCCCCGCTCCCGCTACTGCTTCCTGTGTCGTAGTAGCTCTCGGCGAGCAACGCCCGTTTAAGAGCTTTGATTCCGTCTTGGTTTCGGTTCATTCGTTGTAAGCACGAACCAACGGCCATCCACATTTTCCCGTCCCACGGTCTGAGACCGGCGGCTTTTTTGTAGTACCATAACGCATATGCATGCATCTCTAATATCTCATACGTCTGGCCTAATCCGTACCACGCACGGTAGTCCCTTCGGTTTACGTCCACAGCTCGGCGATATGATTCAATAGCCGCGTGCGTATTTTTAAGCTCGACATATTCGTGTCCCATGAGGGTCCAAGCGGACAAACATGAGCGGTCTAACATTAACGCTCGCCGGAAATACTGTACAGCTTTCTCGTGCAAAGACAGCAACGAGTAATAATTGCCAATGACTACACATGATTCTGGGCGGAATTTATCAACACTACTGCATAAATGCGCTAGGAATGCAAGTTTGGGCCGCGAATTCATGACGTAGAGTATGTTAGAATAATGGTCGAGAGAATCTAGTCGATGGGGATGTAACGACAGGATGTTGCTGAAATGTTGTTCTGCTGCCACGAGATCTTTTGCGTGGTAGGACAGTAACGCATCGCAGGTGAGTAGGAAAGATGAGGTCGGGAATATATGGAGTAGCTGGTCGAGGGAATTTGCGAGATTCGGATCGTGTTGGTAGAGCTCGAGAGAGGTATGTATATGAAACATAAAAGAGACGATGTTCTGCGGTAGACGAGGCATTATGCGATTAAGCTGTGGTGTATTGGTGTATTAGCGATTATGATCCCGAGCAAGACTTTGGTATAACATACATCTTCCACCCGTGAGATAAGTGCAGTCATCTCTAGCCAGCAACCCCAATTCATAGGGAATAGGTGTACGCTGCGGACCAGCCAATATAAAGCCAGTTCTTCGTTCTTTTCTTTAGCAAGAACCATACCGTAGAGATATTCAAGCCACCCTTGGCTACCCTCGATCTCTTCGCCATCTTCCGATTTGCGTTGTTCGAACCACGTTTCTAAAATGCGACTGATTGTTAATAGCTGCTTGTTGTTGCATGTGCCAATATCCTGAGGTCCCATTACTATCTCAGCATCCTCATCTTTACGCTTCTCTCCCGAGAGAAACTTGGCGTATAATGCAAGAAACAAGCTTTTCTGGCTCAATCGTGGTAATGTATCGACGTTACTTGTTCTGGTGCTAGGTGCTGTAGCTTTGCTCTTCCCTTTGCCTTTAGGTGTTGTGTTATTCGACTCTTTCGGGGTTGCCATGCCCGCCAACGTGGCGTCGGGGAGGAAAACTGCAGCGCAACGGTCATATTCTCGACAATCGAAAAGGGATTTAGCTAAAAGGTATTTGTTTATTTCTTTAGCTTCGAGTAATGCTTCCTCGGGGTCAACGTTCTGAGCAAATGCTGTCGATGCATATCCATTAGATACATCTGATAGCTGCGAATCGTCGGGTGATGTTTCGGGTTCGGGGATGGCGTTAAGTAGTTCAGCTGCCCTGGAGATTATCCCAGGTCAGAATCCAATCGTGGTATACTGTGAGCAACGGAGGTTAACAATTACCATTTGGATGATTGATAAAGACATCTTTCGGAGCATTTTATAACCGCTTCCTGCAAGGCGCTTCGCAGCTGTGACTTTTCTTTATTATTGAGAGACATTGTTGTATGTTATATAGGGCATCGATCCGACCAAGGTAGCTAACTTTGTTACGTCGTCCGTGGGAGATTTCGTAGATCGCTGCACTTCAATGAAGTTAAGACGCGACAATAACGAAACCGCGTCGCAGCTCAATTGTGCTCCGAGTCGTGGGTTGTATACATTTATAAATATGGAGCAACGACCTTTGATGACTCTATAACTTGGATACGTGACATTTTTTAAAGAGAGACAGTTCTGCCGTTCTTATTTCGTAGCAACGAAGCTTCGCAGAGCTCTTACATGAATAGGTAGAATGAATGAATGGGGGGAGCTATGTCACAATGTCAAGGTTGCCCCTCGAAAATCAATACGTATTGACCTAGGGATATGATAACGATAAGAGATAACGATAAGACACCGATCGATTCTGGAATTTGGTATAGCTTTGCAGATCGACTGAATAGCGTGTGGTCCCTGCATCTCACCGCCATCAGCTCCAAGAACCGAAAGAGGAATACTCTTTACAAATATTACATTAGTTATCAATTTAAGGGAGTAGTGTTAAGCGCCGGTAGAAGTGACAGTTGGTGGACGATACACGATACATTGAAAGTACTAAAGCTGAACTTGAGCCTGAGCTAAAAGTTTTAGACGACCCCAGATTGTTAGTCTACTGGCATGTACTTAGCGTCTCCCACATTATGTAGCGTAGTACAGGTGAGATAGCCACTGTATCTACTTGAGATTAGATGTATAAAACTTTCAGCCCCAAACCTTACTTATCGGGTACCTAAGTATATTGTGTATCAGGCTAGGAAATTGGACGGCTCAACGAAAAAGTTGAGCCGGTGTGGGGCACCTCCTATAGGTAACTTCCCGGGTCATTTTATTAGAGGAGACGGGACTTCCATCTTATTTATATTTACTTACGACTTACGTAGTCAAATACTTTTTTCTTATTTCTTCCCTCGTCCTTCAATCCAAGTTCCAAGTTCCAAGTTATATCCATTAAACGCTCAGCACCTCAAGCTTATTAACCCTAATTCTAAACATCCAAGTCGGCAAGATGGCAAAGAAAACTACCCTCAAGGAGTTTGAATCCGTCTTTCCCAAGCTCGAGGAAGATCTCCTGTCTTGGGCGAGACAATATAACTTACCTCAGGAGCAGCAAGACTGGTATAAAAAGGTGAGATGTGACCCCTCTTATCACTGAGCTTCGTTGCTTTCTCAAGAATCTAATTAAATCCCGCTCGCCGTACCTTGTACTGTACTGACCTTGTGTTTAGATGCTCGAAGAAAATGCTGTTGGCGGGAAATGCAACCGTGGAATGTCGGTTCCCGACTCAGTGTCTATCCTTCTAGGCAAGGAACTATCCGAAGAGCAGTACTTCCAAGCCGCCACTCTGGGATGGATGATTGAGCTCCTCCAAGCTATGTTCCTCGTCTCCGACGATATCATGGACAGCAGCATCACCCGACGTGGCAAGCCTTGCTGGTACCGCCAGGAGGGTGTTGGTATGATTGCTATCAACGATGCCTTCCTACTTGAATCTGCTATCTACACTTTGCTTAAGAAGCACTTCAAGACTCACCCCTCCTACGTTGACATGCTAGAGCTGTTCCACGAAGTAACGCTGCAGACCGAACTCGGTCAGCTGTGCGATCTTCTCACTGCACCCGAGGACGTTGTGAACCTAGACAACTTCAGCATGGAGAAGTATACCTTTATCGTCATTTACAAGACTGCCTACTACAGCTTCTACCTTCCCGTTGCTCTGGCATTGCACATGCTCAACATTGCAACCCCCAAGAACCTAAAGCAAGCCCATGACATCCTTATTCCCATGGGCGAGTACTTCCAGATCCAAGATGACTACCTCGACAACTTTGGTCTCCCAGAGCACATCGGCAAGATCGGAACTGACATCCAGGATAACAAGTGCTCCTGGCTAGTCAATCAGGCCTTGAAGCTAGCAACCCCTGAGCAGCGCAAGGTACTAGAAGAACACTACGGGAGAAAGGATAAGACCCACGAAGCCGAGGTCAAGAAGCTCTACAACGAGATGGGACTTGAGAAGCGATACCAGGATTACGAGGAGAAGCGTGTCGGCGAGCTTAAACAGCTGATCAGTCAGCTGGACGAATCGGAAGGCTTGAAGAAGGGTGTTTTCGAAGAATTCTTGAACAAGATTTACAAGCGAAGCAAGTAAAGTGGCTGAGATGGAAGAAATGAAGCTTACGACGATTTTCTCAATATCGAATCTATTGGTAAAAGGGATGTCTAGAACGGGCACAGGAGAAATTCTTGATAATGACTTTCAGTTTCTAACTAGGCAGCGACATGAATAATACCCTTGGAATTTACAGTTCGATAATAACACTTGCGACCCTACGAAGAATAGGTCCTTTGCCATTATGAGATAGTCTGTAAAAGGAAGTATCCCCCATACTACTTGGCTTCACTGATGCTATTCTGTTTGCGAGGTTGGAAATTAACCATCAGAGGATTCTTCCTCCACAGCATATACATTCTGGCAGTCCCAATCCAGTCCCCAGGGCTTTGGACGGCCCGTATATCAAAAGCATGCACTAGTTTCGCTATGGTAATCCGAATCTCTAGATAGGCCTGTGTGATGCCCATACAGCTGTGTGGCCCGGCGCTGAATGGGAATATCACTGGTGGTGGAGTATCATGCGCACCAGATGACTTCTTATCTCTTAACCATCTCTCAGGTCTGAACTCGTAAGGGTCATCCCAAATGTTAGGGTTGTGGTTAAGGACCCAGTGGGCCACCAAGACTCCAACGCCCTTTGGGATGAAGTGACCATCTACCGTGTCTCCCGGAGAGACCCTTGGCAGTCCAAAGGCAACGGGAGGGAATGCTCTCACTGTTTCGCCTAGTGTTATCACGATGGGTCTTCTTTTCTTCTTTCTCTTTTTTTTCTTTTTTTTTACTAGACTGGGAAGGGACTTACTGGACTCTTCAATTACGGCATTCAGGTATCCGAGACGCAGTAAATTTTCGCTGGTTAACTGTTCATACTTAAACCTCCGCACCTCTGCTTCCAGCTTCGATAGACAACTAGGTGACTTGCAGAGAAAATAAATAGCCGACGTCAGTACGGCAGATGATGTATCAGCTCCGGCGATAATCATTGCCTGTGCTTGGGACACCAGGTCTGTCTCCGTATTAGTACCTTGCTCCAGCAGTGGAGTGAAGATATCTCGTTCCGGGGAGGTTCGGTTCATTCTCCTCCTGACGGTCTCCAGCGTATACGCGTAATGCTTTCCCCGTTCCCTAAGTGACGACATAGAGAACATGAACGAAAACACTACAGCGAGGCTCGGTATCCTTCTAATGAAGCTGTAGAAAATGCCTGCGTAGGCGCTGATGGTTAGAAGCGGAATCCAGGTATGCATCTTGCCTGTGGTTACCGCGTTGAAGGACTCTCCAAAGGTTAATTCACCTTAGGTAGTTAGTTATACACTTCGTTAGACTAAGTTTGGAGGCGATAATTCAGGGGTTAGGTCTATTTACCCATTATATCGAACGTCAGCCAAGGAATGACCTCGTTAACATCGATACCCTTCCCGCGTCTCTTGACACACATTTCGCCGATCTTTTCGACGAACACATCGATATTTCTGTGGAAGATATTCTCGTGTGCTTTCATGGCGGCTCCGCTGAAGCCCGGAGCAAGAAGCTTCCGTTGTTCGGTGTGCTTCGCCGGGTCGCGTTCGAAGAATATGCTAGGCACGTCGCCGTTGTTGTAGAATATGTCGCACTTGAGGAAGGGCTTCTTGGACTTCGACGGGGTCGAGTAGATGTCCCGGTGGGCTTGTATCGTGGCGAAGGATAGTTCGTTCGGCGCTATTCTAACGATATCCCCTAAGAACAAATATTGTTAAGAAAAGCCAGGCTTAAATGTCATCAGGAGGAGACACCCGCAGAATAAACTTACCCCATTTCTTATGAGCTTCTTCCAGAATGAACGGGTATCTTCCCGTGGTCCACATCCAGATATACCATATCTGTGAATGTCTGCTCAGCTTGCTGCCTCAACAAGCAAGAGCCTATCATAGGATAATACGTACATCAGAAATTGCGGCGAATTTGGGTCCTGGATACTTGGCAAGAGGATGAAACCAGAGGCGGTAGATACACCTACCAGCCCAGTAGAGTATGCCCTAGAGATGTGAGCCTTTATTCTCATGCTGCTAGTCCACACTCATCGGGCATACCGTAGAAACCGTAACTACTCCCACTAACTGTATGCTCACCATCATCGCGGTAAACTTAGTCTTTGGTTATATTAGTTGACTAATGAAGACTCTTCGTAAGTAAAACGGCAAATAGAAGTCCGAAGAAATAGGGTACGACTTGGCGGGATTCAACGAAGCGTTGCCGGTAGCACACGTACAAATCGCCGCTATATGGCTCCAGCGTCGAGCAAGAGTCACAGGTCGCCCGTACTCATTCTTATAGATATCGATTCTGGATATCGAGCTGATGAAGTACACCGCATATGCACCGCATCTCTTCAAAGACCCAATTTCTAGATCTCGCCTAGGTATCCAAATCGAAAATATCTCTACAGCACGATATTAAACGGCACTCTGACGGGATAGAAATGTCGGAACTTAACTATATAGCTACCCAGTCATCCTTCGCTGTGGGATACACACAGACTTTTTATTCCCTTCCCTTGTGCGCAAGCGTAGCACGGGATAAGCCACCCGCCCACCCCGTGGTATTCAAACATCCCCCACGCCATGAGATCTAGGTTAGTAAGTACCCTCTGACCTGATATTGACGAGATCCGATATATTCCATGAGGGAGGGGTAAAAACGTGGCCCATCAAATAGATTAACTAAATCGATTAACTACCTAGATAGATCAACTAGATAGATTAGGTAGATCGATAAATGGGTTCAAAAGCTACGAAATGCCGGATCCGAGCCCGCGTTCATAGCGTACCACGACATTCGTACAAATCCGCTCTCGCCTTCGTGGTTGGATAACATGATCCGGCTCTCAATTAGCGAGTCCGAGGGTAGACACAACATGAACCCTCCTCAAAGTCAACTTGGGCCTAGGTAAGCTGCTATCGGGACGCTTACAATAGGTACATGCGCAGCGTATTAGGCCATCACCTCCTATAAAGATTAAAATACAATAGATTAAACGGGTCTCGTCTAGAAGAGACATGGCAATGTGGTGTTTTCTCGTCCTTCACGTAATCGTTACTCATCATAGTCGTGACGATTGTCTTTATACTGTGCGAACCACTCTCAAAAGTAAACTTCCTAGAAATTTAATATACTCTAAGTTAAAGAGACAGTTGCTGATTAGTACCTATCTATCATTACAACCAACTTTCCAACATGTCAAAAGCTTCAAGGGGGATTTTCATTTAATCTAATCGAAAGCATCAACTATCTAATGCAGAGTTGTTAATTACAAAAGAAGTATCTAGGCTATGCAGCCAGTTAAATAGGCAAGGTATAAGTAAGAGGTGGTCTTTACTCCTCCTCCTAAAATAAGTATTAACCGTGCGAAAGAACGCAGGTGGTGTGGTATTGTCAATATCCATATCCCATCATAAGTAAGACCCCTAATAGATTGGCCCTTCAAAAATAAAATCTCTTCGCTTCGCTTCCCATGATGTTTAATCTTCATGCTCGCTCGCTCGTTCTCTGCAATCGAATACTTCCGGAACTCCGCCGCTTTTTGTAAGAGAGATGATCCCGACGTAAGTACCTCAAGGTATATAAGAAAATGTAGGTACCAATATACCCTCCAACCGTTAAACAAAGTAAATAGGCGACGTTCCGTGAAATATTAAGGATTAGATGATGTATGTAGTATATATGTTAGGTAGGTAGGTAGGTATAAAATTATACCACTTTTAGAGTACCTGTCCTCCCAGGCACCGAATTATAGGCGTTATACTCGCGTTCTTTCTCCCTTACCCTTTCTCTTTCGCGTTCCCGGTCTCTACTCCGAGGCGGCGGATTCGACCTCAACTGCTGTCGATCCCCGGTACGTCCAGGTAGAGTTGGAACAGGAGGGACATGTCCTCCTGCTGAGATCTTTGGGGGAGGAGCACCTTGCGTTTTGCTCCTGGTTCGGGAAAGGCTTGGAGTAGGAGCCGTTTGAGAAGGCCGGCGCAGGGCGCTTCGTGGCGGAATATCGGGGTCGCCGTTCTTGTCTGAGATAAGATCGACCAGATGTGCCGTACCGGCAGGGGCTTTAATACCGTGGCCTGTATTCTTCTTCGCCCACTGCGGTGGTTCTTGAAAAGTGTTGTCTTCCAGATTAACTAGTGGTTTTGGCCGGTCATGACGGTTTGAGTGAGAGAGTCCAGTCGGTTGCGAGGAAAGCGGGTGCGGGTGTTCATGTGCTAGAAGTTTATTATTTGAAGGAAGAGGCGGAGGTCGTGATGATGATAGAGAGGGTCTTCGTGCGTGTGCATGAGCATGAGCATACGAGTGTGAGGGTGTGCGCACGACACCTGCGGAAGTGCTCGGGCGTGTGGAAGAGGAGGTGGAGCCGACACTGCGCTGTCTTGCGGAATGTTCAAGAGCTGATGGAAACCATGAAGGGGACTCGGGTTTGTCGACCGGTGTGTCTGGATCGGCTTTACGATTTAGCAACGAGGGCCCCTCCGTAAACCCATCATTTCTATGTCTTTGCCGCCCTCGCTCCGGCCGATCCGTCTCCACATGAGCAAGTCTCCGCTCTTCATACCCTTCGCCAAGTAGCCCATTACCGGTGAATCCATCGTCAACTGTCGTATTGATTTTGTCTATCAATTTTCGTTCACTTTTGTTGCTCCTGTCTACTTTCTCGGTCGCCGCATCAGAATTGGTATGGTGGGAGGGCATATTCTTTGGCATAGTCGATACATCCGGCACAGGCGGTAAGAAATCCTGTCCAAACTGAGATAGTCGTTTATCAAAGCGCTTCATATCGAGGAGCGGCTCGAACTGGCCAATCGCATACGGCGTTTCGTCAACCGACACCTGCAGACGGTGACCATTTATCGAAGCGACATTGGCAGACTTCTTGGGAGCTTGAGCAACCGTAGGGGATGTGATTTGTGGTGGCTTATCGTCCGTTTTCCTGATCGAGATTTTTCTTAAGGGTTTCGGAGCCGCAGGCCTGCGATCCACAAGGTACCAGCTACGCCAACCCTGTACTTTTTCTCTAAATTGGGCTGCGATTTTAGGGTCTTCCGTGCAGAAATACTGAACGTAGTTCTCGGTATTCAAAAATACAGTCGTCTTCTGTTGACTCTTCACTGCGAAGCAATATCGCTTGGGCGGTTTGAGATGCCGCCGCATCTGCGACTCTGTGGGTGTATAGATATCATAGTCAGATAATCGACATAAGCTCGCAGTATCTTTGTCTGTTGGTTTGGCGTTGGGCTTCTTCGCAGATATTATTTGCCCATTTTCTAGAAGCGATATCCACCTCTTGTTCCACTTGCCGGGACGGTTTGAGTGGTACATGTATAATTGAAACCCTTCCGGGGGTTCGTCGAGGTTTGGAACCGAGTCAATATCTAATTCCCAATCCTGATCTTCGGATTCGGATACTGAGACTGTTAATTGGTTTTGTGTGTCCCGATCCCAAGAATTCATGACGTCTCGGATATGTTCATAGCGTCGCAAACGGCGCTCCAGACCCAGTACTCCATAAGTTTCCTTGACGACGCAATTTGACGGGCTAATGTCTCTAGAGCCAATCATCTTAGCGGCGTGGGCTATTATATCGTCTGCAGTCGTTTCGGGGGTAACCTCTACGCTAAAGGTATGATGCTTGCAGCGAACCGCGACATTCTAATATCATATTAACGTGTATTTCAGACCATGCCAGGCCACAATTCGCACTTACTCGTTCTCCTGCATTGATTGCAGAGTGAGGCGCATCCGTCTGAGGTACGATGCCCCTCCCACCAACCTCTATCCCGGTTGGTTGAGGCTTTGGAGGTTCAACACTTGCGGTTGAGGACGTTGGAGAAAGACCAGGGGATAATCCATCTCTACTTTTTCGTCCCTTGGTCAGGAGGACGAACTTCTCAAGTACAGGACTTCTCGGTTTAGGGGACTGCGTTTGAAAGGATGGTCTCGGGCTGTTCGCCAACTCTATTTCTAGCCTTTGGAGATCCTTTCTCTTCTGCTCAGCCAAGAGCCGACGGTTTTCGGCCTCTAAGCGCGCAACTTCTCGCTTCAACGCCTCGTCTTCCTCCTCGCTATTTACCTTGTTCCGCCGTCCATCTCGGCTAGCAAGCCTTCGCCACCCGCTCTCCTCGCTCTTTGCGCTTTTCGCGGTGCCAGGACGGCTCTGGTATTGATCCATCGTACTTCGACGCGGCGGCGGGGGATACTTTCGCGTGCTTTCCGTATGGCGCAGGTGATGTCGCGGGGGAGAATCGAGCGCGGTAGCCGGGGCATCAGTCCCCTTTTGTGTCATGCTGGCGGTCCTTAACCGACGGGGTATAGTAGGCACAGGGGGGGCTATCGGAGGTTCCCATGGGGGTGGTGGATCGGAATTAATTTTTTGGGTTGCATCGACGTTGACAGCAACGCTACCTGCCTTCCTACGGTAGCGAGACATGGATCGAGCAATAGTACTCCCAGATGGGGTACTCTGGTATTGCTCACTGCTTTGGCGACGACCGCGTTGAGTTGTCATTTTGTCTAAGGTATTTGGGGCTGAGGTAAGATTTCTTCCTCTTAGGCTTTGGGCTCGACGATTGAGTCTATTTTCGAAAGTGAAGTCCAGATGGGAGAAGTTGGGCGGTGACGAACCGGCTGGTAAGGTGACCGTCTCGGACCCTGTCGACATCGTGCCAGGGGGTTTGTGGAACCAAATCGCTTAAAGATACAAAAAATCAACAAGCACAAGCACACACACAATCTGTATGTGTCTGTGTCTGTCCGTGCCGCTACCTGACCCGCAGAACAAGATAATAACGATGTCCGACGACGTGTGCAGGGAGCGCAGAGTGCACAGAAGTAGATCGTAGCTAAAACAAACCTCAAAGCGTAAAATACTCGAGTACGAATCCAGACGGTCTTGTCTTTACTCTTCACAAAAAGAAGGCGACGGCGTGGTAAAAGGTACCTAATTATTTTAGTATACCAATCCCAAGCGCATAACAAAGGTCGAGACGGCACAACGGCACACTTACAACACTTAGCACTAACTTAGGTAGTCTAAGTGAGAGAGAGAGAGTGAGGGTCCAGGGTTGCCTGTTTCTTTTTTTTTCGACTACTTCCTCCTATCCCTGACCCATGGCGATCAGAATAGTGTTAGGTACCTGGGTAAGTGAAGTGAAGCGTTCAATACCTAGGTAGGTATAACTGGTATTGTAAGGGGTTTAACTGAAGAGACAGAGATAGTATAGCGCTGTAATCTCCATTCATGTCCGTCACCATCATCTGACGTACGAGAATGGATCCTTAAACGGGCCAAAAAGGATTCTCAATCAAAGCAACTGATCAAATTTGGTAGATTACCGAGAAGGTCAACTTTGATTGCTATTGGTAGGAAAGAAAAGTGCAAGGGGTTATCTACCGGGAGATATCCATATCGGGTCTGAGTATGTGGAGTATTACATCTCAATTATCGCGAATAATATTCGGCTGGTTAATTGGCTGGGGCTGGTAGATGATTGTGGGTGGCTTAAAAGTTAATGGATGATCTTGTGTACCTGTCTGACCTGCCTGGCTAGTCCGGCTAGCGTTGGGCGCTAGCATGACGAGCAGAGAGTAAAAAGGAAGCTAAGGGGAAATACACCCACACTACGGGCAACTATGTGTTACCCGCACTAACCTACGTTAGGTAAGGTACCTAAAAGTTGACTCTGGCAGTCTGGTAACTTTCTTAGCTTTCTCATGCAAATGCAAGGGCCATTTCAAGGTCATTAAAATGCAGGGGATCCCGCATCACGCCAACGATCCACTGGACTACGCTACACTTACACTGGACAATCAGGGACCACTGAGGGCCTGTGCTCGCCAGGCACGGAGAACTCAAAAATCGCCAATTGGTTCCACCTACTTTTGTCTTGATGCGATTTTATCTATCCCAAGCAGGTCGGAATGCATCCATGTGGCATCTCTAAATTCGACATGTGGCAGGCACGAGAATCGTGTAAGACAACATGGTAAGCACATAGGAATATACATACATCCATAGAAGTATTCTGAAATCCGCTTAGGTACGTTCATCTACCACCACTATCGTGACTTGCCTCATTCCCTACGCGTGGTTTGCAGATTTGCAGACTAAAGAGGGGCGTGTTTTTCCATGCAAGATGCATGCAGGCACAAGCAAAATTAGGTTCCATTCAAGAAATACTAAATGAAACTTACTAGCAACGCCATTTAATATCGTATTCAGCTGAAAACCCCAAGGCCAAAAAAATAGGTAAGAAAATAGGTAAGAAAATAGGTCGCTCGCCGATTACTCTACACTCTAGGTACATCCAAGACGGAAGCCCGTGGAGGAGTTAATTATTAACTTTCAACTCCGACCCCCATACCCAAGATGGGTAAGGATAACCGCTGAAATGATACGAGGTTCCATTATGTTGGGTTTTCTAGACGAATATGATATTTCGTGTCGGAATGGAATATTCCCAATATGTCTATAATTGGCGTGGGGGGAAGGGGGGCATGTAAGGAATATCGTATTTATTTTCGTGCCTTTTTAAGCATAAGCTTCGTCTTGTCCCATTAGAAGTTGGCGCTTTTTGCTGTCCTTAGGTTAATAATCCACAACCCATAATCCATTCTAGCTCTGGCCAGAACTTTAGCCAGTAAATGCCCGGCGCCCCCTTACAGGCGAAATCTTCATGCCACTACCTATCTAAGAAGTAAATGTCCCAAGACCTTATTTTCTGAATGCCCTGACATTCCACCTCCACCATCCGGTAAAATCTTGAGTTGCCACTTCAATGCCGATGTTTTTAAGCGCCTTCGTGCTGAGGTGGCAGTCGTACGGCCTCTGGACTGAGGCATTAGGATCGTTCCCTTCGGTATTAGGCTCAATGTTTGCAATTGATAGACCCATGATTTCGCCGAAGAGTTGGCAGATCTCATACTTGGTATACTTGCTCTCCGAGGAGAATTGCAAGATGTAAGGCAGCTTAGATGGATCATCCGCGCCTAGATATTTTACAGAAATATCTATTTTTAGGTGTTAGTAGTCGATACAAATGTCGAACATTGAGAAATAGCAGTGAATGTTATAGGCAACGTACCGTGGCACACCCGCCCTACATCTTCGGTCTACTACGTGTCAGTACCTAGTTATCCCATATATTATTGAAGCATGATTTCACGGAGGGATAAAAAAGTGTCGTAACATACTATGAATACATTAGCGTCTAGTTATTGAGAAGATATACATGGTGGCAATCAAAGAACATGATAATCCAAACTTACCATTGGTAGGGTAACGGAGAGCCCAATGATCCATCTTGATCTTAATACCTGGTTCTTGTGCTTTCCAGACAGTATCCATGAGAACATTCACAGCGCTCTCAGACGGCACCTCGGCATCACCGTATAATACGGGAACGCGTAAGACGACGCCGAGGCCGGCTTTCCCAGCGCGTTGATACTCCTCCAACACAACCCGCTCCCCATCTAGCTTCGTCTGCCCGTATAAATTGGTAGGTTCTGGTTTCGCATCAGCCTCGTACGGCGCCTCGCCCGGTCGGCCTGGGAAGACGTAGTCGGTAGATATGTAGATCAGGAGGATACCACGCGCTGCGCACAGGGAAGCTAGTCGTCTGGTGGCCTCGACGTTCAGGGCGCGGGTGCCCTCGGGGTCTTTGTCGCACTTATCGGGGAATCGATTCGCAGCACCTGGTTGCTGTTAATTACGCTTCAAACCTATATGCGAACAAGAGTGGGTTATAGCGAACAGTGTACTACAACTTGAGGCCTTGGAGAGGGAAGAAGCTGTTAGCAAGGAGGCAATTTCTATATAGATGGAAAATGATGTTAACATAAAACATACTTGACGTTGTCGAGGGTAGCTTCTACTTGTTCTGCATTTACTAGATCGACCTTGAGGACCGATGATCCATCAGCGCGAGAGTAACCCGTCCCTTTAACATTCCACTTCCCTCTTTCGAAGGCCCTTACAACTTGTCTACCAAGTAGACCAGTGGCTCCGGTGACCAACGCAGTTTTATCAGACATCTTTGACGACAGAGATTTTCAGCGGTTAGGAAAATGAGTGCGACCTTGGTCTGATGCTTTTAAGAGCTAATGATACAGGAGAAGCTTAGAGAAGTTATGTTTTTGGTACGCCTATAGCTTTGATTTGAGATACATAGGTAATGTCTATGTCATAGCGGGGGCGGGGCTATTACCTAGTAGCTCTATAGGGTGGGGCTACTACGAAGTATAGCTTCCTTTACAGCACCTTTTAACAGATAGGTACCTAATACAGCTTCACCTTAGACTTATAAGAGGTATAAGGGATAAGACGAGGTCTTTATTATACAATTCTTCTATATCAATACTTTCTACCACTCTAGTTTCGAAGCTCCCCTCAAATCGTCCACGTTCAAGATATCCGCACCCTCTTCCATTAACGTATGCCAGACTTTATTCCTGATCCCAACTGGCCAACTAGGTGTATCCCAATATCGAACCTTCAGCCCTCTACGATGAGCACCCTTAATCTGACCGCGAATTGTGCGAAGCTGCTTTTCACTGAAACCGCCTAGTACAATCCCTATAGCATCTGCGAAGCTCGTACTGGCGTAGAATGAATTGGCGTCGTTGTAGATGTGAGCTTCGTTGGTAGGCGTCGGGCTCGACGCATCTGGATCCTCCCACATATCTTTCAGAGGAGCATCGAAGAACGCATCTCTATACGTCGCGTTCTCAGTCAGTAAATCGAAGGGCGTATTTCCAGTCCCAACAACGGTTACTTGACGCTGATGGACAACGCCATTGTCGAAAGAAGTTAACCAGCCCCTCGACCTCAAGGGTTCGAGCTGTTCTAGAACATATGGCCAAGTCTTAGCCCCGTCAGTCTTCAAGTCCACGAGGAGAATTACTGTCTGTTCCGGGTCGTAATCGAAAACGCCCCGGCGTGTATCGTTATAAAACTCTGTTTGCGGGTTCGTGCGATTAAGCAGCTCTACGAGAGGGTTTACGTAGAGGGACGTAAAAGTACGATTTGGGGTTAAGGCAGCCTCGTCATGCCCAACGTAAAGTTCCGAGTCGTCATCGAATAGCCAGACATCTGCTTCGACCCCAATACAACCAGCGTGTAAAGCCGAGAAGAGAGGTACCTTGCGCCAGTAGTCGTTATGCGAATGACATCGAATGGGAACGACATCACGGAGGAAGTCTGTAGGGTACCAGGCCAAACCTTCTGTTCCTGTACCTGGTTTCCCCCAGTGTCCAAAGATTTTATCAGGGTCATCGTCTAGACCCCATAGACTCTTGGCAATAGAGAGGAGCAAGCTTATGAGCAGGATAGAAGCTCTAGACTTTTAGATTAGTTGTATGAATTGGCATAGTCTACATTTTGGTAACGACGCCTACAATATGGTCAAACCCCAGATACTACCAGAGGTGAGATAGCCTTGCCAGCGTCGCCCTTTTCGGGCCGTTGGCACTATTTTATCCGCTGGGTCTATTCTTTCCGCAGTTGGGTTCTCATTTTCTTCAGATCCGCCAACAGGGACATAGTTATGAGAACGTTGTCGGTTCCAGAGGTTGCTTAAAGATAATTTGCTCCGGGGATGTGCAGTGCTGCCCATGTTATCAGACTAAACGCAACTCATCAGTCCTGCGTAAGGAGGAGACACGACGTGCTATGAGTCTTCGACTACTTTAAATTTCTGTTCAACTCGATTACTTTGTACCTACTGAGTAATGTGATTCTGACGTCAGTCAGAAAGCAATAAAGAATAATATGAATAATATTTACTTATTCAAACGGAGAATTTAAGATATAAACGCCGATGCGGTACGTTGAAAAAAAGTGTATAGTAGGAATATAGGACAGTATTATAAGTCAAAGTTATTTAGTTAGTACAGGTTGATTGTTGATAGTTGATGGTTGATGGTTGAATCGTGTCAGATGTAATAATGTACTGTCATGTGACCTACGGTCACATGGCCTCTCGACACTGTTCAAACACAGTGATCGTTTGTAAAAAAAAATAATAATCTTCCTTTTTCAATCAATCAATTGAATCAATAAAATCACACAAATCGGATTTGGCGGACAATTCAGAGTTGGTCCCTGATCTTATCTAGGTACCTATTTTAAGTGGAGCTCATGTGGTCCAAGAATAAAGCGAGGATTCAAGCTTAAATTATGGGGCTCCGTAAGTACCTAAAATTTTTGGTAAGCTCTCTCTAAATTCGTTGCCAGTCTCACAACTTCATCAACTTCTTGAGAAGCCATTAACTCAGTCAAGATGCCGCATAAACATACACGCAGGGAAAAAGACCCCTCTACGTAAGTACAATACTAATATCTCTAATACCAAATCTCTCCTAACCTCTACACTTAGATACGATCTACCCCCCTCGCAGATCGCAAAGCCTTTACCTGTAAAGTCGCAACCCCTAAAAAGTGATGTAGGAAAGCAGGGCACAACCCAGGCCGGAAAGGGTCAGAAGCGCAAACGAAACGCGGCACCTAAAGACGATGCGCCTCGGGCATTCAAGAGATTGATGGCCTTTGCTGAAGGCAAGAAGCCGCGACCCGGATTAGACAATGGCGACCAGCCCCCCGGGAAAGGCAAGAAGGGAAAGGGTGATGCTGTAGCGAACACCGAGGCTGAAACTAAGGCGGAAAAAGAACTGCCCAAAATCCGACCTGGCGAGAGAATGTCGGATTTTGCGGCTCGAGTAGATGCGGCACTTCCTGTCAGCGGTTTAATTAACAATTCCGTTAAAAATGGCAAAGATCCTCTAGGCTTAAAAGTATGGCGGACCAAGAAGGAAAAGAAGATGCACAAGTTATACGACGAATGGCGAGAAGAAGACCGAAAAATAAAGGAAAAGAGAGAAGAGGAACTAGAACTCCAAGCAGAGAAAGAACTGGAGGAGGAGGAACTAGGTGTCACGTGGAAGCTCGACTCATTGAGCGGCGGAAAGAAGAAAAAAAAGGGGAAGAGGGCGAAATACCTTGGCGAGGCGGGTGACGACGATGAGGATCCATGGGAAGCCTTGAAGAAGAAACGCGGCGAGACGAAGATCGGCTTGCACGACGTTGTTCAAGCGCCACCAGAGTTCACCGTTAAGCCTCAGAAGAAGATGACCGTTAGAGGCGCGGCCGTCGCGATTGACGGTATTCCGAAGGCTGCGGGAAGTTTAAGACGAAGAGAAGAGCTTCAGACCGTAAGAGACGACATTGTCGCCTCCTATCGGAAATTGATGAGCGAGAAACGGCCATCTTTACACGCAACTTAATCTTAGAAACCAGCTCGTCTCAGCCTTTAGTAACATAGATACCCTGAACTTATTCTACGTTCCACCAACATGATTGAGGATAGCAGGTTCCGAAAAAGAAAACCTAGTGAGTATTCATTTTGTTCTGTATTAATCGTCTCTAAGTTTCAAAGCCAGAACTCGGCAAATCCAAACTTCTCCAAAAGATGAATTAGCTATACCATTTGTTTTACCTATTCAACCTATTCGGCTTCATCGGCTTCGGAATGCCTAATAAAGCGCCTCGCCGCAAGCTGTGAGCCGAATATGTCCATATACAGTAGTAGTAGGGGCTATGCTATGCATGATTACGTAGAGTAAGCTAGGAGGCGCTTCAGAAGGAATTTCGGCGAGACATCTGAGGAAGCCAACATATGTTGAATCCAGTTCATTTCGACTCATATGAGAATACAAGTTGATGTACTGAAGGTGTTTTAGCTGAGCCGACCAATCTCCATACTGGGAATACCTCAAGCATAAACTCAGGTTCGGGGGGGCTGTCAACTCGCCAACGCCATGATCCGACTCATTCATTGCGGGGAATGGAAACTTAAGGAATTTGACCCATATGAGTTACCCAAGTATGCCATTTTATCGCATAGGTGGTTCAATGATACAGTTGGGAATCCGCAAGAGGTAACTTATCAGAATCTTCTTGTGCGGTTAAACGGCAGCAAGCGAGGCCACGCGCGGAGCTGGGCAAAGATAGAGAAGGCTCGGGATATTGCTTGGGGTCTCAACATAAAATGGATATGGATCGACAACTGCTGTATTAACAAAAGGGATGCATCAGAACTTTCGGAAGCAATCAGCTCCATGTACCAATGGTATGCACAGTCGCAAGTCTGCATCGCCTACCTGGACGATATGGATAGGATCGAGCTTGGTCCTTCGTCGTGGTTCTTTAGAGGATGGACGTTGCAGGAGTTAGTTGCACCGTCCCAAGTCCTTTTTTATAACAAGGCTTGGGAATATTGCGGGAGCCGCAATGGGTATAGAATTGAAGATGCATACGATATATCCACAGATCTAAGCAGCACGATATCGAATATTTCGGGGATTGAAAGACATCTTCTGCGGCTCAACGACAGCAATCAAATCAGACGTTATTTACCATCTATTCCAGCTTGTCAGAAGATGTCCTGGGCCTCCAAAAGGAAGACAACCAAAAAAGAAGATATGGCATACTGTCTGATAGGAATATTCGGTATCAATAACATGTATCCGAGGTATGGAGAAGGAGGCAAGGCATTTATCCGGCTGCAGGAAGAGATTGTTAAACAGACTAGTGATCTTACCTTATTCGCTTGGGTGGTGAACGACCTTAATGAGTGCGACCCGGATAACTTATTGACATACGACGATATTAATGGTAACAACGATATTGAACACTCAGATCATATCTTTAAATTCCATCAGGCCCTCCACGGAATATTCGCCTGTCATCCACGCGAATTTGCGTCAGCTAACAATATAAAACCTATGCAGCACATCATGTATAATGATGAAATTACTATTACCAGCAAGGGTGTCAAATTCACTACGGCCCTGTGGGGGACAGGACCGGATTCTCTATTTGCTATGCCTCTCTATTGTTATGATCAGACTCCTTCGCAACCATTGGCGATTCATATGAGATGGGTTGGGGGTGAAATTTATGCGAGGACGAATGTCACGAAGACAATTTATCTGCCAACGAAACAAGCTCCTCTTCCGAGCCAGGACGATATCTTCGCCACCCATAAAATATACTACCTTCACGATTGCCTCCACACCCTCCATCGAAACTCTATACATATTCCCAAGATTATCTACAGTAAAAATGGGTCAGAAACCGTCAAACAGTTGGAAAGAACCAAAGTCTCACCAGGCTTTCTTTGGTGCGAAGAACGCAATCTTCTAATGACATATGGATCTAGATACCCTTTAGCTTGTGCGACTTATCAAGTAACTCAAAACCACAATAGAGTCGTTGTTCTAGTTTTTGGACTAGATCACATGGAAGAGCCTTGGTTATGTTTAGTTGAGCCTAGTTCACAGCTGGCGCCGTCGCGCTTAGAAACGAGACGAGCATACCTCGATAGAATATGGCGGTCAGCAAGTCAAGAACGATTTGAAAATATTCACTTTGTTGCTAATGCTACCTGGGGCCTTGTAACACAAGTCTGTGAGTTTAGGATTCAGGGACGATTTGGAAATTCTGCCGACCGGCTTGATGGCCAACCTATTTTTAGCGTCAGCTTGGAGGCACACGTTATCCCGATATCTCCTTCGACGAGAAGTATTGAGAATGCATTATCGACTCCTAGCGCTGGAGAGAACTTGGCACGGAATCTGACAACGCGGATAGGAGAAATTGGTAACGCTGGCCAAAGCAATCACTTAACAATCTGTCCTTTGCCTGCCTTTCCAGCCACTTCCGAGTTAGAAAAGGAGAAAACCCGAATACGACTTGAACAAATTACCCCAGTTAAAACTCCTCGGTCATTGCGAAGTATAGTAGGACAGTATATATCTAAGAAAACGGGCAAATCTACAGAACAGACAGAAGCACAGCCAATGGTTACCCAACCACAACCACCAAGCCAGATATCCGGGCACTGCTCACCTATCACGAACTCAGCCCCCAGCGGAACGAGTCCTGTAAGAAGGTATGCTAGGCCACCACCACCAGATAAAGCCCAGTATCGACAATCTCATGGACTGTCCGTCGTCATCGGCACCGAAATAATTTCTACTCAATCCATCCACACCTCGAACATGGTTGGCTACAATGGCGTAAGGCATACTCCAGAGCGTTTCACGACTACTAATATTGTAGATGGGCCCGAAGACAGCGCATTCTGAAATTTTTGGGGGCTTTGAATTAAATTACACCTGCTGAGAAATTTAGTCATGGAACTTGGAACTTATCTCGACATAGCTTGCTACCTTATATTACGAATCTACCAACCCTATCACAGCGCATGTAAGTTAACCCTCCAGAGGTAGTACATAGATACGAATTAGTGTAAGTCAACAGAGTGGCTCAGGCTGCCGTGGCACACACAGCCTGCGAAGCTATTTCTAGATCTCGCTCACTATATTAGGGCTTGTTCCCACCAGGTTTGGCTCAAATTCCTTGCAATTTTGTTCTCCCTTGAAATTGACGTGAAGTCTCGTATCAATTTCTTGTTACCATTGCTAGTAATGGATCGGGTTCGAAAGACAATGTCAAGGGTTAAGGATCTCCGGAGGAAATTGGTTCGCAACCTACATGATGTACCCACGCTCGAGTCTTACGCTCACGGGCTATTCATCTTGTATCCTCCTCCTGAGCTATCGGCTGACCAAAAAAAATTTTCGGTGGAGTAAGAATCCTTCCCGTGTCGGATTGAACATATTTTGACGCCATGCTAGCATCGTCGCAGTCCATGGATTGAACGGCAAGGCGCGGGAAACCTGGAAGGATGAACAAAGTGACGCGCTCTGGTTGGAAGACTTCCTTCCAGAGGCAATGCCATATGCTCAGATTATGACATTTGGGTACGACTCGAGCTTGCTGTTCAGTAACTCAAAAGGCAGAATCGAAGACTTCGCTAGAGATTTACTGAACAGATTATGGGTGATGAGACAGGGACAGAGAGTGTGCCAACCGCGAAACATACAACTACTTGCCTATAACATGCTAACATGTTGCACCAAGACAGCGAACAGACCAATTGTGTTCATAGCTCATAGCCTTGGGGGGATAGTGGTCAAAAAGGTAGGTAGCTTTCCCTCCTATGAGTTTGATCCGTGCTATACCGGGAGATGTTGATAATCCCAGGCGCTTATCCTAGCTCATGAGAACGAACATCACTTTGGCGATATTCTCTCCTCCACAACTGGTATTGTTTTCATGGGAACGCCACACCAAGGCTCTATGCTTGTAGACTGGACATCTTTTCTGCGAAACCTCATCCACATCACGTCGGGAACGCAACTTTTAAGGACCGATCTCGTTCAAGAGCTCAGTACCCATTCCCCAACTCTGCTTGAAATTTCGAAGTCTTTCTTGCCCCGCTCGATTCGATTAAATATCATGTCGTTCATTGAACTACAAATCGAACGTCCTCTTACCACGCTGGTAATGCAAACCCTCATCGAGTCCCCCTTTATCGTCAAAGCTAGATATCTGCTAATACGATACTACCTCAGGTTGTACCTGTAGAATCTGCGCGGCTCAATCTTCCTAACGAGAGGGTATTCCCAGTGAACAACCATCATCGTAATATTTGCCGCTATGCTTCAAAGGACGATCAGACGTATGCTCTTGTAGAAGGTTCTCTCCAAGACATTGTACTTAGAGGAAGTGAAGCCTCCACCTCTAGTAAGCATTATTGTCTTATGTGATAACGCTTGGATAAATATCTCACTACCTAGCCTGACTGACCATAAGAAGCTCTATTGAATCTACCTTCTGCAACCGGAAACCCAAGACACACCCAGTCTACGCCGCATATCACAGAAGATTCCGGGCAAGTAGTGGTGGGTATAATATTAAAAATATGTAATCCCTGCGCTAATTTCACCACCTAGGATAGGCCTTATCCAGGCCTATGGGACGGGTTGTCTAATCATTCAGCATATTCCTCGATACCCAGATATTTTACGTTGGACACACGTAATAAAAATGGACAACCCTCCCACAATGCGCATCTCGAGGAATATAGGCCCATAATGCTAACTGATACTTTTCAGAAGCGCAAGGAATTTAGGATCCATATTTCCGGTCTACAGAAGCTGAGGTTAAAATCAGAGAGAGAGCATAGCGAAGATTCGATAGTTCTGAATGTTCCAGGCGATATGTTAGTCTACGACTTAAAAGTCCACCTTGCCAATAAGCTAGGTGCAAGTGAGTAGTAGTTTACATTTTGAGTACAGCTCTGACTATGTCCACAGCGGCATCAGAGACCGAGCGCTTTAGGTTCCCTGGTCAACAACGGCCGATATCATACGAATGGGTGGACTTCTTCACAATTCCAGTTCAAGTGACTAACAGTCGTCCCTGCTACAAAGAATCGACAGGGTATAAAATCAATACCGAGCAGTCTATTGCAGCGTTCCTTAGTAGGGCATTCCCGAACCCTCTTTCGGCCAAACTCCGTCAATACCCCCAACAGCTGCAGCCTAATACCGGTATGTCTCACTCTGTTACAATCGGAAGAAATAACTCTCCAGGACTTCACATGTGCCTCATGAGGACTATCCGCATAAAAGGAGACGAAGATTATTATACACCGCCAACAGGGTTGGGAACTTTCTCCTTATTCGATACCCTCTCGTACAAGGACAAGCTTCCTACTGATATCGCAGCTAAGGGCGGTTTGTTCTTTCCTATGCACGGTACGTATTTGTTTAATTGACCCTGATCAAGTATAAAACTCTAGGCTTTCGCATAAGGCTGATTTTGATGAGGAAATTGAAGAGAGAGAAGCGATGTGGATGAGCTTTGACTGTGACAAGTTCTCCGAATTTGCCGTCCGCCCTTTTGTCGGGGGCGTGAACGGAATTACTGGGGACAATATCCTTTCCTACGGCTCCGACTCTGACGGTTCTATAAATAAAGCACGCCAGGATTATATTACGGTCCCTTCTCAAAAGCGGTTAGATGGAGTCGCTAGTCGACCCGGAGTTGTTAAGCAATTCGTTGCTACTAAACTTTCCATAACAGAACGACATCAGGAACTTGGCACATCAACTTCATCTACTTCCAACTCGTCATGCAGTGGTAGCGGTACACAGGAGATAGATTCAACCGCTGATAAAAGCCGAACAATCGAATGGCAAATGACGGGGAAAGATGAAATAGGCGGAATTCAACTACATATCATCCCTAAGTTTGAGACTGAACGAATGTTTGCTGGCAGTACGAAAAATGTGTGTCCTATTTATATTGGAGGCTCCTTAGCATCCAACCAACCCGTGCCTACCGGCTCAAAGGTGTACGATGTTTTGAAATCCCCTAGTGAACTTGGGCTGCATAATGGCGATACTATTCATGTCAAAATCCTCCAGGAAGATCCTCCCCGACGAAGGCGGTTCAAACTTATACAAGATCTTATAAAAGAATCTTCCCAACCACCACAAGATCAGTATAACATAAAGGTAGAAGTGGTTAGATGTACCACAACACCCATAACACCCATTACGTCTGAGCCCAGTTATATGATACTTGGGCCCCCTTATAATAAGATGTCTGGGAATCCTTTAATAGTGGTATTTAGTGGAGTGGAGGTCTTCCGCGGATTACAAATCAGTGCTGTGGTATTGAAGGCGAGACTATTTGACAAGCTTGGGATTTTACCGCATTGTCAAATCTTTCAACGTGATGGAATTGAGGTTTCGGACGGTAAGTTGAAGAAAGAAGAAGAAAACTACTCTATCTTCTGAATATTCACGAGTTTAACATTTCTGATATCGTGCCTACTTTGGACATACGAGCAGCTAAGACATTTATCTTCTTAGAATTTATCACGTCGCATTCACGTTATCACGAGAGAGTGACCCTTGAATTGGTCGTTCGCCCGCAACCCACTCTTGGAATTGGGGCAGGGGGCAACATTATTCAAGACATCTGCCCTGATAATTCTGATCCACGACTCTGGGATGTCGCAAGCTCTAAAATCCTTCACATTCAAATCGTCAATTCGGAAATATTAGGATCTATCATTGGACCTGCGGCGGCACCAGAAAGGCCCATCGATTCCGCAGTGGATCGTAAAAGAAAGCGCGAGGACTCCCACGGTGTCTTTGACGGCCTTACGAGTGTGGATGCGCCGGACGAAATAGGAACATCCTATGAGGGAATGGAGCAAGGTGGTGGTGTGACGATCCCCGATTCTCCCATTATGCTACTCCAGACAGACCAGACTATCCCGAAGTTCAAAGGGCAGTATTGATATTAAAAGCTGGTGAATATTGAGGATGGGTAATTGCTAGGAGTTTTGCCTGGCGCTGTAGGGCGGCCGGACCGCCCAGATGAATGTGCTCTTTACGACTCCTTTAGACTGGGTTAGTTGTTGTTTTTTTTCCTCTTTTGACTGATAATCTATTTTGTTAGTTTCAATCAACGTTGGCACTCCCTATTTGATACCTACAATTCCTTGTGATCAGAAAGTACTAGGCATGTAGCGATGGCGCGGAATTGCATAACACTGGAACGGTTTCAAGACGATTTGCCAATGTACAAGGCATCGGGTTAAGTAAGGAATGAAATATCTAATAGCGATTGTTCTTTGCTGATATACAAAATCTCTGAAACATGAAAAAGAACATCCCTAAGTACCGCATGATATAAAGTTCAATCAGCTCATCTATCTCTTGTCTATATCTCCCACTCTTCGTGCCTTTTTGAGTCAAAGTACATTAAAGTCGGCCGGCAAGGGAGGCTGTTTACGGGATGCACTATTATATTCATACAAAGTTAGCAATTGGCTGTTATGCTCTTGAGGTACATATATATCCTCAGGGATGATGAGTTCGTTGGTTCATCCGCTCGGGAAGAACTAATGATGAAATCAGAATGACTGTTGGAGTTACATACAGTCAACACGCCATTTTGGCTATGGCATCCTAAGACAGAAAAATTAGTTGACAGTCGAGGACCAGGGGCGGGGCTTGACTTACTCCCAGAGACGACCTTAGAAGTGTCGGAAGGACCAGAATAAAACTTGCAGCTAGAGTTTTCTTTATGGGAGCAGTTGTTCGGGCAATTGCAAGCGGCGACTGTGATAAGGAGGTGTCAGAAAATGTTCTAGAGTTCAAGTCTAGTGAGAGGTGAACAAACCGGAGTTAGTAGCAATGAGAGCAGCGCCCATTGCCTGACCGGCGAATAGGAGAGCAACGGCAGAAACGATGGCGGTTTTGAAGTACATTTTGAACAGATGTTGTTGAAATCACTTTAGAAGTGAAAGTAGATCTAACTGAGTTTCGATGATATTGTGAGTTGGGTTGTCTAGCTGTTGATGGGGAAGAAAGGTCGACACGGGCAGTCCTGGTGGTCATATATATACCCCTTCACCCCGAGCTATTTCACGCTATATGAGTTCTAGATCATGAGATGGGATAAAAGCTTTGCGCGAATTTTCTAAGTAAAGCTCTAGCTGAGTTTCTGTTAATTTCTCACGAATACCTAGCCATGGCGGTGAATTCCTGCATCCTTTCAGTATGCGGTGTTTCGTTACCCAAGATTAGGGAGTCTTGTAAGATTGTAAGCATTCAAGAAAAATCTTCTTCATGTGACCATTGTGAGACCCTTTATAGCACGAGTGAGTGTATTCTCAAGGTAGTTGTCTACTTTGTAGAGATATCATGTTATGGAGCAAGCCTCTCAGCTGATAGTGGTCAAGGAGTAGGAAGATTTCAGCACATCATAGGGTATTCCTCCAGCGATATTTCCATCGAACCACTAAGAAATTCGTAATGGCGACTTGGTGTATCTAAATGAAGAGGTGGACGGTACAGAGGAGAGCCTGATTCCTGTGAAGATAGATCCGAATAGGTGTTATTGAAGACTAAATAATATAGGAGGTACTATAATACGCATTTATTATATGCGTAATATCACCTGATAACCGAGATGTGTAATACAAACTCTAAACTTTTTCAATATGCTATCATATGATGGAAGAGTAAGCATGCATAATAAGGAGCCAAGGCTGAGAATGAATTACCCCTTTTTAAAACAGAAATGAGGAGTAACTTTCATGCTTAGAACCCTAATGTGCCAATAATTCTGAGCTTCACAAGGTCGGAATGCTTCTGTGTTAGGTAACTTTGGTAGATAGTTGTCAAAGAGAAGAGTCAACATCTGCTATGTTTCTTTGAAGGTGACACTGGTAGAATTGGACTGGGGAGTGAAAAAGGGGGTAGGTATTAAGATACTAGGTTAAGGATTAGGTAACAGACAGAGTTCAACCGATGTTAAGCCGCCGTTGCTTTTCTAAGATGGTGGGGTCAATTTCAGAGTCCAAACCTTAGTATGCAAAGTACCTATGTACATATTTGCCCCACAACTCTTGGATTCCGCGCCAAGTTCCAAGTTCCAAGTTCCCCTCATCGAAAATCAATCTTGCATTCTCAATTTAGAAACGAACTTCATGCGTGTTTGCAAGTCAGATCTCCCAAGCACACTGGTTCGATCCTTTTAGCGTCTAAAATTCTGTTACCATTTTCTCCCTTTTTTTTCCTCCATGCCTGAATACCCACGTGCAAGATGGAGATTGGCCTCGACGAGTTGATCGAGTCCCTCCTAACTGAAATTGCCTTCTCTGGCGTTCGAGGTGAGTACGAAGTACAATATTTTAAACTTCTCCGGTTTCTTGGCGATTTCTCCCAAATTTATCAACAAGCTGCTTTGTTAGTTAGTATCATGACCAAATGCTTACTTTCTTGATGGCTAGGATGCTCGGTGTCTACGTTACTGAAGACGATAGATTCATTCTATAATGATGCTCAAGAACAGCTTGGCACTCCTGCACAGCATCGTGATGAAAGGCAGGCTCCAAGCAACGTAAATAGTAGCCTTCCGCCCTTTAGCGATGCACCACAGACTCGCCAGGATCCTAGTAGTCATGATTTTTGCATGTACTCCAAGGTCTGGGGATGGCTGGTATCAAGGGCAGATGTCTCTGTAGGCACTAACAGACAATTCAACCATCACAAGCTAGAAGAGATCCTAGCTCTTCCGGAAGAGGAAGATGACTTGACACCTGCAGACGATGCTAGCACATCAAAGAATCAAAATGCTACTCCGGCAAATGAGCGTCAGCGTCCTTCAAAGGGTCATCGAGGCCTGCAAGAGACTGCGCTGAAGTACAGACCTCGCCTGCATGTCTCGGACGAGCGGCAATGGAAAACAATTGCTGGTCACGGCCCAGATCTCAAGAGGTTACCGTTATTCGAATGGAAAGCGCTCGTTGACATTGCATCCGTGAGGGAGAAAGGTATACTTCAGGGAGATTTGGTTCGACTGTCTGGTCAAGACAAGAGATCCCTCCCTACGCGTACCGACGCTCTCGCAAAAAAGGGGTATATTATCAAACAACCTATTATTCTTCGAGGATGTCGCTCCAGTAAATTGTGGCTTGCTCGATTTGCTGATAATGCGAAAGAGAATCGTGATGGTCTTAATCTTGAGAAGCTTGACTTATCCAAGGAGACCTTAACCAAGGATCTTCGCCCGGTTCCGTTTAGTGCTAGTTGGAACGGCGAGAGGCTTGATTATATAGCCATTGCGCAGGCCTTCAATGCTGTCATCAAAGCATGGGGCATTATGAGATACTGCGATGTTCGAACCAAGTTAGATGCTAATCGTGTGCCTCAAATGAGAGCCCTAGCAAAAACATCTCGATGGTTTACCAGCATAGGAGCAGTTACATTTGTAGCTGCACGATTCGCGAACGGCCAGAGGCTCTTCAAAGACTGCGTTAAATTCATCAGAGAGCCGACGGCTGAGGAGTGGAGAGTCTTCCGAACGACACCAAGTGCTCATATCAGAGTTCCCTCGGCGCGACTGGGAAAAAGAGGACAAGCGTCCCGTGCTAGATTTAATAAGGGAGCTAAACTCAGTCCTCATAGTCAAGTCAAGCCGAAGCAGCCCCCAAGCCAGGACAATCAAACTAAATCGTCAAATAAGGAGCAACTTGTGCCATCTTTGTGGACTCCATATAAACCCATGGTCAACACGACGTTTGAGATAATCAAGAGGGCTGGCTCCAAAGGCTCCTCAAATCTCGAAATCGGTCGTCAGACGTTAGGACATAGCTATCGCAAGTACATCGCCGCGCTTACTGGAACATTATCATTGCCCAATTCTCAGCCCCCTCACCTACAACACCTTGACGTTACCTCGCAGCTTAATCGCATAGGGAAAACAATGACCTACCAATTTTTTGCGAATGGCGAACTTAGCAGCTCTGCAGAACAAGGTGATGAGAATAATGCTGACTGTCAAAATATGAATTCGTCTGTGCGAAATTTTGACGGACAAACATCGCAGCACAAAGGAGCAATCCCAAGAAGTCCTCATATATATTCGCAGGTCCAATCATCTAAATTGACAGCATTGCCCGTCCCGTTCTCCCGACTTCATGACACCCTCCTAGCACCGGGACCAAAGAAAAGTAGGAAGCGGAAGAGAGGTCTGGAAGAGCCGACTAAAGACGCAAGCGGTGATGTTGCAAATTACCCTAATAAAATACCTAGAATAGATACAGCACCATCGAGAGATGTCGCCTCAGATACACTAGATGCGGAAGGTGAAGAGATTATGGACGACGACCGCGGAACATATATAAGTGGGAATGTGCCTATTCCTTCACCTACGACTACCCTACAGCAATCTATCCAACAACCTATCCTTGAACCAAGGCCTCCTGCTTCTCCTGAAAAGCTTTCAGCGCCTCCGCTACCTTCTCGACAACCGGGCGTATATCGTGAGCCTGACAACTCCTTGGATCCGCCTGGAAAGAAGGGACGACGGAAAAAGTCTCTTGTCCTCACATTAAAGTTTAATCCTCTGAAGTCTTGGTTGGAACGTACACCCGATAAGCAGTCTGCAAATACTAGTGAAGTTTCCACGTACCAACCCAGCACCCGGCCCTTAAGCCCGACGCAAGGCCCGCCACAAGCTACTCTTGAAAATGGATCAACCTTATTAGAAGCAGAGCCAAGTCAGGTCAAACAGAAATTCACCAAACGTGGCAGTAAGACGGTATTTCGATGCGATAAGTGCGGAAATAGCTGGAAGAACTCGAACGGTTTGGATTATCACCTCAACAAATCCCGTACTGCTTGCAATCCCGCTTATGTCCCAGCGCCAGCGCCACCTCCCAGACAACTTGCGAAGCCAAAAGCAATACCCAAGACGGTGTTGCCCAACACAACTGACGACCAAGAACAAGACCACGACTCTAATGCTCTTCGGCTACCAGGCTTAGCCCCTAAGTCATTGCAGCGTAATTCTGATGTAGGAAGTGGGCGGCCCTTGCTACCTTCCAAGCGTATTCGTCCCAGTGAGAATTTCACATCTGGTCAAGATACTACACAAAAATACACCGGCAGCTCTATTGTTTTACAAGACGTAGAAGCTTATAGTGCTATCGATAATCGAAAACGAAAAGAGAATAGCCAGGCAACCCTGACAAATCTTGTTGGCACGATTCCTCCACCAAGCCAGGCGAATCAAACGTTGTTCCACATGACAACCAAGAAACTTGGGGATGATGCGCCAAATACAGTGCAAAATCAGGAAGTCACAAGGGAAAGGGAGAGTAAGAATGAGCCGGAGGGTTCTCAAAAAAGGAAAAGCAAGCCTGTCTTGCCACGTAAACATGACCGAAGAATCGGAACTGAGAACCCTGAATCTTATACCACAGCTTATCAACCCCATTCAGAACAAACACATTTCGGGGATGAGACACCTGCACCGCCTGACTTCGACTTGAGGATTAATCTACTGAAACCGGTCGTACCTCTCGCCCGTCCTCCATCTAGAACTGCCGTTCAGCCAGCTGCCATGGGGTATCCTATTAATCATAATGGATCAAACAATAGCCAAGACTTACCCACCACAGTTAGCAGTCAGTTAAATAACGACACTACACAGGCAAACCAATCGGCTCTTAAAAAGCCTCGTAAATCATCTACACTCACAGTGGGTACGATACGCAAGGATCGGACAACTTCTATTATCCAACATCTTCTCGACAGAAACGACGGCGTTTTCCCCGGACAGCGATCTTTGTACTTGGCCATAGTATCTCTCTGGGTTAAGAGGTACAGTGATATTGAACCCCCCGACTGGAAGGTATGCCAGAACTTGGTGAATAAGATGGAGAGAGCCGGTGCATTGGCACAGCACCGGTTCTTTTTCCTCGACGATAATGGTAAACTTCAAGAATGTTGTGTACTTACAAAAGGCCGGCAAGATACGCCTACTACCACTGATCTAGCTGCAGACCCTAAAGTAGATATGATCAAGGAGAAGATGAGAGAAATGCACCCAGAACCGTATATACCGGAAGAATTTTCACTGGCGCAGGACGAAAGCGAGCTTTTCGATGCGCTTGCATCGAAATACCGAGGCTCTGCGCCATCCAACGGACCTCGAAAGCAGCTTCGAAAGTCTAACGTAACCGAAGATATTGAGGTACTGCAATACCCGGCTTACGTAGTTAATGACGCTTCTACACATATAGCTAGTTCGAAGCGGCCAGCTGAAGAAGATGAGTTGTTGGATATGGCACCTGCCAAGAAGATTCGCGTGGATGCCGGGACCATAGATAAGCCTAGAAAGGCACCCAAGCCCCGGAAGCGAGGCGAGCAGCGTGAATCCTGGGCTACTACCAAGGTCGCGAAGTATATCTGGAACCAGAAACAGAACCCGGGCGAGAAATGGAATCAGAAACACGCCTATCTTCAAGACTTCGCAACAGGCACATGGTCAACTCTGCCCCAAGAAGCTACCTCAATGCGCCCCAGTATTGATAGAATCTTATCTTCACTACGAACTTCTCGCGAAAATGCGCTAATATCCATGGGTCGACTTTCCAGCAGCAGATCTAATAGTGCAGAAAGTCCGAAGGCAAACAGTACACTCTCATCTAGAGAGCTTCTTTGGAATCATGATTCGGCAGGGTTTGGCAATGGACAAGGATACGATGAACCCACGCCTGAGGCAGTAGAGAGGGCCGAGCAGGGCATAGTTAATCGATTTGTCAAACCTTCCGTGTCTACATCCTTCATACCAGAAGATTCAGGGTCTGAAGAAGAGGATGATGATACGATGTTAACCGAAGCACAGCATGGAGACATGGCAGCTGAAAGCTCGAACCCGCTCCCTCAAGAGCCTGGCACTGTATTCGAAAAGAGCAAACTAATTAAGAATACGCGAACTGGCTGCTGGCCTTGGTTGTCGGTCAGTTTCTTTGAGTCAAACTCCACGAGCTTTGCATTGGACGGGGCCATGCCGGAAGCCAGATGGTTCCAGCGAGCGAACTTGCCACAAAACTCTGGGGACATCCTCAAATCTATTCGAGGCAAGTTCCAATTCAACTCTTGGGCAGATCCTTCTTACGGGAAGTTTTTACGAGAAGTGGGTATCATTGAGAGATGGGAGCAATCCCCTGAAGGGTCTCAAATTCTTTTGCATGGATCAGTCGCACCTGATTATATATTCATCTCCCTTTCATCCGACGAATCAAAGGCCAATATGAAGCCCATTAACCTCGAATGGCCAAGTAACGGCCAATACACTGCGAAGAACCTTCCAGATGAGATCAAGAACGCATCCTTTGATGATGAAAACGCAGGTTTGTCAATAACTCATCGCAACAGGGGCAGACCAAGAAGGGAGCACCCCATCGACTCACAGCCTAACGAACAAGCCAAACCAAGCGTGAAGAAGCCCGTGAAGAAGATACAGGTGACTCCTGCACCCCAAGCTGAGGTCCAGTATAAGACGCGATCGCTTCGACCTATACCTATCCAGCATCGTGGCCGCGTGAGCATACCCCGCCCGAATGAAGAGAATCTTGGCCTCAGCGGCGAAACAGAGGTCATAGCCGCATTCGTCGTTTTCAAAACTCTCCTAGGTGGAGTAGATAGAAAGGCAGACATCGGCTCAATACTGAAGGCTTTCCCTAAATTTTCTCACTCAGCACTAAGAAAATTCTGGCCTAGAGTTAGCAGAGAACGAAAGACATATATTGATGCTTTGACGGAGAAGTTCCAATCGGAATTCTTAAAAGCCTATGAAGCGGGTGAAGTTGAACCTCTTAACTACGACGATATCGATTCCTACGATTGGCAATCTCTAATCATCTGGGCCACTAAACTAGAAACTCACGATAAAGTAGAACTTCCTGGATCTCGGCGTGACCTAGAAGATACCTTTTCACTCGAAGATGTAGGTAACGAAGCTACAGACTGGAGAGAAACGTGGTTTCAGAACTTAGCTTCTATCTATTCACGAGTCGAAGCAACAGCTAGTGAGCCTATTTCAATCCCTTTGAATAACGATGCTCCAGCAGAAGGAGGAGTCCTTAGTCGAGCCAGATCGTGGGTCCGCTCCTTGTGCGTTACACCAATACGGGGTGCGAAGATGCCCGAGGAAATACGTACGAGACTCTTGAGTTTAAGCGGCGGGAATGAAGCCGAAACAAACAAGCTACTGAAGAAAGTAGTTGATAAGCTTATATCGGAGAGGGTCGCCTCAAGAAGCAAAGGGAAAATCTTAGGCCAGTCTTTACGACTACACGGAGTTTTTGCAAAACATCTTGAGAAGCCGGCCACGGTTGAGAAGTTCGCACAGTCTGCCAACTTCAAGACACTTTTAGATGAAAGTTTTCGCCAAGGGCGGGAGTTCATCGTGCCATACGTTGCCGATGAGGGCACGATCATGGCGATTTTTAACCTTCAGGCTCAAGGTCGCATTCACACGGAAGCAGTGGATATTCCTAATATTCCCTTTGGTTTTGAGCCAGGCAATTATGACGGCCGGACGTTCCCGAAAAGTTACTATCATTTTAACGTAAGATTGTTGCCTACGGAGAGTTACGTGTATAACGAAGATTTGCCAGTTCTTCAGCAAGCAGGGTGTGTTGGAGTACCCAAACAGGGACCCCAAAGCGAGATACCCATATGGGTCGACTTCTTCGGAAATCTCGACAAAGCTCGCTGGATCACCTATCTTAGCATGACGACCTTAGCGCTTGCAACCAAAGGCCCGTTGACTCCGCAGACGGCGAGTGTGCTGCTAAAGCCATTCGTCGAGCCGTTCGAGGCTAAGTTGATCATGGACTGGATCGACGGTCTAGGTATTCTGAAGCGCTACGAATTAGGGCAGAGCGCCACAGTAGGGGAGTGGTGGTGGTTGGTCATAGGTCGACTAGCACTGGATGTGGTAGGACGAGGTGTTTCCTAATTTCAGATTCGTTCGGGAGAACTTCCAGTCTAAATCATACCAAATTTGTACCAAAATGGTTATATTGCATGGCATAGCACGGCGAGTTAGCATATTGGGGCGTTTGAGGAACGAGATATCCATCGGCTTGCTGCGAAGCACTGCTATATTTTCTTGCTGGGATTTTGGTGACATTGTACGGTAATGAGAAAGGAGTTTTTATAATAGTACATATTCTTTGAAGACAAATATCGAGGGGAAAGGGCCGTGATGGTGGAGCTAAGTCCAACGAGCGTGCCTATAATTTGAAGCAAACATGATTCCTAAGTCTCCAATCGCAAAATCGTGATATCACGGCATATAGTAGTATTCGAAAGACCTTCAAAAGCAGTTTTGAAGATTATACTAGGTACCTAGGTCGGTAGTTAGTATATGTATTCATCACCTAGTGTCGTAGGACTCTCTACTTTATCCGTGGCAGTTGGTGGCCCTCGGGCTGGAGACGGCGGCCCGCGTAAACAAGACTTTGGTCCCGTCTGGCGCCAAACCTACAGTTTTGTGCCTATTATTTAGGTAGTTAACTACGAGCTTTTTACAACTTGGACTTGTGTAGCTTATTTCAAGTAGCGTCCGAAGCTTCAAAAATTCAATCTCTAATTCAATTCTTGGTATCACTACACGCCTTTGTCCTGCCAGCCCGTAACGCCAAGTTTCGTCCCATACTTTGCCTCTAATCACCACTAACGACCAATGAGAACCTTCGTTACCATCGCGATTAATATGATCACCAGCGACACGATTGCATAGTCGACCCACGGGGGTACGCCCGCGCTCGGATCTACCCTTCTTGGTGTTTGTAATGACGTAGCCTGCCCTACACCACCACCCGGCAATGGTATCGTTCTAGTTGGCGTTGGAACCGCCTGTGCAGGCCTGGGTGGAGTAGGTGATAGATCTTCTCTCCTCGGCGCAGTTTGTACAAATCCCTCCGCCAGCTCCGCGCTCTCCGTATCATCCTCATCCTCATTCCCCTTCTTCTCGCCACCAGCCGCAGCAGCAGCAGCAGCAGCAGCTCTCGCCTTCTCCATCTCGTCGCGGAAGCCCATCTTCAATTCGGCGGGGACCTCGACCTCCTCCTTTTTTCTCTTACCGTCGTTTTCGGCGTCCATCTCGGCGCACCTCTTCTCGCACTCGGCGATGATCTCGGCGTTCGTCTTAGCGCAGACCTGACACCTCCATGCGGCGCTCTCGGCAGCGAGCTTGCGGCGCACGGCGTCGGTGGTATCGAGGCCGCCGAGCTGGCCGCGGGCGTCGGTCTCCATGAAGGAGCGCAGGGCGACGAGGGCGGTGCGCACGCCCCACGCGGGCTGCCAGGTGTCCTCGTGGTGGCCCGAGATGCTCAGGCATATCTCGCGGTTGGCCTCGAACCGGCCGCTCGGCGTCGTGAAGCGGAAGGAGGGCGGGCGGTGCGGGTACGCGGGCGGGAGCACGATGCGCCCGTGGTATATGCCCTCGGCGAAGGCGGATTTGGGCGGGCCGCGGAGCGTGAAGTGCCATTCGAAGAGGTCGGTCTCGAGGGGCGCCGCGGTGTAGTCTGGGGATGGGGAGGAGGAGAGCTCGGCTGCTTCTTTTACTGTTTGAGGGCTGGTTAGTTTTATATATAGGTAGGTATATATATATAGTTATATATATAATATATATATAGTAAGGGGTTTCCACAGGAAGGGATATGATGATTGAGTGTAGTGTACGTACATATACGCCTGATTGTAGGTGATTTAGAGTTGAAGTTGGAGGTAGCCATGGTAACTGGCTGTGGTGATGCTCGCGATGGTGTTTCTTATTCTTTCTCGTATCGGTAGAGGGGTTATCGATTACACAGAGCTCAGAGTTTATTATGGGATGAAAGAATACCTAGGTTATGCAGAGTTAAACTGGTGTGAATTTAGGTTAACGGAATGCTTAAAACGATTGCTTCCTATAAAGAATGCAACTACTAAGTAATTGGTTTTAGTAGACAAGGCCAGATTTGTCTTGATACAAATTCGGGGTTCATGAAATTGATGCTATGCACGCACTATAAATGATGATAACAAAGGACAGGTACAGAATTAGTGCACGAAGGACCCCTGTTGAGAGATAAGGCGAAACACCCGAAAGGTCCTAGGTACGTAAGCATGTGCAAGGGTACTAAGCAACTGCCAAGCCCAGAAGCGACGCCCGTAACCACGTGATAAATATCACTCCAGACTCCGGAGTTGTTGTAAGTCACGTGAGTCAAATACGATGTCTCATATAAGAGTTGGGCAAGGACAACCACCCTTTGCGATAACAAGAGCTTACCTATTTTAAGTATTCACTCTAGAATCTACCTCGATAGAAATCACCTAGGAGTGAATGAAAGCTATTATTCCATGTAACTGCCTCATTACTTAATTAGCTCACCTACCAAGGGGAAGTGGCCTATCAGTTGTGTCAGCCCCTTTTCAAGTCAGATACCAATATACGATACGATACGAATCAACCATCGCGAGTTCCACTGTGAATATAATATCTTGAACAGGGAACGCTCTAGCTTATTGTTCTATCAAGCTACTGAGACAAACAAAAATAGAGTTTACGCTTTAGTAAGCGCGTGTTATAGAGATCCATTCAAGGAAGTCGCTCCGGATATCTCATGTATACCAGGGTATGCTGTACCACATTCACTATGACATCGGCGACAATCCGGGGAAGGTACATAAAGTAGAGCGTACCTATATACTTTATATCACACCTACCCGTAGTATTTCCTATAAGTGTCGTGTTCTTTCCCTTTTATTATAATTCTTGCTCCGTGGATGAGTATTTAAACAAGACGCCCCCCCCCCCCCCCCCGTCGTCGCCGGACCCGGTCAACTTCAAACCTACAACCCCGGAAGAGGTAGTTCGTTAAGTTTATAAAATCATCCTTATCCATCTTCCCCCCTCCCCTCTTCCCCTCTTCCTCTCTCGAATACATTAACCAGCGCTTTTTACAAACATTTTTATTCAACTCTTTTTGAGCTTTGGTGACAAGCAATGGCACCTAACAAAAGCGCCACCCAGGCCCCTCCTCAGAGATGCTTGAAGTGCATGAGCACATTTGCTGATCAGCGTAGTCTATACCTCCACCAGCAGAAAGTCGGACATCTGGGCTGTGGTTCCTGCAGGAAGTGTTTCCACGATGTTCAAGCACTAATCCAACACCGGGCAGACGTGAGTCCTTTTTTTTTCTTTTCTTTCCTTTTTCTTACATGTTATCAGAGTATCCCTCCCCCAAACAGTAGCTCACTTAAGTACTTGTATAGGACCACAAAGAGGAGCAAGACCTTCCTTGTCCTGGTTGCGGCAACAGGTTTACATCCGCCGGAAAGTGGATGAGCCATGTCGAAAATGGCGAATGCCATGCCCTCTTTCCTTCCGATGTCTCTAGGAATGTCTCTGAAGTTGTCAACTCCATCTCCAAGGCCCTGCGAGCAACCAGGATAGCCGCGACGGAAGATGTAGACTTTACCATCAACCCTAGCGCATCCTTCCCGGAGATCAAGGACGTTTGGGGAAATGAATGGAAGAAGGAACAGAGTCTTGATGTTCAAGATCACCCCGAACGTTTTCCGAGAACCGCAAAGCAGGACTTCTACCAGGGTGACTCAAAGCAGTCTGACTTGCTAACAGGAGATGGTGCAAGCAGCACTCAACAGCGCCCATTCAACGCTTGGGCCCAGAAGAAGGACCTATTCCCAGAGAAAAGGGGAACCCCTGCCATCCGACCTCCGCCGTCTCTCCTCGAGAACATGACGAAGCAGTCTGCCCCAGTTCAGACTACTGGAGAACGAATTATTGATCCTGACCACCCTAACTTCAATGCTGGGCTGTATAAAGACCCCATCTTAGAGACTTTCAAATGTCCTCACAAGACCTGCAAGTGAGTAGTACCCTGACATTCCGATCGCTTCATCCGAATAAAGTATTGACATTCTCGTAGCTCGAAGCTCAAGACCGCAAAGGGATTGATTGCTCATCTGAGGTCTTCGGTGCACACCGGCCCTCGCTTCCAATGCCCCGGATGCACCGATGTTTTCACGTCCGGTGCTTCATGGATCCAACACGCCGAGACTATAAGCATAGCCAAGTGCCGTATTCGAAACGCCAAGATCTTTAAGCTCGCGCTTAACATGATTACCAACGGTGCCTTGGACATTGATACCCTCAACAAGCTGGCGAAGGATACGGCGAAGATCAAGTTTGATGAAGAGTGGGCGGCATCCAAGCAACGCAATGGGCCCGGCCCCGTACCCGGCACGGATGCATGGGCAGAAGAAAAGAAACAAGCTCAAACCTCTGAGCCCCAGTCGACTCAACCAAACCCGAAGAAGAAAATCATTACCCATGAGGAGTACGAGTACTGGTAAAGCTATGAAATACACTTTCATAACTCAGCTAGGTTAGGGGCGATATGGGTGTTTTGGGGATACGTCGGTATACATGGGCGACTGTGCCCCATCAGAAAAGTTAGTTTTCACTTTGAGACGGCTGCTAGTTTAACCCGCCATGATTCGATCTCAAGATATGATGATCGGAGTTGCGTTGAGTTCTCGATGCGTTAATTTGCGTTGATTTCTTTTCTTTTTTTAGCAATAGAATGAAGTAGGTAGTCGAGATAGATAGATAGCTCGATACCTCATGGCCCTGAGTGCCAGTTCAGAAGTTTGCAATGACTTACCAATAAACGCGATGATTTCTCTCCATAGCATCACCTCACCTTGATAACGTGATACTGAATAAGGGCCTAACCAAGCCTCAACAACCCATGTTTCTTTATTGCCACAACATGGTATCTTCTGTAACCCTCAGACGATCTAGCCAATCAGGTATTAAGAAACAACCCCATACTTTACCGTCAGGCATTTTATCCATGCAGAGTATGATTGAACTGCCCGCAGATCACTCTACACAATTCAGCCGCCAGAGGTCTGGACGTATGTAGAGCTAATTACCAGAGTAGGTAAACCCATCCTTTGCTGCGAAATGCCTCACCTTCTAATATCTTACCTTAGCCTCGACCTTCAAAGAACTCAGCTGACCTGAATAGGCACCATACAAGGAGATATACTTAGAAAATAGGAGGGTAACACGTATTTAAGACGAATTAACTGAACCGTCTCGGCGTCGCTATATGGACTTAGGAGATACACTACCTAGGTATCTTTGCTCTCGCGCTTAAGGATGTCGTGACTGGGGTTCTCCGCCTTTTTCTCCAAACGCAGCGCGGGTAATCTTTTGTTACGATGTGGGCATTTGGTGTGTGGTATCGAACCCTGCATATTCATATATTGCCCAGTCGGCTGGTGATCATCATTACTCAGAAGGGGGGCCGGCAGATACGCCCTCGTACGTGACTCGGGGTTCTTATTACCAGGTCGAGAGCCATGACGATGAAGAGGGGTCCCAATGTAAATGGGGGGAAACTTATAATAGGTAAACCGCCCATATCTCAACCGCCACTTCGGGTTTATCTACCTAGCATCTATCGCACCTCTTTTTTTCTGTCCACGGGCGATCATGCACTTACACGTAGCGGTCACGGCCGCGTGGCTCCTCGTCAGCCAGGCGGTGGCGCAGGGCATCGGTAATGCGGAGACGCACCCGCAGCTTACGACGGAGAGGTGCACGAAAGCGGGTGGCTGCGTGAAGCAAAACACGTCTATCGTCCTGGACGCGAGCTTCCACCCCCTGCGGCAGGTCGACGGAACAGGTAGCTGCGGGGGATACGGTGGCGGCGCGCTAAACAAGGAGCTGTGTCCAGACCACGAGGCGTGCGCGAAGAACTGCGTCTTCGACGGCGCGGACTACGAGGGCAACGGCGTGCTAGCGGCCGGAAGCACTCTCACGCTGAACATGTACGGGGAGCGCGATGGTAAGCTGGCGACGCTGACTCCGCGGGTATATCTGTTAGATGCGGAAGGGGATGACTATGAGATATTGCGTCTGAAGAACCAGGAGATTAGCTTCGACGTGGATGTGTCGAAGCTCATTTGCGGTATGAACGGCGCCATGTACCTCGCCGAGATGAACCAGACTGGAGCCCGCAGCGCTCTGAACCCGGCTGGTGCGAGGTACGGGACTGGATACTGCGACGCGCAGTGCCCGACGCTGCCGTTTATCAACGGAGTGGTGAGTAGTATTGTTATTACCGCACTAGGGATTTATTCTTTATCTGGGAATCTTAGCTGATAGAGGGGGGGAACTCTGATAAAAATCTAGGCGAATATCGACTCCAACGGGGCGTGCTGCAACGAGATGGACATCTGGGAAGCCAATTCGCTGGCCTCGGCATTCACGGCGCACGCATGCAGCGAGCCGGGAGTGTACGCGTGCAAGGGGGACCAGTGCGGCACGCTGGGGGTGTGCGACAAGTCCGGGTGTGCGTACAACACGTGGAGGATGGGCAACACGACGTACTACGGGCCGCGGTCGCCTCCCCCCGGGTCGTCGTATAACAGCAACCTGACGAAGTTCACCGTCGACACCTCGAGGCCGTTCACGGTGACGACGCAATTCCTCACGCAGGGGAATCCGTCGGATATTACCAAGGGGATTCTGAACGAGGTGAGGAGGTTGTACGTTCAGGATGGAGTGGTGATTGAGAATGCGCCGGTGATAGCTCGGAATAGTACGTTTACCCACCTACCTATTCTATTCTATTCTCAAGTTCCCCCTTCTCTCGCCCGTTTTGGTCTGTCTCGGGAGCTGTGATTTCCCGAGACAATATCAAAGCCACCAGACCTTTTGCTAAACAATTAGGGAATATCCTTGAGATTGTGTAGCCCATTCACTGCTAACTATCATGTCTCTAGTGCCACCCGGAGACTCTCTCCGCATGTCTCACTGCCAAGCCGTGGCGGACAACTTCGAGAACATGGGCGGGCTGACGAACACGGGACAATCCCTCGACAGGGGCATGGTGCTCGCGTTCAGCATCTGGAACGACGACAAGCAGTTTATGAACTGGCTGGACGCGGGGAACGCTGGGCCGTGCACGTACGAGGAGGGTAGCCCGGATATCATACGCAGCAAGAGACCGGATACGAGCGTCACGTTTATGAATGTTAGATGGGGAGATTTGGGGAGCACTTATAACAGCGGCACGGCGTAGTGAGAGTTATTTTGCGGTTGCCGTGATTTATAGGAGAGGATAGAGCGAGAGATATTGAGGGTTCGAGAGGTTATTAGATCAATAGGATATTACAGATGAATAAATTAAAGAATTATTTCTCATACAAATTCCTTAGAATGTGAAGTGTTTTGATGTAAGATGAGATGAGATAATATCTATCACGTTTGCTTCATATTTGCCATAAAGTCATTTTGTCCCCGCATTATACTATCGTTACGTACATGTATGTACTATACCTTATATGCAATAGAATAGTATAGCTCAGCCACAAGCCAAGCCTCCGTCCCTTCCGGAACCGAACCCCTGCTCCCCTTGGGCCCACGTAAGGTTCAAAAGAGAGAAAGTCTGGATCCTTGGAATTCGTCAGGGGACGTTTCTGTATTTTGTAAGCAACTTGATCCAACTTAATTCCCAAAAAGAAAAAAAAACGATAGTTAGTGAATCGGTTTCATGATGTGATAACTTCCAGCTTCATTCATTTTTTTTTGGTCGGTAGAGCGTCACCTTTTTTTTTCTTCTTCTTTCGTTAGCTACCTACCTACCTAGCTATATTATCCATCCATCCATCTCTCTCTCTCTTTTTGTTTTCTTGTTCGGGTACCCAAATTTCGAAGCTTACTTACATGCCTGCGCAATTGTCACCTCATGGATAGAATCCCTTCGCCTTCGTTGCGATCACCACCGAATATGGCTCGGAGATGGGCACGGCGCATCGAGCGCTATTGCTGCGGCGCCCTTACCTATTTTCCTCTCGCCTTTGTCTACGGGGTTACTACATGGGCCGTATGGGTTGTCGTTAATATTGGCTCCAGTGCCATGTCAAAACCTGGTTGGATAGGTTCGTATCCCGAGTCCATTTTTAAATCATAAGCTATGCGACACGAATCACAGCCTTGCGAGCTTGAGGTCGAGATCGACAGTAGAAGATGGAACCCAAGGCTTGACAAAATCTAACAATCTATCGTAGGAACTAAATCATCTCTCGGCGGCGTAATTCTCTACCTAATGCTTAATTGGTGCTATACCACCGCCGTCTTCACGAATCCCGGTAGCACCACCAATGATGCCGGCTATTCCACCTTACCTACCACCGCCCCGCCGCAAGCTACCTCTTTCACCGTCAAGTCCAACGGCGAGTTGCGCTTCTGCAAGAAATGTCAGGCCCGGAAACCCGATCGCGCCCACCATTGCTCGACCTGCCGCCGCTGCGTCCTCAAGATGGACCATCACTGCCCCTGGCTAGCCACCTGCATCGGCCTACGCAACCATAAGGCCTTTTTGCTCTTCCTAATATATACCACCCTATTCTGCTTTTATTGCTTCGCCGTTTCGGGGACCTGGGTATACACCGAGCTCTTCGCCCAAACTCAATATACTAATACTCTCATGCCTGTCAACTTTATCATGTTAGCCGTCGTCTCCGGCATTATTGGTCTCGTTGTCGGCGCCTTTACCGGTTGGCACATATTACTCGCGAGTCGCAACCAGACCACCATCGAGTGCTTAGAGAAGACTCGATATCTAAGCCCGCTACGGAAGACGCTGCAGCACCAGTTCGAAGCCCAGCACAACGGCGAGGGTATCCCGCTACCAAGGTACGGTCAACAGCTACTCGATATTCACGCGAATGCGCTACCCGGGGTTACCAGGCCGGAAGAGGGCGAGGTGAGAGCGCCAGGGGAGGATGGTATGCCGCAGCAACTATCCTATCAGCAAATGGAACAGTACCGTGCGAGGAAGCGTTACGAGGAATATATGGACGAGCAGGATTCCGAGAAATTACCAAACGCCTTCGACCTTGGTCCCAAGCGAAATTTATTACACTTATTCGGTCCCAAGCCCGCTCTGTGGTTCTTCCCAATTATTAACACGACAGGTAACGGCTGGACCTGGGAAGCGAATCCCAAATGGGTAGCAGCGCGGGAACGGATAGCACGAGAGCGTCAGCAACAGCGACAGCGGGAACTAGCAGCCGGATGGGGCGATCCCGAACCTGGAGACGTTCCGATCAGGGTCGAGCGAGTGCCCGGGGGTGCAGGGAGACACTACCGGAGTTCACCACCGCCACAGCCACGGCAATTCAACGCACAAAACGGCGGCCGACGCGTCCCATCTAAGGCGGATCGCGTGTTGGGCCGTGACCCAAATCTATATGCAGACGAGCCGCCTAACTCAGTTTCGATGCGGACATTGAACCGGCAGGGCGTCGCAATCAAAGATGAGTTCGGAGACGAGATTAGTAGCGATGAAGATGATTGGAAGGACAAGGAAGAAGAGGACCCAGAGAGCAAGGCGATGAACGTAGTTACGAACGGCGGATGGGCGCGGAGCGGAGCCAGTGGATTACTAGGGAAGCCAGGTGCGGGAGTGAGAAGTACCAGTGGAATTAGGACGAGCCCAGCGCCGGTGAGAGGGGCTACGAAACAGCAGCAGAGTAGTGATGAGGATGATGTCGATTGAGGGGAACGGCCCGGAACATGAGAAACGGGTAGCAACTCGATGGTTTGAGAGGAAAAGGAAGAAGAAAAAAAAGGGAGCATCAATGAAGGGAACAGCAAACTTTTGTCACTCACGTGGCCGTTGCTCCTTTCGTTCCCGCGATTCTTTTCTTTTGGGGGCTCGTGGATATCACTGCATGGCATGGCTCGGGCGTTTTCAGATGTAACAGGTACGATTGATATTTGGCGTCTTCTTTTTTATTACCAGGTATACCACGCCGTATGACATGGTATAAATCACGTTTGGTATACGGATTAAGGTTAAGATGTATTATGATTCTTGCCAAGGCAACATTTGTATATTGAAATAACCATCCCACCGCCCCCTGCGATCTTGGAAATACCTAGAGACGCACGATAAGGGAGGATGGGTTAGTGTTAGCTGAATGAACTATGGTTAACTGAATGTTTTTAATATGAGGTTTTGGGAGTGTTCTGCCTAGGTAGCCTAGAGGTAGGTGATGATGAAGTCGGATATGAAAGAGTATAGGTGTCGTGAGTAGAAAAGGGGGTCATATTTCGAAATGATCTAACGTCGATAGAACTGACGCCTCGAGCAACTATAGTCGACGGAGGCTATACTCAAAAAGAGTAGGGCAACGTACTCCGCTACAGCAGTTGAACGTACATGACGAGACCTATTCTGGTTTGACTTAGACAAGCATCGGTCTTGTCAGAAGGTGCGTACGTAACTCTGCCCTTGGAAAAGGGGAACGATGATTTGTAAATCTCGAGCGGTTTAGCTCTTTTCGTGTACTTCTTTATACTACTAGTACCTAGCAGGACAATGCTTGAATCTATTTTAGTTGTTCGGTTTTGCGTATCTATGATCTGCCTGCATACCATTGAACTACGGGAATAGGTACCTAGACAACATACATTTAGAAGGACTAGTCTTATACGTAACAAATTCCCCAGAGTATGCCTAAGGGATAGATAGTCCCGCAGATTGTTAGGGTTAACTATTTATTATTTCAGAAACTTTCGGAGGTATTTTAAATTCGTAGTCTGCCTGTTCTCCGGATCTCTTTGTCTCGTCTCAAGACTCTTTCTTCGGTGCCTCTGAAATCATACATAATCTTTCAAGTATGCCTTGAGATCTTGGAGATACGCCTCTCATATGTGAGCATAGTAGCTATGCTAGGGATGGATAGGGCTGGATAGTGCAGTATGGTTTATGGTTAGATATAGAGAACGAGTAGTATACAAGGGGTGCGCAGCGCTCACGAAGGCGGCCAAGCGGGTGGACGTCAATATACCACTTCTATCGTATAACTACTGCTTCCAGCACTCACTCTACGTACGACAATCGTCACCAGATCTCTCTGACAAGCTGTTGACGATCATCAGCATGGCAGAATCCAATCCAAGACAAACTAGCAGTTCAATAGGTTTCTAAGAGATGCCATAATTATTAATACTGTGTTTCCGGGAGACATTTCTGGACCCGGTAGACTTTCTCACTGGTAATCCAAATATTATGATCTAGGGCCTTATATGAATTCTCGAAGACCTTTCTGTGTAAGAGGACCTATACACTACCTATCTTATTTATTAAGGGTCTTTAGCACCCTTATAAGGGGATATAAAGTCAGGCATGCATTACTAGTATTCGCTCACTCTGATACTGCTTCACCCCAGGGGCACCAACCTCATCCTAAAATTCCAGAAGATCCTCCAATTACGTTTACACCATTTTTACCAGACTTTTAATATCAAATAGACATATAAACCCCTAATTCTGATATTATTCATTAGTACACAAGACATGATTCCAACCATAACTCTCTACGTAGGTTATACTTATATTTACATCTGTAAGTAGAGATATCGAGACTCATCGCTACTGAATATTCTTTTGAGGTCTTATGTCCAAGTCGAATATTACCTATAACCCGCTAGCTAGCAGCGTTACCGTGAATACTACAAACTCCCAAGTGTTCTACGGATGTGATTTAATAGATTCTATAGGTAGGTAATGCTTAACTTAGGAGTCATCATGAGATAGATACCGAAAAGGTTAAGAAGGATACGTTTACCGGTAACCCTTACTAGCATTCTATAAGACATCTAGGATAGTTATAAATTTTACCTCCACAAACTTTGGCGATTGTAACATATACAACAACCACACACTAACTACCTAGTGTTACTCAATATGAAGGAAATAGGTCGAAGATGATACCCTCAGACATAACCTAACATATAGCTAGCAAAAGACGAGAGCAACCCCCTTTTAACCGCCTCTATTGAATAAGATTTATTTCAACGTACCTAAATTACCTATATTAAGTTTACAAGTATAAAATGTTCTTAATGTCTCCATACATGATACATTCCATACTATATCCTTGCTCTTCTTCCTATGGTATCCTTAGTGTTGATTTGATCTCCTTGAATATTGATACTATTCCAATAACACTTTGTATTACATGTAGCTGAAACCATGTAGGTTCCTAAACTTAGTAAAGTCCTATTAACAACAAACATCGAATACAAGCCAGCTTTGACATCAATAATTCCGATATAAAGATCACTAACATCATACATCGCCAAGAGCCCCTAAACGAGACACATGCCATGTTCTCCATACCTACCTAGTCCGCACTGGTCTTGTACGTCTAGGTTCTCGCACGCTGCCCTCAAGTCTACTTTCACCATTGTTAGCATAGCTTGCGTCAAGCAGCTACTTTTTCTTTCTCCCTGCCGGTCATCCTATACCAAGGTACATAAAATATCATAGGAGGTAGTTAGTTACACCTCCAATATTTTAGGTAAAGTACCTATTTTCCAAGTACTTAATTTCTGCAACTCAACAACAAGAATAATAGCCACCCAGCGAGGCAAAACGGCGATCTCCAAGGAAGAACCAACATAAGCGCTACCTAACAGGCAGCCTCATTACAATTTATGAAGCAATCATTACGCAAACTTCGTCCTACGTTCGTGATGCCACGTCTCATCCTATTCTCCCCCCCCCCCCCCCCCCCCCCCCCCCATCATCTTCCATTCCATCCCATCCCATCATCTCCTGTCGATCACCAGTCATTCACGTGGCCCGGCATCAAAGAGCAAAAATCCCTCTTCATCTCTTTACATTATATTACATTACATTACACAAACACAACAGAACACAGCACAACGACTTCTCTTCTCGGCGAACTTTTCCCCATTTCCAATATTTTCTTACCATACACATTTTTCACGTACATAACTGTTAGGTACTCTTCCAATTCTAGCGAACGAACTCGGACAGGCACATGTACGCACGCATCACATTACATTATATACCTGATAGTCGAGCTAGTTTAGAGGTAACATACGTGTTTCTCAAGCACGGGACCGCCCCCCTCGGCTCACACAACAGGACCGGGTGGGGATTAAAGAAAAAAAGGGGGGGGCATAAGTCGCCGATACGCTCCCCGAAGATTTTATTTATTCGTCTAACTACCATTTAGTAAAATTGGAGTTTTGACCGAGCAACACGCCGGTATCCAAAAACGCAGCCGGCTGAAAAAAATATCAAACGCTTATCATTATTATTATTTTTTTTTTCATCCATACAGCATACAGGTCACGCTGGTTTAAAACTGCAGCTGCAACCTCGGGCAATTTTGGGCTTCGACCGGGCTACGACATATGGTAGCAGCCCAGCTCAGCCAACGCAGTGCAGTTGCAGCGCATGATATAGAAAATACAGCAAAAAACGGCCGTCCCCACGTGGGGCCAAGAGGGGGTTCGTCACCGAAGTTCCAGCGCGGCACTCGTCGGCTTTGGCGCTGTCGCGTTCCACCGGGGGTTCCGGGGAGGACCACCGTTGAAGCCCAGCCTTAACTTCCATGGGCTACCTAGGTAGAAAACCCCGCGTGCGCGTGGGGAGAACAACTAACTACGATATTTCCTCGGCGCTTTACTCCCGACCGGAGGAAGAAAAACAAATAAAACAGGAAAAAATTAAGGGGGGGCGTCGGCCTATAGCCTGCGCAAAGACTAAATGAGCAACCGACTTCTTAGAGACAGAGTGTCAGTGTTTAGGGTAAGGGGACTCGGGACAAGCTCCGGGGTCCACGGCTTTCTCTTCTCTCCTACTCGTTGCCACTTTGACTTCTCATGCGGGCCTTGGTCCTAAAGGAAAATCCCCCTCAATAGGTAAAGTCGCATGAACAAACAGGCTATTCGAGAGGGAACACGAAAACTATGAGGATAGGCGTGACGAAAGTAGTATTTACGTAACTACCTAACCTAAGGCAATTCAACCAAGGAAAAAAAAGTCTGGGGTAAAGGTAAGGTAGGGATCCTATCTGTCACTTTTCCTAAACGTAACGCAGATGCCGAGCCAAGATACGAAAAGCCTGTCTTATGCCCGTGATAGCTGCTAGTTAAGCGATCTTCAGCCATCTAGTGGTCCTGCGATGCTACAACAATGCTACAGCAATGGTTCAGAGGGCGTCCAGCTAATGCGTTCTGCGTTCTGCGTTCTGCGTTCAGGTGGAGCTGCTTCCTGCGTTCCTTGCTGGCGACCTGAAAAAAAGGAAATACTGGGAAAGTAAAGGGGTCCCATGGGAAAGTGACAATAGGTATCTTCAAGTACAGTACTGTTCCCTCTACCCGTGGAATTCCTATTCTTTGCCAAGTAGCTAAGCTACCCTCAATTACGTCACTCCACGATTTCTATTCAACCCCTTGCTGATGCTCGTGTGCTCGTGCTTAAGCTCATCGTCCCGGCCCGCTCCCACATATTGAAAGCGGAGAATTCTCCGGCCCTCTTTGATTGGTGTCCGTAAAGCGGTGAACGAACTCGCATTTTCCCCCGCCAACTCTTCGGCTGTGAGAAGCCTTATTCAGCTCTGTCGGCGGATCTGCCGTCGTCGAGATCAGGTATGAATTCTGACGATCTTCCTCCTGTAGTTCGTCAAGGCAACGCAAGAATGCATTCTGCCGCTTCTGCCGCCGAAGAAAGGGGCGGGGCGGTGCCACGCGTTACTTTTTAGTATGTAGACAGACAGGTTCGTATGTAGGGCGTGCGCATACGTGAATTGTATCTGTAGCTAGTTGGGTAGCTTGGGCAGGCGGGTTTGAGACCCCTGTTTTATGGCTCTCCCGGAACCAAAGTTTGGGTATCGGCGGACTTTAAGAGGTCAGAGGAGTTAGAGCCCCGAGAGAATAGCTGGCAGCTTTTTCGAGTGATTTCTCAATCCCGAGGACACAGAGTCGTTGCTGTCGGTAGCGAAGAATAATAGTGTATGGCGTTATACGTACATGATGCATATCATGATCCAGTCAACTTCTGGGAAGCGGGACGGCAGGAATCCTGCATGGATTGCACCGTATTATACCGTACGTTGTAGCTGGTACTTGCTACCTGTGGGCTGAATCCTCCATGTTCGCTTCGCTTCACAAGGCCCTACCCACCTTAAATCCTCGATTAGGCATCTAGCATATGAAAGTACTGTATATAGGCGTCAGACTCTCTAGTATGAGGATTGGATATTGCTAGGTAGAGTACAGCCGCGGAGCGTAGGATAGAGATTCCTTTCGAGTATGAAGAGAGAGCCTGAGAAGGAAGAGAAAACGCCGACGCGAAGCGAAACGGAACGGAACGGAACGGAACGGAATGGGATCAGGGGAAGCAGGCGGCATGGATCAACCACCACACCCAAGGGCTATCCCATATGCTCCGCCATCCCGCGCCCAAAGGCAGAAGCCGCATACGTATCATATGTAGTACAGCGTACGGCTGATCGATCCTGCAGGTCCTTTTCTGACAGCCAAAGTTGGCTGCCAGCTAGCCATGCGATACAATAGCGTGTGCCATCTACTCTCCTATGTGCTAGCGTCGATGGTGTTCGTCCATCTCCTGTGCCCCCCGCGTCCAGCGCTCACGTCACCGCTAGGGTCCGAGGTGAACGGGAGGGTGAGAAGCGAAACTCGGGAACGGGCTGCAGGACCCGACAGCATGGTAAGGCTGCTCGCGAGGGTTTGACGGGCTTGGGAACGCAAATAATTGGACGCCTGCAACATGCGGTTCGTAAGCGGCTCGTCATCACGTACTGCATGCGTAGCCCTGCCCTATCTCCCCAGTGGGATGGAACACGGGGGAGAAGGCGAGGGTGTGGCAGGGAAGTACGTCCCGTCAGCCCGCACCATCTACCAATAAGGCAGGGGATTCAGGCCCTTTTAGGTAAGAAGGAATGTGATGAAAGTGCAGCCTCATGCATTGCATGAAGCAAGCCGCAGCAACAATAGGCATGCCCCTAAGGACGCTGTACATGATAGCCACGGGGCTTTTTGTTGCAGCTGAGCGTCGCACTTCACCGTATCTCTTTCGCCCTCCTTGCTTCGCTTCCAAGGACGTGGGATTCCTGTCGGCATCTGCTGAAAGCCCAGAGACGCGTTTTATTTCCCTTCCCCTTCCCCCCTGTCTCCTTTCTTCCACTCGCTACTACCCACACCTGATGGCTGCGTTGGGTATTATAATACGACATAGGCAATTTGTCCGCGATCAGAAAGTACCTAGGCGTTGTTAGGTACCTAAGGTATCTATGCCTGCGACTGCATATGCTTCGCTTGGGGTACGCACGTACGTATACTCAAGCTATGTCAGTCCGCATCATCCGTCTCTCGCACAATACCCACATGGCCCATGGGCGAGGGGATTAGTGAATAAGCCAGGTTCCCGGGGCGCTCTCTTCGAAGCTTCTAAGCGTCAGCAACTGGAAGGCTGGGCTGACGGTAGCTTACCGTATCCAGGAAATCTACCCGGTAATAAAAGCAGCTAGCAATTCACGCCTCAGCTGCGACAGGTTCAAACGCCAACACTTTATGCATTTACGCCCAAAACAGCTAGAGTAGGATCTATCCTCCCGGCCTGTCATCTGGTGTAAATCTTCCGACCTCAGCCGTAGACCCACGATGTCATAGGTACGATGAACTACCGTGAGTAACTCGAGAGATTAAAATATCCCGCAGTTCCGGCCGCCTGCCTAGTATGGTAGCCATATATGTCATCTAAACATCAGATCATATCATGTTCAGGGCTACTAGATTGGGAAAGCCACGAGACTAGACGCGTCGCGCGAGCATACTAAATTGTATGCTGTATGCCGTATGCCGTATGCTGTATGTCGTATGCTGGACGCTGCGAGTTGTGTTGTATGGGTCTGTGTTGGCTTGTATGAGCTGTATGTCAGCCAGACCAAGGGGCTGCATTGCATTCAATGCATACTATGCATACTGTATAATAACATTCCCAGGTCCCGAGGATGGGGTTCGCCCGAAAGGGCAAACGAGACCCCAATCGAGGCTGAAAAAGGTCTGAGAATCCAATATCCTCCGTAGAGTTACATTATTTCCGAGACCCAAGCCAACCGAACCCATGGTCTGGGCATGATATAGGTAAGGTGTGCTTACGCGCCATGGCCCGTAGTGGACGAACTCCTACCGCATTGGGCAGTCGGTTACAGCGAATAAGCAGCCACCCCGAAGCTTCTGTGCAATCTATCGATTCTAGCTCATAGTCAGCTGTTAGTTAGCAGTAAGTTGTCGATACCTTAGTGGACAACATCATCACGATAGTCTACTATCACAAATGATAAAGTATAGAAATAGGAAGAACGGCGATGATGACAAAGATAAAATACAATAAAAAAAGACACGATGCAACAAACACACGGAAACAAACACGGAGACAACCCAAAAAAGATGAATGGAGTTTGTGTAATGTAATTCGGAATCGCTGTGGATCCAGTACATAGTGTGCAGCGCGAGCCACAGGTATTGTTTATCTGAGTTCATGCAAATGCGAGCCGACATGCCAATGCTAGTTGAAGAAGAACCCGCCGGGGAAATGGAGTGTCGAAGTGAAAACTTGATGCACGTCGAGATATCAAGAACCGCCGCCACCGAACCCCCCCAGGCCCCCGGTAAGATATGAATCTTTCACCTGGAATTGATCCTTCTTTGTGCTGCTGGTACATCGCGACCCTGCGCCTCAGCTTGCACCTTAAGTCCTGCTCGTAAAAGCGAATGCAAATATGTAAAAAAAGAAAAAAGTCCAATAATAAAAAATGCTCTGGATAGTGTCCTCGTCACTAAGAAAAGTCGTCATGAAAACCCCCCTTACCAAATAAACACCTTTGACCCAAAATGCTACCGTCCTTGTGAAACAAACAAATGAAATTTTTTTTTGTCATTTCCCAGATCTATCTTGAAATTGCCCTTAAACACCAATGATATGCCTTTCCCTGCCGGTCCCTCGCCTTCCCGAGGCTCTGCCCAGAGGGAATACTTCGAGCGGGTGACTGGATATGAAACGCCCTCGAAAAAGAAAATGCAAAACCAGATCGTAAAAATTCGCTTATGGCCGTGCTACGCCGCCTCCCTTTTGAGAGTATGTGATCCGATGAGGGTATTCGCTACAGATTCAAACCAAAAAATATGGGAAATCATCGAGACTGGGGCTGTTAACTCAAATAAAAGATGTACAAGTACAAGATGATTCAAAGCCATATCCCACTTAGAAAGGGGGGTGTGCGTGCCCGAATCAAATGAAGTGTGGTTGCGCGTCACCATCGACACTGCTTTTTTCGAAGCTTGATTTTGTACTGTTTGCCGTCGATCTATTGAAGACATTTCGACCGATATTCTTCAATTTGCCGACTGCGGCTTCGCCGCCGTTGCTTTCGCATGCTTTTGATACGTACACGCTAGTCGTAGGGTCAACTTTGATATGGCAGAACAAGGTTGAGAAGAGGTACTGGTCCCCGTTAGAATCTAACAATGGCAACGTTCGATAGCCCTGTTTAAGGCTGTCCAGCTTAGCCGTGTAGGTCGCGATGGTGGCACTGCGACCAGACGAGTATTCGCCGTCGGTAGAAAGCTTGACGCTAAATCTAACAAAGAGTAATTCGGGGTGTTTGGTCGTGACGTTGAAATGAGCCTTGTGGTTGAAAATGGGATTGAACCCGTTCTCTTTTACAATGCTTGTAGAAGATTTGAGTGGAGTGTCGGTGAGGATAGGTATGCCCGCCATGCTATCGTGCTTATCCCGCTTATCGTTGGTGTGAAAGATCTCAATCTCAACATAAGGATCAAGAGTGCGGTTAGAACCCAAGCTTGAGGGACGAATAAGTTGTTGCGCCGAGATTACGTTGATGTCAAATGACATATTTTGGCGTTCCAATTTGCCGATAGCTTCGATGGGGAGACCGTCGGGGAGGATGCGTATCTCGCGCATCGACGCGGGCTTTAAGACGTATCCGGATTGATCAGTACCTCCATCAAACATGGCTTGGTTCAATTGCATGCCAAGGTCGAACGTCTGCCAGTTGAGCGCGGCCATCTGCACGCCCCTCCGCCAGTACATCAAGGGGTTAAAGTTGTCAGAAGATAAGCGGGAATACTGGGGATATACGCGCATCATATAACGCATATTGTGGCGGGCCAAAGCCAGCTTGGAATCCGACGCTTTGGAGTGCTTCCTAAATGTACCTTCCATAAAGGACAAAATATGATTGCTCTTCTTGCATTCTGCCGATTCGAAGCCGTGAAATTTGACGCCACTACAGTATACGCCGAGCTCGCCTAAACTCTTTACAATCTTGCTCGTCTTCCGCTTGCCACGCTTCTCTTCTTCGCTGTCGCATTCACTGGTGCTGCTACTGACCGTATCATGCACCTCACCCTCATTGATAGTGTCGACGCGCTTTGTTGGCACTCCACGCCGGGGTTGAGCGGTAGGACCTAGGAGCGGACTCGATAAAAATTGAGCTGGGATAGTAGCGTTGTCAGAGGATACTGGCTTCGAGAAAGGGGAGGTCAGGCTGTTTCCGCGTCGCCGACCCGTAGCAGGCTCGCCGCCGTTGCGTGTCGCACTTCGATGTGTTCCTTTCACCTTGATCAAGATCCTTTCTTTTAGTTCCGAAGGCGATGGAAGAGTAGTCGAGGATGGATCTAAGGGTTCGGTGACAAGGCGAGAACCAAATATTTCCTTCATAATATCGGCCATTACCTCTTGCTGTGGCGCATTGCAGTGAACTTCGAGTGATACCCAGAGCGGGAAGTGGCTCGCAACAAAGGCGTACTTGTTGACGGTGTTGATGACTTCGCGGAATGAGATAGCGTTCGTCATGGCATATCCGTGCTTGACTATCGGCTGACCATCAGACCCATCCCAACAGTCTATTTCGACGCTACGGCAACCACGGACAAGAGTGGAAATATAGCCCTCGATGGAGGCGATATCTGCAACTTGACGACCCACTAGGTAGGTATTATGAGAGCTAGAGATGAAATACTCATTGAAAGGTCGGTCGAGCGAGTATTCAGACGGCGGGCGGACAAGGGGGAAGTTGTCTTTAGACGACAAATAGGCCGCGAAGGCTTGCTCATTCATCGTAGCCGAGTCTTTGTCAAAACGTTGAAACGACGACGTCTCCGTTCTAGATCCACCAGCCCGGCGAGCCCAACGAAGGAATTTATTCTCCCAAAAGCTGGGATTGTTGTCAACGTCTTCGCATTGTTCGTCCCGCAAGAATCGCATAAACTCCGCGAAGGTGATTCCCCGCTCTGGATCTGAAGCCAGCTTGAGATACAGTAGTCGGATATCTTCTCTGCGTTTCATCTCGCGAACGAATACCTGGAACTCGGAAAAGTTTAGTCGGCCAGACCTGGTGGTGTCAGCAACGGCAAATTTAGCACGAAGATCCCTCTGAGCCATGTGAATGTGGAGATTTCTGCAGACACGTTCAACGCCAGGAAAGTCCATTTCCTCTGAAGCGGGTGAGTGTTGCTTGTTCTCAAACTGTTTCGTCATCTCACCGTTCCAATATTCCCGGATGGCGCTATCGTTGAACGCCATCAACGAGGCCATATGTACTTCTCGGTGTTTCGATATCAAGTCTAAAGCGTTAACCCAGTGCGTGAACGTCTCCTCGTCTTCGGCGATCAAGTGCATTGTTTTGCTCCTAGATTTGTCAGGAACTGCGTAGAAGATAGTAAAGAAGCGACCCTCGTCCGATTCGGGGACACCATAGTCAATTCGATACTGCCGGATGTCGGAACCTATCCTAACCTCCTTGATGTCGTCGATATAGATGCACTTAGTGGAACGACCTTTCTCCCAAATTATCCTACCAGCGGCTGCTTCGAGAATAAAGAGCACCCGCTTCCTCTTCTTCTTCTTGGATACCTTAAGAAGATAAGTCCCTTTCACCAACGCCATGGGCACGACAGGCCCAGTAGGAACATCTGCGAATGATGCAGACCCCGCTAGGGACGGGGCGGCACTTCCTGAAGAGAATTCTCGTACCATACTCTCTGCACCAAGGATAGAGTTGTACTCGTTCATTTCGTCATGGAATTCGTCGTCAGAGTCCGTCAGCAGGACAGATTCCGCAGCAGGGGCTGTGTTGGTACTGTCACTCCTACGTCGGAGAATACCAGGACCTATGCTTCCTTCCCGCCTCATAGGTGCCGCCGCAGACTGACGTCGAGTCCTGCTAGCAAACTTGCTCGCACGATTGGAAAGCCGTCTTATTAAGCCCTTTCCAGAAGAATGGCTGTTGTTCAGGGCTTCTGCCATGGAGCTACCAGTCGTAGCTGCAATGCTGGCATTGGCCGAGCTGTTGCCGCTGGACTTGCAAGCGAGGAGAGGGTCGCCAAGGTGGAAGGGCGGCGGAGGAGGGAATTGCTCGGCGTCAGGACCTTGGCTACGGTAAGGTTCCGGCGAAGGTTGAATAGAACTGCTGGTGTTGGTCAACACCACATGGTCTGGGGACATGACGGGGGAATCATGCTGGGAAGAACCAGACGCTGCCGTTGAGGCACTGATGGCTGAGGTGGGCATTGAGCTTGGTTGCGTGCTAGGTGGATGGCTAGTCTGAACTTTAGTTGGGCGTTGTTGCCGCAACAGAGAGCCCTGAGCGGCCATGATCGGCGTACTAGAAGAAGATACCCGGGAGTCGACGCTGGGACGTGAAGGATCGTTATTGTTGGGGGTTGCAGTCATGATATAGGTTTCGAGGGGGGCCGGGAAGCTTGCCCACGCTTGAATCGTTGGTAGTACGTGTAGTACAAGAAGTATATGAGACAGCTCTATATGAGGAGGGCTGAACTTGTGGGCCTCATTTTTCCGGATATGTTTTTCATAGAGGCACCTCCCAAGAAAAGGGGAATTGGGGGGAGTGAGCGTAAGTAGATAGGGTAAGTAAGCGAGTATGTATATGGTATGGATGTATATATGAGGGTATGTAGGTAATGTATGTTATGTAGGTATGGGCCGTGAAGTAAGAGTGTCAATGTACACACCGGGGAAGGCTACTTATTAAACTCGAGGCCAAGTTCGAGGCTGCAGGAATACTCGGCGCCTTCCCACGACGTGCGTAGATGTCGATTGCGGTCCGGAACGCAAGGGTGCGGCCGAGCAATAGCCAGCAGAAAAAAAGTAGCAGTAGTATAATCAAGTACAGTCCTGTCACTGGTACAGGCCTCTGACAGAGGTACGTCGAGGTACGGGCACGGCCAGCTGCCCTCTGCGCGCGTGCTGTGCGTCTGCGTTGCCCTAGGTGGCAGACCAGGACTTAAACAGGGCGGTATGGGGGACTGATGTTGCAATAGCTCACGGTAAAAATGGTGAGGTGGCAGGCCAGAATGCAGGTCGCTGATTTGGGTATTTCTAAGTTGGGGGAAATGGGTATTTCCTAAGCGTCAGATTTTCAAAGTGAGATAGTCCTCCACAAGAGGAGACGAGGAGGATTGATATTGTTCTTTGCTGCGGGACCCCCTTGTAAGTTTACACTCGTCTCTAATTATCCTTTTTCCTTTTTGACTTTTTTTTCTTGCAATTGACTTGGAAGAAGGCTCTACCAGAGAGAGATATATATATACTTTCTATATATCTCGTACGATGAAACCGGCCTCTTGACTTTCAGATCCCCACGTTTGGGCTATCTGGTCGGGCACGTCCAGTTCAAGAAAAAAAAAATTATGCGCTGCTGCTTCGTTCCTTGTGAGTTAAGGTGGATCCTCCTGCGGTGTGGTGATGACTCCCTCTCGCTTCTTAGTAATTTTTATTTTTTTTCTCTTCTGCTTGCTGGCTGTACAACAGAATTGGCCCAAAGTGTGCGTGATGACGTTTAGTGAGGCTCAGCAGCTAAGAACAAATGTGAAAGGAGAAAAGGCCGGCAGGGTGAATTATGAGTTGTTACGGTACAGCGTACAGCGAAGCGAAAATCCTTGTGCGACGTCAATGGGAATGTACAGAATTTCTTGTATCTGACAAGCCGTAGGCGTTAAGGGTATTTCCTAAAAATAAAGGTATTTTTTTTTATTCTCGTTTCCAGGGTATTGACTTTCTAGGTATTGCGGAATTGGGCTGGCCGGATACCGGGTCTTATCAAATGCTCAACGTGGAAAAGGATAAGGAGAAGAAGATGAAAAAGATATAGTAGGTATAATAAATAAGTAATAACGTCAAACTAGTTTTTTTTTTTTTTTTTTCTTTCCACGAATTTGATGAGGTGTACAGCTCTGCTTGCCCTTCTTCAGGTGGAGGAGAATGGGGTCGGGAAATTATTAAGTGACGGAGCGGAAAGGGAAGGGATTAAAGCATGGCAAAGGCAGGGAAGGAGTCAAGAAGAGGAAAAGAAGAGGATAGTTTAGCAGGCGGTCCCCTAAAATAATGGGTACGTACTTGCCCTATTTCAGTTCCCACCTGGGAACCTCTCCAGAATAGTAGAATACATAGTAGATTATAGGTACATCTATACCCGTAGATGTCGTGTTGTGTCAACAAATGTACCTACGATACGTGCCTACTGAACCTAAACTAAACTAAGCTAACCTGACCTAAACTTGACCTGACCTGACCTGCTAAACTTACCTTGTCGCGGTAGCTGTACTATAATCTAATAACCTCGAGAGGGAAGGGGGGCTAGTGCGAATTGTAATATTGCAATAGGCCTCTGTTTTCTCATATCAGAACCTAACCTAGTTTTCCCAAGGGATCAATTAAGTTGGCGTTATGGTATCGTAATTCTGGGTCTGGTACAGTAAGATACTGAAGGCCCGTCTTGTTGGTTGGCAGTTTTTTCGACCCAAACTGGAACGTGCATGTACCATGTACGTATGTACATACATACACATATACATCTACATTTACATACACATACACATACACATACACATACATATACACATACGTATGTATGTGCATGTGCGTTGTACCATGCCCACAATATTTTACATCCATGGGAAGGAGACAGAAAGAGCAGACAGCTTCTGTCGACCTATCCTGCCTGACGATCTGTGTCATAATGTGGAGACTTAAGTTAATTTATCATTCAGCGTTCAGCGTTCAGCGTTTTAGTGTTTTCTGTTTGGTGCTGCTAGGCTGAAGAGTTAGTATCCTTGCAATGTACAATACCTAACACTCACTAGTACCCGAGTACATGCCACCCATGTATAGACTATATGTAATGTACTAAATGTAATGCATGGATATAGGGCAGCAGTCACGTATATATCTAGCTTGAGGTACTTAAATATGTACATGTATATATGTACCACACCTATGGATTCATGGGGGGAGCGGGAGCTTCGATGCTACGGGATTAGGTACACCCGAGGTCGTTATTGCATTAATGATGATGGCTTATTTTATTTCTTTTCGTATTCTTTCCTAAGTCGCTTACACGAACATATGTGAACATACGGGAACATATGGCCATATCTTGACGTTACCGCAGGGTTATCTCGTCAGGCACACGGATGAATATGGAACTATGGCACAATCGCACAATCGCACGGATATGTTATGAACTTTTTCCTCTTAACTGCGCTACACATGTAAAGAACCCAGGGAGAGAAGACCGACCATTGCGTGATACGTGATGGGTTTGCACTACCCTTACAACCTTACATGTACGTCTTGTGTACTTGAGAACGGAGTCAGGTGGCCTCCCGCTTGTCTTCTCGAACGAGAAGCTAGGCGCTTTGCCGGCTCTTTGTCAACTCAAAACCTTAATGACAAAAGACGAGGGACAATGACGACCGAGCCAACGGGAATCCAAAGCTCGAGTACCTTGTTCCATGTATCGAGAAAAAAAAGCTTAAGTGCTACCTGTATGGTCCTGTATGTCTTGTGTGTCTGAGACAAGGAGCCCAAGAATCTGCCCCAACCAACTTGGACTCGCATCCACCTGGTTTGTTTTTGGGTAGGCTGTGATATCAACAAGAAGAGAAGGGCAGATGGTTCCTGAAGGATGGCCGGCCATAACCCTATTATGATGGGCGCTTGGGTTTGTGATTTACAAAACTGAAACAAACACAACTTGCAGTGGATTCTCTCCAGTGTGAGGGAGCGAATACCAATGCCAATATTTTTCTGATTATCGTCGGTGGACACCAGGAAAAGGAGACATGTCCAATCTAACTGACAAGCCGGGAAAAAAATCGACGGAGCACATTCATTGTCGGTAACTCAACGGCTCAAAGGCGAAAGGGCGAAAAGAAATGGACAAGCGCGCTACGCTGAAACGGGCAATAAAAAGTCCAGCTCGACTAGGACAGCTACAGCTAGGCTGCTAGGGTCAGGGCAGGGCCATCCAAGACAGGGTGCCAGAGTAAGTAGGGCAAGGTAGGGCAAAGAAACCAAGGTGGGTGCTGAGCCAGGTGGCAGATGTGGTGGTCCCATAACTACATCATCGACCATCTAAGCCTGATCCGCGCTCGGCTTCCCCAAGATGAGAAAGAAAAAAAAATATGTAGCTACAAGCATGTTTCTGACAGGGGTCCAGGGGTGTACCAAAGACCTGGGTGGAAAGGAAAGGGAAAGCAGAAAAAAAAATAAGAAAAATAAGAAAAATAAAATAAAATAAAACCCGAAAATAAACTTGAGTGCATACAGAAAGGCTATCCCCAATTGCTTAAGCGCTTCGGCTCAACCTGGTAATTCTTTATAGTACCTGACTTGTCTGACTCCCCTTTTCTTACCCTCTCTCTTCTTACACTAATCCTATCATGCATAAGAATCTAGGTATGATATTACAGTTCTTAACGCATAGACAGATATCGATCTTTTTTATTACGATCGAATCCGGTACGTTACGTTGATGTTTTGTTTCACTCCAGCTTGGCCTGGAAATGACTTCATTTCAACCTATTACGTGCGACTTACACGGATAAAGGGGGAGGAGAGAAGAAAGGAAAGAAGAAAAAAAATTCAAATAAGTGACATCGTGGGTGTCAGGGGTCATGCACAACAAGGTCCCCGTCAACCTTATTGCTCTCCTTTTAAGATTTTCAACTTTTCCTAAAAGAACAAAACGCAAAGTAGTAAACCGTTCAAGGTTGCTTTTTCGGCAGTCGGAATGTCAACCTAAAAAGCCAGTAAATTAAAAACCTTGGGGGCGGCAATGCTGCAAGACATACGATGATGCGCGCCCGCTACCAACTCTAACCAAGAGGAAACCCACTCAAATCAAGATATCTAGATATATATCGTGGGGGTTTGTTTTTTTTTTCTTGCTATGCTTTGCTATTCGTGTTTCGAAGGAATATGTTACATGCGCGCCCGTTCATTTTGTTTTCTGACCAAAATCTCCGCGGCTCTCGCTAAAGAGGCTTTCGCGGATCGTGTCCGATGGACAATTTCGCGGTCAGCAGCGAGCCATGCGTCTCTTGGCATACCATTTTCGAATCTGCTGGTTTATATGGCTTCTCATCGCCATCCTCTCCTGATAGTAATAAAACGTTGCCTACGCTACACAGCCAGTCACAGCTCTCAGAAGCCCAGACGCAACCTACCATTACACGCCCGACCTTGCATGGCCCCATGCCGTAACCCCCCGTAGTTTGTAGATCTTGCTGTCTCGTATGACGGCGGTGCTGAACCTCCGCCCAACCGTAGGACGAGTCGCGGCTCTGTGTTTCTTCAGTCCCTCTGCTTTTTGTTTCTCAAAGTCCTCCTTTGCCCAACCGACACCGAGGCGGTCAGCTAATAAGTCGCGATACATGTAACTTCCCCCTCATGACCTTATTCCTGACTGGAATCCCATAATCTTGGTAGAGCGTCTGATCCAATTGCTCGCTGGTCTCATTTTCAGAGCCCACGATGGGCTCACCGCCTCTACACACAGTAGGACTAAACTCATAACTTTTTTTTGATGATGACGATAGCGAAAGCTGTGCTGATACTACAGGATTATCCTTCGATATATTAAAAATACCACTTATTGCGAGGACATTCCAACTTCGGAAATGCTTTAGAATATTCTAGTTCCCCTATTTTCACCGTCTTGGTCCGTTTACCCTAGCCTGCCTCACCTGCCCCAAGTTATGGCCGGGCGGGTTTTTTTTAGGCGCTGGTGGGGAAGTGAACTCGCCTTGTTACCACTAGTTATTACTCAAAGGAGAAAGAAGAGCGTCTGGCGTCGCGGAGATGGTGCCGAAGCTGAAAAAAAAAAATTTAATAAATAAATAATAATATGCTATGAACTACTAAGGTAGAAGAATACCTAAAAAAAAAAATAAAGAACCAAAAATTACGTCAAAATTTCTAGTGCGATCATCAGGTCCTGCAATCATTTATCCCTCTCTCCACAGGCGAACAAACTCCCATTCGTCTCGCCTCGCTCATCATCATTTGGTAACGGTGTGCTACTTCATACGTCAAGATAATCTTCCCCGGATCCAGGAAGACCTAATGCGTTAAGGCAGTTTCATAATACCTACATTGGTGAATGGGCAGGCCAAGTTAGAAGTTAACCTAAGGGGGGGGATTTCCCATTCTACGGCTTGTGGTGGAGTGGAAGAGAGGGGGAAGGACCGGCGACGACGATCCGATGTACAATATCTTACCATGCGTGTAGTACACTGGTACGCTGGTACAACTGGTACACAAAGTACCGTCCTTGTGCTGTAACAAAACGCCGAAACCGTCTTCGAGAAGGCAGATCTCTCTTCTGCTGCAGCCCTGCTCAAGGACCCTGTTGGGATGCGTGCTCAACTCCACATCATCATGCTGTAATTAGCGTCAGGGGGGTTCCTGGGCACTGGCCAATCGTAATCTTGTCGCTCGACATCGATCCATTGACTTGCGCAACACCGTATTTTCGTATCGTATTTGTCCGTAGGGAGGAGATACGCACCCAATGGTCCCCCTCAATAAGTCCTAACGGTCCCAATGGACTCCAATGGGTTCCAATGGTTCCAGTGGTCGCAGTACTTTGCTGCAAGCACTTCCTTCGAGGGGTTGAGAGGGGGGAAGAAAAAAAAAGGCGCTCTTAGATAAAACTCTCAGAGGAAAGCAATTGGCTCGTATTATCTTTCGTGGACCATCGTCAAAGAGCTTAGCATATACATAGCCACTTAGGGCTGCAAGAGTGAGAGAGCCATTTTTAGCATACCCGTAAGGCGAGGAGCAGGTGGTTGGCTTTTTTTTTCTTTTCTTTTTCTCATGCATAGAACATATTACCTAGTTAGTCCTAAAAACATACACTCCACGTACATACACTACCTCATACATCATTACATACATACACTAACTATCATACATCGTGCATTGGCTATTTCATAATGTAGATAGTCAAATAGATGTTTACGGTAATGTAATATCTCGGCTACTGTCTTTCCATCAAAATACTTTCCTGTCTCAAATAGGCATCTAAGTCGCGGCCCTTTTACTCTCGGACATCCGAGGAGTTTATTATAATCTTGGTCCAGAAAAAAAAAAAAAAAAAAAAAAAGTCAAGACTTAACTAGTAGGTAGTTAATAGTTGTTACGTTTTTCTTTATTTCATTTTGACCCTAGCAGCGCAAAGTTACGAGCGAAGCCGTCAGGCTGTCCTTGGCGGCGATCAACTTTCAGCTCTCTAAATCGGATTGTTGGCAGATCAACCGTTTCAATCCAATCAACCCTCGCAATGCCGCTGTGCCCTATTTGTCTTCCAGGGTAGGGGGGAAACGTGAGGAGGAGCAAAAGCTGCAAGCTACGGAGTCACGGACGAGATTCACCGGCATCTTCGGCACAGACAGTTTCTCACGGTGGAGATTCTCTATGGTCAAATCGTCAAATCACCAAGCCCGTCAAATCAAGCGAAGGAGACTAGGGACCATACGAGCACGATTCTGTCTCTCGATGCGCCGTACCTGGTCATCTCGGTCGTTTTTTTTTCGTCACGTCTGGGTAACGAGGGTAACAAAAGCGGCCTGAACCCCTCTCTCTCTCTCCCTCTCACTTCTCCTGGGTCTTCTTCAAAAACACATGATCATTTTTTTTACCCGCCGCCCAAATAGACAACGGTCATTGATCTATCTTCCCTATCTCCCTGTAAAGCGTCCCCTTGTAAAGCATCCGCAAAATGCGAGATCGAAAAAAGGAGCCCCATCTCTTTGATGACGAGACGGCTACATATCATAGGCTACCGTGTAATCCTGGCTACGAAATAATGGGCAAACCCGTTTTGGAATTGCTGCGGACGCTGACTGGGTGCTTGTTGAGACCGCTTATTGAATATCACCGCCAAGTTGATTGGCTTATCGCCTTTACCCTTCCTAACAATTCGCGTGGAACAAGCCAGGGGCAGGTGTCACGAGGACTTTTTTTTGACCATGCTATTATGTTTTAACGTATCTTTCATATGCAGGGCGATACCACGATATTGGGGGCTTTTCTTTTCTAACTGCGTTTTACGCTACGTCGTAACTTATGGATCTCAAGGTTCGTAGAGCGCTTAAGTGATTCCCACGCTAATACGACAGGATGGGTACGGTATTTGCGGATTGTGTCATCTTTTTCTTACGATTATAGTAACTAATAGTAACTTATAACTAGTTATAGTTACTCTATGTAGTAGTTGTAGATGGCGGGGCTTTCCCGTATATAAAAGAGCTTGCATATCATGTAGTACGGTGCCGCATAGGAATGATCATCTTAGAAAGGGCCAAACACAGGTCTGAAATTGACCATGATAGTAACAGCAACTCTTTCTTTTTTTGCTCCTCTATACGTCCTATTACCTACTCCTCTTCGCCGGGATATTTATTACTAACGCGGGGGGGGGGGGGGGGGGGGGGGGGGGGGGGTGGCCCTTCGGTCTTTTACCCTGGACGCCACCGCAATGCCGCAATACCCAATACAGAGGAAATAGGATCGTGAGTGAGCAGTGCAGTGCAGTGCAGTGTCTCCTCGTCGATCCGGGACTGCGTGTCTAGCATCAAACCCACGACGCGAGGTAACGTCCCCATGCACGTAAAAGAAAAAGAGAGAGAGAAAACAGCCACTCATGCATGCCGACTGCATAGGGCTTTTTGAACAATCAGGATGGTTTAAACTCACAAGCCTAGCCACATTCTGCTCCGAGGATGACGATTCTTGCAGCAGTCGGACCCCTGCACGTCAAGCTCGCTAAAAGCGGCTCGCAGAGAATCTCTTGGTAATGGGCTATCGTTTATCTTGGAACCACTTGATCACGATGTAGGTATTAAGCATTGTATGTAGGTAGGTAGGTATGTAGGCATGGACTTTTTGGTATCGAGGGGGGAACCACATCCATCACCCTAGCCCCCGAGATCATGCAACTCTTCGCCCATCATCAGTTACCATTCTTTACCACTGTCCATGGCCCACGATACCATCCGAGCGTTTTGCATGTCACAGTGATGCAGAATAGTTACTTTCGGATAGTCCCCGGCGCCGTCATGACAGGGAGAGGCTCCATTGTCGCGTGCTCTGGTTCGTGACGATGGTGACGATGGTGACGATGGTAGAATTTCCCCGGACCCGTATCGTACTCGCATCGTGATCCATCATGCCTTCTAGTTCGGTTTAAAGACAAACGTCGTCAACCGATCATCTATATCCATTCTTATCTCAAGCTTTCACATGTAACACATGTAACGTACATGACATGAACGTGGGCATCCTGCATGGCGAGCTGACTAAACTCACATGTCGAACTTCATAAACAACAATACATATATACAAACAGAGTCCTAGGTAGAGATATATTCTTCGAGAGATATTTGTCACGAAATGGTAAATAAGCATCGCATAGTCGGCTTCCTACATTATGCGGCACGCTGCGGGAAAAGCAAAAAGAAAAGAAAAGAAAAGAAATAGGAGACCAGACCAGACCAGACCAGACCAGAGGTTGCTTACGGGGAGGATTCTGGGTTCTTCTTTTGTCGTTACGTGCGGCATCTCGAGATTGCAGCCGCGGGCTGCAGCTGGAAATTGAAGACGTAACCAGCGCCCATTCCAGACCTCGAATGTACCGTGTTCCCCCAATACCACGAAAATGTGCAACGATGAAAAAAAAAAAAAAAAAAAAAAAAAAAAATCTCCCCCTCCCCGCCCTGACGATGCTTGTGTTATGGAGACGATACCTACTCCATGCGCCGATCTAGCTATGTTCTCCTCTGAATGTGGGCGTGCTTGCATGGTTCATTACGGTGCAGAGCGAGAAACGGCCCGGGCCTGCATGCGAGCCAGTTGTCAAGGGAGCTGATCTTCTCACGGCAGTTTTATAGCTGACTGGCTAGCGAGCCTCGCGATCAGCCCCTCCATATTTTTTTATTACTATCTCTCGTCATCAACTTTCTTTTTTTCTTTTTATTACAGGGTGAAAAAGAAATCACCCCATCGCTACCTCGTTCTTCAGCAGCCCCCCTTGTTTCTCCCCCGGGTATGTATGTATGTATCCCACGCCTCCAGGAAAGCCACGAGCCAGACCGTCGGAAAGGGCGCTCCAAAGGCGGCCTGATCCGCGGTATCCCTTTCTCGATCGGTCGATGGGTGCGACTACGGGTACGGCGACGGCAACCTCAGACGGGACCCGCGTCGGACCACGGGCCACCTCCCGGGAGGGGATCGTCTATCTACAAGAATCGATCCCTTCAGCCCCCATCGACCACGCTACTACTATGAGTCGCTTGGTAGTTTCCTGATGAGGCAGTCGGCGCGCAATGCGCTGAAACCTGGGCAGCGCCGGAACAGTTAGGCCAGATTAAATACTAAAGCCGGTAGGATGCTACTTTCGAGGTAGTCGAACAATCGAAGTACGTATTTCGTCAAACGTACATGGGATTGATATTCACTTTGGCTCTCTAACCTTGACACTATTATTATTTTTTTGACTACCTAGTTATATACCTACCTATGCATACTATACTTGCCTACCCAATCGCCTATACTATATACGGCCTTTTGCATCTGCCGGGGATGGGGGTCGTCGTTTACGTGCTTACATTCCTATTACTGTAAGTCTGTAAGAGGTATCCATGTTCGTGCAAGAGTCGAGCTACAACACGATACAACATATAACCCTCGATGGATATATATAAGGTTTTACACACAACGCAACGGAAGCAGGCCTCGACAAACCTAGCATTGACCGCCAATAATGCGTCAATAATATTGCAGCGATGGCGTATCGGAATCCAAGGTAGAACAACAATGCGTTCGGTGCCGACAAACCCCATGTTACCATGGCGAAGACCAATATTATCCAGGTAGGGGAATTATTATGCTCTCGAATTTATCACACACCAGAGGGACTCCAAGGGGATAAGAGCAAAACAAAAACGAGGCTTGTGTGTGGTGTACATATCTGGTATGTTATTGACAAGCCCTGCTGGTTCGATAAAAAACCCTCTTGGCGACGATAGAGAATCCCAGTCCCATCCCATCCAGGGTTCCTTACGATTGATAAAAATAGAGTCGATACACACCGTAAGTAGGTAATTTCTACAATACAACCTCCGATCTCCTCATTATTACTTTACTTTTTCGACCTTTTCGTCTCCATCCCCCATAAGCGAAGCATCCGACAAGCTTATAATAATAATATAGTAATAATAGAAAATACTTACATCTTAAACCGATGTACACCTAGCCCAACACCATCCGTTTGCTCTTCGATTTTTTTTTTTTAATAAAACGGAAACACTCGGATGAACCGTTTAGGGAAATAATATGTGATACGTATTGTGCCTATGCTCAAGTTCCCCCCCGCGCCACGTGCGCTCTTGAATACATTGGCTCTCATCCCTTACGTATTGACAGCTGGAATGAAGTCAGCACTTATAGCACTTACTATACATATCAAATCAAATCAAATCAAATCATCGATTGCCCAGCTACCAATGCCTATAGGTATGTATCTCCTCCATTGAATTACATATATTGTACAGCTTGCTTCGGGCTTTAGCATGAAACAATGGGAATAGCGTAGAACCAACCCCTCTCTTCCGCATCTCCCGTTGTATTTGGATGTTGTGGTTTGATCCCTAATACATGTACGCATTGACGATAAATAATCGCCGTACCTAACTCCCCCCGGTATAATTTGGCCGGAAGGATCTAATATATGTAAGATTCATCGTCCGGGGAGAGCCCAGCAGGGGCAGTGTTTGCATCATTCGACTTGACAATCGCAAACCACAGCATTACTACGTCGCTTTATGTTTCGCCTTACAACTTTCCCATTAACGCTTCATCGACATGGCCCTACTAATTTATTTCGAATAAACACGCCCCTGGGAGCGCGCCATATTTCGTCCTCGTCAGGGTAGTCTTACTATAGCTTATAACTAAGCTTTATAAATAAACAAATAAGTGCTGCCTCATATAGGACTGTTAGTTATAGGAGCCGTTTAACCATTTGTTTATTTTTTCCCCTTCGCCAACATAACATACAGCAACTTGTACGAATCCGATGTCAGATTTTCATATTTTTCAGGGTTTAAACTTGGTTTATCACAAGATTAGATCGTTAGTCTCAATCGTGATGCAGTAGTGCAGTAAATTCCTCGTTGATCTACTCCGTCAGCCCCGTTTTAGACTTAAAGCGAAGAAAAAAAATGGCAATCAACGTGGGCTAGTCTTATCGCGAATTTCTACTCTTTTGCTCCACGGTTAGGAATGGCATTCTAAACAGTTCCATATGCAATTCGGGTTTACTATATAGACCTACATATGTGTTTTCACTCTTCGAGTCGAATAGAAAGCCTAGGATAAAAAGAAACGCATCCACATCTCCACTTGCCGTGCTCATGTGAATGAGAATCCAGTGGTATTCCCGTTCCAAGATCCAAGCTAGGCACTACGGTAAAGTAGCTTGCTTTCGAGTCTCTCCGAGAGGATTCACCATCCTCTCGTTCATCTCCACATCGTAAACAATCGTACGACAATTTAGAGACAAGTTCATGATTCCCCCCAAAATAAACATGGGGGTTTTTGTCTTGGTCATATCGCTGGAATTAAGCATCACCACTTGGTGCCGATAGTCTGCGTTCCAAGGTTCATTGAACCAATATTCGTCATGTGCCGTTGCGTTAATCAACGTTCATCAACAAATGGTGCTTCGTATCGTGGGGGGCATTCATTTACTCTCGCGGAAATGGTTGGAAGTCCCCCCCCCCCCCCCCATTCAAAGCTTAAGCGATACGACGACGACATGCAACTTTCTCTCTAGTCTCCTAGACGTTACTGTGGGCTTTGTGGTATAATAGAATCAGCATGGTTCGGGAGGAACTAGCTCCAGATTTGGAGAGAGCCGACCGAGTTGTGGGTTCTCATTGGGTAAAGCGGTTCTGCATTAAGCCGAGGAACTTGAGAGAGCTGCTCGAATTCCGTTTCCTCTTCTAGAAAGCTTCCAACGAGTGAGAAACGTTTCTAAGCTAACCCAGCATCCCAGGCAGATCCCCCCGATTACACGTGAATAAAATTGGGCCCTTAACCACGCAGTCGGATCCGTTAAGCTGTCAAGGGGGGGTCCGTTTACCTCTACCCCTTTTAGTCGCTCTTGGGAGTGATCCCGAGGCTACGGTCTTATCAGTTAGTTGATAATGACGCGCGGCTTCAAACCACAACAACAACAACAACAACAACAACAACAACATGAAACGATGCTATAGTGCCTGACAATATACATATCTTCAACATTAATACCCCTTGAACTGCAGCAACGGCGGTACCAGCCGTAAATGATTACCTTTTCTAGCAGCGCCAGCTTTTGGCTTCAGGGGTCAAAGCGCCCCCTTCTTGTAAGCCGGGACAGTTCCGGATCTATCGGGGGGCGGACACATTCCGTTACTTGCTTCTAGGCTGTCTGATAAAAAGGCTTCGGCTACCTTACCTCGTACTAGGTATACAAATGATCTTCGAACCAGTCGATACGGAAAGCTGGCGCCTTGATACAATGTGCGCCACCAATCTTTATGGCGCATTACCCCACAGAGCTGTCAATGCAGGTTGGTGCTCAGCCTGATCTGACGCTCAGGGATTTCAGGCATGTTAATAGGTTGCGACATCACATTACCAACGGTTACCCTCGCTACATATGCAAGGAGACACGTTGGGGACAGGCCTCTGACGTTCCATCAAGCTGAGGGAGCTTGCAGAAAGAATGATAATAGCGGCGCTCAGCTTGAGCTATCACGGTCTACCCGACTTGAGACATGACGAGTCCTAGGGACTCCTAGGGACTCGTAGGAACTTTGTATGTTTAACAGCTGCAAACGTCATTCGCGAATGGAGGACACATTCCGAATTCGTGCAACGTACTACCCCTTTTCTGGATAGTAGGCCACCAACTTCCCCCCAGAGGCTGAACCCAATCTGTAGGAGCAACACACCTCTATTGAGGGTATAAGCTTAAAAGCCACGGGGGTAAGATGGTCTCTTGGGGGTGGTAATCGCGCCGACAAGAGATGGGGAGATGGGGGTCGGCATCCCGCTTGGGCAGCGAGCTAGCCCGAACGGGTCTGTGTTTCGGTTCGCAGCAATCAGGTATAAAAATGACCTGTCATATTTGACCGCCCATCCGCGCCCCTGTGGGCATAACCCCTACTATGGCACAAGCACTGATTTACGTCGAGTGCCCTAACACTAAGGCCCTAAGCTACCGGGTTACGTAGAGAGAGCTAAGCCATGCAAGCGAAAGGACCGTTTATGGATGTTACTGTTGCCGAATGGTCAAGTACGTCAGCGCCCTTTATTTAGGTACTTTTTTCTTTTTTTGGTTTTTTTTTTAAGAAAAAAATCGCGCCGTCTAACATCATGAAGACGGCATGAGTAGCAACTCTCAAATGATATTCAACAACTGCGTATACATGAGCTCGTCGTTTGTCGATCTTCGGAAGGACGGCCCTCGTGATCTGTGCGTTGTTCCCCCCTCATAGATCAGCATCTGTGCGGAAGGATGGTAAACGAAGACAGCAGCCTCCATGGGTCCAGACGTCTCTAGCTGCATGCTTCCTACCTCATATCTGACTTGTAAGGTCAATAACAGAAAAAAAGCCATAGCACGCATACAAGGTCAGTCGGTGAAATTAGCCAATCTTCACCGAGATAGGCCTCGTTCAAACGCTGCAATGGCATGTGTGCTACCTGACCTATCACCAAAGGGCATTCTTCCGGAGACCCTCTGCTCCGAGAAGTCTTGTCGTGCAGAAAAAAAAAATAAAAATAAAAAAAGAAGTCTCGTGGAGCTCGTTCCGTCACTAACGGAATAATTGATGCCGAAGTTTCTATAAGTGATGGGATTGTGACGGGAATAGGAGCGATGGTGTAGCGACACAACAGACTACTATAAGTCCACCCGGGTCGCTGTTGAACAAAGATCGACGAAGCTAGTAACCTGAGACTTTCACATAACTCGGTTATGACATACTCAAGGTCAGTCAGCCTCATAGGGAGTTGGCGATAGAGACGGCGAGAGAGAGTGATACGAACTTGACATGTCATTTATTACGGTTCCCAACCGCTGCTGGTCGACCCAGAAAGTCGAAACCCCCCTGCCACCCTCGCTGCAGGTTTCCCTCTACATATTGGGGTTGAACCTGATCGTCGACAAGGGCATTTGAATCAAAGGTGTATGGTACTCCGGGTAGCATTGAGTAGCGGTACTTAGGAGTGACGAGCCAGCCATGCAGCGTGAACTCTGGATACATGTCGCCTTTTCTAGAGTTTCTCTAGTGCACCTGGGCAGCGCGATTTGGTCGTAAGACCATGACGAGTTTTTCGGCAACCTGCTTAAGGTAACTCATTTAATAAACGAAAGGAAATAAAAAAAATTATTCAATGACTGACTGCAGCAAGCTAAGCGATGTAGGCTTCTATCATATTTTGGTATCAGCTTACCTCACGTTGGGCTACCTCACGCGAGCAGAAGCGACCCGATTTGGACTCTAGTAATCCGAAAAGAGTACGTTGCAGAGGCCTGACAAAGAGCTATACGACTATACAGTTAGCCTTTTCTAGTCTTTTTCTCTCTTTGCGGTCTAGGCGTTTACTACTTTCGGCACATGTCTCGTAGGATGACCTAGCAGGAGGGTTATAGAAGCAATATTCAGCGAATATATCACCTTATAATACGGAATCACATTAAACAATAGGCTTATTTAGGGTTTATACCCAGGTAATAGAGAAGGGTATCGGCAATTTGTGTTACTAAGTTCGTGACCGTGATGGCGCATCGTGCCGTGACCCCATCTCTCCTTTCCGCACGTCCCGTTCCTTAACCCATTCCCAGCCCCTTGGAACACCACAAAGTACCTAGTTTTTTTTTTTTTTTCCGCAAAGGGTATCTGACATCCTATCCGAGCGAACGTGGCTTGCTTTTTTTTTTTTTTTTTTTTTTTTTTTTATCAGGGGTCTTATTTTCTTTAACGAATTCTCCGGTCTGCAAGCCCCGAAAGCTAGATTATACGTTTCTGGCATTTTTCACGAACCCGACCGCTACTCTCAGACCTATGACGGCGTTTCATCGGCTGGTACACGATTACTATTATAGAGCATCCTTCGTCTGCAGTCATTCTATAGTTAAGATGTCCTGAGCCTAGACCTAGTTAGCTCTGTTGGGCGCCTGACCGCCTTAGAGATTACTAGCAATGACTAGCATGAATTAGTAGCGAGATCTCCTATCGTACATTCTGCAGGAGTAGCAACACAGCTTGGAAATCTTGGGTCATCTGAGCGTCATCAAATGTGCCGTGGGGTCCAAATAGCTACACACCCTACCCTACCAGCCTGCCCAGCCCTGCATCGCCTTGTGCCCGTACCTTGGGGCCTTGGCCCCAGAAATAGCTCCGTGATGCAGCAGTAGGATGCATTCGGCGCTTGATGCACCTTTCCGTCGCCCTAGACCAGATTGGGTCCGAGGCGGTCGTCTAGAGCCCACGAGCTGGAATACCTGGCACCTGGGACGGGCCTTACTCACCCCCCCTCCACGCCCCCCCTCTCACCCCGAACGATACCGGTCAGACGGGTTTTGGATACCACGCTGATCGGGGTGATATTTCCGAGTTTCAATCATCTCAGCCCTGCAACCAAACCGGTCACTGCGTTGGGTCTGGGTCCCGCTCATGATCGGCGAAAACGATGTGGTCGGTTCGGCGCCGCTGATGGTACTATTAACGGTGTTTTGCAGATAGCGTCTCGTGTCCCTTGCTCGTATACCTTGGCAGGGCCGCGAGTCCGAGATACCTACATTATTACACACACAGACACACCCTCCCACATAACGCACGCACACTATATGGTCCACCATGGGTATACATACCTAACCTCACACACAAATACATACCTAGGTAGCCTAGCACCACACACACACACACACGCACTTACACGGCTGACGTATTATTAGTGAGCCTCGCGCGGACCCCCCGTGTCACAAGGCTACGTTATATGCATATGTAAGGAGTCCAACACGCTGTAGTTTCCCGCACGTGCTGTCATGGTACTCCTCCTTGGCTTATTTCTTAAACAACCACACGCCGCGCTACTTGACGTGGCATTTCCTGATCATTCCCTTCTATACGCGCTTACTCTCGGGAGAATGGGAAGAAACAAGGAAAGGGGAAAAAATGTAATCACTTTTGGATTACGTTTCTTTCGTTCGTCTCCTCTTGGGCGAACTTCTCTGTGGGAAAGACAACAATGTGGGCGACAGGGCGAGTCGGCAGCTGAGCTATCCCCGTTATAGCTTCAGCTGCTTACTCTTGGGCTCTGCTACACAACTTTTGCAATCTCTCCCACTTTCCACGATATCATCTCTCTCCTGCAGAACTTCTGCGTACCACAGGGAGTTGAGTGTCAGATTCTGTGGGGATGAGTGAAACGTCCCACAGGCCAAATCTCTCTTTGTGTCTCACTTCGAAAAAAAGGTTGGACGGTGGCCAGAACTCGTAGACCGGTAGAACCGTAGATAGACACCCCCCCCCCCTGCCGAAAAAAAAATTAAATGCGCCGGTTTGATCTGTACAATTCCTGGGTACACATCTCTAATCCCGGTAAACGATGTCGTGATATCTGGACGCCTCATCTCTTGCCTCGCTATTGCGCAACGTACAGTTGGTAGTCCGGACTGCATTTTGCAAATTTGCAAGGCCCGTCCTTGCAAATTGGGTTATGCGTGTCTCGCGGAGGTAGATTTCTGCGCCGACATGCTTAACGCAACGCCCATGCGGCCCATCAGGTAGCGGTGACGGTAACTAAGCCAAATATTTGATCTTTTTTTTTATTAACCACGCTGGCCACAAACATACCACGGCCGAATCACTTATCATGATCATGCCACATCATCCAACTGGGCAAACGGGATCTGCGGAGATGAGGATGCAACGACCTCAAAGCAGCGCCCGACTTCGCAGACAATCAAGTCAAAAAGTCTGATACATCATATGCGTCTTTTCTGTGTGGGTATTTCCCGTACGCCCCTTAGGAGAGGGGGTCCTGCTGGCCGAGTATGCGGTCGTCCATCGTGGAACTCTGTCCCGCAGCAGCGGTGGGCCGAAATGCGAAATGGCTCCCTGCGCGATCGAGAAGAAAAAAAAAATAGATTTCACCTCAGGCGATATGGCGCGTGCGCGTCAGGGAGACCACGCGAGCCAATTCTTCATCTAACCTCTCCGTTTGGTCGAAAGAGCCTTGTATCTGTATTACGTCGTGCAACCCCCATGTTGGATATATCTGGTGCGGCAAAGGACTTTACCCTACTGGACGGGGGCGATCCGGCATCGCCAGGTTCCGGTGCCGCGAGAAAGTAGGTAAGGAGGTAAGTAGGTATCTTGCCTGTGAGCAAAAGTGCCCCTCCCGGAGCTAATCTTCCCTCTCCTCTCCTACTTCTATTTTCTCTCCCTTCATCTCGTAGCTCTCATGAACGAGAGAGCGTAATCGTCTGACGATCTGGACTGACCACGGTCTGGTGCGCGACTTTTTCGAGATCTGTGTGTCCGCTTCCCCGCTTCGCCACGCAGGGACGAGTTCAGGTACGAAGGGGGTTTGTCCTTTTTTTTTCCCCCTCCCTTGTCCCACCCGTGGAGTTTGGGGGTAGAGAAAAGCGACGAGATCCCTGCGATGGGGGAATGATAGGTTGGAGGATGTTGTGCGATATGGGAATGGTGCCGAATATCGCATTCTGCTCTGACAAACGGCACGTTTGTCAGGCGAGAACCCTCTGCATGGGCAAGACATATATGTCCAGCTGTGGCAAGAGATACGTTGTGTTAGCCATGCTGCTTTTCGTCGATCGCCAAGCTTTCCTGAGCTCTATGCAAGAAAGAGACAGGGGTAAAGGGGGTTCAATCAGAGAGAAGTGCGGCGGTGCCGTAACTCCGCGGAACCTTCGGCATGGACCTGGACTAGTTCGACGGTGGCTTGCCAAGCCCGGGACGCTGGAAGGGTACAAGTTCCGCGCCGTCAGCACCTCTGGCCTGTTCTCATCCCCTGTCTTGGCCCTGGGGTTGAATGCAGGCGGCCTCGGGGGCAGGTGTATAAGGGAGCCGCGCATGCAGAATGCGCTGCGAAGCCATCGCCGTATATACGAGTAGGACTTTAGGACTCCATGTTAATATGACCTAGTATAGTTATAATACGAAAGAGAAGTTATCTATAGCCTATAGTTGCTGCCTGGGCTTGCGCCCTAGTACAATCGCTGTACGGTTAGTCCTTGTGTAGAAGTATACGAAAGATGATTAAGGAGAGATATTAAAAGGAGTAAGAATAGGTGTATATTACTTTTCTAGAGAGACCCAATAACAGCGTTGAGTCCTACACTTATAACTAATAGCGACAGCCCCTCTTAGATACGTAATACTGCTGTCATTAGCGAAGACTCGGAAGCAGCCGCTGGTTTAATACGAGGTGTTTGCAAGGGGCTCCTAATAGTTGTTTTTGTATGTATTAAGACGTTAATAGTATGGTCTGACGCGCCTAGCTTCGTTGGTAGTAGAGCGCAAGGTCTGGGTAAGAAAATGTTTGCTTTCATGCGAGGCCCTTGGTGCTGGAGCTGCCTAGCTCTGATCTTATCCCTATCCGCCGCCTCTTTTATATTAAGCAGCAGTTTCATGTAGGTAATCAGCAATTGCTACGGCAAGGGAAGTCCATTCGAGATAAAAAAAAAAGTAAACACGATCCTGAAGTTTTCATCTACAAACGTATGTCAGTGTTCCCATTCTTTGTTGTGGCAAGACGTCACCCCACTATAGCCCCTATTCGCCTAATTCCCCGGATACCAATAATTACAGCCTTGTAGGAAAGGGGTTATATTTAACCCTGCGATAATCTTAAATCTTGGGGTACTTCTTTCCGCTTCCGACGTTGGTCGGCGACGTTCTACACGAAATGCACGATGAAGGTGGACATTGGCAAAGAAAGAGTGACTGGGGTGGTTCGGTGGCTTCAAGGGATAATAAGGATGCGGGATTTAGAGATCTATCTTCCGTAAGCTTCAGGGGTTCAACTTTTAATGGACCAAGTTAGTTGCCTAATGGGGTCAATTATATTTGTGTTGCTTAATACGCGTAATAATAGTATTGAACGTGCATCTAAACCACCCCTATGGTGTCAATATTGAGACGAATTGGCTATTATTGGTCTTTTTCTGGAGCATATAGTGTAAAGAGAATTGCCGTCGATACTGTATCTCGTGAACTGAAGATCACATACGAGGGGATAGGACTCAAGGTGTTACTTCACGTAAGTAACTTAGAGTATCAAGTATGTAGTAAATTGACATGCCTACTGCTGATCGCATTCTGTATTTAGACGGCGTTAAACTGCAACTACTTAGGTAAGTATACTTCTATTCGATAGAGATACAATTCAGTAAAGGAGTCCTAGGTATTTCAATAGGCCCGAATTATTGGAAGTAGATCTACATGTTCTATGGTATGAGCCAAATTGTCCGTAAGTTACTGGAAGGTTAAGCAAGGCTGTTAATTTACTTGAAGATACTTCTCAACTTGTATAGTCCCAAAGTAACAGTCCCATCTTGTGAGTCGAAAAAATAACTTAGTAGCACTGCATAAAGTAACCTTTAATATACAATAATTTCCCTAGGTACTTTATCGCCTATAAGTACATACATAATGCAAGGGGAATACTTCTTCAGGTACCTAGGTGAGGTTAGGCAGGTATCGACGTGATGAAGACTTGATCTGTATGTTTCCCTATTGGCCCCACCTTATTACAATAGTTCTTGGGATCTGATTTTCTGCGCTTCACAAGGACTAGAAGAATAGGAACATTGTAGAATAACAACTATAGTCACAAGTATTGGGCGCTTACAGGATGATAGAGTTGATAATTAGCCCTTAAAATAGCATCTTAGAACTTCTTTAAAGCCAATTGTGGGCTGTCTCAAGAATTATGCCATAGGCCATGCCGGCTTCCATAAAATTGTTATTAATGTCAGAAGAAATGGGAAATGTTGTACAACGAATAGTGAAAGCCTGGTGATATCGCAATTTACTTCACTATTGATAATGAGACTTATTGATTATATCTGCGACTTTTCCGATGTTCAAACGAATCCGCGGATCCCTGCAAACGCCTCCAACCCCTATCTTCATCGATTACAACGAAGCGACACAAATACTCAGTTTCTACCGATATGCAACTATAATAAGTACCTACCTACCTAGTTGCTCGTTCTTGTCTCACTTAGCATTGGTTACAAATAACTTAATCAAACTTTTATGGACTAACCTATCTGTTATTATTAGATAGCCTCGGCTTCCAGTAAGTGCGATAGGTATCAAATCTCATGAATCAGGTAGATATATGTGCACGGTAAAGCGTTGGCTGGAATGCATTGTTTGGACCATGTATAATGGATTCCAGTCCATAATATTATGACAGTATGTGAAAGGGGAATTCAGATGGAGAAGAACTATTATATTATCTCTGAAAACGCTTGCTACCTAGGTAGGTATTATTGAGCTATTGCCAAAATAGGGGCGACCCTACCGCGTTTAATACTTGTAGAAATATATACCGACTCAAACCTATGAGCTACCCATATATCAACGCCATGACCCTTCCGTAAGTAATTGGAGCCCTTATATTTTTGCTGCAAAGTAAGCCAGACCTTGCTATATGTCTTATGATATATCATATCTGCTTTCAATATTATGCTGCTTATCACTAGAACCTTTCTTCATTTGGCCTGATGAGATGACTGTGGGCGTGCCACAAACTCAATCTCGACCTCTGTTGTCCGTACAATGCCGTTGTACGTCATAATCTCTTCCTCGCTAGTTGTCGGTGAGTGGCTCCGTATCTCTGTCCGTCCCTTCATGTCTCTAAGAGCAAAGGATGATGTGCCATAAAGATGTTCACCCTTTGAGCTGTTCCCATTTCCGCCAGATTTGTTAGCATTCCCTGTACCGTTTAATGCGTACGGTTCGTCTCTGTAACGGTAGTTCTGATTGCCAGTCCCACGGAGGGAGGAGAAGAACCGAGGGAACCAAACCATGAATAGGGGTCGTAGTGCTGGTCCCGATGCTGTGATTATCGCCAGGTTCGTTTCAACGGCGGAATAGGTGAATCGAATATCGTACGAATAGTCGAATTTCATTTGGTAGAGGGATGTTTCGATAATCCATAACATGCGAAGAACGCTAACAACAGTGACACTGAGAAACTTGGTTAACTCCCTAACTTCCACGCTATCGCATTAGCTGTGAGTAGCTTACACTGCTCCTAATAAGAACACCACCATTATGGCGAACTTGACCTTCGGCGCCATTTTTAATCCCATGAATATCCAGAAGGGGAGGGCCAGAACGAGCACGTCGGTGAATATCGTTAACGCCGCGGTCGTGACGTAAAATATCCCTGTATCGATACACTTCCCTTGCATCGTCGGGTTGGTAATGCGTTCCCAAAAATACGAGATCGGGGAGCACTGGAAGATCACAGTCACGAATATCGCGATCATCAATCCGATGGTGAATATGTTAAGGGCGTGGATCGAATATCTGATCTGTCGTCTTTGCCCCCCTATTCGTAGGAGGAACGTCAATACGGAGCACTTGACGAGCGCAAGTATCGGGTTGTAAAGTATTTGTATCACGTAGTTCCAATACATCCCAAGACTGACGTCGGCCGTCCTCGGAATATCGTAGACGTGGACTCCAAGGAATGCCGTGCGCATGGCTGTTGTAGCAGAAGTTAGCTATGCCTCTTGCTTCGTGTGGTTTGTGGCCAAGCCAATCCCCTTCCCAGTACATACCCATATATGAGCATCCCGTTTCAGCGATCGAGAACATCTTGACTTATGTGAGCGCCAGCATATAACAGAGGAATAGCCACCTCTTACCATAGCCACGCATGCCAGGCCATCATCTAGGGAACTTTGTCAGTAAAAGACTAGTCAGGAACAAGAAGGAAGTATTTGGTAAGACCCTATATTCCTAATCTACTACTGAATTACTTACCCCAACCAAATTGCCTGCTCCTTACCCTCCCATAAACCCTGAGTCCCACGACGATAAGCGCGATCGCTGGGAAAAAGAACAATATGAAAAAACCGCCATGTTGGAGGGGTGAATATGGATATTCGTCAGTGGCAGCCCCAGAAGGCTTGCCTATCGCCCCATCCGCCTGTCGCCTTGCTACGTCCGATATGAAAGCATATAGAGAAGACTCCATTGCATGATGGGCCGCCAGTTACGCAGCAGATCCGTTTGACCATCCAGAGATTAAGTGACACTTTTCAAGCTGCAAAGACGGATTTCCCTCTATATAATAATATAGCCCTACATATTCGGGACAGATTACGCAGCATTGCAGTTCCCATTCAGGGGCCCCGACGGGCTCGCATATGCCATGAAATTTCCTTGTTCGACAACAGTTTTGCATTCAGCCTCTTTGCTTCAATACACCACATCCATATTTGGTTAAAGGCAATTATTTCATTGGGATTGGCAAAGTAGGGACGGGAACTTTCTGCAGCCAAGATGCTTTTATATGAAATACTCTATGATTCTTCGCCCATGATTGATCGGGTGTGTTAATTTCGACGGTATTAACCTGCAATGCGACTGACAGAGTCTTCGGGTCTATCCGAATTACTGGTTATTATTTCTACTAGTGAATGCTTACACTTTGACGTTGGGAGGGGTCTTGGACTCTGAGACATTAGATTATAGAGAGACGTAGGAAACCATGAAATAAGGCCTTCGGCGAAAATACCACAGAACTCTTGTATATGCCGTGTTTACAAAGCCAACAATGTCAACTGTCTCATGACCACAGACTTGACTCGGCGCGTTTCGCTCTTGCTACTAGGAATACTACCTCTGATGAGTAGTATCACCGATGCCGCCCCTCAAAGAACTTGCTCGGTGGTCAATATTCTTTCTCAACGGTTAGCTATCCAATTACAACCGAGATTTGACCTTCTATAACGTTGCAGTGCAGGGAAAAGCTTGGACACGACGGCATTATCGCTGCGAAGATCACAGGGATATAATGCGGAGGAGGAGCTTGGGACCCTGCAGATCTAGAACACGGCCCGTCTTTGAAGTGCATTATTCATGAAGTTATACCTGGGGTAAAAGTAACCCACGTCGTCTACATCGGGGATCGCATCTCGTAATGGATTAGCAGCGCCGTTCTCATTCGCCAACTATATTATCCGGGCCGCTCTTAGATGCAACCGGAGTACAAGGGTCCGGGCAGAATTTAAACCTCTCTTCTTCACGGCTTTGTCGGGACGGGGAAAGAAATTTTCTATTGCGTACCAGCAAATCTGGTTATGTAGGCACGTACTCGAGAGTTAAATGGTCACTTTGACTGATATTACCAGGCCTAGTAGTTCCCTGTGGGGAGGACTCTAGGGTTATTTAATACTGCTTCTAGATCGTTAATATCAACCAATAACCGTTGATCAACATGCTTATACTATCTTTCCATGCGAAAGTGAGAATATGATACGCCTAGTTGTAATATTTACTATCGCGAGTCTGCAGCTTTGAGTAGTCTACTTAGAGATCTTATCAAATTATACTCACATGCGACATACGTGTTGTCGGTAAAGCTAATAGGCGCTTCTATTCGTCTTAAATGTCTAGACCACATGCGAGGGATCTGCAGCTACTGTAGTACTTTGTTGGTGAGCGGCGTCGTTCACCCATGCTGGATGCCCTGGCAACGTAGACGCGCAGAGGAGCCCTAGTCGGAATCCTTACCGGATCCGAAGATGTATCGTAAGATACATGAAGCTATATAGAATATATACGGCGGTGATGGGCTCTCCATGCCGTCCATTTATTATATCTAGAATCTCTTATTCATCCCCGGGCTGTAGTACTTGAGCTCGTGTCGGCTCTCTGAGCACGTGTAGGTCCCGATGGCTAGCCTTAGAAAAGCCGTGGCGGCAATTGTCTTGGCCCACGTGGCACCTGTCGTATATTCGCAAACACTGGTTATAGACAACACGACAGTTTGTTAGTTAAAATACCTAAAAGATATCACGGGATACAATAGTTAACGTTTTTATTCAGCGGCGAACGAGTCCACAGTTGCCCCAGCCGCAGCCAGTGTCGACGCGGGGATCACGAATTCAACTGCAGACCTGTTCGAAGGAGAGACCCTCCAGTTGACTGAGGCGGTCTTGGCCAACTTGACTGATCTCGAGCTGTCAAATGTCACGTTATTCAGCTTCCAGAATGAATCGGACTTAGCGCAGAACTTGTCTAAGCGTTCTCTATCCGGGTTGTGCAAGACATATCCGGACGACCCCTATTGGCCTTTCCCATCTACCTGGGGACTTTTCAATGTCCTGCTCGGCGGCGGTCTAATCCAGACAGTTCCTTATGCAGCATCCTGTTATGATTCCTTCGGAAATCGCAACACATCCAAGTGTGATTTCATTACTAACAACTGGATAAATGCATCCATCTATCAGTATGATCATAAATTCGGCATTTCGAGAAGTTTTACTAACTCCCTATAGTACGGAGGATCCTACATCGGTCAATGCTGTGCTGTTTCAAGGGGCTACTTGCATGCCGCCTGCATTTGTGCCATCGAAGAGCGGGTGTACAGTCGGCGGCTATCCCACGTACTCGGTGTCTGTCCGTAACGTAGCGCAAATTCAACTCGCGGTTAATTTCGCGCGGAATCTTAACCTGCGTTTGGTGATCAAAAACACGGGCCACGATTTCAGCGCGAAGTCGGTAGGGATGGGCGCACTGTCGCTCTGGACCCATAATCTGAAAGATATCCGATTCTTCAAGAACTATAGACAGGGGCGTTATAATGGCCCTGCCTTTAAGCTTGGCGTCGGTGTTCAGGCTTTCGAGGCATATGAGGCTGCTAGGAAGAACAACGTCACAATAGTTGGAGGTGAAGGCCGCGTGAGTTTTGCGAACCCCTTAATAATAAGCAACGAAATTGCTAATCGCGTTATATAGACCGTAGGTGTAATGGGAGGTTATCTCCTGGGTGGTGGTCATTCCCCCTTATCCAGCCTCTACGGCATGGCTGCCGATCAAGTACTCTCGATGGAAGTAGTTTTAGCTGATGGTCGGTTTGTGACTGCCAGCGAAACGAGCTATCCTGACTTGTTCTGGGCTTTACGCGGCGGAGGGGGGTCGACTTTCGGTATAGTTACATCGGTCGTCATCAAGGCCTATCCGAAGATCAAAGTGACGACGATGACATACGTCTTAGCGACCGGGCCAACAGTTACGTCCGTACAGTTCTGGGCTGCTCTGCGCGCGTTTTTTGACGGCTTCATCACATATACTGATGCCGGCAATTACGAGTATTTCAGAATTATGAAAGTCGGAAATGACCAATACTCTTCTGACATGGGTCCGTGGTTCGCCCCTGGAATGTCCAAATCTCAACTCGAGGCCCTCGTAACCCCTTTATTCTCCAGGTTTAAAGAATTGGGTGTTGAAGTCAACCCGGTTTATACGGAATACGATGACTTCTACGACGCATGGCACGCGAGTTTCCCTGTCGAACCATGGGGAAGCAACGCGATTCGACAGGCTAGTCGACTATTTCCGAAATCTAATTGGCAAGATGCCGCGAAACTCAATGCTACCTTCGATGTGATTAAGAATGTCGTTGAAGAAGGGGCATACGTAGTGGCATTCAACATCGCCGCCGCGCCTAAGACCGGATATCCAGACAACGCTGTAAATCCAGCGTGGAGGGACACTGTCATGCATGCCATCATGGTGTCCACGTGGGATACCACCAAGACCGACCGCGATATCAAGGCTGCAAGCGATAGGTTGACTTTCGGCTGGATGCAGCGTTGGAGGGACGTATCGCCTGGAGCTGGCGCATACATGTCAGAGGCAGACTACATCGAGCCAGACTTTACTCAAGCTTTCTTTGGAAGCAAATACCCGAGGCTGTACCAAATCAAGCAGCGATATGACCCATTCGGCGTCTTCTATGCTCACACAGCCGTCGGATCCGAAGACTGGAAGATGTCTGAGATGATATTGGGGAACTTACCGTCGCAGAATAGTAAGTTATGTAGACTTTAGATTATTAGAGCATGTAGATTAGCAGTCCATTCTGCCCCCTAGACCAATTTGGCTTCTCTTATCAGCATGAAGGTCATGCTTGAGTAATTTTTCATGGTCACCTATTTGAAATATTTGTCCTTTTACTCCATTATATTCAATCGCAGCAAGGATTTATGTATAATACTTAAGGACACAATTATCAAAACATTGCGCAATACAATATCACTACCCCTTTTGGAAGCAGGGAAAGTAATGTCTGTTGAAAATCGGTGTTAGAAAACCTTGATCAAAAGCTTCCTAGTTAGGTTGAGCAGCTCATGTATATATTCGCGGAAGGGACACATGTAAAATATCTAGCACTGGGTACAAAGATGGGTTTTTATACTAATTGAATTAATGGGAGAATATGAAGGTTGGAGACCTTTCTCTAATATTAATCACTGCTGACACCCATCGACTTCTCACATATACGACACATAAAAAGTTAAATTTAACTATCATTATCCTAGAAGCATTACTTTGAAATATTCTTTACGATCATCAACCGAAAATGTCATCACTCTCAGCGTCCCTGTCAAATTGACCAACCGGAAACCCGTACGGATCTGCTGAGCCGGTCCAGGTACCGGCTATGTAATAGTCCGAATTATTCTGCTCCTGCTCTGGATCGTACTCCTCGAGTGCCTCCTCGTGAGCAAAATCAGGGAGTGCGGGTCGGGTGAAGGGTGGTTCGCTAGGATCGTATGACCATACACCCGAGTCCTTTCTGTGTTGCCCTCTGAAGAAAGGAGGGGGGGCGCTTGAAAGATTATCTAAATTCTGTGTCGAGAGGAGCACCGGATCGACGTGCTCAGCACTGGGGGGAGATAATGCGACTACAGCTACATCTTGCCTTGCATCGGGATGTGGCCTTTCAACGTTCTTCTTCTGTCCACACAGTGACTGGAGATCCTTTATGAACTGCCAACGAAGAACCGACATTTGAAACCCAGGGAGGTGGTCTAATCCTAGGTAGTCAGCGTAATGAAAGATAATATCGCACGCTATTGTTATACTTACACGGCTCACCGATCTCGAGTTTTTCGCTGCCCCATAAAGCACGACATATCTTCTCGTAACATTGAGAGGGAGTCGCTTTATTCCTCTGGAAGTTGAGCTTTCCATATGCTTCATCTTGGTACTTGTCCATCCATTCGGCATCTAATTCCGTTAGGTCCTTGGTACGCTGCGTGCAGCCGATCGCATGCCTCCGTTTTATCTCATCGACTTCTTCCTTCTTCGCTTTATTGAATCTCTTTCGACACTTTTCGCAGCCGTTCCATAAGCAGTGCACTCTCTTAATATGCTCCCTGGGATATTTCTTAGCGTAAGAAAAATGGTCGAAATAGCAGCAAAGACTCACGTCAATTTCCCGATATTCTTAAAGCCAAATCCATCCGTACACGAGCTCTTAACACGAAGGTATCGAACGGGATTATGTTTCCAGAAAGGGCAAGCTAGATACTCCTTGTGCTCTTCGTCGTCTGTCAGCTGGCTGACCTTTGAATTGAATAAGGTAACTACATCCGCTAAAGGGGCGGCTGTTGTCCCCATATCAGGGGAAAGTAAATCACTTAGAGATCCTCCACTCCTACACGGCCTGTGTCTCTTAGCGGGTACGCTCAGTATATTATCGGACATATTTCGTGCTCGTTATTAACGAGTATTTATTACGCTCTCGATTACAGCAATCTTTCCTTGTACTCTATCTCTGCGTGTTCCTTTCGACAATGGTACTTTTCGATCAAGTACGTCTTCAACGAGCTTAACGGATACCGGAGGAGTTGGACAGCGCATCCAACGCTCGATGCCTTTCGACCCTTCCTGATCTTCCGGAGATCCAGTGGAATACACGCTCTCCTGATAGCTGGGTGTCGACCGACTACGGAAAAAAATATCAGCGCCACGCTGGCAATGATAACGGAAGGAAAAGTACCCAGGCAGGGATTCTAAACAAAACGTTTGAGTTTGTGCAAGACTTCAAACAACCAATTGAACCGTACCTATTGTTGGGGATTTGTTCATTTGGCATTTTAGTTCTACGCCTTGAGTTCTGGATTTGAGAGAGAAAAAGAATTCTAGTATTTTAGTTGATTATACAAACAGACGACAGATTTATATGTGCACAATCAACTTCCCCAGTCATCATCGCACATGCGATTCTAAAAACGGCAATCCAGCCTCACATGTCTAGTAGCACCCTGCACATTAGTTCAAAGGATATTCAATATCCCGGCTGTGCAGGATGATTGCAGGTAACGGATATTAATTTTTATATGGTGTTCTCATGGATATCGGGCTGGTAGATTCATTTGGCCATAGTATTTCATCCCCCTTATTTCAACGTTTGTCGGAGGCGCTCTAAGCAGTCTCTTTTCCTTCAAGTTCTGCGTGAACCTTATACGTAGGTCTGTATTGGCGTTTCTCGGCGGACTCAGCCTCTTTGCCTTCGAGCTCTGAATGGACTTTGTAAGTTGGCCTATACTGTCGCTTTTCTGCATCGGCCACCTTTCCCTCGAGAGCTGCGTGTACTTTGTACGTAGGTCTATACTGGCGCTCCACCAAATCAGTTGAAACCTAGATGACGATAATTAGGCTTCGGCGACCACATAAGAACGGTATGATTTATCAAGATAATACCTCAATCGGCGCTGCCAATGCAACAGCGGAAAGGCTGGCTAGGACAATAGTCAAGAGACGCATTTTGAATTATTGAAACAGGAAGTTGCTATTGAAAAATATAGTGTACTTTGAAGGATTAGTTATTGAGGGGCTATTGAGGCATTATATAAAAAAGCCCAGATTATACTAAATAATGGTCGGGATAGGTTCAGGTTGTATACGGTCCGACGGTCCTCGCATAACGCTCCTGAGCTCCTGAGCCTTGCCTTACCGACCTTCCCTTACATCGGGGGTGCAGTTGGCGCACCCGGCAGGACGGCTATTTGTCTCCTGATATCAGGTATTCCGAACCAACGACGACAGATCTTTTCTGTTTTGGTATTAAGCCCTGCATCTAGTTTATCATCGGCTACTACGTGATCTTGCGTCCCATTCGTGCAAACACTCTGGAGAACAATTGTAGCTTCTCTCTACGTAGAACAAGTATATTAAAAAGGACGAACTCGCAGCTTTAGTCGGTTCACGTGTCCACGAACCGTCAACATAACCCATGTTTGCGCCATGTCTGCACTGCAACTATGTAGGTTTTTATTTTCCTGATTCGTTCTGCAAAGTAACGTTATACACAAATCATGCACCGGACTATACAAATACTTGCATGATTCGGTCAATTCCTGACACCATTTGTGGACTAGCCGATCTACTACATCTGGACTCGGTAGGGGTCCTTCGGTGGTACCTTGAGGAATCGCGTTCTCTGGAAGTCGTGCTTTTCTAGAAAATTAGTACATTCCCAAGAGAGTAAGACTTGTCTATAATGTTACTCTTGGGAATACGACCAAAACCTAAACTTTACTACAGTGATCATTAATATAAGCGCCGGAACCTCTTTCAATTCCTAAGTCCTTGTGGAATCGCATCATGGTTGCTAGCTGCTTCGCCTCATCCAAGGATTCGGCTGCATGAGGTCTCGACCCAAACTGTTGGAGCCGATAAGTTTACTCAAGTAAGGGATACCGTTCACTCCGCACTTTATGCCCGCTGGTAAACGTCTTGGCTAACGGCCATTAAGCGCGCATTGTGTACCGTCTTTGAGTCTTACTTAGGCATACCTCAAGAGAGATTTCTTTCACGTGAACCCGTCCTATTTTCAACGCCTACTTTCACGATGGGGGATAAGGAAGAGGAGGCGGAAGGATTACTAGGCGAGGAGTCTCTGCCAAACAAATCGATAAGGCGACCCCTATTTACAAGAACGGCCTTCATTATAACAATTATAAATATTATTGTATTCTTCACATCGCTTGCTCTCTTCGTTATATCTTTCAGCCAGAGATATCAGCTTAACTTCGAACTGCGACAAGCATCTACTTATAGTAAGAGGATGAGCCAAACTTAATGCGCTCAAGCCATTGCATGGCAGAACCAATGGCTAAGGGAGATACACAGGTCCCATCTTCGACAGATTAGACCTGGAAATGAGACCGAGGAAGATCCAAGGTACGCTATTTCCAGACAAAGAAAGCGCATCCATTGCGCGGGAGCTTCCCAACGCCGCCGCGGACGAGATTTGGGAAGAATGGGAGTTGAGTCGCTTCTACCCCCTAACGCGGGACGAGATCGTGCGCATGGGAAAAGACCCGTCGACCGTCCCTAAGTTAGAAGACTCGGAATGGGGACTGGGAGATGACGCTTACGTCGGCGCGTTTGACGTATATCATCAAATCCACTGTCTCAATGCTCTCCGACAGAACGCCTACCGCGGTTACTACAAACTGACTACCCGCAACCACACTGTGATGGGCTTGCCAGAGATTCACATCAACCACTGCGTCGATATTCTGCTCCAGGCTCTACAATGCAGCAGTAACGTGAACTTCATGACGTACCACTGGGTAGCTGGCCAAGAATACCCGCAACCCGATATGTGAGTTCACAAACCCCTATTCGGACTCAAACCTTGACGCATATTAGCTACCTAGTTAGACAGAAACAAACTAATCTCGACATTTAGGTCGATTAACCGGCAATGCATAAACTTTGAGAAACTTACCGAATTTAGGAAGCAGCATGGGCTCGACTTGGATAAATACGTCCGAATAATGAAAAAGTCACTGCATCCAGGGGTAAAAGAGAGACATCAAAGTGACGCATATTATTATTGGTATAATGAGACGAACCCAAACCATATTGACGGGGCGAATCCCGGGGAAGACTTTAACTTGTAAATAAGCACCTATGTAACCATTTACCTGGATACTGAAGCGTACGTCCAAGGAACACACGATAGACTACTGTATCAAGATCCATCTTTATTAATAAGTCTCGTTTATATGTTTATTAGTTGAACAGAATGAGAACTCGGTAGTAAAAGGGACCCAATAAATAATTCCTAATAAAAGGTTGTTCGTCTGATTTTGTACTTGAGTCGTGATTGGGGGGGTAAACGGGGGATAGGCTACACACAAGCTATAGAAAAACTCGGTTTCGGACTACGTTGATGAGCGCTCAAGTTCCCACAAGCATTTAAAGATTATATTCATATGTCCTATCTCCACTCACTTGCATCCAGCGTTTCAGTCAAGCTAACAGGCTCATCCCTATCGGTTACTCCAGCTTGCTCGATCTCATCCATCCTCGAGACAAATTCACTTTGAAGCCGCCTAAGATAGCTACCTAATGCATCATCATCCATATCTGACTCCTGCAGTTGGAGGAGTGTGTCGTGTAAATTCAAGATTAATTTTCGGCGCCGCAGTAGCTTTCTGGATTGCGAGTTTTGCTTCTTTCTTTCGATACTTTCTGCAAGCGTCTTCGAGACTTCCTCAGCGACTTCAATAAATCTTTCCGGAAACCCAATCGCACGCGCAAGATTTAAGCCGTAATGGTCTTCTTGGATCTGTCCTGAGGTGACTCTATATAGCATGGTCATTTTCGGATTGCCGCTATCCGTTTCATACACTTCGGTAGCAAGATGTAAATTCAAAACCCCTGGCCTATTTCCCAGTACTTTCGCTGTGCGCTAAATGAGTAATAATTACAACGCGGTCTATATTAGAAGGCTCACCAAGTTGTTGGAAGTGAGTTGAAAACCATGTGAGGGTATTGCTCTGGATCAATGCTTCGGATATGGCCATTGCTATTGCGAGTCCGTCTCTTGTGCTAGTTCCGCGTCCAAGTTCGTCAATGATTGCGAGGCTCCTGTTGTTAATGTTCCTATTGTAATATTAGATTCTATTATATGCAGCTCAAATTGAGTCTCATTTACCTCAGTATAAATGCCATCTCTCGCATTTCGAGCGAGAATGTTGACATATTGGCTTCGATACTATCATCGGTGGACATTCGCACGAAAAGCTGCTGGATTACTGGGAAAGCTGCATATTGGGCAGGCACAAAACAGCCCACTTGGGCCATCACTTGTAAAAGAGATATCATCCTGATATAAGTACTTTTTCCACTCATGTTGCAACCAGTAATTATCTGAAAACGGTGCTGATCGTTTGCGAAGACGTCGTTCGGCACGAATCGTTCTGGGTTTACCTCCAAGGTGTCAGAGTCTAAATGGTGCCATCCATTAAGAGATGGAAGTACTCACTCGTTCACAGATGGGATGTCTTGCGCCTTTGAGCGCTAATGTATCCCCAATTTCAGGCCGCACGTAGCCTCGGGTAGTAGTAGATTGACCGAATGATGTGATCATATCCAATAGGGCAATACCCTCGCAGATACGGAAGAGGTTCGGTATGTGCACTCGCATAGCTTCCAGCAGTTCTTGGATAACCTTGTCGCTAAGCATGATCGCTTCGTTATGGGAATCCGTGATACGGTGATTGAGTTGGACCAAGACTAGAGTTTGGCATTGAATCCAAGCTCCTTTGCGGACCCTGTTTATGAAGACTTCTGGGATAGCACGGTCATCAAAATCGCTTTGCCTAAGCTGTAACCAATACTTCCGGTTGGGGTCGTACTTTAGTTCCGCTGCAAGGTCATGTTCTCCTGTGGTATATAAGCGTGTATACTGCCAAACCATATGACGCTAAACTCACCGTTGACGCTCTCAACATGGCGATGGACGTCTTCTGTTGCCTCTCTGTATGTTTGACGAGCAACGTCCAATAGTCCGTGCACTCCAGACTTTCAATAGTAAATTTAGTTATGAAATCGGCCAGTGGACAAGGATAGCTTACTTTTACTGCATACGTTCTCTGATTCCTCATGTCGAGAGGCGACTTTGTCGCTGTCGCGTCCTCATTGATTGTAGCTGCGATGCGATCCATGATAGGCCGAATGAGCTCCAAGCGGCATAGTTCGCGTATCCTAGTTAGTAGATCCGTGCGTGCGGCTCCTAGAGCCTCGTACAGAGAAGGGACAGCAGTAATGAAGGCTTTTATTCCAAGGATGTTATTAATCGCCTGTTCCGAAATATGGATTGACGACTGGTTAGGCACGAACACAAGCTTCGTTTGGTTAGCTACCTGGTTTCAAGGTTCGATAATATTCTACCCACCATAGTCAGTAATTTTTCACCGTCTACAAACCCTTTAAGGGCTGTATCAAGTTAGTATATTGTCTCAAAATTGAGGTATTGATCCCGGACCTTTCCGTATTTCAAAGAACATATCTTCTTTCACAGTAAGCTCATCCAGCGCATCGAAACGAGGAATAAGAGTATTGTCAACTTGGCAAGAGGGCTGGAGTATGTTGCTTCGTAACATTCTTGAGCCCATAGGGGTAAGTGTCTCGTTCAAAAGCCCGAACAGGCAATCTTTCGACTTGGCGTCTTGAAGATTCTGTATTAATTCAAGGGAATGGATGGTGGAAATATCTATCATCATTGTATCTTCTGATGGTTGATACTTGATCCGAAGGGAGTGAGACAAGATGGATACGCGACAAGAGAGTTCGATATACTTAACTGCCTGATTACAATCATAAGTATATACCGTAGAGAAACATGCTCGGAGTAAGCCTACTGCGGCGAATGAACAAGTAGCGTAAAAATTGCCTTCAATAGCGACCTTGATAGCTTCCAAGTCTTGTTTGAAAGCAAGGCTCTGAATAAATTCGAGACCGGCATTCTCAGACCAGTACTTGCGATCGAGTGGCTCAACTGAGGTATCTGAAAGTTCTTCTTCGATGATGGCGAGAAGGCTAGATTTAGGGTTAGGAGGAAAGGCTGTATTAACGATTAATATTGTAGATGGCTCATGTATCTGAATCTTGTGAATAGTCTTAACATAGAATTGTGAATCACATATCTGGCTTAGAATTGCTTCATTCGTGGTAATGTTAATAAAAGCAAGTCCAATAGTTGGAGATACTCCTCGAGCCTCGGTTACGGCGCAGACAATCTCGTGAGACTCAGAACCCCAGACAGACGAGGTTGCGCGGGATTTACGTCCTGACGCTGTGCTGGCACGGCGGCGTTGCCTTGATGGATGGGACAGGGTTGCTGCAGAGCGACTACCGCTGTACGAAGTAGATGTAAATTGGCTGGCGGAGGTACTTGGTCTACGGGGAACATCCTGCGAACTACGCGGGTGGGGAGTAGAAGATGTTGTACGAGAAAGAGAATAGTTGGCAGTAGTAATTTGTGGCGAAGGGGATGATGCTTCTTTACTCGAAGAAGCTAGAGACGCTTGACGGTTAGAAGATAGAGGCATTATGAAGTGCCCAATGATGAGACGTCTAAGAATAAAGGATGCGATGAAGATGGCTACGTCTAGTTATATGAAGTGCATTTCGTACGCGATGAATTGATGCATTTGATTTTGAGAAAGGATGGCATTTCGAGATCACGTAGATTATTTGAAGAAGAAAGAGCTTATGCAATCCATGTTCCACTATAATTAACTGTTTTCACTTTCCTCAAGTCGCGTTTGAAGATTGGACGCAGCTTCCATCGTAGTTGGAATTCATCAAATTCAAGTTCAGGAGTCGACTACAGCCACCTCTTATTACATGTTTTACATGTATAAGCCACAAACAGTGGCTACTGTTAATGTCCATCAAGGTTCTCTAAGAAAATAAGTACTTCGAATTCAAATATTCTGTCGGTTTTGATAAGATAACGATAAGATAAAGATTTTCAACTTTTGTTTCTTTAGTCCACCACCCCGCGATATCACATCGCAATTCTAGAGGAAAGTTGTATAAGTTTATGATCTTATTTCCGTACGATTTAAAACTAGGGACCAATCGCATACATACGAAAAGAAGAATCACCCAAGCTTCTTTCAGTTTTCCGTCAAAACCAGCGCGATGGCTACCGTAGCCCCGCCACCCTCGAAGCGACAACGGCGGGAAGCCCTAGAACGATCTCAGATTCAACAGGATGTTACGCCTCCGGTAATTGAAGCTGGTTCGTTCAAGGCGCGATTCGTAGATAACGACGGAAATCAATTAGCCGAGACCATAGAAGTTCCCCTGGCCGATGCGACTGAGAAAAACGTTTCTTTGCTACTTAACACTTTACTAGGAAGGGTATGATAGTTACTCTCTTAAACCCTATGGCGCGAAAAGACCGGAGAGCTAATGCTTTCACGACTCTATAGGAACGCGAAGAGTTTACACCTTATCGCTTTCGTATACATCTACCGAGCTCTGACACGGTGATTGATAACTACCCAACGCCTTCCGAATTCCTAGCCGTGCTCCGCAAACATGGCGTCGAGAACCCTTTTGAGACTACTATCACTTTATCCGCCGAACCTCAAGCTGTATTCAAAGTACAAGCCGTGACGCGCATGTCGAATAAGATCCCAGGGCACGGTGAAGCTATATTAGCGGCTCAATTTTCGCCCAAGACGAGCAGCCTATTAGCGACAGGCTCCGGGGACAACACGGCAAGGTTATGGAATACGGACAGCGGTACGCCGAAACATACTCTAAAAGGTCATTCGGGGTGGGTGTTGGCGCTAGCTTGGCGCCCCGATGGACAGAATCTGGCTACTGGTAGTATGGACAAGACAGTCCGGATATGGGATGAGTCTGGACAAGCTGTCGGTAGACCATTCAATGGCCACTCTAAATGGATTACGAGCATTGCATGGCAACCATTTCACTTATGGCGTGACGATACGCCAAGACTAGCAAGTGCTAGCAAAGATGCCACAATAAGGATATGGATTGCGAATACCGGCATAACCGAGCATGTTTTGTCAGGGCACAAGGTGAGTGCCGACTGTCCCGAGTGTCGTTGTCGGCGAAGCAAGGCTAATGGAGATATAGGGAAGTGTTAGTTGTGTTAGGTGGGGTGGAACGGATCTAATTTACAGTGCTAGCCAGGATAAGACGATCAAGGTGTGGAATGCGATCGACGGGACGTTGAAACATACGTTGGCGTCGCATGCTCATTGGGTGAACCACCTTGCGTTATCAACAGATTTTGTACTTCGAACAGCCTTCTACGACCATACGAAAAACGTACCTACGTCTACGGAGGAAAGGCGAGCGAAAGCGAAGGAGCGCTTCGAGAAGGCGGCAAAACAGCAAGGCAGGATAGCGGAGCGAGTTGTCTCAGCCAGTGACGACTTCACGATATATCTCTGGGACCCAGAGCAGGGTACCAAGCCTTTAGCACGACTATTAGGACATCAGAAACAAGTTAATCACGTTTCGTTTTCCCCGGATGGAACGTTGATTGCTAGCGCTGGCTGGGATAACCATATCAAGATATGGGGCCGGTAAGTTATCTACCTCCTATGAAGATTTGAGACCCGTCACAGTGCATGTGCTCCCGAACTACAACGAGACGGCCTCATGCAATGGAATGTTGCTAATATGATACGCAGAGACGGGAAGTTTCTCGCGACATTGCGAGGCCATGTAAGTCTATATCTTGAACCGGGTCTTGGTATCGGGTTAAACTCTCAGTGACCGAAGAACCTGCATGACTTCGTTGAAGCTAGCAAGAAATCGATGTAATGGTATAATGGCTAACCAAGGCTAGGTTGCACCGGTATTTCAATGTGCATTTTCGGCCGATTCGGTAAGTGAACCTATCTTATTTATTTGATTTCATGCGGGGAATTCCGTAAGAGCTGAAGGGGAAATTTTGCTCGTGCATGGTGTGCGATATTTTCGAACAGGTGCTGACATGTGATTACCAGCGTTTGCTGTGCTCTGGATCGAGGGATACTACTTTGAAGGTGTGGGATATGCGTTCCTTTAAGATGTCGGTTGATTTACCCGGTCACGAAGATGAGGTTTATGCATTAGATTGGTCGTTGGACGGCCGGCTCGTCGGGTCCGGGGGGAAGGACAAAGCCGTTCGGCTCTGGCGTAATTGATTTAGTAGGATTCATGATGTTAGAAGTATTGTACACATTTGTACAACTGAGCCGAGAGATAAGCTCATTACTATTTGCATTGCTTTCCCCAAGGTCCCACAACATCAAAAAAGTTAGATCATTCTGGCCACCAAGCATTACATTGGCCTTCTAATGCTAATTCTTTGTAAAATGGTAAAATGGTCAACTTTTCCATCACGGTGACGGAATTGGAACTTTGGAGAAATTGGGCACGTGGAACGATGTCCGGTAGAGAAAAAAAAATCGGGACCATGTCAAGGAAAGTTTTGGCTAGTCTTGTTCGGGTCTTGTTGGTTCCCCAGCAGTGGGCTTCTTCAACTATGCCATAGTTAAAGGTGTAAAGTTTAAACAGCTTAACGATCCAACCAGATGGCGCAACCAATTGCGGGCCGTTCCTGCATAAGTTTAATGGCGGGCCTGGCCTTCGGGAGTGTAGCCGAGTCGATAGATTCCACCGAAGAACCGATTTTCAGCTCGAGTCATGATGTTATTATACATAATTAAATTCACTAAAGCTCTTTCAATACTACGGGGAAGAAAGAGAAAGAGTTAAGTCTAATGACTCGTGAATAACTTCTATATCGAACTAGTCTGCTTTTACGCTTGGCTTGACTTGGCTATGATATATTAGGTAAATGTTGTTATTGATATGCAGCTAGTTAGGCACACCTTCGACATGTATGTACTGGGTATTCGTGTAGTGTATAACCAAGCGCTTAGGTATTCTGCGAGCGCGTCTAAGAAACATGCATATTTTAACTGGGTAGTTATAAGATGTGGAGAGTACCCCAAAGACACGAGTTGAGGGGTATCGCGAATCATATGTGGGCTTAAACGAAATACGTGTGTTGAAAAAACGGGAATCAAGGCGGGGTAATACTATACACATGGTCCGTTTGAATATGGAATCGAGTGAGAAGCATCTAACCTAACATGATGGACTGGCCGGACTGGTTAATGGACTGGTCGAGACGTGTTAACGCCAAGAGTGTGACATCCCGTCAAAGATCCAAGTCCTTTCAAGAGATGCGTTTGTGTGGTCGGTGTATGTGTGTGTATGTGTGTGTATGCGTGTTTGTTAGAGCTTGGATCCGTGTAGAGCCGCCTTGGACGTATTCATGGAAGCCTATACATTGAGGACATATTGTTGATATGCAATTGTTTTCGGACGGTTCCCGTATCTATCGAAACAATACGCAAGTTCCACATAGATGAAGCGCCTGCAACTATATATGTATCTGAGATCGTGTTACTATTTTAATTGCTGTGGTAGACTAAGCCAAGCACCATCCGGTAGTTATTGACGATCTGCGTTTTTGCTGCGTGATCAAGGAGGGGGAGCTCAAGCTGTATGCGGGTTTTTGGGAATGCCCACCCCCTGAAGAAGCGTAAATATGGAAACGGATGTATTAGCTGTTGCGTCGCTGTCAATTGAGAACGAACCTATCAACAATTTCATATTTACGCTTGCAAACCAAACGCAATTCGGGGACGCGGCCTATGGTCTATCTGCGGATCTTACAGGCAGGCATGTGAATGGTCTTGATTGTTCTTAGGCATCAAATAATTGCCATATCGGGGAAACCGTATCAAAGCCTACATGCGTTTGCATTTAATAGAAGGTTCTAGGCTTTTCTTTGAGGTTTTAACGATGCGCTTGCGTGTAGTCGATACCGTTTGTAAATGGGAATTCAACAATGAGCCTTTTGCACATCCACGATAGGTGCGGCTTAAGGGAATTTAATTTAGGTCTTAATGCATCTCTGGCTAGGTAGGCTAAAACGGCCAATTAGATTAGTATTACGCCGGCCTGCCTAGAGACTCTGGGCTTCCCTTCTGTAGGTTTTTCTGTAAGTGACGAAGGATTATAGGCCGTGATTGGTATGGATGCAAGCACAGCCGCGATATGGATAGTTGTTGATGAATTCCCGGGGTCGGATATGAACTGATGATTCCTGAAGCTATCACGTCGTTAAGACTGCCCGCAAAGACCCGATCGAACTTGTTGCATTGCGGGGAACTTCGGTGGTTTACTCAGTCCGTAACGGTCCAACGGTCCAAACGTGTAGAACAACCAATGGGACCTCCCGAAAGGACAATGTGCTCAGACCCTCGACGCACAATTTACAAGATGACAGTAAGCCATCGAGGACGTAGATGAAGAGCCAGGCTAGGGGGCGATATCGAGACTTCGGAATTTTTTGTGTAAGTGGAGACGGAGAAGGAAGACAAAAAAGCCACCGGGGAATTCGGCAACTGTGACGACTACGGAACACGCAAGTCGGCTGTGAAAGGATTGTTGCATCTATCCCGTCTTTCTAAATGTTTCTGCTATTGATAGTAGCCGGGAGGTAACGATTCGATACACACAGCTCAGTTACCTAGGTAGGTTACCTAGGTGGACAATGAGTCCAAATTTTAGTCGTATTGCGCTCTTAAACCTGGAGTATTACCGAATCCATGAGAATGGTTATAGGTTATACGCGTTAGCTTCGGACCAAAACCTCCTAGGTAAAGGACGAAGCTAGAAAATTGGGCTGGGTTCAGCAGGGAAACTACTGGAATATCCTCGATCCCCCTCATAAGGCTGTGATTCGCATCAACCGCCCTTGTTTCTGGTCACACGGAAAGAATCATTGTGTCGGAGAAAAATGTCCTTTGAAGATAGAGAAGGAATTATTTAATGTAGGAGAGGGAGCTCCGTATTAATATCTGATGTAGAGTATATGAAGTCATACATATTCCACGTTAGTTATTCATTGATGACATCCGAAGAATTTGCTATCCTTGCGTAAAAGCCTAATTGCTACCTTAGGTATGGAATTGGTTGTAGGTAGGTAATGAGGAATGTAAATCCATGACAGATAGCTCTCGAAGCAAGCGCCGTTACGGTGTAGTGGGGTAAACTAGCTTCTTGGAATTTCTCCGTCACAAAATTTTTTTTCCCTCCCTCTTTTCTTTGTATGCATGGTCTGTGTGTCAGTTACGAAAAAACGCCAGGGAAAAAGAGGAACTCGACGACAGGTGCGCTAAAATCAGACCCGTTAAACAACGTATTATTATACATTACGCTACATTAAGGTATAGGAAGCTGCTTTCCAGTGAAACTTCAGCCTGTGAGATGATAACCTAAGATACTGCAGTTATCCTTGGCAATTTTCAATTTTCAACTTTCAAGTACGTCACTGGTCACTTATTTTTACTAACGTTAGCGACTTACAAAGTCCTACCGGTTGTCATCCTAGCTTTTTAGCGTGAATCGACTTTCTACCTAACTTTAAAGTAGTGACATCAATTTGATCCAACAAGCTCCCACAGTGTACCCAGAATACCCAAGTATACCCAGCTTTTATTATGCTGGTTCATGCTCACTCCCTCTTTAGCAATTTATATTTTTTGCGTCACCCTGACCTACCTTGGTTCAATTAACTTTTTTTTTCCTACTAGCCTCTCCCGGTAGCATCCGTCTAAGCCTCCCGTTCCCCTCCGCCGTGCAATCACCCGACTCTTAAAGGACATCCGATCTCCAAACTTTTTTTTTTCCTATCAAGATTCTAGCTTAAGTGATCCTAGCAAAGACCAGCTCCTCCACCCTGGAACACCAAAAAGCACATATCCAACTAAACATTGGAACCAGTTCCTATGAACTTGCTATTACAGCTTTACTTGTTATCCTTCCCTATCTAGGGTGCGCTGAGGAATTGCAGCTTGGGCTGTGTTAAAAAACCACCTTCACGAATATACTCGTCCCGCTTGGACTAAGACCGAAAATCATTCAAGATGACCATCTTTCTAGCTTCGCTGTAAGTTTTCCTTTTTGCCTGATTTTTTTTATTGTAAACTGCTAGAGTTTGTGCATTTAGCATATCCTTCCAACAAACTCTTAGTTCTGGTTAATTACTAGTTACCCATTTATGGGCTAGAATGGAACTAATTAGCTTGTATTAACAAAAAGCGCATTGATGATGCTATTCTAAACTTGATCGTTGATAATAGGAATTTCAGACTATGTCTAACTTTTATATTTTAGGTTTCTCCCGAAAACTGTCTACTTCAAGCTGCCAGATGCGCCCCCTTCGAGTGCGCGCCGCATTCAGAAGCAGAACAACAAGAAAACATCGAAGCGACCACCTCTCGAGCTTCGCACTAGCCTCTTTCCCGACCCCACCATCACCCCTCCCAAAACTCCCGAAGAGGAAGAGGCCTATCTTGACGATGAACTCTTCGTAAATGAAGATGGTCTACGTGTTCTGAATGTTTCGGATGACGAGGAATTCATCAAGGCTCCAACGGATAAGGAGTCGCCGAAATGGGGAGGGCGGCCGAATCAACCGAAGTCTCGAGCAAACTCACCACCACCGGCTTCCTTGATAGAACACGCTAGGACCTTGGAAAAGGCCAAGGAGCTTGGACGCCAAGGAATTCTCCAACCTCGGGCCACCCGGAGTGATAGTCATGACAGAGTCTTTGCGCATGCCAATTGGCGTATTGTGAATGCGGACCAAGGCAATGGTGGTCTTCGCAACGCCGCCGAGGCCGCGGCGCGGGATGGGTATGCCGAAGAATACTCATGGGTGGGTACATTAGGCATGCCTACTGATGCCCTAGAAGGGACGCAGCAGAAGGCGGATATCAACGATAAGCTCATAACCGAATTCAACATGTACCCAGTATTCTGCTCTGATAAAGATTTTGACGGACACTATTTGCACTTCTGCAAGCAGATACTCTGGCCTGTCTTCCACTACCAAATTCCGGATAACCCCAAGAGCAAGGCATACGAGGACCACTCGTGGCAATTTTACGTTAACCTCAACCAAGCCTTTGCAGACAAGATAGTGAAGAATTGGAAACGAGGAGACACGATATGGGTAAACGATTACCATCTCCTGCTAGTGCCGGGTATGATTCGCAAGAAGCTCCCGGATGCCAAGATCGGCCTGTTCTTGCACGTTGCCTTCCCCTCGTCCGAGGTCTTCCGATGTCTTGCCGTCCGGAAAGAGTTACTTGAAGGAATGCTTGGCGCAAATCTGATCGGCTTCCAGATCCACGAGTATACGCGCCACTTCCTTCAGACGTGCAGCCGTCTACTCTCCGTAGAGGCAACGCCTGATGGTGTTCAATTGGAGGACCGGTTTGTCAACGTCATGAATCATGCTATAGGCATCGATCCTGTCAATCTCAATGCCCATCGTCAAGATGAGGAAGTCAAGAAATGGATTGGAATTATGAGGGATCGCTATAAGGATAAGAAGATCATCGTTGCTCGCGATAAGCTTGACCACGTCCGTGGGGTTCGACAGAAGCTCCTCTCTTATGAGCTATTTCTCAACAAAAACCCTCAATGGAGAGATAAGGTTGTCTTGATTCAAGTCGCCTTATCCACCGGTGAGAAGACGGACCTCGATGCAGCTGTCGGAGACATCGTTACCAGAGTGAACTCGAACTGGGCTAACCTCGCTTACCTACCTCTGGTGTATCTGAAGCAGGATATCCCGTACCCGCAGTATCTGGCCCTATTAACCATAGCAGACGCCCTTATGATCACAAGCCAACGTGAGGGAATGAACCTTACATCCCACGAATTCATTGTCTGCCAAGACGGAAAATACTCTGACCAGAAGCATGGATCTCTCATCTTATCGGAATTCACCGGCACTTCCTCGCTATTCGGTAACAAGGAGTTAACTGTCAACCCATGGAGCTACCGACAATGTTCTGAGGCGATCAAGCAGGCGCTCGAAATGTCTGATGCAGAGAAGAAGGACAGATGGGAAGCACTCCGTGAAATAGTCAGCCACCATACTGGAAGCCACTGGTTCTCAAGGTTTTTGGGTACTCTCGATCAGGTTTACGAAGAACAACACCGCCATGATCAAACTTCCGTTCCTCGACTAAATCTCAATACTCTTGGTCAACGATATTCTCAGAGTCAGAAGCGACTATTCTTCCTAGATCTTGAAGGCACATTGATTCCCTACGGTCCGATGAACGAGATCATCCCCATGAACCCCCAGGTTAGTTTCATTTATTCTTATTCATTCCGAAGTTCAATAATACTAACATATCAATAGCGAACTCTCGATGTACTTAACGACCTAGTCGAGGACCCTCGCAATACCGTTTATGTCATGTCTGGACGAAGACCCGAGGAGCTAGATCGCCTTTTCCGCTTGGTTCCCAATCTCGGCCTGATAGCCGAAAATGGCTGCTTCATCAAAAAGTCCGGGGGCGCTACATGGACTGAGGTAGCTGACCATGATAAAGTTGCCGCATGGAAGGAGTCAGTTCGAGGTATCTTACAGTACTATCTTGAGCGAACCCCTGGATCAGAGATCGAAGACCGCAATTGCTCAGTGATCTTTCACTATAAGCATGCTGAGGATTACGCAAATGCTGAGCGACAAGCGAGCGACTGGACGGGGCACATCAACGAATCCTGCGAAGAGCAGCGGGTCCACGCAACACAATTGGAGAACTGCGTCGTCGTTGAACCAATTGACTGGACTAAAGAAACCGCCGCCGCCCAAGTTTACGAGGAGGCGAATAATGATTCTCAGAGCTCTCAAAGTAGCCCTGTCGACTTTTTGATGGTCATTGGCGATGGTCGCGAGGACGAGAAAGTTTACAAGTGGGCAAATGGTCTAAAAGGAGAGGGCAGAGCAAAGGAGGTGATCACGGTGAGCTTGGGAAATCGGAATACCGAAGCTACCTCAACTTTAACTCAGGGTGTTAGCGGTGAGTAATACCTACCTAGGTATTCAATTCCTTCCTTATGAAACCAGACTAATAGATATTACAGGTGTTCTTGTGACGCTACAGAAGCTCGCCGGACTTTCTTAGACGGGAAGGGTCGCGGCCTTTACAATAGAACGGACATTGCTCGGAAGTATTTTGTTATACGCCTTGTAGTACCCTGGAGCTTCTTTACTGGCTTTGGCGTATATTTTGGTTATGGGTCTAGGACCTTGGTGGTTAGGTGCGGATGTTAATTCGTATCCGCATTTTCATAGCCGAAACAGAGACTCCCTTTCATTAGAGTCCTTGTAACAAAACCGGGCGACACGCATTAGAGCGGTGTTGATGAATTTGGGGTTTCGCGCTAGTTGACTTTCCCACGCTGGTTTCTTTACAGCTGTATTACAATTCGCTTAGACGCGACGGGATCATTTTTTTGGGTGGTGTATTTAGGACCTGGCACACTTGGAGGCGGGGTGGATTTGAAAAGCATGTAAGATCCATGGAGAGAGTTGGTGGTGGGTATGGGGTTATTTGAGTACACGATAACGAACCGTTTGGACCTACTAATGAGCATTGATGATTACGGGCGGGTTTGGATAGTGTTGAAGATATCATCGATTAACTTATACTGTACATATTGCTAGTGCCTTGAATGTCAACTCGCAACACCCATTTTAAGACTTGGTAGAACAATAACAACTCTACAATCAATTCGTTAGTTTCTTTTTCTATCGTTATGACCTTTTTGCGCATTTAATTCAATTATTTCTTGTATTGTTGCATAAAAACGCAGCTCCATATCTCTGTTGGTAAAGTTGCCGCCAATGCCATATAATGTCTTACGACGAAGTCTTCATACGCCTCAACTGACTAACTCATGTAGTTAGGTACCCAAACGTCAACTTACTTTGTTCAAAATTGGCACCGAGAGTGGGTATACAGCTCTATAGCAAGACGTAGTTGAATGTTTCTTGTTATCAAACAGCACACTGCCATGTGAAAGGTGGTACGATGTTGGAAAATGTGTGGTTTTACAGATGCATAGATATTCTGGGTAGGTTTCGTGTAACGGGATTCTGATAACACCCAAGAGTGCAACCCAAGTGATGTTAACAGCGTGTTTCGGAGTGGAACTTTCATCCGTGGGTCTGATGACACGATAATTACCGAGTGCATACAGTGGCTCGATGCCTGTATAGAATCAGCAGATTAGCTAGGTAATTAGGCGGTCCCGTAAAAAGTGATTTAATCACAGTGAAAATACACTGGGGGACATAACTGGTATGATTGAAACCATGGGAGTTGAACATAAGGTAGGTACCTAGATGGGTAAGAATCAGATAGCAGAATAGACTTAATTAGGAGCGGACATAAATCAATGAATGTGTGAGGTACAGTAAAGCTCACAAAAGTACAGTAATAACATGAGATGCAATATGAGATGTAACATGAGGGTTTGACAGCATGATCAACCGAGTTAGACCTCCACCAACAGAATGCATAGAGGGATTGTTTGTATATACAAGATGAAAACGTTAGAAAATTGCTCAAGGGAGACTTCTCAGTCTATCTCAAACGTCTCGACTTGCATCTCTCCCTTTTCGATCATATCGGCCGGATTCATAGAAGATAAACCCGCGACCTTGCAAATCCCAACATGTTGGAAACTAGATCCATGCTTTCTCAGTAAGGATGAGAATGTGCATTTGTCAAGTGCACAGACAATGTCCCCGGCCTGTAAATTCGGGGGTCCAATGCCCAACTCTCCCTTATCTGTTTGGAATAAGGTCCTGCATCCAGCACGCGATGCCATTGCTGCATGATCTAATCCCACCTTTTGTCCTATAGGTATAGAAACCCCTTTTAACCCAGCACAAAACTCTTCAGGGTCCACGCCTATTAAGGCTGTCGCTAGGAATACGTGCAATGACATCTCCAGTGGCACTCCAAGTCGTCCCATGGCTGTCTTTTTCTCCTCTTCCGTAAATGGGTTGCCTGTCATGAGAGAGACCAAGAAAAAAACTAAATGTCCAGGAAGACTAGTGTTCTGAGCGCCTGCAGTTACAACCTGACCATCTTCTAATTCGCAACTCAAGACATCCATTAACGTTCGTAATGGGCGATTGATCCGGGCCCATGATAATCGGTCCTCGCCGCTTTCATAAGAGTAAAGATCTGTGAAGTCGGCGAGATATTCAATACAAAGTCGTTGTAAGTACTTTGGGTCTGAATAATCTTCGGTATCCCTGTACTGCAGAGGTTTTACTAACTTGACGCGACTGAAAGTTACACCTTGGATGCGAAGGGTGCTCGGCTGAGTTATTTCGGGCGGCTCAAGTTCAATATTGTGTAGAAATGATCGATCGCTATCCGCTTCTAAAATGACACTGGTTCCAAGTTTACTGAAGTCCGGTAGCCATGAAGGGACGCTATTATTGTTTATATAGCCGTAGCCGTAGCCGGAAAACTTGAGACACGGCAATATACAACGCGTGATTCCGTCGCTCAAAACAGCATCGAGGTAGACATCCTTTACGGATTTGCTATAATCCGGTTGAATGGTGTTAGGCATTAAGCTAATGATTGCATATACGAAATCCCGAGGGTCCGTGACGGAAGTTTGAAAGGCCAGCCTGGAAATGTTGTAGACTAGACTTCTTTCACCAGACTCAAGTTTGCTCCGAAAAGACCACGCGATACCGATATAGAGTAGGCCTGAAAAGCGGCTATCGGAAAGAAAGCTCAAAATTAAAGCTTCGTTAGCATTATTTACACGAGGTTTCGAACATTTCGGTTCAGAACAGGCTGAGAGAAATCCCTGGAAGCCCCGGAATACTGTTGCACAAATCGATTCAGCGCCGCATATAAACCAATGCGCAGATGTGTCCCTTGCCAGGGCTATTTCTTGGAGAATCCACATTCTTGACCAGTATTGATTTTGCGATAGATCCTTGAGGGCCTGCCACTGAACGTTTTGACGTCTCGTACTGTCATGGGGGTAAGGTCCCAAGTTTGCAACCATCCACTCAAATCCGACTCTCACCACCTCGGGCAAATCAGCTGAGGAAATAGGGTGTTTCCCGAGAGTAGAGTAGATGCTATACATGACTTTGTTCATAGTGCGAAGTGCTAGATCATGATGGTTTTCGTCAGGGGCGCCAAGCCATGACAGAACAGATGTTGCATTGCGGTAGATTGAAGCCATCATGGTCACCTGATGGTTACGTTCTTGCGTATCTTGCTGGTTGATAGAGATGGCGTCCACCCAGAGTTGTGTGATAAGCCCGGTTTCCCCATTCCCGGGGAATCCAGTCTTGCTGAACTGCCGCAGTGCAGACTCAAGATTGACAGTGACAGGCAACACAACACCGTTGACTATAATATCTCTGGTGACCTCAGGGTCTCCCCAAACATATGATAGTGCAGCGTAACGGACATCTGGTCCCAACTCCACGGCTTTGAGAAGGCATCTCACTGGGGCCTCTTCGGTACCACTTGGTAGAATCTCGATGAACCTAACTTGGTTTCGGCTAAGGGGGGTGTAGATCGCCTCATGTGGGTTCAATAGACTTATCGAAGTTCCAGCCTTATAATCTTTTGCTTTTCGAGCAAGGGGAATGAATTGAGACGCGTATATTGCCGCGTTTCTTAATGATGTGTAAATAGGTAATGTGAGATCCATTTCTTGTGAGAAATTTCGACGTTTCGCTGTGCTTCTCCCACAGCGAAATAGTATTCTAAGAAGAGATAGGTTGGCTGATAGGAGGCATATCATTTAGGGAGTGCCAGGTCGAACTTTAGACCCCTTAAGAAGAAAGAACTAGTTTAGTAGGTATGTGTAGTTTCGACCCCTGAGCTATCTTAGTTAGAGTTCCTTACAGCACAACGAAGCTGTTTCCTTACCGTTTACTCCACCACGTATCAGGGAGGCGACATCTCACCTTCGAAGAGTCTTGATGCCTAAAGCGATATTGACGTATAAGAGATTCGTACCTCCTTAGGCTACGATACGTAGTTGTGTTGCACAACATACTAATTAAGTAGCATATTTACTACTTGATTATCTTCGAAAGGGTAGAAGAGATGTTGTGATTCATTCTTACAAGTTATATATGTGTAAGTATCTAAACGTCTATGTTCGATTGAGTGGGCAATATATATTATTGTTACAACTACCACCACTCACTTGAATAGCTCGTGGCTCCATAAATACGAGTATTGGGTAATATTTGAGACTCTTCGTCATGATTTCGCCTTCCTATCAGATACGAAAATGAAGATATGCGAGATGAAGAGGAGGGGATGGGCGCTGAGATTGCCTAATCGTCACTATGTCGGAATGAATAGACCCTTTAGTGATGCTGTTCAATTTGGGCGTACACCGGTTAAGGAACCTAGGGAAAATATTTCTCAGACCTAGGTAGTATGTATCAGCTACACGTCTAGGGCTTCGCTCTAGAGAATCCCTTAACCAATCAGGTTGTCGGTTATTGCAGTGAAATAACTTCATTTGTTCCTCTTCTGAGTCATTGCCCATGTGAAAGACACGATTTGGTAGCTGTGGCGGTCAATGAAACAATGCATGGTCAATGAAACAATGCATAATATAGGGCTTGGTATATAATATATAATATATAAGATGTGTACGTGGTCATCAAGTACAGGTGCTTGTAGTCTTGTGGAAATTTTGGATGGTAAGGTGGGATACTCAACGGTATGATCCCCGACGGGTTCAACCCTGACTGGATTGAGGTACCCCATGGCACAAAATCGTCGACCTACAGCGATCGACATTCACCTTCCCCGGCCTCTCGAGCGCGCACCAAGTTTGTTTACTTGGATAAACCACAAAAGTGAAGAAAGGTAGAGACGTGACGGCGTCGGAAACGATATTAATCACTAGTTGAAAACGATATAGGACTATCCGTAGCCTTAGTGACCGCATATTTTCAAAGATGTAAAACCGACGGTTAGCCCTCATAGTTGTAGATTCAGTAGTAAGTATAGGTACCTAAGCATCATCAACATGCACCCTTGGTATTTGTAGATCTACTTACAGAAGCGATGCGCTTTAATCGGTAGGACTGGTCTGATTAATAACTTATTTCAACTATTTTCAGATTTTGTTGAGAATGATCGTGGGATGGGTGTCTACGACGGGTACCAGAACTGACTCTAATATGGTCGCTTACAAGACGGATTTCTCCGCCTTTACCCCAACCATAGACCGGAGTTCCGCAGCCTGGGAGTATATATCTGAATTATGTTGACTACGTTCAATACGTATTGAGCAACGTGATTGAAAATAAACTATTGCTTCTTTTTTGGACTGAACTCTAATATCTACTTTATCTTGAGATTTTCAAGACTCAGTTGTTGAATACCTCGGTAGCTCTCAGTTCGATGATCGCAAACGCATAACAGATACCGGACGGGGACAAACGGGTAACTTACGAGAAGAGTTGTGGCGTATATCTAGCTTGGGATAGGGGGACAAGAGCCCAGTTTTGCGAGCTAAGAATATGGAATCTGCGAACCCCCCGGGTCCTCCGCCGACCGTTGAATCGGAGGGTTGGTTTTGGACATGGGTGATAAGTTCATATCCTAACTGATCGAAGCCCAGTCCCTTACGGAATATAATAACGAAGTGGCTTTACACTATATGAAGCCATGATGAAAGGAAGGGGAAAGGGAAAGAGTAAAACTAGATTTTATGGTTCCCGAGGCTGTGCGAACGGGACGTCTTATAAAGTTGTTGGGGGGTTGGCGTACTTGAGCCATTAGCTGCCCGCCTGGTGAGCAGTACTAGCTGTATCAGATTTCTCTAGTCTGCCAGGTACTTTAGGGAGACTGGTTACTTTCTATCCCATGGATGAAACATCTTTGATGGCAAATGCTGAAGGGTGGCGGTTGAATAATGAAACTGGCCAGCGCGTCACTAGGTCCTTCAGACTCTAGCCTACGGTGTTAACGGAGAAACAATTGGGACGTTCGAGAGATCAGCATCTATCACCTATTACCACCGATTTACTTCTTGTTTGCGATGGGAGAACGTACGGAACCCGAGGGGTCTGCGGAAGCCGGAGAAACTCGGAGTTTCGAACTTGGATTCGTCGTTTCTCAGAAGGAATATCGCACCTGGACTTCGGGGAAACAAATAAACCACATGTCTAAAGTTATCTGATATACATTACCTACCAGGTACTTAGATCTAGTGGGATAAAGGGCTGAAGCAAAGGAGTCAAAGCAGTTAAAGGAATTCGCTAAAAAAACAAAAACAACAAAGAAGCAAACATCCAAACGGTATCGAACGCAGTTTAGGTAGGTGCCTCCTCCATAGTGGCACCGATTAAGTTTATCTGCATTCAAATTTTCACTTTCCTCCTCTTCAGTTTCATAACTTGAATGCTCCTGCAGTGAAAAATATCGATATAGCTATTATTCACCTGAGGTATGGAAGTTGTAATACGTGCTCTACATATGATACAAGGGAAAGAACGCTGATTAAGCTACTAATATTCAGGGTCTATGGTCTAGGCCCCACTGCGCCTTAGGTACCAGGTAGGTACAATACGAACAAAACCAATAACCCCGCGATTCCGATCTTCGGAGCAGTCCGACCCTTACGAGAGTCACCAAATTTCAAACGCGCACCAAAAGTTGAGGAACCAATGAACTAATCGCATATTCTCAGCTTGGTAACACTTTCGAGTCGTGTCATCTTAGAATTGGAATTGAAGATTAGGGCGAGGTTAAAGTCAATTGCAGCATCAATACCAGCTCAACTACCTTTTTTTAGACAATGGCTTCATTCCCGCCTCCACCAGTTAACACCATCGACTGGTCTAACGTCGGTTTCCGAGTACGTGAAGGTTAGTTGGTATATAGAATACTTTCTGCTGCTTCTTGATGACATGTAGGTGCGAGGAGAATGAGACTAATCCCTTCTCTCTATTAGTCAACGGACACATCGAGTCGCATTACTCACATAAGACCGGAAAATGGACTCCTCTTCAATTCGTAACCGACCCCTATATCCGCATCCATGGTATGGCCCCGGCCCTGAACTACGGTCAACAAGCCTACGAGGGCCTTAAAGCCTTTCGCACCCCCTCGGGGAATATTCAAGTTTTCCGGCCAGACCGAAACGCGGTCCGAATGCAGCACTCTGCCGAGTTTATCTCGGTCCCTCCTGTTCCTACAGATCTGTTCATCGATGCCGTGAAAGCCGCCGTTTCTCTCAACGCCGAGTACGTCCCTCCCCATGAGACGGGTGCCGCCATGTATATCCGCCCGCAGATCTACGGATCTAGCGCTCAGTTGGGACTGAGCCCGCCTGAGGAATACACATTCTGTGTCTATGTTTTGCCAACTGGGGTATATCACGGCACACACCCTGTCAACGCTCTGATCCTGGACGAGTTCGATCGTGCGGCTCCCAACGGTACGGGAAGCGCAAAGGTCGGAGGTAACTATGCACCTGTCCTGAGGTGGAGTGACAAGGCAAGGGCTGAGGGATACGGCATTACGCTCCACCTTGACAGCGCAACGCATTCGGAAGTCGATGAGTTTAGCACGAGCGGTTTCATCGGCGCAGTCGTGAACGGGGAGGATGTTACACTCGTAGTACCCGACTCCAAGAATGTAATTCAGAGTGTAACGGCGGATAGCATCACAGACATCGGTCGCAGCTTCGGATGGAAAGTGGAGAAAAGATCTGTGAGTTCTATTCGGCCTCTTGACTATAAAGTGTATCTTGGTTTTACTGACTAGGCTCTAGATTAAATACACGGAATTACAGAAATTCTCCGAGGTCATGGCCGCGGGAACTGCTGCTGCTCTTGTGCCCATTCGATCCATTACGAGGCGTTTGGACCCAGCCTCGCCACAATCTATTTCGTCGGCCGTCGGAGAGCACAATCGTCTATCCAAGGAAGCGGGATCTGAAAAGGTCACTTACATCGCCGATTCCAATGAAGATGCTGGTCCAATCTGCTTAAAGCTATTGACTCAGCTCAAGGGCATCCAGCTCGGAAAGGTCAAGGATGAGTTTGGTTGGTGTTCCGCCGTCGGCCGCGAAGACGGGACGAAGGTGACTGGAGAGACGAATGGATCACAAAAGAACGGAGAGACTATTGACCAATTGGACTAATTCTAGGATCTGCAACGATGCTCTTAAGTGGAGTGTGCGCGACGACAGGGGCTGTGAAAAATTCGAGCTTGGCTTCCAACTAGATCATGCATAATACATGGAAAAAAGACAAAAGGTTCAACGAGGGGCAGATGCGAAAATTAGATAGTTGAAAATTCGAGTCTTTAAAACGAAGAGGGATAAAGACAGATAGAGTTGCACAATATATTCCTACAGCTGCCTGATTTAGAGATTGGATGCATATCCGCATACTTTCGGTATATATCATGGTGTAAGCACCGAAAGTCCTCTCTGTTCTATCTGGCGCAAGGGTTTACTCAAAATCAGTAAGTTCAGGTTCCGACAGCCGAATGCTCCGAACGATAATCTCGGAAGAAGCTAATCCAAACTTCTTATTAAATGCATTTTCACAACTTTGAATAGATGTTGGAATTAAGAAGTTGATCGACCGACTAGACCTATAATGCTTTAGCGAAAATATCTGAGAGCGCAACCGCATACTATCGGCATGAGATAACCTTTTTCATCTTTCCTATCGGAGATTTTCGAAGAATCCTTGCTACCCTGTAAACTCCAAGGACCACTAATACCTTCTCTTCGCGAACCCTCCAAGTCCGGATTTCGATTACTGTCCCTTCTTACCACGAGGGCGCAAGTTAAGATAAGGATATCACGTTTCCAATTCGTCGGGAGCATTTGTCCTGGCTCTTTGTCGCACGGACCCCCCACACGTTTTGGCTCGTGGGGGATATTATCTCTTTATTCAGTGTAAGGAACTTAGGTCTTTAATCCAGTGACGGCTAGATAATGCGGCACTGAAGATGGGAAAGTTACGGTTACGTCCGCATGCCTTGACTCGATTTGAGAAAGGCGATGTCTTATAATCGCCTCGGGGACTTTGTTCGGGTAGCTGCATGTGTATCATACCTAGGTAAGTAAGTGAAATTCAACTCCTAGTTGTAAAGTAGCTGAAATATCCAGGTCACCGGATCTCTTTCAGGGATGAAATAGTTATATTCATCCCCTCGACTTCCGGTAATACCTTGTTGTATTTAACATTGTACACTTTACGCAGTTCGACGTATTATTTACTACTATGTATTATCAACTAGGTCGAGCCACCAAAGGTAAGCAGCATCCTTCCTCCGCTTTCTTGTTGGCTTCTCCCTGCATGTGCAAAAACCAGACCGGGGACCTCCCCACGCTGCTTTTCAATGTCTTATCGTGAAAGCTAATAGGTAGATTCAACTCACCTAGGATCCAGGGGGCTTTCTCGTGGACCCATGAGGCGTCGGTCTAGGTCCTACACCTTATAATGTTGTTTGCTCTCTTTTTTTATATTCCGCCCTCCTTCGCATTGAAACCACAGAAAATTTTCCGTTGTAGCACTATTTTGTGAGACTGAGAATTATATGCACCATATTTTTAAACTGTCTTTGATGCTCCCCTATTAGTAGTAATGTGGATTGTTTGTTATGGCGCCATCCAAGATCACAATCGTTGCGGATGACGATTCGTCCGCCAAGCCCGTGTCCGATAACATCCCGGATCTTGGGGGCGTTTACCGCACGCGGAGCTTGTCGCGGTCTAGAGGTCCTGCAAGACGTCGCACCGCTTCTCGCGCGTCCCACGAGAGGCGTAGTGAGCATCTTGACGTCGAAGATGAGGACGACTGGCTGCAGGACGATGGCAGGAAGAAACAAGTCTTCAAGGGAACTGCGTTACTATGGTATTGCAGCTAAATTATCTTATTGTGTAACCAAACGGTGTTGAGTTGCTAAAGGCTAACCTGTGGTGGAAAGGCTGTCGTACCAGTCTATCGGCGTCATCTACGGTGACATTGGAACAAGGTATAAACCCTACTTCATCGTGGATCAGAGATATAGGCCAAGTTACTAAAACATTCACTTGATATAGTCCTCTCTATGTGTACTCGAGTACTTTCGCCTCCCAACCAACCTACAATGATCTCCTCCAAGTCCTCTCGGTTATCATTTGGTCGCTGACCATCATGGTTACGCTGAAATATGTGTTAATCGTGTTACGCGCTGACAACCAGGGAGAAGGAGGAACATTCAGCTGCTACTCATTGCTTACGCGATATGTGAGTCGTTGAAAAATACTTGCGGTGATTGTCTTCATTATTAATACTTATCACCAGGCTAATATCACGGACCGAGATCCGAGAGAGGCGCGCCTGGTCAAGATGGAGCGGCACGAGACGAACGATATGCGCCCTAGTAATCGAAACCTACGATCGACTATTGAGAAGAACATCTTCTTGCGGGGTCTGCTAAAGACCGTTGGCGTCCTCGCCGTTTCGATGGTGATTGCTGACGGTGTTCTTACGCCCGCGCAGTCCGTTTTAGGAGCAATCCAAGGTCTCTCGGTGGTAAGCCCGAATATAAACAACTCTACCATCGTCGGAACCTCGTGCGGCATTCTAGTTCTGCTGTTCGTTATCCAGCCTCTCGGAACCACTAAGCTGGCTAGCACCTTCGCCCCTATCGTAATCCTCTGGCTTGGATTTAATGCCGGTTTTGGTATTTATAACTTGGTTATGTTTGATCACTCGGTGTTGAAGGCCTTCTCGCCCTACTTTGCGATACACTTCTTCATGGAGAAGAAGACGGCTGCTTGGAAAATGCTTGGCGGTATCTTGTTAGCATTTACTGGCGTCGAGGCGCTATTCGCAGATCTAGGTGCCTTCAGCATGAGAGCCATTCAGATAAGTTGGCTGTCCTGGTGTTATCCTTGCCTCCTTCTGGCATACGTCGGCCAGGCTGCGTATATCAGCGTTCACCCGGACGCATATACGAACCCTTTCTATAACGCTGTGCCTCCTGGCATGTTATATCCCAGTTTGATAGTAGCCGTTCTAGCGGCCATTGTTGCTTCTCAAGCTATGATCACGGCCGTTTTTCAGGTAAATCAATCTGAACCCAAGCATTAGGAAACCGTTGTGCTAAAGTTATCCGAACAGCTTATTAGCCAGTTGATGAAATTGTCTTACTGTCCGCAGGTTAAGGTCGTGCATACATCTAAGACATTTCATGGGCAACTATACGTACCCTTCGTCAATTGGATCTTGATGTGTGGAGCTATTCTTGTTACTTGCGTTTACTCCAATACGACTCGCCTTGGAAATGCATATGGGTAGGTGTCTAGGGACCTTCATTCCGTAAAGTATCCCCTATATATATATAAGAACTAACAGATTACTAGCGTCTGCGTTATGTTCGTTACCTTTTTCGACACATCCATGGTGACCCTTGCCTGCCTGATCGTGTGGGGATTACCCCCTTATCTGGTCTTCGTGCCGTGGCTCTTCTTCGCTACAGTGGATGGACTATATCTCTCCTCGGCCTTGACTAAAGTTCCGGACGGGGCTTGGTTCACGATCACTATCTCGGGGATTCTTACGTGCATTTTCTTACTCTGGCGCTTCGGTAAGGAGAATCAGTGGCGTGCCGAGGCAGAAGACCGATTCCGCCCTGCCCAACTGTTGCACCGCACGGACTCGACCCCGGGTTGCCATCTCGTTCTCGGACCCCGCTGGGGTGGCGGCGCGGTTAGCCGGATTAGGGGGTTTGGTATATTCTTCGACAAGACTGGCGTATTAACGCCCACCGTATTCACCCAATTCGTGAGCAAGTTTGGCGCCGTGCCCGATGCAATGGTATTCTTTCATTTACATCCCGTGGAAGCGCCGACTGTCGCTACTACCGAGCGTTATGCCGTCTCCCGTATCTCAGCTATTCCGGGTTGCTACAGACTAGTGGTTCGCCGTGGATTCATGGACGAAGTGATTACGCCCGATCTTGCGGCGCTTATATACGAACAAGTACGCAACTATGTTATTGGTCAGGCAAATGGTAACCATAACATACCGTCTGCGGAGGTGGAAGTGACAGAGAGTGAGGCGCCGGATGAGACTAGCGCGGCGTCTTCTTCAGGAAGAGATTTAAGTCAAAATGATCAGAACGAAAGGAACAGGGCGGTCCTTGCACTATCCGACGAAGTAGTAAAGGAAGAGCTCGGTAGACTTGACCGCGCTTTCGCCAGCAAGGTCATGTATGTGGTCGGCAAAGAACAAATGCGCATCAAGGACCATCCAGCTTCATTTATCAGGCGCATAATATTGACGACGTTCCTCTGGATCAGAGATAACACACGCGCGAAAATCGCGAATCTAAGGCTCGCCATGGATAGGGTTGTCGAGGTTGGGTTTGTTAAAGAGATTTAAATACGACATTATGGGATGTTATTTGAGAGCGTATCAGGTATCGTATAAGCCATCCTAGGGCGATATGGGTTTATTGGAACTAGATATGGTAGAAATATGCAAGTCCGATATAAATGCGATTGGTCTATGCATTCCCATTACTTTCTAAGTTCAGCGGGGGTGTTACACTGTTATTTATCAAAGGAAGCAGTTCATCGTGTGCATCAGGATTATCCAGTCTCTCCTTTTCCAGAGATTTAAGAAAGAATTCCCACTCGTCCCACCACCAAGCATGAGTTATGCCGTCTCGCCCCATGTAGCCCGCGACGCCATCTTCGCCAATACGCTTAGCCCAGGGCTTATCCACAATATAATGCAAACAGACGACTTCTTCATCGCGCCAAATATTGGGATGCCAATACCTCATCGTCTTCAAGGCGTTGTACTGCCACCCTAATGCCCTCCACCTTCCGGAGAAGAAGTGAGCTAGAAAATCCTGGTCCGGAAACAGGAAGCCAGACAGTAAATCCGTCGTATTGAAGAACCCTATCATAGACTTCCATAAGGGTTTGGAAGGTCGAAATAGCAGCATACCGCTGTTGATCATATGGTGTGTTCTTGGCGCCCCCTTTTCCGGCTGTGTAGGCTCAGACAGTGCGGACGGGTGGGATTGCGGCGTATACGCGCAATTTTCCGGACACCAATCCTCAGAAGCCCAAGGGTCGTTGTCCCAGTTACATATACAAGCGTGGTTCGCACCTAACCAGTCCCCCTCTAAAAGGTCTAGCTTGTCGAAGATCGGGTCCATATTGTGAAAAACCGCCATGTCCGCATCAAGATAGCAGACGGCATCGTATTCAAAAAGCTCGAACACGCGGAGTTTAGTCCACGTATCTTCGAAACGCTCGGCGATTAACTCGATTTTAACGTCTCCGGGAGGTAGTAAGTGGTCGCAGCGGTGGAGGATCAGGTTGCTACGGAATGATTCTAGCTTCAACACTTTGATCGCATCCGGACAGAGGTTGGGTGTAAATAGGACGACGAGAGGATATGCTGCATTGTGCTTTTTGAGGGTTTCAGAGAGGATCAGGACGCCGGCCAAATAACTTTTACGAGTGATCAAAGTCGCATAAGCGTATTTCTTGGACGTGTTTGAGGTTATATTCATAATGCGCTGAAGACTGAGTGTTCCCACTCAGTTCGAAGTAGCGAAGTGTCAAATCATCCTATTCAACTCATAGTTCATATCTTATTTCTTGGCTTACCTGTTAGGCGATGCCACGCGATCTATTCAAGCCAATATCATTATAAAATAATACACGTCTTATAATTTAACTATGCATGCAACTAGTGACGACTCAGGAGCACCTACAATTAGAACATGTTATTGATGATATGTCATTTACTCCCCTGGCAAGACCATTCAAGGTGTAAAGTCGCACTGAATTTCTCCGTGGAAGAAGTCAAAAGGGAAGTTTATTAGACGAAAGATCTTGAACCATGCAATATACCCTTTCCTATTTTGGGATCTATGATCCCTATATCATTCAAAATTCAAGGAAGATTTCTTGTATCCGTAACATGGGATCCCCGAAAGGAGAACCTTTCGATAGGCGTGGAACTAGGAGAACCTTGAACATCTTGAACTTTATATCACCCCGACATCTATTATTATCTATCAACTAGCTAATAGTTCGAGATTCGCCCATCTTTAAATCTCTTAGCATAAGATTCAGCCCCGCCCGGTTTCGTATAGACCAAGCGCCGTGAATTTTATTTTCACTTGGTACGGCGGTGTAGAGATTCTTACTACAAGAGAAATCTCCGGAAATCGTAGAATGATCATGTCACGCATGACGGAAAATTATATTCCAAATGAAAGATGTACCATTTCGCGGCCGTGATGAAGGCGTAATGACGAATAAAACACTCGGCATGACAGTCGGGAACATGAAAGTTTTTAGTACTTGAGCCATGAAGTTTCTTACTTAGCCAAAGGTGTTTTTAAAATCCGTTATCTTGAGTCCCGTGTCTATTAGGGGCGTAAGGACTATTTTCCGAAGTAGCCCGGTGCAACTGTCCTCTCAAGATGTCGGACTACAAAGCGACTGTTGAAGAAACCAAACGTGGCTTCCACGTTGAGGGTTACGAGAAGATCGAATATGACTTCACATTTGTTGATGGAATCTTCGATATCGCGAAGCCAAACCTGGCAGAGTGCTATGTCAAATGGGGAAGGGTGCTTGCCATAATGGACAGGCAGGTATACGCCATATACGGTTCCAAAATCGAAGAGTATTTCGACTACTTCAATATCAAGCTCAAGGTTCATCAGACGTCGATCGGCGAAACTGCCAAAACTATGGACACGTTCCTCGGAATTGTTGATAAGATGAACGAAGTTGGCATCATCCGAAAGGTAGGTCCGACGACGAGCTTTACATGAATAGCATATGCTTATCTTCTTAGGAACCAGTTTTGATAGTTGGCGGCGGTCTGGCCACGGACGTTGGGGGTTTCGCTTGTGCTGCGTACAGGCGCAATACCCCTTTTATACGAGTGCCTACAACATTGATTGGCTTGGTGTTAGTGCATCTTCTTTAAATTCCCCTCCACATATCCCCCCTATTTTCCAGATACTCCCTCCAATAAAACAAGTCAAAAGGTACCTAGATTAGTTCATCTTCGAGATGTGCATGGCATCCGACCGCGCAAATAGAGACGAGTCATTGTTAATCGTTGTTTATTAGGGACGCTGCTGTTTCGATCAAAGTCGCCATTAACCATGGCCGACTGAAAAATCGCCTGGGAGCATACCATGCACCCGCAATCACGTTCCTCGATTGGAACTTCTTGCGCACGCTTCCTTCGGCACAGATACGAAATGGTTTCGCCGAGCTAATCAAGATTTCGTCTTGCTCTCACCTTCAGGTTTTCGACCTGCTAGACAAATATTGTGAACATCTTATTGAATCCAAGTTCGGTCAGACTGATGGATCGCAGCCTGAAATCCGCAAGGCAGCCGATGTAGTTAGACATCCTGGTCTTAAACACAACACAAAGTGAAAAGCCAGCTAATGAAGTGTTAGATCACTTACGAGAGTATCTACGAGATGCTCAAACTCGAATCTCCTAACCTCCACGAGATTCGTCTCGACCGGGTGATAGCATATGGACACACGTAAGCCCGCAGCATGGCCGTTTTCAGAATATTTCAACTGACTTGAATGCGATAAAAGATGGTCTCCGATGCATGAGCTGATTCCGGAGACCCCGCTACGCCACGGGCACGCGATCTCAATTGACATGGCTTACTCTGCCACGTTAGCTAGAAAACGCGGACTCCTTTCCGATAGGGACCATCGTCGACTACTAGAACTATTCTCAAGGGCCGGCTTATCAATCGATCACCCGCAGTTTGACAATGACGTTATTGAGAAGGGGACTGTAGCTATCTTGAAAACGCGAGATGGTTTGCTGCGCCTGGCCGTGCCGAGTCCTCTTGGCTCGTGCACTTTCCTCAACGAAGTTTCTATACAAGAACTCAAAGAGGCATTGGCGACGCATAAGGCAATTGCAAAGACTTTCCCACGGGAAGGTCTTGGGATTGAAACCTACGTCGACGGCAGCGACATGGGATACATAGACTTTGAGACAGAAAGTCTAAATATCGAGAAAGCTGCTGAAAAAGCAAGAGGTAAGTCGTTTTACCGTGGAAGATACTCTCTCATTCCTAGAATAAAACGCCCCTTCACATTTTGACTTTTGATGCTCATATGTTTGTATTACTTATCAATAATTTCTATTTGCTAATACTTGAAGTAATAGGGGTACCGACAACAAATTTGAAGGAGCCAGGTGAATTAAAAGGACACATCATGAGCCGAAATGGTTTACCTGGAGCCAATGCTTCGGACTTATGCTCGGCGGATATTCAAGATGGCGCTGTAAATGGACCTCCCAACGGCATTAAAGCACAGGCATAGATTCTCGTCGCCATGCATTGTTCGAATTGGCTTCTTAGAAATGGACACTGCGGGTGTTTACCCTTGAAATTTACTACAAAATTAGACCTCATAATAGTAAATGGAAATAATTATGAGGGAACAATAAGATAATTTTTGCAATTAATTTTACACGGGCTGTTCATGCCAACAACTCAAAACACCAACAAGTTAGCCTAGGCCATCTTGCCCCTTAAGTAGACCTGACCCGACATTGCTACATCCACGTTAACTTGAAAGGAATGGAATAAATTAGTAGATATTCAACTTCAAACTGTCCTCTAACGTTGAGAAGTACTGAACTGTAGAGAGAGAGAGGAAGGCCTTGGCGTGCACGTTTAAATGAAAAGCCTCGGTCATTGGGAAGTTGGGAATCTATGAGCGTTAAATCGTGACGTGTAAATATTCAAACTAATGCAGGGATCTTATTCTTAAGAATCTCTGTAAAATCAGGATTTATCAATCATAAATCCATGCTATCATCAATTTTCATACTGGATCATTCTGCTATCAGCATCTTCACTTAACGAAATGAGGCACATGATATCTGGTGCGGCTTTCTCGCCACCCATGGAACTTAACAAGCTACTACTTTAGGACCTTAAAATTGCAAAATCGCTTTCAACATGTCGCTTAAATTAGGAACAGGTGATACTATACGTTGTTTTAGCTTAGTTACTCTCAGCATTTTCTTTCTACCTTTCTCCGTTTTACTAGTATCTTTCTGTTTAATTCTAAGCCTGATACCTTACTATGATCCGCGTCAGCGATTCAAGGATGCGACTGAGGAAGAATTCGTCCATGAGACCGTTCTGGTAACTGGCGTAGGAATGGCGAAGGGACTCACTTTAGCTCGGGCATTTTACGTTTCAGGCCATCGTGTCATTGGTGCTGATATCGAGGATCCTCATATTCCGTGTCCTGGCCGGTATTCACGAACTCTTTCTGCGTTTTACCGACTACCTAAATCGACAGGAAAAGACGGACCTGATGATTATATTAGAGAGCTCATCAATATTGTTAATATTGAGAACGTTAAGCTCTGGGTATCTTGCTCTGGAGTCACCAATGCCGTACAAGACGCCCAAGCAAAGGAGTCAATAGAGAAACGCACATTGTGTAAATGTATCCAGTTTGATGTTCAAATTACTTCTACACTTCACGAAAAAGGCTCCTTCATGGAAGAATGCAAGAAGTTAGGCCTTCCCATACCGGAAACCTGTGAAGTCAGATCCAAGTACGATACCTTTCGGATACTTTCGAGCTGCGTAGCATCGAATCCTGAAAGGAGGTACATCTTAAAGCCTGTTGGAATGGATGACATTCACCGTGGAAACATGACGATTTTACCTTTTGCGTCAGAGCAAGAAACTAAGCACCATATTTCCCAGTTGCCGATGTCAGACTCGAACCCCTGGATCCTACAACAGTACATACCTGGAGGAAAAGAGTACTGTACTCATGCCCTAGTTATTGGTGGAAGAGTAAAATGCTTCTTGGCATGTCCCAGCTCCGAGTTTCTCATGGATTACGAGCTTTTACAGGACTCTGCCCTGTGGAGAGCAATGCTGATGTTCACGGTTGAATTCGTCCAGCGCTCACCACGACCTGAGGCGATGACAGGCCATCTTAGTTTCGATTTTATGACAAGTGAAGAGAGCGTGCACCATGGTGGGTTTAGGAGGAATATTTACGCTATCGAATGCAATCCGCGCGCTCATACCGCGGCGGTTTTATTTGGACATAGGAGCTCGGAAGCGCAAGATATGGTGCAGGCTTATATCGATGCTATCAAGGTCAAGCGAAAAATGCTTATTACGGACAACTTGATATCCGATGAGATATCACTGGTCAGCGCCGAGGAGAAGGTGGTTATACCGCCAGAGAACATGCACCCTCGATATTGGATCGGACATGATATGGTAATCCTCCTACTTTACCCGTTGTATCGTTGGTGCATTGGATCAATTGATTCTAGAAACGCTATATCCAATGTACTTAAATTCGTTTCCCATATGCTATTATGGAAAGAGGGAACATTTGAGGTTTGGGATCCATTACCAGCATTCTTCCTCTATCATATTTATTGGCCGATGAAGCTTGTAACGTCTTGGTGGAAAGGGAATCGTTGGAGCAGGATTAATGTCAGCACAACCAAGATTTTCGCTTGTTAAATTTAACGTATAGTTGTATCTGCCAAGTTCAATAGGTTCTGAGGATTTATTTTACTTTGGTATCTTTCTCTTCTTCTACCGCTTGTCTAGATGATCATTATTCTCGTCTAGTGAATGTCTTGGCAATTGAGCATCGGGCTTGCTGACCTTTCAAGGTCACTTTGAATGGCTCAATGACGCGCATATGACTTTTTAAGTTAAGAATAAATATAATACGGTAACATGATAGCCATCTACGAATCGTTTTCTTGTTATGGTGTTATTTCATCTTCGTGAGGTCATTAACCTTGGGAGATATGTAGCCCCTATTCAATACGAATAGGACTAACCAACATTGAAATGGCTGAACCTTAATTCTCCCATTAACAATTATAGTACGAAACGAATTCATTTGTCAATACCTGAATAGGTCCTCGGACTACTTCACATAATATCGTGGCTCAATTTTACCCCTTTTCTCTCCGCTTCTTTACCCCTTTATTCATTTTTGTTTCTTAGACCCACCATGGAACATCTCAACACTAATTATTTCACATGCACTCTCGGCCGGGCAGCTCTCCTAAGAGAAGAAAACCCTACCAGTCATAAGTCGTTTAAAACAGTACTAGAGTTGATAGACGATCAAGGACAGCATCTTCCCAATCTTCCTGCTCTTGGCTTCGCTGATTCCAAGTCCACACATGAGAACCACCAGCGTAAATTTAATACCCATTCTTATCCATTCAACACCAACGAACTGATATTTCCAAGTACCCGATGTAGTGACCTTTTCAGAACTTCGTAACTTTTCGAATTCAGCGGCATTCGAATTGTCTAATGTTCTGGATCTATCTCTCGAGAACAAGCATGTCACAATCGGATTACTCTGCTCAAGCAGCTTTAATTTCGTTCTCACGTGGCTGGGACTCGTAAGATTGGGATACACGGTACTTATAATAGCGTAAGCCACTCTAGATCCTCGATTAAAAAATCCCATCTCACACCGGCTCGTTCCGCTACGGAAGCCCTGAACTAGATGCTCCGGCGATACAACATCTCTGCGCAAACTCCAACACGAGAGCTATACTCGTAGACCATTTTCACGCAGAAAACGCGACTAAACTGGCTAACTCTGTTAATATAATCAAGATACCAGACTTCAACGCGAGTTGTATTCGCGGTGACGGGAATTATGAGAAAGATACGTCCAAGAGTAGAGAATCCGATATAGCATTTCTCCGACACACTTCAGGTACATCATCCGGTGTTCCCAAACTGATCGCTCAAAGCCAATGGGGAGCAGTGGGATGCTTGCCGTGCTTTTCGCACAGGAATCAACCGGCAACTTTTACAACCACGCCCCTTTATCACGGCGGGTTGGCCGACTGTTTTCGAGCTTGGACCAGCGGGGCGATGATTTGGTTCTTTCCGGAGGGGTGTATGCCGATTACAGGGGCTAACATCGTCCGGTCCGTCCTCTACGCTCGTAGTAAAAGCCCGACGCCTGTGGCGTATTTCTCGTCTGTTCCGTACGTTCTTCAGCTTTTGGCTGATGAGTGCGAGGGGATCGATGTGCTCCGAAGCATGGACTTGGTCGGAGTTGGAGGGGCTGCTCTGGCCCCTCCTCTCGGAGATAAGCTTGTGAATCTGGGTGTCAACCTTTCATCTCGACTGGGGAGTACCGAATGCGGATTTCTCATGTCATCGCATCGCGATTATGCTCGTGATAAGGAATGGCAGTATTTTCGGCTAGCTGTAGACCCCGGGTTTTTGTCCCTCGAGCCGAGAGACGGCGGTCTTTCGGAATTGGTGGTAAAATCAAGATGGCCGCTGAAAGAAAAGATCAATCGGGATGATGGTTCATACGCCACGGCGGACTTGTTCAAACCGCATCCTTCTATACCGAACGCATGGCGGTATCACAGTCGAGCTGACGCTCAAATCACCCTTTCCAATGGTAAAAAATTTGACCCATGCCCTCTTGAAGATCGCATTAAAACATCAAGTAAACTCTTACGGGATGTCCTAATATTTGGAGCAAATAAAGAGTACGCAGGCGCCCTCCTATTCAAAGTTTCAAATGAATATTCCAACGGCGATATAATCAATGCAGTCTGGCCGCACGTGCGAAAGATGAATAAGGAAGTGCCGAGTCATTGTCGCATATCAAGGTCAATGTTGATTCCCGTTGAAACGAAGAAAGGGGAAGAGCCACTCTCCAAAAGCAGCAAGGGAACTATCCTCAGGCGTCAAGCAGACGATCGCTACTGCGATATAATCGTCGACGCTTACTCTTGCAATGGAAACGCGTCAACGAAGACGCCGAATATTTCAGATGCGGATGTTCTCTCAGTCTTACTCGGCTTATTCACTCAAGTTTCTGGACGAGAAGTTCATCCGCACGGCGATATTTTCCAACAGGGTATCGATTCAATCATGTGTATCCATATCAGGAAACTCATCGAATTGAACATTTTAAGTGACGGCTCTGTTAAGTTACCTGAGAGCTTCATTTATGATAGTGGGACTGTGCACGCCATGTCAGAGGCGCTCATTCGCATACGCAATGGTGGCGAGATTGGCAATTCCCATAGGGAGGATGATGAATGGAAGCTAATGAATGAACTCGTTGAGAAGTACAGCCAGTTTGAAACGCATAACGTCGACATAAACCGAAGAGAGAGAGGAGTCGTTCTGCTCACAGGTGCCACTGGCCTGCTTGGGACACATATCCTGTCTCAATTACATGGCGAGGATAGTATTAGCAAGATTTACTGCTTAATTCGTGGTGAGAGCGAGAGCGCCTGTAAGGAGTCCTTGTCGAAAGCTCTAGAGAAGCGTCAGCTTCCCGGGCTGAAAGAGGTAGAAGCCTTACACAGAAAGATTTTCTGTCTTCCTTGTAAACTCTCTGAAACATGTCTTGGCCTATCTAGCGAAGACTGGGTACGCGTTATAGCCGAGTCATCGATTTATATCCATGCCGCTTGGTCCGTCAACTTCAACCTTCCCCTTAATTCGGAGGAGTTCCGAAAACATATCACAGGCACACGTAATATTTTAAATGCAGCATTATCAGGCAGGGCGCGCTTCTTCTTCATTAGCTCAACGGCGGCGGTAAGCTCCAATCCTTCTGCGGCTGTTAAGGAGGAGGTCTCACTGGATCCGTCACACGCATCGCCACTCGGCTACTCTAGGTCAAAATGGGTTGCGGAACGAGTTTGTTCAAAAGCTTACGAACAATTACTCAGTAACATCCCCGCTGGGGCCTCACAGGATGTCGATATCTCAATCATTCGTGTGGGGCAGCTTTGCGGTAATGAATCAGGCATATGGAATATGAGCGAAGCGTATCCGCTACTGCTATCTACTGCTGGTCTAATAGGGTGTCTTCCGGATTTACCGAACGAAGTCCTTAACTGGTTACCCGTAGACCAAGCGGCAAGGATAGTGTCAGATATTACGCTGGCAGATAACAGTCCTAAGTTATCTGCTCATGCGAATACGCCTGTATATCATGTGCTGAATTTTCATGATTCGCCATCATGGACCCAACTGGTGGGTTGGATCTCAGCACTACCAGGACATTCATCGTTTGATGTTGTGGGTTCAGAAGAATGGCTAGAACGATTGGAGCTTGAATTCGGGAAGACGCAAAGAGATCATCCGGCCCAGGCTCTCGTTGGGCTTTGGAAGCAGAGATACTCTTCCGTGGTAGATGGATCTAAGGCTTTGAGTGCCCCAAGCTTCGATGTTACCTCGAGCCTCCGCATATCCAGAACCATGAGAGACATGGAGCCTCTGAGCCGAGATAGGATCCTCGGAATGTGGGAGTGGATTGAGGCGAATATGAAGAGGCACTCTAGGGCGTACCGTACTTAGACTGGTTATGGCTATCCGTTTTACTTGGTATAAGTACCACATACTTGTTTACTACTGATCCTAATCGCGTGTAGAGAATTTATTGGTTACCTACTAAGTTCATCCAGGTAATCGGCGGGGCGTAAGGAAGGGATCTTGGAGGTCGCATTATTTCATCCATGTGATCTCAGCCACCTTTGGGGTTATACGCTGGTATCGTTACCATCACGCACGATTAGCTTAGATACCTAGGGTAGTCTAGAAGCAAAGCGGCCATGTATTTGCTAATAAAAACTTCATCGGGAATCACAAATCGTAATTTTCTGACAAGTGATAATCACATTGATATCATAGGGTGGTCATAATCTAAGATGCGATGCATCTTGCGGGGAGGAATCTCCAACCCGCCAAGTAACTATCGTGAAAGTCCAGACGCTTCACCGTACATATTGACTCCTTCCGAGTATGTCCTGATTTGGATGGCCTGGAAAAAAGATATCAATAGGGAGCAGGGCGAACGTCACGACCGCTTACTAGCCCCGAAAAGACTTATAGAGTAAGGACCAATCAAACTCTTAGAACATATCAACTATCTCGTTCATACTGTTGCCAACGTCTACGCCTTGGTACGCCTCGGTATCTATGATAATGTCCAGATTCTGTAGATCAATGGTTCCGCGGTTCAACGGTTCATAGGCGACTCTAAACCATCAACAAGATAGCTTTAGGTAGTTTTGGTTTATGGTAGATGAATATAAGATCTGATCTACGGGGAGTTATTATCTGATAGTGAATTCAATTATGTTCACGCGTCAGATATATTAACAAAGCGCCAGGAATTTTGGCGTAGTCTTGGAGAGCAAGGTAAGGGGGGAGGTATTGGAAAGCTAGCTTATAGACTATAATGAGTATTATAGCAAGAAGAAGTCCTTGGAGTCTTTGACCCGACTCCTTATGAAACGAATTCGGCAGATGTTACAGCATCGACTCTATAGACCAATAAGGCCTCATCAAAATCACTCCGCATTTCTAACACCAACCAATCACATCAATGATATGAAATCGCCCGATGCGAAAAAGTAACGACGCTTCATTGTAAAAAGGCGATCACATTTTCCTGATAGATCAGCGGGGAAAGGGAGATCCCATCTGGGGATCATCAACCAACCTTCGAGGCAGATCCATGATAAGCTTGGTCCAGCCGCAGGGTATGAAGACACCCGGGCTCCTCTGGGTGCATGTCTTTATCTCCGTTATCGGGTGTCGTACTGTGTTCCAAATTATACCAACGGAGATAACGTCGCATAGAAAACATGGAGAAGTGATGGCTAGGCTACACAGACAAGACTGGGGGATGCAGGAGGCTTGAATGCCGGTTCCAATCCGGGTTAGTGCTATGTCATGTTTCCTAATACGACCTGAGTCTGGGCTATTCCTGATATCGACGACTTATATGGGAAATGTCCTGTTGTGAAACAAGGTATATAGTATATATAATAATATAGGTGCATATGAAATTTAATAGCTATCAAATATCAACTGAGCTTTTAGTATATTTGCATTCAAAATAGTATACCTTAAGAGATGAGTGATACGAGAAGATGTTACCTCTCAGTTATCCCTCCAAATAACCTCTATCTAAACTTTACTTCTCTGGCCTAAAAGTGCGGATGCTTATCTGTAACGAGCTTCGGGATTCGGTTTCTTCTCCCTATGATCTGTCGGGTTGCACATCGCGGCTCTTTCCCAGGTGGCATCGCATCTAGTCTGGATGCCGCTTTAGTTACGTCCGGTAACGCTGTGGTTGCCCCTCCACACCTTTCACGTTGATAATCCCTTCATCAGGTCCAACCACGTAGCCAGGTGAATAATTCCTATCGAGATAGAGTTCGAAACTAATTTGCTGATTGGAGAAATACATATCACAAGGATGGGACAACGCCTCCCCGTTGCTAGTTCCACAATGCTGCTGCTTTATCTCGGGGACGCTGGTATGCTGGGCGACAGGCTAACTCGTGCTTTGCCTATCTATCTTCACAATGCCCAACCTTCAACTGGATTCGTCATGGATGGCTTCCACGACGCGGTTTCCGGGGCCCAGTTGCCTTGTTATTGGCGACATGGAGTAAACTATTGATTAAAGTCAAGACCTTGGAGATAAGGGCCGAGCGAACCCTGGGCAGGCCTGACGATGATAAATGGCGGCCATGAAGGCGTCTCCTAGACCACATCATTGTCTAGACATCATCCGTTGTCGACTCAGAATCTACACACCTCTCGCATCTAGTAGAAAGATTTTCTACTTATTGATTCAGATACATTCGTATTTGCATATCCAACATGGCAGCAGCTGCAGTGATACCAGCCGGCGGATCCTCTCTTAATACCAAACGAAATTGGACTCCAATAATCAAGGCACCTGATCTGTCGCAGCTGGGGAATGATGCATTCAATCCCGTGCGACACCTGTCGTTCAAGGAAACCCCGAAGGTATATACCATGAAAGAGCTAGGCTTTGCCGAAGATATTGGAATATCTCCAGTTGCTGTCTCGGAGCCTTTCCCACTCTTCACGGAAGAGGCGGTCATGAGGATGAGGAAAGAAGTCTTGAGTAATGAGGTGCTCAGCAACTGCCAGTACTCTAGCAACTTAGCGCAGTGTCAACTAAGAGGATTTGCAAATAAGTAAGTCTGGCATGCTACTATCAGGTCCATCTCAAACTAGTCCACTTAACTAATTTCATGATTCAGATATGCACCCTTTGTATACGACGTGTGGAAAAGCCCAGAGACGCTAGCTGTTATCTCTAAGATCGCGGGTATTGACCTAGTAACAGAGATGGACATCGAAATTGGTCACATTAATATTTCGGTTAAATCTGAGGAAGAGAAGCAGGAGGAACTCCGAGCATTCAACGACCGTGCCCAGTACGAAGCCGATGAGGGCATCGCGGGCTGTCCCTGGGAGGATGATAAGCCCATCGTAGATTGGCATACTGATAGCTACCCCTTTGTCTGCGTGACCATGCTTAGCGACTGCACGACAATGATTGGCGGCGAGACGGCGCTTCGCACTGGTACCGGAGAGGTTATGAAAGTGAGGGGTCCGCAAATGGTAAGGTGTATTCAATGAAGACCCCGTTGAAAAAGCGTTCAAGATAGCCACTAACCTTCAATGAACAGGGTTGTGCGGTGGTTCTTCAGGGCCGGTATATAGAACATCAGGCGCTACGAGCACTCGGAACAGCGGAACGAATAAGCATGGTGACTTCGTTCCGGCCACGATGTCCAACGGTTCGTGATGATACGGTCTTAACCACTGTGAGGCCTATTTCCAACCTTCTAGAACTATATAACCAGTTCAGCGAATACCGTCTCGAAATACTGGAGGAGCGTATCCGCCAACAGCTGAAGGAGTTGCGCGAAGCCAATGGTGCTGGCCGCAAGGTTGCCACACGTAAACTCAAGGCATTTTTTGAGGAACAAGAGAAGTTCCTGGCACATATGAACCGCGAGATGGTTGATGATGAAGAGGTCGTTATCGGATGCATCGATGATAGTCATCTGCATCAGAATATTGCGGCTAAGAAAGCCGAACTTGAGTCTAAGAAACGCCCGCGGCGTTTTTGAAGACAAAGCCTCATCACATTTTCGGGGGGTTCAAGAAGGGATGAGTTGTAGTATCTTGAGCGACTCGATTATGTTGTATTCAGGAATGTATCAGTGTGTAAAGGGGTGACGTAAGTAAGTGGCTATATGTCCATGAGGTGTACTGTTAGCTTGAATAAGCCCTGTTTGGTGTTCTTATCAATCATTCGTGTTAAGCCAATTTGAATACGAGTTCTCTGTTGAGATTTAAGCGTGGCAGATCACTATTGGTATCCGTGCTCTACTGAAAGTACAAGTACTGCTCTATTCGCATTCATGCGGGGGGGACTCTAGGCCCCTATTTGATATGGTGGGGGTTGGTCCATGGTAAATGCTGCATCATCCGTATGACCGTTAGCGACGCTTTCGAATATAGCCTGCCTCGTATTTTGCAACTCCTCTCTAGCCCTTTTCAGTGACTCTGCGTGCACAACCAACTCTTGCACAGCTTCCTGATGTCTGGATTTGGCCAAGGCTAATTGATTTCGTAGGCTGTCGCGAGCTCGGTCAAGACTTGCGCGGGAATCCTTAATCTTGTCGTGGAAAGCCATATCGCTAAATATGTTATCGAAGAATACGTCGCTCAATAAATTGCCCTGCGCGATACCAACAGCAGGTAGATCTTGTACCTTTTGCGAGGCACGCTGCGCTTGTCGCACCAGTGATAGCATCTGGCCTATTTGGCTCTCGGCTTTATCCAATGCATTACGCTCCATCATATCGCTGAAGGTACCGCCACCGAACATATCCATTCGGCTATGACTTAAAGCTTCTTCGGTGTAAGTAAGCGCCTTGTAAACCCGCTCTTGAGCTTGCGTTAGAAGATGCACAACGTGTTGTTCTGTTTCTACTATCGTGCGAGCGTTTTGATAGGATTGTAAAGCATTCCCGGCGTTCTCCTCTAAACGGTCTTCATCTGGAAAGGCGGGTGTTGGTCCCTGGAAAATGCTATTGTAGAGACTATCGAGTTGCTGCTGGGCTTCCATGTGGCGACTTAGTTCAGCCTCTAAATCGCTTTGCGCCTCTAACGCCTTTGAGCGCATATTTCTGAGATATTCTTCCATCTCCTTAGCTTGTTTCTCTTGTTGTAGAACAGCGAAATATTCTTTTTCTTCCTTCTCAGCCTTGGCCGCGAACTTCTCGGTCTTACCGCTCACTCGGTATGCAAAGCGTTTCATAACCGAGTCGCGATATTTCTTGTGCTCTTTAAATTCTTTAGCTCGCTGCTTATCGAGCTGAGAGATGCGCTTCTGGATAGTAGATAGTTCTTTATTAAGATCATCAATGTAGCGCTTTTGCTGTTCCAAGGCTGGTTGCGCGTGGTCGGTCTCGGAAAGAATAGCTAATAGCTCGCTATTGCGAGGGGCTGATGCTCTGATCTTGCTTGTAATAGAAGTCATGGTTGATATAGGTGTATTCTGGTAAATAAATGATCTATAGCCTAAAAAAAAGTTTATGGGGAAAGTTTGGAGATCTCTTGTTATTTATAAGGCAAGGTAACTACAACTCTTTAAGCTATCATGAAATAGATTGATTCGGGTAGGCACTGCTTGCCATGTTGAGGTAACCATCCATGATAACAGCCAATCAGCTTCGACATAGACATGGCCTTAGCATCACGGGGAAGTCTTGGCTTACACATGTCTCGTGGTTTTAGAGGATATCGAAAAGGAAGTGACGGGTAGGAAGCGACTTGACATGATTGCTCACTAAACTTAGCAAGATGTTCAATGCACTAATACTGGATAGGCTCTTTGTTACTGCTATTCTGCGCTATATGACAGCTATAATTGTGGCTGTGTAGGCACCTCCTGGCCGGCCTGGTAGTGACGAGTGGCGGAAGGAATTTGGTGTAAAAAGGCCTCCACCACGCCTACCTCATACCGGGAACCCTCTAATCCGTATTGTACAAGCTACAACCAACAATAATAGTTGTATCAACGTAATTTTCTACTTCTCATTAGCAGCGCACACGCTATTGCGAGTATAGCGCAGAGCAACGAAACCCCTGTTTACATATTAGCATTTGATTTTACTCTGGTAGAGTATTCAATTAAAATCTTCTTTCTTTCTTTGATTTCTTACCATGGCTGTACTCGAGTCCGCGAACATAAGCCTGAGAAACTGCCTGAGCTATCCGCTGCGGAGCTTCATCTAGATAATCTATCCGCGCAGTGGCTTGCTTGATGATCTTGTTCGTCTTGTTAGTTTGGGTTCTATTTTTAGTGTATGTTAATTACCTCTTCGGCCTCGGTTTTCTCCACACCAAGTTCGCGTAACCTCGACGCCAACTCTATGGGCATCGTCGTTTGCATCACCGCGTTACAGGCTGCCATGCCCAAAATCGACCCGACTGGTGCCGACAGGTATAATCCCGATGTTGCCATAGCCTTATCCACGGGGTTTATTGCAGCTTGGAGAGCGATAAAAACTGCGTTCGCCGAAATACCAGTACCAAAGCCCCTATAAACCCCCTTCAGTTAGCAAGCCAACCGTATAAGTGGCATATTCCGACCTACCCAGGAAAGATGTATAAAGATTCAACCCAATTAGTTTTGCCATTCCATCGAAGTATTAAAAGCCCGTAACAAACGAACGAGATGATCCCTGCGAAAACCAATGGTGCCTTGAAGTACCCCGTCCTATGCCGTCGCATACCATTAGCTACGATCCCAGGTATCTTAGCCAGATAGGTTTATCAGCAGGAATTATTTACCTCTTTATCCACGCGCCAGTGAGGAGACCTCCAATAGTATTACCAATAACGGCTGGCATAAGGTGGGCTCCAGCAACCGTACTAGAAGATCTCTCTGTTACCTGAAAATAGAGAGGGACGGCGACCATCATCTATTCATGTTAGCATTTTACTATATAACCTCATAACGTTCGGCGAGTTAATTTCGGATCACGTACTCCAACCTGCGCCGCAGTTTGCAAAACCACTACAACACTATGAGTCAACATCCACTACTACCACCAAAGGAACCTCGAGCAGAACATGATGTTAAGAGACTTACTAATAAGGTAACTGAAAACCACATCTCGGTTTTTCAATAATCGTAGCGGGAAAATAGGCTCCTTCGCCCACCGCATTTCTGCTACTGCAAATAACGCTAGAAGGGCCGCTCCAAGTGCAAAGAGCGATAGAACTATCGGGCTACCCCAAGACACCTTTTGCCCGGCAATCCTCAGAGGCAGAAGAATGGAAAGGAGACCAGCGCCTAGAAGGCTAGCTCCTAGAAAATCTATCCTAGCCAGCCGACTTTTCGTTGTCTCAATATTTGCCCTACTTCGTTCTGTCGTTAAGTTGGGAAGCGTCATCCCGCAGAGGATCATGGCGAACAAGAATATCGGCGCTTGTCCCAAGAATGACCTGAACATCATTCTAAGTCAGGATCAACCTATTTATTTACGGGTATCCCGTGAACTCACCATCTCCATCCAATCGTATCGGCGAGAAAGCCCCCCGTAGGGCCCCCCAAACTTCGGCCCACAGTAGCCACCACATTGAGATAACTTTGCCATGAAGCCACGTCTCTTAAAGGCGCCAGATCTATATGATAATAAGCTTTATCATTCCGGATACTTCTAATTCTTTTAATATTGAATACGTACCAGTTATAATAATCGCGGCTAACGTCATTATTCCAGACCCTCCAGAGCCGGAAATCACGCGGCCAGCTATGACTTGCCACATCGATTGGCCAACGCCACTACATGCGCATTCATGGTGAGTCAAGGATTCATGGTATTGGTTCGGAGAATCTTACATCAAAACACTAAAGACATTTAGTAAGTGTTACCTATTTTTGTACCAGATGTGTTGGTAGTAGACTTACGAGCCAGCAGCGAAAAGAGCATATGAAGTTAACAGGACAGGCTTGCGACCATATATATCGCTTAATTTTCCATACTATTCTCTCGCCGTCAGACTCCTAGTTGGAATGCTGATGACTACGAACTTACCAGCGATTGGGTTGCCGCTCCCGCAAGTAAAAAGCTAATAAACAGCCACGTAGAATTCTCGAGATCGTTGAATTCAGACGCTATCACGGGATGCGTTGCTATTACCAATGAGCCATCTGCGTTTCCCGTGAACACCCCTACCACCAAGATGTTAGCGAATAACTACTTTTAATCATGGAGTTTATAACTAACCAACCAGTAGAGTAAGAACAACTTTGGAGATAAATCTATTGCTGTAAGGCCTTTGGGCAGGTTCTGCAGCACTTGCCTCCTCGCTACATTGTTCCTGATCAGGTTCAGTTAAAGTACCATATATCGACGGGGGCGAAGAATCGTCTCTAGAGCTGCTGTTATAGGATCCTTCACTAGAACTGTCAGTTTGCAAGAGTCTTGTTGTTTCGTTGATATCAGATTTAGCCGTGTTATCGTCCGCCATCTTATCTGGAAGAATTCGGTCTCAGATACCCGTGCGACAGCCGATAGAGATAAAAGCTCGTCAGGCGAGACCGACGGGAGAGTGAGACATGAAAGAAAGTCCTGAAAATACATAGAGGCAACCAGGCGCGTCGTAATCATCCGTTCCGGATATCATCTAGTACAAGACCGTACGGCCATCTCCACGTCGGCAGAGAAGCCCGAGTTAGGCTAGAGCCGGAAGCACGCCATGTCCCCGGCATCTCACATCATCAACGTACAACGTTGGTGGGTATGCGCCGGAGTACGGGTGAGAAATAATCCCTTGTACCTAATTGATTCGCTAAACCGGCAGAAATATGATACGTTCGAATATAATCCAATCAACTATAACTTACCCCTATCCGGAGGGCAGCAACCGACGGAATGCGCATGATTGGTCATTTTCTTACATGACCTAATTGAGATATAAGCTTGCATCCGAAGATCTAGATGACGATGAAAGCACGTTTCGAACTCGCTAGTTATGGCATTAGGTAGAAGTGGACGAGAGAAAATTACAATGGTGTATTCCAACACTCTACCCGTCCCTATCAGCCGTTTATACGCCTTGTGTCCCGACCCCAATATACCCATAATACATCTTATTCACGTCTAGTTCATGTCCTAATCTGGTCTCGGATCTCAGCGTATCCCGATAGGATCTGTGCCGCCCTCTCGGCGCTTCGTGGCTGGAACTCGCAGGGAAACGGCAAAGGTTCCAAGATGACGTGGGCGTTGGTGGCTTCGCTATCAAACTCGATATCCTTGCCCGTTTTAACACACTTCTTCTTGTTTAGATTAAAGCCCCAGAGAACGCCTGCTCCCGTGACGAACATCTCGTCGTCTGCGATGTGCTGGCCGAGACACGTCCTGCGACCGAATCCGAAGGTATGCATCCCCTTTCCTTCTCGCAGGTTTGGGTAACGCGAAAGGGGCTCTTGATAGGTAGGCCATCCTTTCTCTAAGTAACGCTCAGGGTGGAAGTTCTCTGGATCCGGATACTGTTCCGGAACGCGATTCATACTCCTTGAATAAAATTAGATCAATGTAATAATTTCCTTAGTTCAATTGTAATCATCTCAATGTTACTCACCATTCGCATGCCATCACGATCGTGCCTTTCGTAATTCTCTCGCCCCTGAACTCGTCGTCTTGCTCAGCTTGATGGGGTACACCAAGAGGAACGCCGGACCGCCATCGAAGTGTCTCTTTCAGACACGCCCGAACTATAGGTAAATCGGCCATGTCCGCCGTGGTAGGCATGCGGTTACCGCAAACTCTATCAATTTCTTCCTGTGCTTTCCTCTGCCATTCGGGATGTAAGAGCATGGCCATTAGAAAGAACAACATCGGCCCGCTAATTGTCACGACACCCACAAGATTCTGGAATCCAAGCATACAACTTGCGAATTCCTCTTCCTGGGGGGTCTGTTCTAGATTGATATTGCCTTGCTCCTGAAGACCCGTGAAATACCGACTGGACCACGTGTCTTTAGGCAGGTCGCCGTTTAGATGCCGTCTCTTGGCTGTATGGAAGGAATTAAGCCACCATGCTCGCTGCTCATCTTCGCGGGCTCTCTCGGACTTTTTCCACGGGTTAAGCGCCCACGGTATCGCCCATAGAGGTGTCATCGTGTTGACAATTGGTCCCGACACGGACATCTGCGTCAGGGTACGATCCGCACTATCGCCATTTTCCTTGCCCTGCGACGCATCGTCCCATGCAAGCCGGCTCATTATGCGTCCGCAATGTTCCCGCGCATTAGCATGGAACTTTGCAGGATCGAGGAGAAGCACAGCCAGGTATCGTTTAACTTCAGTCTCAATTACTCCAAAGAAATGAGACCGGTGAAATTCAGCCATTGCAGAGTGAACCCATTTCCGTTGACGAGTCCAGATATCTTGTGATTTAACTAGTCAGCATCTAATAGAATAGAAAAGCAATTTGGACAGGGGTCGTATTACCGTGTCTATCCATCAATGCAACATAGCCTGGCCCAGTCTTATGATCGAAAAGAGCCCTGATCTGAGGGCGCCCAGAATAGATGTGACCTCGTTTAACGAGAAGCTCTTCGGCGATCTTCTGGTCTGAAATTATAATAAACTGCTGCCCCATCATACTCGTCCTGTATATGGGGCCATAGATGTCGGCCCATTCCTTAAACTTCTTCCACATGCAAAACCTATCCAGGTCGTGGACTCTCCCAACGATGGGAAACTGTTGGGGCCCGGGGATAGTCTTGGTTGCTCCATTATTCCTTTTGGTCCAAGAGAGTATTTGACGAAGGGCGGAAAATAAGAGACTGGGAACAGCTAAATAGAGAATAACTAATCGAACGCCTTCCATCTTTGCGAGCTAGGTATTATATTATATGAGAACCGATGCTTGTGAGACAGTAAAGAAATTCCCGAAACATGAAGACAAGTGAAGTAAAAAGATTGGCTACTTATAAAGAGAGCATTGGTAGATATCTTACGTAGCCTTGATACAGTTCCATATTTGTTTTTCTGGGCTCAAGTCCTACACCCTTCTGATTCCGGACGGAGTCCCCGCACCAAAAGATAGAGTAATATCTCACGACAACTATTTCACCGAGATTCGATACGTTCCATCGGATGACACTGCAACCCTGGTCCCCTTAATTCTGCATAATCACTACACATCATTATTTTTTTATGGCAAAACATACCTTACCCTACCATATTGTTGGTGAGGCTGAATATAAATCGATCGATAAAAGCAAAGAGGAAATCCTTCCAAATCCTCACGAGTCGTGCATACCTACATGTAGCGGATATTGATACAGGTAGGATGGTAATTGGTCACCAACACCCATGTGAATACCTCTACGCAGACGGGTTCGATTGGCTACGGTCGAGTTTGAAGTGTCTATCTGTTTGCACCGAAGCCACACGAGAATTATCCTTGTTTACCGATGTCCGATCGACTAGGAGGCTAGTATAATCGATCGAGTTCTCGATTTCATCAGCCGTAAATGTGTCATAAATCAACTTAACAAGAGAGAAGAAGGACGGGTAAGTTTCACAAGGTTCGTCGATGGACCTATCCGGTTACGGCAATCTAGAATAAGTTATAAGCTGTATAGGAGCCGCGGGGACGTGGAATGTAGAGTCGCTAGGCTAGGTGCGCATCCAAAGCAGAGGAATTTACCGCCTACGCCGGCAGATTTCTATCATAGATATGTCATATGAAATGATTTCAGCATCGGAAAAGTTATTACTTGGGGATGTCCGGTGGTTATGAATGATCCTATTGGAACTTATATGAGGTAGGTTAGGTAGTCTGCAGTTTGCTTGAAGTGTTACAAGATGAGACCGCAATTATTCAACTATACGTTCGATTCGCGTCTCTTGAGCTAGTCAGTTAATGACAACTCATCACACAAAGCTTTGATATCGTTTTTCTCTTACCTAATTTCCTCGGACATCAAATAAACAATGGCTACATGTATTCCGTGGTCACACCTATTGCGCCTTCATGCACTACAACATCATCACTTGATTCGAGGCTGATAGGGGTGGGTCAAAAGTAAAGCACAAACGAGGCGTTTACTATCGCGTTACGAGCATAGTCTCTTCTCAGCTCGTGTTACCATGAAGATCGGGCCTTGTCAGTTATACCCAACCTAACCCGTTGTAAGTCTTCTAGTTTCAACTTAAGTCTATGGTGGCTTATCAGCTAAAAATTGTAAATGATGCCATGATGAACAATACTTGATCAATATGAAGGACACAATCGAAGAAATCAATGAACAGTACTCTTAAATGAAATTGTAAATTCCTCCCCACGCCACCGCCACCGGAACTCGTACAAATAGATCCCTTCTCAAGGGATCTCAAAATTACACTGTTAAAAATTTGCAAATTTGCACCGGGGTTTTTTTTGACATTGGATTGCACAACAGCTTGTCAATTATCGTGGTCACTTGAACAATATTGAGTGCATCTCTGCCACTTGAGTCAATTCTGTCGTGCAATAGAATTTGGTTGGTCGACGATGCAGAGAATGTTACACCACGGCAAGGTTTAATTCTCGACCAGCATATTTGGGCTGTAACGAAGGTTGCCGGGCCGTTTTCGTATCTCCAAATAAGAAATGTTGTGTCCGGTCAAACGGGATCCCAGAACTCATGCTCCCGGCCCTACTGTAAAGCTTCAAGAAAGAAGCGTGAGAGTTTCTGTCGCTAAAATGCTAGTTAAAATGAATTCAATCTCACGTATTTGGTAACTCTGACATATCTGTCGTGACACAGTTGTGCCACCCCGGAGGAAACTTGATGTTGATAATAAATACCCATGACATGCCGGCTTGGCAATCAGTAAAAGAAGTCTCGCCCAGCCCAGGCCATCGTCTACGGTCTAACAAGCCGGGTGCCGGTCGTTAACCGGGCGCGTGGCTTTTAGACTCCGCTTCCAAAAATAACGCCGCCCAATCATGTATCTTGACATACTAATACGAGGACGCTAGCAATGAATGAGTGAATCCATTATGCATCAACAAGGGTTTAGGCGAGAGACTGAGAAAGACCTAATTCTATCTGTGATGCTGTACGCTACCCTGGTACCTAGGTAGGTAGGATATATGCTTTTCTAAGAGTAGCCATTTTCTATAGTCTACTTCCTCCTATAAAGATAAGTCCTAATTAAACTTAGTGCAGGCTCATCGTTCCCCTCTCTATGTAAAATAATTCCCCCGATGGATGCCTTTTCGAGGAGGGCCTCAGCCTTTCACGTTCATAGGTACTAACTCTTCCCGTCGAGGTGCAGCCAGTTAAACGTTATATTGGTTGGTAGATTTCAGCATCTGTACGACGTCACCCGCACCAAAGCCCTCGTAAGCAACCATCGCTTACAGCAGGCATACTTTACAAGTTGGCTAGCTCATAGCTAGAGGACGCCTAGTTTGGAAGTCGAGCGACTGCAAACATGACTTGTCATTATCATAGTCACAAGACGAGTCTCAGCTCCGAAGCTAAGGAACTTCGTATGCTTCGTATTGGAGACCTTTCGTCTTCAGCTCTCACTAGTACTCTAACTAGCTCCATGATGAAATAAGAGTCTTCGAGATTGGCCGGAATGTGCGGAGAGAAAAAGCACGGATCTGCATGTAGAACATATCCATCCCATGCTAAGAAATAATGTAGCATCACCTGAAGAAGATATGAAATGCGTAGTATATAATCATAGCTTGGAGTAGGGAGGCATCTATGGGTAGTATCTGACCACCTACGTTGAATTTCTCTGAAGAAAAACCAGTCACCCGTTAGATGGCAACGAGAACTGGGAATGTAAATGATGCATACAACTTCGAAGAAGGGTTACTATAGGATTTATTGTTGGCTGCAAGCTATGACCTTGACGTAGTGCCGCCTCTGATTAGAATAAGGGATTATGGTGATAATGATATCATCAAGTCCATTAAGAATGCAAGATAGGGGTTTGTCAACCATGCCTTAATTTATTTCATTCAAACTTGCCAAGACGGGGCATCAATAACTTAGAATTTCGGAATATAATATCTTCAAATTCCAGTATGTGATAGTTAGTAGATAGCAAAACAGGTATCTACCTATTTAGGTATTTATTAGTGATATTTTTATAGATTTGCCCATCTCAAGTCTCCTAAGGTACCTAAACACTGTACGGAGGTAAGGGACTACAGAGCCGCACTAATACCCCACAGAGTAGGAGCCGTTATGTATCTCGTACCAGAGTAACTATTTTAATTTTAGGAGTCAATTTTATGGGTATATATACCAGCCTTTAACATAACTTTAAAACTCAAAATAATGACTGTTGTTGCACTACTGAAAATATGGTGTGGTCCATGATAGCCTGTGTCACTTCGAACCCGGATTTCATTGTCAAGGCGTAGTATTACTTGGATGCAGTTGTCAGACAAAACCAACGATCAAGTTTTCAGAACAGCCGTTATCTGTCATATGCGGCACCATTGCTGAAAAGGCGTCACGTTGGCGGCCTGCGAGCGTTGGTAGCATCCCCCTCACTTCACAAAGACATAAAGTACCTAACCTATGACGGATACCGGAGTCCTGTTCGACCTATCGTAATACCCAATAATAGGCTATCGAGCATGACGAGGAAGCTTTTAGTCCCGATATGGGTCTTTCCATACCATAACGACGGTTACCTAGATTGGGAGAGCTTCTGAAAGGGGACACTGTTGGCGCTCACCCCTCGTGGGATTCGTCTAGGGAATACGAGCCTGTCCGGGGGGATATCTTGCACGGGAACTTCCCTAGATCGTCATCGCCTGGTTATTATGGACATTCGACAACGAGGTAGGTCATCCCAAAGAAACGGGCTAGTTAAGAACCGTTGGTGCTGAGGCACGTACAGGTGACATACATTTTATGAACCATTTTATCATTTACACCCTCATTCAAACCGCGAGGGCCATGGGTGCGACGTTTCATTATGGGGAAATCTAGTGCCCATGAAAGCAGTTTGGTAGCTTTGCTGAGCCAAGTCAGATGGAATTTCAAAGCAGACATATAACGAAAACAAAGTATAGAAAATGTGTGTTTGCATTAGGTGCTCCGAAGAAAATCGCACGAACCAACTCAACGCACGCATCACCTGGTAAACTCTGAGATATTATAGTCGGTTAGGTATAAATATTACGAAGGAAATCCTACAGCCATCCGAATGATAAAATATGTCATCTTCAAGTGCCAACTACCTAATTCCTACATCTTCCTTATTCTCCGGGTTTGAATCCATCTTACCTCATACGGTTACGTAGCCTTTATAATCCAACTATGATGTTAAAAATAACCCCTATCTTCATCTCTCACAAGTTGCTACCAGTCCCTTTTACACAACCCCGTAATATCTAGAATTCTTTCTCGGATTTCGTGCAAAGTTAAAATTTTATCGGAACACAGGTGCATCCCTGCTATGAGCTCTCCTTGAATTCACCCACTTAGACGCGCATATCTTTGAATACCAAAGGCTTCAAGAACTAGAGTATCCACTTTTCAACCTCAGTCTTGAAGAATATGCGATTCAAGTCTACCATAACCTAAGGGGATTGCTTCAATAGGAAAGTTTTATGCATAGATAATTACATTTCGCTCTATACTTGGGTGAAACATAGCTTTTGGAGGCCACTTCTAGTGAGCAACTACCTCTTTATATTATGACATTTACCCCTATACTCTCACTATAGCCCCTCTTATACAATCGGGATTCAATAGTGATAACAATGTAACACAATAGCTTATCGAACAATGCAACACTTTGCATGTAATATAACCAAATGATTATTCGTGGATAACGCCCACGTTAGGAAACAATTTGTTGTCTTACCAGTATTCCAAAGGTGCTTTTAATACCGACATGTCTCCCGCTGATGCCGATGAGAAATCTATGAGTGAACCATCCGTAAATCGTCAGATTTAGGTATAATTATACTTTTCCTGGATTTCGATAAGCAGTACTTAAAATATCGCGTAACAACATATCACAGCCTAAACCATGGCGGACTCTATACTTGAACTATTGCTGGCTAACCCCGAGCAGCTGAAAGTACCCGGTAACATTGCCGAGATGGATGCTCAGGCGCAAATAGGAGCCGCCAAAGGAGAATGCCCGTCACCTCTATTCTTTTCAGCTATCCAACACAAGGATGCCAGCATCGACCTTATTCATGATATTTTTCGTGTATACGAGAGAGAAAGGCTAAAACTGGAATATGCCTACCGCGAGGAAAACGGGCCCTGGATACGAGAATCGCCATTAGTAACAGCCGTTCGGGCAGGTCGAGCCGATGTCATAGAGATGTTACTTAAAGATTATGTAGATCTTGTGGCTTGGATGAAATTCTTCAAGGAGGACAAGGAGTTCGAGAATGAGCCAATCATGGACCGACATTGCCTAACTGCGGTGGATTATGCCGTAGATATGTTTCGCATTGAGAAAGATGCTGTAGTCCGCCAGAACGTCGAGGACTGCGCTATAGTTCTTGTCGTTTATGGATCATTTTCAGGTCCTCTCAAACCAGAAGCCCCCTTCAGAGAGGCAATTCGATATGAAAAAAATCCAGAGCTACCTCGTTTCTTTCTTACCGCTAGCTTTGCTTCGGCGATAGATTCTGGAATGGATCGGTATGTTACCGCAAGAGTAAGGCGAATCTTAGAGCTTCCAAGAGATTCCTTTGAACACCGAGTACTGGTTATTTACGGACTCGAGGATATTTTCTGCAGGGCAGCGAAATCAGGGAAGCTCCCTGGTTTCTTCCAGTATATGACTGAATTGGCGTATAGAACCTATGGTATTACGCTCCCGCTCCCCGATGAACCAGAATTTGCCGCAAATCCCATCGCATTGGCTCTTACCTCTGAAGCCCGATCGCGAGACGCCATCCAAATCCTGCAAATGCTAAAGCTTCCACTCTCTCACCGTATGGAACGAAATAGAGAGCCGTGGCGGAAGTATGCAGTATCGTTGCTAACCCATGCCAGCATAGTAAACGAAGCAGCGAAAGGAGAGTGCTTCGATTACTTTGTAGAGCATATGGATTATATCCACACGTTTCTTTTGGAGAGCCCCTATCTACCTCAAGAGCTCGCCGAACCACTGATACAACACAGAGATGCCCTTGTGCAACGTGCACTCCTGGCAGGAAAGAGTTCCTTACGAAACTTCTCCTGGGCCGTCGTAAATACAAACGGCTATGATAACAGGGAATGGTTGCACCGAGCGATTGTCTGTGGCAATGCTGGCGCAGTCGAGGTTATCGTTTCGAGGTGGATCGAGCGAAGACAATCCCTAGAAACACAATTGCCTCCGGTGGACCCGATGTTGGGCTATTCCGGATGTGAACGTTCCAGGACAGGGTTAAGTGACGCTGTTCAGTTGAGACACCTTGCGGTGATAGTTGTACTATTAAACGCGGGGGCTAATCCGAATTCTGTCTACCCAGAGGAATGGGCCGCCTTCTTGAAGGAGGTGGCTACCAATTGGCAGACTATGAGTCGTTTCGAATTTATGAAGCTATATTTTAGATATGGATTTTTCGAAGGGCAAACGGCGCTGGTAAGCGAAGAGGAGATGGCAAACAACGGAATGATTGAGAATTATGTACGACTAATCCTTCGAGTTGGGGAACAGCATTATGTGCCTAAGAGACTAGCCATATAATAGGCTAGCTATAAAAAAAAACATATATGCTCAAGTTATTATTACATAGCTTGTACATGTTCTTTGTTGGATCGATTCTAATCTGTGAGAAAAGATTCTCCCAATGATACAACTATGAGGTAGTTAATCAATAGACTACCTACCTTAGTAGGGATCCAGGGTTTATGCTTAAAATAAATTAGGACGAACCATAGAGTACCTGAATAATAATTTGAATTCAAAGAGACTGCTTTATTTATTTTATCCCTGGCCGATGTACTATGGTATTAAACATTCCAAAACGCGAATGTGGAATTAGTGGAATGGAGACGCGATAAAAAGTCTCAGATAATTAAGTCATCTTAACCAAGATTTAATCTACCTAAGCAGCTAAGGTAAGGTAATTTACCTAGAACCCAGAGCGTTATCCATCTCTGACGTCAGTGCTCGAATGCTTGGCGGGACCCTCGATACCCTCAATGGGTTCTTGATGATATCAGTATGAACATAAAAATAAACTTGCACTATATGAATTAAGTTTCTTGTAAACCTTGCGTCAAAGTTAAATCCCATTCCCAGAAAAAAATAAATAAAAAATAAAACACAACAGGACAATTATAGAAATTCATAACTATGGCCAGAGGACTTGACATATCCGAATCGATCAAACAAGACAAGTTCGAAAACTTGTCGCCTGAGTTGCGGGAGAAGCTTATCGATATCGAAAATCAATTCAATGTCACCAGCGACAAGCTCAAGGAAATCACTCGGTGGTTCGAAAAAGAGCTACGAGAAGGTCTTGAAAAGGATGGATCGAATATCGTGAGTGCAAATGCCTAACATAAGTACCTAGAGGTAGTTGTACTCAGAATGGGAATTAACAGGGAATAGGCTATGAACATAACATGGGTTCTTGGACTTCCTTCTGGTAGCGAAATCGGCGAATATGTAACGATAGATCTTGGCGGCACGAACCTACGCGTGTGCTTGGTCTCCTTGAAAGGGCAACGCGAGGAGATAGATATAAAGCAACACAGCTATCGCATACCCGAAGAAATAAAGACGGGAAGTGCTCGACAATTATGGGACTTTATTGCGGATTCCCTAGACGGGTTCATCAAGTCGCATCGACTTACAGAGAATCGCAATGACCGGTACGTGCTTTTTTTGGTATATCACCTACGACGCAATTAACTAAGCGAATTAATAGGTTACCACTCGGTTTTTGCTTCTCCTATCCAGCTTCCCAAGAATGTATTGACCACGGTATTCTAAAGACGTGGACAAAAGGATTTGACATCGATGGTGTTGAGGGTGAAAACGCTGCGGCACAGCTCAGAGACGTCTTGGCCGAGCGGGTAAGGCGACGAAGATATTTCAAGCTAGGTACCTTAACACGGAAACTAACTTGAATACAGAATCTACCGTTAGAACTAGTTGCTCTTGTGAACGATACCACTGGTGCCATGATAGCCTCAGCTTATAAAGATCCCGACACGATTATTGGCGCCATATTCGGCACGGGTTGCAATGCGGCGTACGTGGAAAACGTTGGCTCGATACCAAAGTTGAAGACCGATTTACCACCTAATACCCCTATGGCAATAAACTGCGAATACGGCGCGTTCGATAATGCCCATCGCGTATTGCCGCGGACGAAATATGACGTGACTATTGACGAAGATTCTCCGCGGCCGGGCGAGCAAGCATTCGAGAAGATGAGCGCAGGCCTGTACCTTGGCGAACTTTTCAGACTGATTGCTCTCGACCTTCACAAGAGCGGTCTTCTCTTTCCAGGCCAAGACGCTGCGAAACTGAGCGAATCTTATAGTTTGGACACCGGCTTCCTCTCGGCTCTGGAGAACGACCCCCTAGAGGCATCCCAAACCCGCCTGGAAGAGTCCTTGGGTATAAAGGTTACATTAGACGAGACAAGGGTAGCTCGTCGCTTGGCAGAAGTTATCGCGACTAGGGGCGCGAGGCTCTGCTCCTGCGGTGTCGCGGCAATATGCCAGATGAAAGGCATTTCATCAGGTCACGTTGCAGCGGATGGTACCGTCGCAAACAAGCATCCGAAATTCAAGCAACGGTGGACGGAGGCCCTTGGTGAGATTCTGGATTGGCCTCGAGATAGGAAGGAAGATCCCATCATTCTCACGAGTGCGCAAGACGGAAGCGGTATTGGCGCAGCAGTCATCTCTGCCATGACGCTGTATCGAATTCATAGCGGCAATACGGTTGGAGTCCAAGGGTAATACTTTGAACTGATTGTCGTGGAGCCGCAGTTATCCGTGTCAACGTTCGGAGTTTTTGAATTCTTTCGGACTTTACAATTACATAGAGCGTTTAATTCCGAAGCACCCCCTCTGTTTTTGTTATTAGATTAAATAGATTAGATACTAAGAGCAGCTTATCAATTATATATACGAGACCAATAGAAGTTATTCACATTTCTAGATAAGCCATGTCGTGATATCGGTCACGTACCTAATGTGAAATATGCTTAGGTACCTACCCACGGTTCAGTCGATTTGTAGTTGGTAAGAAACCCCGATGTGAGGTATACATCATCATCAAACCAAGGATAGTAGTGAATGCCCCAAAGATCTGGATCTCGACTTGGCGTCTCCCCCGCAAGTAGCTCCATCAAAACTCGCGGGGAGAACAAGGAACCCCACAATCTCCACGAATGTCCTCAAGTCCAGTGAACGCACTATCAAAAGAAGTACCTAACGTGGCCGGGGTAGTTCGCTTATGAGATACCTAGTAGGGAATGCCGACAGGTCTGCCGACATAGCGATCCTTCGTCCCGCTCATAAGGTAACTATACCAATTACAAAGAAACTCAGCATCACTAACCTCGGCGTAGTCATGACCCAATACAGGGGGTTCACTTACCAAGGTGTTTAGTTCATACGTTCGTTCATCATAATCATAGGCCACGAGAGGCCACGGTCCATAACCATGTGCTGTCTCAATGCCCATTGGATGATGCAATTCACCCATAATCGCCAACCCCTTTATTCAGGGAAGCCTGAGTCGTTTCTCCTCCCCGCACACGCCACCGATGTGACCCGCGGAATCTTGAGCGCGCCCACGTAGGTGCCTCTCGGTGGAATGTTCCAAGTAAGCCAAGGGTCTTACAGTAAGCTTCTAGCTATAAGTGCTGAGTTGGCTCGATTTTGCTGATCAGCCTTCACATTTCCGACGCGTCTGCAATATTCGCTACTGATACTGATACTTTATTCCTCAAAATACACCCGGATGTTCTTATAACATAGCAAAAGCTTACTCATCCACTCATCCACCCATCATCATCATCATGGCATCGAATACTGAGATATCAGATCTTGACAAGACTATCGTTGGGCATCACGAATATTGCACCGATAAGGAGCTGCAAAATGATCCCAATCGCTCTGACACCCTTGTCACAACTCCGGAGGCAACTCTAGAATCATTCGCCGACCTAGACGAGAAGAAAATATTGAGAAAGGTCGAGCCTCCTCTTTAGTGACTATAGTACCTAGCAAGTATATTGAACTGGAGAAACCTATATGCTAACTCTAATCTCATTGTTTAGATGGATCTTCGCTTAATTCCGATGCTTGCGATTCTGTACTTATTATCTTTCCTGGACAGAGGAAACATTGGAAACGCAAAGATCGAGGGCCTCCAAGAAGATCTGAGGATGAGTCCCGACGAGTATAACTGGTGTCTAACAGTCTTTTTCTTCACCTACGCCACCTTCGAAGTACCGAGCAATCTATTATTAAAGAAGCTGCGTCCTTCAAGATGGCTTCCACTTATTATGGTTGCGGTAGGTGAACGTTGTTTTCGTTGTTTCTGGTTAAGCTAGGACATGCCTGCTCTTAGCAACTGACCGCTACCTATACTTTTAACTATTTTCTTATATGCCATGTTCTCACATTGAAGATAATAATTACTAACTACTATCATTGGTTATAACAGTGGGGGGTAGTAATGACTCTGATGGGTATAGTAAGGAGCTATCATGGTTTGCTCGTGGCACGATTGTTCCTTGGTGTAACTGAAGCTGGTTTATACCCGGGGTGTGCGGTATGAACTCAATACCCGATTGCAATATTCTTAAACTAATTCGTTTTTTAAGTACTATCTCACGATGTGGTATTGTCGCCATGAGATTCAACTTCGCCAAGTATGTTAATAAGCGCAGTAGCAGCCTCATCTATGGAATGGGCTTCGCTGCTACGTTTTTTTTTTTTTTACTAACCCTATACCTTAGGCTATGTTTTTCTCAGCGGCATCGATAGCTGGAGCATTTAGCGGGCTATTAGCTTTTGCTATCGCAAAAATGGATGGAGTTGGAAATCTCGAGGGCTGGCGATGGATTTTTATCCTTGAAGGAATCGCAACAGTAAGCTAAGCCTTTCTTATCAAGAACTATAACAGCATAGCTAAGTCATTCCAGATCCTAGTTGCCGTTATCGCATTCTTTGTACTATACGACTTTCCCGAGACCGCCTCGTTTCTCACCGAGAAAGAACGGGAGTTTATTGTGTTTCGCTTAAAGTACCAGGGACAGCAAGGCAAAGAGCACACGCAGGTTGCGCAGGCGGAGGAGTTCGAGTGGAAATACGTCTTCGAAGCCTTCAAGGACTGGCAAATATGGGTTAACCTATTTGTTTACTGGGGTGTAAGCTTCTTCCTTTTGCTACCTGTCCCATTCATTATCCCGATACTTATCAATACCACCCTTAGGTCGTATGTCCGCTTTATGGTATCAGCCTCTTTCTACCAACAATTATTAGGAACCTCGGATACTCCGCCAGCACTGCTCAGCTCATGACTGTCCCGATATATATCACGGCGGCGATTCTAGCCGTCATATTCGCTTTCCTATCAGATAAAGTAGGAAAGCGTAGCCCATTCGTAATCTCATTCTTCTTAATGATGATTGTAGGGTTCTCGATGTAAGCTACTACCCAAAAAACCCGCAAATGAATTATACGGGAGTTACTAATGCTTCCAAGGTGTATATCGAGTACCAATCCTCGAGTAGTCTACGGAGGCGTCTTTGTGGTAGCCTGTGCCATCTATCCGGCATTCCCCGGGGTGGTCACTTGGCTCTCAAACAATTTAGCGGGTAGTTACAAGCGTAGTGCTGGAATGGCCATCCAAATCGGCGTTGGAAATCTCGGTGGAGCGATGGCATCCAACTTTTATCGACAAGGGGATTCCCCTCAGTATATTCTCGGGCATGGCTTGGAGTTGGGATTTATCAGCGTCGGTGTTATCGCAGCGTTTATTCTGGTCATTGCATACACTTCCATCAACAAAAAGCGGGATAGGATCATAAGGGACGGTGGAGAAAATCAGTTTACTGCTAAGGAATTATCTGCCAAAGGTGATAAAGCCGTTACATTCAGATACATGATTTAGACTTCTAAAAAGGAGAAAGAAGAGGACATCGTGGTCCAAGAAGAAAGAAGGCAATGAAATACTCCTGCCCGTACCTGGGTTTGAAGGTCCAGCTAGATGCCTTATGCAAGCACTTTGCTATTTTTTGAAAATCAAATGGTAAAGGAGTTTGGTTCAATAAATATTCTTACTGATTATAAGCGATTGTTCTACAATGTTCCAATATTAAACAAAGGAAAATAACAAAAGGAGCCGTAGAAAACAATACACGAAGCACAAGAAGATGGACTCCACTCAAACAAAGGGGTTTAGGAACTATTGTTGTTACCCCGGGAATAATAACGTTGTCTTATCCCCAATAAGTCCTACGAATTCGAACTTGTTCGACGGACGGAATATTCAGTAACGCTACCTCTGGAGGATGCATATTACATTGAGCTGGACTTTCCACGCCTAACAACTACTACTCCCACGTTATGGCGCATTCACCACTCCTACGGACCGTAACACGGTTCAAGCTGGATAGTAGAAGTGTAGCATTGGTTAACTATGAGCTGGCTCTAGAAGACATTAGTACCAATCTACAACTACCGCCTGAAAAAGCCAATTTTGATGATACTCGATGGACGAGTCTCCGAAAAGATTACGAAAGTAAAAAGGTGCGGGATTCTAAGAAGAAACTCTACGAACAAGAATTTACTACGTTGCTTATGAAGGACTATAGACTTCTACATACGAATAAACGCAGATCGCAACAGTATGATAACCTACTTAAAGCGGGAACAGAGTCGGTTCCGGCGGATATGCGCACCCTTAAAGCGACGCTGGAGAAATCCGGACTTATAGAATGGAGACCCCCCGCAGCCTCTGACGGCTTACTATACGAAAGTCAGCCCATTGACTGCACCTATGGCCAAGTCTCTGCAGCAGAAACGGGAATTATAGATAGAAGGCTTCTTCATGTTTATATATCCCCTAAATACGTCCCGAAACCGCATTTCAAAATGGAGAGGAAGAGACTAGAAGCTAAAAGCGCCGAATTCGCGGCGTTTGTCGAAAAGCAAGCTTCGAACCCGAAGGTGCCCAGTCTAATACCCCGCCCAGAGGACGAGTCGTCTGATGAAGGTCTCCTAACCATGAGCGAGTCGGAAGAAGATTCTCCTGTCGAATCTAAGGGGTCTAAATCAAAACTTGGTAAACGGAAGTCAGCTGCGAAGTCAGCCGCGAAGAGTAAGACGAAGAAACGTACGAGGAAGCCTCCAAAGTTTATCAAGCAATATGACAGTAAAGCCCACGATTACGCTCACCTCAAGGCCCAGGGAGTGAATTTTTATTCCTTGTCAGTGCAAAGACTACCTCGCGCGGAATCACCGGAACTGGAAAAAGTCACGAGCGCTCTATGCAAATCTAAGATCAAAACACCGACCCCCGAACTATTCGATGATGATGATGATGATACCGTAGTAGATGACCTTAGCACCCACGGCTGCGTATTACCTATACATCTTCCGCGCAAAGATGTTAATGTGGAGGAACTACAGCCTCCTACCGTTGAGGAAGCAGGAGAGTACCGAGCTTGGAGAAATGAAGCGAGCGGATTTTTTGGTGAACGAGACAGATACATGCAGAGTAGGGTATACCGCGAAGGGGTACGGGATAACAAGTTACTTCATGCTACTCAGGAACTGATGGCATTTTGGGCTAGGATGATTTGATAGAAATAGACTATGTAAGTATGCTCTGTACGTACTCGATATTATCTTCAAATATACATACAGAGATAAAAGAGATCTTTACCTCATGCTGTGCCAACTATAGTTCGAAATCGGTTGACATTATGTACTTAGACTTATAGTGCTTCTATAGAAGTGACCATACTTAGGCGTGTGGAATACGTATCTACATAGGTGCCCAGATGGCTTCTTAGTGATATTCTCACTTAATTACTTAGGTACCTTAGGTAGGTATATATATTAAATTACCCAGGTCACCCCATAATGATTCAAGAATGCACGTTAGAGCTTTGGTCATATTAAACACCGCTTAGGCCCTCACTTAGACGCTTGGCAGCTATTAAGATATAACCGTTATTGGATTTATGATTTAACAAACATATTCTTACACGTCCCCAGGCCTGTGATGCCTATACTTGACTAAACGTTCTTGACTTAATGCCAATCAGATCAAATTGACTATCTATCCCCTACCGACCTCCTATCCAAATGGCTATATGACGCAAATTCGGATCGAGGTGGAATCACAAGTCGCGACGCTCGTAATTCAAAGGGAGAAATTATCTTGCATTTAAAACTTCGTCAAGAGTCCGGATAGGAGGCTGGATAGTGCGTACACGGTAACCATCGTTATGGATCGGAGTGTCACTCTCCTCAAAATCGTACGTCCTTTTCCAATTAAATGCAATAAAGCCGCATGCGTAGGCTCTGTGAAAGTTGAACTTTGTTTTAACATCGTCTCCAACCTCCCACTATAACGGATGTTAGCAATCGCATGTTATATCTTGGGGTAGCAACAGTGGGGTAAGAGTATACGTCGAAAGAAGGGATAAAAGGGAAGTGTAAATTAAAGAATGACAACACGGAATAGTGTAAAAAAAAAAAAAAAAAAAAAAAAAAAAAAGAAAAAAAAATCATAAATACCATACCTTTGATTTGGGGGATATGTCGACCATACCGACATCAGCATGTGGAAAGTCGAAGTCCTGCCCTCGAAAGCCTAAATACAACGCCGGGACCAGGACGCGGTCATAATTCGGGTCGAGGTAATGCGAGTTGTATTGCCACGACCTTATGAGGAGCATCAGCAGGGAGTACCCAAACCAGTGTCTGTCGGTCATATCAGTAGCAGAGACTTCACTATAGAAATAATTCCCAAACGGCCAACTGTACTCCCAGTTTGGGAAATCATTTACCCTGTCCGCGTTCATTGCAAGGCCATACTGATAAACTAGCATGATAAACCGGACGGAATGGTCCATAAGAGTCCAGTTCGTTTTGTCGGGGTTTGGTGCTGTATAGTAATTTCTTCTCAGGGTCGCGATATCTCTATTTGCCAACGCTGTAGAAGTAGTCAGTGAAATCATGCGACGAGATAAAAAGGACAATAAAGCAAAATTCAAGGGTTACGTACCAGGTTGCAATAGATGCCATTGAGGATTCGGCGATAGCGGGTGTTGACGCAGGTAGTCGTTAGCGAACTCGATCCAAGGTCCCTTGACAGCGGGTGATTGTATGACTTGATCGAAAGTTAGTTACGCCGTTTTATTGATAGTAGTAGCATAGGTTAGGTAGTTATGGAAAAAACTTACAGTCCTTTAATTCGTCGACACCTCTATTGTTAAAGTGTTCCTCATTAGGGTCACCATAGTTGTTTAGGCCTATTAGGGTAAGCATGATTAGGTTCTCCCGACGAATGAGGTTGGCGACCTCAGCTGCCAACCGCTCTTCGGCAGTTCTGTCTACATAGTCCCGCATGTCGTGAGTATTTGTCGTCAGAACAATACCATGTAGATCTCGCATAAATATTGACCAACTATGATGGCAAAGTTAGCTGGTGTTTCTTAAGAAGCGAGTTATGGGGAAATAGCATAAGAGGTACTTACAATGCATACGCTTTGTGCACGGAAATCCGGTATCTCATAACCCTAAAAAAGTTGACTCGAGCACAGTCGTGGTTGTGAACATTCGAAAACAAGTCCTCGTCTAAATCGAGGTTTTCCATTACTGGCCACGGTCGCGTCCACATCCGGGCTATATCCATCATCCATCTTTTGAAAGGGATCCATGGCTGAGTTGGATCAAGTACGCCGGTGTTGAACGCGAGATCATTAACGGGAGGTCTGGAAACCTCATGAGGAATTCCCCTACCACGCCACCAATTCCAGCGCATAGTATTCAGGGTAAAATCAAAGTAGCGGCCTACCGGCTCGTACTCGTCGATAAGATATGTAGGGGGGCGGAGTCTTTGTCGCAGATAAGTACGTTCCCTTTGTTGGTGCACTCTATATTGATTTCGCTGGGTAATGGTGAGGTTGCCCATTGAAGGATTCGGTACCGCAGGAGGTTGTGGTACCCCTGAGGCATGCTTTATTTGTTTGATTCGGTCCATTTTACTGTATTATAAAGGTAGAAGCGACTCCAACGAGGCTTGAGTAAGTAACTTCGTTTTCCAGTTGGATAATGATGATCAAGAAGTTCTCACGATAAGCTTCATAGACATTAAATAATAAGAATCGACCGATGATGTTATCACAAGGTCTTTACAAAATAGACTATATTGTTTATTCATTGCGATTCCCGTGCAGTTTCAAAGTGGTTGTTGCGTAGCAGTGTGGTTTGAAGCATTTGTTATGATGTTTGAATCTGTAACATGCATTTCGTTCTCAGTTGTGACTGGTTCCAAAACATTGATGATACAGTTAAATCATTTCAAATCAACAGTAATTCAAGAACCATGTGCTATGACAGTTTCTTCTCATTAACCCCATCGCTTAGAGCAAAGTTCAGACACAATAGTATAAGCTATATACCTAGGTAGGTAGGTAGGTAGCTTATGTTTACGTTCTAATGATATCTCTAGCTACTGATATAGCATCAGCAGTCTTCTGCACAAATTGAGCCGCAAGCGATAGGTTTCCGGCTGTGAGCGCCTCTGTTATTCCGGGAAAGGTCGTTGGTGCATAGCCTAGTAATAAAATAAAGTTAGTCGTAGACCCGTAGACGGTTAGATACGATGGGAAACCGACCAGTGTCAATCCCCGGCGCAAAGATAAGATGTCGGTAAAACTCGCGGTTAGGCAGGCCACCCTGAGAAACGAAGCCCCGTTGGAAATCCCTATACTTATGATTGACTAGGGTAAGGAGTTCGGTGTCATTGTTTGCAATTGCCTGTTTCTCTTGGGCGTCCACCTCCGCTGCCGCCGTCTTGAAGCCTTCAATGGATTCCTGTAACGCGGAAGTATCCAAGTCGTAATCGGCTGAATTTACCAAGGAGAGTAAGTCCTCATAGTATTTTTCTAGTTCTACGCCCCAGTTTGGTAGATTGAACTGTATCGCGTCTTCGCTCGCGAGGGTATAAGCTAAAAGTGTTATATACTATAGAGGTATCAATCAGTTTTTTGTTGCATTTGAAAAGAAAAACAAAGGAAAAGAAATAGACGGATTGTTGTACCTGAGCCATGGACTTATGGACAAGGAAGCCAGGATCTCCGAAGGTTGACATCTATGATACCTATTGTCAGTACCACCACGTACTAAAGACCATCGGCAAAGAAAAGTCAAAGAGCTCAATTGCTACCGCACCGAACTCTCAGGGGCTTAGTCGCCAACTTGAACCTCTCCCATACAATGCTTACCCAATGATAAGAGTCAAAGTTACTATGATAATGGTATATGGGATCTGTCGCACCCGGGCCAGCGCCCATATCAATCTGACAACAGTTAACAGAAACTTCCCTAACTACATAGAGCATATGATGATGATTAAACTTACCGAACCAATGCCGTTATGGACGAAAGAGGTATAGTCGCTACCACTGCCCAGCACACCAATCGCACCCTGAGTATATTCCAACCAGACGTCATACATGGTACGTCCATCTTTCCATAAGACCTTCTTCATAACATCTGTAGCGACTGCATGAAGTTCAGGCGTAGCTTCTATGTATGGCCAAGGCCCAGATGTGCCAACGTCCTATGACATAAGTGTTACATTGGAAATTCGAAAGATGAGACCCTGGTGCTACTTACAATATTCAGGTACGATACTGCAGTCTCAGTAAGCCACGGGATATATTCCTCAACCCACTATGATATATGTTAGCATTTGGGAACCTCCTATAGCGTCGTTCTAAAGAGATCCAACACGAATTTGGAACAAGTATCGCCAATTAAGTGTTATCAGACGAGGCAGGTGAATAGGGGTAAAAGAAACTCAAGTGTGACAGACTTCAGTTGAACCCAAGAGACCATATTCTTCTCCATCCCATGATGCGATCTATAAATTCCCAAGTCAGCAGTTGCACTTTTATAAGAAAGACTTCACGGGCATGTGAAGGAATATCAGAAAAGGGGGGTCAGTAAAAGGCCTTGAAACCATTACATACGACAATATTTCGTTTCGGCCTCCATCCTTGAGATAGGAGTTTTCCAAAAGCTTTAGATAGTTCCACTAAGATTGCGGATCCGCTGTTCGGGTCGGCAGCACCGCCGATAATCCAGGCATCACGGTGATTTCCTATCACGATCGTCTCGTCCCCGACCGTACCATTTATTACCCCGATCGCATCCCAAATCGGCGTATATGTATCCTCCATAAAATTCGACAGAGTTATCGTTGTACCAGGCGCAGGTCCGGTACTGTAAGACACGTTGAGCTTACCCACCCAACCAGTGCGGTTGACCTCATCACCCGGCGTTCCATGTCCATCGAGAGTAGCAAGGATTGGAATGGCGTTTACATAGGAAATTGGTATAGAAGGAATGTCTGGGAGAACTTCTGGGTTTTCTACGCGAGGCGAGCCTTCTTTCGAGGGATAACCCGGCGTGGTCGGGTCACCAGGATATGTTGAGAGAAACTGCACACTACCTCTCTGTACAGCAGAGGGATTGCGCGCTGGTCCATCAGGATAAGCCGCATATCCGTTAGCCTCGGTGATATCCCCGTCTTCAGCGGTATCTGTGAAGATAACCACGCCTATCATGCCATTTTCCTGCGCGTTCTTCACCTTTAACCCCCTAAAGGGGCCTCCGTACTGAGCAACAGCAATCTTGCCTTCCAAGGGCACCCCGAGCTCGACCAGCCTGTCAAAATCGACCTGCTGGCCACGCCCAACGTAAACATATTCGGCATCTACGCTGCCGTTAGCCGAGTAGCCGTGGAATGTAGGTATCGCGTTCGGATAGCCAGTCGTTTCGTCCTGGCTCAACACAGCTTCCTCCAAATCCGGGCGATAAACAGTCCCATTCGTATACGTTAAACTAAGCGACTTATTGAGCGGATAGTTCAAGTAAACGTCATAAGATACCACACTTGAGTTCCAGCCATTTTCTTTCCAGCGATCCGCCGTCCACTGCGCCATCGTCAGGTTCTTGCCGGCCAGGTGCGCGCCATGTGTGTAGTAATAGGACCATTCTGATATAGTAGTATTGGATATAGAATCCACGAGGGTAGTTTCTTCTGGACTTAAAGGCGACAATGGAGTAGTGTCACGCTTTTCGGCCAAGCTCAAATGAAAGCGACGCTCGTGCATACAAGCATTGGTCCAAGTAAAAAGTAAAAATACGGCGAAGGCTTGGGCTTTACTAACATGAGGCCACATCATGATGTCTTCAATGTGGTCAATAGAAGGTAAAACACCTAGGTACACATAGTTAATAGAGTTGGACTACAAGTTCTACTTGCGGATTTCAATTTATAAGAAGCTTACAAGGGCAGAGTAAGCTTGATCCTCTTAACCCCGCGACGGTAGACGCAATGCCACCGCCAATCAACGTAGATCGATCGCAGATGTGCCGATTTGACTCATTCACGTAGGAATGACGGGCCTAATCTGCGGGGGCCCTGGAGTATTTCAAGTAATCTGCTTCGCCCGTCTCTTTATGTATAAGCCCATGAGGTCATTCACGTTCGCTAAGCTACCCATTTGCGGCAACTCGTATTGATAGTCTCTTGAGCTCCCAATTCCCAATCGGCTGGTACTCAATGCCTCAGGCCAGGTAAAATATATGGAAAATGGGAGCGTTCTATATCGCTTATAGAATTTATAATGGAATTTATTGTGCTTCGTATTTATATCCGCATCTATTATTCAAAAACCCTTAGTGAGAAGTCTGCACTACCTCACCATGCAATATTATACAACAAGTCCACTCCTTATTGATTCAAAAATAAGACGATACCCGGTGGATTAGGAAAACTGTGACCGCTATCCCTTAGTCTTTTCTTCCTAGATTTTCATCAAGCGATGAGTGCATCGTTGAAGACTCGGTTGGCGTATAATACAGGAATCCAGGAGTATACCTAAACCCGTCGGCAACGAAGCGTGAGTCATTTGACCCTTCGTCGTATGCTGGAAGTTCTTCGTCAATAGGCGCATATTCCGGGAAAGCTGAAGTCGGGCTGAGGGGCGCCGGGGTTACATGGTGTTGTCTCTCGTTACCGTGTTCACGAGAACGGCCCTCTTCTGCTGCAACTAGATCGCCCACGACACTAGCAACTGCACGGAACTGCGCAATCTCTTGTTCCATTGTCGTAGAAAGAGTATCCTCCTCTTCGTTTTCAGATCTGTGCAGTTGTCTCATGATAGCATCTTTTTCCCTTTCTTCATTCTCAGCCTCTTGACGTCTTATGGTTTCCTTCAGCCACCCAACAATTTCAGAATATCTGGTTCCGATAGCCGCACGCTTGTTAGCCCAGGCATTGCGACGACAGTGACGGCGTGTCTCTCGGGATTGGCGTCGCTCGGCGCACGTACTGCGCCGGTTCCTGCGAGATACGGCAAAACAGCGCATACAAATGGCGCCAATGAGCAAAGAGAGCAAACCAATTGTAACTGCAATATGAACAATAGGTATAGGATGAGGTGGTCCATGGTGTTCAAAATGCTACATTGCATTAGTCAATAAGTTCCAATATGGCTATAAAGAATGCTTACAGGATTGTGGTGCGGACGCGGGTGCGGTGTCATCTCTTCGTGTGGCCTGAAACCTGGGGGTGGCGGTCGATTACGGTGATTCGGCATTGGTGGAGGCATGTCACTATTATCGTCAACAATATGTGGTGATGCTTCGGCTTTGTCATCGCCGAGTTTCCTAGTCGGTGGCTAGAAGAAAAGTCAATACCATATTTCATATTAAATTCTTCTCTCAACACTTACTATGTCGTGATCGGGTCCAGTAGCTAATGCGAGATTCTCTTGAGTCATGCCATCCTCGAGAATTTGATGATTCGATGGCGGGTGAACCAGCGGGGTTTCTTCGTCGTAGAACTCGTGGGGCGGGGGTGGAGGCGGTGGGTGAAAATGAGGGGGTTCGTGATGGGGAGGTCCATGATGGGGAGGCTCATGGGGAGGTTGGCGGTGAGGAGGATGAGGAGGATGAGGGGGATGAGGGGGATGAGGAGGGTGAGGTCGCGGGTGTGGACATGAATGATTCCTATGAGCGCCGTCATGTGGAAACCACTCAGGACGATCACCATGATGAAATCGCCAGCCGGACCTATTCGGTCGGCCTCCAAAATGCCCGTTTCCTTCAATCCCATGCCCATGCTCATAAAGTCTACTAGCCATGTGCTTTGCACGCCCATACATTATTTTCACAATGCATTTTAGACTATCACACTTCCAAACGGAGTGAAATTCTTCGGGGCCTTTGAAATCATAAGTCTCGGAGATATGTTGCACCTTGGAGTCAATTGCTTGCTCGAGCGCCGCAAGTTGCCGTATCATTGACTTCAACTCAGCCAGTTCATTGTCCAACGCAGAAGTTTCTTTGGTCAAGCTTTCTTCCGTGGCCGGGTTCGGGGTATCAACTTCGGTGATAGATACCGTGCCGTTGACGAAGGAAATAGAAGGCGGCGCCATCTGTTGGAATTGAATAGAAAACGTAACATCGTGAGCTTCTTTGCCGTCTAAAGAGATGACATCGAAAGTCATCAGCTGGCCTTGAAACTCATCTTCAAGATGTACGCAACTAAAGGACCAGTTGGCGAGGACGGCAACGCCATTCTCGGATATGACAGACCCAGACCCAGCACCATTTTCGTCTTGGGCAAGCGATTGACCGTTAAGTGTTACATTTCCGTAGCCGCATGGTGATTTCGACTCAAGAATATCAAGACGTAGAACCTAAGCAACATGAGTAACTGATCAATCCCTGCAGCGTATTTGCTACGACTTACAGTTCCGTGATGATTAACTTCATCTGAAGTAGAGTTGATATCAAGGTTGATCAAAGCATGTGGCCCCTTGACTTGAGACGATGACTACAAGTTAGAATTTCGCCACAAATTTTATGAAACCGAATGAATGAATTCTCACCCTCTTGTCCGGTCGAAAGAGTAGCCGCAAGCAGCGGTGCTAATAGCCACGGGGCCTTTAGGCGGCCAAGCATCGTGCGGTTAGGCACCTAGGAATTGTGTTTGAGGATAAATCGAGTAAAGTCGCCTCAGTATGATAAGACTACGAACTACCCACTCTCAAGAATAGTGTTGAAGTGTAAAGAGAAACTTAAACGGCTGCCTAGATAAGCGGCAACGAGCAATATGTAAGACGCCCGAGTCCTACGTGGAGAGAGCCGCGTGGACATTCACATTTAGGAAATCCACCCGGCGCACGCTAGAGCATCAGGCAATTTTCAAGGGACAAAACGAAACGGCACGTCAAAATTATCCAACGAAAAAATGGAAAAGAGAAAATATAGTAAATAGCTGGCTTTACCTATTCTGAAACTGCTTCAACTTACCAACGATGCCCGCTGATGAAATGATAGAAGCTTTAGTGTTGCCTTTCAGGAGGCAGTGTAAGCCGAACTACGACTTGGTAGGGATGGTAAACCGCATCGACCAATGAGCGGCAGCCAGCTGACGAGTCCTTCTAACCCAGCTTGCACTGGACTAGGATTCATGACGACCAGAATCGGGAGATGGATTCGTACGCACGCGGAGAATATTATATGCATATCTCCTACCTAGGTACCTTAGGTGCCATACGTATCCAGATAAGTATGTCCTATCAAAGGAATAACAATATAAGTGAGAACCGATGTCGCATTCATAATTGAGACGCTACTCGATGTGTAGTGATCCATTGAAACTTCAAGAACCAACGAAGAGTTAATGGGTTAATAGATAGAGAGAATAAAGCAATAGCAAATGCGAGGTTAATTGACAATCAAGTAGAAATATAATAACGTATATTATTATACCACTGCATCTCTCTGTAAATTGGATGTATGTAGGCACAACGGAAGAAGCTTGTGGTTTTGAATGCTCGAAAGTCCCAATGGTGAAATGGTTCAATTTCAATGCTGTGACCCTTTACCCTTTCAGCTGGATCTGTGGCTGATTATGAAGTACCCAAGTACCTGTGATGGCATAAGGCTGAGGCACAACGTGGCTAACCTGGAACCTTGAAGCATTTGTCCAGTGCTGGTTGCAGGTCCTAAATTCGACCCCACTAAATTCAAGCTTTCCAGCTCCAGCACTTTGTCACCATACATCGTACAACGTACAACGTACAACGTACAACATACAACATAGGTATAACATATCGCATCACCAAGCAAGAATTCCTTGTCGCGCAACTCCCACATAGGGTGCTAACCCCATACTTTTCCTTGACCGTTATACCATACCAACCAATCTTAAATTCGCGATTCATTCAAGATGGTAATTCTTCTATTTATTCCCCACCTTCACACAATCCGTCTATCCATGCGCTAATACGAACCTATTCCCAGTTGCCCCTCGGTCTTTTGAATGCGGCCCAAGGTCACCCTATGCTTGTTGAACTCAAGAACGGAGAGACTCTAAACGGACATTTAATACAATGCGATACGTGGATGAATTTGACGCTGAAGGAAGTTATCCAAACGAGTCCAGTGCGCAATCCCTTCCCTATTGTCCAGCTAGTGCCATAGCTAATTACTATCACAAAAAAAAATAGGAAGGAGACAAATTCGTCCGTCTACCCGAAGTATATATCAAAGGAAATAATGTAAGCCCCACAGCATAAGCGAAAAAGCCAGCCCCGAAACATAAGCCTAATAGGATATAAAAGATCAAATACCTTCGAGTGCCGGACGAGATCATCGACCTTGTGAAAGAACAGCAACACGGCCAACAAGGTGGATTCAGGGGTGGTCGCGGTGGACACGGACAGCAGAGAGGAGATCACGGCGGTAGAGGCGGCGATAGGGGTGGTCGTGGTGGACGAGGCCAAGGGAGAGGTAGAGGTAGAGGTCGAGGAGCATGAAGACGTCCGGACCGGGTAGCATGACAATGTGGAAGAAACCTAGTACTAGGTAGGTACGTATGGGGCAAAAACCACTGTTAAGGCCCCACGAATAGTAGCAGTATGAAGACGTAAAATCACGCCTTCGAAAAAGCTAGCAGAGTTGGGCCGCAGCGCTAGGATACAGTTCAGATGAAGATACCCAGCCCGCCGCGATTGGTGTTGGCGCAAACGGTGTTCGTTATATTGTTATGAACTCGGAGCGAAGGCCGTGGGTAGAGCTATAGCGACAATTTAATTATGCTCCGAGATATACCGTAAACTTACATTCGTCTAACTAGTCAAATTTGCCGAGTCTTGCGTACCATTAAATTTTCATCTTTGGACATGTTGATTAGTGAACCTCTTATACGGCATGCAGAGGGTAATTCGTAGAACTAAGCGTCAGCTGGTAGCAGCCGTTGTAGCTATAATGTCAGGTACCTACCTAGGTAGGTATTATACGTATAATAGATCTTATCGATAACCATCTTATCTTATCCTCCCACCACTTGGAGTAGGTAGTATCTTAAGGTACCTAAGGTTCCTAATGTTCCTAACCGTTGTTCATTTGCGCTTCAACCAAAAGAACTGGCGACCAAATGTTCAGCGTCAATTAACTTCCTTTGTTTCCTAGCGACGCAATGCCGGGGGAGCGCATCATCGTCGATGGGCTCTGGCGATGTCTATGTCCTTCTGCCGATCTGATCACGCTCTCACATCTGAGTCGCCCTCGTAGCGGTTCTAGACAGCGATCGATTCTATCCCCCGGTAGCAATGCCCACATCTCTAGCCGATCAAGTCGGCGCCAATACCATTTCGAGTACGATCGAATCCCTTTCAATCCCCGTACTCATAAACCGCAAGACGATTACACGGAAGAGGAGAAAGTGAGGATCGAATACCTCAAGCGGGTAGCAAAACGAACTCCATGGGTTCCTGAGGAGTTCTTTGGGAACGTCGAGTCTTTAGCTTCACAGCTCGAGTCGATTCCGACCAAGACCATATACGCAGCTCTCAAGGAGCTCGCGAGAGTCCAAGATACATATTGGTCGACTGTGAAATTAGTCGAGTACCTAGTAAAAGAAAGAAAGGAGAAACCAAATAGCATACTCTATGAATATCTTATAAGGGCCAACATCGATAAAACTCGTGGGTCCGCAGATGTCGCCGGCCGACTACTCGAGGAAATGAGGAAGTTACGTATTTCAACGACGCCACAGATCTACCAGGCTATTCTCGAAGTAAGATTATGTTCCGTTTCCCCCAATCAAATGTCCCCGTTGGCCTAATATATCGCAACTTAGGTCACAGCGGTTCATCCTGATTATGTTCTTCGAAATACAGCCCTCTTCGAGATGAAAAATCGTTGGTATTCGCCAACAGCAGACGATTCGGTAAATATCATCATTGGACTGTTAAGAGATAACCAATACGAGCTCGCGCTCGAGAAATTAGAGGAGCTACACAAGAGTTCCTTTCGGATTCCACTTTGGCTCTACGACGTATTCTTATATACCTTTGGAGACTTGGGCTTCCACGAAGAGACTCTCTCAATCCTCAAGCATCGAATTAAGGTCGCAAACTTAGTGAGAGAACCGTTGTCTTTGAATTCATGGCATTTTCTTCTCGACGTATTTAGTAGAGACGCTTTTTACGAAGGAATCAAATACGTATGGGATCGTTCGGTCTCCCCTGGGTATATAAACCCGCCAGATGGCGTCGTTATAAATATTTTAAATGCAGCGTCGAATCATACAGATGCCGGTCTAGCAATAAGAGCAATTCAAATGCTTTCGAACCGCGGGAAGAAACTCGAATTACATCACTATGAAGCTCTCATAGACATCCATGCCCAGCAACATGAGCTTTTAAAAGCGTTCACAACTCTTTGTATCAGTGCCAAGGCAGATTTGCGCCCAAGCCTCTCCAGTACACGGTCAATTTTCCGAGTGCTAAGAAACTCGCCAGAGGAAACAGATAATGCCTTGGCGATATTAAACGACCTCCGTTTACAGCACCTTGTCCCTGCAGCTGCGTTCAACGTTGTCTTAGAGGCTACGGAACTGCATCGCGGGTTCGAAGCCGCCTTGGATCTCTATAGGAGTGTGCGGCAGATTTGTGCTGACGGTCCTGATATTGAAACCTACCATATTCTCCTCGGTCACTGCACAATGAGAAAGACGATGAACTTTTTGTTCGCGGAGATGGGGGCTTTTTCTATCGAGCCTACCCAAACCACGTACGACCATCTTATCCGAATTTCCAGCATGCAGGACAACTACGAGCAGGCATTCGCGTTCCTTGAGAAGATGAAGTCTTGTAAGACAGGAGGGATGTCCAATAACTGGTGGGTAAGTAGGGGTTCGGCTCTGGCGCTCGTCAGGAGGTGCATCCATTCCGAGGACATCAGAGCACAAGAGATCGTGGACGAATGCCGTAAGCGGGGCATGTCAATTGACGCAGAAGTACAGCAGTTACTCGAAGCGAGCCAAAGACAGAGGGAGTCAGCGGAATTAGATTTCAATACTCTCATAAAACAGGTCCCGTCTACAGTACCAGAGACTACGATACCCCCGCAAGAGGTTGAGGATCCTCAACCCAAAGAAGCATCGAGTTGGATGTAGTGTAGGCTTGGTGTAAATAAAATAAAAATGAAGTCAATGACTTTGACCATAATATTTTTACCTGAGGTGCCAAGATGCTTTTATTCGTGAGCTTTCCAATCCCAAGTATTTACGATACTAGGTGTCTATATCTCTACAATTCTATGCCCGAGGTCATTAGAATGATTCAAGCGTATGGACTAATCGTACAGTCATGCTCGGGAAGATATCGAGTAGTCCTATTGTTGCCACGATGCGTAACTGTAAGGTAAGGCGTAAAATCTCCCTTGAATTGAACATTACCTACCTAGGTATATCATTCCTATTCTTCTTAGTTTAAAGTAACACAAACCTCAAAAAAAAAATTTGCAAATATAAAGGATGTGCTATAGTCCTCACGAACCGGATCTTCGTGATGTGTTTACAATGGATTGTTATTATAGCCCCTATGCAGAGAAGACGGGATGACTGCATCAAGCTTGCCCTGACATCATCTAGTGATCTAACTTGTATTCTGAATTATCATATAAGTATAGTGACGCTAAATCTCTACGCAACACGGGTATGTTATGTCTAGTAGACTGTTGTATCTATTGAGCATATCTACCTAGGTTCTAGGGATTGCTATCATTAATGAGTCCCTTTGATAATATTTAAAGAGGCTATTAGGGCCTTTCTCTTCTTCGTTAGAACACTTTCTGAATCATACTTGGGTATTTGGCAAATAAAACGGTAATGATATGTTTCTATTTTAGACCATTAGCCACAGAAAAAAGAAAATAGGGGTGATCTTGTATCCATAAACGCATTTGCGTAACTAGCGTACTAGTGTGTAGAGGTTCGAGAGCTCATGAAACATTAAAATTTCCATGGGTCCATCGGTTTGATGCACTGTAACCTTAATTAGGTACTTGGCTAAGGTACCTGGGTACACAGATACACACAAAATGGGTGGGAAGAACGAAGAGAACTTGGAAGATTCCCGAATAGTAAATACCTAGGTACCTAGAATTGCATAAAAGGGGCGATGCAGGTTAAAAAGGTTTCCCCACAAACAACATGCCATCCCGCACCGAATTGGTGACCTTTTAATTGCAGCTAGTCCGCCAACTGGTGACCAACCAACTTGGTTCGTTAGACGTTGCTTCCCTGCCGGGGGGGCTGCCCATCCTGCCCGCCTGCCCGGCCTTGTTCGCCTTCTTCCTGCGAACACGAACAACAAAAGTCGTCTCAAATGCCTAACGTACGCGCATAAGCACCACCACATGCAGGCTATATTTGTATAACAAACAGGAATACGAGTCTCCGCAGAGGCAACATGACCAAGTCTGCATCATGGGTGCTTACAAACGATGTAAACGATGTCTATGATTTAGGGAATTATTATTTTGATTATTATTCTTAACGCCCAGTTGAATTGCCTTGCATCGAAATGTATGTAGTCCTCGATTTGTTCTAGTTCTCCTTGCCTGTGCGAGACTTGTGTACCTCACAATATAAAATTTGAGTGGACCGGCCATGTGTAATGAAGTACTTTAGGTCTGTACCTTCATATGTACGGGGAATGCATACCAAGCTCAGGTACCTACGTAATTAATACTAAGGCTTAACCTATATGGGAATATAGGTATATATATGGAGGTATCATTTGAGCATGGGGGCAACAGATTTAATAAATTCAAGCTTATGATGCTTGGGTATTAAGTGCATCCATATATGGAAAATGGAAGAGAATGTTTGGATAGCAGAAAAGAAAGAAAAAAAAGAAGTACCTAAGAGACAGGAAGAAGTTGATGAAGATAAAAGATATGATGAGGTGGCAGAAAGCTTGCAGAGCCGATGCAGAAGCGAAAAGCAGCTTCCACCCTTCAACCTGTACCTGTTGCTTAATTGATTAAATCCTCCGCCCAATGAAAACCCCTTGTCGTTTAAGTCCCTGTAGCTAAAGGTCCCTAGGTACCTAGCCACACGCTGATACCCAAGTAGGTACCCACGAAGTTGCCTTTGGAGTGCATCGAGTATCCTTGTCTTCAACCCGGCTCTAGCGCATTAACAACGACTAGCACAACAGCTAACTGTAATTTGGTAGTGGTAGTGATAGTGGAAGGGGCCCTAATAAAACATACCTACCTACCTAGGTACCTAGATAGGTACTGGATTCAGGTACGGTAACTGGTATAAGGATACAGGGGTTGCATTTAGATAGGTATACCTAATAGGTAACGCGAACCCCCAAGCAAAAGCCCAAGCCCCTTTTAAAGCAAAAAACAGAGTACCTAGCCAGGGCGAGGCCAGGGCCCCAAATTTGATTTTTTTTTTCTGAATGAGGAGACACTAGAAACAGGAGGTCGGGTTGCACACCACCTTCAACTTCATTTTCCCACGTAAATTCTTCCTCCGTTTAGTCTTCAACCTCCTAATTTGGCAGACTGGCACCTCTTTTCTGCCATCCCAACCATCCCATTCATCCAATTCATCGTTTTCTTACTGCAACCCCGACATTCTCTAGATTCTTACGAGATAACCGGTACGCGCAGAGTCCGTCCCTCGACCCTTTTATTTTTCCCTTTTACTTTCTTCCGCTCGCTTCATCTCCAAATACTATTTGAAACGCTCTGCGACCTTTTGTAATTGACACGCGACTCAAAGTCTCATCTCCTGGGTACGTGAACATCGAAGTTATATGTTTTAGAATATCCTATATACGGGGATACGCAGGGACACGCAGGGACACACAGGCACACACAAGAAGGACAGGATAAGGGAACAACAATATACAGGGTCAGACCTGTCCCGTTGAGCTTCCCCCCGTGGTCTTCATGGTTTTTCGCAACACCTTCGAAGCAGCCGGAACCCAGTCGTCGCGTCAACCTTTCCGTCACTTTTCTCTCCTTTTAGAAGTCAACTCCCATCTTTACCATCTTTATCATCATCCTACCATCCTACTATCCTACCTCGTGTAGACAGCAACGATAAACCTTGGACTCTAAAACTAACCATCTTGTTACCTGTAGACTAGACATCGCGCTTTCTCCGCACCGTATCTTTTAGGTTCTGGCATCTATTGACGTATTTACTATGGGTAAGCCCTTTCCGATTCCTACTGATGCAGTCACCTGTTTCGAAGAGGAGAAGCAATATTGCAAGAGTCGCCGACGTGATGGAAACAACATACTTGATCAACCTAAAACCCTATTTCCTCCTTGCTTGGGCCAAAAATGAATTCTATCCGCGTCGAACTCCCTTCATCTCCCATTTACATCAACTCCATCCGTTTACACCCGATTACCTCAACCTCATCCTTGTTTTTTTGGTTGATCTATCACTTCTTGGGTCTTGACCGTTTTTTTGGTTCTTTGGAATATTCGACACATCGTTAGGAGCAATTGTCCCATCCATTCAAAAAACCAGGAGAAAAAAAAAACACAGAAAAAGAAGAAAATCCCAACAATTTTGTACAATGCCAGCCTTTCTTAGCCCTCACAGCAAAGCACGAGCTCGCAGTGTTCAATTGGACAGCACTCACATCATGGAAAACCTCTGTTTACCCCAGAGAGAGTCTGCTCCATCCCCAACTCCCGCCGCCAGGTCCAGTACCCGTTTAGATCAGGAGAACCGGCCACCTTCCGTTCGACATTACCGTAGCATGCTGGTCGTGGATGCTCCGTCTCTTGGCCCCCTTAAACCGATGTCTTACGAAGAACTTTATGTCCATCAACCGCTTGCTGGTATAACTCTTCTGGCAGACTCTTGCAATTTGCTCTCCTTTTTTCACATTTCAAACTTGGTAGGATTGGATTACACCACATACTGACTCGTAACAGCTGCAAACGGTACGATAGTGTCGCCTGTGCCGACCGAGGGCAGACCCTCGCCTCAACCATCAGTTACGCCGAGTTCTGACCTCAAATCAACAGCCCCAGCTGCTGCCCCGACGTCGGGCCCAATCATCAATGACAACAAGAACATTGTTCGAAGGAAGCTGACCGGCTACGTTGGTTTTGCAAACTTGCCCAACCAATGGCATCGCAAGAGCGTCCGAAAGGGCTTCAACTTTAATGTTATGGTTGTTGGTAAGAGATTCGCCATTTCGCATTCGCTGCCTAATTGTTAAAGAACTAACAAGATGACCTTTTCTAGGTGAATCTGGCTTGGGTAAATCTACTCTCGTCAACACTCTATTCAACACTTCTCTCTACCCGCCCAAGGACCGAAAGGGACCGAGCCTTGACATAATACCCAAGACCGTCTCTATTCAGTCCATCAGCGCGGATATCGAGGAGGCCGGCGTTCGTCTGCGCCTGACTGTTGTCGATACCCCGGGATTCGGAGATTTCGTGAACAACGACGAGTCGTGGAGACCAATTGTTGACAACATCGAGCAGCGTTATGATGCCTACTTGGATGCTGAGAACAAGGTCAACCGGATGAACATTGTAGACAACCGTATCCACGCCTGTGTCTTTTTCATCCAGCCCACGGGCCACTCTCTGAAGCCTCTGGATATCGAAGTTATGCGTCGTCTCCACACCAAGGTTAACCTGATCCCCGTCATCGCCAAGTCGGATACTCTTACGGACGACGAGATTGCCGGCTTCAAATCTAGGGTATGTTTTTCTACGCTCTATTCGTTTTACGTTGCTAACTTGCTGGTAGATCCTTGCGGATATCAAGCACCACGGTATTCAGATCTTTGAGGGCCCCCGATATGAGTTGGACGACGAAGAGACGATCGCCGAGAACAATGAGATCATGTCCAAGGTTCCTTTCGCTGTTGTGGGTGCCAATAACGAGGTCACCAACGCCGATGGACGTAAAGTTCGCGGCCGTCGATACCCGTGGGGTGTTATCGAAGTCGACAACGAGGAGCACTGTGATTTCGTCAAGCTACGTCAAATGCTGATCCGAACTCACATGGAAGAGCTCAAGGAGCACACCAACAACGTTCTGTACGAGAACTACCGAACAGACAAGCTCACCGCTATGGGTGTTGCTCAAGATCCTAGCGTCTTCAAGGAGGTCAACCCAGCTGTCAAGCAGGAAGAAGAACGTGCTCTGCACGAACAGAAGCTTGCGAAGATGGAGGCTGAAATGAAGATGGTATTCCAGCAGAAGGTGGCCGAGAAAGAGAGCAAGCTGAAACAGAGCGAAGAAGAACTGTACGCCCGTCATAGAGAGATGAAGGAGCAGCTAGAGCGGCAACGATTAGAACTCGAAGAGAAGAAGGCCAGAATCGAATCCGGAAGACCCATAGAAAAGGAAGGAAAGCGAAAGGGTTTCTCCCTACGGAACTAACCTCTTAACGACAAACCCGTACTAATCTATGACCTACGCCCGGAGCCTTCATGATGCCCGTACAGTACCAGCCTGCCGCGTTCTTTCACTTCGTCATTCTGTCTATTCAACCCTCTGTTCTTTTAATTACTCCAAAACTTAATATAACCTCACCAGAGATTGTCAGTTGGGCAATGCTCGAATGAGTAACTCCTGGCCGTGGTTAGCGGTACCGAAATAAGCACCCGGCAGCTACCATGAAAACGACAAGACCGGCTCTCGAGAGGCAAAAGTTTCCTGATGTCTAGGGTTGCTTTCTCCGGCGTTCTTGAACATTGCGGCGAGATATAGTTGTTTCAGGATTTTGACGACTGTATCCTATTTCCCTCCGACGTTGTGCAAATCAGGCTGCCTTATATGTCTCGTTAAAACCCGCCTCGACTTTACCATATGAGATTCGGAGAGGGGCGAGTATGGCATAGCGAATAGGTAATGGCAGGAAAGCATCTATTTAATTCTTATTATCTGGTCGAAATCTCCCACCCCACGAACGCGCTACCCTGAAGACAACACGCTACTCGTTGGCTCTGTCAAAGTTTTCGTCCTACCGTTTATTTTCCTTCACGATCATATGTGCTTGTTTTTTCAGCTGTTACGACAAAATACCCGGAATTGGCGGAAAGTCGATAGGCGGCTTGGTGTGTTCGTGGAGGATGCGGAGGAGAATGTCAGAGTATAATGCTCCCCCCCTAAAAATTAGATGTCTGTATTTTAGGAGTAAGCCTTCCTCGCTCACCGGATGGGGGTTGTATTCACTAGCCTCGCTGGCTGGTGCCATCCGACGAAGAATGGCCCTCTCGACTCACACGCACATCTGGCCACGAACTTGGCTCACTCTTGGTTTTCCTTACGTCAAACCCACTGTCCTCTGTTTTCCTTGTGTTTCTAGCCTCGACGTGTTTCTCAGTTTAGGTCGTCTGAATTAAGAAAAGGATGATTGTTTTTTCTTACGTTGAAGTGTTTTTTTTCAGTGAAGTGACTTGTGCGATTCGTTTATTGCCTTTTGGTTTTTAGGCCTTTAGACGTTGTAATAGTGGTGTGTTTAAATCTCTGACTTGATTGTTGGTTATCATAGATTCTGAAAGTGTAAATAATCTCCTTATACGAGATAATTATATTTAATCTTCGGTAATTGGTTTAGTTGCATTGTGGTTAATCGTGCTCTGCCCAAGACCGGGTTTGCATTGCTTTGGTCGTGATTTTATACTAATTGGTGGATGTATACGGGATACAAATAGACTGACCACTTTGGTTACCTTGTACTTCCTATAAATTGGTGAAAATACGTAGTTCAGCACGGTATTCGTATGTTTCCACAGATGGCTGCTAAGGGGAGTTGTATCAATGCTTCTACAACGGGTTATCTCTAGGGACTCGTGCTTAAGTAGAGAGATCCGTTTGGCCTTTGGTAGCTAACGGTAATCCAGTTAGACAGCTGTTCGTCTGACATGGATAGCATCTCCTATACATGTTAGATCTTATTTTCGTAGCCACCTCTACCTAAGTTATAATCATAGCCCTGGGCGAAGTCACTTTTTTTTTTTTTTTTTTTTTTACTAGTCGTAATTCGTACCTATACGTGGTTATAAGGTATGGCACAGGGCGACAACCATTCACTGGGCGACGATACACACATCATATTGTACATTGCTACTTCTATATAAGTATATTCACGGCGGAGAAGGATCTCCGCCGACCAGGCCTGCCTTATTTCATCCGGCAAGCCACACAGAGTAGCCAAACGAGCCAAAGTTGAGAAATTCTCTTTAGGTCGTAAGTGGTTTCGTAATATACAACGTATGTCTATCGAGATCTATCGATATGTCTAGCTGACTACGGTCTTCGTCCAGGCTTAGACCAAGCCAAGCTAAGCCAAGCCAAGCCAAACAAACCGTCGAGCTTCTTCTTGGAAGCAAGACCGGAAGGTTAATCGAATTCCTCAGCACCCGCTTTACCTTCTTCGCAGGTACCAGTTGAAAGCCAGCTGACTGACGGATTCGGGGAACGGCGTGGGGACCTCGGCGCTTCCCACCCTGGCGACGGGGTGTCGCAGGTAGACGGCGGCACAGATGTTGTGGTTGACCTCGAGGTACTTGGGGATGAAGGCGAAGGGGGCCATGTAGGGACGCGGCCGCCAGGGCGTCTTATAGGGCTTAGTAGGGTCCCACGGGTTTTCCTCCTCTTCGCGCACGTACTCGGCTATACGCTTCGACAGTAACTTAAACTCGTCTTTGCTCAGGTCGTCAAATGTGTCTCTCGACTGTTCCGTTGTGGCTGGGGCAGCGTCATCGGAAGAGCCGGAGAGCCTTAGGTCCGCGACCAGGTTCGAGAGCTCCTCGGCGATTTCCGTTTGGGAAGCGTCGGCGCGGCCGGTGCGAGAGACTAGGGGGCGTACTTCCTTAATGAATTTCCGTACTTGCTGCTTCTGGCGCACGCCAAGATCACTTTGCTCGTTTAATACTGCCTTGGCCTGTTCGACTATGGCTAGTAATTGTTTCCGCGTAGGCTTCATATCTTGCTTGACGGGTTCTGGCGCATCCGTGGTCTCGGGGTCTTGTTCTGGAGCCTCGGCTTCCTTAGTCTCGGCTGCTTCTCCTTCGGCGGCTGCCTCTGCCTCTGCCTCGGCCCCCTCCTCCGTTGCTTCCTCGGATTCCCCCTCGGCGTTCTGACCGGACGATTTCTTTTTCTTTTGCTTGTTCGGATCGGGTTTGGGCATGCCAGTTGCGTATAGGACGCGTTCGGGATCGACTTGGAACATGTCACCGGGGTTCAGACGATATGCGGGGTATGGCATCTATAGTATGTCCGTTAGAGTCTCTTCCTTATAGTTGCCATGTATATAGGCATATATATACTGACCACTTTGCCGTTGACCTTGACAGCGCCGTGGACGCAGAACTGCCTCGCCTGTCTCGCGCTGCTCGCGAACATAGCTCTGAAGACGGCGATATCCAATCTCCTCTCCATAGGCGCAAAGGTCATTTGCATGTAGGGCGTCTGAACACGTTTAGGGACTATCTTGGCCCCCCAATCCGGGCGCTCTTCCTTTCCGGAGCCTCTACCGGCGGCCAATTCGGAACCATCGAAGGCGGCCATATATTTGGGGTCCATCTCGGCGACGCTCAGCAAGCGACGGCTGAACATGCGCACCCACTTGCGCTCGACGACGTGCTCGCCGTGGTAGTCTCGTAGCATGCCTTTTGCCTTCCATTTCTGCTGGAAGAAGGTTTCCATGTCACCTTTACCGAGCTTCGGATCCCTCGAGCGCCATATGTTGAAGAGGTTGTATTTGTTCCAAGTTTGCCGAAGTCTCTACAAAAAGACAAGATGTGTTAGTACTTTGTTGTGAATGCGAAGGATTAAATTGAATTGGGTTGGCTTACCGGTCTTTTCAGACCGTGATATCTTCTGGGCTTCATCTTGGCTCGTTGTCCCGGGTTCCGTATGCGAACAACGGGCGTCCGGCTGTGGTCGTGATCCTCTGTTCGAGGTTCCGCGATCTTTTGAGACCCTGGACTTTTTGCTTTTGCTTGCAGCCCGCCAAAATTTCTGAATTGGCGATCACGTGCGATAACTGCAAAGTACCTAAAGTTTAGATTTGGATCCAGTTCGATTGGTGCGATGGTCCAAGCTCAAGCTCGATTACTCTTATCGATAGAGACTAACATAGGTACTTATCGGTATAATTTAGAGTTCGGCGTTGGGCTTTGCATACGCCGCAAAAGGCTTCATAGCATCAGCTCCACAATCTCTTTCGTTAGCAATTCGGAATTGACTACGAAATGAGAAATAACTTGTCTTTCTTTCTAAACGAAATTGTCAAATATTTTGGCCGTCCGGTATATTGGTCTGTGTCGAATAGACATTAAATTAGATAGTTACCCCTGTGTAACCTCTTCGTAGTTATCAACAACATTATAACTACCTAGGTAACCGTGAAGTTACAGCTTCTTTGAAAGAAGCAGGTTGCAGGCTTTTATTAAACTCGATCTTAAACTACTTTTAAATAACTATCTAACTCAGGTAGTTATTGGTAACTCTACCTAACTAGTCGCGTGTCGATAGTTCAGTATATTAACTATGCGACATCATGGCAAGTTTAAGATAGTTTAGCGACATGTAACTACAAGACTTCGGCATACTACCTATTTCGAGTCGCGAATAGCTAGCTTTAAACATTCATGACCAACTGGGATTGATTCTCCAATATGGATAGACATGGAGGAATACAGCTCCGATTCCAAACCCTGGCCGGTATTAATGGAGCTTATCTCCGTTTTAGGAGCCTCTTCACCGCACCAAGAAGATTAACACTAACACCGCGATGGGTAATATGTCGAGTCGTTACTCGCTTCCCCGGTACCGAACCGGGTAGCCAGCCGATCTATGTAGGTCCAATTACTCCGATATCCCCCCTCCAGAATTTTGTTTATTTCCGGGACTACGACCATAAAACAAACGGTCGGATGGTCCCTTGATTGGACAATTCCAAATCACATCCTTCACCCCCCGAGATCAACCTCCCCCCCCCAATCTAGTCGAAGGATAATGTCTAATGGACCTTTGGGACTTGGGAAGAGTGGATTAGGTATATCTTACGTAGAGGCGTATACTACGTAATGGATCCCGTCTTTACCGCTACTAATAGGTAATCCCCCCGGCTCTCTCATATTCCGTGACTGCAAGTACCGTGATTACGATGAGTATAAGAAGAATCGCCAAGCCACCTTGGACGTCTTCGCTTCCTGAACATTTACCGTTAGCGCATTTTATTTTTTACCTTTTCAGTTGGCTACATATTATTAGGTCTTACACTATAATTGCATTTTGATTGTGTATATACCTTATCGTAATAGTGCTTGGAATAAAAGCGTTGGAGAGTGGTGATGAAAGATTTGCTGGCCGGTAAGGAGGCCGGAGCCGAGAACGGCTTAGCCGACGTTGAAGCCAACGCTGGTATGAGAGAGTCACAAATACACGATGATAACGATTTAGAAAAATGCGACAGCCGCGAGTCTAAGTCGGATTCCAATACTGGATCAGAGACTACTGATAGCAGCGCCCGTCGCGAACCGCTCGACGCTCCCGGACAGCCAGTTTCGCGGACCGTCTCACGGGCCCTCTCAAGAACTATCTCCGAGATACGAGATGGAATTGAATCGCGGCGGGATCTAGAAGACGGCGAGCTTACGGAAGAAGAGGAAAACACTGCCGCCGCTACTGAGCCGGATACCAGCGATCCTAACCTAGTGACATGGAAAGGACCTGACGATCCAGAAAACCCGAAGAACTGGCCGTTTCCCAAGAAATGGGGTGTAGTCTTCATCGTGTCCATGTTCACTTTCGTCTCGCCTGTATCCTCTTCTATGGTGGCCCCGAGTCTGTCTGCTATTGGCGCCGAGTTCGGTATCACTGAAGGATGTAAGTTCAAAGTGTATCATAACCCCTATATAAACGTCTAGTGAAATAAAGCTAACGATACCGTCCTCTTATAAAGTCCAGCAGAACATCGTGCTTTCAGTATTTGTCCTGGCATATGCTATAGGGCCCTTGGTGTAAGTCGGCCCCCTTTTTCCCTCGACTTCTAGATTATGTAACTATCCCCAATTCCATATTGCTAACTTAAAGGAACGCCAAAAAATACAGCTGGGGTCCGCTTGCAGAAATTTATGGACGAGTATCTGTGCTGCAGTACTCGAATCTCGGTTTCCTCGCTTTCACTCTGGGTTGTGGTTTCTCGCGTACCAAGGGGCAGATAATTGCCTTTCGTTTTCTCTCTGGTCTAGGCGGTTCTGCCTCTCTAGCCATCGGTGGCGGTGTGCTCAGTGATTTATTCGTTGCTGAACAGCGTGGTCGTGCCATATCGAGTATGTAGCATTAAACATTTCCACTTCTCCAGGAATCATATAACAGATATGATCACTAACTCTTATCCCTATAGTATACAGCTTAGCCCCCCTCCTAGGTCCAGCCGTCGGCCCCATCGCCGGCGCCTTCATCACCGAGAACACGACCTGGCGCTGGGCCTTCTGGGCCACCAGCATCGCCGACGCCGTCATCCAGGGAGCCGGCCTGTTCTTCCTGCGCGAGACCTACGCTCCGCTGCTCCTGAACCGCAAGCGCCAGCGTCTCATCGCAGAAACAGGGAATTCTGCCCTGCGTACCCCCTACGACGACGCTAAGACCGATAGCAGGAGTCTTGTAACGATACTCAGCACCGCTATGACGAGACCTTTCCGGCTACTCGCTACGCAGATCATCGTTCAGTGCATCGCGTTGTATATGATGTACATCTACGGCCTCATGTACCTGTTACTAGCGTCTTTCCCTTCGCTATTCACTTCTCCGCCTCCAGCCGGGTACGGAATGTCTATCGGGATAGGCGGGTTAAACTACATCAGCCTGGGCCTAGGCTTCTTCGTCGGAGCGCAGACCAGCGCGCCCCTGCAGGACCGTATCTACGCGGCTCTCAAACGGCGCTACGGCGTGGGTAAACCGGAATACAGGGTCCCCATGATAATACCGGGCTCTATATTCGTGCCTTTCGGATTATTCATCTACGGCTGGACCGCCGAGTTCAAGACGCACTGGATCGGTCCCAACATCGGCGCTTTCGTCTTCGCCGTCGGAGCTATTATATGCTTCCAGTCTCTCCAGGCCTTCGTCGTCGATTCTTACCAGCGGTACGCCGCTAGTGCCGTCGGTGCCGCTACCGTACTGCGGTCTCTCGCCGGCTTCGGCTTTCCGTTATTCGCACCCTCTATGTATAATCGACTGGGCTACGGCTGGGGAAACTCTCTCATGGCGTTCCTGGGTATTGCCATAGGCTGGCCTTCGCCAATATTATTATGGAAATAGTACGTAATCCCAAATTTCAATGTCTTTCATGTATTCGTATAACTCCGTTCAAGTAGTAATTACTGACCTTTGTAACAGTGGAGAGGCACTGAGGAAGAGGAGCCCGTTTGCTGCGGGCTAATACAACCCGGTGGTAAGAGCTCGTTACCTCAGTAGAAAGGAAAACACAAGTAAATAGATGATGAGAAAAAGAATTAAGAACTGCCTCTGTTGACTTGTTTGGATTTCTATCGTGTCTGCAAAGAGATTGTACATACTGACGAGTCAGGCCACGTCCCCTGTAGCGGCGAGGCATATGATAATCGCCTTATCAAATCAAGAAACTTTTTTTTCGTAGCTAGACGCAAATTTCTGATGCCTAGCTAGGCATCTAAAGAATCCGTGAACGCCTCTTCCGAACCCTACCAATAATTCCATTACCAGGTCCGACCTTGAAATGCGAAAGCTTGAATGCCGTAAGCATAAGAGCATACAGGAGGAGCGATGAAAATTATGGGAATCAATGTGAAACAAAGACGCAAAGAAGGGGTATGTAGTTCGTATATGACGAGTTCATAAGTTTCTTTGGTTTGCTCATGCGGCATCTGCAACAGCCTCCTTGGTATCGACCTTCTTCGCGGGGGGTACATCTGCGTGATCCTCATCCCTAGCACGCTTTCCATTTGCCTGAGCTTCAGAGTTCTGCTTGGCGCCCTCCTCCTTCATAATCTTCTCGCTTTCCTTGCTCGTGTTGATCTTAGGTCTGCCGTCGTCGCGCGAGGCGGGATGCTCTTGTCGGCCGTTGTCATTCTCAGTCCGGTCTCTACCCTGACCGCGATTGTTGCCACGACCTCGGCCTCGACCGCGATGATCACGACGATCACGGCGACCACGACGGTCCTGGAAGCCGTTTCGCTGATCCTCATCGCGACGTTTCTTCCAATCATTAGAGTCGGAGCCTTGATAGTTTCCACGAGATCCACGACCTCGGCCACCGCCGCGATGTCCACGCTGAGAACGTCCAAAGTGGTTGGAGCCCTTCATAGGGATCTTGCCATCGCGGATCTCCTGTGCTTTCATTGCCTTGTACTCAAGTTTTGTCTTGATATCCAGCGTGTGCTCTTTCCATAGAGGCTTAGGATCGAGAGCCATGAACTTGTCCAGGGTTTCCTTGTCAGCCCATTCGACAAAGACGGATCCTTTAAAGGTTTTGCTCTCATCATCTGCTCGTCTAAGGCGTACCGAGTTGAACTCTCCGTATTGGGCAAGGAATGCCTCAATGTCGAACTGGGTGGATGACTGTTCTTCTCCGAACCCTTTGATGTAGGCACTGCGCTCGTCGATCTGGTACTGTCTGTCATCGGCCGGCTTGTAAGCCTGCTTTCGGCGGATTGTCTCCTCGCCTTCGGTTCCTTCTACAGCAAGATGCTTGCTAGCTTTGAGAGCCTCGACTACTGCTGAGTAAGGCTTGAAACGACGCATGCGCGAGAAGTTGCAGATCACGGAGAGGGGCACGGGCTTATTGTTGGAGCCATCGGTCTGAGTCCACAGGAATTTATCGCCAGGCAAGTTGCTGTCACTGAAGTAGAACTCGACCTAAGATATAATGATTAGAAATGTTTCCTAGGACGAAAAAAAAAATACGGGAACTATTTCTTACCTGTTTGCGAATTTCGTGAGGATTGTCAGAGTCGGGAAGAACAGAGGCGTCCGATTTATGCCTAGTCTCACAACCCTTTCTGTTCACCTTCAACATCTCCTTGGGCTGTGCAACTGGAGCGGCACTTTCTTCAGCCTTGATCTTTGACTCTCCTTCCTCAACCTGGTCTTTCTCAGCTCCAGCCGCATCGGGCTTTTCTTGTTCCTCAGCTACGGGAGCATCTTGAGTATTGGTATTGGTCTCCTCGCTAGCCTCAATCTTGGTGTCGACAACTTCCTCACTCTTGACCTCGGGAACATCATTCTTCACGCCCTCCTCGGGCTTAACCACCTGATCACTCATATTGACTGAGGGGAGGGGATTGTCGAAGAGTCTAGAGCAGCTTGTTTAGAACAAACGGTAAAGTGTGCGATTGAATATTGGCGCTGTAGTAAAGGTTGGAAAAATACTACGGTTAACGCAAGACTCGAGATAAAAGAAGAAGGGTTATTGTTGAGGTGCGAAGGAATGAGTTACCGCGGGGCAGAACAAAATCGCGGCGGGGAGTCACTCGAGAAGGTCTCGCGCAGGATGCGACGAGATGGATGAGAATGGATTACCACCAATCACACTTATAGCCTAGGTGCTTTTTTAAAACTTGAATTAAGTTAATTAAAGCAGTAGAACTATGAGTGAATTGGTTAGGTATTACCAAATGTGTTCGGTGGGTGTTTGTGTTTGTGGAAAGAAGAGGGAGAAATTCTCACAACGGAAAAAGTTGAAGCTTTGGTAGCGACCCGCGAAAAGTTGAGTCGAGGCGCGGGAAGGAGCTCCAAAAAAGCAAGTAGGGGTCCACCAAGTTTTTCTTTAAGGTGGGGCACTAGCGTCAAATCTTCAAATTTGAATGCTTGAATTCCAACTTTTGCCCCGCTAGTGCTGCCTTGAGTACCTCCTTCCTAAGGTACGGTAGTACCTCCTTCCTAAGGTACGGTACACAGGTAATTGGCCCATGCGCCATTGGTTTTAGTTCAGGTAAGAGGTATCTCTTTGCTAATGTAGTGCCTAAAATAGGCGCGTATAGGTACGGACAGGTGCTGTCAGTCAGTAAGTTACTTGGCAGCTGCTTGAAATCTCGGAACATGTCTACCTGACATTAAACTGTTGCAGATCCAAGATAAACAAAAGATACGAATTATCCGTTCAATTACTACATATTCGTAACTGATTTACAAGACACTCAAAGTTAACAATTTGACAAACATCGTTATCCTTTACTCCACAAGTCCAAGAGCTTCACGACGGGACTTCGAATTCGGGTCAAAGTATGGCTTCTCGCCGATAGACACGACTCGGTTGCCTTGACGCTTTCCGATGTAGTCACTGATTCAATATTAGTTTTCCATGCTATCATATAGCAAGTTAAGAATTGTAAGAGGTAGCTTACTTCGTAGCTGTGTGGAAGACGGAACGGCTGGAAAAAGTTTGTTAGAACTATCATAGTTATTCGGTCTCGATCGAGTAACTCACTTATCCCAGATGGCAAGGTCATTCTTGTTCCACCTGAATCGGACCTGAAGGTCATGATTCTCGACAATTATTTGGAGGACTAATATTCTGTCAGAGATCATGTCGAGAATTACGCGGTTGAGAACTTACAATAAGCTTTGAGGATCTCGCTCTCTCGCTCCGTAACTCCGTTAATCCATCCGTTTTCAACTTGACCAGCCGCGCCGAATAAGCTCTTCCACCCGGTTACGGGGTTTGTACGAATCAACGGACTGGATGAATTAGTCAAAAGCTCCAGTCGAACCGGCCCAGAGTATTTCACTTACTGCTCTGCCCTGAAGTCAAGACCATTATTCTCGGGAGAGCCTCGGTTCTGGTCGATAAGCTCTTCGCCGAAGTCATTCTGAACCTTCACGAAACCTGGTTGGTTGTGTGTAGCGGTTAGACTCTCCGCTAGTTTCTGGATAGGCGGAGAGAGGCGATCATATGCTTCGTAGCCCGATGCCCACAGGGTGTCACCACCAACATCCTCGGGTGGCTGGATGATCTTAAGGATGGCGTAATCGGAGGGGATGTTCTCAAATGTAATACTATACAAATATTGTGAGCAACCAAATCATTCAACAGACATTCTCATCTTGGTACGTACTCCGCATGCCAGCCATGGCTAGCGATTTTCTTAGAGAAGGCCGTGTATCGATCCTTGTAGAATTTACGGTTCTGCTCGGAAGAAATGATAGATACTTCATCGTCAAGACGGCCGTTCTCGTCAATGGGGATACCGCGTTTGCTGTTTGAAAGAGCATGACGGTGAAGCTTAGATGTTTCCGGCTTGCCGGTGAGTTGTCCAAGCCGCTCACCCAGCAGCTTTTGGTCGTCAATATTGATGTCCTGATTACGGAAAAACACAACGCCCCTCTCAGATACTTTTGATAGTTAGAAACTTAAACTTCTTCCAACGCCCACATGATAATGTTGCTTACCGAGAATTGCCAAATCGCGAATCTTCGCGTCGTCATGCAAAATTTCGCTCAGCTGAAGGTTACTGAATTCCCGGCCGATGACTTTGGTGACATCAAATTGTTCATATGAGTCAAGACTCCCAGAGTATTTCAGGGGCCCATCAAGTCTAGAACTGGTGGACGTCTTAATCGGAACGGGACCGACAGACTTTTTGGTAGCCTGCTGTACCGGTACATCTGACTGAACGTCAACATCTGCTGCAGGAGGCGCCATGGTGGTTAGATGAATTGAAGGCAGTTAGTTGGCAAGTATAAATTTATCTTGAAAGATTATTCTTGGTTATAGCTGTCCTTATATTCTAACTCGAGCATTCGAGTATACCGAGCCTCTACCCATCTTTATACAAACAGATTTCAAGCCCATATCGGACTCCCGCGCCAAGTATACTAGTTGTATCAATAATTAGCTAGATCACGTCAACAGCTTTGCTATCTTTGGCGAATCGTCAGACCGCGATGAGGACATCTCCAAAATGAGATCAAATACCCCGCGCATAACGTCAATCTGGATACCCAAGTAGTCAACCTGTTGAGGGGTTCACAGATGATTCTTAACGAATAGGATCAATAATATACACCAGGTTTAAACACTAACGACTCTATATACCATAATGCCTATTGCTTGTGTGATGCGCTGGACTATCCGAGCTCGCTTCGATATAAGCTTAGAGAGACTGGACAGGCAAGCATGGTATAAATCGCGACGCGTATTGATAATGTTACGTATATTCGTTTTTAAAAGCTATTTGAGACTGCTGCGGATAGCGAAAACGTCATGAATGGTGATAAAGATGCGAGAGAAGCTAGTTGGGTGCATTAGTAATCTATAATATCAAAAAGGGGTTGACGTTTATCATATAATGCTATAACTATATAGAACGATTTTCTAAATAGTTATCTAATGTAACATAACTACTCGATTTGCTTCCTCATAGTTTAAAACTAGCGAACTTGATATTCTGTTTGGGATTTGTTTGCGAAAGGGTTAGGAGATCCTCTGTTGTAATAAATAATTCTATATCTTGCTTCTTATTAAAACATTGGCGGAGATGTACCAAATACACGATGCCCCTTTTTATTAAGGGGGGAAGAGAAGAAGAAAAAAAAGAAAAGAAAAGTAGGGAAGTAGTAGGAGAGCGTAAATATTAAAAAAGCAGGTTCCAAGCCTCGAACTGCGCGCATTTGACCTGAGCGAGCAGGCCTGCCTCGCCGCCCTGCCCGCGATTCGAACCCGGAACCTTCGAAAAACCCCGCGAAGGAATTTTATCTACGCCAGCATACCTCAGTCCATTAGACCACGGCCTTTTTTGGCAATGGAACTTCCGTTCAAGCGTAACGGAGGGGGTGTTAAGGTATATTATAAGTTTATCTTGGGTTGCTAGGGAACTATGTTAGGTATCTTGTTGCCCAGCGACGCTGTGATAATGTTATTGTTGAGTGGCTACCTAAAAATATTTACAAAGACTTGGGGACCGCCGTTATATTAACTACCTACTGAATTGCCCAGACTACTTCAAAAAGTTAATAGTCTCCAGCTGCTTTGGGTCGCCTACGCTTAAGCTGATTTCTTTCAACTCGTCTAGATCTTTCTTAGTGTCCTCGAGGTCCTTCGCTATCATTCCCCAGGAATCCGGTCCTAGTGGCACACGAATCGGAATTCTCTGACCACGACTTACAATTAGATGTATTGCTACAGCCAGATCATTTGGTTCTGACCAAAACCTGCGGCCTTCTTCGCTTGTCATGTACGCCAACGATACATTTGTGGGATAACTAGGGTCGGCATAGGCTGGGTGTCTCTTGGCCATGTATTTGAGAGAAGACGTCGCGTAGTTGGTTTTTACTCCTCCAGGCTCGATGTTGCATAAATGAACTGATTAATTTTACTCATCAGCAGGCTGTCCACTTGTAATATAAGTGACTTTGTTGAATCTTCGAATCCAACAACTTCTGAATAGGGGGGGTTTGTACTTACTGTTCCAAGAAGCCGGTAATTCCTTTGCCACGGCCTCCGTCCATCCTTCCATAGCAAACTTACTCGCGTGATAAAAGGAGCCGCCTGGATATCCCGACCAACCACCCATAGAGCTCATATTCAGAATTACACCTCCTTGCTGTCCAGTCTTAGGATTCACATCCCTCATGATCCCTAGAACTCTCTTGGTTACATCTACCATACCCCAGAAGTTCGTATCCAGCACCGCTCGGGATTCCTGATCTTCTGCACCTTCGGTATCACCAACCAAGGTGTAACCGGCGTTGTTGACTACGACATCAATACGACCAAACTTCTCTACCGTAGCTTGGGGCGCAGCCTCGGTGCTAGGGATGGACGTGACATCTAGCTCTAACTTGAGGATGCGTTCGTTGGTCGGGAGACTTGACAAAGCTGATAGTTTACGTGCGGTAGCCACTAAGCGGTTTGATGTCTTCGTGATGTGCTGGGCTAGAGCTTGGCCGATTCCAGAAGAGCATCCAGTAACTAGGTCGGTTAGGTTAGGACATGTAGGAGAAGAATAAGGGGGCAGCGTTGGGTTACTAACTGAACCAAACGGCATCTTGAGGTAGATGGTAAGGCTTTGTATTCGGGGCTTCCATCGTGGATGTACTTATTTTGTTAGTCGAAAAATAATCAAGTTGGCACACAATCAGGTCAAAGTAGTCTGAAGTATGAGCGTTGTGAAGTATGATAAAGTCATGTTCAAGTTGGAATATCCTATCCTATATATACCTATATAAGCTGCCCAAGACAACAGATACTAAGATATAGAGCATTAGCCGCTGTCACTAGATTACAAACCCATAGTAGATTCTTTGTATACGATAATAATGCGATCCCGGTGTTAATTACCCAGCATATCTGACGATGAGCTCGTAAATTTTGTCGAATGACGGCGGCTGATGCTAGCCTTGCATATCACTTACTACGATAAGTCTCCATAATAGAAGGTTTGTAGAACCCCTAAACGTGATGCAGGTTCTCGGATATTTGTGTCTTAAGTCCTTTTGGCTGCATAAGTCGCCGGACTAGCCTGATTAGACCCGAGACTTCTACATTTTTATGCATGAGATGCTTAAAATTTATACTAATACTAATACTAAGCGTATGACGTCAAACTTTGCTGCAATTGATTTCCCATTGTAAGAAGTCGAGATGGAAATTTCTTATTAGTTTGTTCAATCTTGCTATCGTCTTTTTTACACCTACTTATTTAATAAGTGGGAGAATTGTCTCTGCCGTACGCGCTACCATAGCAGTATAGTAATCGTCTCTTAATACACCGCTAGCATGGTCTTTGAGAAACTGCAAAGTCCCTTCGTCAACATCCCACGGTTCGGCTTCTAATTGTTTCAATCCAAACTCGCCATTCGATGATCGGTCGATTGGTGGCATAGCTTCATGAGCCAAACCACCATCGTAGCCAATTTCGCGTAGTGTCTGCACGAACAAAGCCCAATCCAAACTACCGTCGCCCGGAGAAAGACGATTGTTTTCGCCTAGGTGAACGTCGTAGACCTTGTTACCGCACTTACGCAGCGCCGCGATTAGATCCGGCTCTTCGATATTCAGGTGAAAAGGGTCAAACGCGACACCAAGGTTTGGCACATTCGCTTCTTCGATAAGTTTCAACGCTTGGGACGTGTTGGTGATTATATACGTCTCAAATCTATTGAGAGGTTCAATCGCTATGCGCACTCCCTTCTCCAGCGCGTATTGTGCCACCTCTCTCACACCCTGCACGACCCATCCCCATTCCTCAGGCGCGCTCGCCGCTGGTTGAAGCTTGCCTACGGTACAAGGTACCACAGTTGTTGTCTTCGCTCCCAACCCAGCGGCCAAGTCGACGACACTCTTCATGTAATTAATCGTGTCCGCTCGATGGGTTGGATCCACCGCGGATAGATCTCGAGAACCGTACATGATTGTTACAGTCGCCCAGCAGGATAGGTTATATTTTTTCAAGAGCGCTTGTGTCTCGCTAATGTTGTATCGAGAGGGTTCGCCAGCGAGCTCAATCGACGAATAACCTAAAGAGGCTGCCCTTTTGAGGGTGACCTCGAGAGGCTCTGGCCGCATCCACGTGTGCGTAGAAAGATGCATGTTGAGGTTTGAGAATATCTTTAAAGTCTTGATAAATTTTGTTTGAGTTCTTTTGAGTGTCTGTGAGAAGTCGATGCCAGAATCAATACTTGAATCTCGACCTCGCCCTTTATATAGTTAAACATTGACGGATACCGTGGTACCCTATACGACTACTTTAGGTCATCCTAATACATTACTAACTTAGATCTAAGGGAATTCCAAGGACCCTATGCTCTCTTCTACCATATAAAGTCGACATCGATGGTTGGTCGTTAACGTCCTATGGAGCTAAAAGGAGTAGCGTTGCATCACGCTGACGATCCGCGGACTTGCCACATTGAGCAGGTCCACACACCCGCTGGACCCTGCGGACTTTCTTCTGATTGACCTTCGCAATAATTCCTAGTTATACTTTCCTCAAAAGACAACATGAAGAGAATTAGATTTCTCGGAGACCCTGGCGACGGCAGCGGGTCTAAACGAAAGCAAGTAAAAAAAGCTTGTGAATTATGCAGAAAAGGAAAACGGAAATGTAGCCATGGTATTGGCGGCGAGACCCTGGCGCAACATGAGGGAGCTAAACATCCGGTGACGATGGCCGTGTCGGATCTGCTAGACGAGCAGTTCCCTGCAATGGATGAACAACCACTCGAATCATTCGACTCTAGAGGGATTGATAATGACAACCAACAAGCCTTGTCATCTATATCGGCTCCGAGATTAACAATCCCTTTCGCCGGACCTTCATCAGCGCACTCCCTTCTCTCTGCTTACGCGACTTTAGGCATAGAGATGGACCCAGCGCGACAGCTCCCCCCATCGCGTATCCTACGCCCCTCCTTTCAGGATATGAGGGCACCACCTTCTGAGCGGCGCCCGGGTGTTGCTGTGGGGTATCTACCCATGGTAGTGAGGGCAGTACTGCCCTATTTAGAAATCGAATGTCTCCAGGTTCTCCCTCCCCAACAGGATCTCGATGCCATCATAGAGATATATAAGCACGAAATTCACCCAATTCTACCTATTGTCGATTTTGAGACTCGGGCGCTTGTTGAGACAGCGAGCCGAGAAAATCCGGCAACAATCGTATTCAGACAGGCTATTTGCCTAGTCGTTTCTAAGAGCCCCTCGGCTAGACAATATCTCAACCTTCCGGAATCTGAAGATGGACAATTCACCCTTAAGACTCCTCGTGAGTTTGCTGACAGACTCTTCGGTGTCTTAAAAATAGCTCAAGATATCGGTCTCGTCGACGATAGGATAGAGCTTGTCCAGGTCCTCGCACTAATGACTTTTCATTCCTATGGTCCAGATGGTGACGACGAAGTCGCTCGGTTATGTTGTCTAGCTGTACATTTTGCGTATTCCTCCGGGTTACATTACTCTTCCCAGCCGGGAGATGCTATCTCAGAAGCACGTCGCGTGGAACTGCTTTGTTCCCTGTTTTCGTTGGATAAAATCGTCGCCATGGTCACAGGTCGGCCAACTATGATTCATATCAACGAAATATACTTGCCGTCACATGATGACGCCGTAATGAGGGCATTACCTCCGGGCCTTATCCTGCTGTTTCGTCTATGTCAAATGCTCGATCGAGTTTTGGACTTGTATCAGGCGCGGGCGCCGAACGAGACAGTAAAAGAAGATTGCATCTGGGAAGCGTCTTGGCCCGAGTTTGAGGAGCTGGTCAAGGACTGCAAGGCACAAACCATGCACCCATCTACACAAGCTTGTCTAGAACTTCTATACAATGTCGTTGGTGTTATATCCTACCGTCCACCCGAGATCGAAATGATAGAAACTCGCGGCACAGAAAGCACGCCGTCTACGGAAACCCAGAGCTCAAGAATTAGGCATAAATACTGCGCTCAGCAAATATCATCTATTCTCGACCTCCAAGTAACAAATCTTCCCTTTATACCATATGCGGCGTCTCTGTCTCTGACGGTGGCCCTACGCAGTTTAAAGCACACTTCACTAGAGACCACGAGGAAGGCGGCGAGGGATGACGTGCAAAGAAGTCTCAAGACTCTTGACGCACTCGCTGAGACGTATTGGCATGCGGAACAGGCGAGCAGAGTTGGGCATCAATTACTCCAAACCTATGATGGAGATATATACTAGGTAGTCGACTCGATACTATCATCTAAGACGCTACAGGCGGTGCGTCGATCGACTTCGAACAGCGGCTTTGGGCCGACTTAAGATGTTTTCTATTTCAAACGGGCCTATATTATTAACGCACTGATTATAGATATTTTTGGCGCATAGCTGCCATCATCATTCTATTTGCGCGCCTTACCAATTCTACGTATCGAAAGAGTCTTCACATGTGCCGCGGGAGATGGGCAAACCCGACTGGTGAACGGGCCTTGGAAGAAAGATGCACATTTTCACACAAGAGAATGAACTCGCTATTCCTCTAAGCCGATAATTCCAAGAACGGGTTGGGTACACACAGTAAACACCGCGGCATTGCAATGCGCTATCTCGATGAAGGGCCTAGCGGCGATCCCTCTGCTGGTAAAGTCTGGTATTTACTTGATAATAGTTATGAGAAGTAGCTTATCATGTTACTAGCAGAGTTTCGATTAGCACGAATGATAGCAAAATGTAACCCATCGTTAGGTGCTAAAGACGTAGATGACGGTAACTATCTATACCGTGACCGCGCTGAAGATTATCTTGTCGGCTTTTCCGATTAATGACCCCCGCGTAGGCCCGATCCGATCATAGGCCTCCGACGTATGGCACACTGATAACAGCAAGACCAACATCTTGGTGGCTTTGGTTGCAACGAGATAAGACTTACAGAAAGAAAGATACGCATAATAACACATACACTGTGAGGGGTAGTTGAGATATCGCATATGACGCCCCTATTCAAAACTTGTCTGGGTAGACTGTATTATTCTCAATTACTTACGCAGTACTTTTCCATATTATAATTTTGAAATATTTTCAACTTCTTCCTTGCTGTACGGTGCTGGATTGGAAACAAATTTAACATGTCTGCTATATACAACCTAGTGATCGACTTCCAAACCCCCGGTCCTATATTTATTGCTATAGTGATCGTGCTAGTATCCTATTTATCATTTATCGTAGGCTGTTCCTTCAAATACTTACCGTAGAAGAGCCCGCTAAGCCCGTAAAGGTCGCATTCAACACAGATATTCCACATATCAAGGGGGTCCCAGAGATCCCCGGTGCAGTTCCAATATTTGGCCACCTTCTCAAACTCGGCGATGACCATGCTAGTGTCTGTGAGAAATGGTGGCGCCAGTATAACTACTCTGTATTCCAGATCAGACTAGGAAACACTCGGGCCGTAGTCGTGAATTCATTCGACGATTGTAGGAAGATGCTAGTGGGTCATCAGAACGCTGTTATTGACAGGCCAAAGCTTTATACGTTCCACGGTCTTATTAGCAGCACCCAGGGCTTTACGATCGGTTCCTCGCCTTGGGACGATAGCTGCCATAGGAAGCGAAAGGCTGCGGGGACGGCACTAAGCAGACCTGCCTTGAGAGGGTACCATCCTATGTTCGACTTGGAAAGCTATTGCATTATAAGGGATCTCTATAAGGACAGTTGTACCGGAGATATCGAAGTAAGCGTGCGACCATACGTCCAGAGATACGCGCTCAATACGACGTTGACTCTGTGCTATGGGATTCGCATGGACGCCGTTTACGACAACCTCCTACGCGAGATCCTCTACGTCGGCTCGGCCATATCGCTCTTACGCAGCGCGTCGGAAAACATGCAAGACTACGTGCCTATCCTGAGGTACTTTCCCAACAACGAGAAGAACGCTCGCTCTAAGGAGCTACGGGAACGGCGAGATGCGTACCTAAAGCTTCTACTAGACAAAGTCCGTGAGATGATAAAGCAAGGCACCGACAAACCTTGCATTTCTGCTGCTATACTGAAGGACGAAGAAACGAAGCTCACCGGAGTGGAGGTATCGTCAATTTGTCTGTCGTTAGTCTCGGGCGGTTTCGAGACGATCCCCGGAACCTTGACTTCTGCCATCGGATCCTTATCGACCGAAGAAGGGCAAGCTTGGCAAGATCGCGCCTATGAAGATATTAAGAGATACTATCCGGATATTCGGGATGCCTGGGAGGATTCTTATGTACAGGAGAAGGTCCCATACGTCAACGCTATTGTTAAGGAAGCAGGGAGATATTATACTGTTAGCGCTATGAGTCTTCCACGAAAGACAGTGACGGAGGTCAATTGGAATGGTGCCATTATTCCTCCTAAGACTATGATCCTGATCAATGCTCAGGCAGGGAACCATGGTAAGCAGAGTATACCCACGGAGAATCTTGCATATGTAATGACTGGTATTATTTAGACGTCGACCACTTTGGACCTGACGCCGGTAAATTTGACCCTGAGCGATGGCTTAAAAGCCTTGATCCTCCCGCAGAACGTGAATCCGCCGGCCTTGGCCACCTAAGCTTCGGAGCTGGAGCTCGCGCATGTTCCGGCCAATACATAGCGTCTCGACTCTTGTACACTGCTTTGGTGCGCCTGATTTCGTGCTATAAGATCGTAGCGAGCGAGACTGAACCGCCTAATACGGACTACGTGGATTACAACACTATAAAATCGGCACTGGTTGCGATTCCTAGGGATTTTAAGGTCAAGCTTGTCCCTAGGGACACTCATATCGTCGAGGACTGTTTAAACGCTGCCTACCGGAGAACCGAGGGGTATTATAAGGGGTAGGATGGCTGATAATATCCGTTAGCATGTGTGGCTGACGTGATATAAAGATCCAACTTTGGTTCTCGTACTCCATTGGAGGATCCGCACTTAATGTAATGCATGTAGTAAAGGCGGTTGATACGGGCAGAATCTAGAAATGAAGATCGGTGATGAGACGGTAGCTATACTTCTTTTAGGTACCTACCTATCTATGCATATAATATAGTTACGTGATTTAATATTCAAATTCTTTAATATATAACTGCGTACCTCTTATATCGACCTGATGTGGCTGTTGAATACTGAAAAGCTCATCCTCGAATATTTCAACGAGACTCAAGTACAGAATTTTCCGTATGCGATTCTTTCACACGCGTGGGGGCCTGAAGAGGTGCTTTTCCATGAGATACAAGGGGACCGGGCAGCTATACAAGGCAAAGCCGGATGGGAGAAGACGGTCCGTTTCTGCAAGGCGGCCCTGGAAAATGGATATACATACGCATGGATAGACACATGTTGTATCGACAAACGTATCAGTGCCGATTTATCTGAAGCTATCAACTCCATGTATAGATATTACTATAACTCCGCATTGTGTATTATATATCTTGAAGATGTGCACAGCTATAACAAGGAAGCAGACAACTCACGGAAGGCAATCACCCGAGAAGAACTACTCGCTAGGATACGGACGACTCGTTGGCTAACGAGAGGATGGACATTACAAGAGCTGATCGCGCCTTCACGGCGATCCTACTTTGCTTCGGATTGGTCTGAAATTGAGGATGGGGATGATCTGCTCGACACTATTGCTGAATCTGCCGGAATTAGCAGAAGGCTACTGGAAGATAGAGATCTACTGCATCGGGTCTGCGTTGGCGAGCGTATGAAATGGGCATCTAACCGGCAAACGACGCGGGAAGAAGACATTGCTTATTGTCTTGCGGGGATTTTCGATGTTAGCATACCTGTCTTATACGGCGAAGGAGGCAGAAATGCGTTCAGACGGTTGCAACTCGAAATCATGCGAATGTCGTTTGACATGACTATATTTGCCTGGCGCGGAGATTATGAGAGTAGTGGACTCCTTGCTCGATCTCCGGCTGATTTCAGAGATGTGCCTCCTCTAGCATTAGGACCGCTTGAGATGGTGGCACCCTACTCAATGACCAATACCGGGCTCACTATTTGCTTGGGCCTTGGTTTTCAATCAAGAGCTGGCGAACAGAAAATCGGCCGGCAAGCGTCTGGTGAACAGCTTAACGTTGCGGAGCTTCCTGCAGCGCTTTTGTGCGAAGTTCAAATATTAGGCCAGTGGAAGGTTCCCTTGGTCTATCTTGAACCTGTAACGGATGTGAATCTTTTTATCAACGGCCAGAGACGCAAGGCGTATCGCAGGGTTCGATGTGCAGAGTGGTTAACGCTATCATACGAACAACTTAAAGACTATACTTACGACGATATTATTGTTCTGGAGGACGAAAACTATGACTTTATATGCCGGGCTAGAGAACGGCATAAATGGCAACTTCAAAGAGGGCTGTCCAGCAATGATTCTTCAAGGATATGATATAGATATGAACCACTCGGGTGTTGACACCAACATGAAAGTAGATATTAAAAAAAAAAAAAAAAAAAAAAAAAAAAGATATTTCTCGTCAGCCCAGGCCATACTGCATAGCTCACTTTCTCGTATAACTAATGCTTTTATTGTTGTACTGTCGAAATGGTGCCCCGAACGGATTCGATGCAGGCTTCTAAGGGTTCTACGATACGGCATGAAGGAAGTTGCGGCATTGGTCCTCACTTCATTTACTCTTCTGGCCACAATAGCGTATTTTCGATACGCACGCTATTCCTAGAAAGGCAATATATAAGCTACTATCCTAGGTTAAAGCGCTAGTACCTGAACCACTGCTTCTAAAACGGCTAGAGCTTAACAAGCTGGAAGGTTTAAATCTCCAGAATACGAGCGGGACCATCTGCACCTGGCGGGCGACCTTGGGATTTTCTCTTGTCAATCGGGAGTCGGCAACCGGGAACTTCCATAATAACCTTATCAGAAGGTGTGACATATGGTCGAACTCTGTATTTAGTCATTGTCTAATTCAATATTACCACCCATTCGCGCTGGTATTCACTTGGAAGTCACTTGGCAGTCGCTTGGCAATGAGAAAAAAACAGGCGGATGCTCTTGGAATCGTAGCAGGTTTAGGTACTTGGAGTAGGCATGTGCATCCATACATGTACAGCTCCAATAGGCGAAGGGAGCGAGTTATGCATGACGCGGTCACATTCCATGGAGAACAATTGAAAATAAATAAATGTAAGGTACCTGCTTTCACGTGCAGTGCAGACACCTATATTACGCCTTATATACACCTTTTGATATAAGTGAGCATATGTAAGTAGTGTAAGTACCTACCTAGGTAAGCTGGTAAGGTGCTTGGGAGGAATGATTTGGGACCCGGCTTACTGTCTACACTACCTACATTACGTTAGGTATGTTACGTACATAAAGCAGCGTATCCAGCGTATCCAGCGTATGTAGATCTAGATGATCTTCAGGAAGCTGGGATTTCCCTATGGATATAATTAGCCCAACCTTCTTATTCCATGCTGCCCCCCCATGTATTCAAGACGTAAATTTCGAGTATGGCGACAGCTTCCCTTGGATGTATGAAATACATGGAAATGATGCAACGTGTGTTACCATTGTTGCTTACAAGTAGAAATAAAAAAAATGCATGACGGGAACCTGCAGCAAAGTTACTTTGATACATGCCATGTCTGGTTTAGCATCGTCGTACAATAATAATGCAAAGGGTACCCATCACCATGTACCTACTCAGATTACTGCGCGTAAATCCGTACAGTACAGCAGGTTGCGAGCTGACATGCAACGGCTAGTCAGCAACACTAGCTTCATTGCGCCGAAGCGCCGTTCCGTCCGTTGCTTTTTTAGTGGCCTTTTTACCATTTTCATACCTTCACTAAATCTGGCACGATCCAGACAACCCAAGCGATTCGAGCCGTTTTCCGTCCTTCTTGGCTTAACAAGATTCAAGGTTTACAACCTTTTTTTCTTCTTCGTTCTTAACCAATTCTAGCTGTTAGGTAGCTTTTAAGTCCCGCGCCATTTTTACCTCTCCCTCCCTACACAGGTTCTGTTCATAGGTCACACTTCCACATTTCCCAGATCTAGATTCATTCGCCAATACCACCACTACTTTACCACATTTGCTCCATTGGCTCACATTCGCTCCGTTCACTCCCTACCCTTTTTTTCATTCATTCCATTCTTCTCCATTCTTCAAACCTTTTCCCCGCGACAAGCAACTTCCACCACGCAATCCAAAATAATCCAACATCCGCGCGCGATCCACCACATTCGTTTGATACAATCTGGAGGAATAAAAAATTAAACGCGAACATGTCGCAGTAGCAGAATTGAAAAAAATAAGGAACATAATCAGCCAAGAAAAACGATTTCCTTCGTTCTCTTTTGCACCCTGCAGCCGACCGCTGCTATTACGACAGATCTGACGAACCCTTTGCCGATTTGCCGGATCTTGCTTTTTTACCCATTTGACTTGGCTTCAGTTTTCGACAATTCATATATTGTTGCCACTCTAGCGATAAATCGAATCCTTCCCATCGTATCAGAACGACCGAGTATAATTGTATAAACAAACTTGGATTAGTGATTAGGAAAACTTGGTTGGTTCTGGACTGTGAATAGTATAATTCCTGTTCCTATTGTTGTATTCCGTTGAATACCAGAGAGGGTTTTAAGCATCGTGCACTTCCATACCTGCGAGTCGAAGTTTTCAACGAGAATTGCCGGTTGTGCCCAATATCCAGGTCTAATACACTTGATTATCCTTACGTCCAATATATTTCGGTTATCTCGCAGTCGCATTTCAATATGGGTATGCCTCCTCGTCCTGTTCGGAAGAATTATCTGGAGTACCCCTTGGTGGCAATGTTTTCCTTAGACTAACAACTTTCATCAGCTCAGCCGGTAACGACGGTAGTACCATTCCAGTCCCTGCCTTCATGCGCAGTGGGATGCGGTCCCCTTTACGATGCCAATGGCGCTTGCGTACCCCCCGCGGCTCCAGCCACTGATGAAACTACTTACGACAAGTGCTTTTGTGCCTACGACAGTCTCCAACCGTTCAAACAGGGCACATCCGGAGTTTGCGATACGGCTTGTACCGCCGATGCGGCGGGTTTATCGAGTATACAAGGCTGGTTCACAAGTTTCTGTAATGAAAAGGCTGCAGCTACTGCATCATCCTCTTCATCGACGAGCACAGGAACAAGTGCCGCGGGTTCAGGAAGCAATAGCGGTGGTGGGGATTGGTAAGTTGTTTCGCTCATGACGTCTTGACCTATTCGGGAATCTGACTATAGCTCTACAGGATGTCAACGCATTGGAGATGGGTCGTCATGATAGTCATCGTCGTTGTCGGTATTGCCGGTATCTGGATCGGGGCTTGCATATGGCGTCGCAAATACTTAAAGAAGAAGGATCGCATGTACGAGCTGGGCAAGGGCCTTCCCAGTAATATCGCGATTAACACGCAGGGTAATCTGGTTGGTCCTGGCACGAGGGATAGTACATATTCTAATCCGGGCATGTTTATGTCTGGTTCTGGGGGTACTGGATATGCTGAAAAGCCGAAAAAGGAGCGCAAGAAGTGGACAGTTACGCAACGAACATGACCGACATAACAAAAACGAAATGGTAGCCTCCTATACCATTTACCCGACACTCCTTTTTTAGATGCCAGCATGGATGGTATCGTTTCTACTACAAGTCATCTATAACTATACTAGTCCTACGGTTGTGGGACTATTCCTTAGCATATTATCGATTCCGAATTCCACATTATGGGGCGTTAAGGTTGGAAGGGTGATTTTGGTAAACTTTTTTTATACCAATGCGGGTTCCTATTGTCCGTAGTCCGTTTCTTGAATAAGGCGTGGGAGGGGGTTGATCTGGATAGACAAGGAGGAAACTGACAGTCAGGCAGCATCGGATGGTTTGATATCACTTTTACAGTCCCCGATTTAGAAGCGGGGAGATATATGAAAACGGGAAGACTCGGGTATGGGTTGTGTGTGTGTGTGTGTCTGTGTGCGTGGTGGCTGTCTTCTCGCTGGAACGACGAACGAGCGAGCATAAGGTAGTGGAGATATTACCTACCTATTCTTGTCTTCTCTACACATCAAAAATCCGCGAATCAATACTAATTATGTACAAAGACTCATGCCGTACCATGTTTTTTTTTTTTTTTTTTTTTTTTCTTTTCTTGGGATATCATGTTCCATTTCATGCTTTGGCTACGTGGACGGCTTGTCATATTAACAAATATTCTTTTCCTCCTACCGTAGTACATGCTAATCTCGCCAAATTACTACCGAATAATACCAAGTAACATTGATTTATTACACCATTGTTTGGACTCTCGTTGAATCATGAATCGATATTAGAAAAACCTACAACTCTATATTACCAATGGTAAATGCTATTCTAGTAGTACCTGTCACGTATATCGCCAAGCGAATTGAGTTCAACCGGCTCACGATGGTTACCCCTTTTCCCAAGGGCCATAGAACGTATGACATATAGGTCGCACGGTTCGCGAACGCCAAAAGCCCGCTTTTACGAGTTAAATGCCTGCCTAGCACACGGCTTCCCGTCTGTCGTCTAAGATACGGGACGGAACCGTGTAGGTATGTATATAAAGCTAGGGTTAATTCAATAGCCTACTAATGTTTTTAACGTATATACGTACGTTTTACTTAATCCAGCTACGATCCCACGGTTTTGTCTGAGCGCCAAAAGAGAAATATTAAGAGGGAATAGAAAGGAAATAGGCTAAGACGATAAATAAATAAATGCGATCATCTCGTAATCATATTTCATATTTCGTATCCACGTACGTATTCGTGTTTGTACGTATCTCATCTCATCTCATCTCGTCTTATCTTATCCAACTTTATGAGATGATATGTAGGTAAGTATAGCTAGAATCTGTGGCTTTATCCCTCGACGTATATCCAAAGTCTAGCCGTCCAAGGGAACTTCCCTTAGTCGTCATGCAAAGCAAATGTCGTTGTTCAAACTGCCTCCGAATCCTACGCCTTTGTTGGTTTAGACACGCCAATGCTCTAGGTACCCAAGTCATGAGGATGGCAATTACTTCATGCCGTAGTCGGCAGCGTCCATATACAAGTCAATGAGACAACCCGAGCTCCAGGCCTGCGTAGGGCTCGAATCATGACAATACTCGCCGTTCTTCTGCGTGAGCTCCGTTAGTCCAGCCCACGGGCTCTGCTTGATCATCTCCTTGCACCCGCTTAATCTCCTCGTGACCTGCTGGAACGCCTCGACGCGTCCGTGTTGGGTGTCGCGTCGCATGAGATCGAACTTCAATAAAGCGCGTAGGAAGAAACCCGTCGGCCACAGCCACTCAGGGCCTTGGTGATAGTTCCGGCCCTTAGATGTAGCGAAGTCGGTCGAGTCCTCGCTATTTATATAGTACGGGCGGTAATTCAGGTCGGAGGGATCGAGTGTTGCCATTCCGGTCGGGCCGCGCAAGACCTTGTCTGCTAGGACGAGAGCGCTCAAAGCATGGTCGGGGTCGAAGAGGTCCGGAGCGACTGTCATTGCGATGGTAAAGTTTGGTCTCAGCTGATAGTCCTCGTACTCCTTTCCGGAGCGGTAAAGATCTTTATAGACGCCACGTCGGTTGACAACCTTCGGATTTACATCGTACTGAGAATCGTCTGATGGGTCAACCGGTACGTAGTAATAGCGTTCGAAATTTGACTTAAGCAGGTCCGCCCAAGCTGAGAAAGTGATCTCAGTACCGTCAGCCTTTGTCACGCCCTTGTATGGATATTTGCCCTCCGCACTAAGCTTGGCCAGCCATTTCAGCGTGCTGTAAAGTAACCCGGTGATCTCAACCGCAGCGCCATCACGAGGAGTGCCGGGGATCCCTTTCGAACCGGCACGTTCACTCTCGCCCATCTTGTCCATCCAAGTCCCGCAATTGAATTGGTTGCCGCCGAAGATAATACCATTAGACCAGTCTACGTTAACCTCGATGTTGAAACCCTCGTCGCGCATCTGCGAGTCAATACTCGGTCCCGCATTGGCTTCGCGGAATTTTAACCCTGTCGCATGGCGTTGTAGCGCCTCCTGGATAACCTCTTGTATAAGGCTCTCTGTCGAGTATGCTCTAGGATCTTCCGAGTCAAACCAAACGTCATCGTATGGTAAGAAGCGCCGTTTAACCTTTCGTGTGAGGAGGCTCAACCCATCTGGGGCATATCGAGTGTAGTCCTGAATACACTGCAAAAAGAACCAGATGGAATCCCGACTATTATATCGTGGAAGCTTTCCGCTGCCAAGGAGGTTGGGAATCATGCCGTGCTTAAGTACGCTAGCGAATGCAAATATGTGCTCCGCTGCCTCCTCGAACCGACCTGTTCCAAGGTATAGACCGCGGAGAGAGATGAAGACATCGCGACCCCAGCATCTTGCCCATTCCACAGCAAAATGCGGTAGGCCAGCAGCGAGTGAAGGGACGAGCTTCTTCGGCCAAAGCGAAGCTGACCTGACCAAGCCCGTCATCTGTACGCTGGTCATGGCTAGGCTTTGCAGAAACCACTGGCCGCTCTGAACCTTTTCGTTCATAAGCTCCAGGCCTCTTTCCCAAGCCGCTTTATAAGCAGTCCGTATAATAAGTGCAAAATATCGTGGTAGGAGGAAATTAGGTATGCTTCGAACGGCGTCAATACGCTCTTTGAGCCAAGCTGCGGGCTTAGCAAGACTAGCGAATTCCGATTGTTGACTTATTCTCTCGAGACGTCCAACCGTATAATCTAAAGCCCATTGACCATCGCGGAGATTTTGGCAAAGGGGGTGAGCGAGGTTATTGTCCTTGATGATGTCCTTCAATATACTCCACCAACCTTGCAGGCCTGCATATACGATCTTGCCGTGACCCGGAATATCATAGGTGCCATCTTTGCCACCACTTCCATCGAGCTCTTCAGCTTCACAGCGATACAGCAAGAAGTTAAGATCGACTAGATCCAACCCAGCCATCGCTTCCTTGGCACCAGACGTCACATAGTTATCTAATCCTGATGAGTGCTCTGCGGCTGGAATCCAGGTTTCGAACAGAGCGATACTTCCCGGGGGGAACTTGTCACGCACTGTGACAATCGTTTCGTCTGCCTTAGCTTCGAGCCGAATACCAGGCACATCAAGCACGCGACTTGGTAGCCCTCGTAGGTATTTATCGTCGCCTTCGGTCTCTTTTTTTGCTTCTTCGCTGGCGTCAACCTCTAGCATCCAGCTTCCTAGATGCCGCGCTTTTGTGCCGCTAAGACGTACAGCACTAAACGCACCATTTCCGTTTCCGTAACCCGGGAAAGCAGTATGAGCGATAAGGAAATATCCTTTCCTCGATTCTGGGTGTACTCTATGAACGGTGATGTACTGGTCTTCGTGGTGAATATGCGTTTCGTCGTAACCATCTTTGCCCATCAGGGTGTGGATCTGGTTGAGCAGCTTCTTAATACCTCCTATGCCGCCTTTTCCGCCACCGATTTTAATTTCTTTAGCAGACGAAGACTCGGATGTATATAACCTGGTCTCATTCACGAGATCCACAAGTTTAGGGTATATCTCGTCGTATCCCATCACACTTCCCGTCGCACTGGAACACATGCATACTAAAGCAGCATTTGGTAAAGTGTCACGCGCGTCTCTCTTTTGAGCAGGAACTTCATTGTCGTGCGTGCAGTCCATGAACAGGGCCTGAACTGGTACGGGTTTGATCCTTCGGATGACTTCCCGAGGAGCATAGTCGTTAAGTCCGGGACTCGTCGGAGCACTTCCAATTGGACCCTTTGAAATTTCATCCACCTCAAAACTACCAATAGGGCGCCCACCGTGACGATGTACCAGCCTACTGAGCTCAGCCGTGCTCCAGGCTTGCATTGCCTCTCTGATCAACGAGCTTAGGCCCAGCCTTTTCACAAAGACATAATCCATCTCCTCCGAACCGGTGAACAACTCTGCCACCACGTACAGGTTCGGTCGAACTCGACGAGCCTCGTCAAGGATGTGCTCTGCGACATGAATAGGAGTAGAATGGCAGTTGTCTATTCGGAACCCGGCAAAGTACTTCGCCAACATGCGGGCATATTTTGTCATATGCTCCCATAACCACGGACTATCTTTAGGGCCATTCCCGTAACGAAGCTTGACGCAATCACCCCAAACGATGACCTCTCGTCGCAGGTACACTCGCGATTTGGGACCGGCATTGTCGATCAGCGCGTTCCCAGCCCATACCCAACCGTTGTTGACGAGAACCAGATCCTCAGGCTTCAGATGATCAGGTGCTTTCGCCTTATCTAGGCGCGTAAAGTATGTTTCAATCAAAGGGTTGTTCTGGTCAATTGGACCAAGCTTTGGGCCGTGATCGTCGAGGCGGACATACTTGATCCTATTGAATAGTTGTTGGAGAATTTCTCCCATTTCCTTGTCGTACTCCTCGTAGAATGGAACATTAACCACATCCAAGATCTGAACTAATTTGGTTCGAATAGCCGCTTCATCAGCCTCACCCCTGTACTTCCCAAACAGAGCAACGATCAACCCAGCAGAAACCTTTGGGTCGATACGCCGCCGAAAGCGTTCGCCAAGCCTGTCGTTCCCAATTAGGCCATTCTTGACTAGGTACAAGGCTTGTTCCTTGATCTCGAGTTTGGTTAGGTCATCCTCGGGAGCGATTGATTGACCACCAGACCAGGATTCGATTGCAGCGTCCGCGTCTCTGTCGACGTCGAGCGCATAGTACTCCCATAGGCGAAGCTCAGAAACGACATGCTTTTTTATGCCGTCCATAATCTTAATGAGATCATCTGTAGTTTTGAGCTCTTTAGGATATCCGAGCTCCTCCAACTTGGAGCCAAAGACTAGGAGTTGGGTATCGAGGACGTAGGCTGATTCTAGCCAGGGAGCAGTAGTGAGATTGTATCCAGCTTCTGGATGCTCCAAGAGCCACTTGGTGTTGTGTGCGGTATGGTTTAAGACTATGTCGGTTAAGCTGAGAAGAGAATGGTTTTTCTCCAGACTATCGACCATCTGCTGTACATCTTTCTCTCCTTGAGGAAAGCATGCGGGATCCCATCCAAGTTGATCGTATAAACTGTACGGCGAGTTTGAGGCACCCCGAACTTGGAGGGGAGTAAAATGTATCATGTTGTACCCGCGTCCACTAATACCTTGTAGATGCTTTTCCCAGTCTGTCGGGTACTTGCCCATGAACTTGCTGATGACGGAAAATATCGATAGCGCTGGTAACGGTAAAGGTCGGCCGTCTAGCGATAACCTAGGAGCAACATCGATATAGTATAACGGCGTCTTCTTGGATTCAACTGTGCCTGATGCGTTTGAGTCCAAAGCAGAAGATAGCTCGGGAAGTTCAGCATATGTGGTATAGAAAGCAAAAGCACCGGCTTCGTAGACAGGGATCGAAATCTCTATTGTCCGGTTGAAGTCGGGGTTCAGTCTGAGGGAGCCGTTAATAAAAGCGCCCCGGGATTTTGGATAGCCAACGTTTTGCCTACTTGTATTCGCGAAACTGGTCCCTACGAAACTCAGATCCTCTTTCCGGGATGTTAACCCATAAGCTACCTTGTCGACATATCGACGATGTGCCCTCGATCGTAAATCGTATAGTGATGGGGTCGTTATTTTTTGGGGCCAGGTAGATGTACTCTCCAGGAATATCGGGAGCACCGTCATCCTTCAGAGGTAAAATGTAGACCTCATTTGAGGTCACCGTCCTGGGGATCATGATGCCCAACTATCTGTTCCCCCAAGCTTCTAAAAATGTAAAAAGGATGTAGGGAGCCGAAGAGAAACTAGGAGGGGGTTTGAGAGAAAAGGAGGAGGGAGGGGGAGGGAGGGGGAGAAAGGGTAAAGCATAGGTAGGCCCTTAAAACGAGAGAAGGTAGTAGGTGATAGAATAATAATAATAATAATAATAATCAAAAGGACAACTACCTTAGGTAGGTAGATATTTATATCAGACCCATCAGACGATGCGTTAATGCAACAAATAAGATGAAAAAAAAAAGATTCGAGGCCTTGGTCTTGTGAAGGTGGGGTTTCCATAGCGGGCAGCAGGGTTGGGTAGCTGTTATGTACCTTTTCCTATACTACGTGCATGCATCTTACTATCGCAACTACATACCTATGTACAACTTTGATTTGGTCGAACCAGGGTAAACCCCACTAACAGCACAGTGACGTAATGATTCGATATAACTAAAAAAGCCCCCAATTGGCCCCATATGGAGATTTATGGGCTCTTATGGGCTTTTATGGGGTACCTGATCTCTTTGCCCAAAGCTCAAGGTCCAAAAGCTTCTAGGCCTGATGCACTCCCTACGCACATCCCGGACTATCCAAACTTTCCTGATGACAACAAGTCCATTTCTCTTTTACTTGTATATCTTCTTCCATAGTCCACCTATCCTTCGTCGACGTGTATGAATATTGCAACTCTCCGTGATGAACTGGTTGGATAACGTTAGCGAGTGCCCCTCCAAAAAGATTAAAAGATTAAATGAATAAATAAATAAACAATGCGCAAGTCATCTTACTTTTGTGATTGGGACAGGTTTTATTGGCCTGAGGATCGAAAGTGACACTGCAGAATCGACAAACACGAGGTTCCGTAGAAGGAATATCGGCGGTTCGAGCGGCTCTTTTTTGATTTTCTTCCTTCTCTTGTCTCACCTGTTCTTCTAGCCATCTCTTCATCGCCCTTTCGCGTCTTCTTCGTACCACGATAGACTGCTCGCTACCTCCCCGTCTCCGGTGCATGTGTTGGGTTCGGCGGGGCGGCTCATCCCCTGAGTCTTGGTTGAGTTGCAATGCTTCAGCCGTTAACGGGGTTGTTGTAGGTTGCGATGGTGGCGACGGTTGCGCGAGTCGCGATTCCCCTGGGTGGGGAAGAGGAACTCCTTTGTAGGGGGTTCTTTTGGAACGAGTTTTTGGGGGCAACGGCGTCGCTGGAGATGGTGGCTTATCTTTAGGACTATCTTTTGGATTTTCTAGGGGAGGTTTATCTGTAGGGTTGTCCTTGACGTCGGTCTTTTCTTCTGTTTTGCCTTTGGAAGTATCTTGGGAAGCGCGTTTAGAAACATCTTTGGACTTGTCATCAGACTTGCCCTTGGGCCTGCCTTTTGGCCTTCCTTTGGGTTTACTCTTTGTATTTTTCGTGCGCGCCATCTTGCCGAAACTTGTAACTGCGGGTAGCAATACGCGAAGAGTGAACTATTTTTGAGTTTGTGATTTGGATATCGATGCGCGTAGTAGAAAAACTAGGAAGGAAAGCATCCCCACCCCCAGAACGACGACTGTTTTTTTTTGTGCCATTTATTTAGGAGATGCAGGTTGGAAAATATGTACTAGGTAAACTGCAATGAGGGAAGAAGGGAAGCTACGCCGGGGGTTCCCTAGGTAACTACCTAAACACGCAACGTAAAGGACATTGGGTAGGTACCTCATGTGCACGCGCTCAGTAGGGGTTTACGGCAGTAACGAAGGTTCGTTATTGCTGACTATAACGCAGTCTCCATCAGTAAAAAGACTTTTATCAACGTTACGAAATTCACTAGAAGGGAATGTATTTAGGTGTCGCTAGCTTCATTTCGTTGGAACCTCTCGTGGTTTGAAACGTACCGAATATGTGAATAGTTACATGGTGGACCACATACCGAGAATTCATAATCTTATGTGAGTATGAGAATAAAGAAATACCTTATCATGAAGAACCACTACTTTTGTTATGCGCCTATTAGGTCTATATAGCAGGCCGAACGAGTAATATGTTGATCATTTATATATCTACCTACCTAGGCATAACAGTGACGTGAGAGTAGCATTGAATATGGGAAGGGTGTGATGGATTCTGGTTCAAGTCCAGCCTACTTATTAATATATCAGCCATCTTCTGCAAACATGTTTGCTACCGCATTACCTATCTACTCCTTCTTCTCAAACAGTTCCTGGGATAGAGAGTGTTCTCTGCTTTCCAAGGCATCGATTTGTAACTCCACATGAACAACTCCTAACTTTGTCGCTTCTTTGAGGGTGAACGTCCCGTAAATATCAACTTCATCGTATTCGCCCATTCCCGCCACTGGAAAAAGCTTATTAAGAAGAACGAAAATGATAGCGCTCGTAAAAAAGCCTAAACGCAAATATCGCGTCAGAAATCAAGACTGCTGTTTTTCTCTCATACTCTAGAAATACTTACCTATGAAAAACGCCATAAAGTATAATTCGCAGAGAGCGGTGGGCGCATTCGAATCTTGGCTAACAGTGACGATTAAACCACCGATGGTTGGTGCCCAGCCACAGATCCATGCTATTATCGCTCGCCAATTGAACCCGTTCCAATACCAGTATGATGAGTTGGCCCCGTAATATAAATGCGATAAACGGATCTTACGACCACGGAGAACAAAGAAATCGGCTGCCATAAGACCGATCATGGGCGACAGGAAAACCGAGAATGAACTTAAAACCTGAATGAACGTAACAGCCCTATTCACAAGTTGCCAAGGTTGGACGATCCAGGCGGCAACGAAAGTGATTATGGCGCCTCTTCGTATGTTGATATAGTGCGGCCATAACCCAGCCAGATCAATACCACCGGATACGGTGTTGCCGCAAATGTTTTCAAACATGCTCGTTAGTCCAAACCCAAATGCGAGAAAGAACACACCGGCTCGAGACGCCGAAGACCCGTTTCCATTGTCCATCATCATCATGAGAAGATCTGGTGGGTTCCAATACACCTCACCGTATATCTTTTGGGCTGCACTGGTAGTAACTAGGCCAACAAGACACACGAGTACACCAGTTATCCATCCCGACGTGATAGTACCAATCACGTAGTCTTTCCAATTTCGCGAGTATCGTGAAAAGTCGGAACCATTAGTAATGCCTGCTGCGACGCCGCCTACTGTTTGGTTGATACCAGCCATCAAAAGCCACGAGATGCTCCACGAACCTTCCGGAAGTGCCACGCCGGTATTAAAGAGCGGACCAACACCTTTCGCGGTGGCTAATGACCATATCATCATAGCAAGCATCCCGAGAGCGCTGTAGATAGACGTAAATAAGAAGGGTATCTTGAACTTCTCTGGTCGAATCCATAACAAAGGGGTTGACAAGACCCAAAAGATAATGAAGCCGACGAATTGACCGCTAGTCGCTGGTATGCTCTCGGGCAAGAAATTTCGCATCTTGGCAAAGGAGGGAAAGATAGCCGTTAAACAAACAGCGGCGAGCCGCCCACCATTCCAGCACTGCACAGCGTTCCATATGAAATTAAGTAGAATCCGCTGTAATAGGGGTATGTAGCTCCCTCGCATCCCCCACGTATAGCGGTTTTGGACGGTGAATCCGATATGCCACCGTATACCGCACCACTATAATGAACTGATTAATTAAGACGTGTTTCCCTAAGAGGGGACTTAAGCATGTTCCAAGAGTAATAGCTCATTCGCCCACCTGAAAAGAATGGTGGCGGAAAAGAAATATTCAGTGTAACGTACAGCAATCAAAACTGCGAAAGCAGATATTAGTAGACGACCGACAACGATTATCATCATCGCCTGGGGGACGGATAACCCCTGAGCTATGTTGGATCGTCAGAGGAAGGCAACATAAAAGGGTGAATTAGTCTTCTTACTTAAGAAACTACTTGGAGTCTGCCAGTTGACGATATTCAGGGACGACAATGTCCAGAAACCGAAATAGTGAAACCACCCTAGATGCATTGTAGTATGGTAAGTAAAGATCTAGAATGGGGTTTGAATGATAGGTCCAACTTGTTGCTTACCCCAAGTTCTTCGGCTCGGGGGTAAAGGGATCAGATCGCGATTGCTCCATTGATCAGTCTGCTCATGTCGACTCTCGTCACCATGTAGACGAACCTTCTCCTTAACTACGTCGAACCGAGACCTTAAGCCAGTACCCATCGCTATACCGAGTCTAAGATTGGGGCGATTGGTAAAGATTAGGTTGGGAAGTCAACTTAGACAGTCCCTTTCAAAAGGGGGGTCTTGCTAAGTGATATAGCACGATACAAGTAGTTCAGCCATTTGGCGTGTAGATATATGTTACCTTTCGACCAAGCTGCGACTCATTGCCATGATCACTACCGGAAGCTTGCATATACCGACTAGAGGGTCCGGGATCTAGAGATAACAGGTAGGATAGAATGGACGACATGTCTTCCGACAAGACGCCAATCTAGTTAGACCAACCAATGATTATCATGCAGTTGTGTGAGATAAACCAGGGATAGATGAGGGGGAACAAGGAAGAGAAGGTCTGATGTTTATCAAGAAAATAATTATAATCTTTACCCCACGTACGAAATTGTCTTATATACAAGGGTACATGCGATTACTTACATTGATTGTTACACGCGACATGCTGCATGTTACACGATACGGAAGAGATAAAGCAGCTATCTTATCTGATCTGCCAAGCTGTGGAGTCGTCACCAAGAGAGTGGATTTTACACCCCACATGGGATAAGAAATAAGACCCAATCTTCAAGAAATCCCCATCTCCCACTCTTGGTACCTTGCGTATCCCTCGCATTCGGAATATACGCGTGAATTAATTACCTTTAGAATGCCCTCATTATATGTATCTATTTACTTCTCACTTCTACGTGTATGGAATATAAGGACCATGTACCTATTAGATATTATATGATCTGAGAAAGACATAAATCTCAATGTAGGTGACGAAGCTTATCAAACAAACGCGAACATCACGGATACCATCCAACTCCGAGTAGCCCCGAGAACCACTTACCCAATGCTAGCGGAAATGGACGATTTACCCTTTCCTGCAACTTAGTATAAACCAGGTAGCTAACAGGGGGCCGTGGCCGGTTTCGGTATGGATAGGCCGAACAGACCAAACGGTCACTTTTCATAACTTTACAGAACTTTGGCCGCAACCGAAAGACGCATACATCTCGTAACATCTCATCGTTACAAGATGGCATCCGCGGTTAACTCCACCAAGAAGTTACGCATTGGCGTCGACGTTGGCGGTACTAATACAGATGGTGTTGTTCTCGATCCGTCACGGGCTCTAGAACCAGATAAAGGCATTATCGCCTGGCACAAGGCCCCGACTACAACAAATCCGAGCCTTGGCATTAACGATGCCATTACTACTATGTTCAGCGCAGCCGGCATTAGCCCAGATCAGGTCGCTAGTGTTACTATTGGAACTACCCATTTCGTCAACGCAGTCGTTGAGAGAGATGCGGCACGATTATCCAAAGTTGCTGTCCTCCGTCTTTGCGGCCCCTTTTCCAAACATGCGCCGCCCTGCGTGGACTGGCCGGATGATATGCGCGAGCTTATCCTCGGATATTACGCCCTCTTGAAAGGAGGCCTAGAGGTTGACGGATATCTCATCTCTGACATCGACGAGAATGAGATTAAAGAGCAATGCGCCATCATCCGCGAGAAGGGTATCAAGAGTATAGTTGTAAATGGAGTGTTCAGTCCTATCGACACCATCGAACAGCAAGAGGAGCGCGCTGCTGCTATTGTCCGTTCCGAACTCCCCGGATGCGATGTTGTCTGCTCAAAAGAAGTCGCCAATCTAGGGTTTCTCGAACGTGAGAATGCCGCAATTCTGAACGCGTCAATTCTCGCATTCGCGCGTAAAACGATCCGTTCGTTCCAGGAGCCTATTAAGCGCTTAGGCTTAGATTGTCCCGTGTTTATCACGCAAAATGACGGCACAATCTTGTCTGGAGATATGGCGGCAAAGCTGCCTATCCGAACTTTCTCTAGTGGTCCGACGAATAGCATGCGCGGCGCTGCGTTCCTGGTACAGAATGAACTAGACGAAGCAATGATGGTAGTTGACATAGGCGGTACCACTACCGATGTTGGTCTCCTACTGGCGAATGGCTTTCCGCGCCAACAGGCTGCGCATAGCGATTTAGCAGGAGTTCGGATGAACTTTTCGTGTCCGGATGTGAAGAGTATCGGCCTCGGTGGTGGTTCAATCGTCCGAAATGGCGAGACACTAACCGTGGGCCCAGATAGTGTTGGCTACAAGATCACCGAAGAAGCTCGGGTCTTCGGTGGTAATGTCCTTACCGCTACCGATTGTACCGTACTGGCGAACAGCACAGTTAAGATCGGAAATAGGGAGTTGGTAAGAGGCGCATTAGACGATGAAGGTTTAGAAAAATTCAAAACCGTGATAAAGCACAAGATCGAAAAGATCATCGATACTATGAAGACCTCTCCGGAAGACCTCCCTGTGCTTCTAGTAGGAGGCGGCGCGGTAATTGCTCCAGACGAGCTAAAAGGGGCTAGTAAGGTGCTCAAGCCGAAGTGGTCAGGCGTCGCAAATGCCATTGGAGCTGCGATAGCTAGAGTCAGCGCTGTCATCGACACAGTTAAATCGACCGAATCAAAGTCTATAAAACACATAGTGGATGAGATTTCTAAAGAGGCCGTCGAAAAGGCCGTGGCAAATGGCGCATCAAGGTCGACCGCTAAGGTGGTAGAAATAGACACTCTACCTTTACCAGTAATTCCCCACTGACCCATTCTATATACTTGCATGTCTGCTAATAACACTATTAGTATATAGCCAACAAGTCTAGGTTTACCGTACGAGCTGCGGGAGATCTTGATTACTCGCGTACGGATTTCTCAACTCTTCACTTCGAAGAAGCAACTTCAGATGCGGAGGTCCAAATGGATGAGTACGAAAAGGCCACTAAGGACTCAAAAAAGCAGACCAAACTAGAAGCCAAGGATGACTTTGATATTGACAACTATAAGCCCAAGGTCATAAACCGCGTCTGGTACATCAACGAGACGGACCTCAGTTGGATCTCAATTGGTTGCTACATCCTCGGCACCGGTGGCGGCGGTAGCCCCTATTCCTCCATGATCCGTCTTCGGCAGATGCTACGCAGGGGTGATGTAGTTCGTGTCGTAAGTCCGGATGACTTAGCAGACAATGCAGCCATAGCAACAGGTGGCCACGCCGGCTCACCAACAGTCGGGATAGAAAAGCTAAGCGGTGACGAGATGACCGAGGCGCAGGAAGAACTGTACAAAATCTGCGGCGATAACCCGACCCATATCATATCAGTAGAGATTGGTGGCGGGAATGGTCTGCAGAGTATGATTATCGGCGCAAGCACTAATATGAATTTACCGGCCGTGGACGGAGATTGGATGGGGAGGGCATATCCTACGAAATGGCAGGTTCGTATCCAAGTCCTTTTGTCTCCCCCCTCAAGCCCATATTAGGAACTTAGTTCCCTGCGATTTTTATGTAAAGCGAGATGTTTTGGATTGTCACTGACATTAGAGTCCAAACTAGACCACCCCCGTCGTCTTTAATGAGAGGAGTCCTATCTGGTCGCCCGTTGCCATGGCAGATGGCAATGGGAATGTCGTAGTCATGCCAAAATCGACGTCGGACTTACAAGTCGAGCGCATTCTTCGGGCAGCATTGAGTCAAATGGGCTCGGGCGTAGGATTTGCCGACCCTCCTGTAACAGGTGCTGAGTGTAAACGATGGGCCGTCGAGCATACTATCTCGCAGTCATGGCGGATAGGGCGTGCAGTTGCTAAGGCGCGCAAATCTAACCGCGTGGACAATGTTGCAGAAACCATATTGGCAGAATGCGGCGGTCCAGAGGCAGGCAAGGTACTATGGAAGGGTAAAATAGTTGGCGTTGAACGTACACTACGCATGGGCCATATTTACGGGGAATGTATCATCGAAGGCGCAGACGTGGTTGACGACGATGCGAGTGTTAAGCCGCGCACCACCCCGACGCAGCCGCAATTTCAAGGCCGCATCAAGATCCCGTTCAAGAACGAGAATATTGCCGCCATTAAGCTCGTGCAATCGGTTGTGGAAGGGGAGATCGTTGAGACGGATGGCGAAGTCTTGGGTCTCGTTCCTGATCTAATCACGGTGATTGACGCGCAGAACGGCGAGGCGATCGGGACTCCCGAGTATCGATACGGTCTTCTAGTTATCGTCCTCGGCATCACAGCTAGTGAGCGCTGGACTTCGGAGAGGGGTATTGAAATTGGTGGTCCGAAGGGCTTCGGCATGGAGCATTTGACGTATAAACCCCTTGGTAAGTTCGTCAAGCCGAGAAGCGTGATAGACGAATTTGATGTTACCGCGTAGATAGCCCTGTTGCGGAAGAATTATATATGAGGTGGGCATTTAGTTGTTAGGTCATGATGCGGTAGACTAGAAGTATCATTATAAACTACCATTTCTTATATACCTCCTATCCACAACTATTCGAGGGATAAGTACAGCGGCTTAAAATCGAAAGTTAATGCGGTACTATAATAATTGTCGCTACAATTGATTATCTACCTATATTACGATCCACCTAGGTACATAGTCCCAGTCGTCTCTAACTATTGTGCATGCCAAATTTCAATCCGTACCCGTCTTACAGCTCCGGATGTTGGATTTTAGATTCGGTACTCTTTTGCGCTACGCAGCTCCAGCATTCTTCCTTGGCAGCATTTCCACAGCTTGAATTGTACTTCGCTTTTCGTGGATATGGACAGAGAATTCTATTCTGAGTCTCCCCCTTTGAGTTGGAAAATGAGACCGGGGAGCTGTCGGGCGCAACTCCATCTTCCACCCACGCCTGGAGCTGCGCGAATAGGGATTCGGGCTGGCCTGGACCTCCAAGGCAATGAGCGAGACCAGGAATTTCGAAGTAGCGATAGAAGTCCTCAACATTGTCGACCTTCTTAGAAACCTCTCGGTAGTATTGCTCCGTACCCTTCGGTGGTATGATATTGTCGGTCTATATTTGAAAGAGAATATTATTAACACGCACGTCCCAGCGACAAACACGTAGCTCGAGCTCTACTTACCAAACCATGGAAAGATAGAAGCTTTCCGCCAGCCTTCTTGAATTCGGAAAGATCAGGATCTGCTGTGTCGATAATAGAACCGTACTCCTGCTTGCTTGCATGAAGAAGGCTTAATAATTCCTCGTGCGTGATATCGGCAAGGTTAAAGTTTGGGTCTTTTGCGACAAATAGCGACAACCAACGCCACCCAAACGGATTTGAATGATCTAGGGTGCAGGTACCGTTGCTACAGTCCGTAGTTGCTAGACAAACTTGGCCTGAAGCCCCGGACGCAGTGCAAGTCAAATCAGCAGTTATACTTAGCCCGTACCACTGTTCCTGGCAGTTAGAATTCGATTATTCAAAAGGAGGAAATTCAGAATAGTACATACCAGATGCTCCCCAGTCGGGGATACTATGCCTTCCCAAGCTGCCTTGGCTACTTGAGCTGCCGCTTTTGTGATCTTCACCGTCGTATTACCGCAGTCCACGGTAGTGCCAACAAGATCGTAGGGGTTAAACTTTTTCGTGCACTCGTCTACATTCTCGACGATGCCGTCTGTTAATCCGTCTAATCCGTCGCACTTCGAAATGACTGCCGCAGTGATCGCATCGAGTTCACATACGTTGGGGTATTCGTTAATCGTCCTCATTATGTGCTCGGGCCAATAGCTGTTTAGCATGTTATTGGACCAGTAGATTGCTGGCGCTCCTGCCACTATACCATCGTAAGCCTTTGGGAATCTTTGAGCGAGCATAAGGCCCTGTCGGCCTCCTTGAGAGCATCCATTCCAATAGGAATAGGAAGGCGGTCGTCCGTAGAAGCTTTCCACGACGGATTTCCCAATAATCGCCTAGATTCGCATTAGTTATATGTGCTTCCTCTCTTTTGAGAATTGGATAAGTCATACTTGGTCGTTTAGACATCTTGAAGCGAAGTTCTCCAATGTATACCAATCGACATTTCCAGGACTCTTCAAGGCCCATGAATCTGCGTCGGGGGATCCCCATAATCCCCCATCAGTAGTCGTAGACGCGTAACCATCAAACATGGCACCAGCCAGGCCGGCGTATGATAACTCAAAGCGTCCCGCTGCCCAGCCTCCGCCTCCTTCAGCTTGCAAACGCCCGTTCCAGTTGTCAATAGGAAGCCATGATTCCACGTTTATCTTATCGCCGTATCCGGGGTGAGTATAAGTCACCGTAACGTTACAAAACTGAGCATCTCTGATTTTGCGCGCTGGCGCTGTGAACCTAAAGCCATCCGGTATATCCAGGCTGTAGTTTGTTACCAAAGACGCTGAAACGGACAAAACCTCGGCGCCGAAGATAGTTGGAGAAAAGGTAGTTGGCACGCAGCCGTCTGCGAGGGACGTTGACCCCATCTCTGCTCTAACGATTTATAACAACAATGTATTTGAGTAGACAACTGTAGGCAAATTGCCTCTGATCAAAGTGCATGTCTTCGGGAGAAGATGCTTCTTTATGTAGGCGTCTTCGCATCCTCCCCCGGGTAGATAGGCATCTAACGTACCACGACATTTTTCACCCTGTGCCGCTTACCTACCCGTACCTAGCATGGCAAGTCATCGGCATGCTTATTCGTTACTTTCATCAGGCTGCGATCCCAGCCCTTGCAGAAAGACGTTGGTTGTGAACTCTATTGGTAATTTGTCCGCAAGTAAACATAACACCAAAAACTGCCTAGCCAGGTACATGCATTACATACTACGTGCCCCTATATGCAGAGTAAGCAGTCTACAGAAATACCTAACCCCAAAGGGCAACGAGCTTAATGGCACGGGTTTCGAGAAAGCCCCGATCCCGTCGAATTATATAACTTATAACTCATTAATTATTGGCATTAATTAATAATCTTGGGGAGATGTAAGTCCGCCTCTGAAACTATATGATATTATGATTGACTATTTATACGACCTTAATTATCTCCGATTTAGAAAGGGAATCCCGGGGATCAAGCTGGCTCCACTCTGGAGCCGATCGAGACCGAGTCCGCGCTTGGGCCGGGTCCAAGACCGGAAAGCTATTAAGCAAATAGAAAATAGCCTAATACTTTATCACTTAGTTCTCTATGCCACTTGACCTCTAGATTCATAGGCTTTTATTTTCATTCAGTAATTGTATTCAACTGTTAACTAATGTCTACGATACTCTATCCTCGTTACTGGACATCCTAGCACGTCATATTACTCGACCCAAGTAATAATAATTGAGTCACCTTTTTCGCCCATGTGATAGCCGGTGTAACTTATCCTGAATCTTACATCAGGAAAATATTCATATCACTATTTATTGGCTTTTGATGTGACGATCTAACAAGTCCAAGAATGATGACTGCGTAACAAAGAAGTGTCTCTTACTAATTTATGCAGTCTTTACATGAAGTCGAGGATCTCATGTCAAGCGAGACTCGGCTTTTGTCCCCCGGAGACATTACTGGATATAACACGTTCACTGGACGCGTTTGAAATCATTGTAAACCCCTAATCACGTAGCCTCATCAGGCAAACTTAAGATACCTGTTATTGTTAAACATTATAGAGATCTATCTGTTACAAGGCTTATACGGCTGATAATGACTGCATAGATCATCTCTCTACGGATCATATTGAATCCAGGCGGAATAGTCAAAGTGCATGTTCGGAGAGACGAAGTACCAGATTTAGCTAGTATAAGAAGCACACTTGCAGATAATGAGTCAGTTAATATAACCTGGCTTGAATTTAAAAGCAACGAAGGGTGTACGATGGGTTGGCTTTGCATAATTATGTACCTAAACGCGCTGAATAAAAAGCTAAACCACAATAGCTAATAAGCCCAGATTCTTGTCTCTCCCCGTGCATCTTTTACGCCCTTCCTGTTCATTCTCGCGTAATATAACCTCAGACTAAGCGCTATTATCGCCACGAGAAAGTCGCAGGCCGCGCAGACGAAGTTCCCAGTCGGATATCCCTGTTTCGCCTCATCGACTCTCCATATCCACTGGGATATAATTTGTCCTATGCCGGCGCATGAATTATGTAAGGCAATAGCGAATGGGATCGTCAACAAACTCGGTGTGTTGCACGTCACCCAGTTCGTCATTGACGGTGCCAAAGGAAAAGCACCCGCCGCAGCCAAGCAAAGACAGCCGTATCGTTTAACATAGGCGGTTGGTGGTAATAGTCCAGCTGTTAGCCATCCTAAGCCACCGATCGTCGACATTACCGTGATATGGAGGCCTCGAGCTTCGAACCGATCTGCCGAGTAAGAAAGAGCGATAGCTACTACGAAACCAACAACCCACTAGACGAGAATGAATTATCAGCATGATGAACCCGTATTAATTTATTTCCAAAGTGTCAAATACATACCGGCGGAACCGTCATTAGTTGGGCATGGATACTTTGATAGCCTAGGCCAGACACGATAGTTGGGGCGAAAAAGGTGAACGAGCCTTGGGTAACTACGTTAGCCACATAGGCAAAGTAGTGAGCCAACATTCGGGGGCTGAAAAAAGTCTCCAGGATTTCTTTCCGTGTAGCGTGTTGCCTACTCCATCCACCTCCCCGGTTTTTGACACGATCCTCTGCGAAGCTCTTTTCCTCCGCGCTAAGGAACTTGGCGCGGGCCGGATAATCGGGGAGAATAAACAAGGTAGGCAGTACGCTTAAAATAGTGATGATGCCTTCGACAATAAAGAGCCAACGGAATCCTTCAACTCCAGCCGCACCATTTATCGTACCCATTCCATATGCGATGGCTCCTCCGAAAGCTCCAGCTAAATTGCAAAAGGCGATGACATAGGCTATCCTAACCGCTCGTTCGTTATGACGATACCAGATCGTTATAAGGTAGACGATACCAGGAAAGAAGCCAGCTTCGAACTATACCAGGTTAGCGACCAAGCTGCGACGATTACGTAGTTGGTATCCATCGTAGGATTTTATATAACTTACCACGCCGATAAGCAGACGCAATGCTAAAACTGTAGCATAGTTCCTTACAAAAGCAAACCCCAAAGTCAAACAGCCCCAACTACCTAACAATATCGCCAACCACCTAGAAGGGGTGACATAATGTTTCATGACCCAATTGGAGGGCACCTCAAACAGGGTATAAGCCACAGAAAATAGGGTTACGGTAAGAGCATATCCGGTACTTGTCATACCGGTCTTGTGAAGGAGATCATCCCCGGTCTCCTGGTTCAATACTCTCGCATTGCCTATGTTACCCCTATCTAGGAAGTTGAGGAGATATAACCAGCAACATAGCGGGAGTATGCGAAGGTCGAGGCGTCTGTTTAAGAGTTTGCTACGATGGTGATCAAACTCTTCAACAGTGGTTTCTTCCAGCGACGGCTTGACATCTTTTCCCTACGTAGCATTGCCAGGTTAGTTTTTTCAAAAATATTTATGTGCTCAACTCGACTAACCTCTTCTACGTTACCCTCGATGTGTTGAGACTCGATCTTTTCCATTTTCCACGGTTTGATATCTCATGAATTGCTTTGGCGGGTTGATAGCCGAAGAACATACCTATCTGCTAATTTTTAAGCCATGTCCCTTTTATAAAGCCGTGAGAGCGGCTATCTAAAGTTACTCCATGACGACCTCCGCCTTTCATTGCGATAAGGAGTCTAATAGCCGATTCACCTCCGCATTATCACCCCCCATACTACCCCACAACGCGGACACGGTCCATCTCCTGACTAACCGCAGGTGGTAAGCCGGTAGTCCGTCTTGGTTTGGGTATGTGGATGCGCTACTCGTTGATGCGGGGTATTTCCCCGGATTCTGGTTTTATAACGGACTATACGTCTGGACCGCGAGGACATATGCCGAAGTGACGGGATTGAGTTATCTGAGGGTTGATTTGCTCCCGAGGAATGCAGCCCTATAGAACAAGGTATGTGCTTATTAACAAGCACGGCAGATAACGTCATGTCTGCCTAGATGCGTATAACAATTATAAAATTTATTAGCTGGCATATAATACCTGGGTGCACAAATGCGTATTTACGAACGGGTGATAGATTGAAATTGAAAAAGGGGTTAGCAATAAAAGTAGAATAAATAAATCCGTGGCGAAGGTCGGTTATGTAATCGCGCTGACGCTTACTACTATGTACGTACCTATGCAGCACTTTGTAAAGTTGCCCGAGGATAAACAACACGGACCAATTGATAAGCACCCGTTCCACTTTTATTTTTTTAATCATCAATCATCAACAGTTCAAAATATTTGAACTAAATTTTAAGTGCAGGTGTTAGAGACTTGTACATATTAATTACCAGCTTTTCTTTCCTTTCTCTTTTCTTTCTATTCGGACGGGAAGGTCAAAGTATGAATGCTAAGCCCTTATGGTTATTATTCAGTGATATTCATTTCGGATCTCGTGATCTTGACAGAGTTATACGAACCGCTAATTGGATTGCTTCACTTCCTCAATCTCATCAACGGATTACTCGGGCGGTGATATGCGGCGACTTACTCACAACACGCGCTTCACAGCCGACTCATGTACTTTCGGCATGCTACCGCTTCTTGAACAAGCTAGTCGAAGCGGTACCGCATGTCGATATTATCCTTGGCAATCATGACTTGGCCTACCGTCTCGATTATACTACTTCGGCCTTGGAGGCTCTCTCTATTAATCGATTGGCTCCTTTCGTGACGCTGCATACCCAAATGGGATGTCACGAATGGGATGGACGGCAAGTGTTTGTGATGCCGTTTCGCGAAGACCAGAGTCAAATTATTAAGGCTATACATGACTTAGACCCAAAGAACGCTGCCAATACGGTGGGGTTTGGACATCTAGCCATAAACCGGGCTATAACGCAGAGGTACACAGTTAACTCGGAGACCGGAAAGCCCGGTTTCTCTGTAAGGTATCCCGGTCTTACTGGCGTAGGTGGATTTGCACCGCTTGCTAGAACTTTTACTGGTCACTTTCACTCCCATCAAACAATTCTGCAAGACGATAAGCAAGATGGGAATCTTCGGGGAAGTATAACTTATATCGGAGCACCATTACAACTCACCTGGGCAGATGTATTCGACAGTGACAGGGGTGTCATTTTACTCGACCCCGAAACTCTGGAAAATGATCTTGTTTGTAATCCCCACGCAGTTGGATATGTTACCGCCGAGGCCCAAGACATCATCTCTGGCCAGGTAGATGAAGAGCATGTCCGCGATAAACACGTCATGATTACTGGGAAGCTGTCAAGATACACATACGTCTCCGCTAGAGAGATTCTAGTCAATTTGGGAGCGCGCAGTGTAAGAGACTGGAGACCTCTGGAACCGCAATGGCAACCTCAGGAAAAGGGTCTCGGAAAGACTATGCTTCCTGCTGATGTACAGAACCTACCGAAAATAAAAAGCACGAACCCGCCAACAGAAACAGAAGACACCAAACCATCTGATCCGAGACACCCCTCGAACATTTCTCCGCCAAGCCCGACGGCCGCACAGATAGAACGCAAGCCAATTGACCTTAGCGAGGCTACCGGAGAATACGTCGCTTCTCTGAGTCTCGGGCCTGCTCTTGAGAATAAGCGAGAATTGTTAACCGCCGTAGGAAAACGACTGGTGAATATCGGAAGTTCCAGTCGCGACAAACTTAGCGATACGTTTAAGTACCAAGATATCCTGAACTTGTCCACATCCCTGGTTATTCCTTCGAATGAGTCTTCGCGCATCTTTTCCGCACAGCCCGTTTCTATCGAAATCACGAATTTTCTCGGCGTCCAGGGTTCTCTCCAGCTTCAATTTGAGCGCCATTTTCAACCTGGTATGAACTTTATCGTTGGAAAGAATGGGTCCGGAAAGTCTACAATCATCGAGGCAATCGTATGGTCGCAATTTGGCCAGTGTATTCGTGACGGTCTCGGGGTAAACGACGTCGTTAACGATGTTGTCGGGAAAGATTGCCACGTTCGTCTAACATTCGATAATGGGTATTCTATCTCCCGATTCAGGAAGCACAGCAAGCATAGCAATCGCGTGATTGTGGAAAAGGACGGAGTTGTTCAACCGCAGTTCGAGGGTCCCAACTCCAGAAGCTCTCAGGCGTCTATCAATGAATTGCTGGGTATGGACTTTGACACATTTATCCGAACAATTCTACTAGGTAACGAGAGCACTCGGAGCTTTTTGAGCGCCTCGCCGCTCCAGAGGAGGCAGTTAACCGAGGCGGCCTTGGGTCTAGAGATCCTGGATGGGTGTTCAGAGACGTGCAATCTGATGATGAGCCAGGTAGACGAGGAACTAGGCAAAAAGCAGTCGCGACTCAAAGAGGTCACCCATACAATCCAACATCTTAAAGGTCGAGTTTTTCAGATGGTCAAAACGCTAAAACGTTTATTCGGCGAAGCAGAAAATCTCATTGACAGGCTGGAACGCGAGGATGAAAAACACTTCAGAGACCTAAGAATAAACGAATCCAGAGTAAAAGAACTTCGAGCCGAACTTGAGCGTGAGAAATTACCAGACGTAGAGCCGGAGCTTTCAAATCTTCGAGGAAACGTTTCAAAAGCACGCAACGAAGTGGGAAGACTTGGTGAATTGTCCAAGCTAGCGCAGGCCCGTTTATCTATTGATCGTAAGAGAGAGGCTATTAAGCAAGAAATCGGAGCCGCTGTTATGCAGCTAGAACGTTTCGAAAGCAAAGTTGGACGTCTTCTAGAAGAGAACGAAATATTGGAGATACCCCTTCCACCGGCTAACCCTAACTATAAAGACGCGCGTAACATGCAAGACCTCCTGCAAAGCATTGCGCTTACGTTACGAAGGGTCTGGACTTCTGTACTTAAATTCATTAACGTGGAAGATAAATTCAGCATTCGCGCCAGGGAAGTAGAGCGGCGATGGAACGACCACGTTGGGATAATCGACTCCTTGAACAACACTATCGGAGAAGTGCAGAACACCATCGCGGCAATAGCAGGTAGAGTAACAGATTTATCGAAGGATACTTCTCAGCGAGATGTCATGAGCATGACGGTACAACAAGCTTCACACGTTCCCGCTCAGCTCAGTGGCGCCATTGACGAACTACAACGTGCTACCAGCAAACATGATCAACTCCAGCGGCAATATGAAGCTCAAAAGCAAAAGAGACTACAAAAGCAACAAAATCTAGAGAGGCAAGAGAAGGGAATCGATACGGCGAAACAAGGGTGGCGAGTGACGTTAGATCGGTACCACCTTATGCTCGCCGGTAAGGAGAAGGAGATTGGTACCTATAAAGAACACCTCCAATTGGACGCCGAGTCCCTTTTCGATCTTGTCCGCCAAGCAGCGAGCTTAAAGGAAGAAGCTGCGGAAATACACTCGCATAGAGAAATATTCGCATTTTGGCAGTCCGCATTTACGCGACGACAGGTAGCAAAGGCGACGTTTCGACGATATGTGACTGAGCGACATCTGGGGGAGCTGAACAAACTTTTAGGACAAATCCTCTTGGTCATGTATCAAGATGCAAACTACGCGCGCAATATGACATCTGGCACACTCGGGGCTCTGTTCAGAGAAAACGAAGAAAGTGAAGAACATGAAGCTAAACAGGAGAGCACATCGGTACTTGAACCGTCTCTATCGATAAACCCATCGCTCGATTACGCGAAGCGAAGCGGAGGTGAACGCAAACGCGTAGATCTGGCGCTCTTTTTCGCGTTATTTATGATGGCAGAAACTAGGAGCTCTCACATGGCGAGGTATATGCTCGTCGACGAAGCCTTCGACAGTTTAGACGTAACCGGACAGGCTTCCGTGCTTAAATGGTGTCGCTGGATGACGGAGCGACTATCATACGTCTTCGTAATCACGCACAGCCCTAACCTCGTGAAACTTGCAGAGGACGAAAGCGGTGCTGACGGCGGCGTCGGGGCAAACGTCGTTACCGTCAGAGCAGGTAATAAAGGCACCGAATTGGTGGAGACACCAGAATCTATAGGAGGTGTCTTGCCAGTTTAATCAGTTCAGCATAGTTCTGAGTTGTTAGACTATGATGCAAATCTCCATTCTTGTATATTGAACTATAGCAAATATATACAGTGTTTAGCTAGATCTTTAATATACTTGTGAGACTCGGTTGTCTGGTAAACTAGAAAAGACGGGCTACTCATTATTGGAAGAAATCCTAACTTTGGCGGTCTTGTCTCGTGTTTCCGAATGTGAGTGCTATACGCGGAACGAGACTTGACTAACAAATGCGCGTCCGTTTTATTACCAGAGACAATATAAGATGTCTCGGAGCAGGACGAGAAACTAGTTAGATGTCCCCGTGCATATATATGGATTAACATATTCGACTTACCATCTCTTACGCAATTGGTGTTCATGCAACCCCGTGGCCTACAACTCGGCCACTTTCGCTACCAAGTCGGCGAAAAGGAGTTGGAACATGACAGCGGCAAACCCCACCAATCCCTCTCTAATTTCAATTTCGATTAGTCCCCAAGCCGTGGCACCAGGGAGATTCCCCCATGCGAGGGTTCAAGCGGCGCAAGTTGACAAGGCCGAAAAAAAAAAATGCAACCCGGTTCATGGATGGTACCCAAGAGGAAGGTCGAGATGCTACGAGGCAAAAGCTTGTCTGGCTCCAAGGAGCTTTCTCGACGAATGTCATTGGTGGATATCAGGGCAGCGGCGCGGTATTCGAAATTGGAACGGCAATCTATCTCCAGATTGCCATATCGGGCGGCTCGGCCTTGGCGCAGGTTGCAGCATTACCTCATGCCTTACCAGGGGCCTCAGCTGTTTTCTTCGAGGCGAGCTAGGGAAATCGGCCTACCAAGTCCGGGAGGACGGATCACATGGGACGATCGGAATGAGAATTGCGGAAAGAGACGAGACGTAGTCCGAGACTAGAACTTTCTCTGCTGCTAAGAAGGACACGGTGCCAGAGCGGTGGGAGAGTTCATATGATACGTCCATACGTCGGAGAAAGCTACCTACCTATATTAGGGGGGGGCTGCGATTATTTATAGGATGCGATCCCCACGATCTGCAGATAGCCTTTCTTCAGCCTCAAATTGCGTGATAGAGATCTACATACGTCCTACGGTTAAAATAACACGTTCATTATGAGATCGACACTGTCAGTTGCTGTAGCCGCCTTGGCCGCCACACACGTCGCCGGCCATGCTACTTTCCAGGACCTCTGGGTAAATGGTGTTGACATGATAAGTATATCCTCATATTAAATCTTTCATAGTTTACTAACATGGTTATCACGGGGCCTCATGCGCAAGATTGCCGCTGTCAAATTCCCCAGTCACGAACGTAGCATCCAAGGATATCGCTTGCAATGCGGGTACCAAGCCCGTTCCTGGCAAGTGCAGTGTAGCCGCAGGATCAACAGTAACAGTAGAGATCCATCAGGTATGTAGTAAATGTTCGCTTTCTGTTACTTACTAGCTAATACCTATGCTCGATTAGCAACCTGGAGACCGTAGTTGCGGAGCGGAGGCAATCGGCGGTGCCCACTACGGACCAGTCCAAGTATATATGGCCCCGGTAGCAGATGCATCGACAGCCGACGGATCTTCTTCGTCGTGGTTCAAGATCTTCGCCGACACATGGGCCAAGAACCCGTCAGGAGCCAGCGCCGATGACGATTTCTGGGGTACCAAGGACATTAACGAGTGTTGCGGCCGCATGGATGTAAAAATTCCCACAGATATAGCTCCCGGCGACTACCTTTTGCGAGCCGAAGCCTTGGCTCTTCACACTGCGGGTCAGAAAGGCGGCGCTCAATTCTATATGACATGCTTCCAGTTAACCGTCACTGGAGGAGGAAGCGCCAAACCTGCAGGTGTTTCGCTACCCGGTGCCTACAAAGACGCTGATCCTGGCATTCTCGTAAACATTCACGGAAAACTCGATTCTTATGTTGCGCCAGGCCCAGCGGTCTATGCAGGGGGCTCGACAAAGGCCGCGGGCTCCCCGTGCTCCGGCTGCGAGAGCACATGTGCAGCTGGAAAGGGCCCGTCTAGTACCGCTGGCGGTGGCAATGGAGGTAGTGCTCCTACTGCGACTGTGACGAACACCGCTTCTCCCCCGACAAACACAGGTGATTCCGGATCGGGATGCAGCGTAGCTTTATACGGACAATGCGGAGGAAGTGGATTTACCGGGTGCACGAACTGCGCGGTAAGTTTGAAGTTCCCCTCTTGTTGAACATACCTAAACTAATTGTTTGTCCAGAGCGGAAAATGCCAGAAGCTGAACGACTACTATTCACAATGCAGCTAATCTAAACATAAAGAAATCAGCGCATAGGTATCAGTCAATAAGAGGACTTGCTGAAGTTGATCAAATGAGCATCAAGTAGGCGCATTGTTGAGTTAAACGAAAATTCGCCGTTTATAATATTTATATATAATATAATCTGGTTGTACTCGCCGGAGCTCGTGTCGCGTATCGGCTTAGGAACTATCCACATTAGTATTCATCACTACCCCTATCCGCACATAACACTGATCGTATTCATTCACTCTCTTGGGTATCATATCGGAACAGCGATCACAGAGCGGTAATTGAAACGTGGGCAGATCCAGTTGCACGAAAATCGAGCAGAGCGGGCGTACGCTCTATCTCTACTATGTTCGAAAGATCACGTCGGGGGACCGGAGTAGTTCTTACGACCCCAAGCAACGTACCACCCAACCGAAATCACCGTAAATCCTACGAAAACCACTGAGGCGTAGTTCATGAGGCCAGGATCAACTACCGGGACAGTAGTAGGCATGCAGAATAACGGAACCGCCAAAAGAGACCAACCTATACTTTTGTTAGCCCAGGGGACGATGGCCGACGTAAAACCCGGCACGGTTGGATCGAGAATACTTACATAGAGCCACGATGTTGCAAAACCATCCGATCGGTCCAAGGTAAAAGCTGCCGGTGCGCACGGTTTGGCGTCCGTTAAGCATGCTGATGACGATCGGCGAAGCGTAAGAAGCCGTCAGCGCAATAACTCCGACACCCGAAAACGCATTGAAAGCAGCCGACGAGCCGAAGTAGATGAGACCAAGTATTATTTGGACCACCATACTGAGCATCATTGCGTTCAGGGGAACATCGTCGAGGTTATGGTTGATCTGTTTCCACCACTTCGAACCGGGAATAGCACCATCTCGAGCGAAGGCGTAAACGCAACGCGATGTGGCGGTAGTACAGCCAATACCGCAGATGAGAGCCAAGACGAGAAGAGGAATAAGTAGACCAAATGCACCTCCCGAATTCCCAATAGCACTTTTGATAATCGCCGGAACAGGTTGCGCAAGGTTAACAAGTACGGGTATATCGGGGAGAACAAACACCAGCGGAATCATAAACATCAGCCCGGCTATGGTGTTAATGCAGACCGTCAAAACCATGGCTTTGGGTACCTGGGTCGCTGGCGCTCGGACTTCTTCGCACATACTATAATCTCGTAAGAATGATGAACTAGGGGATATACGATTTTACGACTTACGAAATGATCATGCCGGTAGAAGATGTAGCATAGGCAGCATGTAAAAGACCAACAACGAAAGACCAACCAGGTGTCCATCCAGAGTTAGTTTCGAAATGCGTGAAAACCCAAGTGGCGTCGTGACGTCCTTCCTTAGCGATAGCTAAGATGCAGACCATAATAGCAACTACACCAGCAAAGGTCCAAAATATAGCAAACGTCTAATTCTCAAATGTTAATATCGGCTAAGTGTTCATCGTGATAAAAAAGAGTTGAAGAAGATTCCGTACATCAAGGATAGGTAGCCACTTATTTCCCAACGACGAAACGGCGTTGGACAGTAGTGTAATACCCAAGAAGATAAGGAAGACCTGGTAGGGTTCACCAGCGAGTACGCCTTGGCCATCCTCGGTCTCGAAAACGTTAACGCATCCAACCAAAAACAAGGTCGTGCCGAAGTTAACAGCGAGTGTAATAGTAACATTTCCGACCACATAGAGCCAACCGCAGGTCCAAGCAGCAATGCGACGCCATTCAGGAGATGCTAGCATAAAAGTCTGGTAATAGACCCCACCGGCGGTTGGATACACGCTCGTAATTTCGCCCAGTGATGCAGCGACGCAAATAATAATGGCCGATACGGCAACCCAACCCCAGATGATGTTAACAGGTCCACCTCCGACTAAAGGATAGTAGAGAGTTGTAGCTAAACCATACGGGATCGAAGCAAGGACGAAAGACATGAAAGCAACCTGTAGGGTAGATCGGTTCCGCGACAGTTCGGGCGTGTAACCGAGGGACACGAGCAGTTGGTCGGCCGATCCCGAATCGGTTTCGCTACCAGGCAAGTCATGAACAGCCGCGCCGGCGGTAGTGACCGGCTTCTTGATATCGTTATCCGCCATCGTCTAACGCTTTGACTTAGACGCACGACTAAAGGTAAAGATAGAGAGGGAGTAGCGCTCGCTAAACGCCACCGTAGCTAAGAAAGAAAAAGGATATAGAGTATATTTAAATTTAAGTTACTCAGCCATATAGCATAATGTCTAGGTACCTAGGTAATTATGCGATAATGATGCTGATTAAGTCAACTCTCCCTTTAAAAGTCGAACCAAAAAATGGTGCACGAAGAATAAGACAACAATAAAAGAAAAAGCGAATGGGAATGAAGTCGCAAAAAAAAAGGATCGAGGATTATGAGAGAAAAAAAAATAATGCGGATTGACATCACACCTGAAAGTCGCCTGCGCCTTCAGCAGCGTGGGTTAGGCTGGGCTTTTCCAGCCGATCCTTGCAAATCCTTAGATAACATTTCTTTTTGCCTGTGACCGCCTAACCTTGTACCGGTTTAGCGTCCCACGCGACTTACGGGGGCACCGCATTCCCTAGCGAATATCCCTGTTACTTTGTACAACGTGAGATAGCAAGTTTTGAGGGTTAAATTACAGCGCTTGGGGGTGCCATAACAGTCGTATAGACTTTTTACATGTAAATCAAAGCTTAAGTTATTCCGTAACTATAGTCAACCAGACCAAGGCTTTATACTTTAATAATAGCTTGGTATTCCACGACTAAGTGATTATTCTCGAGCTCAAAATAGTTAGAATGGCGGTCCACTATTTCAATTATTCGAAACAGTTTGCCAGTCCATTCTGGGAAATCTCGGTCTGAGTGATCTGCGCGTACAAAAATGATCGGCCCGTCTCAAACGGCCTTTTTAGCCAATCACGTAAACGTATTAAATACGCTCCCGCATTAGAGGCCGATGGTACCGGGGCCGAAGCCGTCGAGCCCCGCATTTTCTTCGGGCCTTGAGTCCCTACAGACGCTTGCAACCGTTTGAAAGTTTTAAGTCGGGATTAGTGCCAAATTAACAGGTTTGCGCATCGCCATTCGAATTGGCGGCAACTATATTTTCGTATTTCTATCCGTAGTAAAGCGAGTACGCTGCAGACGAAATACCCGAGAAAGACGCAAATACGCGCTAGGTATTTGCTTTACCTTTACGAGACTCGGCCTTGTCGAATTGTCTAAAGTACCCAACCAAACTAATGTAAGGGACCAATTTTTATAAGGCAAACTTCCAGCCGAGGTTATCTTTAGATAGATATAAATTCGGCATGCGCGCCCGAAGAGATCGTCGGTTTGAATGGTCAGTTACGTAAATTAAAGTTAAGCAAACATTCAATAGTTAGATCAAGTTGGTTCAATACGTTCAGGTTCAATTGATACTGTATTTGTAATTGCACATACAGGAAGAACTCAGCTCAAACCAAGGTACACTTACGGATGCACTCATATACTTTGCGCGTCATACTGCTTAAAAATCTCGTCCATCTCCTTCATTCTCTCGACGGCATCGTGTAGTCGAGGCCAATCCCGCTCCTTTGAGAGATTTCCAGTCGGTCTCCCGTTATTCCACCAATGCGCATATCTCTCATATAATTCCGCCACGATTCTCGAACGGTACGGAAGCTCCTTTTGCCAATATTCCCAGTCCCACTCCACATCGATCACCTCGTCCGAAGCATGATCGTGGATCTTGATCTCAATCGGGTCCCTATAAGAATCAGAGTGTACGTATGCGCCATTGGCGGTCACCATGATCTCTCCCGCTTCACCGTTAATTGTCCAGACGAACCCAGGAGTCCCCTTGAACTGCTGTCCACTTCTATAAGTAAAAGATAACGTAGCGTTCTCTGCGATATCCGCCTTTCCCTTAGCCAGCTTCCCATGAACAGCCAAGAAGTCCGGTACGTCGCTTTCCATTTCGCGAATTTGAGTACCATCTTTCCCAAGAATCTCTAAGACCGGTCGCTGTATCTGCATCCGGCTTTGGAACGAGGCAAACTCCCCAAGCACTTCGTGAACGTAGTCGATGGTATGTCCGTAAGCAATGGTAATGGGGTTGCCTCCAATCTTCCGGTCTGCGAAATAAGAGAGACCTTCCGGCAGCGAATCCCTAGGTAAGAGATTACCATAGGCGCGAATATCGCTACTTAATACCCGACCTATTTGACCTGATTTTAGAATCTCTTTGAGCTTAAGGACGATAGGCGAAACGCGTCCTTGGAGTCCAATAATGCTATTGTCTAGACGTTTATCGCCCGTCAAAGCAACAGCTTCTTCATAATTCTCCACGAGAGGCCACTCTATATACACGGCTTTCCCAGCCCGAATTGACGGTCCTGTCGTTAGGCTATGAGTGTCAACTCGCGTGCAGCAGACGACAAGGTCGACATCCGGATCTGAAGCCAAGTCATGTGAGTTGCCGTAAACTTTCACGTTCGAAGGGAGTGAAAATTGTTCTCTCGCCGCTTCCGCAGACGCAACGCTCGAGTTGAGGAGAGCAACAATACTATATTGGGATTTGCCTCGGGGTGATAAGAGATATGGTAAGTGACCCTGGGCAGCCCAAGAGGTCTTTGCAGATGAGGAGAGGCCAATAAGGCCGATACGAATAGGTGCCATATCGAAGTGAGTGCTATGCAATTGCAATTGTTAGATGGGGATTCTCGTGCGATACTTCGTAGAGGCCCATCGAGGCGAAAGGACTTCTTTTATATTCACGTCGACGATTCTCATGCTTTAGAAATCATTACATCCAAAGATGATGTCTTATTAATATGTACAGTTTGTAAATATAATATAGTACGGTGCATCTCATAAGAAAATAAGTGGTAATACACAGTACGAGTTGGAATAGGAGACATGAGAGAAGCCCCGTTTATTCCCATTTTAGGAAAATGGTCCTCAATATTCGTTACGCACCTTATAGAGCATAGAGCATCAGCATCTTCCCAATATTCTTACACATCTCGCTCCAAGAATAACACTGATAGTCGTAACCTTCATCCATAAAGCTGCGCGGCTTAATAGAAACCCGAATCCCAAAAATATGCCCCCATAAGTAAAGAATGCCCGTGAACAACTGAGACGACAACGCGCTCTAAGAGAATGATTCTAACAATCCCCTCCCCATCCCAACTGCCGATTCACTTCATCCATAGCACTGATGCCTGCCCTAAACAGATTCGCCGCGCCGTTGATTGCCACGTTTTCGGACTCGAAAGTAGGTTCAGGCTCTTGAGCTCGTCTCAGATCCGTCTGGTCCAACACTCCCTGTCGTTTCCGCAGCACCGCCTTGTATATCGCCCGCCCCCACATATTAAACCACTGATCCTCGCTGACGCTGACGTACTGCTTGGTGCCGTCATCAGCTATTCTCGAGAACGGCCACTCGGAAACGACGACCTCCCATCTCTTGGTTCGCAGCCACAAGTATGGCCAGGTAAAGATAAATAGAAATGTGAACATGAACAGCATCCGTATCCACTTCGTCAAGCGCCACTTGTTTATCTTTGACTCGTTGTAACACTCGATCAGAGAATCCTTCGTCACGAGCTCTACTCTAAGATGGCCGCGGTAGTTTGTGCGATATACCAACTCTCTCAGGTTGCTCTTAACGCCTTCCTCGTCAAAGCCGACTATCCTTCGTTGCAGCGCAAAGACCTTTAAGCCTGCGTGACTAGCAGAGTACCGATGGCACCACTCCTGCAACGTGGGTTTCGGGGTGCTGCCGACCTCGATGCTCTGGTTCGAACCGGGGGCGCGCTTTTTGAGTATAGTGCCGCGATAGGTTTTCTCAGCATTCTCCACGGTCCGGACATAATTCCATGAGCGGCGATACTGCGCATCAGAGTAGAGGTACGGCGTCAATTCTACCGAAATGTCAAAGTCGGTAATTCTGTCCTTATCCATCTTGCCCTTGCTGTCTCTAGTAGTCTCGGTATGCGTTCCGACAAGCCTAATGTAAGGTCGAGGGGGTATCGCAGCGAGGTGTCGAATGTGCTTCTCGAGATTAGCTGGGTCTTCGAGGCTCTTTGCCATCCAATATTGCGCGCCAGTATTTAGGTCGTTGAATGTCATGGCATCTTCGACGAATGGCCTCTGGACGATGGCCAAGCCGTCGCCGGGAATAGCCGTTTCGACATCGGGCGGCGGGAGCAACGATTCGCTCTCGGAATAATTCGGCGGCAGGTCATCGACGACAACTTCGGGAATGTCGAGATCGTGGTCGTCGCTGTAGGTCAATCTGGAACTCTCGCCAGGGTTGGTATGCAACGAGACGACATCGTCGGCTTTCTTATGATCCGGCTTTCCCATGTTTTTACTAGATTGATGAAAGGTGACTGATTTCTCGCTCGATTGGGTGCGATCGCGAACGGTTGTTCTTTAAGATTTAGTGAAGAAGGGAACGTGCAATTAGGGAAGGAAAGTTGAAGGAAGCAGCAAGTGATTGACAGCTGAGGCTGAATTACCTGAAGGATGATGACCAAGCCTTAAAAAAGACCCCTGATGTTTGACCTAAGGCTCCTGCCCTGTTCGGAAATATACACGCATAGGCGGGGCAGCGTGGGGCAAACCTTAACAGTCCAGGGAACAAATTAGCATTCATGTACCTAGAATTCCCAGTCTTTTCCCACTATAGGTTCACCAAAAATAACAACCAACGTTGGACAAGGACATTACATTATTCATCAACAATGTAATTATCCTCTTGGAATAATTCCAATACATCACAAAGACGTTGTACATGAACATCGTCAATATAGGTAGAGAACTGAGCTAGCATAAATATGTAGTTGAGTATATATTCGCCAGTAGTCTCGCTCAAGGCCTTGCGCTCTTGCCTTTCCAACATCGCAATATTCTACGACACCCGGAATCTCCACGGAATATTTTCTGCTCAACCACGTCCATCATGTCTACCGCTATACATGATCAATCCCAGTCCCCATTCTTTTCGCGCTTCCCGGGCGAAATTCGCAACGCCATCTATGAGTATTACCGCATTAATTCGTCCCCAAGCTACAACTGCAGAGATCCCATCAACCCTCGGGAAATCACAGCGGCGCTCTCTAACTTGACTAGCCTTCACAAGACCTGTAAGCGAGTATACAACGAAGTACGCGGTATACTCTACGCTTCCAACGCAAAACTTACTACCCATCTAGATCAGCATCTACGATGCGACTATGTCAATTTTCAAAGTGATGGCATGTTGATCCCTTCTCGACTTCGCTCGCTGGATATATCATATACGCGTGGCGCCGGATACGCTCATAACCTGGTGTCCTGTTTCTACGCCCTTTGTTGGATGGCTCCTAATATCCGTCAAATAAGAATCAAAATCAATCACGATCCCCCAAATTTTACGTATACCGAAGAGTTCCAAGGTGAAACTCTTCTAACAACCTTCAACAGGATCGTTCGGAGCATCTTATCATTCAAAAAACTTGAATCTATCACATTCGAAGGCTCCTTAAATATCAATCTGATCAAGTTTTTACACGAGAAGCTTATTGGTAATCCCATGAACGAAAAGCTGAAGTTCTATAAGGTCGTAAGGTCCGGACTCCCTAGGGAAGCTTTAAGGTACGAAACTGTTTCGATAGAGGCTTCGGATCTAGAAATGCCACTAAGAGGTGAACTATTGCATCATATATTAACCTTCATAGTGAACCTAGCAGAATTAAATGAAGGAGATATAATGAGGGAGATGATGGGCGATTTTTACAGACGCATAGCTCACTAAAGAGTCTATTCACATTTGAATTCGAGCTATGCATAGATCAAGGGTATCGTATAGAGGTTCGCATTTAGCAATAACATACGTATCCATTTATAAAAAAAAAAAAAAAAAAAAAGGCTTGATAGTGACCTGTCATCAAAAAAGGGAAAGTCTTACGCCCGTAGAAATGTTGACCGAATAAGTCAAGTTGCTGTTTGAGATATAAGTGGATTACTTAGACGTAGTTGCATTGTTGAATTAGTTGAGTTGGAAGTTTATAAAAGTAAAAAAACTAGATTGACTATCTAGGTGCTCGAGAGTTCATCGTCCGTCCAAAAATAAATAAAAGCCCAACGGGGGACTCGAACCCCCAGCCTCTGAATTCACGAGGACATATAATTAAAGCCATGATAGAAGTTCAGCGCTCTGCCATTGAGCTAGCCGGGCGGCGGACGTGGAATTTTTCTTTGTTATTTGTAACTATATCCGCTTAGTCTAAAGATCGTTAGCGATTTGTGGGCGTGAATGAACCAAAGAATTTTCATCCCTTATGTAGAGATGCCCTTTGTTTTCGCTACGTAGCTGCAAGAACAAACTCGTCAATAAATTCTCCACACGGTCTAAACCCTAAGACGGATCGATACTGGGTGACATGGACCGTGCGTAAAATTAAGTGGGATAGAATAAAAAATTTAATTGACAGGGTGAGGGGTTAAAGATCCTAAAAGTTAGAGGAAGAGAAGACGGAAGAAAAAAAAATTAGTGAATGAACAAAAGTTCAAAAAAATGTAAAAAAGAAGTGACAAGAGTGGGACTTGAACCCACGCGGATTGCTCCATGAGGATGTAGGAATTAAGGTGACCTTAACCTCACGCCATAACCAACTCGGCCATCTTGCCTTGATGAATTGGTGCTTTTTATTAGGGTATGAGTAGTAAATTTGCGTGCGTCCGTATGTGTGAGTGTGCGTCGACCACTTAGCTGTAACTTCGTCCGAATTTCTGATTGGACAAGAGCCTTAAGCGGAATTTGTGCTCAGCTTCATCTACTTCACCTCAATAGATGAAAAAATTACTCCGATTCCTGTTGTTACTTTTGTGCGAGGAAAAAACAAAAAAAAAAGGATTATTGACAAATGCCACCGACCTCACGGCCCTCTTACCTATCAAGTGTATATATTGAAGAAAGAGAAAAATAGTAGTTGAATAATTCAAAATAAGAAGCATCACGGTAATAGGATATATCAAAAACCCAAAAAGATTGCCCATCACAGGAGTCGAACCTGTTGCCTCCTCATTACCACGTATTACCCCTTGAATTCATAACTCGTAATGAGTTTAGTTTCTCAGAAATGATACTAGTGAGGCGCTCTACCGGTGAGCTAGACGGGCATATCGTGAAATTGGCCCACTTCCTAGAACAAGCCAGGAGATCTAGATGCTTGTGGATGAAAATTTTGTTTGCTACGAACCACTATTAACCTTCTTGTTATTCCAGATGGCACGAAGAGCACTTCCCATATTCATATCCTGATTGAGGAAATCTGTATACTAATAAGATAAACTTAATGATTTCATATATGTTTACGTGATTTCAATAATCCTATAAGTATACTGCTTGCAGTCATATATTCCGTCGAATCTATTCGTATCGAATCAAGATTGGGTCTCTTGGGTCAGCCTTACGCTTAGCTACGGACCAATAAGTGATGCATACAAAGTTCCTATAGGGTATATACCCATAGATGAAAGTAGTTATGTCCTCAGGAAGGGCGTGCCTGATCAATTAATCCAATACTTGCACAATATAAATCGACTGGTCACGTTTACCATTCACATTAACCATCCCTAAACCAGTTCAAACGACCGGATATATCATCACATCTTAGCCATCTTTGTCCTGGCTAGGCACTATAACTTCAACTAGGTAATTCATATGTATTATCATCGATTCAGGATAGTAATCCATCTATTGCTGGCAATGTGACTTATATTCAATCCCGAGCTTTCTCCTACGCAAATGCACGGTCTATACAAGAAGGATACCTGGACTTTTGATTCCTGGATTGGATTCATCTAGCGAATAAGAAACAAATATGATAAATCCCCGGGGAGGGTAAGGTCCAGATCCCGGTGTAATACGCATTTGGACCTACTCCATGGGACGAAGAAAAATGTGTGCATCGGATTAAAGCAAAGTGTAACGGCAGTTGCATAGCCTCCAAGATATTATGTCACCGCACAGCCCTTTACAAGGTTGCTATCATCCCGAATATCAGTTGTGCACCATCCTACCCAGACCTAACGCGGATGTATGTACTATTATTTAGGAAGGAGACAAAATTTGGCTACTCTATTGGTAGGATAGTTGTCATACATTACTATAAACGAAAGGCGTAGCTATCACACATGCGTATGCGTCTGGGCAAGTTCGAGACACAGACGGATCTATCAACTACTGATATAGTCACGGCAAGAAATCCAGCTGGGCGTGGGGGCTAATTTCTAATACTATACCGATTGGTTAACTCGATATGCAAGCTACCGTCTCATTCACATCGTAGGGCGAACCATATCTGTTACCTACCTCTTACACTGCGCCTGGCGTTGTTTATTTCATAGTGCCAATTTAGTTTTCTCTAATAGTTTTCAATACACATATAATAGTAAGGGGTCTGTGGGAGTAATTCTTAGTCTCGGCACCGCCGAACTATGCGAGTATCCGTATATTCTATAGCCTTATATATTATGAAGTAGACAACGTAAGGGGGTCAAGACCTGCTAGATGTCGTGAAAGGATTACGTACGTTCATCATAATGACGATCTATAGCTATAGGCAACGAGGGCATCTCACATATACCCGGACTATCTTTTCTTTTCATAGGTTCGCCATATAACTCCGGCTTGAGTGCGTGAAGCCGTGTGTAACAACAACCGGGGCCCTATATTGGCTTTCGAGCTCGAGTGGTGGAGGGCACGTTGTTCGAATTGGCCAAAGGAAAAATCACGGGTTATTTGTTGCAGCGTGAGATGTGATTTTCTCCAATTTCCCCTCGTCGACGTGCAGCAATCGAATGCAACGAGAAGATAGGTTCTGCATCCAAAGTAATACAGGCAGGATCGTCCAGTGATAAGTTGAATCGGCAGTTCGACGTCGTGGCAGCGAAGGTGCTTAGCTATTCGTTGCCGGTTGAATTTGCCTCGATCAACGTCGAAGTAATCTCTCGGCTCGCCCGGCACAAGACCATGTGAATGGGGGTTATTAATCCTAGATTGACCTACTGTACTCGTCACTGTCTGTTGGGGGAATGTCATGACTCGGGAGCTAATAGGAAGCACTGGCCAAGCTGAAGTCAAGAACCCGTCAACCCTACAAACGCGTATTAATGTTGGTCAGCTACAGCATCAGCATCGAACGCTAAGGTACGGCAGGGTGGCTATTGGTGCAAACTATTCATGCAAGGTGCTCTCTCCGGATAGACCTAACGAAGTAAAACGAACTATAATATCAAAGAAACTGCGGGGAACCATGGGGCGCATAACAGATTGTCGGGTATTTGACCTCACGGTAACCTTCACCCCGCATTATACGTTCGTCTTGCATACGAACTGCATCTTCTAGTGGCCAATGAATATGCAGATATATGCAAAATTTCCTAGTCGAGCAAAGAGGCAGGGGGGGTAGGACGACCACAAGGCTGTGAAGGCCAACTCTCCGAGCCTCACCGAGATGCCGCTGGCCTCTAGTAGGCAACATCAAATCTTAAAATTCTCCTATACGTCAATTTAAACTCTTCCCATCTAACCGCTATATACGAAGTTGGAGAGGTGACGTGGATAGTTCGAAATAGGAGACCCGATGCAAGGTATCTCGGAGGCCTATAGAGTTAACTAGGACCAGGTTGCTTCCTTCTTGGACGAATGTGACCCTTTCCGCACTGTCGGCGAGCGCTCCCTTTGGATTGTATGTCCCTTCTGTCCGACCAATTTCTCTCTACGATTGGGACCCCATGCAGAGATGTTACATCACGAAATATCAGATGACCTCTACGAAGAATGAGTTGGCAAACATGGCGAGCAGTATTCCGGGGGAAAGGGGAACTTGTCGGAGGATATAGCTTGATTAAAAGCTTAAGGCGCATGGCATACGAAGGGGTTGTTGGCAGCTCCAAAAGGAATCATTCAAGTGCAGGGGTTCCCCCTCTCCTCAAGGATATCTGGATCGCGTTCGCCCCGGCTTTCGAGAAAGCATAAGAACGCACCCGTCACCCTCCAGCACAAGTCGCACAACATGTTCTCCAAAATTTTCGGCCGGGATCAGAAACAACAAGCAGACATGAGTCCCCTACCAGAGGAATTCGATATTATCGTATGCGGCGGTGGGAGTTGTGGATGTGTAGTTGCTGGTCGGTACGTTATTTCTCTCTACAGCTCTATGCGTAAAAGAGTGTTATTGATATGCTCATTTTGTATAGTCTAGCAAATCTAGACCATAACCTCAAGGTTCTTCTAATCGAGGCTGGCGAGAGCAACCTCAACAACCCATGGATTTTCAGGCCTGGGGTTTACCCCCGTAACATGAAGTTGGACTCGAAGACGGCATCCTTCTACGAGTCTCGTCCGTCAAAGTGGCTCTCCGGTAGAAAAGCGGTGGTACCATGCGCCCACGTATTGGGAGGCGGTTCCAGTATTAACTTCTTAGTACGTAGAATACTCCCAGGAAAAGCCACTTGCCGCTAAAACTTTATAGATGTACACACGCGCTTCAGCTAGCGACTACGACGACTTCCAGGCCAAGGGGTGGACAACCAAAGAGTTACTCCCGCTGATGAAGAAACACGAGACCTATCAGCGAGCTTGTCATAACAAGTAAGCGATACGAATTCTAGAAGATAGGAATATACTGATAAGAAAAAGGGATCTCCATGGATTCGAAGGGCCAATCAAGGTCTCATTCGGTAATTAGTAAGTTAGCATTTGGAGCTTGAGCTCGAAAGATTTCAAAACTGACAGATTCGAGCACGTATCCCATAAAGGATGACTTCCTCAGGGCCGCAGAATCCCAAGGTATCCCCGTCGTCGATGACTTGGAAGATTTAAGTACCGGCCACGGCGCTGAACATTGGCTAAAATGGATCAATCGTGATGTATGACCCTTTGACTCTATTCGAACTTGATTCGCGACTGACTGTTCGTTTACCGTAGACCGGCCGGCGTAGCGACAGCGCCCACGCATACGTCCACTCGACTCGTGCCGTTCATGACAATCTTTATCTAGCTTGCAATACCAAAGTAGATAAGATTATCATCGAGAACGGTAGGGCCGTAGCCGTTCAAACAGTGTATGCCTCTTAGAATTTCGAAAATTTGAGACAAAAGTGCTAATTCGCATCGAGACCAACTAAGCCGCTTCACCCTAGCCAACTCAAGACTCGCACCTTTAGGGCTCGGAAGCAAATCGTCGTTTCTGGAGGCACACTTTCTTCTCCGCTCATTCTCCAACGATCCGGAATCGGTACGCTTCTGTATTTGAATCCGTAAAGTTCTTATCATTGACAATTCGATAGGCGACCCCGAGAAGCTAAAGAAAGCCGGCGTTGAGCCCATCGTCAATCTTCCCGGCGTGGGACTCAATTTCCAAGACCACTATCTGACCTTTTCCGTATACCGCGCAAAGCCCGAGACCGAGAGCTTCGATGATTTCGTTCGGGGAGTACCTGAAGTGCAGAAGGGTAAGACACCTATATTACATCATGCTAACAGTTTATATGCTAATACGTTTCCAGCGGTATATGACGAATGGGCGGCGAAGGGAACCGGTCCACTTTCTACTAATGGCATCGAAGCCGGCGTGAAGATTCGCCCAACGGAAGAGGAACTTAAGGAATTCGAGTCCTGGCCCACGCCACATTTTAACGAGGGCTGGAAGTCATATTTCAAGAACAAGCCGGATAAGCCGGTGATGCACTATTCTGTCATCGCAGGTTGGTTCGGAGACCATATGCTGCTTCCAGCCGGAAAATTCTTTACCATGTTTCATTTCCTCGAGTATCCTTTCTCTCGAGGATTTGTGCATATCAAGTCGGCCGATCCTTACGAGACTCCGGACTTTGACCCGGGATTCATGAACGACGAACGCGATATGGCGCCGATGGTATGGGGCTACATTAAGAGCAGGGAGACTGCGCGCCGCATGGAAGCTTATGCGGGAGAGGTCCAGGCGATGCACCCGTTCTTTGACTATGACTCTCCGGCTAAGGCTAACGATATGGATCTCGAGACGACTCGGCGTTACGCTCTTCCCGGTAACTTAAGCGCTGGTCTGCAGCATGGTAGCTGGAGTACTTATAATCCCGAGCCATCAAGGAGACCGGAAGCCAATATCCTCAACAGCAACAAGGCGGACGTCCGAGATGAACTTAAGTATAGTAAGAAGGATATCGAGGCGATTGAGGAGTGGGTTAGAAGACACGTAGAAAGCACGTGGCATTGCTTAGGTGTAAGTCCTAGCTATTCCGTTTTATTCTCGCGTGGTCATCGTCGCTTACATTATATTAGACTTGCTCCATGGCGCCGAAGGAGGGCAACAGCATCGTCAAGCATGGCGTCTTAGACGAGCGCTTGAACGTCCACGGTGTCCAAGGACTCAAGGTTGCGGATCTTAGTATCTGTCCTGATAACGTCGGCTGTAACACGTAAGTTACATATGATATCGTATGCATTTTATAAGCTTCTGACGTTGTGCAGATACTCTACTGCTCTTCTCATCGGTGAGAAAGCAGCAACGCTGGTCGCCGAAGATCTTGGATATTCAGGCGAAGCTCTCGATATGAAGGTCCCGACCTATAATGCGCCGGGAGAGTTGGTACTTCCGTACCGCGTGTAAAACATACTATTTGATTGTTTTATTATTTTTTTTTCTTCTTCGTATCGGGATTTATGTAACGTTTTAGTATGATTGATTATGACGTGGAATCAGATTGACACCCCCTTGGTCGACCCTTGGGAAAGCCGTTCTGCTTCTGTAATTTATGTTTTTAGTAGTTGGTCAAAGGATGTAACATATTAAATATCTCCTATACCATATGGTATCTGTTGCACTTTTTTAGTAGCTGGTTTTCATTTTGTTCGCTGTTGAATGGTGACATTTTCGAATCCATAAGTTCGCATTAATAAACCCCAAAAGAGAAAAGCGAATAATAAGGGTCCAGAGCTCCACAGCGGACCAAAGCGCTGGGTCAGATTACAGATTAGATATTACAGTTTACAGTTTACCGTCTTCGATACTGTACAAAACACACCGTATTTCTCTTTCTCTCCGCTTAGTTTGACATTAGTTAATGACGAACAACTTGCACCGCGGATAATTCCATAGAATCGCAGCCTTATCTTAACAACCTACATAAATCTCATTTACTTTTTCCTCTTTTTTTTGAGCATCGTTTTGACCGGTCAACTAACGCCTGCATGAGACTAATCGAGCCGCATGTGCATCGCCGCCTATAAGAACCAGGTTAACTGCAGATGCCGCGTTTGGAGTACATAAGAAGAGGCGCATGTACGAGCTGACCTGTTGTTTTTTAAAGATAAGCACCGTGTAATTGAGTCCGCCATCTTGGGTATTTATACCAGTCTGAGATCCGACGAGAAGTTGAGAGATCCTTAGTATTCTTTCTTTTTAAAATTTATAGTTACCTCAGTTGCGGAAATCGTCGTGATTTAATTATTCGATACTTGGCATTCTGTAATGGCTTCTGATAATGACAATAAGAGCGATCGGGAGGACATCAATTCCGTCTCTCCCGATTCTATCAGCGAAACGACACCGCTTCTAGTGGTATCACCCGTTGCATCAACAAGCGGGAGCGATACGTTGGCCGCAGAGGATGGCGAGTCTGATCAGCCCCAAGATGAGCCTGGAGACAAGCCGCTACCCAAGCTTCAGATTTTCCTACTTTGCTATGCGCGCGTCGTCGAGCCTATCGCGTTCTTCTCTATCTTTCCTTATATCAATAAGATGGTACAGGAGAACGGCCACTGTAGGTCCCCTAGTCTTATTCTCGCACTTATATTGCATACCTACATGTACTTAATGAAGTAAATGTTAATATATGAATCTAGTGGAAGAAGAAGATGTAGGATTCTACGGTGGACTGATCGAGTCCCTCTTCTCGCTCACGCAGATGATTGTGATGATGTTTTGGGGACGAGCTGCCGATCGCTGGGGTCGTAAGCCCGTACTAGTATCGTCCCTACTCGGCGTTGCCATCTCAGTCTCCTTGTTTGGGTTTGCGCACTCCATCTGGCAGATGATCTTATTACGCTGTATCGCCGGAATCTTCGCCGGTACCGTCGTCACCATCCGCACCATGATCGCCGAGCACAGCACGCCGCATACGCAGGCTCGCGCTTTTAGCTGGTTCGGCTTCACTAGTAATGTCGGCATCTTCCTCGGTCCTCTGATCGGCGGTGCGCTCGCGGATCCGGCACACCAGTACCCCTGGGTTTTTAGCGGCGTACCGTTCTTCGAGAAGTATCCCTATGCACTATCGTCGATTGTCGTGGGGTGTATCGGTTTGACGGCCGTGGCCACCAGTGCTCTATTTATCGAAGAGACGTTAGATCGAAGTAATATTCAAAACGTAAATTCTGGTGATGGTGAAGCGAACACGACGCCTAAACCCGCGCCCCCTTCTACGCTAGACCTCCTCAGATCTCCAGGGGTTGGCATCGTATTGTACAACTATGGGCACGCGATGATTCTTGGTTTCGCGTATACCGCTATCGTTCCCGTATTCTGGTACACGTCTGTCGAACGCGGCGGCTTCGGTTTTACTCCGTTACAGATCTCCCTATGCATGGGTCTAACTGGCATATCTCAGGCTTTATGGCTGCTTCTCGTCTTCCCCTCTCTACAGCGTCGATTTGGAACCAATGGCGTCCTACGTGCCTGCGGAATTGCGTACCCCTTCTTTATTGGATCTATGCCTTTCCTCAATCTGATCTTGTACCAAGGGACTCCAGCTTCTAACACGGCGTTTTGGGTACTGGTTCTCACCATGTTAGCACTCGGCCCAGGTGTCAGCATGGCCTTTACCGGAGTTCAGCTCGCATTGAACGATGTATCGCCATCTCCCGCCACTCTAGGCACGCTCAATGCTCTAGCTCTAACTATTACAAGCGGTCTTCGCGCTTTCTCTCCCATACTGTTTACAAGTCTGTTTGCTATCAGCGCAAAGTACGAACTCCTTTGGGGCTATCTTGTATGGTTAATCGTAACCATCATCGCTGCTGCTTTCACTGTTTCGACAAGGTTCTTACCGGCGGCTAGTGAGAAAGATTACGACCGTTCCGCCTTATTGGGACGAGTAGAGGGTGAGAATAATTAAGACAACTATCGGAAACTTTCAGGACGTGTTACAAACGCTCGGATTGGAATAGAAGCTAGGATATACGATAGGAAAAGCACTAAAAAGTCCCTAACGTAGGTAGTTAGCGAATGCTTGAATTTAATTATCACGTAAATAAACTGGGCATTTCGCAGTTTTTCAGACATTCATATTCATAAGACGCGTTCAGTCTTCAACACATCTAATCATAACAACCGTAGTATAAAACAGGTCCGCAGGTCCGTAACGCCACCCTATGCAATTGCGCTTTCGATGCATCCCTCTAAGTGGTCACTTAATCCCTATTCCGATTGCTGAGCCATCTCTTTACGATGAACTCCCTAACTCTGTACCGTTTGAAAATATCCGCCGCTCCAAGCCCTTCTTCAAAGGAAGGTGGTATATCTACATATGCTAAAACCAAAGTCTTTAGAGCTGTGGCTTGAACGCGATTCATAGTATGAAGCCAATGCCACGACTTCCGAGGAGGTTGACGACCCTGAGCCTTCCACCAGGGATCCGTGTACGCTGGTAAAACAATAACAGCAAACTCGGCGTGGGAGAATACCGGGCCTCGGTTGTACAACATCCAATCTACTCCAAATTTGATGCCAGGCCGTGTCACCCAGCCTAGAGACCGAAAATGGTGGTACACGGCATAATGGACAAGAAAGGGATCATCGGGTTGAAGATCTATCGTCTTGGGAGGCATGTACGAGACCTGGCGGCAGAGGGCAAATAGATTCGCCGGAGTCATAGGTTTACCGGTCGCTGGATCCAAAACGCTCAAAACTCCCAGAGCGAAGACGAGATAGAAAGCTTCTTCCGGACACAGCTGAAGATGCTCCTTATCCACAAGCTCGAGCTCTGACTCGGGATTAGGCTTGGTAACGACCTTGCTTTCAAGGACAGGTTGCGATAGACCCAAGTCCGTCGGCCGAACTAATGGAGAAACTCCGTTTGACGCATTGCCGTTAATTGCGGTCCCATTTGTCAAAGCGCCGTGATGGGGGCTTGGTGGATCGAATAGCTGAAAAGTTGTCGACTCCACCTTGGGCGAAAATCGCACCGACTTTCGTCTTTTAGGGGGATTGGTTGGAGTTTGCGGACGGGAAGAGTGCCCGTTTATGCCTGACGCAACCGCAATTGTCTCCTTCTCGGCCGTAATTATTGTCTTGGTAGGATTCTTGGACACGGATGTATCTATTGGAAATGGGACGCCATTGGACACCTCATTGGCGGTCTCATCGACATTCCGAGTACCATTCAAGACCGGAGTCCGAGCTACGCTTCCGTTGGCCGAACCATTAGAGTATATTGGCTTCAACTCAAGGTGAGAGTTTGGAAGAGCCAATAATTCCGCAGGTCCTACTGGAGCCGTCCAAGCTTCCAGCTGTCTAGTCCGTTCGATTGCTTCTTGCTCTTTCCTAGCCCGATCCCACTTCATCATCTTGCGCTCTTCTCGCCTCTGGGCGGTTACAGCTTCAGCAACGTGGCCGTCATGTTCTCCTCTTCGAGCCTGTTCTCGCTTGAGCCAATTCGGTTCACTCCTACTATAGTTGCCTTTACCGAAGAACCCTTGTTCCCATAATGCCCGTATAGACTTGGGATTTTTGATATGAACCGATCGAGTCTCCGAAGACCATGTGCCTTGGTGAATCACAGCAGGCTCAACTGGCGGTGGCGACACGAGTTGGCTCACCCATGCGTAGACTACATGAAAGAGGGATAAGGGATTACTCGGATAAAAGGTTGGCAGGGGAAAAGTGCGAATAGGCGCAGGGAGCGCATAGATCTGATGGAGTGGAGGCCCCTTCAAGGTATTGGGACGAGGCTTAGGCTTTACTTGGGTGGATTTGTCCGAATTCACTGAAGCTGGAGGAACATCATCATGTTGGTTCGGGGTGACGGACACGATACTGGGTGCGTCTGCCATGATTATTGCTCATCATGTCGACCTACTTTGATAGCTGTCAGCCGAGTTGCCGTGCTCATATTGCAGCTTTTAGGTTCGCTTTAAAAAGATGGTATCAAAACACTTCGAGCAGAACAAAAAAGTTTTCTTTTCAAAATTAAGTAGCATAATTAAATCGCTCAGATACCGTTGTAGTCTATTTTGGGACACTCATCGAGACTTTTTGAAGGTCTCTAAGCTCCATGTAAAAAAGGTGTCATCACCGCGATTGAGTCTAACAAAAGGAAAAAAAAAAAAAAAAAAATCTTCTAGTTTCAGAACCGAAGTTGATATGATGATATCAACGGCGCTGACAGAAGTTTTGAAGCTACTTACATGATTGACAAATGTCTAGCTTTGATAGAGGCCATTCATCGCTCGTCAAGTTATCTCGACTGAGCTCGGGGTCTTTGTAGTTGAAGTAGAAAAGTCAACCTTTTGAAATTTCCAAAGTTGTGAGGTGAAGGTGAAAAGGTTTTTGTTAGCGAAAGTCCGCAAACAATAAAAATAAAATTGGACATCACTTTTAGGCCTCGTCCAATTGGATCGTCGGGCCGGTATTGTCCGCTAGTCCGCTAGTCCGCTGAACGTTTAGCACGTGTAGGACCTTACATACTACATGTAAGAATACAGTGCATACTGTATATCTTATTCACTTGCATAAGAGGTAGGTACATGCATATAGGTACATGTGCCCGACAGATTGGATTAGGTTGCCGCAGACTGCGCAGATTAGAAATGGTCAGTGCTTTAAGCGCAAAGCCGCAAAAGCGAAGCGACGATCGTTCAGCGGCCGTCATCGCCTTTTCTTTTTTTTCTCCCTCTTATTAGCGGGTCCCTAGAAAACGGGACCTGACGGGAATTTCCTAAAGGTTCCATCCAAAATGCTTGAATGCCGGGTGGACCGGACAACGCTTCACGTTCCCTGAATCGTAAAAGCGAATACTATTACTTAGTTGCTATTAAATCATTTTACACATTCTACATTTGATCGCCATTAGCCCTAACATGGAAATCTCTATAATAACAGGTGTCGTTGTTGTTGTTTGAACTCTTGGGATTATTCTCGTCCCTTACTTTTTCATGTTGCCGTCACGATCATTTTCTCATTGCGTCCTATTAGACCTTGTTGATATTATCTTAGAACATCCACCTTGAAAAGAATTGGTCTAGTTGGCTTTTCTTCTTTTTTTTTCGTTGCATCCATACAATCATCTAATTACTTCGTTGCGACATTCTCTCCTCCTCGTCTTGATATGGTCCAATGCCATCGTACATCATTCAGGCGTTAGGTAGCGCCGGCATCATATGGGGTCTCGTCGTCGTTCTTGTTCAGAGCATAGGTATTTATAAAATGTAACAACTTCCTTTTCTTTTACGCCTTTATCCCCCTATCCGAGTCGTACTCCTAACACCGCTCTCCAATAGCTTCCGATACTACTCGTCAGTCCCAGCCGCCCCGGCGTCTCCTTACCTACCGAAAGATGAGGTGCCGCACGTAACTATCATCCGACCTGCCAAAGGTCTAGAACCTGGCCTGTACGAATGCCTCGCCTCCGTGTTCCACCAGTCCTACCCGAAAGACAAGTTGACCATCTACTTCTGCGTCTCCTCCAAGGAAGATGCCGCGTATCCCGTCATCCTGAAGCTACTCGATGACCACCCCGATTTCGATGCCAAGGTCTTTATCGAGACAGAAGATCCTTACCTTCACGGCGATGGCGGCCACGTCGATAATGTCGGTCCAAACCCCAAGATTCGTAACTTAAGCAGGGCGTATAGAGAAGCGAAGGGAGATATAATATGGCCGCTCGACTGTAACGTGTGGATAGCAAGGGATGTGGCCGGTCGTATGGTCGATAAGCTCTGCGGATATCAACCAAACGGCAAGCGAGCGAAGCCTTACAAATTCGTACATCAGCTGCCGTTGGTAGTCGATACCGTCACCTCCATGAGCTCTTCAAACGCCGAAGGACAAACGCTGCTCTCCGGATCTTCAGTCACCGGTGGTTCCGACGCCCAGTCTAGCGTCGACGTGCCGTCCTCCGTTTTGTCTCGGTCTTGGGCCCACGGCGGCGGGAGATTGGAGGAGATGTTCATGGCTACGACCCACGCCAAATTCTACGGCGCTATTAATACCGTTAGCATTGCGCCCTGCATTGTCGGGAAGAGCAATATGTTTCGCAAGTCGCATCTCGATCAGGTCACAGATCCAGCCCGAAACCCGATTCTGACGGGCAGAGCCGCAACTCTGCCCAAAGGTCTAGACCACTTCTCGCTCTTCATGTGCGAGGATCACGTCATTGGAGATCTTCTATGGCGTTCCAACCTACCTGGCTTCGCAAACCACGGCCTTGTTTGGGGCGACCTAGCGATTCAGCCTATGGCGGGAATGTCTATACCCGCTTATGTCGCACGTAGAGTGAGATGGTTGCGTGCTAGAAAATGGACGGTATTATCGGCTACTCTAGTCGAGCACGGCGTTGAGAGCCTCGTCTGTTGCTTCTACGTGTCCTTCGGTCTCACTAGCGTTCCCTGGATTCACGAGAATCTTGGCATTCCACAAACTTGGAAGGCTTTATCGTATCTCTGGCTCGCTGGTGTTACACTCTGGATGGTTATAGATCGCATCGTATTCAAGAAGCTGCATGCAGGACACAGCATACACGTGGACGAACATACGCCATTATTTGCCCGGGGCACGAGCCGTGGCGGAGCCGAAAAACGCCGATTCGGCGAGTGGTTCCTGGCTTGGCTAGGACGGGAAATCCTAGCTCTCCCTGTATGGACGTGGGCCGTTCTCCTCGGTACCACGGTGAATTGGAGGGGGAAGCGATTTCGGGTCCGATCAGATATGACGGTTGTTTCGATAGACCCGGAGCCTGAGGAGCGGGCTTCGGCGCAGAATGGGCATAGCGTCAATGGCACATCAAGAGCGAGAGGGAAGAAAGATTAGACCTAAGATACCCCAGCATTTACTCCTGCCTAATATATAATTCATCACGTCAACCGTATCGTTTTGCCAAATCAAGTGCCATGACTATTTATAACTATCATATTTATTAGATTTTAAGTAGCCGATCTAGCCCAAGAATAGTCTTGACAAAGTATACGCGGTTCACACACCCAAGCCGGAATGCTCTCCTAGGCGATAGTCATATCCCGAAGAAGCAGACCATTGATTTAGCCCAACCTATCTTTGCAATTTTACACGTAGTATATCTTAGACCCAATTCTGATCTCATCATATATTTGGCCTTACAGCGGAGAATATCCATCTACTTGCATATAAAGAACGCTTCATTCACCAGCCAAAAACTGAAATGCAGGAGCCTCACTTCAGGGGAGAACCTTGAATTGTCTTATATGGTTATTTAATTGAGTTTTCATGATAAAATAATTTTTCCTATCTGTTTGGTATATCCACCTCATCCGCAGTAAGCGGTTCATCTATATAAATAAAACAAGGTAGCAAAGTATCAGTTAGCAGTAATAGATAATCAGTTATAGTAAAAACCTGGGTATAATTGCCCGTTCGCAATATCATCATCATCACCATCATCCTATTCCATCCGACAACATGGGCCGAAAATCAATTCGAACAATGCAACGCTTACACGAATATGAAAATAGTAGTACTGGTACAGCCCTGCCGATTTTCCAATTCGAAAGAGGATCATGACAATAATTCCCGAGCCAGCAAAATGGGGTATAAAGTATGTGTATGCGTGCGTGTGCGTGTATGTGTGTCATGTCATGTCATATTCCCGGTTCCAGCAAATCCCATTCCGTTACGTCCCTATTGTTTTTGACCCTCGTATCCCTAAGCCCAACGTTATGTATGATAGAGGCCAGATAGACAATGGTTGGGTATCGATTTGTTTTTTGAAACATTGAACAGGCAAGAAAAAAGCCACGCCGAGGATGCAAGTAAGAAAAAAAAATGAAAATGAAAGTCGTAGGTTATATCCAACTGACGGAAGGAAATTGTGTGTGTGTTGAACATGTGGATCTGTATCTCGCTCTCTCGGTAGCATCAGCCATCATCAAAATATACTCGACAAATTACTCCTCGAGGGCAAACAGATAGAAAACGTAAGACAGGTAAAGTTGCAGTAGCAGTAGCAGTAGCAAACGTCAGCGTAGCAATCATTCAGAGCCCCATCATCTCATTCTGGCCGAGGAACGTTCTGGCCAACTCGTCTCCGCCACGTTCGGCTTCCTTCATCCAGTGGATGGCGACGCACATAAGAGTCGGGTCGCTCCTAACGTCGCCGTCCATCGTCGTGTCCTGCATCCCTGAAGAAGACGGGCCAGCCGTGCCCAAGTTGCTTCGGCTCCGATCGGCGGAATGGCGGGCGCTGCTCCCGGGTCGCGGACCGAACTTCTCCATGACGGCTTGCTTAAATACGTCTCGCGGCTTCGACAAAGGTAGCGTACTCCTCTCGACTAGCTCTGGGTTGCTGAGGTTAAATAGTCCCAGCTCCCGTTGCGCTGTGGCATTTCCCTCCTTGGCCGCGATCGTCCACATCTTCGCCGCGTCGCGAAGAGAATGGATCGGCGGCTGGCGTATCATCTCCGGTGCATCGTCACTGCCGCCAGGACGCTTCCTCGACGGCGTATAATAATTTAGGATCTCGTCCGCGACCTCGACCATCGTCGTAATGGTGTCTTGCTTGAGCGAGAGCGCCACTACGACGATATCCCAGAAGGCCTTGTTTCGATCCGTGTCTAACGTGGATGGGGATACAAAAGAATTTATGAATTGTAGATCGCGGAACAGCGTCTTGGGCCGTATACCCGCGTCTTTGAAAAGAGACCGAAGTACTCGTGCAATAGCATCAGTATTAGTCGCTTCCTTTACCGAAACGATGGAGCGAGCATCAGCATTCTTGGAAGAGCGAGGTTGGGCGGGAAACATGTGCGACTGGAACGGTTGGGAACGTCGTTCCCTGGCATTATCGCCTCCCGTCTCGTTCGCGTCTGACTTTCCTGGTACGCTGCTGTCGTCGTCGACGGATGCGGACTGGTGTCTCGTAGCCCACCTAGACCTACGCGAACCGCTAGACAGAGAAGCAGCTATGAGGCGCTCGAGCTCGAGTAGAGCGTTAAGTTTGGTATACGGGTTTGGATGGACGGCGAACATTCCCAACAGCCTCTGGTAGGCTTTCGTATAGGGAAATTCCGGAGTTTCTTTCTTCTTCGAAGATCTTGCCCGGCTTGAAACCGTATCGCTCGTCGCAGAGCTGTCGTTGCTCCTCCCCGAAGTGCTTTCGGGTCTATCCGAGCCCAGGTCAGCCCTCGAAGCCTCTCCCGCCTGTCTAAGGTTACCGAAACTCTTCCTCTTCTCTATCACCCTCTGCTTAGCGGAACTCTTGCTGGCACGGTCCCTCTTTACGGAAGGTCTTCGCGCTCTTCGCTCCTCGGCATCTCGGCGCTCGATACATTCTTGCCCCAGCGTTCCAAACCAACCATCGGTTTCGGAACCGGACGCGAACACGAGGTTACCAAGCTCGGAAAGTAGCAGACTAGTAAGGGTCTGGCGAAGTTCTGCCAGAAAACGTTGTTTGCCTTCTGAGAGGCGGCGGAAATGAACAGTCTCGTTCGACGATACCGACGCACCAGACCGCGAAGTCGAATGATGAGACGGCAGCGGTTGGTGATTCGGTTGGGAAAACGTGCTAGAAAGATTGGTGACGCTAGTCGTTGGCGACTGCGCACGCGAGGTTGCCGAACTGACGGTGGACATGGTGGACTGGAAAGGAGACCAGTATGTGGATGTCGAATCTATAGCGTGAATTGGAGACGATGCTCCAAAGTAGTCATGCGAATCGAAAGTATCAGACATCGCAGTGCTGGCTCTAGAAAAGCTGTACCGGCGATGGGAGTCGATGGAGACCTGGCTTGTGTTATATGCGGACATACCTCTTAAATCTCTCGCGATGGAGGGGGGACGGCGCGTGGGGGATGCGTATCGCCTTTCGTGGTCGCTGCTAATGACACTGGCGGCGTCATCACCCCATAGGCTCTCTTTCTCCCGACTTATACGGGGACCTTCAAATGCCCGGCGATCCCGAGAGTACAGTTCGCTAGACCAAAGTACAGGCCCATCCACAATATTATCACCAACCAGCTTCGATACGCAGCTGTCGACTTCGCAGCAGAATCGGTGTATACGCTCCTCACCTTGGCACATGTTCTGAATACCGAGCTGCTCTAACCACTTGCTGGTTATCTCGGCCTGGGCATCGCTAAGTTTGTTCGGGCCTCCCTGCTCCTCGCCAGCTGCTAGTATATCCAGCATCTGGGATTCGTTTCGATATATATAAGCGGCAGCAGGACCTCGAGCAAGCTGAGCCCGATTGCGTTGGAAGGAGCCCCATTTTCGCGGCACGCCCATTATTTTCAGCGCGCTGCAGATGTTGCGAGTTTGCTCGTAGGGAGCCGAGTTATGAACATCTGTCACGTACCACATCTTATCTCTCAGCGCCTTCAAGCGCTTCATCATAGTCTCGATTAGGCCTTCGTGGCGCTCTTGGCTCTGCTTCAGCCAGACTAACCACGCATCATATTCTTCGATGGCGGAGGCAGAGCGGCGGATCGAGTCACGAGGACCCCGGGAAAATATGTTAAGGAGGGTCGCAAAACCATTCTTACGTAGAGAGGGGGATGTTAAAGCATTGAGCTGCTGGAGCGTCTTCCAGTATAAATGCGCAGATACGAAGTCTGACTGGATACGCGATTGGGAAGAGGCCGCGGAGAGCATGGTGATCAATACAGACGACGAACTAGCCTCATCCGCCGGCTCTTTGTCTTCTGGGGTATGGGAAGACTCTTCTTCGGCAGCCTGCTTCGCTTTCTGCTCTTCTTCGTACTTACTGCGAAAGGGGTTACGGCTACCCATAGTCGTCCCCGTCGTTATAATTTTATTCTTCGATCGGTACTTCTTAAGCCCCGAAGCTCGGTTGCTGAATGTGGTCTTGCCGCGGTCTTCTAAACCCTGGGGGATCTCGAAATCTTCGACGAGTTTCAAGACAGAGTCTCGTAATTGATGATAGTCTTTGTCAAGCTCGGGCTTCTCATCCGGCTCATCATCTTCCGTATCACTAGTAGTAGAAGAGTTCTCCTCTTCTACCTCGTCATCAGGATCGTACGTCATCTGTAAAGAAAGGCTGTTCCCATCAGCGGAAATGAACACCACAGCCCAACGCTCGGCACACGGATGACACGAGCCCGAAGTCGCCTCCGGACCTAGGATCTGGATCATCTCATGCATCGCCAAACGGAGGCGGTACCCATCTTCTTCGTAGTTGTTAGCATGCTTCTGCCTTGCCCCATCGGACATAGGCGGCGAACGTCTCTGGGGGGTACCGGCTACCTGTTCTTCAAGTAGAGGATCGCCCGAGGTGGTTCCATCACTAAAAACGGATGAAGCGCTCATGCTGAGGACGGATGCCGTCTCAAAGTTACTCCTAGACGTGGCGATGGATATCGGCTGCGAGATAGCAGAGAAGCCCGATATCGACGGCGCACCGGACCGGATACTACTCGAATGAGCAGACTGCGGTCTACGCTCCGGAAAGAGCGCGTTGGCAAGAGTAACAAGGTCAGCCGGGCTAATCACCAAATAAGGATGGACTTCGGCAGTCTCCCTCAAGGAAGTAATGGACCTAGCGGGGAGCAGTCTACCGGTCCTCCTCCCCGACGGCTTGAAACGAGCCAGTATGTTTTCAACGTGGCCTTTGATCCTCATTGGCGTCGATACGGGCTTCGACGCACTACTGTTGGCGAGCATCTCCACGACGTAATGTTGGGCAAGCGTGGCCACCTGCTTGAGGATCTTCTGGCGGCCGTATTCCGTGATGTGATATTCAGTCATCATTCCATAACTCTCCGGGTGGATAACAACGGCAAGCAACCAACTAGAAAAGAGCCACTTGTATACAAACCATCTACGCGTGGTATCAACAAGGCCGCGCGTAGTGTCCTTCATCTCCAACCGGCGAAGGATCTCATTTCCAAGTTCAATGACACCTTCCGGAATGCCGGTAGCATCCTCATCGTCGATAATAGCAAAAAGATCGTTGACGGCACGATCGTAGAACTCCTCGGCAGCAATGCTATCCTTTGTAGTCCAATCAGAGAGGTTGAACCTCGTTCCATTCTGGTCCTCCGCTCGGTCGAGCAGGAATGCGCCATCCTCCAGAATCTTCATCAGGTACCATTCCATATTGGCACGTCCAGACCAATCACGCATAGCGGACCAAGCATTGAGGATCGAGATCAAGACCGGCTCGCTAGTAGATCTAGTGGAGATCAGACGAGCAAAAGCGGTAGCCCAGATTCCCGTCCTCCGTTTGTCCTCGGCGCTGTCCGGGCCAGCCGAGTTAGCGAAGCAAGTATAGATAAGGGCAGATAGGGGATCATGGCGTTGGAAGGAAAGGAGCCGCTCGACGGCATTGGGGGTCTGTCCCGCCTGTCTACTAGGACCGCTAGAATGCCCGCGTCCACCGGCGGAACGGCCGTGGTACGGCAAGACGGACTCTATCGGCTCCAATCCTTGGTGGAAAGTAGTAAGAGCTTGGAGCTCGGTGGCGTTCAAAGCGCACAGTCGAGTAGCTAGGTAATCCGGATTTGTCCGAATCTGGGTAAGAAAATTTAAAAAGGCTTCCCTGGCAGAAGCAGAAATATCATTAAAAAAGGGGGCAACAGAGCTACCAGGACCAATGCTCCCTGTCGTGCTCGGCGGGGGCACGAGCGTCTCGACAGACGCCACTCCGGACGATTGCAAAGATTCCATCTCGGGTTCCAAAAGAGCGTAGCGACGGGTGGCGTCGCAGCTATTCCGAACATCATGGATGGCACCATACAAGTTAGCGAACGCCCTCTTGTCATCGTTACGGAAGCTGTCCGCTAGGTTGCGCAGCGACGTCTCCCCGCAGCGAGTCAGGCGCGCGGAGAGGGCAGTAGAAATCAAGCTTCTTTGAAGACGAATACGAGTATTGGCGCACTTGCGCTCCTGGTACTTGGAAAGGCGAACCAAATGAGCGAGCTCTTCGAGGGTCGTGCCTTCATTTTCGACGGTTAGATGGGGGTTCGTATATAAGGATACGTCAGCCAGGAGCGTTCGCGGGAGAGGTCCCGAGTCTTCTTGGTCTTTCAAGATGGGCTGTAACGGGCTAGACGGAGCGGGCGGGCTAGAGGCCGGAGACGGAGACGGAGGCGGCATCGGCATTGGCATCGGAATCGGCATCTGTGGGCCTACGGCTTGGTCTATTACCGGCTTCTTAGGCGCACTCGCGCCGGCACCGGAATTGGCGCTGGACTGCTGCTGCTTCGAAGTCGCATCGCGAGGCGTCTCGTCGGTACCAACTTTGCGAACAGACCCTGACGATTCTCGCCGGTGGTGTCCGCTACCGGGCCTACCAGGGCTTCGCGATCGGAATCGCCGCGGGCGCGATACTTCGGCTCTCGTCTCGGGGGAAGGGGTCGGGGACCGCGATGGCGGACTAGTGGCAGAAGGGGACGCGGCTGTGGTAACGGTAAAGCGACAAGTCAGCAAGCTGGAATTAAGAATCGGATATAGATCGACACGGGCACTTCTCGCAGTGCTTCTCCTCCTAACTTCGACTCACGTGGGGAAGAATGTATGCAAACGGGCGACGACAGGGATCGCTGCATGGAAATCATAGTGGGCGCATGCGATAATATTCACGAGCACGCCCTTTTCACCCCAGCACGACCAACAGCACCCCTTAAACAGAGAGAGCTGCTAGGTAGCCACGGTGGATTGCGATTTGCTCGATAGTTGTTCGACTTGATATGTTGTGATTCTTTTCAGATTATGTCATCTAGACATGAAGCTGAAGCGCGGTTATACTTGCGACCTTAGCTTTGGACAAAAGTAGAATGGCGGGCGGCGGGCTGCGTGTGATTCTGCGTGTGCGTATACGCGGGTAGGTCAGGAATAGACCAAGGAAGATAAGGACGGGTAAGGGGGGGGGTTAAGGTAGGGTAGAAGTTAGGTTAGGTAGGGCGGAGTTGGGCTTCAAATAGTAAAAGAATATAATTAGAATAATGGTAGAGCTTCGGGAGGGGGGGGGGGGGGGGGGGGGGGGGCAAGGCAAGACTTGATGGACTATCGATAGCAAGTCAGATCCGAGTCGCGGTCCGTTGGTCGATCGCAGATCAACAACAACGCAAGGTCGGAAAAAAGACGAAGCTGGAATTATTGGGTAGCGCGAGCGCGAGCGTGAGCTGTATAAGCAAGAAAATAGGTATGGCTCTATTTTCTAACCCTATTTCTGTCTTCTGTTTTTCTCGGTAGATATTGGGTAAAATAATAATGACCTCAGCTCATGCCAACCGTCAAATCACAGTATCAATCTTGATAAGTACGTGAATAAGTACGTGAGTTGTCAGGTCTGGTTCGTCCGTTCGCTTTTGGTAATTTGGAAGTTAATAAAAACGTTCGTTTGCGCCTCGTCGGCTCCGGCAACCCGGTATATAGTATATAAACGGTATAGGTAGGTAGTTATATATTTAAGTTAGGTAGATACCTAAGTATACGGCTTGTTCCCGCTGGATCGGATGGGAATAAGAAAGTAGACGATGAAAAGAGGTAGTAATAATAGAAGCAGCAGAAGCAGCAGCAGCAGCAGCAGGGAAGAGAGGAAAAAAAGAAAATGCAGATAATAACAGCAACAGCAGCAGGTGCAGCGCAGTGCAGCGCAGTAGGTAAATGTACCTAAAGTACGGAGTTGCAGCAAAGTGCAGCTCAATTGCAGAAGCCGCGCATAAGAGACAAGATGATGTGTCTTGCCGACTCGCCTTCATTCGACCATCTTTAGCTTGGAAACCTTGTCCAGCTGTCGAAGTAACTACCCAGTTACACAACAGCATTTAGTTGTCGCACTGTCGTTGGCCGACGTGGGGTAAATCGATGAGACCGCTTTAGCACCGCTCAAGACCACCGATTAAGACGGTCTGCTCTGTCAAAGTCGGTATCCACCTATTTACCGTACGTAAGGTACACTTGTGTAATTAGGTAGATGTACCTAACTTTTTTGAAATGGCTATTACATAGCTAGCCTGTTGGTATAGCTGGCACTAGCCGGCACTACCTGGCATTACCTGGCATTAACTGACATAGCTGGCATATGTTGTAGGCTGTCACCTGTAACTAATTCGAGCGGGTAAAAAACAGGTACCTCACCTCTAAACTTTACCTCCGCTATCGTGGCGTCTAAAAGCGTGTTAAAAGCGTTCCCAGCTTTTCCAAGTGCCGCAAGAGTCCGTGCCAACCCTTCCTTACAGTTTTTAGGTACAATACGATACAATATTTTAGGTATCCCCTTACCGTACTTTAGGGTCACTTAGGGCCGTCTAAGGCTATCTCCACAACGGAACCACCCACTTCTTCTTGTTCTTCTTCCCCCTCCTAAGCTTTCTAAGAATTGAATTCCCCTGCCCTCTCCCACCGCCAACCCCCCCTAACCAGCTGCAAATGTTGCAAATGCTGCGAATGCTGCAAAAAAGCTGGGCAGCTGGGCCACCCCGAAGGTTTGCCAAACAATTTGAATGGATCTAAATGGACCAACCATTGACACGCATCGAAATCTCGTCCCTCATTTTTGGCGGGTGTGTACAACACACAAGGCGACCATAATGATGACGATGCCACAACATATGCACACCCCGTCACGGAGTCAAAGGTCGAAAGCCTATGACTGGTCAGTCCGATATAGCCCTGGTAAATGCTGGCAATACGGAAATAGTCATCCTCCCTTTACCGTCTAGCTATGTTGCCCTTGGTGTTTTTTAGTAAATAACCGTCTGGTCTTATCAAAAAATATCTTTCCCCTTGGTGATACTCTGAAGTACATGTATACACTAACACAAGCTCGAAGTCGAGTCCTTTCTTTGCCCCGCGGCTACATACCGAAAATAGCTCGAACACAGTATGACATGTTTGACAAAGACAGTCTATCAAATGTCTCTGTCTCGTTTCCTATTTCTAAATGATCTGTCTAAGAGATGCCTTTCTGATTGTCCTTCCTCGGCTCTTCACATTTGACAACAACGCGCAAACAGCGCAAAAAAAGGGGGGGGGGCCGCAGCTAATGATTCAAACAAGTTATCGACAGGAAGCCAACTAAGAAAAAAGTACCGATAACCTTTTTTTACGGGAGGCGAACGGAAGAAGAAAAAAAAAGACTAGATGTTCTCTTCCCTTTTTTCTCTCTCTCTCTCTCGTCAGGTCTCATCGGTAGCATCATCCAAACAAGGCACGCTTCTCACTACGGGATGCAGGAATCCATCGTCATCTCACTCAGCTAGAAATCCAGATATTCGTAAACTCTTCCGGACATTGCCCAGCGAAACCCCCCCCCTCCCCCGGGAGGCCTTTCAGTGGTAAAAATGACGGCTCCCGGCTGGATGAAAGGACGATGAGTTGGCTCTGCATGCTGCATCTCTAGGCTTCTTCGCTTCTTCGCCTTCCATACCTCTTAATTTTTTTTCTCCCCATCTTACCCGAATCGTTCACTTCGCCCTGCCGGTCCAAGGCTGCATCGCCCGAGACGGCGGTCAACGTTGCAGATCCCCCCATCGTAGCCTTTTGGAATATTTCCCGCCCGGCGGTTCGCTAATAGAAAATTTAAAATAAAATAAAAACGTACGTTGATGACCTACTAACTTTAGGTGCACAGTAACTTACAGCCGGTCCCCACGGAATAATGAGCCCTTGGACGAAACCCTTGAACAACCCTTGGAGACCTTTAAAAGCTCGTCCAATCCCCATCGTCCACGCGCGTGCCATGCAGACCGACTCCTGCCAACGCATCCAAACATCCAATTGCCTCCTGTGTGTGTCCACATATTCCATTTAACGCGTCCACGACGCCCGCTCTTCCTTAATTTCTCTTTCTTTTTATTCTCTTTTATTCCTCGCCCCCGACCAATCGCCTCCCGGTATTTCTCCTTAAGCATCGGGAAACGGTTGGCTGGTAATAGTAATAGTCCGTTTACGGCCTATTCATGGTCTCTCAACCCATTGGATACCCGGCTGCAATGCATGATGACCAGCGGCTGATTTTTTTTTTTTCTTAATAATAAAAAAAAAACCTTCGACATCGGGCAACCTTGGACAGGGTTTCGGGCAGAGTCGTGTCCAAGGTTTCCTAATGCAGCCCAACTAAATCCCACCCGCGTTCTTTTTCTGGATGTGAACCACGCGATGTTAATATGCTCAGCTATCCGATTCCCCCATTCAGCCTTGTACAGATCTCTTGGATGCACGTCAGTTACACCATCCCGGCGCGCCCGGTGGAGCCTCATAGGATACATAGCAGTGAAGAACGCGTTCGTCTGAACTTTAAATTCTATCTATTATAGGAGATTTCATATGCATAATACGTAACAGCCAACCATTATCCGAGAAAGAGGATTTGTACTGCCCATTTTAGTAATGGGCTTTCTCTACCCGTTCTTTCGCATGGATGGAGTAGTTATACCAGTGTATCTCCCCGTAGTATAGACTACTCCTCGATAATCAAGATTCTATGAAGTTGTTGAGACCGGTCATTACCGCATAACATTGAAGGCTTCTCTAAACGGTGTCAGCATTGCGTGTTCCGAAACAGTCCCGACGTATAAATACCTATGAATGGAAAAACAAGCAACAACATTCCGGCAGGCTACATATAGAGAGGGTGGGACTATACGCATAAGTAAGAACTCATCACTCACTTCTTGAGTCGGCTCACAGATCGTTCCAAGGTTATAGCTTCGGAAAGACCCACTGGGCGTCAATAACACGAGCTCTCAAAGTTCAACCGGCCCAGCGATTCTTTACGATCCACAGACGACATTCTCGGTACACCCTATATCCGAACGGAGGATTCAAACGTCGTCACGATGCATGATTCGACCTGCGCCTACTGGCTGCCTAAAGGTCTAGAAGACATCTTGGGCATAGCCATCGATAAGTCTATACGGTTTTAGTCAAGCAGGTAGTTATAGTAGATTAGAACTAAATAGAACCCAAAACTCTCCAGTATATGCATTACCCCGTACTACAACCCCTGGCATATAACCCACTTCGACTACACGTATGTCATTATTCACCCATTATAGCTACGGAGCCTCACTAAACCCTTTCCCTAGTCCACGGTATCGTTTGGCCTAAGCGGACCAGTTTGTGAAACTGAGCTCCTCTAGAACATGTAGCTAGCCGCTGTCAATGTGGAGCCGCGTCACGCCTAGGAGGATTGAAGTATAGTAGAGGCATTAACGATGGGTTTAACCCAATGCTAGATGTGTTGCGCATACATCCCTATACATTACCTAGGTAAAGACCTTGCAGTAGGTATGGAGTAACTATCTACGACGAGTTATTAGTAATGCGAGAGTCCACGGCCAACATTCGCCGGGGTCTATGACACGTTGTAATATTACATGTTTAAGACCGGCAGACCGGCGTTCGTTCCATCTATACTATAAGAGGACAAACGCGTAAAGGCAAGGGCGTAAGTAACCATCCTATCAGAGGAGCGCCTGTTAAGAACTGCCTCACCTTCAACTAGTTAGTGGATATTTCTTCTTATTTGAACAGCCTCAAAAAACGGAACCTTGGAACTACTCCAAGGAAAAGTCACGAGTAGGTCCACTAGAATCGGGGAAGAAGAGATCACCCGGATCTAGATGGTCCGCCCTAGATAGTCACTCGTCCGGATATCCTCGCACAAGATATTCCTGCCCATCGGGATCGCGTCGTGGCACTGCAGACATATACCACGTAATTTATCGACGTATATATGCTTACTATGATTTCGTTTTCGGTACGGACACATTATCAGACGTATCATAATAGCTCCCGGTTCTCCTGGGTAAAAAAAAAAAAAAGGCATCACGGAGGGCCCAAGAAGCGGCGTAAACTGGGTCTGGACGTACATATGCAGCCGCATAGTCACCGAAACATTTTCCATAACAGACGCACATAATGATTCCGGATGGACAGGTAGGTTATCACGTAAATAATCCCGTAACTTTGGAATATGCACACGCCCGTAGTAATGAGAGCTAAGGGTGTGTATTTAGTTCGTCTTTCGAGTGTTACTCTACCGAGATTCTAGGCCATTAGGCCATATCCCAAAGTAAAACATAAGGCTACATAATGAGGCTTACATTGAAGTAGCAGGGGCTATGAACTTGACTCTTCGTATTCCCTCGGTTGAGTAACTCTATCCGTGTTTATTGATAGTAACTATCAGTGATGTGAATATGGCTATAGTAAATAATAATTTAGGTAGTTTAGAGCTATGGCGATTCTATGATAACCCTCTAGTCATTTTCAAGTCACATTCAATCTTGGAATTTATGAGTTGCTTTATTGATGCTATTATATACAATTGCTGTTGTATGTAAGACCATGCTGATATACTTGAAGCCTCCAGAGACTGTGTTATTGGATCTGAGTTTAGTCCAGTTGCTTGACGCTTAGTATATTGATATTTTGTAGCTACTACGGCATTATCATCTTGAGTCTGAATTCATGAAATTAGCCTAGAGCTACATTAGAACCAAGTCCAAAAGTTGTTTAGTTAGTATAGTTAATCGATCGCTATTCTTATTCGTCGCCTCTTAGCTCTAGATTCTAACGTTGGACGAATGATATACCTCGCCCGAACATCATCACTCCATGAATTAGATACGGGATCATCTATAATACCATACATTTTATAACTCACTCCAAATATCGGGTTCATGCTATTACCGTATGAAAGGTTACCATGGATGACTTTGTCGGCGATTGTACTCCCCGAAGGATTCGTGTTTCTCGCCCCAGCATCGCATAAAACGGCACATGATCTTCGTGGTCTAATAGCAACGTCTATTATCATTGAGCTTTTGCATTATCAAGGCCCTGCGAACTACACGTTTTAAATGTCTATTTGTTCTTGCCGGTCGGGATGCAGAACAAAACAACCTTCTTATCGCCATTTTCGTCGTACGCCTTGTCTACGCGATAGTATCCTCTCCGCTCCAACTGGATAATATCATCCTGCTTAAGCTTAGAGACGCCCTCGTCGCAGAATGCGTCTTCCTTAGTCGCCGTCACGGGGTTTAGGAATTGCTCTAGGTCGTCATCCTCCTCGAGCTTGTCCTTGGTAATCAGGTAGTCAAAGTCCCAGAGCTCCGCATCGATAAGCTTCTGCCCCTGCGTCGAGAGCCACGTAACCTTCTTCTCGGTAGAGCGAACATCCCCCTTGAGATTCAACTCGCACGTGATGCTCGTAATTGGATCACCGCTGGCGATAGCTCTAACGAACGCGTTGCCCCATTGCATCAGCGTAATCTCCTCGCCGTCTTTGAATGACTTGGCATCCTCCTGGTCCAGGATCAGTTCTTTGCTGAAGGCTACCTTCTTAGTTCCGACGGCGGGGTTCTTAGGGTGGAGCGGCTTGTCCTCGGTACGTGGCTCGGCAGGGGCTTCATCTCCCATAATAGCTACCTTGACGTGGTCCTTCTTTAGAATGGCGGTGTGTCGTGGCGCAACCGGGTCGATCTCTTTTTTGTTCGTGGCCCAGAAGCTAGCCCAGTCCATGGACACGACATTCCTGGACGGACCCTGCTTCAAGATAAAATCGCGGAGCGCAGCGATGGTCATGCCTCGCCTGCGAATACCCCGGATGGTCGGCATTCGCGGGTCATCCCAGCCCCAGACTCGGCCGGTATCGACCAGCTTAGCGAGCTTGCGCTTGGACAAGAAAGTCCGGATGAAATTCATACGAGCAAAGTCCCACATGTACACCTGGCGTAGCTTCAGCGTGTCGAGGAACCATTGGAACTGAGGGTTTCGGTCCGTGTATTCGGTGGACCTGAGCGCGTGCGTTACACCCTCCAAGCTGTCGACCACGGGGCATGCGAGATCGTAGGTGGGGTACATCTTCCATTTGGTGCCCGTGCGGTGATGCGGATCATTGGGATTGCACCTGTAGATGACGGGGTCGCGCATAGCCTTGTTCGGGTTGTCCACCGAGATCTTTGCGCGAATGCAGTTCTTTAGACCTTCCTCCGTACCGTTCTTCATCTCTTCGAAGATGGCCAGATTCTCCTCGACCGTTCTGTCTCGCCGCTTAGACGCGATACCCTTTCCTCGCTCGTCGCGCATAGTTTCCACGTCCGTATCATCGGCATAAGCGTTACCGCTCTTGATGAGAGAGAGACATGTGTCGTAGAGATGGTCGAAGTAATCCGAGGTATACGTGACAACATCGGGCTTAATTCCCATAAGAGCAAGATCCTCAATAATAGCATCCTGGTACTCCTCCTTCTCTTTGCTCGGGTTCGTATCGTCTAATCTTAGGCGAAGCTTTCCATCGTAAGCTTGGTGCGCAAAGTAATCGCTGAGCAACGCGGCTTTGGCGTGTCCGATGTGGAGGTAACCCCTGTGTTCCAATTAGAAATGCGCCAAGTCTATTATCGTGTGCTATAAATAAGGAATCCTTACGAGGGCTCGGGAAGGAATCGAGTGACAACTCCCTTATCGGTGTCCTGCAATGCTAAATTATAACTGGCACCAGCTCGACTAGCTGCTTGAACCTTGGCCTTTCGCGCCGAGTCGGCAGCTTTCACTTCAGCTTGGATCTCGGGGTGGGCTTGCTCGACGTAGGTGAACCATCGGTGAAGGTTGGCGTAGGATCCTTTACGAACAAAGGATACAGCAACTCGATTGCTCTTAATGGCGAGCCAAATCTTGGTGTCGAGTTCGCTTAGAGTGTATCCGGCAAGATAAGTTCTCAACGTGAGATGCTTTTCGAGTCGGATAAGGTGAGGCTCAATAGACTTGAAGTCTCCTCCAAGAGAGGTAGAAATGGCAACGAGTTCGTCTGCCTTCATCTTGGCGGCCAGTGTAATTATTCGAAGCTACGTCTGACCTTGAAAATTTAGGTGTAAAATTGAAGGTTGCGTATAAGTAAAATCCGACTCGGCCGTTTTGAGTCAACAAGCAGACGATACGTTGTGGCGGGGTCACCCCCACTGACGGCATCTCTAAAAAAGCTGATAGAGGGGTAATTGATAGGTACATACCGTATTAGGTAAGATAAGAAGTGCGATAAGAGATAAGTTATCAGAAGCGAGAATTGAATGCGCAGTCTTGGCGTTCTTCAGAAACAATATTATTATACTCCAAACGATTATTACCCTACCAAAAAAAATAAGAAAAACTTATACCTATGTAAAATAGCCTCTTGCAAATGATATGATGTATTTATTGAGTCATTTTATGTTTGTCCTTATTAGTAAAAATAGTATTTGCTTAAAAAGGTCAGTAAAATCACAATGCCAAGACTGCGCAATCAATTTTCGCGGCCGCCCCCGGTTGTGGCTAGTGATAGTGCACTTACAATATTGAGGCTGATAGCGTATCCGCACCCTTGTCCGTATGTAAATTTGTTTCTTTCATATCGGCTTCTAAAGCTTCATATCAGCGACTGTCGGCAACCACGAAACATCACAATGGCTTCGACGAGTCAGTGCATTGCTTCGCTGGCGAGGCTAAGCCTCTCTACATCTATAAGGCCTACGAATGCGACCATCCCTAGATTTCTCGCTCCGTCCATAGTCCAGACGAGATGGAAAAGCGCCGGTACAATGGCCATGAGGGCGCGCGAGCGAGAGAAGGAAAAGATGAAGAGGGCTAAAAAGCAGTCACGATTCAAGGAATATAAATATGCTACACCCAGCCAAGAAGAGAGGCATTCGCTATGCGATGCTATGAGGTGAGATCTCTTGAGTTACTAACTACAATTCGTCTGTTCATAAACTTACACAAGAATTGAAGATATCTACGAGCCGCCGAAGTTGGTCGACCGCCATCATCTGTCACGTACGAACTTGCCTTAAAAATCAGAACCCCAAAGAGTAGTCCCGTACTTCGGAATCGGATACGTTTGCCTTATCCTGTCAAGAACGATACTCAGATCGCCGTTATTTGCAAGGAAGGCAGCGGCGCGATGCATGATGCCCGCGCGGGGGGTGCTGTTGCTTTCGGAGAAGATTCTCTATTCGAGATAATCAGGGCGAATCCGAATAAGCTACCATTCAACCGTCTGATTTGCCATGTCGATTCGGAACCGGCCCTTAAAAAGGCCAACCTCGGTCGTATATTGGGTCCCAAAGGTCTCATGCCTAGCATTAAGACCAACACCATCACCAGGAGTGTCAAGACCCTAATGCACGAGATGGTCGGCGCTGAGAACTATAGAGAAAGGGTCGGCGCGATTCGCATGCCCATCGGAAATATCCAATTTACACCTAACCAGCTCGCCGCGAACGTCAAGGCGCTAGTGACAATGGTGAAGGAAAACATTGCGAATATGGAGGATAGAGTCAAGAAGGATCTGGTTGAGGTCGTTCTTACATCTACAAACGGACCGGGTTTTAGTTTGAACGGATTTTTCAACTCTACCGACGAGAAGGTTCAGCCAGCGCACCTGAGCACGGCCATGTAAATATTTATACCCTCTTAGTAACGTACGACAGTGTAAAATTGTACCATATGCTTCGTAAAAAAAAAGGTCAGAGATGTTTGGGGGTATCTTGCTAGTACGCTTTAAAAAAAAATAATTGTGAAACTGCGTTCGTGATCGCGGCCGATCAAGCACTCCTCAATGCTTTGATAGCTTCTAGTTGGGCATCTAATAGAGAATAGATGCCCATTAACTTTAGTAGCTTTGCCTGTCCTCTAGCGCCCGCCTTCTTGGCTTCCTTCAACGCCGTACCGAGGTCTAATAGGATGGTATTTTTACATCTTGTTAACCTCTCTTCCGCTTTCCGTACAAAGGGTGTGTCCCTGCCAATATCGTTGGCTAACTCGTCCACTACTATATATTCTTTCGCCAACTGCGTTAGCTTTGAGGTACTGCTTCCCACTGCTCCCTCCAACTCATCGTCATTATCTTCATCGTCCTCGTCGCTATCATCGCTATCAGGTCCTGCGCTTCCAACAGCCAGTCGACCCTCTAGCACGGATATCCTCTCGTCTAATTCTAACATTTTTCTCCCGGTCTCGATCTCACTTCTTACGCCGGATAGGTCTCGATTTAAGCCGGCTACTTCGGTGCCTCTTTCTCTTACCCGGCCCTTGATCTCTTCAACAGCTCGTCGGAATCCCAATAGCGCCACGCGGACATCTTCGACTCTATCTTCGCCCCCCTTAAGCTCGTCGCCTAAGCTTAAGAAACTGGTGTAGTTCGCGTTGACTAATTCTAGCAGCTCGGTACTAATAGCGGCGCTCCGCTCCCTAAGATCGGATCGAAGATCTTCTAGGGTCTGGTGGCGGTTCGAGAGGGAGGATAGGTATTCCGCCGGGTCGAAGTCCGGGGCGAGGAAGTCGGAACGAGGTAACGCGGTAGGGAATGGGAGCGGCGCATCATCTTCGTTATCCGAGGACTCGGACGAAGACACCAAAGCGAAGCTACGAGAGCTCACCGGTCTAGCTGATGACGGCGCCGCAAGATGGGACATGACGTTTCGAGTTTAGGGAGAAAGGATAAAAATAGTGGGTGTCGTTAGGATGGACTAGGTCTTGTATAATGAGACATGCGAGGTGATATGTTTTGGTTTGATATTGGTGACGATATTTTTTTTAGTTTGGTCTGTCTTGAGGACGTTGTTGATTTATTCCTGTCTCTATTGACCAGTCGTGTTGTTTTTATCAGCCTTGAGCCGCCAATTTCGGATATATCTTATGCAAGTAATTAAATTATCACGAGCATGAGCATCGTTCTTGAAGATAGCTTAGCTTGTGTACTAGTTTGATGTGCATGTCACGTCAGGACATCAATTGAGATGTGGTGAAAGTACATGTACCTAGGTACACATGCAGAATTGGCTTGATTATGTGGGGTAAAGTTTAAAAGTTGAAGTTACACTAAAAGCCAACTCACCGAATTCACCTTTGAAAGGTTTACATAATTAAGTGGAACTGACCGAATTCTCCGGTACCGGCCTGGCGGGGCTTTACCTTTAGCAGCTTTCAGTTAGTCAGTTTATGTAAGTACTGGACTAATGGAACCATAGCAACTTCGGCTAGAGCAAGATTTCTGCCCGGTCGCACCCGAACGTCACCAATTCCACCTTTTTCTCGATGTTCTTTAGGTACCTCTATTTTTAATTTGTATACGAATTAATTATACAATTGATCGTAGCGACGAGAAAAGTTAAGATGGGATAAGAAGGGGATCAGTTAAAATACGATAAGGAATAAGAACAAGACCAAAAAATCACACCTATGCAAACATCCATTCAACTCCGGCTAGAAACGAGTTCGGAATCCGACAGGTCCGAGCAACTTTTTAGAAGTGGATCAATGCTCTAATTTTTTTTTCCTTCTTCGCTGCCGAGCCTATCCTATCTTGGCCTTTCAGTCCCCCATGTGACATTGTTGGCTCGGATTAGACGAGTGGACTGCGCTGCGGGTTACAGGGCCCTGGCATAATCTTATCAATCTGATCAGTGACCATTGATCTCGAACCATCAACTACCACAATCGTCAGTCTAGCCTCCCCCCCAAAAAAACATATGTGACCTTACCTTATTCTTCCTTCTAGGTCAGATCGCTCAAAATATTGAGAGATCGTCTGCATAACCCCCCCAACTTCTCTTGCAACCCCCCACAGTCGGTTAAGAAACAAAGACGTTTGTTGACTCGTAAGAAGACGATAATCAATACTACTTCAATCCTGGTTCTCAGTTCTACGAATTGATTGATCAAGAACCTTTTCAAACGGTCATCCCGTCTGTCTCATTCGTTCATTCTTTAGTCACACCGATCTCACACCAACGAGAAGAACTCAACCAGCCCCGTTCAGTTCATTTTTTTTCTATACTAATTACTTAAAACGAATACTTGGCCAAAGTTGAAGCCCTCAAACCACAATCAACTAGGCCCTAAGTTCGGAGACCCTGAGGGCAGCTCGGCCCGCTCACTCGCATTGGAGTCCCTAGGTACATCACTGTCTGCCACCCCCCAAGTTTGCTTGATTCGTGGGAGGGGGACCCTAACAATCCTTCTAATTGCTTTTTCTTTTTTTCCCTTGAATCGAACAAGTTAGAAAGAAAACCCGGTCTATAACAGAAATCCGAGGAGATACATCGACATAAAGTAATCTCCTCTGATATCCTTACACATTTACCAACTCGGATACCGTCAGACTGCATCTTTGCGGAGTCGATCCCACGGAAAATCCCAAAAGTTCGACGCACGCTGATGTCCGAGGTGCATTGCAGCGCCGTGTAGCACAACAAATAGGATCGACTAAATGATTTTCCCGTCTCTCTGCTCCAGAATCGGAATAACATGGCGACTTCTGCTGCTACCATGTCTTCCGCTTACCACAACGGCCACTCCAAACCCCAACCAACCAAACTCTCTATAACCCCTATCTCAGCTGCATCTTCCCCCGCCTCAGCTGCCTCTCCCATTTCGAATGTGTCTACGCCTACCTCAACTCATCAGCTTGCCATCAAACCTGCAACCGCCACCGCCACTGCTGCCGCAGCCTTACAGGCCACCGTAATGGCTTCGAAGGGCTCGATCACCAGCAAGGAGTGGGTTGTTCCTCCGAGGCCCAAGCCCGGTCGAAAACCCGCCACGGATACGCCACCAACTAAACGAAAGGCTCAGAACCGCGCTGCCCAGCGTGCCTTTCGAGAGCGGAGGGCCGCTCGCGTAGGAGAATTAGAGGAACAGCTAGAGGAGCAGAAGGAAGAGTACGAGCGAAATCAGCAGCAGCTCACCGAACAGGTGCATGACCTAGATGCCGAGGTGAAATCTCTACGAAACAAATGCATAGTCTTGGAGGATTTGCTAGAGAAGGAACGTAAAGAGCGTATCAAGGCATCAAGCGAACTGGAAGACTTACGACGGCGATGGAGAGGTGAAGACTCGAGTACGTCTTCAAGACACGGAAGTTTCGCCGCACAGCATGGAAGGCTACCAAACCCGCTAAGCTTTTCATCACAACATCCCACACCGCGAGGAAGCATCACCAACAACGCTTCGGATCATCGTAATTCGGCTACGGCTTTCTCCATCTCGCAAATAATTTCCCCTCCCGACTCATCCAGTCCGGCGGGGGCGCCGCGAGAATCATCAACTGATCCTACAGGTTGCGGCAATTGTGAAATCAACGGACCGTGCGCCTGTGCCGAAGAAGTTCTTGCCGACACGGCTGTCGGATGCAGCAAATGTAGCATCGGTTCCAAATGCGAATGCCTCGAAGCTATGGTGAATGATATGGCTCCCAATCCAGAAACTGATCTCAAGCGGAAAAAATCATCCGCGTCCGTCATGGCTCCCGAAGAGAAGAGGCAGAAGATACCCGAGCCATATCCCCACGAGGTCGATTTTACTACTGTATTCGCCAAAAAGAAGGATCCAGTTCCAGAAACGATTTTGTACCAAGCTCCCACCCAGCCGACCGTGCCGCCCCGAGACTCTTGCGGCTTCTGCGAACAAGGTACCTATTGTATGTGTGCCGAAGCTGCCGCATCACAGGCGCTCCCTGCAGTATCTCAACAAGTTCAGACACCACCTCCTTCTGAGAACGATGTCGGCCCTCTTCCAATAGAAATTACATCGACCGGTGCCGTTAAATTACCAGGTATTAATTCTCTGAATCGCACTCCTATCCCGGCGGCCCGCCCTTCGGGTGGCTGTGGCCCCAAAGGACCGGGATCATGTGCGCAGTGTCTAAGAGACCCTAAGTCTGGTCTCTTCTGTCGTAGCCTCGCCGCGAACTTCGCTCGCAATTCAGGCACACCCAGCGGAGGGTGCTGTGGCGGATCCGGCGGATCCGGATGCTGCAAGTCTACCGAAGCAACAACATCCGCTGAATCATCGGCTAGCGTTAGCCTATCATGCGCAGATGCATACAAGACGTTGTCTAGCCATCGCAATTTTGACAAGGCAGCTGACGAGATTGGCACTTGGTTGCCTAGACTCAAAGCTACTCCCCTACCACCAAGCACGGCAGGTAGACCACCCATCGAGGTCCAGGTAGCCAGCATTATGGGTGTGTTGAGAGAGTTTGATGTTCGGTTCGGGAGGGAAGCTTAATCGATCTAGAATAGATTCACGGCTACTGGGAAGTCTGGCTACTCTCTAGGTATATTAGGAGAGTATATAATGCGGTACGGCGTCAACGAACCAGTGCATCCTACGGTGTTGATAGGGGAAAATGATGTTGTAAGGTGTTTCGACCATGCATAGGGAGTGATCATATTGCATTGTTTGCGGCGATCACGTATCCACGTAATCGATAAAAAGGAGGTTAGGTTTTGATTTATCATGATGGTTCGCTGTTAAGAGGAGTCCCGATGGTAGCAACAAGATGTACCACGGGGTGTTCTGGTTCATGTACATTTCAAAAATGAAGGCGTTGATTTCGGATTAGTATTAAACACCACTCGTATGACATCTGCGAGCGCGGTATATGAAATGGAATTTTTACATGACAAGATCATAGATGCCTTCCCTGAACGACATGGGTTGTATGTGCTCAAGTGCAATTTGTGGTGTTAGTATAGTTGTAGCCTCCTGTAAATTCATAAGATTTAGATGACCATTCAAGGAACTCTCTCGTAGATTTTCCTAACCGAAACCATAAATATTACATTGGAAACATGAAGGGCATGAAGGGTGTTGGTACGGCTAAACGAACATTGAACTATATGTATTGCATATACATCCCTTACTTTTTAGCCCCGAGTTAATCACGCTGATAACCTGGTGGGAATTTCAGATATAAACTTGACAGAATAAATATGTCGGCAATCATATTGGTTTAAAGTATACAGTATAACATTAGGTGTCCTCCATCTATTCCCTTTGCTCTAGAAGTGTTCCTGCCTCTTCTAGAGATGCGATGCAATGCTGAGCCCATATGGTTACCAAATGCGATATACATAACCGATCCTAGGCGCCAAACAATAGACAGGATCTTCTGACCACATGAGGCATGTCTACCACACAATGTATGTCCATGTCGTTTCCTCCGAAGACGGCATACGACCCTAGCAGTAAAACACCTCCCATGAACCCGGCCGAGCGGCTGATTGTCTATTGCCGTTTGTCATTAGCGTTGGCGAGGCCCAAGCCCGTTCAGATTAGTTCGTGCTCGTGCTGTTGGGCGACTGAGCCTGTCCGTTGTCTCCAAAACCGCAGCCGGTCTTTCCAGCTTGTGTCTGAGCGCCGAGGCCGGAGCACAAGCCAAAGCTCTGGCCTGACACTCCCGCGCAGCACGTCGACGCGCAGTCTGCCGAGCTCAAGCACTCTCCGCCGATGAACTGTGTGCCCTGGCCATTTCCTACGTTTTTGGCGCCAGCTGGGTCGGGCTGGAGGGGTGCCGGGATAGCGGCAACGACTTGGGGAGATGTTAGTTGCTAATGTCCGGTTTAAAAAGGTTCAAGTTGATATGAAAGTACTTACCGGAGAGAAGAGCGAAGAAGGCGATGCGAACCATTTTGTTTGTTTCGTTTTATTATATAATAAAATATGCAACTCGAACCGGCGTTTGCAAATATGGGATGATAGAAGCGAATGGGTTAAGCTTTTTTGTGTGGAAGTCTATGTTTCTTGATGCACTCGTTTGGAGATCTCGAAGCGATCATTCCAATATTTAAATATTCAGATGAGAACTAATATTCTATCCCTTCTCGAACATTTCTCGTCGTTACCCCTGGATGCCGGGTTGAGCACGGCCGCGAGGCTGAGTGCGGGTGCGAGTTGTTTCTGTTACGCCTGGGGCATCAGCTCCGGGACCCCTTGTTTTGATGCGTCGCACATCGTCATTAGGCCGAATGAACGTTTATTCGCGACGTATAATGTTGAAGCAACCCCAGATTCTATCGGAAATTTCATGCTCCGCAGCGTTTAATCGACCATGCGCCCAATGGCGTTCGGAATAATGACAAGTCCAAGATAAGCTTAAGACTGACGTGCTTTACTTGGCGCCGCGAAGTTTACACAAACATCTGAAGCCATGCAAACAAGCGTTTAGCATTCGATGCAAGTCCAAGTATCGCGTTATACACAACCTTTTTGGAGTTCTATCTGCGAATTTGGATCAAAGTGCCATCTTGCCATATCGCTGGCATCAACTGATAAAAACTCAGGGGCCGGTCAACAACCCGAGATTGCCCAAATGAAGAGATTAGCACATTTTAGATTTCCTCACAAATATCGTAAGGATCTTGATCTTCGAAGTAGAAACGCTAGAGAAATAATTCAGGGTTCAAACGCAAGGCTTCCTAGTCATCGATCATAACACATGTCGCTAGGGGGATCCGCTATGTTTGATTCCGGTCAGTCTCCCTTACGGAAGTTGTTATATATGGGTTATATGATTGTCGTCGGGTAGTAAACAATGACAGAGTTCGGACGAAAGACTATGAACAATTGACCGTAGCATCATATTCGGCTGTTGCAACGTTAACACAGCATGGCAACATTTTGTAACGGAGGTTTCGAGATTTACAAAACTCAATGCAAGCGATAATGGGATCATCATCGAGATCAGCATAAAAACACCCTCATTGCCGATCATTTAGCAGCGCTATTACGTACGTAATATAGAAGCATAAAATAGATAGAAGGAGTTTAGTTATAGTTGAAAATAAGAAACTTTGTTCGTCTGGGGATTGTGTCACTTCGGTCGGGATCTGAAACCATTTCGATTTTAGATGGTCCCGGTACAACGGGCCAATCATATTTCTCCAGCAGCCCCTTTTTGGATGTTGGTGTAATGGTTGATGACTAATCCCCCCTATTTGACAACAAATATATAGGTTAATATATAGGTTGAACATATCTCCCGCATGTCCAACGGGTTAATCAAGTTTAAAAAATAAAATAAAATTATGTTCATAGCTTTGGGCTCTAGCATGTTTTCCTGAATATTTATTAGCGTCTAGCAGAATAAATACTGCACGAACATGCACAAATACTTCAAGACGGTCCTAATAAAGATAAGAGACTCAACATGTCTAAGAGATGGCACAAGAGCAGACAATTATTGTCTGGATGTTCCTTAATTGTGTGTAATAAATTCTAGTATCTTCTATTTTATTACGTATCAGTGAAAATTTTAAAGTTGTTATTTGTTAGTTAAAATCACAGTGTTCAATATCACTTAGGTAAAGTAGAAAGCGCCGCATCGTGTACCGCGGTATTATTTAAAATACAAAGAAAAAACATACACTAGGTTAGGTACATCTCTACATTTATTAAATCGACGGAAAGTGCGATATTATTTTAGTGATTTTACGTGCCTGGTGTACTATTGTACAGAGCGGCGAAGTGTAGAATCAGTAACTAAACTGCAGACGAGGCATCAAATCAACGCGCTAAGGAATAAAGAAATACATTAAATCAATAATCTGTTCCTTCCAATCAATGATTTTTAGGTTTGTAGTTTCCTTGCATCCGTCAAGATCAGGCGTCAACTTAAAATCAGCACAGCAACGCAACAACACGCCGCAAAATATAAATACATGTCCACTCCCCCTGCGTTCCTCATCATCCTAACCGTTCATTGCAACTACAACTACAATTACAACCAACTTTAATAATAATCAACACTTAACTCACATACATCCTATTATACATTATTATTATTATTATTATTATTATTATTATTATCCTTACACTATTGTTCGTTAGACATGGTCTAACTTTCCAGCATCTACCTAAAGAAACCAACGTCCCTGGCCCATCTTACTATCGACACAGCAGTTAGCATACAACATTGCCTCGCGGTTTTGATTACTTGTCAGCGGCAAGGTTATCCAATATTATTAAACCTTGTTGCGACAATATGGAAGGACGTCTACTTGAGAACCTGGGCGACTCGGGTCAGACTCCGACGTCCAGTTCGGCGCTCCGTTGGGGCTGAGAAATGGCTCCTATTATCATTCTTAACCCGTATATAAACTATTAATCCAGGCTTCACTGAGTGGTGTAAAAACGCGAAAACTCTTTACGACATCTGACAAAGTGTTTGATCGGCTACCAAAGATGACAACTGAAAAGGAACTTGAGAGCTTGCAAGTAGCCTCTAAGTGCTGTCACATAGTAAGTGACCTTTCTTTAATCAGCTTTTATTTACAATTCTCAATCTTCGTCACCGCTTAACTAACGCCAAGGGTAGTCTCATCCAGGTCTGGCCATCGTGTCGAGAACGAGGGATCGTCAATCCGAGAGCCCTTGTATCATGAAGTAAGTTATAAACTTGGTATCCTATATATTAATCCTCTTTGATTCTCCCGATACTGACTTTATGATCTCTAGTTATTTCAAGTCGTACTGCTTGCCTAAGTAATATGGGTCATATTCAACTTCTCTCTGGTTATCAACCCGAACACGAGAAGATACCACGACATGAATTATTAATCCACGGCGAATTCTTTGTATTGGTCACAACGAAACGAACGACATGGCAACCTACGATTCGTTAGAAGTCCTTTAAATCTCTCAACTCGAAAGGGAGTGGGACTAGATTATTCCGATGCTATGGTACGTGCTATAATTTCTATTATCATGAAAGCATTCTAACTTCTTTATAGGACGCATTGATTCTCAATTACATGGCCTCGGACAAATATTACCACAAAAATATCTACCCTCTATTAGAGACTTATGAATTCTCTCTATCCAACAAGCGCGGATAATGAATATTATTGCGGCACGTACCGGATGATCGTGGAGCTATGTCGGCCCCTACCATAGATCATTATCTATTAAGCTGGTTTCTTTCTATTGGGACCCTTTGTTAAATAGCATTGTTCATAGAAACATCCTTTGTTATCATAGAAGGCGCAAGTTAAAAAAGGTCGGCGATCCAAGATAGTCTACAGGTTACAGATACCAAGACGGTTACCGTATGCTTCTACAACTTTGTGGCGTTGAATTGTTACACAGCGAACATGACGAATTTAATTGCAATATTACCTGATTCGAGTCGGTGTCCTTTAGAGTAGATGTAATTGTCTCAAGTGTTTGCATTATTAGTGCATCTGCCGTCTCTTGATATCGGTTAGAAAATATAGCTATGTCCTTTATGCATTGTAAAGCTAAAACACAGCCGCTCCTATCACGAAGAGTTCCTTGTAGAGGCGTTGACTTGATTAACCATTTAATAAATCTACGAGCGATGCCCCTTATTTCCACAAAAATTTGGAATCGAGTAAAAGAATGTTGAAAGGGCTGCCACAAGGGCCAATGCTACACAAATACGTCACGAGATCCTCTTTATAAAATCCGACGACAATTAGACAATAGGGCATTATAAGCCACGATGCGGCTTAAACAAATAACAAGTTGGTGGGTACCCCTTTATTGCGGGAGTATTTTAAGAGAAAGAATGTGTAGGACTCGAGAGCTCTTCCAGACAACGCGTCTCGTATATATATATATTTCTTGCTATTTTCTTGCTATTTTCTTGCGTTTCCTATTTCCTATTTCCTAGCCATCCCCAGCATGATCTAGAGCCGTACCGCTTGCTCCGAACCTCTACAGACAATACAAGCACCGCATCTCTACGGACGAGATTGCGGGTAGAATTCTTTACGCAACTAAGATCGGATAAAATGCCGACCTTCGTAACGCATCAGATGTATACCTGCTCGCATACCGTAGAGACGGTCCATCGGACTTTCGGTCTCGACAGCGGCTTTAGATTAGAATGGCTCCAGATCCCGTCGACATGTCCGCTATGCTTCTGCAGGGCGCTCTTGAAGAACTCTTACGAGCTAGAATTCGACGACGATGACGAACGTGATCGCCGTCAGATTCTAAAGAGCTTGATGTATCCGTACAAGAGGCAGCTCGCTAAACACTTGTACTCGTTGGTAGAGAACAAGCGGAGCGCAAGGACCGGAATCCGCGGTATGGTTTCGGCTTCAAGGCAAATACGAGTGTTGGAAAAGTTAAGTCGTACCATCCTAACACCTACAAGCCTAGGTGAGTTCCAAGCCGCGCTTCGATCTCTTATCGCTATACAAGAAGACGAGCCTCGCTATCCCTCCTACGTACAGATGGTAAGGAACGTCATTACTATAGGTAAAATCTCCGTGGCCGTGTAAGCAAAATGTTATTCCGCGGTAAAGAGGGAATTCATGTCAAGTAAAGCATGGGTTACGATTATTAGTCTTGTCTGTTCACCGTATATAGCGTGCACTCTGATATTCTCTACACAATAAAGTGGTTTCACTTAATCGTATCATTTATGTTTATTTCATTTCGTGATCCCTTCTTTATATCGCCCCGACACCTCGCTAATTAAGAAAATTTCCCTTGTGTATACTGGTTTACAACTGGCCAGACTTGTTCCTCAAGCCGGCTATCCAAACTTCAAGCTCAAACGGAGCAACGCTTTTTTAGTGCTAGTAGCAATGATATCTCGTACTAAGGGTATATAATTAAACGCATTTGCCATGCTCAATGCAATATTAAATAGTTAAAGACCAAGTTGTCAAAATTTTGTGTTCAAGGATCGCCATGGTAAAGCATATGCTTACACGCGTCTAGTCGACCGCATGCTTCCTTAAGTAATTCGGAAGGCGACTCGGATGTAAGCGTACCGATGGTATCAAGTAAATTAGATAGCCCATCTTGGAGGTTCACTTGAAGATTAATCGTCGAAGTATCGAGATCTGAGAGTTTAGTTACTTTACAGAGATAATCGTAAACGCTCGTCGTGTTACGCTGTAATTGCTGTGGGAATGGTCGAAGGGTATTGGATTGATCCCGCGAATGAGCGAGCGCTCGTACGAAAGACCAGATGCTCAAAGTAGCATAATACATAATCCAAGGCCGGTGAGGATCGGGATCTCGTCGACAAGAATATTGTATCCCATAGGTATCGATAGGGGTATTAGGATATCCATTATTCCTCTTTTGGCGGGGGTCCACGAGAATGCGATGAAGAAGTTTAAATGCATGGAGTATCGCGTGACGGGTTGTCATTTGATTTGACCAAAGCGACATTCGCGCGACGACATTAGTATAATCTCGAGTAGAAACTTTGCGACCGAGTAGCCTTTTCGCCCCCGTGTAAACTTGGCAGTCGACAATGTCGATATATAGGCTGATATGAGCAAGGTGATATAGGACTGACGCGCTTTGAATAAGTCCGTTAGAATGCGCTTGTGGTCCTGGGCTATCCGTCTCAGAATCACTCGAGCCGATGGCTACGTCGAAACTCGTCTTCCAATCGTCAAACGCTTTTAGGAGCATATTGCACCACTTATCCCTCGTGTCGGATGAATTAGCGCCCAATTCAAGCCACTTTAGATGCGTGTCGCGATGCCTCAGATGCCAACCGACGCTTAAAAGTCCACACATAATAATCATGCGACCAAACGCGTGGGTTCGAACTTCTTTTCCGTGAATAGCGCATTTCAACCCGTCTAAAAACGAGACCGGCTTGACGCCGTATAATCTAAAATTCGAATCGTTATGACGAACCGTCTCGGGACTTGACGCTGACCATAAAGACTCGTCGCACGGTAAAGGTAGGCGTATTTCGTGAGGGGCCATATCTGCCGCGTGTCCAAACATCGCAGCATGAACGATATCCATCATGAATGCGGCAAATACCACCCTATGCATCGATTCGGTCCTAGCCCATTTTACCCACCACGTCCTCGCATCTGATGTTGCAGGGTGTTCGGTTCCGTTTTGTTCGTCGGATGGCGAATCGGCGCCCGCACCCCCAATTAGCGGACTACCCCGTCTAAGTAGCGTCAGCGTTACCGAGTGATAGACATGCGCTCTTTCGTGAAGGTTCCTAGATGAGTACATCTTCTCGTAAAACTCCACTAGGAGTAAGGCCTGAGCGACCCAAAGATCTACCGGCGGAGACGCTTCGTCGGCGGTTAAAATTTCGAAACGGACATTAGAAATTATGAGATCGGCTAATGCTTTATACTCTGGCATTTCCCGACTAGATTCGCGACTGTAGATTTGAGCGGCGCCCAACGCAATCATAACTAAGAGAAGAAGGATAGAACATTGTGCGGAAGAGAAAGTCGGCTGATGAACGATGGGGAGTCTTGGAGATACGAAATCCCAATAATGCCGCATGCAATCTCGTAGAAATTCTAGACTTAGACCTGGTATATCGTCGCTTGTCTCGTGCATCAAGTTAGCGAGCTTCGAATCAAACCGATTTTGTTTTTGATAGAATAGTTTAACATAGCGTAGAACCTCTACGCGGCGATATTCGGAAATAAGCTCGTCGGGCATATCGGGCTGCCGTGGGGGCGTAAGATCAAGCTGAGACCGACTGGTGAGGGATTCGTGATCGTAATGGATGTTATTATTGAACTGGGACTCCAAACCGCCTTCGAGAAAGGGTATGTTGGTAAAACTAAAATCGCGATACGGCTGTTGAGGATCAAACAGCCAAACGCCGAAATTCTCACGAACCCCTAACTCATTCGCACCAGTCGGCACCGACACGTTGTGATAAGGAACGAAAGTGGAATGATCGTGCATAGGTGGCTGTTCACGACCGTAGAATCCGGACTTTTGGCGAATGATGTTAACGCCATCTATCGGAGATGTCCACGGAACGCCGTGCGAAAGCGGACTCGGCTGCGTAGGCGCCATAGGCGGCGGTAAGGGCGGAGGAGGTTGAACTGGAGAATCAGATGTTAAGAGCACGGCTGCATTCCGCGGAGCACTCGCGGGCTGCTGGGGAAACGTTGCCGACCGCGGCGGTCCAACGGGGTTCGTGGCGATACTAGGCGAAGGCATCACGGGCATCTCTTGAGGAGATTCTTTATTGGGCATGCTAAAGCTGCTGGTACGATTCCTCGGAATGTACGAGGCCGAATGGCGCTTCTTGTGGCGCGCCAACAGATCTGGCCTCACAAATGTCTGCGTGCAATCAGGGACATCGCACGTATAGATGGTTTTGGGAGCATCTTGTATTCGCGCGTTAGCATTAAAGCGTCATCATCGATGCAGATCCCGTAGCTAATTGTAGATGATCTACGATCTTAAAGATCTCTTGTCTTGGGGGACCCTCTTACGATTCAATTGATGCCTTTGAAGATGCTCAGCTCTCGAATAAATCTTGTCGCACCCGGGCCAGTCGCACGAAAACCGCCGGGGAGCTCCTTTCCGACTCGCTCGTTTGTATGTACTCCCTCCGCCACCAGCAGCAGCATTCCCTCCTCCTCCTCCTCCTCCGCCGCCGCCTCTTGGTAATTGCTGCTGGGACTGCTGTGACGCCATTTAACCGCGACATCGCTCGTCCATAATATCGTAATATCAGAGATGTATGACTTGCATATGCGCCGAACCGTTCCGCGGGGACTTTTCGAGATGGGGGAACAACGCAGGGAGGGACGTAGGTAAGACTAACAGACTAGACAAAAAATAACAAGCCGGGGGAAGCGGAGTCGATGGGGGTCCAGCCTGGTTTTTCAACAGGAACACGTTTGCGCGACATTTCCCTCCCACTTGCTCGGGACGGCTGAAAGATGGGAATACTCGCCAAGGAATCCCGACGCGGGGGCTGCCCCACTGCCCCTAGTGGCCCGTGGGGGGTCCTTCTCCAATTCTTAATTATCCGGGGTAGAATAGCGCCTGTTGTGTCCTAGCGTCGTGGAAGCCGTGGGGTTCGATGTAGGTAGTTCTAAGGCTCCGACTCGTCAGCGCTTATAGGCGAGCAATATTACCATAAAAGCTTCATCGTCGAGCTACTAGATTGATTTCCGAATTGCTATGTAATATAACTAGTTAAATCGATGTGAAATCCATAGTTGGGCAACGCGAAATACTTGGGGATAGCTCATTATGTACACGCAGCTTTTCAATTGTTAGGTAAATACCTGCCGGTTATGGTGTATATTATTTTAAATTCGTCCAACCAAAAGCTCTTGGATTAAGGCAAACTGGAGCATACCTTAGTAGAGTTAGGTAACATATCTAAAGGATACTACCGAAGGTACCTGGGCACTAGGAACCTCTGTGGGGGGTTATTTGTACACTCGAGGACAAAGGCGCTCATAGCCATATCTGATCCAACGTTTAAAAACAATACGTACCTATATATGGAGGCAGTTGATACGATATAACTTCTAATAAATCAGACGTATCAGGACCAAGTTGTACCTATATAAGGTACCTATATATTACCAAAAACTCATACAATTTCACCTCATTCATTTTTATGGGCTTATATACCTACCTATTTCCTCTCTCTATAAATGTAGGTCTTTTGTATTTTCAAGCGGTTAGTTCCACAAGCTCTATCACCGGCGTTGATAATGTAACAGGTACCTAAGGTATGTTAATTTCACTAGCTTTATGCACCAATAAATAGTAGGTCTCTGTCGAGTAAGCGCTCGGCTTCTATGTCATTGTCCTGTCAAAGCCAAAGAGAATCTTAGATAAGTGGCAATTCCATAAAGATTTGTTTGTAAAATCGCTTTCAGCTTAGGGGAATTACGGAAACATTATTCTTTGAATTGTTTATCAACAACGATATGTTGAGTTATCTATGCCCAATTTTCAATTTCAGCCGTTTTATTCCATCGTATTCCATGCTTGCACCTGAATTATTTTGGCAGAGATCCAATATTATCAATACCGCTTTGAAATCAATTCTTAATACAGGGATGCCGTGGGATTGTGGCCTGCTTTGTCTGTTATTCAGGCTAGTCACGAAAGTGAAACTGTTATTTGGTATTCCGATTACGTGGTATACAGAGCGCGCTACAGAGACTGATGAAGATAAAGTATTGGCTAGGGTATGGCGAGAATCTGGGAAGAAAACTACTGTGTTTACTTCATTAGATATCCGTGCGCGGGACCACGATAGAAACAGGATCACAGATATTGGGCTTTCCACCTGGTACCTTGACTCTGGTGCTGACTCTATAGATAATTCTATGGATTGTTATCACTGGAAGATCAAGGGTCGTATTCCGCTCGACCATACGTCCTCGCTAAACCATTTGGATACCTTCAACTTTGGTACCACTGAGGTGATCAGCGAGAGTCTGATTACACGAAAACTCGACAGCATATTTGAGTCCCTAACGACTCAATTTCAAAGAACCGTACTTATTGGGCACGATATTGAACCAAAACTAAACCTACTTCGGCAATACTGGAAACCACCGGGGCATACGATAACCCTCGATACTCAGAAAATATGGCAACTCCAACGGGGGCCCCCAAAAGATATTGCACTTGAGGCGGCGCTGGATGCAATGTGGGGATTGAAATATGATAAACACTTGCTATGGAACGCCGGGAATGGCGCCCGATTCACCATGTGCTTGCTCCAAGCACAAGGTCTCGCCGCACGTCGACCCGGACGACTACGTGAAGGGCCTTCATGACCTTAGGCTACTACTCGGTATGAGTACAGAGTGGACATAGTCCCGTTATGGGAATTGTTGATCTCAAAAGCTTTTATATGAAGATTTCTAGTCATAAGCTACATACCTACCGAGATACCTAACCTCTATTTAATGCTGTTTTGCAATCTATCAAATTTGGACTTTCACGGAAAATAACATGTACTACAATATGCGAGAGGCCGAACATATCTCGTAGAGGTTTGTTCTCGACAGTGACAACTGGATCTTTTCCTTCCTTCATGTACGTAGACATTTTTTCAGCACATGCTTCTTTCAGCTTCCTATGGAGAGAATGCATAGAGAATGTGTTATTGCAACACTTAGTGTGTAGATACTGGCGATTAGAGTCAAAAAAGCACGCCCATTCAGCCTGGGAAGCCATCTGGCTTGTGGTTTGTAGGTTGGGATCAAATATGGTAGTATGCTGCCACCCTTCAGGTAGCCCATTTGTATTCCAAAATACTGAAATGATTACAGAAAGGCTGCCGCTTGATATAAGAAGATGTGACATGGTAGATACACCTTGACGTTTCAATGGCACGATCGAAATGTTGTTCAGAGGGTATACTTCACTGAAGATATCCCCAAGGGGCATGAGCTGTCCAGATGAGATTGTAACAACAATGCCAGAATGTAAATGCGGTGAATGGTGTAAGACCTTCTGGGGGACCTCGGGAGACTGCGGAATAGCGATCTGTCGTATATCTAAGCATAGAAACAAGTCCGTGAGGGATGGACGGCTGAATATCGGGTATGCCTTATGTAGAAGGATTTTGGAAGCCGGCAGGTGGGATCTAACATAAACCTGATGTCTGGAATGACATAGAGGAATCCATATTCGAAAGTGTCTGCGTAATTTAATGCAATTCCCTAGTCTCTGGTTGCCGCCTTCAGATTGCAATTGCACGGCACAGTTTAACCCGACCATTACCAACCCTGTGATGAATGTTTCAATGAGGGCAAGGTTCATCGAGATTCCAAGGTTTGTGACGGAATAAACACGACACTGAGTTTCTGGGTCTCTGACAATCGAGCCACAAAAACGAAACTCAGCAGGAGAGGGTGCCAAAACACTTGACAAAGGCGGATCGTCAGAGTACCTTGAATCCCAAGCGAGGATACTTTGATCGTCAGAGACTTTAATAATTTCCCGCTGTAACCTGGTGAACGCTTTTGGGCCTTCTCCATAAAGAAGTGGCATATTGATATCGAAAATCCCTAATAGACAATAGGCAATATCTTCTGAACGGGTTGTCTGTCGATCAGCTGCCCATGACATACGTTGAGCAATGGAATAGTCGTATATTGTTGAACGATTCTTCAAGGCATCAACGTGAATCCTGGTAATACCTGAGATCACTTCAGCTAGCTCGCTCCTATCCCCTAGCACAGTCCAGCATCGATTGAAAAACAGAACTTTGCTCGGCGCAAGTAATTCCTGCAATGTCCAACCCCTGGTGAACCAACGGCTCTGGGCAAACGTGTCCTTCGTCTTGACATCGTGGAGATACGCGTAGCATACAGTCGAATCACGGTACCAAGCGAACATACTATTGATGGCTTCGCTGAGTTCCGCAGAGCTAGACTTGTCGATACAATTGGTGTCACACCATAAATACTGCAGGCCGTCATCATGCACACGACTACACGCCGCTACGATTTTCGCGTATCCGTCCTTGTACTTTACAGCATCGTCCACAGCAGCGCGCTCCCACTCTTCAAATGTCACTTCTGTGTTCCCCTTCCACGTGTGTGATAAAATTGCGTACGGAGGTATGTCCTGTCCGAAGAACTCCTTGAGTTTAAGGGTCTTGACATCGATTAAACGCATGATGAGGGGGTTGGACCGCAAAAGTGACGATAATGGGACGAAAAGATGATCTCTGGGGATAATTCTCGATCTAGAGATGAAAGCAGAAGTTTTTTGGGCCTGGAACATGATGGAAAGCAGGAGGAAGACGTAGTATATAGGAAAATCACTTCGTGTCTCTGCCACGAGCAATGCCATTTATTGCTTACCTGGTCGGTCTGCTCTTACAAAGAGAGTGAGAAATCGACAAGAGTAAAGTTATAAGTCGCTGTAAACCATCAACTCTCATAATGGATCTAGGAAATATATCGGAATAATTCCAAGCTTTTGGATGTGTCATTGGTAAGTCGAAAATATCGGAGAAACACAGCAGATATCAGAAATAGATCTGTCGGAACAGGTAATTGAAGTGGGTATACAGACGATTTTTGGAAAGTCGTTTAATATTCATGCCCTGCGTCGCCACTAACTAGTTGTGACTTATCAACTCTACCTGAAACTTTTCTCTAGACCTGTCGAAAAGTAACATCTTCGTTAAAAATATTATAGGTCAACTAGGGTCTCTCATACAGCATCCGGTAACCGCACAGCGATATCCCCTGACTGAGTAATATATCTAACCCAAGGTAATGACGGGTATTGCAACTAGAAAATGTTAGTACGTATGTGGCTGACATAGAAAAAAAAAGGGCAGCGTACCTTGGGTTCTGTAATCTTCAAGTATCGCACTTGAATACCGCTAGTCGTAAAATAGGGGATCTCAAACTTGACCTGGATGGGTCTCTTGGCGCCTTTGCCTGCACTGACGCCACCCATACTTCCACCAAAACCACCAGTCATTCCTCCTCCGTGCTCGTCGTCACCTCTTACGCTAGGCAATCCCAGCTCAGCTCGCATGAGAAACTCTTTGCCGCCGCCGAATTGCTTAATCTTCCATACGATGGCACTCTGCTCAGGGGCATAATGAACGCTACCGATATTCGTTCTGAATCGCGGCGAATCGGCATCATCAGGTACCGGAACGATAATCTCGACGTTGTTAGCTGTGCTCCTCCTCTTAAATTGCGCCTTTGCTTTTAGCATATACTCGATTCGCGACCCGGAGTGACTTTCCACTACGCACTCGACCCAAATGAGAGGTTTGACTTGCGTGTTCAATCGGTAACTCATCAACTCGAATTCGCCGTCTGGTGGGATGAAAGAAATTGTTCGGTCGTTCTCAAAGCGCGATAATCGAACGCATTGGTGAAACTTGACATCTTCCATCTCGATAGCTTTTCCCCTTGTCGTCCTTCCTGTCGTTTCGAACATGACTTTATCGTTTAAACCTAGTCGCAGTTCTGGCATTCCGGATAGATAACACTTCATCTTGATCGCACCGAGAATCTCCGACCTTAATACGTTTCCGTTCGCCGATACTAGTAGGTTCAAGCTTTCGACAACGTCCAAAAACACTTCGTTCTTCCTGTATCGTATACCCTCGGACCGCCAAGATACGGCATTAGTGACTGCAATAGGTGGCCGAGCTTGTACTTCCAACTTGTGCGATTCTTGAGTGATGTACTCTTGGAGAATCTTGGACTCTGTCGTTTGGGGGTAGCCGAAATCCATCATCTCGTCTAGTAACTCGTATATGATGACAAAGTTATCGCGGATCGATTCTTCTTCCAGCGCTTTGAAATACTCGGTGAAGACTTCGACGACTTTATGTAGGAAGAGCAGGATCTCGGCGGCATTCGTGTTTCGCTTTGTCAGGGCAAGGAGGTAAAGGTTGTTATGTCGGATATATAAGTACTACTAGAAATCAGCGTCTGATGAATATATTGCTCGCAAAATACACACGTTGATGCCTTCGTGAGAGAAACACGGCGGTACGGCGGAGGATTCTTCTTCGGCTTCGCTAAGGAGTATAGGGAACTTTTCGACAGCCGACATGGGAATATCACCTCGATAATTTCGGGCGAGCAGGGTCTATACACGACATATCAGTACGTATACGATACTATTATCAATGTATAATAATCGCACCTTGCCCTTTAGATCGAGAAAAAATACAGCCGAAGCCATGATGTCGGTCTGTAGCTTGATTCAGGGGCGCGAGTAGGAAAAGGCGTCAATTGGCACTTAGGCCAGACAGCAAGGCGTCAGAAACGGTCAGTCATTCAACGAATAAATTACGCGTGATTCCTAATTCGCATATGAATTTATAAAGTAATAAAGCTCTTTGCCAAGTGGAAATAATTATTTCGGTAGATCGCATACGACGCAATTCGTAGGACAGCTTTCGAGACCCCACGTTGCTTCAATTATGGAAGTTCAATAGGAAAGCCAAGCATTTCATCCCTTATCAAGCCACATTTACTTAGCCTCGCTTCGAAAGCTTAAAAGCCTTAAGCACGCGCCAAGCTTCTGTTACCTAAAATTATGGGCTTATTCTTAAGTAAAGTCATGTGACAAAGCGGAGTCTACTCGAGACCCACCCAACTTTCTTTCACGATAACTTTTCCGAGTGCAATTTTTTTTGTTTCTCCTTCCTTTCTTCTTCAACGCGTCCATTAGACAGTGCAGCTCATTATTATTTTACCACACAATCGGGACCGACATTCTGTTGGTTTCCTACCGTGTCGTCGTTGATGTAGCATGCGATTTCGAGGCGCGGAGAAGGATTCAATTGATATGGTGCCATAAGAGCTGCCCGAGTATTATCTGCCGTATTGGCAACATACTGTTGCTTGGGCAGCGTCAGAGGGACCGAACATACTATTTCCGTTTTTTTTTTTTTTCATTTGCCTATTTCAGCTGTGGGATGTTAGTATTACACGCGCGGCTAGACCAGTAGAAAGAAAAGTCCGGCTCTCATCCGTCTGACATCCCGTGTGAGGCGCAGTTTGCAGCCGAGGTTCTAGCAGCGGATGAGTGAGACATTTCAACAAAATGTTTCATGATTATTATGCTTAATTGTGAGCGGCTGATAATTAACGAGTATGAGCACATGAAGATCGGTCTTGGTCTTGGGTCTCAGTTCCGTAACGTCCGCGTCGTGAATAATTAAGCTCGAATTTCCATTTTAATCATCAATCAATTCCGCTACGTGCTTTCAATTTTTTATCACGTATGCATTTGCTATGCCTTTAGCCGTTGCGCTATCATCAGTTCTAGAAGCGTTGGGACTTGAAATTGAACCCAACTTAATCCCACTTAGTCGGCAACTCGCATCGTCAGTTCGCTCACGCGGTCTGCAGCTGGGACCGAGGGCACCTTCAGTGACGTTGGGATCTACAACAGCCCCAAGTGGGAACTTGTGACTACGTAAAAATAATCGTATCCCTTGCTACGGTTCATGACAACGGCTACGGGTACGGCTACCGGTCAAGGCCGCATAAGAGAATAAATAAATCGGATCAATCTCATGAAAACACATGTTAGCAAAGGATGTGCGAGTTGGCTAGATGAGAAAGAAGAGAGGTTGAAAGGATCTCGGATGAGAAATCATTTGCTCGTTCGGTACCGGATATCGATGTCTCAGACCCCAAGGGGAAGCGAGCAATTATCATATGCTTTTGTTTCTCACTTTTCTCTCTCACAGTGCCAACAGCGACGGGATCAGCCATCTCATTCCTAGTGGCCAAAGAGGATATTAGTTGCATGTGATCACTTGGACTCAATTAAACCATACAACTTGGGTTGGTTGACACGTGCTTGTATCTTCACGTCCAGTTCTCTCATCGGTCAACGTCTATTAGCGCGGTAATCATTTGCTTATTCGGTTCTGTTACTATGTAGCATATACCATATGATTGCGCCCAGAATGAATTGGATGTTTGGACCTATTCATCGCGTTGCAACGGCGGTGATGAATATAAAAGGGTACTCCGGCACATGTTAACCAACCGCGGCCGGGTTTACCTACGGACATAGACTCTAGTACATAATAATCACTTCTCAATTTTCGTATTTCGCCGACAAGTCGTTCTAGACGGGAGACCGGCGTGAGCAAAGGTTGTAGACGGCGGAACGATTTCTATCTCGATTGGGTAACAGGCTCGTGTGGTATATCGTAAGGTAAAAAAAAAGGGTAAGGCTTTCACAAGCCGATCGGGTCAATACAGTATTTTTGTACTGTACAAATAGTTCCGTGTGCTATCTTTGGGGAAGCTTGGGGTGGGTCTATTACAACATCAAACCAATCAAAATTAAGACCAAGTTAAGATTGACCACTAAAAACTCGTTGTTTTTCTATAGACACTCCACTTAGACCCTACCAGCTACCGCGTGCTTTGCCTCTTCCCCTGCCGGACGATGTAGTAGCGGTAGATGGCCGCCTGACCAGTCGAAAATACCACTGGAAGGGGCCTCGCTTGGGGGCAATTGCAGAAGTTGAAATGTTCCAACGTTAATAGGGAGTTCCCATGTTCTTTAGCAGCCTAGGCTTTCGTAACGATAGGTAACTTTACCCCCAAAAGTTCTTGTCAAGTTACCAAATCCGCCAAACCTTTCCCGCCAAATTCCCACCTTTTTTTTTCTTGTTCCCTTTCGCAATCCCAGGTTCACCGCGGTCCACTAGGTACGGTCCACCACGAGCACCTGCATATTGGATGGCCCGGGGACCCCATAACGAAGTTCCATGTCGTCCATGCCTCTCTTTCTGACCCAGGCCCCCCCGTCTCTGACATCGCTAACTTACAAACTCTAGACTTTGCCTACATTCTATTCCTATTACACACTCTCACACCGAAATCTGATCAGGCTTTGCTTGATTTATTCATTGTAACTACTATTACCTACCGAGACATTCGTAACCGCTTCTCTCGCTTCAACTTATCACTATTATCTATCTATCATTATACGCACCACGGGCTCTTTTTTTTTTACTTCGACAGTCGTGTATTTATGGTTTATTATTTCTTCGTATGAATAATCAAGTAATTTGATTCGACAAGTCAATCGATCTTCCGAAATCCACCCAACTCTCTCAACGAAACCGATCATCTTGTTCTGTAAAATACTATTATATCATCCATGCGCACCCAATATACGTGATACCAGATATCTCCGAATCATATCTCTTCGCCAATGCGCAAATGATCGCCAAATATTTCCTTTCCCCGCGAACCTATCGCTAGCTAAAAGTGTCTTCGATAGAAGCGCTTTCGGCTGTGTTTCAACAAAAAAAAAAACGATGGACCAGCAGAATCACATGTCTCTTCCTCCTCCGTCGACTCACGATCAAAAGCATGTCCTTCAACATTCTGTACCTCAACACGCATCGTCGCCTCTAGATCCAACGGTTCAAACATTCGGTCAATTTGATCGAACCTTTAAACTTCCGCTCTATCCCCCGCCATCCTACGCGCAATCCCACGACCCTACCGGCTTAAGGTTTGACGACCCCCCCCAAAACCGAACTCGCTCCCATCAAATCGATAAGTCCGCCGAACAGCGACGAGAAGAATTCCGAGAACCATCACTTACCGTCTTTATCCTCCTTAACAGCTTCATCTGCTCCTTTATACACCCCGCCTCAACCTTCAGAGCCGGCATACTCTCCTCCGGCACCGCCACCTCTTACTCATTGGCCGAGTTTAAATCCCCTCACAGCATATTATACCCCAAGTCACGTACAGAATGCAGACTCGCCTATGCGGATGGATGTAGACGCAAGTAGCAGTAGCGGCGTAAGCGCCCCGTCGCCGGATCGCTTTCAAGAGGGAAGGGCTAGTAGCGTTAGTCTAGATGATCCGGATGTACGCATGGCGGCTGAAGCCCTAGGCGATCTAAGAGCGGGTAAGCTATTATCCATCACTTCTCATATGTGATAGCCGTCTATCGCATGCGCCTCCCGAGGCGCTTAAGAATGGCAATATTAATGATTAACCAATATCCGTAGATTTCGTATCCTCTCCGCCGAATAATCATATCCCAGTTCCCGGATCGCCACGCTCACAAACCAACGGCACTCATCCGGAGCCGCTCATCTCGCTATTAACAACTTCGCACCCTCTATTAGCCACGACTATCGAGGGAGCTACTTCCGCTTATGTTAACTCAAAGAATTACTCGCCGCGGTTTAAGTCGAGCGCCGAATATGTTGAGGGCTACGTGATCCCTATCGCTAACACTGTAGGATCGGTCGGTCGTGTAACCGGTGTGGAGGGCGGTGTTCGGTGGTTCCTAAGCGGTGGAAGGAGACACAAGTCTCAGAGCTCTGACCTCGAAGCCGCAGATTCGGGCTCTAACAAACGCCGAAGAGTTGACGGGACCGGTACCTTCAAAGAACCGACACCAGAACCCGCATCTGGCGTTCAAACGCCGAGGGCGTCATTCGATAACTCGCGCGACCGTCGGCTTTCGGTCGCAAGTACCGTAGACACGTTACCGGCATACGATGACCTTCGATCTCCGCCGTATGCCGAACAGTTTGCGCCATCTGAGCCACGCCCAAATAGCGCAGCATGGCAATCCCGTCTTATCATGTCCACGTCGGGATTAAGCATTGCCATGAGCGAGGAAAGCTTGCGCAGTCTTAAGTATTGCCTGAGCTGGTTACGCTGGGCTAATGTCCGCATCGGAAACGTCATCAACTCTCTAAAATCTACTATGGAGAAGTACGAAAAGGCCGAATCTAGGCAATCGGATGGCGATCATTCCATGGGCGGTACGTCTAGCGGCGAATTTGTTGATAGAAACCAGCTAGCAGCAAAAATTGCAGACCTCAGGATGGACGTACTCAGGACTCTTCAGGATGTTATCAACACTGTCAGCAGATACGCCGGCGGCGCCCTACCGGAGAATGCGCGAGAGCTCGTTCGACGCCACCTGACGAGCCTACCTCAAAGATTCCGTGTTGCAAGCATGGTCGGCGATGGGCAACAAGAGGGCCGCCGCCCCGAAGTTAACGGGGAGGCGGGTCGAGAAGCACAGGAGAAGGAAACTCGAGAGAGCGCCCAAAGGGTATTAGTTCTCGCCAAGGAAGGGCTCGATATGATGTCCCAAGTATCAGGAGTTCTCGACGGCACTATCGTTAGTGCTGAAGAATGGTGTGACAGGTTAGGCAGGAGAAAGCGAGAGCAGCGAGAGAGTCTTCTCGGTGCGTCTCAAATACCACAGGCGCCTTTGGATGAGGTTAAGATCGGGTAAATGTTATGAAAATATAGTATGAAAACGTATGGCGTTCCACGGGGGAAGACAAAAAAAAAATATGATGCACATAAAAAAAATGGTGGATTTAAAATAGGTGATGAGAAAACACCGAGGGACGAGACGGAAGAGCCAAGGTCTAAATTCGGCTAACTAGCAGAGGATTCGGAACTTGGCGGAATCGGACGGGGGGGACGACTTGCCGCTTGTCGTCCGAGAATTAACGAACTTGGTCTAACCTGACCTACAAAACCAATTTTCTTGCTGTCAGAAATCTTGCTAGAGATGCAGCTTATACCCACGTAGCAGATGAACAAGACGCTTTTTCGATAAGCGTCGGCTGTCCTGCTTTTGCTGTTTCTTCTACGGATTTTGTTTCTATTCGACCGGGTTATACATACTACTGGGACGATTCTGACTTGGTGATTTCCACGACATTTCCTAAATACGGACTAACGGCATTTGATCTTCGGAGTTTTTTCAATCTCTGCTTGTGCTTTCTTCCCTCTAGGGCAAACGGTTGGGGGATTGTGTCGAAAATATTACCCGCACATACATAGCGTCATTGTATTGCCGTAGACTGAATAGATCCCAGTTCACGTTGGCAGCTAGTACGTGTCTGATCTGCCTGTTTATCGCGGGATTGATCCGTGTCTTGATATGGGGTTTATCTCAGCGAGGAGTATTATTGATAGGAACAAGTCAAACAAGGTGTAATAGCATTATTGCTGGCACCGGCCCTCATATTATCCGGAGCTTTCATAGTGTATGTATATTGATAATGTTTACATGAACTGCCATTCCACTTTCAGCTTTACTTTCAAATCGAAACTCTTCGGTGGTCGGTAGAGTTCTACACGCCGCTGATAAACCACGACTCGTGCTGCTTAGAAGTGATAATAGGATAAGGGGCACAGGATAAGTTTGGGCAAGTTTCAAATGCTCGTTGCGTAAAGGTACGATAAATTAATATTTAATTAGCCCACAGCAGCTACGAGTGCATCAAGTGCAGCAGGTAGCTAGGTGAAATTGCGGAAGTGTAAAAAAAAATTGCAAAAAAGCTCAGTCCGGATGTTGAATCCAGGACCTACGAAAAACTACTTTGTAAATGTCGTACTGTCAAGTCAACGGGAATACCGGTCCAGCCTATGACACCACGGTGCAATTGTTCTCTAGCCTCCAGTCACCCAGGGATACTTCCTTTTTGCGGGGTCGGCTGATAGGTTTGTAGGTATTGGGATATATAAGTTTTACTTTTAGGTATGCACTTTGGTGGTGGTATCTTGTTGCCTGAGAGATTCGTTCTTGTATCTTAGGCACCCCCTTTTCGATCCCGCATGAGGAAATTAGCAACAATGAAATTAAGCATTCGCACATCTTCTCAATGATAGTCCCTAAAATACAGGAATAGTTTTACATCAGTGCCATACAAAATGGAATAATATATATCAAACTCTTAACTACGCATGCTATAAAAGAAGGCTGATGCTAAACAGGTAGAGAGTTCTACGATAACGTCTTTGTTGTAGATTGGAGAACTACCCGTTGACAAAGGCATTATGCTTAAACGGACGGGCAGATACCACATGAAGCGAGATCTACTTGTCAACTACTGAATCTGGTGAGTACTTAATAACCGCTAGATGATTCCGGTTTTGATCGTCTCTCTTTCTTCATCAAGCGGTCACTTGACTCGATTCTCTTTCATTCTCGACACTATTCCGGTTAGCCCATAACACGCTTTACACGTTTTACAATCAAAGCTCTTTTTAAGAAGTTACCTCTCGGTTAACCGAATTTAAATCAATGCATACCGCTAAGGAGTCGTGCCCGTGCAGGGCCAACTTGAAGAAATATAAGAAAGTGTTGCGGAAGCTTCTATGTATTAGAAAGCCAACCAAAAAACCAACTCGGTCCGGCCGATGTGTTGAATGCGGTACAGCACCGCATCGAGAAGGTCAAGTATTAATTCACCTTCCAAAAAATATTGAGCAGTTCGTAAATAGGGATGATCCCGAACAAGACATGAAAGGATATGATACCGAGGAAATACATTGCCGCCTCTCGATTCTCTGCGTAGTTGCTAAGTACTCGCATAATCTGAGCCACGAGGAAGAAGTCGGCCTTGCCGAGAGGGTTTATACGCAGCTGAAGATGGAGGGAAGTCCATTAGTCGATCCAAGATGGGAGAACAAAGCTTGTCAACTCCCGGATATGGTTTACCAACATTTTTACGCGGTTGTGAAGAACCAGCTTGGAGAGCACTACAAGTGCGACTATTCCAGCGAAGAATGAAACTTCATTTAATTAACTACCCTATAGGTAAGTTAAAGTATGAAGATAGTAAGTGAGGTTACTCCTGGAGGATTTTTAGTTCTCGCCTAATCAAGGCAAGCATGTAACCTTCAAGTAAGTACTGCTTTCGGCCTTTAATGATTAATGAATGCTATTGTATGTTTTCTGTTTAGTTGTTTCATAAAGCATTTGTTTCTAGTTTAGGTACTTAGGTCAATTCGAATATTATTATGACCCACGCATATATACTATCAAAGAAGAATATGTAAACGTAACTAGTGAATGCGGGAAGAAAGGTTCATTCACATATATCTGCTATTTTCCTATTGCTATGTTGATAGTTACCGCCCAAGTTATGCCTTCGCCGGCCTCATCATGAAACTTTCAAGACGCTTCCCATCTTCGAGAGGAACAGTTTCTCTTACGTCGAACCCATACTTCGCGTCTAATATATGAATCTATTGTTAGTCTTACAATAGAGTCTTTACCGTTCTCGAATAAATTAGTGAATAGGGGTCGGCAAACTTACTACTAAACGTTAGCTATTTAAGACCATTCTGGAATGAAATTCTGAAAATAACAACACAGGACCATTTCGTACGTACCAAAGAGGAGCTCCAGCTGGGCTAGCAGCAAGAAAAGCTTCGAGTTTTGCATCATCGGCCTTCGCCAAACCCCATTTCAGCAATTGCGTACCCGCGCCTTTTCCCCGAGTATCCTCTCGTACACCTAGAATATCAAGATACCAATGGGGGCGATTTCCCATAATCTGTTTGTGCATTCTATCAACGGTTCCAAAGAAACTTTCAACACAGGTAAGATCAGCATCTTCCGGCCAGCTAGCAGGTGGTGGCGGCTCAGCAGAAGATGCCGTAGTGAAGACTTCTCGCCATATTCCAAATCCGACGATCCTTTCCGGAGTCTCTGAATTTGGATCGGTCAAGACCATGAAATGCTCGGTTGGCTTTTGTCGATCAGAAGCTAAAGGGTCCAACCAAAACTTTCGCACATGCTCTCGGTTCGAGTTGAAGACACGTCGGGTAACGGGGTGATCGCCGAATGCATCGAAATAGACGTCTATGAGGGATGGGACGTCCGAAGGGTTCGCCTTCCGCACTTTGAACGACATTTCGGTTTGAGATAGCTCCAACACTAATATTGCGTTGCCGCAATGATAAAATCGGCAGAGGGGGCTTGGTGAGTGAGAGGAGATTCGCCGTTGTACGCCTAAGGTGTTTGATGCCTTAAATATCTCGTACAGGATCTACTCTCAAAATCTATTGATAAATTTATACTTGGACAGTTATTGATGTTGATGTTGGCGCCTACCGTAAATCCTTTGATGTTACTCACCGGTGATTCGCTCTCATGTACGGCGTGGATTATTAATTTGAACGGATTTTGATAACCTATGCGTCTATGAGAATCGTATATTCTTCGTATTCGGGTTATACCCAAAACGCAACTAGACTCGTATGATGCTTTCTACGTCTGCTCGAAACAAGAAACTCTGAGGGAAAATAATGCGATAGTTTTCAATGCATGATTCTACGTCTATACAATAATTTTCTGATTATCTATGAAACTACCTATGTATTCAACTTTGGTGAATTTTGACGAATGCAGACAGCGGACCCCGCAGTAAGACTGGGTTCCTTTCAACCGTCTATAGATCCTTTACACCTGAAGCATCGTGTACCGTATAAAAAAATAAATAAATAAGAAAAAAAAAAAAAAAAAAAAGAAGAGAGAGAGAGAGAGAAAGAAAGCTTATCATAAGGATTGCATCCCGTAGATTGTATAGCTTCTAGATTTAATATATGGGTTTTTAAATAAAGAGCCATCATAACCGGCATGGTAAATTCTGACCTAATCTGAAAGACAGGGGTACGTCTGTCTCCGAAGTCCAGGCCGGACTCTTGGAGTCTACTCTATATAATCATTAAGATAGAAAGTAGACCGATGATCTACTAGTTTCGTGAGGGGTACTGCGTTGCATTTTAACCCAGCGCCAGTCTAAAACTTCCCAGATCTTCGCCAAGGTGAGAATATCCGGGCAACAGGCTAGCGAACTCGCCCAGATGCCGGGGAATACATGCCATCATATAGTATATCTTTATATAAACATGTGTCTGAAATGATATACCGGCATCGTGGTAGGGGGTAAATAATTGTGCTGCCTCTGATTGGAAGACGTCGTTCATATGCATCACCGCTTGAACGGGGTAACGATGAACTGGGGAAATGTAACCGGATCTTGCAGATTCCCCTCTAGGTAATATTGATAATACCCCAAATCTGAGTATAATAGAGCAGTCATAATAAATGCTGAACAGGAGGGTTAAGTTTAAATGGATATTGGGTCCCAGATAATTTCTAAAGGGATATCTTCACATCGAAAACTCCATGACGATGGCTTGGTGCTTCTTCCTAGTAGTGAACCTCTCGGTGTTTATCAGTAGTGTATTCTCATCGCCGACGCCACTCGTTGAGAGAACGTGGAAGGGCATGAAGTACGGTTGCAAGTGTTATTCCGATGACGAATGCTGGCCGAACGATAATTCCTGGAACGAACTAAATTCAACTGTGAACGGAAACCTTTTAGTCCATATCCCACCTGGTGCATCTTGTCATAATGTAAGTAGATGGGAGAATAAACCCCCAACTAGCTTCGTTGTTAAAGCATACTGATTTAAACCGTTGTAGAAATTCGATGGCCCTCTCGGTGCGGTCTCGACTTATGACGCTGCCGCTTGTGCAGAAGCGACGAATAAGTGGTCTGACGAATCATGGACGTGAGTTTCCCTATTCAAATCTAATATGAGATACTAAATGGGAACATAGCGTCGACAAGCCTGCAGCAGGCCTATGGACATATTTTACGAATGATACTTGCCGTCCTACTACTAATCCTGCTGCGCCCTGTACTCTCGGATACTATGGGGTGTACGTGATACGCGCTCAATCTAGAAAACATATCAAGGCGGGTGTGGATTTTGCGAGAGAAAATAACCTGCGACTGATCATTCGAAATACTGGTCATGACTTCATCGGGCGTAGTACCGGATGGGGCGCGTTGGTAATTAATACGCATAACTTCCAAGACATCGAGTTCACAACCGAGTACGACGGCCCTGGTGATTATAAAGGAGGCGCTGTAACGCTAGGGGCAGGAGTCCAAGGTCGAACCCTACTCACGCAAGCTCACGCTCAGAAACCGCCAGTGACAGTTTTAACAGGGGAGTGCCCAGTAAGTAGATGATGTACAGGACGAAAAATATAAACTAATAAATTAATAGACTGTTGGAGTGGCCGGTGGGCTTGTTCAAGGTGGCGGTCATGGTCCACTTACGCCTCTACATGGACTCGTCGCGGATACCGCACTGTCTTTTGATGTGCTGACAGCGGACGGTGAATATCTAACTGCGAATTCGGAAGAAAATCCAGATCTATTCTGGGCTTTGAAAGGGGGCGGCCCGTCTGCATTTGCTGTCGTGCTGTCGGTAACCCTCAAAACGTTTCCGGAACAGAAGACGGCCGGCGTCTTTATCAATATCAACTCAACTCACACTAACGACACGGATCTATTTTGGGAGGGCGTTAGGTCGTTCCATAAGTATTCGAATGAAATCGTAGCAGCGGGTATATATGCCTATTTCGAACTAATGTCCCTACGCCTACATGTAAAACCTATCGTCGGAGTCGGAAAGACAGCTGCGGAACTGGAAGCTATCTTGCAGCCCGTTTTTGACGAGTTCAAGGCTAAAGGAATACCTTACGATACAGGCAGCAAGGAGTTTGATACGCTATTCGACTTGTATATCGACTTATTCGAAGACGAGACTGCTGGTACTTCAGCGCTCACGGGCGGATGGATGTTTACTCACCAGGACGTTGAAGAAAATAATGACGAAATCATAGAAGCGTTCAAAACAGTTACGTCGCCGCGCGATGACTTGAAGGAACAGGGATTTCTTATCGGCCATCTCTGGGATGCTGGTCTGAACGTGCCGGTGTCGAATAGCGCGACGAACCCGAGGTTTAGAAATTCTACGAATTTTGCCATCGTCGCATTGCCAGTCCCATTTGGCGCTACTTGGGATCAGAAAGAGGATCTCCAAAACGTGCTCACTAATATTCAAGATGCTGCTATGAGGAAAGCTGGACCAAACGGATGCGCCTACGTAAATGAGGTACGTATGAACCCGACGAATGTGAACTAGATCCTTTGATGATACTAATAATATTCGTAGGGAGACCCGTATCAGCCCGATTGGCAAGATCGCTTCTGGGGATCGGAATATCCGAAATTGCTGGAAATACGCAAGAAATGGGATCCTCAAGGCGTTTTCTACGCGGTCTCAACACCAGGAACCGAGGACTGGGAGGTTATCGAATACGGTACGAGACTATGTCGTAGGACTGAATGACCGACTCATGTAACGCGAATCGGTGCGTTGAATAGGAATGAATTATAAGTACGAATAGAACAGTTGTATAAGTAATACCGCTGGAAATCTTTTGTATTGATTCATCCTTTGCGACGCACCTGTCCTATGGTAGAAAATAGCTAGCTCGAAACTTAAATTAAACCGGTGCGTTTCACTTTAAATGTAAATTACTACAAGATTCAAACCTTCATGGTATCATGTAATGCCTTCCCAATTCATTTCTTTTCGCAGCGTAACGGGTAAAGATTTGGGATGTTGGAACGCGATTGATAACTGTGATGCTAAATTCAGTCGGAGTATAATTTGTGTACATAGTAGTTGCATAGCATGTGTTATTGTGCAATCATTAATGCACGTGACGTCAGCGTATTAAACTTAGCTCTTATGCAGTTAACCCGCTGGAAGGAATCCCTACCCAAAGCTTCAATTGAACCAGAACCCCACCATCAATATTAAACATCACGCGGATGATAAAGCCGTGATTAGATGAGCTACGTCACAAAGATATGAAGTAGAGTATCTACCCGCCGTAATTTCCACGGTTCTGAAATTTCATCGATTCTTAAAGTAGAGAGAGATGCGCGATCCGACTTGATCTCATCTTCAACGTCGCGTCGAGACCATTGCGGCCTTTCGCGATATATTGTTTGATATCACGGGATAAAAGGCGACGCATAGCTTTCCATTAGCACAGCATGACAGACCTCGAGGCATCCGTACCTAGCTTAGGTATGTCTACCGACGTTCGGAGCGAGCTTAAGAAACCCAAGAAGAAAAAGGTGCTCCTTATGGGAAAGAGCGGTTCTGGCAAATCGAGTATGAGGAGCATTATATTTAGCAACTATATCGCTAGGGATACTCGTCGTCTGTAAGCTATAACCCTAATTACTTCCGATTGAACAAGAACGGAATTAACCCGTATAAAATATCAGCGGTGCGACAATCGATGTCGACCTCTCCCACGTCAAATTCTTAGGGAATCTAACCTTGAATCTCTGGGACTGTGGTGGCCAAGAGGCTTTTATGGAAAATTACCTGTCGCAACAGCGTGTACATGTATTTTCCAATGTTGGAGTTCTTATATACGTCTTTGATATAGAATCTCGAGACGTAGACCGAGACATGGCCACCTACGTATCTATCATTTCTGCTTTAACGCAGTATTCGCCTACCGCAAAGGTTTACGTACTAATTCACAAGATGGACCTGATCACTCCGCACGCCCGGGAGGCCGTCTTCGTCGACCGCGTCCGGTTAGTCAGGCAGAAGACATCCGAATTCATTCAAGGAGCAGGTTATACGGGCGAGCTGGATCTTATCCCCTTCGCAACCTCTATATGGGATCAATCGCTTTACAAGGCTTGGGCAAGCATTATCCACGATCTCGTACCGAACCTATCCGTGATCGAGTCCCAGCTCGGATCGCTTGGTGTGTTAATCGAAGCAGAGGAGTTGCTTCTATTCGAGAGGACAAGTTTCTTGGTCGTATCAAACTGGACATCAGAAGAAGGCCAGAACAATCCGACGGGAGATCGTCAAGAGCGTATCTCAAATATTCTAAAGCATTTCAAGCAGAGTATCAGTCGGTTTACTGGCACTCCCCGAAATGCGGAGCAGTTTACGCTAATGGTAAGTAGTTGTACGTCCAGTCGTACATTTGTTTAAGTAAATGGCTAACGAGAAAACTTTAGGAACATAAAGCGGGATCTAGATTCTCCATGTTCGCGTGCAAATTCACCACCAATACCTACCTCATGGTTATTCTTCCTCCGGGAGAAGCGAGATTTAATTCGGCCAAGCTGAATTGTCAGATTGCAAGAGAGAGCTTCAAGTTCCTAGACGGACCAGTGACGCCAGGTCAGAGCTACAATTAATAGCGCGGACCAAACAAGCGAAAGCAGACATACTTTCTCGAATACCCCCTGTATTTTCTACGCATGTTTCTGTTGTGCATTTCGACTTATCGGCACGCTCAATGGAAACTAATTTTCCTCCACTATAGCACTATGAACTCTAAGCCGAGCGCGTCTACCTAATCGCACGAGCCGGAGTTCTCTAAATACAAGCAATTCCCGATGATAGGCGGGAATATTTCGAGTCTGCGACATTCCGTTAATATAGAGAAGAGTCCATATATTTCCAACGCCAGGATTCCGCTACATTATTCCGTCGTGGAATTATTGCCAAATCCAAGGCATGATGCATCAATATGGCGCTACTCTTTGTATGAGTTGTTATGAGCGACGTTTCTTCTTGGTGAGACCTGCGATGGCCGCGTCTCATATAGTCAAGACACGTTTATCCGTTGCGATACTTTTATTGGCTTTGAGGCTCGCTCCCGGGAGCGGTAGTTTGGATTCGGCGCTCTGGTCCCTGACGATCGGCAGACCTCCTGAATTAGGAAGGTTGGTATCGCGACAAGCCAACCAATTGAAGCGTCTATTTATGTGGTATGCGATGCACGATTTTTGATGAAAAGGGTAGTTTATACCCACGAATGTAGATCGATTATGAATTAAGTACTCAGAAATTTGAAGACGTGATATAATCTCGTTCACCGATGCTTACCTTTAATTATCGTTGCCGCCGGTTAAGCCTATTATTGTCCACCACGAAATACACCTTATCTTAATCTTGAAGTCTCACATGCTTGCCGCCATTTCCAAGACCCTAGCTGCTGAAGATCGTCGCCCCGTCCGCATCTCAGCACAACTTTGATACGACCCCCTCGACTTGTTCAATTCGGCAGGTCAGATTCAGCTTCGCACCATGTAACATCATGATTGGCATACCTTGGATACGCTCTCGGGGTAACACGCCCCGCCGTCGCTTGCTGCTCTTCGTGCTATCACTCCTATGAATGTCCGACTCCGTGAGACCTACTTGGATAATATACTCCAATTGGTCGGAATGTGATCGATTCGGGAAGTTTAAGAATGCTGGTTACCCACGTAATAGCATGGAATAATAATATAAGCAAGAGAAATCGATAGATACTCTTATATAAACTAACCGCCGACTTTGAGACCTATTCTCGACGGTAGACCGCGGTATCGCTGGTTAGGTGTTACTAGTTAACACACTATATATACGTGCTTTTCCGCCTAGCAGTGCCTCCTGACTCGCAACGTAACCAAGTTGTTCAAACATCAACGTCTTCATCATGAGACTTTCATTTACTCTCGGCGGTCTCCTATCCGCGGGCGCCGTCCTCGCCGCGCCGGCGCCAATCCCGGTTGCCGAGCCTGTTCCTATGCCTATGCCCACTCCTGTCCGTATCTACAAGTGTAATAGTAGCCCTCGCGAAGCTGACCGATATTTCTAGCCCGGCATCCCATCCGCTTCGTCAGCTAAATCGCAGCTCGCCAGCTTGACCGTTAAAGCGGCAGTTGATGATGGAGGGTATAAGCGGGATTTATTCCCGACGTGGGACACTATCACGGGTACCTGCAACACGCGCGAGTACGTGCTCAAGCGCGACGGCACTGGCGTTCAAGTCGGTTCCAACTGCTACCCGACGAGCGGCACGTGGACCAGTCCCTATGACGGCGGGAAGTGGACATCGCCGTCCGATGTAGATATCGACCATATGGTGCCTTTGAAAAACGCCTGGATCGTGAGTGTCTCCTGCTTCGGCAAGGGCTGGGATGATGAACTAACTTTACGAAAGTCTGGTGCGAACAAATGGACAACCTCCAAGCGCGAGCAATTCGCCAATGATATCGACCGACCGCAACTCTGGGCTGTGACGGACAATGTTAACTCGTCCAAGGGCGATAAATCTCCCGATACGTGGAAGCCGCCTTTAAAAAGCTTCTACTGTACTTACGCGAGCGCTTACGTCGCCGTTAAGAGTCATTGGGAATTATCTATTACCTCGGCTGAAAAATCGGCCCTAAGTGATATGTTGAGCACTTGTTAAATGCGCTACAGTACGTGGCTGTTTAATTGAAGGTATTGGGATGCGCCAAAGCTTTAGAAGTTTGGCAGCATGTTTTTCTACTTGACTCGTCTCAAGGCTCAAGGCGAGTGATTCTAGGCGAAAGATAAGAATTATAAGAATTATAAGGAACAAAGACAATCGAATTCATAAACCATAACTAGTGACTTGAGGATTAAATTAATCCTCGAATTATCGCAATAAGAGATTGAATTCTCTTGATATCTATGCGTAACGGCATCTCTTCCCGTCGAAAAATAGCAGGACAACCTGCATAGCAACTATCTATTGTTGAATGACCACCTAACTCATCTAGTCCTTATGGCGTCTCCTCTACTGCTCATTTGATCTTCTTCACCATCGCAGTACCGCCCTTCTTGAACTCGGCCATGTCGCCTAGCACCAATGACTTATCTGTGTGTTCCTTGTTGGGAAACGTAGTGGCCAATACCCATCCGCCGGCTCGTAGCTCTGGAGATGATCGAGATATGAAATCATACACGTCGTTGACCGTGTGCGAGGTGTTAAATCGAGCCGGCAATCGCGTACCGTCAGGCATCTGGATGCGAATCATCACAGTAGGCTGAGAGTCATCTACAGCTACGCTAGGAGGAGCCGTCGAGGACGAGGCGGTAGCCGTGTTAGAAGCAGACGAGGCAGGTTGAGCTACAGAGGCGGTAGCTGATTCACCCGGCACCGGGCTTCCTAGTCGACGGCCTTCGCCACTAAACGGCCTGTAGATCTTAGGAAGCGGTCGGTAGTTCTCGTCGTGCTGCTGAAGATTGACATCGAGAGGCTCGTCAAGTCTAACGTTCATCAAATGAATAGGAGCTCGGCCTTGCTGTATCATGTGTAGAGCCTCGGTATTCTCGGGGTCGTCAAAGCGGTATAACTCTCCATCGTCGACGCTAAAGCCGTCGCGCCATAGATGTAGCGTTCGTCGTTGAATCTCGCCCGTAGGACGTGTACTACCAGAAGCGGGTCCGCGAGGGTCGGGAATCGTTCGACTAGGAGCACCTTCGCCACCGAGCGTCTGTCCGGTACCGCGAAAAGAAGCCGAGCTAGAGGGTCCAGCGCGGGAGGAAGCCTCGGGGCGCTGAGAATTACTAGAAGATTTAACGTTAGTATATTAACAAGCGAATCATAAGATGAAATAGTTTTTTTTTTTTTTTTTACCTTGCAGCCTTTGCGAGTAGATCGTTCACGATTTGTCTACTGTCCGGGCGTTGACTTGGGTCTTGAATAGCAAGTCCGCTCTTCTCGCCTCCGGCATAAGTATCTCTATGCGAGTCATCGTCGTCATCGTCGTCGTCGTCATCATCGTGATCGTGTCCGTGACCGCCGCCGATGGAACTTAGCGTGGCGAGTCCCTTCTTCTTGGGCGCTCGCTTTGAAGAGCTAGAGGTTGCGGGAATAGACTCCGGGGCGGGACGTCCGTCTAGAGTGCGCGGGCCGGTGTAATTGCTGTAGTCTGCGGAGGTAGAAGTATTATTGACGGGAGCACCTGCGTCGTCCTCTTCTTCATCGGCGAAGTAAGCTTGGGCTGCAGCTGCGAGATCCCAATTGTTGGCGGAGAGGTATTGAGTAGCCTAGATGAATAGGTCGCGCGTTAGCCTAAAGGGGATCGTGAAAGATGAAGGTAGCTATTGGCTACTGAAATATGGTTTATATTTACCTGTTCCGTGGAAATTCCAGCCATGGCCATTAGCTCGCTCGTAAGAGCATCGTGATCTACGCTGCTCGACATTGTGTGCTTAGACGAAGAAGAAAAAAAGACGTTGGGGGAGAAAGGTAAACGGGATGTGGATTGTTTGAGTATGCAGATTGACTAGATGGGCCTTTGAAATTTATTTGTAGACGTAGAGAATCCCAATCTCTTGCGTTGTTGAGAAACAAAAAAGAATGATTAAGGCACAAAGTATGTTGGAAAGTACATCACTTCGAATCCTTAGGCAGCTTCAGCGACGACGTCAAGCTCTCCACAGTGGCTTAATTAAATCACTTTGCTTCACTGTTCGATTTTACGCGCGGGGAGTAGCGGGGTCGTACCTCTAGCGATTGTTCTTTCACTGTAGGTAGGTACCTGATACATTTGATTAGCTAAAAAGCCCCTCCATTGCTTGAAATGACGGACAGCTGCAATAGGTAGTCTGGTATTTTTTAGCTTAGTTCTCCAATCGGTCTTACGCAGGTGGATATCTATTGTGACGTAACTAGCCTATCCAGGCAGAACCCGCATCCGCTCTTTACGCTGATAGGCTCAAATCTGTAACAACGTTTCCAGCTGCCGACATTGACATTAACATTAATATTAACATTAACACCGGGTCCCGACTCATCAATGTTGAGCCATCTCCAACCATTTCAACTTTGAGAATCTCTATCAGCTCTCGCATTAAACGATACAACAATAAGAACGGCAATCAGCGACATGAGATTTGAGAGCTGAGGCGGATTGTTATTGGTGGTATTATTTTTCTCTTCCCTTTCCCAACAGATCCATTATGTCCTCCGAAGATCCTCATCCCCTCGCCGGATCAGGCGTCACGATACACTCCGATAGCGAGCAATACTCGGCGGGAGAGGATTTATTATCTCCGCCTTCTTCTTCCTCACCACCCGTCGTACTATACAAGCCCCCAACCGTTTGGTCTATGCTCCGAGGAGTGGCTATCAACTTATTGTTACCATTCATTAACGGCATGATGCTTGGGTTCGGAGAGCTATTTGCGCACGAAGCGGCCTTTAGGTTAGGATGGGGAGGCACAAGGGTAAGTAATTCTACGGGAAAACAAATTACATATGAGCATCTGTACTAAGATTAACCGCATTACATAGGTCTTCCCACTTTCTCGGCGGAGAGCGCACCCTATCGGACCGGGTGTCGAGATTCGCAGCAGACCTAAACCGCGACCGGATTTACAAGACCTGACGAGCCTCGAATGACCGACGAGACGGTTCGATAGTTGTACATAGGTAGAGCTAAAGCGATGGGAACACGCCGCTTAGGTTTATGTATTGTCTGCGATACGGAAATATAAGGTTAGAAAGGCGGATGGATAGCATAGGGAAAATAAAAGGCATCATATCAGGGCCCGTCCGTAAGAAACCATAACTGCATAAAATTCTAAATAGAATGGCAATCAAATACGGCGCGAGAGTTTCTCAAGATCCTAATGTTAGTGTTAATACGTATCGGGTCCTTACTATAGAACTTGGTTCTTGAGTGTATAAAATCATCGAGTATATTTCCCGAGTATCTATTTGCTAAGCTAGCTTTGTCCGTCAAGATAACATGTGCTTTTCGAATTGAAAGTCAACCTCAACGCGGGCACCATAACTAAATCGGAGTTGGCATTGCGGACGGCGGAAAAAAAGTTCGATATTACCTAGCAGGATACCTAAGTCGGGTACGTACCCCCCCAAGCTCCAAATGCCAGGGCTCCCACTTAAAACATGCTTATCGATAAGAAAAGTAACCCCGGCGGGCCAAGCGGTACGAACTTTGAAGCGGAACAATTAAAAAATTCCAATGGGAATTTGTGTCGTAAGTGGTCGACATCTCAGCTTCTACAGCGCTCGCAATTATCGTCATGCTGCCGAGCAGAGGACTTCCGAGATCAGTCCCAGCCTCCGCGCTGCGGAATACCTGGTCTGCTCGGACAAAGGTATGACAATATTTAAAAAGCCAATGCTCATATTCAATTGACCAACTGACACGGCCGCCGTTTTTCGTCTTATATAGCCCGCTCGACCATTACAAGTTCCTATACGACACTTTTCGCAGGTACAATCTCGGTCTACGCCTCTGATTAGAGTTGGAAGTCGAATTGGAAATATTTCGCATGCGCCGCCAACCTCGCTATTCACTTCCCGGACAGCCGTTGCTTTTACCGCATCCAGCGTATTTGCTCAGCGCTCCGGAGCTTCGCGAAATCTCTCGCTATGGCCGTTCTCTTCTAAGAAGCCGTCCCCGGTCGAAACAGAACCTATCTCCCCCTCCGAACCTTTATCCTCGGAACCCCAAGCCCCCGTTGAGAATATCGAACGTTTACCGGAACAGCCCGTCGCAAGTACAAGTCCGATTTCCACCCCGCCAGATCATAGCCAGAATTCCTTTAGCGATCTAGACCTGACGTCCGTTCTCGACATCCCCGAACAGATCGGATACTTGAAGAATCTAGGGTTAGAATTCGGATGGGGTCCGACATCGTCCTGCGAATGGATACTCGAACATGTATACATATACACGGGTATGCCCTGGTGGGCTACTATCGCAGCCGTCGCCGTCGTATGGCGCATCGCCATGTTCTGGCCTACCTTGACGGCTAGCAAACATAGCGCGCTGATGCAGCAACTCGAGAGGAACCCGGCCTACGCTCAAGCCAAGGCGGAATTCAACGAAGCAGCGTGGAAGACTCGCGATCGCGTCGCCCAAATGCGAGCTCAAGAAAAAATGATGAGATTAAAGAAAGAGACCGGCGCAAGCGTTACGCGCATGTTAATCCCCGTCTTGACTGTCCCATTCAGTTTCGGTATGTTTCGGCTGCTCCGAGCTATGGCTACCTTGCCCGTACCTAGCCTTGAGACGGGAGGTCTCGCCTGGTTTAGCGATCTGACTGTTCACGATCCCTACTACATTCTTCCCATGACTTCGATAGCCCTCACGGCTCTCATGTTCAAGGTAATCATTTTTTAACCCCCCCCCCCCCCCCCCCTTCAAAAATACTACCAGCTAACATATCGCTAGCAAACAAGGGACGCCAACATGTCGAGAGATCCGACGAGGGAAAAAATTACTAAGATAATGATGTACGCTCTGCCTCCCGCCGTATTTCTGGGTACGGCTTGGCTCCCGGCCGGTATCCAATGGTTCTTCTTGGCTCTCAGCGCCGGATCCGCTATTCAGACAACTGCGACTCTCAACCCAGCTATCCGCCGCATCGCTGGTCTCCCTCCTCTCCATGGTATAAGACCCATTGCGAGTCCCGCCGCGATTACCCCCACGTGGCAAGCACCAACATCCCCTAGTCAGAGAGCCGCAGCCAATACTAAGACCGCGCCCCAAAAGGGACTCGGCGAATCGGCCATGGGCATGCTAGGTGTCGACAAGGAGAAGGAGGAGTGGAAGAAGGCCCAGGAGTACGAAGAGCGTAGGGCGGCGGAAGAGAAGGAGAAGGCGTACCGGAGAATGGAGGAACTGCGACGGAGGCAAGCCCAGAAGGGGCGATTATGAGAGCGCTACCACCGACGTGGCTAGCGGGGATATTGCATCAGGAGTTGTTGTATCATAGCATAGACGGAGCGTTAGCCTTCGACCAGCTAGCGATATCTGCGTTACTGGAACGATATTAGGGGCTACGTATACGTGTAGGGTGAGGGATACCCGCAACTGTAACTGCATTTGTATATATATGAGTACATTTATGTGCAATACGAAACTCCAAAAAGTTCAAATCAAAACTACAACCATGTTGCTTAGACTTTATCCATTGCGAATACGTTACTTTGCTTAACCCTGGTAATGTATATATTTCTAGGTCTCAGGTATAGGTTTATATTTTTTTTGTACAGGTGATTAATTAGCTTCTCCAGCAATACTATCCTAACCGAAAAGGTCGATCGACATTCTTGTGATCGTGCCGCGACAACAAAAAAAAGAAGTTTCCCAAAACGCATGGAGAATTACCAATAATCGCGCCAACAAAGTTGTGTTGCTGTCGCCGTACTGCTCTCGCCCCCGTAGAACGAACCTAATATGTTTCTTTCTCTCAGCCGCCTATACTTTCTTTACACAAGACGGTCTAAATAGCCTGGGATAGACAATAAATCATGTTTTCCTCCGGCTCTTGGCACGGGCGCTCTTTTGCTTCGAATGCTAACAAAGGGGTATGAGATCCTTCAATCTACCAGAAGAACTAGCGCATTTCGCTTTGTATCGTGATGAACCTTGAGACAAGCGGATCGAAACGAACAGTAAACAAGACACGAGATAAAAAATCTCAGGTTAAAATACAGTTCCATCGGAATCGATCAGAATTGGCGGCTCTTTTGTATTTGGTCGGCTGACCTCTGCGATCTCGCGACCACCCTATTTATCGCATTAGCTTTCGTTCGACGATTATACGATATGATCTGAGTTAATTCTTACCTTCCAGCTTCCCGCTTCTAGCAGTTGCGCTAGCGTTAACTCGCCGCCGTTGAGCTCTTTCTTGAGAGCTTTGTTCACCTCCACCAAAAGCAGATCGAGAAAGCCCACCGTAACACCTCGCCATTCGACAATCACGTCGTCGCTCGGTTCAAACATGGGTGCTACCTCAACGCCCTTCGTGCCCGTTCGTCGGCAGTGATCGTTGTAATTCTGCAGACCGCGCTCGAGATCGTCGTGTTTTAGCGTCAAGACGCCGAGGTCGATGAACAAACCTCCGTTTCTATACTCGGGTAATCCCGTCAAGAGTTCGGTGCCGGCGAATTGGATCTTGAGGAGATTTTGCATAGGCTGCATCAACGAATACGTAAGCCATTGCGTCAGCTTGTGGAAAGGTAGAATAGATTCCCAAGGTGCGGTGCCCGAGCCCGATTGGGAATTGGGGAATGGCGAGAAGCCCGGAGAGCTGGGCGGCGGCGTATGTTGCGGCATAGAAGAGCACGGCCACGCGTCACCAAGAGAGACGCCATCGATAGCTGTCCGCGAAGGCGGCCAGATAGGAGCGAGCCCGGACATTAACACATTCCAAAGTACCGGAAGAACTACGATGGGAGATGAAGAAGCCTGCGTTGTCGGGTGCGCTAGGAGATAGTCTGTTTATGGCCGGTTAGTCAAACGCAAGAAACAGTATCGAAGGTAAAAAAAAAGGATATGGGATCAATCACATACCGACCATATTGCCTGGTCGTCCATCTGCACCGAAGAAATCCGGCTTCTCAGCTAACGCGTTACCGAGTCGTATCAAGAGCTGTGCCCTGCCCTCTAAACCCGCGAGCTCGTTGCCTGGGCGCGATTGCATACCCTTCGCCAATTGTTCGACGGTCAAGTTTCGAAGTCCCTCCTTATCTACCTGGAACTTGTTGTTCGAATTCCCGGAGAATAACCCCTATTTCGAGATATACAATGTCAGCAAAATTGCCATCCAAATCAACAGCTAGTAGCTACTGCTACGAATCGATCGCATACGTACGGTTTTGAACATCTCCAAGCTCGCAATTGCAAGACCCTCAGATCTCCTATAGATGCGACCGTTCTCGGCGCTCTTGAAGCTCCATTCGGTACCAGCACCAGCATCGAGCAGCACGCTGACAAGGAACAAGTCAATCAGGCGGCGACACTTTTCGGTATTATCAACGTCCCCAGGAAATGTCGCGAGGAGGTTAGCGATGCGATCCCGTCCACCGGCGCAGAAGTGCTGATATCGGCCGTGAGGCGGGATCGACGAAAACGGAGCGTCGTAATCTCGCTGTTTTTTCCCCCTCGGTCAGCAAAACGTACATGCAATTCAGCAGCAATTCAGCAAGCACAGGATATTTACCTTGATGATACCGCATACGAAAGTAGTAACGTCGGGAAACTTGGACATGTCGACATCGAAATGATTCAAATTGTTACGTAGAGCTTTATCCGTCACGATCTTGGACCGCTCGCGAACGGAACCTAAACTTCTCAAGTAACCAGCGGCATCGAGGACCGGGTCGGGAGGCTTAGGTAGATTGATTCTAGGCATGGGATGCGGCGTCATAGGGGTCATCGGGGTCATTGGCGTCGGAGGTACGCTACCTGCTGATGCGCGATGGTTACTGTAAGATTGCGACTGCACTCGGGAGTTGCTGGCGGATGAGCCTTTGATGTTGGAGCTTTCCGAATTCAAGCTGGCCGTATCGTTTGCCCCGTTGGAAGCAGAAGAATTGACTTGCTTAGGCGCCTTAGGCTTTCTCGAGAAGAGACCCATATTCGGTTTAACAAGTCGGTAAATGTATAGGTAACGTATAACGTATAACGTATAAACGTATGTATGCGTACACGTTTACGAATATGTATGTATGCCCAATTTTGCTTTTTTAGTGTTTTTTTTTCTTCTTGTCTCTGCTGTGCTTTGCTTCCTCCACTCTCTCACTCGTCTTTGGTTCTTTTTTACTCTTCGCGCGTGACGACAAACGCTGGTCGTCTTTCGTTCTTTAATTTTTTTTTTTTCTTATTTTAATTTTTTTTTCTTTCCCTGTCTTAGGTTTCTTTAGGTTGGAGGAACGTGGTTGGCTAGTTAGCAAGTTTTGGTATAAGTGCAGTCGGGCAAGTCAACCAGATTAAGTAATCAGATCGACCGGATCATCAGCACGAACGGGGGAGAACTGGGAGAGACACAGGAGGGGTAGGTACCCGTACCTAACTAGAAGAGCTAAAGGTACAATGCTTGTGCTGGTTAAGTGCTACCTGATCTAGGGTAGGTTAGGTAGGTACATGTACCTAGAGGTAAAGGTAAAGGCAAAGGTAAAGGTACCTAAGCTTCAAGGGTTGCTGGTTTTAAGGCTAAGGTACATGTATTATAAAGGGGGAGGGGGACCCGTTGTTCGATTTTGGGCAGGTCTACCTAGCCAAGACAGCTAAGAAACCTACTTAAAAGTCACTAATCCTCATATATTCCTTGTACATTGTAGTTCCTGATGGTACCTTATCTCGACAGGGCAATCGGACAGCTTCCAGCCAAAGAGAGTGGAGAAAAAAAGCAACAGTTGTGGGGGAAATAGAGTAGGAAAAAAGATAGAAAAGAAAAAAAAATATTAGATACCTACCTAGGTAAATAATAAAAAAGTTCAGGGGGGGGAAATCTGCCTGAATGAGAGAATAAGATGAGCAACACTACTACGTTGTTGCTGATGCTGATGCTTAGTGTATTTTGTTAATAACTGTTTACCTTTGAACGATTGACTATCAACTTGACTCGAGAAGCAAGAGAAATTCGATACAAGCAAAACGCACAATAAACTTGGGTTCATGCATGATGCATTGCTACCCAGGGACATTATACGCGTGCACATCGCATCTGGTCCAAGTATGGTCGATGGCAATAGCTTAACAAGATGCTACATAATGCAGTGTAGTAGATAGACCGATAGCTCGGATAGGCAATAAGCAAAAGTCGTAGCTAGGGATCTAGAACGAAGGAGCGTGATAACGGTCTGGTCATCTACTTTCTTTTTTTTCAACGGCTTCAATAGATCCTCGTACGATCGTCTACAACTACCGCTACCTCACTAGTAAACAGCGTATCGAATACCCTAAAGAACATCCTAGGGGACGTATGCTTAAGATTGAATGCTTAAGACGGGAAGCCTACCTATATCACAGTGTGTTTAAACTTTCATATCCTCAGGAGATCGATCAAGCAGTGGAGTCGCACACCGGGATCCATCAGGGATTCATCAGGGATTCATCAGGATCAGCAGGAACCGCCGAACTGGGGACGGGGAAGACCAGGGATGTCAGGGGCCAGCCATGCAAATATTTTCAAGGGACCCCTTCTTTAGTTTGGTAATCTTCTGATTTGTTTCCCGCCGCGCGCATACCTACGTACCTACATACATTTCGAGCAAGGTTGGATAGCTCCGTTAGGGGTTTTAGCCAAGCAAATCTTCTCTGCCCGCGTTTAGGATCTAAAGGTAACATAGTATTTTGACGAGATGAAACGAGAATATGCCTCATGCAGATGCCGACTTATTTTACCTACCAAATAAGTAGGAGCAGGATCATGGAAATATTTCACTGATATGTACGGTACTTTCACATGTTCGAATGTAGAGCTATCTCCCTTTCCCGAACTATCACGGTCCCGTACATCATAAAAGTACGAGTCCTTGATATTATTCAATAGCGTTCCTTTCATACCCAACTCAGCTCAACTTTGGGTAGTATTCCAGTAAAGGGAACGAGATGACATGCAGAGATGCAACCCTACTGTAGCATGTAGTCGAGCTTGTTTATTGTCGGAATTTACCTATTATTGAAAATCTTATTACACGTAACTAATTATCATCAGTTGTTGTTAACTCAAACAACTCCCCCGTAAAAAAGGAGTCCCGCTTCATCTCTCCTAATGTCTGTTCTCTCTTGCGCACAAACACTTTTTTCTTTCTCTCTTTTACCCGCGCCATGGACGCAATTGTTATGGCGCCATTTTGATCGTCCAATCAACGGATCCTACCTGCGCCTCATTCTCGCTTAATTAAAAACGGCTTCGGTAACGCATCAACGGAAACATATTCGGCAACGTCATTGGGGTAAGCATAACCTTGACCCGGTTTGTTTAGATTTGGTCCAGAAGTTGTATCCTTACAATATGAAAACTTCAAGTTGCTATCATCAACACTGCCCGCGGATATTCCCATGTTTCCCGTACGCTGAGAACCCGTAAGTCGCGCGGGCTCAAACTACAAGTCGAGCGCGCAAGCTTCAAGCGGGAATCGTATGACAACTCGGTTGGCCCGCCTAGCACGTAGAATAGACCGTCGCTAGCATGACAGCTATGGCGCGACCGGATCATGCATCCGCCGGTCCCAATAGGATCGAAAATGAAAGCAAGACATTATAACTTGCGGGGAAGGATGGTAAACCAGAACTCGGACCCATTCTCCTCGGGCAATTATATATACATGGCAGACCCGGCCGTTCGGTTGTTCCACCAAGACAGCTTAGACTAGAGGTTTTAGTCTCCAGCGTAGCTCGACGCGAACGCTTCTACGAGGACGACCGCTCCGAGATAGCGGCTTACGCCGCGCCCGGTGCTAGAGGTGTCCGTGCAAGGAACAGACAACTCTATCCATGTTTTGCCACGCTTTCCGGTGCGTAGAACGCCCATGTCTCGCATACCGCTGCAGGGGCAGACAAGAGACCGGCCTCTAGATCTGCAAATCGTCGGCTAGATCCATATGAAGTGGCTATCTATTCGTACCGAGTAGAAACCACGAGGGCGGTTATTTTTCGTATAAAAACGTAGACAGCACGATGGTGAATGGATATCTGATAGTTTGGCAGAGCTAGCAAAGCAGGTAAGCAACAGACTCATATCAGCTTTTGTCGATTCCCAAATTTAGGGGAGAAATTCATAATAGTATTATTCATCATCCATCAAGCAGCGCAATACGAACTTTACGCCGATGAGAATATGGGCCGAGAGTGCCGAAACCTATACCCGTATTTACGCTTAGATACAGTGCGCAGTAGAACGGCATATGAGTCCTGCTCCTATACTATCTAATCGTAAAGCTTGAAAGACCTAATCTTGAAGTTGGGATTGCGAGAAGTAGGAATGGAGCTTTCTTTTTGTCCAGAACATTGAAAACACGTAGAGCAGTATCTTTGGCGGGCAATCTCAATCGTGGGTTTAGCAGTCCTAGCTTTTCCACCAGGGGGAGATTCGGGAAACCTTATTGACAACTCAATAGCTCAATAAGCTACGGCTACTACTTGAGTACATAAATTAGTCTCGTCTCTCCAGCCGGATTCCCTCAATTTTACGAATATCCTCATGCTACTGCGTATGTACCGGATCGCGCAGTGAACGCATCCAAATCTTTGAGACCGGTTTCGAGGATTTCCAACTTCTTCCCAAGCTCGGTACGTTCTTTGATAGTTTCGTCATCCTCGGATCCCAGCTTCTCGACGTCCTCGGCCATGAGATCCCATACAACGTCCGGCGAGAACCTAAAACATAGGAGTTAGCAAATCTATCTCTGTCGGTTATACGTCGCGACCATATACTTACACGCTTGGCAAGCATTGTATCAAGCAAGTCTCGATTGCATTGACGCTAACGTCGTCAATGAACTTCTTCAACGCAACCTGTAAATCGTCAGCATCGTGATTAAAACGTTAACAAGTTCTAGAATAATAAAAGGCATACCTGGTAATACGCCGCAGCAACATCAGCTGCGAGAGAGGCCGAGTATTCTTCGACATTGGGCCGCGTTCCCCGTTGCAGATAAATGAGCAGCTTCTGCAACGCTACTGTGTTGGCCTGGGCTGCGGCTGTCTTCGTCGTATACCCGCAGGCTTCCTTGGATAGATTGTCAAATTTACGATCGTGGCGCTTAGTCTGGATTTCTTGTACCGTTTCGGTTAGGTAGTCATTGTACGTGATAGGATGGATCGATAGGTGAGGTTCCAGCAGCTCATCTACCTTGTCCTTAAGATCGCCGCGGAGACGATGCAACGCCGGCTGAATATGATGCTTCATCAGGCGGGTCTTGGTATTGTTATCGCAGATCTCTGCGGTAATTCTGTTGAACGTGCTAGCGGCGGCCTCGTGGATTTGCTCGACAAGATTCTGCGTGATCATCTCCCAAGGCTTGCACTGCCTACTAAATAAGTCTCCGACGACGAGGGGATTGAACGTGCCCGGGAGCTCTCGACCCCGGCATTCTACCATAAGATCCTTAACGACTTCCAAGTAATCCATTCTCATCATATATCTTCTCGACGATGTTCTGGTCGGCTGCAGGTCATCCTCGACGATCTCTAGGGCGTGTCCGTCAACGCGCATCTTCTCGGCGTAGTCGCTAAGAATCTTCTGCACATGCGCCCGCAAACGCCTCTCGAAAGCGTCCTGCTGGCCGGGGATGGATTCGAAAAACTGGTCGGCATACACCCCGTCGATGGCCGCCTGAACCAATTTAGATAGGACACTGCTAATCCGCTGGAGGTAGCTGTGCTTCTCCCTCATGGTGCTGCGGGCCTTTCCAAGCAGCGCTAGCTTATTCCTACAATCCTTGATTCCCGTTTGCACTTCGGTCTTGACACCCGGAAGCCCGGTTTGGATCTGCTTCCACAGAATCTTCCGCAATCGAGACCTCAAGGATTCGACGCCAAGATTCGACGGGTCGAGAGCTTGCCAGACAGAGTTTGCAAAGAATTCCTTCTCTCTCTTGTCTCTCTCCTCGATGGTATCGTTGGCAGTGACGTGGCTCCTGTTGCGCAGAACGTGCCATCCGAGATGCAGCTTCACATTCAGATTCTGGGCTAGCTCTAGGTAATATCGCTCGCTCTCCGAGTCGCTGTCGATCTTGTCCGGCTTCGTGATGAGACCCAGCGTTCTCGAACCGGACGGGTCGACCTCCCGAGCGAATTTCGTCACCGGCTGGTTAGCAAAGGGATTGTCGGCTGCGACGACGGCTAGGATTATACTACGGCGCTGTCGCATATACGATACCACGAGATCTTGAACCAAGGCGGCGTCGTCGTCTGATTGATTCTTGTCGGATGCGCCGAATAGGCCCGGTAAGTCAACTAGCGTCAAGTTGGGCGCGGACGGCGAAGTACTCTCTATTCTCAAGATGTCGGTGCTGAAGATCTTGGAGCCTTCTCCCGATAGACCCATTGCCTCTTTTGCAGCTTCGATAATTCTCGGGAAGTCATTCTGGTCTTTGGTCTTTCCGGTAAACGATAGCAATCGTGCCCTCTCATTCTTGTCTCTGCTGGTGCTAGGCTGGATGTGTACTTTAATCTCGGGCTTATCGCCGCGGCGGAGAACTAATTCCGTCGCGAAGCGGGTGCACAAGCCTTCCGCGGTCGGGAAAGCGATTCCGGAAAGCGACTCGAGCGTGGAGCTTTTCCCCGATGATTGACTACCGCAGACGATGATTTGGGGGAGGTCTACATAATGGCTAACACCGTGGGACCTAAGAGAGTCGACGATATCGAGTAGATCTCGATGGTTGCTGGATTGTATCAACCCGGAGGTCTTCTGAGAGATGTCCTGAGCGAGGTCCATAGCCATGTTGGTGTCGGCTCATCCGATTCCGTGTAGAGAAGGGGTGGGAAGAATGAGAGAATAAATTCAGTTTGTAAAGGTGGGAACTTTGAGAAAGTGCTCACAGATAAACAGTTTTTCTTCTGCTTTTTTTTTTTTCCTGTTAGGCACACATGCAGAAAGTACAAAAGAAAGTTTTTTTAGATGAGATGTCCTCCTGTTGAGGGGACAACAATTTTGCTCCTGTCCTAGATCAGATAAGCGGGCTTTAAGGTGAAGTGGATAAAAGAAGATTCTCTCGGAAAGCAGCCACAGGATCTCAGCCGCTCTTATGGTACTTTATTAATATACATCTAACTTCTGGGGTTGAGGATTTTAGCTACGAAAATCGAAATATATGCTGTCGAGACCCTTCTGTCTCTTGTGATATGTGAGGATGGAAAATAGCAGATTTTCATTGGGGAGTGCTTGCATGATGTAAACAAACAAGACCCTTGTGATTTTTAATGATAGATATCTCTCAAAGATAGGGCTTTGATTTATGATGAAACCTACAGCTCCATCGCTGTTGACTGCGCTCGATTGGCGTAGTAGTTGATGTGCAAATTAATAAGTCGACGTTACTAGGAATTCACGCGCTCAACACTGGTAAACAATTCAACGGCTTAAGATGTACTGTACTTACAAATGATCGCGCAAGCGTTAGAAAAGGAGTGATGCCCTATTCCTCGTTAAGCACTGGTGGTTGCTGCTCTAGCAATCTTGTTGCTATGCTTTCTACGCAGCAAACGCCATTACAAATGAGTCACGTCGATGAAGATGGGCCGTATAAAGAATAAAGGAGTAACCCCTATTTACTGGGCCCAAAGAATTGTATGCTAACGGCAACCCGCACGTAGTAAAATGGTTGCCTTTACGTTCATGTATGTATCCTAAGTACGCTGTAGCTCCTGTAAAATACACTATGCGCTACCTATGCACCGCCTATGCACTACGCGCACCGTACCTGCCTCAGGTAGGAAGTCGTTATCTTGGTACCTCGTCACTACCCCCAGACGTTACTTCCGTACATTAGGTAGGTTACGCACCTAACTTTCCCACCAATTAAACGCAGTACGTCAAATAGCTCCAGCCTTATCTGTTTCAGCTGCTACTGCGTACCTGAACGCCCCGCTTTCGTTCCTGCAGCAGCTGAAAGTCATAGGGCTGTTAATGACGTGACGCACTGCCTAGCAATATCAAACAATCCTCACGGTAGTTGCCAGTCAACACGCCGGACTGCGCACCCAATATAAAAGAATCAACAAGCTTCCACCAATAGATACTTTTTTTTTATTTCCTTAACCTCACTTCGCGTAAAAAAATCTCAACCGCCTCTACGCAAACTCAAAGAACTCCCTCTAAACATCAATCTTTCAAACATTCATCGCCGGTAAACCCATTGATAATCGTTATCCAAGATGCCTTCCCTCGGCGATATCTCCCTGGACCTAGTCCTGGAAATAGCTGACCGCCTTGACGACAAGAGCTTGGCTTTCCTCTCAGCGACCTGTCGCGATCTCAACGAGAAACTCGTAGACGTGCTCTACGAACGTCATAAACATGACCGCAAGCTCCTAGGTTATCTCGTCAATTCGGGAAACTCCGGCGCCTTGGGATACTTGCTTAGAGCTGGCGCAAATCCCAACCTTCTCCTAATGTCCCCGCGAAATGCATCGGCGCTGCCCTCGCTAAACTTCGCTCCGATTCCGCTCGAGGGCGGACAAGCACACCACGATGCACAGCACAACCTAATACTGCATCAAGAACCCGCTGTTAACGACGCACAATTCTATTGGAGCATTCTTCATATCGCCGCAAGCATGGGCAGAGACGACATGGTCGAGCTTCTGCTGGAATACGATGCTTACGTAGACTGCCTTTGCCGCGGATTTTGCGGCTGTGCCATCCCAACCCCGGAGTATCCTTTCCTTCACACTTTAGATGGCGACAACTGGCCTCTCTGGACGCCTCTTCACGTCGCAATCTGCCACGGACACGAATTAACAGCGAGACTTCTCATGTCTTACGGCGCTTCGCTTAACGTTTCTCCTGGACGTCTCCGCGACAATCCCGCCGGCATCACGGCTCTCCATACCGCTTGTCAATCGGATGCTATTCCGCTTATTCGATTCCTAATCGGCCAAGGCCACCAGACGGACGTCAACGTTAAAGACCATCTGGGTTACACGCCTATGGTTTACGCGTACTTCGCCAACAGCTGGAAATCTATCGAGCTCCTGGTAAACGCCGGAGCTTCGCTGGACGTTCGCCTAGGACAAAGCAGTCTCGTCCAACACGCATGCAATTCCCGCCGGTTTTTTGAGGCGCTTCAATTCATCGACTTGGGCGCGGATCTGGCAAAGTCTTTCTCGGAAGATCCTAACGCTCCCGACACCATCTCGGCCATGCTATTTGCATGCTGCGAAAGGAAGCCCGTTAGAGGTCTGCTTCACAGCAGGGAATCTTGCCAGGAGGAGTTTAGGGTCGACGCTGTTCGAGAATTAATCAAAGCGGGCGCCGACATAGAAGTTCGCAGCAAAATACAGCCGCCCGTTCTTCGCAAAGCAGAATATCTTACGACCCCCCTTATAGCTGCTTCCGAACGCAACTTCGACGAGATTGTTGATGTCTTACTCGCCGTGGGTGCCGACATCAACGCGGTGGATGATCGCGGCAATACTGCTTTGGTAACGGTTTGTGCCTACGAAGAAGAAGATCACCCAGAGGTCCATGGAGCGAAGCTACGTGTCGTAAAGTCACTGCTCAACCGCAATCCCTTCTGCTACGATGACATCCATAAGGCTCTGCTGAACGCCTTGAGATGCCCTTTCGAAACGGATGTAGCCGAGTTGCTTATCGACCACGCGAAGCCCGGCATGCTAGACAGCAAGGAGAGCTACAAACTCATTCAAGAAGCATTGGGCGATGTATTCCCAGATATGTTCGATCTGCTCGTGAAAAAAGGTATCAGGGAGCCCACTGCGCAAGAGATCGACTTGATAATTGACGAAGTAATGCCTATCGGTGCCGGAGCCGCTTTTAAATGTCTCTCCAAATTCCCGCAGGCATACGGCCCCCTGAGGAACCCGCAGCGTCTCTTGGATTGTGCTCGGGACGGACATTTCGAATGGGTCAACCTTTTCCTCGAGATCCAGACGCCGCCTAACCCCGAGTTCATCATGGCAAAGGCTTGCGAGGGGGGAAGTTACGAAACCGTCAAACTGCTCCTACAGAAAGGAGCCGATCCCAACAGACCTTCGGGTTTCAAACTTCCTCTCGTCGAGGCTGTCATGAAAGACAACGTCTCTCTGGTTGGACTTCTATTAGATCACGGCGCCACCGCTCATACCGGCCCAAAGCGACCCGCCGATCATCGCCGAGACTTTGGTGCTTTGGACTGCGCCATCGTAAAGGGGTTCGCGAAAATTGTCGAGAAGATCTGCGGTCACGCCAACTACCGACCGACTCGAGAGCAACGCACGGCCCATTTGGAAACCGCCTTGTGCACGAACCTGGGCCACTCTAAATTTATCCAGATTCTGGAGGCGGTGCTGAAATCCACAAATCCCAACGTGGTATTGCCGCTAGCGGGAATTACGCCTCTCCACCTATCTCTATCGGCAGGTCACGACAAGGCGATTCGCCTTTTACTCGAGGCCGGAGCTAATATACACATGTGTCTCGGCCCGGACAACTGCCCTTCCGCATCTACCAGAAACACCCGTTTTTGGGGAAAGACGCCGCTGGAATGGGCGATCATGTATTCGCAGCCCAGCCGCATTAAAATCTTGCTCGGAGCCCCGGCTACTTCGACTCAGGTGTCTCTACGCAAGCCTTGGCCCCAATCTCCGGAGGTACCGCGACTTCGTTACGTCCGAGCTGCTTGTTGGAGACATGACCCCGCCGTGATGGCGTTGGTGCTTCGCGAGATCCCCTCCACCACCTGCGACAACGAGGGAAATTCTTTCTTGAGCATATTCTGCAAGACTATCGACAGTCTCTGCCCAATCGGAAACGAAGCCGGGCCCGCGCATTTAAATGCCGAAAGAGCAGTCAAGTCTATCGTCACCCTGCTCAAGCACGGCGCTGATCCGCACAAGAAGAACAAGAAAGGAGTCTCCGCCTTGGTCCATTTCGCTCGCATGATGGCTTACAACAACGGACCTAGCCAATCTCGCCAGGAGATGGCGGAAGCGTTGAACGAGAAGCTGATCTTGGATGCCGAAGGCCTTCGCATAAAGGCTTGATAATCTCAGGGGGGGGGAATTCTTTCGATGAAGCCCGAATATGACGCCTTCCCAGCACCGTATATTTATGCGGGAACTAATTTTGCTCTTTCAGTCTTCGCATACGACGAAGATCGCCACGTACGATCCCGATACCCAGACGACTTTGCGAGTTGCTTTGCATGTATCAACAGCTCCCTGTACCTTAGGTACCCTAATAAATAAGCCTTCTTATGAGGCTTTTAGGTAGGACGTTCGACCGACCGATTCCGAATCGACTCTTCCGAACCTAGGTAGATAATTCGACGAACGATCCGATTTACATACGAGATTGGAACATTGCTAAGTCCAACCCGACTCCCTTATAAACGTGCCTAATGCTAGCGTAACCTAACCCGACGACGGCCTTAAAGTCGATTAATTCGTAGACGGCGGTGATAGTTGAAGTAATCGTACTCGATATAGGCTGTAGTAAGATAATAACCACCGGCGTTCTCATATGGCTAACGATAGATATTTAGATAGCGATAGAGCCTCCGATTCGTCTAACGCAGTGTATACCGACCGCTTTAATCGGATGAACATTAGCTGACTTCCAGATACGAATAACGTCACTTGGAAAATTCATCAGCATGGTTTTGATAAAATTGTCAATTCAGCTTTCGCATCTGCTCGTCCATGTATTCTGTATGGAGCGTAGCTACAGGATTTGGTATCTGGCCCATTACCGTTTGAACCCGGTCGAGTAGGAACGGTCCCGGATTGCACTCGTTATGATCGACTCGGGAATTCTCGGCCGGCCCGATATCGTGAATGATGATGTTGGTCATCTTGGAGTAGATGGCCATCACGCTCTCTTCTACTTCATCTGCGTCGGGGAGCGGCCAAAGACCCGCCCGTATCAAGCAGAAGGTTATGGAACCGAGAATCATCGACTCACACCTATGATGGCCCATCCAAACGGCGTAGCGACACCATCTCGGCTTCTCATCTACCACAGCAAGGTTTTCAATCATCTCACCAAATATACCCAACAAGGCTCGAAGCGTCTGGATGCGAATCGTCGAAATACGTTCTAAGGATCGTCAGCTTAACGCCACTATATTTTTTCCCCCTCTTCTTTAGGACAACGTCTTACCAATGATATCAGGTGGGAATTGGATTTGATCCGCACCGGTTAAAAACATCGACGCTTCTGACTCCAGCACCATCCTCCTAGACAGAACTGTAAAAGTATTTTTCCATCCCAACTCCCACGATATCCATAATATCTTTGGCATCAGCTCGTTAGATTCCCTCTCAACCTTCTCTATCGCCGCCTTCCACTTATTTGACCAGGGGCCTAGTGTACTCGTGGCATCGTAAAAGTTGGTCAACACGGTTACATCGTACAGTTCGTCGACAGACAGCGCTTTGGGCACCTGTTCAAATCGCCCGTGCGTGATAGAAAGCAGCACCGCCATCGCGGCAGGCTTATCCTCGGGAAGGTCTACGATCCAATCCTCGGCATCCTTACCTTGATTGGATCGCCCTTCTGCGAAACCTCCGTACAACATTCGGTCAAAGACTGGCGATACGCGCGCGAGGGACCTAGAGCAGACGGTATAGACGGCGGCTGCCGAATCGCGATCCTGTCCGATTCGAAGTCTGACGTCACCTCGGCAATCAAATTCTTTAAACTGAGCTGACATGTCTCCCTAGGAATTATTTCTCTAGGGCTCGCATTATGATCGACAAATGCCTTCACTATATATTTATATCGATTGCGGACGCAGGTATAATCTTCAAGATCAACTCTAGGATCCGTTGAGAGAAATATTAAAGATTTTCTAAGACGGGCTCGTATCAGAGTTTTAGTTGTAGGCTGAGCTCGTCGCCAAGAAAGGCCCAGACTATGCGCCCAGATAGCGCGAACGGGTAAGGTGTTGGGTACTATGTAGAAGCAAGCAACTAATGAGTCCCCCTAAAGAGTAAAACACAGCCCTATTACGACGGGCCTCGGAGTGGCGCAGAAGCTAGGCGAGTCATATCCCTACATACCCGTCCGACGCATATTGAAATTCCAGTGCGCCACCTCCCTAATTCTCTAGAGCCGACCGCGCCAATACGGCCAGTGATAGTTAAACATGTGTGCGACCCGAGTTGAGTTGGGCGCTTGTCTAAACTCGGCCGCAGCTAGGGGGGACCAGCGGGAGAGGAAGGTCGGAGCAGATTTCGATGGAGCATTCACAATTGGTTAGATAGGAGAGTCCCCTAGCAATGTCAATAAAGCTTTGCCTTTTATCGTGCTGTTAGATTCCTATTTTGGCATTGAAATGGGTTGATCTGGGCTGGAAGCATCTGCCGAAGATGTCTGAATTTCGGCCCAAGCAAAAAACAAAAAAAGACTCCTTGACTGACTCGTTCACGCCCGCAGCCCCAAACTAACAGCTCCGGTATAGGTAGGATATGGGACTCGCCGATTGGATACTCCTTAGTTGATTTATGATACCGTTTTGCGATTTTTAGGGTGTAAGTTCACCGTCCAATATTGATCGCAACCCGAAACAGCACATCAAGAGCTTAGATGACCCTTATATACCGGTGGTAGACGCTATTCCGATAGGGGAAGAAAGGGTAACTAGCGCTATTAATGTTAAATAACTCGTATGGGATGAATAGTAAAGTTCTTGGGGATAAGGTCAATATCCTGATGGCGGATTAATTCGTATTAGACCGATTCAAATCTTTGAAAAGGGGGTTTCAATATTGTCGTACATCTTTCCTCCTTAAGTACCAACCTATGTACCTGACTTTGGTACAACCTTGACAAAGCTATGGTATTATATATGGGCGCCGGTCTGCGGAAGCGATAGCAAGTTGTCCATGTTAAAGGAGTGTCTCAACTTGGGGAAGTGGAGAAGAGCTGGAAGCTATCGAATCGAGCTAGCTATATACATATACTAGCAAACACTACACAAGGAGGGTAGACTCTTCTAGAAAATATTGCCCAAATATGGGCATTTCACATTTCTTTCTCGATAGGATACGTGTTTCTCTTTTCCTATACTTGATTTGATATCAGCTCTAAGAGAAAGTTCTGATGACGAAGCCCGGAAAGTTGACTAGCAGTTGAAGCTATTTTACATATAGAGCCGGACTGTTTACTTTTGTCGTCGCTGTTCTTCTCGTTGAGTCTAATAAGAGCACTGGAGAAAATAAAGCTAGATAGGTGCTCGTAGGAATCTATTTGTCATGAATTAATTGTAAGACGATGATATAGGGCGTGCGACAAATAACACATTGTAATATGTTATATTAATGGCTGAATCTCCCATAAGCTCATAGTATTTGCAATAGAGCGGAAACCATTTTGGTCGCATAAGATACCTTCTACCAACATTAAATAAACATATTGCTCATCGCGTTGTGTCCGGTGTGGATGTCTCATAGTTGATTGCATTGATTGCTACTATTATATTTAAATCCGGAACTATTAACGTGATACTTTTAGAAAAAAGCCAACAAGCAAATTTTAAGAAACAATGTCTCGGATATATTTACGGATTGTAAGTCTTCATATAGTATTTGTTTTTTTCAAACGCATATCGCTTGCCATTAAAAGTACTTAGCCTACCCTAGACAATCTCAACGTTGGTTATGTGGTTCTAGAGAATGGTGATTGGCTCTTAAATGCCGACCGAAACTAATAGACCAACGTCTTTGTCTCGGCGTGGAAGATTCTACCGTTCGGTGGCTTCGGATCTACATACACGTAATACCTAGCGTGACCCCGTTTAGCGTGTGCATACTTTTTATACATTACCTGTTAAGGGATTCCGTCTCGTTTGTTTGGTTGCATCGAAATTTTGGGCCCCCCAACTAGTAGATCTTGGCTTAACATTTTCAACCCTAAACGCACGTGGCCTATTAAATCAAAGATATCATGATCGTGATGAACCGCTGCTTGGCTTGAGATATTTTTTTTTCTTTTTTCTTTTTTTTTCTTAGTACGATACAAAACCTCGTATGATCATGATTTGGATAATTCTGTATTCGGATTAGGTCAGACTTGCACGTACAACGTTGATAAAATTCCCGAAATCTCTAGAACAACATGCTTGCTTTCTTTTATTCTTAGCAACCCGGATCGCGATTCTCAGGATTTTCGGGTGCCAAGACGGCCGGACGCATAAGCTGGCCCGCTTTTTGGATCTCGTATAAGTCACAGCCACCAAAGACTCTGACCAATCGCCCGGCCGCCGATAATTGACATCCCGGGCAACTCAGCCTCCAAAGATCATATAGTAATCTTGATTGGGGTTGTTCTTCCGAAGTAACAAACATAAGTACATTACGTATTGTCGAAAATCCTAATTCGTTAGATTAGTATAAATGGAGAATTTGCATGTACGCGTACCGGGGAAAGGGGAAAGGGGAGGGGGTTCACATAAGAACTTCAGGATTCCTTTAAACAATGCTGATTATGGTGCCATATGTCATGCTCCCATTTGGTCTCCCGCACTCTTCTCCCTTCTTTCATTACTTCATCCTTTTCGCTCTCTGACAGGTTCCCAAGTAGTTCCTTAGTCTGCCCTTCTTGCTTTTGTCGTAGATATCTGCAATAAGAAAACTTGGCGCAAGCTACGTCTCCATTTTATATATACACGCTTGTGTCTTGCAACTTGTCTACGTAGTCCTCTTTCGTTTGAACGAAGCAGCCCGTTTACCGTCCCGTCTCCAACTAAGGTTCCGGACGCGCTACTGTAATGAGAATCTAGAGATGGATCCAGTAGATAATCAACCCTATTCTAGAGGGTACGAACTGCGGGATATTCCCGGAGAATCAACTGTACGTCCGACTCCCGTTGCGCAAAAAAAAGAACTTGTCTAAACTGAATCGCAAAAGGATCGCCTTCACGAGCCCGAGCAGGAACCCTACAACGACAGAACTTATTCTCTGCGCGATCCCCAAGCCCACGGCTATGATTCGGAGAGGCTCAACCGCCCCAATTCCCCCACGTCCATATATAGCGGCGATACTGCTACCCGGGGACTATATCACCTGCCTCCCGCGGCGACGGTGGCCCACGGCGCCGACGATCACGAGTTCCACGGGTTTGGCGACGGCTTCGGTTTTGGATTCGATAGACCTCCTTCCACTTATAACGAGCTAGAAACATGGGCGGAGCGACAGCAGGCTCTCGCGGAGAGTACGAGCGGAGGGGGGCTTCGACGCCGCAATACTCGCAAGATCAAACTTGCGCAAGGTCTCCAAGGTTCGGTCCTGAGTACCGAATATCCCGTCCCGACGCCCATCCGAAACGCCACCGAGCCCCAGTACCGGGATATGGAGGAGTTCAAAACGATGCGCTACACGGCGGCCACGTGCGACCCGGACGATTTCACCCTCATGAACGGATACGATCTCCGCCAGCGCATGTATAATCGGCATACAGAGCTCGTAATAGCTATCACCTATTACAACGAAGACAAGATTCTCTTCGCCAGGACGATGCACAGCGTCATGCAAAACGTTCGAGATATCGTGAAGCTCAAGAAGACGACATTTTGGACGAGAAGCGGTCCGGCTTGGCAGAAGATAGTTGTCTGTCTGGTATTCGACGGCATCGAGAAAGCTGATAAGAGTGTGCTAGACGTTTTAGGAACGATGGGAGTGTACCAGGACGGCGTTCTCAAGAAGGATATCGACGGTAAAGAAACCGTCGCTCACGTATTCGAGTTTACGAGCCAAATATCTATCACCCCCGACCAGCAGCTTATCCTACCCAAAGAGAACAATCCTAACAACTTGCCTCCGGTGCAGCTGCTGTTCTGCTTGAAGCAAAATAACAGCAAAAAGATCAACTCGCATCGTTGGCTTTTCAACGCTTTCGGCCGCATACTAAATCCCGAAGTCGTGATCCTCATCGACGCGGGAACCAAACCCAGCCCCAAATCCCTCCTCTCGATATGGGAGGGCTTCTATAACGATAAGGACCTCGGCGGCGCGTGCGGCGAGATTCATGCCATGCTGGGAAAATACGGCAAAAAGCTGCTCAATCCGATAGTGGCTCTCCAAAATTTCGAGTATAAAATCTCTAACGTCTTGGATAAACCCCTAGAGAGCTCTTTCGGTTACGTTACCGTCTTACCGGGCGCCTTTTCCGCCTACCGCTTTCGAGCTATCATGGGAAGGCCGCTAGAGCAATATTTCCACGGCGACCACACGCTCTCGAAGATTTTGGGAAAGAAGGGCATAGACAACATGAATATTTTCAAGAAAAATATGTTTCTGGCCGAGGACCGAATTCTCTGCTTCGAACTCGTGGCTAAGGCGGGCCAAAAGTGGCATCTCAGCTACATCAAAGCCGCCAAAGGAGAAACCGACGTCCCCGAAGGTTAGCACTGCCATTTCTTGCTCGGCAAGATTTACCCTCACATAGGCTTTAGAAAAAAAAAGCCGAGAAATTGCTGATTCAAACTAACGATGAATAGGCCCCGCCGAATTTCTAAGTCAGCGCCGACGCTGGCTGAACGGCTCCTTCGCCGCAACGCTGTATTCTCTCATGCACTTCAATCGGCTCTACAAGTCAGGACACAGCATCATCCGGATGTTCTTCTTGCATATACAATTCCTTTACAACATCGCCCAGGTCTTATTCAGCTGGTTCTCCCTCGCTTCCTACTGGCTCACGACCGTCGTCATCATGGACCTCGTAGGCACTCCCGTTCCCGAGACGAATTACCACGGCTGGCCGTTCGGTGACATCGCAACCCCCATCGTCAACGTAGTGCTCCGATACCTATATATAGTTTTTATCCTTATCCAATTCATCCTCGCTCTAGGAAATAGGCCCAAGGGTTCGAGGCATTCCTACATCGCCTCATACGTCGTTTTCGGCGTGATACAGGCCTATATAATCGTTCTGTCCTTCTACCTGGTCTTCCGCGCCTTGCAGACCCCCTTGGACGAGCAGATAGACACGTCTAACGCCGCCGCGTTCTTCAAGAGCATGTTCGGCGGTGGCAGCGTCGCCGGCGTCATCCTCCTCGCGCTTATTACCATCTACGGTCTCAACTACCTGGCCTCGTTCCTCTATTTGGACCCTTGGCACATGTTCCACTCGTTTCCTCAATACCTCATATTGGCGTCTACCTATATCAACATCGTCATGGTCTACGCTTTCAACAATTGGCACGACGTCTCTTGGGGTACTAAAGGTTCCGACTCGTCAGCGGCTCTGCCATCCGTACACGTGACTAAGGACGAAAAGACCAACGCGCCGGTAGTTGAAGAGATAGAGAGGGAGCAACAAGACATCGACAGCCTATTCGCGAAGATGGTGTATAGGGCTCTAGCGCCCGTCGAGGAAGAGGAGGTCGTAGAGAAAAAGGATACGGAAGACTCGTACAAATCTTTCAGGACCGGTCTGGTCATCTCTTGGATATTATCAAATTTGCTGCTCGTCGTTCTCGTCACGAGCGACGATTTGGAATTCTTGGGCGTAGAGGTAAGGATTCAAGGTCAGTAGTAACAGTTTTCACCGCTAACGCGACGCAGCAAGCATCCAAGTCCCGAACTCCCGTATATTTCCGTTTCCTCTTATACGCTACGGCCGTGCTGTCTATGATTCGCTTTCTCGGATTCTTATGGTATTTGGGTAAGACTAGCATCATGTGCTGCTTCGCTAAGAAATAGAATTTGTTACGAGCGAAGCGTCAGGCGTTTGGGACGAGTTGCATCGCTTAACGGTTTTGAAAAGTGGTTTTGAGAAAGCCCGGATGCTTTCGATCGGTACTCACCCCGTTGGTACGATCTTTATTAATGGGAGGAATTATAGTTGGATTTAATTTCAGATCAAAATTATTTTTCGTCATGATTCAACAGGATTGGAGCGTTGGAGCTAGCCATTGATCGTCATAGCCCTCGAGCGGTAAGCGAATGCGGAAAAGTTGAATGTCTTTACGGGGGTAGAAATGTTCATGGTTGATTTCGGGAGACGGTTACGAAGCTTGGAAATATTACTAGGGTAAAAGAACGGATAACAACCTCCTGCTCCAGTTTATCAACTGAGTAGATTTGCGGTAGTATTCTAGGTAATTAATCTAATGTCTTTGAGACATACTCGTCCTTGAGTCCCACTGCTGCAGAAACTTGGTAATGACGGTAACAAATTGGTCATGAGCGTCGATATACGACACGTGTCCGGCGTTTTTAATAACCTCGAACCCAACAGAGACCATCGAATCCTTCTTGCTTAGTCCACGCTTCACGCCGTCCCTAAGTTGCAGCATATGCTCGGGGAGGTCCATATCGTTTTCGCCAACTATAAACAATGCCCCATCGATTCCTTCACCGGCTTTCTCCGCCAACGGCCGCAGATCAAAGCTCTCGCTGCGAAGAGCAGCGCAACACGTTTCGAAGCCGTCGATGCTCGTCGTAAGCATTATCTGGCGTACGCGCCGGGTCTCGTCCGGGTTAGCACTCATCCAATCAAGGCTAAACCAACGCTCGAGGATCGTCTGGGCGGTCTCTTCCATGCTGCCCGTTCTCCGAGCCGCTTCGATCATCGGCTCGAATATATCGGGGCCTCCGGCTTTGAGAGGAGAGCAAGAAATAGTATTGCAGACTACTAGCTTCCCGATGATGTTGGGATATTTGGCGGCGAATACTATGCCGGTCGCGGCGCCCATGCTGACCCCTATCCAAGCGTGGACCCGCGAAATAGAAAGATGGTTTAGCAGCTCTCGAACATCGTCGGCTATGATATCAAACGTGGTAGAGGAGAGATCTGCCGGAACGGAAGAAGCTCCGTGACCGGGTTGGTCGTAGCGCAATACGGCGAAACCCTCAGAAGTAAGCTTCGGAACTACGTGATCCCAAGTAGCGAGAGGCGCGCATAAAGAATTGGAGAGCAGAACGATAGGCGCTTTCGGTTTAGAAGGCACCGGCGTTAAGACATGGGATATAATCCGCGAGGACGGTAGAGTTAACAAGGATACTGAAGTAGCCATGTAGACGGATACGTATGGCGAGAGCAAATGCGATGTTGATCAAAAGCTGGTTATCATCTATCTTGGCTCGTACGGTACGGTACGTACGTAGTTTGGTTTTTTATTAACTTGGGATTACGGGGCTAACAAATTAGTTCCGCTATACCCGGGGAACTGTTGGTTATTCGCCATCGTGTCGATCCTCTTTGGTCTCTATCGTTATATCCGTGCTATCGCCATCCCTTTACTCTTAATGGATGTGAATCAGAGGTCGTGATGTGACAGTTTAATTTTGAGATCGAGTAGCTGAAGCAGATCAAGAGGGGACTACTCCGCACGTCTCACGGTAGGGGAAACCCGGTCGCCAAACGCCAAGTATATGCGCATCATTATTCAAGCTTTGATTTAGCAGTGCCTCATCCTTCAATGAGGATCATCCTGTAGAGGCCGCGCAAGTTTCGAAGAAGGCTTTGAGCAAATCATTCAAGTGGGGAATTTTTTTATCCAACAACGCCTCGAGTAGTTGCGTAACTTTTCGATCACCGCTAAGGATCGCGTTATCGGGCGAGTTGTGGTTAGCCGTAACTACCGTAACTTGCGTGAAAGCTCGTCAATAACAGAACTAGCTTTTCCTCCTCCGGTTCCAACAGTCATAACAACTTCCCTTCCAATTACGCGTTCGTAAATGCACGTAGCGGTGATCGCACCCTCGTCGAGTAAAGCGGTAAATTGTTAGGAGAGTAGATAGAAATAAATTCAACAAGTTTGTGTTTGTTCACGGCCGTCGGGAAACCTTGACCTATTTATCTACATATTTAACTAGTTGTCGTCCACTTTAACTACTAGCTTCCCCAATTTATTTCCCTGTAGCATCCGAACGAATGCGACTGGCGCGTTGTCAATTCCAACGACAACTTCCTCTCTGGTCTTGATCTTGCCCTCGGCGACCCAGTTGGTCATATTCGTAGTGAAGGACTCCAAGTACTTGCTAATGTGTTGGGGATCGGAACAAACGAACCCCTTGATAGTTAGACGCTTCAAAAAGATGTTCATACCCGTCTTGATGCCGTATTTCTCCTCGTCTAGAAGATTGTACTGTGACATCATCCCGCTCGCCACTAAAGATACGCTCCATTAGTATATGGAATATTTTAATGTCTTGATGGAGTAAAATACCTATCGTCCCGTAGTCTTTCATCGCCGTTAGAGCAGTCTCAAGTTGCTCTCCTCCCACGTTATCATAATAGACATCTACGCCATCAGGTACCAATCGTTTCAATGCATCCACGGTAGTTTCCTCTTTATAGTTCCATGCGGCATCGAAACCCAGTTCGTTCACTAGAAAATCTACCTTCTCGGAACTTCCAGTGCTGCCGATAACTTTCATGCCGTGCATCTTAGCTAGCTGCCCTACCACTTGACCCACGCCACCAGATGCTGCGGAAACCCAAAGAGTTTTCCCCGATCGAGGTTCCGGTACGAACTCGAAAAAACTGATGTATGCCGATAAAGCTGGTACGCCAAGCGCGCCAATTATCGCCGGTGGAGATATCGCCGTTCCTGCGGGGAGCGGTGGGCACGGGCGGGTTATATTTGCCAGCTCCGCGGGTACGGCAGCGAATTCGCCCGCGTCGGCCATAGCTAGCACGACATCGCCCGGTTTAAATCGCGGGTTGTCAGATTTCAGCACGTTTGCAAGAGTAGTCAATACGGCCGGCTCTCCTTCTATCCAAGCAGCCGAATAAGTACCGCCTTCCGTAGGTAAACGCATCTGACCCCGCATGTAGGGATCTAACGATAGGTACGTGTTCTTGACCGTAATACCTCCGGGAGGAGGGGCGGCATCTTCGTCGAACGGACGAGATTCAACCGTTAAATGCACGCCGGGAACCGGGCAATGCGGCGTGTAAAGCTTATAGATGAACGTCTTATTCGGATGCATGGCGAAGAAGTAACACAGGTAATGGGGTTATGGAGTTAAGACTTTGGATTTGGAAATAAGAGACTCATAGGATAGAGAGGTTCTCTTTATTCACTCATTCCGCAAGACTTTACGCCCCGCAGCCTATCCGGCCGGCGGGTCTACGTTGAGCAGGTCTGGATGCGGGGGTTGATAGCCTGCTCGTTCATATGCAATCGGACGGTACTAATGCGACGGCACGGGCCAATTAGAAGCACGATGTAACCTGTAAGCCTGTGTGCCAGCGGCACAGTACTTGGATATGCGCGAGCTTAAACACAAAGGCTTGATTCGAAATGTAAGTTGGAGATAAGTTGAGACAACTATAATATGATGCAGTTTTGGAAAGTCGTATGGTTCCATAAAAAATGGCATTTTTATCGTCTAAGCGAATTTATTTGGTTTTTGTAAGCTAGTAACCTTAGACCTTTAAACCGAAATCATTCTTACACGTGGTGAGATGCATAGGTGAACCCGCGATTTTTCTGGTGGTTACTAGAAGTAGGTATTTTGTGTAGAGCGTGCAGCGCAACTACGGCCTTTAGCGGCTAACTGCTCTTTCCTTTGGTTGAACTTGGCAGGGGTACAATTTGTAGGCAGCAGACTTTTAAACTTTGCCTTTTGCATTCTAATTCTTTAACTTTAATAGCCACAACCACAACTACAACTTCAACCCAACAACCATGGACACAATCATAACAATTATACCTGCAACCCTTCTGCGACCATAAATACACAGTCAAACCTGATACGTATTTGTCCATGCTTTCATGGCAAAGCCGACTTGTGCCGTCCAGGCGTTTCCCGAAGGCAGAAACGTCTTTCAGGAACTTAAGTTGATACTCTGGGACAATTAATAGACTTTGGACATTTCCTTGGCAATAACCTCTTCAATCCAACAACTTCAATACTTATTACTCGACGGCCGCCATAACTATTACTTTATTCAAAAATACTTCTAATCGACCATGGCCTGATCATTTCAACCCCTTAATTAACACATATCTATCTCTCGTCCGATGATACAACACGGATAAGTAAGTCTTTTCCAACTCCACTCTCTCTAATCCACTTGCTCTGCTTTGTTTATGCTGCATCTCTCTTCTACTCTCTGTTTTCATTATTTAATAACTAATATTCTAGTAGACTTGAATGCTATTACCTCCGCCGCGGGAAATGCCTCGGTAGCATCATGTCGAGCTGATGCGCCGGATAGGGAAACGGGTATTCAGGAAGATAGATGGTGCCCCCTTCAGGCCTGCTAAAGTCCCTGTATTCAAGTTAACTACGGCAGATGTATCCATAGTTACGAGAGCCGCTAACGCCGTTCGGCCAGGCGGGATTCTGCAACTTCCCCTGTTGGTGGCTTCGCGCATGGTGATCGCTGCGCAGAAGACGCATGACGCGCCGAAGACGTTAGATGAGCTCAATCGATTGCGCAAGAAGCTCATCCTCCGAGGCTGGCGGGATGAGATCATCGAGGGGCGTCGCGCTGCTGAGGCTAGTGCCACTACCTCTGCCGCCACCCCATCTGCCGCTGTGGAAGCAGCCGACGAGGCTCCTAGGCGAAGGAAGGGGTGGATAGGGGAAGAGGTAGAGGCAGAGGCAGAAGTGGAAGAGGATGATGGTTCCGCACCGGTATTTACTGACTTTGATGAACACTCTCTTCCATCCGTTACTGTTCCTGCTGTTGCCACTTCCGCCGCCTCTTCTACTTCTACTTCCACTCCTGCTACTGCTAGCGGCTTTAATGAGAGAAAGCGCCTAGTAACCAGTGTCTCCGACGGGCCTAGCAAGCGCCCACGCATGGACACTCCTGCTACTAGTGGTCCCGCCGACATTGCTATGGATTTGGTTGGTAGCAATTTCGTGCCTACTTCTAGTCGCACCGTGGTTGCCTCTACTACTAGCCCTAGTAAGAGATCTGGCGTTGCTGGACTCTTGCGTAGTGCTCCTGAGTTTACTACTTAATCGTGCTACTATGGCTAGTACGATAGGTAGAAGAACGGAACTGCCTGGCTGGTCCAAATTGTTATCTGGTAGGCTTTATTCGCGGGTACACCTGCTCGGACCGCGAAGGAATGAATGTATAGTCTCAACACCACAATCCACGCGGGTAGCGGATATCACAATGAGGTGCCCGACGTACGCCGCCAGAAGAACCCCCCCCGGGCGAAGGAGCCTGGCGAAGATTCCGAGAGCGAGGACTAGGACGACGAGACTGGATTTGGTAGATGAGAAAGGCATAATGGGAGCATTTTGTACATTGAACATAACTGAAAATTTGAACAACTCTCCTTAGTACTGAACTAATCGCACTATATTACTCCTATCGCTATATCAAGAGCAACGTAAAGCCCACCACTAAAGTAGATAATGAAGTTATAACATCGGCGAGTCAAAAATCGCTAAGTTGGCTGCTCAATCTAGCCATCTTGGGACGCCAACTTCTTACAACCCCCAAAACAGCAGACATTTGCCTATCATCATTCATTCTCAGTCTCGTCTGGAAACAAATGCCGCTTCCATGCTCCTCACATAATTCCCCATCCGATATGAGACATCCCCGATCTCTGGTACTCTGCTAGAGTATCTGCTAGAAGCAGTACCACGTTGAAGTTTGGGCCTCCATGAGAAATATTTCCATATTTTCATTACCGATAGACGGCCAGCACGATGGGAGCATACGCAAGATTACCTCCTGGAGGCTTACTGGACACCCTAACTCGACGCTAGGCGGGAAACAGGATAGGAATATGGCGGTACAATCACTGACATTCTGCCACATAAACTCCGCATCGGTGCGTCGAGCAGCGGGCACGCAGTCCAACGGCTGTTTCTCCAGCGCTATTAGCAACCTCTACGACTACCCTTTTGTCAATCCATGTAGAGAAACGTCTTTCAACCCATACTAACCGCCAGTGCAGAATTACTACTGCAACATACGGCGAACCCGTTGAATGGTCCACTACCTAAACACTTGGATCACCGCTGTCTATTTAAGCTTTGAGGCTGAATCAAAAACCGGGGTAACCAGGACAGGGATCCAAACTTAATCCAATCAACTTATACGAAATCATCGAGAGGATGCACCAACCAAAACTTCATTGCTTCATTCCTTGGCTACCTACCTTAAACAGTTTGGATGGGATCTGCTGCTCAATTGCCCGTATCTGCATGTGCAAATATAGCCCCATTCCGTGTACGGTACGGTGAGATTGAAACTACTCGGCTACTCCATTGATATTTCGAGCGCATCGCGATTCAATCTGTTATTGTTAAATGCTGTGCGCTAGCTTTGCGCAAGCTTCATAGTACTAATAAGCGCTACACGATAGTCGCGAGACTTGAAGTTTTTGAAAGCTTGTAATTTAGGTGCATCTCCCACAAATTCGGTAGCCATAGCGCATTCATCGCTACCGTCCGCCTATTACACCCCTTATAACCGCTACCAAGACCTTATCGCCGTTTCAGTCGACGCATCGCGCAATGCGCAACTTTTTAATCAAGAGCAAAGCCAATTCGGCCGCTTGTCCCTTTTGAATGTCTTTCAGCATCTTCTCAAAGTGCCCGCTTCAATTTCTTATCGGCCCAATTCAATTCAATTGATTCGATCAATCTAATCACATTGCAATGCCTTCAAAGCTTCATTACGCATAGAACTCTTTGAACCGGCCAGGTCTTATCGGTCGCGTGCGCGGATTTGAAGCTAAAGTGCTAAAAATCAGATGCTCTAGCACGCCCAAAAACGCGCACCTAAAGTTGTCGATTGACAATTCCGCAGTTTGCATAGAAAGTACGTAGGCGCACTACGAGATTTGAATGAAAGTATATGCAGTGCTAGGGATTTCCGCGGTTGTGGCGCTCCCGTACGAATTGATGCGGCACTGCCGAACTAACGCTGCTCTATTCTAATCGATTGCTTGTAGCAGACATTACAGCGCACTTACTGGATTACTTCCGCCTGGGATTATCGTAGAAGTAAAGGGGGCCCTGCAGAACATGCATTAGGTACACTTTATAATCTTGAATGGCCGCTAAAGTATATCGATCACTGCAGAGCCTAGGGATTAGATAGCGTTTCATCTACGCACCTTAGCGGGGAGTTGATTGCTCGAGAATATTATGGTTCAACTTTGATAAGAAGCAAATCGCCCTAAACGTGCGCTCTTCAATCGCTAAAGATGCAGTGCTGAATGATAGAGCTTACGGCAGGAGTGTACCCATTCTGTACTTAGTGCCCGTACATGTGCGAAGAAGTTCTAAACGTTTCCGAGTTTGCATTCGATCGCATTCTATATTCGCGTTCACCTCAATTGAGAAATATACCCAAGTCGTGCGTTCCGAGTACGGAGTATTCGTTCGCCCATATGAATCGCTCTCGATTCCCGCCTCGGCCATCCGCACCACGCCGTTAATTCCAACTCTTCCGGCCCGTCCCCCGGATTGATCAGGGTCAAGTACGGCGAGATGCACGTCACTCTCGTAAAAATATGCGAATAGTTCGGTTGGTAGGATCCCGTCAAAGCAGACGACATGATAACCGCCCTCAACGAGGACCGAAACAAAATGACCCGCTCCCACACACGATCCCTCGCCTGTCCTGCGCTGCGTTTAATACGCATAGCGGGCTACCACATTTAGGAGAGGGACTCGGACAGCTACATGCTATTAGACAATCGGGAAGGTCCTAGCGCTTGCGTTGTCGCCCCCCTTTTCAACCGCCGTAATCGCGCGTAATCTGTTGAGAATAAAGAGATAATTGGATGCTTTTATTCGTACACGCTAGCTATTGAAAAGTGCGAGAGGGTATGTGGCGGGAAATGACAGAACTTCCATGCGGATTGCAGCTAATATCGACAGTGTGTATCAGAAGATTGATTCGGCGAGTGGCATTTACAAAAAAGCGATTCCGAAAGTTGCTATCCGAATTAGTTGCAAGAATCTCGATCCGCAAGCAGCAACAAGACTAGCAAACCGCATTCCGTATGCCACTTGGTCCGGATGCTAGAATGCCATGGCGAACGCGGACGAGAAGAACCAGCCAACAGAACATCTACAAATGGGCAACGCGGGCAACACAGAAACGCATACGCGGATACATCGTGCGCGCTTTTCTTTTGTTCTTCTTTTTTTTGAAGATAGAAGCGGAGGGATTACAAGTGTCTGAATTGTTTCTTTTTCCTAGAATCAGTAGGTAGAGTCCCGCACAACTCAATCAAATGTCTACATAGTTTTAATCAAACACCTTTACTCGCCGGAGCATTCAAACGTCCAAGTCTAGGACCGCACGTAACATCAATCGCGGCAATCCTATCCCACGCAAATAAGGATTGGAACGAATATCTTTGATTAGGTGTCAATGCAAATCATATTGCCGCTTTAGCGCCTGTCTCAACCTGGGCTGCCTAATCTTCTTTTTTTAATTTGTTTAAAGAAATATCCCGTCCCCCATCTTGTTTGCGTATTCGAATGAAGTAGGCATCTAACATCCCACACATAACAATAATTTCGGATTCTCCTTACAACAACTACTTTTCAAGAACCATCATAGATTTCCCTACTACAGCAAGATCACGACACGATGGGCTCGAATGAAACTAACGAATCCCCTTGGGTGGTGAAGCAGGAGCAGATCGACCGCTTTTTCGACCGCGTCGAGAAGCGTCGCGCTTCGGCTGCTTTTATCCAAGGCCCTCACGCTTGCGGAAAGAGCACCACCATGATGGCGCATATCCTCTCTCAGGCGCAGGCTAAAGTCCCCGGCGCCCCGGTGGTTTACATCCTTCCTTCCTCTGTGGAGTGTGCAGTCCTCCGTCGGTATCTCGTGTCGGATCAATTCAACAAAGAGCTTCCCGCCGCGATTGCCAACGATATAGCTACCGAGCTGCCCGAAAATTACACGCTCCCGGCCGGATGTCTACTAATTACGCATTATAAGCAGATGCTGGAGTGGTTTTCGAGCAACGGCAAGAAATTCCCCTTTGGTAACCGAGCCGTCATCGCGATGGACATAGAGACTAACCCAACCGCGGACGGAGAGATCCTCTTGGGTCGCATCTTGGAGTGGGCCTCTTCTTGCTTTGAGGTCGAGAATCCCGCAGCAGCTGTTATGGTTATATCGCCATTCGCCTCTCGCAGAACCGAATGGATCCTAGACTATCTCGTGCGCCGCAAGCCAGACGTGATCAGGATTCCCGAGGGAGCGAACCCGCCCATCAAATTCACACCGATGGGAGAGCCGTGGGAGGAGGATGTCGCAAAGATGGTAATCGAAGCCATGCGACCGAATGCCGCCCGAGGGTGTCGAACTATCTTTGGAGTGACTTCGCTGCGAGACTTGATGATTCGACACGACATCGAGGCGCTGGACAAGAGTACAGATCTAAACCGTCTCGCCGCTTTCATCAACGAAGAGGGTGTCATCTTATTAGAAAATTATTTTCAATATTCGCTACCGGTTAATGATTTGCATAGCTTCGTCTCTGAAGACTCGCTTCGCGGGCCTCACTTTGATCTTGGCACGTTTCAGATGATCCGGGTGTCGAGGAGGAAAAACAGGGCGGAGATTCTTAGGGAGCAATCGTGGCTTCTTAAGTCGCGCGTTGCGCGTGAGAATGTCGTTTTCTATACGACACGCGCATCCAGCCGGTTCGAGGACCTGCCGGATATTGAGCCATCCGGAACAGCGTATGCTGCGGATATCTATTGGACCTTACTTCGATTGGTGGGCGAATGGCCCTCTAAGAGCTTTAGTTCGATGCCCGTCAGACGAGTTCCAATCGCGGCAGCTGGCATCGAAATCGTAAACCGCCTTGTTTTTTTGGGTTGCATCACGCACTCTGGATCGGGATGCATGCTAACTCAGAAAGGGTCCGACGTTCTCATGACGAAGAGATGCATCCTCCCGGACGTTGACTTCCACGTGGCGTGCTTAATAGCTTCCGCTAGCTATCGCGCCAATACCCAAAGGCCGAACGTGATGCGTGTTATCATTCGCCTCGCAGCTCTCCTTCAAGTGGGCATAGGCAACGTATACCGCAAGGTGGATATGATCAAGCAGCCGAGCGTATATGAAGTACGGCGGATGTGCAAAGGCGCCGGCGCATCGCTTGCTCGCAAAGGAGCTTTGTGGATCGCCCTCGGCCTCTGGCAAGCGGCGGTCCACACGGGAAAGAAAGCGCTGGGGTCTTATATCACAGATGGCCTCTATCGAATGGCCTTCCCAGACGAGTGGCTCATGATTAATCCGGCGGCCATGCAAAAGGCCCGGAACATCGTGGGCGCGCTTGAAGCGGCTTACGGACTGCAGCCGTTCGTTGATGGTGAAGAGCTGAGCGCGACAGAGCTGACCGGCGAGGAAGTCATGTTTATCGAACGCGAGCTTCTTTCTGCTTACCGGCACAACCTCGTCGTCGTATCCAGCGACGTGCAAACGAGTCCGTTCGACGTTGTGTCTTCTCGAGACGTTCAGATTGGCGGAGGAGAAATTCTGAACATCCGGGACGAATGCGAGGAGGACAGTTTATGCCTCGCCATCTATTTCCAGTTGGCAATGAGAGGTTCCGATTACTTCGTGCATGATGTAACTGCGATACCCGGCGACCTTCTCAAGGAGGTAGACGAGGATACGGGAGTGAGGATTGCGGATAGCATCGCATCGACGATGACAAGCGAATCGTGATGGGGTGGAAGATTTAATACTTTTAGCTTTTGCATCATGTAGTTATATACTCGACATTATATTTGGTGTTGATACAAATCACCAACGCATGACAAGAAGTAGCTTTGAAATTACGTAGCATGGAAATACGATATGAGCCATTCCTAACTGTTATAAACGTCCAGACTTTGATCCCATTTAATATAACTATTCCAACACATTACCTCAAGTATAACAGCTTGAGAATCCCCAGCTTTATGTGCATCAACTCCCAATCGCGTTATTACATGCATTTGTTGCCGTATCAATTTACCTTGGCTGGGAGAGGGATCTTTCGCGAGTATCACGCAATCCTACCAATACACAACCCCTTAATAGCCTTCACTTCCAAGTCGATCTGCACTTAAATGCGTATACCGAGCTTTACCGATCGTGACATACATGTTTAAATATTTAGTCAATGAGTAATTTTGTACACGGCCAGACGGTCCAGGATAGACGGTCATCAAAACTTTCACGAATTATTAGAATCGTATGAATGCTGTACGTTGAGCGATGTTGAACAGGGCTACCGCATTAAACCCATCCGTTATATGTATATATTAGACCTACGCCATTTTAGATTTCCTAAATACCTGCCTACCTGCGCAACAATGTGTAGATACAGCCACATGTGTCCCGGCCGTCAGGCGGTACTAAATCGTCCATATCTACACTGAAATTCATTCCATTCAATATCAATCAATGCATCGATCTCGCCCCATCACTTCTGTCCAGATTCTCCCGAATTCTTCGGATCTATATCGCCCAATATCACACCGATTGAACGATTACAGTCGATTGGGCTGCGTCTCTGAATGCCGCATCAGTAGAGCTAGAATTTCCCGTTGCATAAGATCTCAAACCCGACAGCAACAGAATATACCGATGGACAATTTTGTTGTCGTCTCCTATCTAAGGTTAGTACCTGAGATGAAGCAAGGTGCGTTCGTAAAGTCCTGCGAGTGCATCATACATAAAAGTGCAAACATCGAATCTACACCGTACATTTCAAATTCAAAGTCTAGGAAGGACAGCATTGTAGAAGTGAATTCAACGAAATCGAAATCTAATAATTAGGAGTCATAATACGCTAGCAATGCAGGCCCCTCTGTAAGCAGGTCCCTCTGTAAACTTAGGCACCCAGCACGTTGCCGCAGAGAACATCGCTAACCCTGCTGGCGGATGCACAACCCCACACATTCTAAATACTCGCGTTTTTTAAAATTCTCTTTACATCAACAACGCTCCGCACCTTCAATCCTACCATAACAATCCACCACTCGCCATCATCGCCATCACCATCATGGCGGACCCGAACGCGAATAATCCACGTCGCTCCGAGAAGAACCGCAACGCACCAGGCCCCTCGGCGCCCCGTTTCCAAGCGGCGGGCCCCAGCCAGCCCCAGAATCAGCAGAGCTCTGGCGCACGTCAGCTCGCGGGCCAGAAGCGCGGCTCCGAAGTCTTGGATCCCGACCCCGCGAACGGTCGTAAGTTGACGACTACGGAGGACCAGGTTCAGAACCGCGTCGGGCGCGGTCGCCTGGCCGGCGCAATCGACCTAAGCCAGCGCCTAGCTCAGAACCTCTCCGTCCCCAGGCAGAACGAGGTAACCGGTTATTTTTCTGGAGTTTACGTCATGGAGGATCAGCTGCGCCCCATCTGGATACGACAAGAGGGCGACAGGGCCCGTGAAATCATGGTGTCGGTGACTCCCCTCCGTCCCGGCTTCCGTCTCCAGACGCAGCTTGGTGAGCACGTAGGCTCGCCCGACAATGCCCGTCTCGGCCTGGAGTTTCCCGAGCCCGCCCGAATCACAGCTATGCCGCCGCCCGTCGCAGAAGAGAACGACGAGGAAAATGAGCGCGATGGCGATGAATATACCGGCAAAACCCCCCCTCCCAGAATGAGTTTAACTTCGAACCTCCCGCTGGCGCCCCTTCGCTTCCCGCGGTTACTTGCGCGAACTGCAAGCGACCGGATCACATCCTATCACGCTGCCCAGGTCCCGTGAATGAGGAAGGCGTCATTGCGGGTTGCATGATCCATAACGTTATGGATCACACGTATGACGATTGCCCGCAGACTGAGTTCCATCTGGACTACTCACACTTCCACTTTCTCGTGGAATCTCGCGCGGGTTTGCCTGCCATCCGCTCCGACAAGTGGAACTGGGTCGACCTAGCAGTCCAGTTCCAGAACCGCCGGTTAGTGGCGTACCCGCTAACGCGCGCCTTCAGTCTTCGTCTTACGAAAGAAGATATCGCCGCCCAAGTCATTGATCAGGGCGGTCAGACAGAGCTATTGCGGGTTGACCCTCTCACCTGCTCTTACGAGGCTCTTTTACAAAATAAGGAACGGCTTTGCAAGACTGAATTCGGCAGATCTGTACGAGAATGAGCTAGGTGATGGGGGATTTACTTAGACGGGATTTGGAACGGATGGAAATTGACGATAGGAGTTTCGTTTCGCTAGTAATATAATGAATGCAAGACTGGTATACCTTTTTCACGTAATGCCTGCTGATATAAGTGACTTTGCGATTCCCATTCAGTGCGATGTAAACCGAACGAAATCAAATACGCGTAAAGTGTAATTTATCTCGACTCTTACCGCTGTCGGATTGCATCCACTACACTTCAAAATCGTAAAAGCGCCCAACTAGAATTCCCACTCCACAAATCAGCCATAACTTGATGAAGTAAAATCGTAAAATTACTGTAAAAGCTGGAAGATAAGCTTTATTCAATTCTCAATACGTGCATCTAACTTTTGAAGTTAAAAGACTCATACCGATGTAAGAAATGCTGAGTGACAAAGCAGTATCGAAAGAAGCATCTACCTATACTTTGGGATTACGGCACATATTCCTATGTAGGTAAATAAATTAAAATAAAATAAGAAATAGGTAATCCGTTGGCTAGCGGATCTGAATAGAGTAATTGAATAATTGTAAAAATTGAAATGGTGAAGATATGTAGGGATTCTTAAGGTGGTGATTTTGCCTCTTCCCAAACAAAGGATCTATCTTCACGATACAACAACTTAGCGTTGAATGCCCAACCACCAAAAACGTAGAAAATAATCGGAACGGAAATATATATCTAGTAATTATATTAGCGTACGCATTCGTTCAGTCGCTGATGAAATACAATTATTTGAAGTTGCGGCCATCGAGCGTTTGTCACTGAATACAAGTATTGAAAATGCAGCTATTCGAAAGAGCAACTCCGCAGTGGTGTAGGCGTACTGGGTCGGTATGGGTATGTATCAGCAAGTACCTCACCAACATGCGGATTTACCAGCGTTATCTTGTACTATCGGGCTAGCTTGCATTCCTAATATGCACGCTTTCCAACAATTTAGTCAATCCAACTCGACCAATTCAATCAATTCAATCCATCTAATTCAATTCCAGTCCGTTGAATGGTTCAGTTCAATGCGTTGAATCCATCCATCCAATCCAATTTAATCCAGTGCATGCATCGCATTCATCGTACGTCGCATAGCTGTAGATAAGGCTAAGTGGCCGAGGCTTTTGGACTAATCAGTAAGCGTGCATCTTAGAAATTAGGGGTTGGCGTGTACGTAGACCTTTTAAAGAACTTGTACGGAAATATTAGTACCTAGTACCTGCGTAACTAGTGCATATGAAAGTCGCGCACCCTTCCCGGATTAAGCATAGTTCCTGCAGACCTAGTATGCATACTTGGTACGCTTACCACTGCAGAGTTAGCGTTTCGTTTGAAACTTGCGAGTCTTGTATTGGGCGTATTTTTTCTCCGCTGTAAAGATCAAGATTCTTTGTGCTTCCCGATGGTAAAGATCGAGCGCCTTTTCGATCAGCGTCCAATAATTCCTTCGAGAACCCAGCGACCGATACCAACTCGATTAAAAACTCCGCAGCCGACAATTCCTTCGAAACGCGTTGTCGATCATGCGAGAATCGAGAGCCGATTATTCTACGTCCGTAACAAATAAGCATCTCCCATATTTAATAAAAATATTTCCCAGGCTGTCGCCGCGATGCTTCGTGATTCTCTGCGTATCCATGTGATTCTAGATTATTCTATCCGTCGCTCTGCCAATCATCGCGCACTTGCACTCGCCATCCTCTACCAAGATGTGACTGCTTTGTTCGTGAGCCCAAACTGTCCCCCACCAATATGCAAGACGCGCAGTCGGATCGCTATGTGCACCGTAGAAAATATTAATGTAACCCGGCCATCATATATTATGGGAACGGTACTTTCAAGTCATGATCGTGTTGCGGCCGAAAGCTCTACAGAGAAATTTTCGCTCAGTTGTGTTGCTACCAAAAGCTCTGCAGAGAATGTTTGCTCCGAATCAGCACAGGCAAGGCGGGTAAGGACTTTGCTTTAAATTTTTCCCCCAACAATTTTGTTGCTACCGAAAACTACAAAAAATATTTACCCAAAATTAACACAGCAGACGGGCAAGGACTTCACCTTCAGTCAAGATGATGCTACCATTGTATGCGCAAGTTTGGGACGCGCGTGATTTAACTGCAGCCGATGAGAATTCTGATCTTGGTCTCCCGCAATTCTCTCGAGGTCAAGGAACCGCTTACGACTCTGAATACCACCCCCGAAGGCGAGAAATCGTCTGCATGTAAAGCTACCCTAACGCTCCGTTCACGAGCCTAAACTGTCTCCCAGGGCGAGGGATAAATCGCATCTTACCCGTCCAGGTATCGCTCGCGCGTTGCCTGGCCTTTTACACAAATAAGGCAAGTTTCTTTGTTATGCGTCGCGGTTTCATAATCTAATTTGGAGCACTATTCTAGTTGGCGGGAGCCACCATTTTACCATCGTACACCTCAACGCCGCACCCTCATCTTTCCAAATAAATGATTCAATCAAGACATCCTCACCGCGCGCATCTTCATCTTACCGAATAAACAATTCAATCTAAACATCTTCACTGCGCGTATCCTCACAGGTAAGCTTTCTTATTTTTTATTTCTTTTTTTCTTTTAGTTTTTAGTTTTGTGCGTATTTTCGCCAACGCTTCCACAGGCAACCGCTTTTCCAAACATCCCCGCGCACCCCATATTCTACCGCATTTTCTTTTCCAACAACAATCACTTTTTCAATCAACAATCACTCTTCACCATTACTTCTCGCGGCTTTTCATCATCAATTCTCGTCTTTCCCATCAATTCTCGTCAATTCTCATCAATTTCTATTAATTCTCGCGCACTACGTCATCCATTCCGATATTACTCGGTAAGTCCCCGCGAATCGCGTTCTGTTCAATTTATTGACTTTCCAGATTCAACCGCACCAAGGTATATCATCTCCAGTAAGTTTCATTTCCCCAGTTCTCCGCATATCTTGGCATTGCACTATCACCTCCCCCATCATTATCTCTCCCTACCCAGCACTATCTGCACTTAGCTAGCGCCAACTCCCCTTACCCAGCGCTATCTCCACTTAGCTAACACTACTATCCCTAGCACAACACCTAGCTATGAAACTTGCATGTAGTGGTTTGATGCGCTGCGGGACTGTTATTTCACAGCGAGGTACTATATTGCAAGGTACCTACCATGCGAATTGGCTCGCAATACTACTCTGGTAATCTTATTATTATGTTTTTAGCAGCGTGGCGATACTTCAATTCCTACTAGGCAATCGCAATTCCCGATCCCACCGTCGATGGCAAGACGTTAAATTGCTAGGTTGCCAGCGACGACCTTAAGAAAACGCAGCAAGCGGGTACAATACCTGCCAGATTATCACATGTGTCATTTACGTAAGTCGTTTCATCTCCCGCTGGGAATAGGCTCACCTTTGGTGTAGCTCCTTCTACCTCTCTCCATCGTGCCGATTCCGAGCTTCAGCAGTCACTCCTTCCTAATATCTCATCGCTAATCAGAATTTCAGGGCTAACACTCTTCATTCACAAACTTTGAATTTCTCTTCATCCCTTCAATACTTTACTTTTTCTTTTCCCATCTCTTCTTTTCCTCATCCGTTCTCTTCCCCCATCTCTATTCATCCCATTCGTTCGTCTATCCGTTATCCCGCGAAAGTAAGACAACACCATGAACGGTACCAAAAAAGAACTAAGAGCTGCTGAATATAGGTATATGGAAGAAGTCAAATGCGTCAAAAGATTTGGCGACCTCGTGCCGGAAACTGTTTGGCTTGATTACAAAGATGCTTTCGAACGTCTCATCTCAGTTCAGAAGAAGATGAGGGATAAAATTGATAAGAACATTCGAGCGGGTAATATCATACGCTACAATGCCACTGTAAATAATCTTTCTCTACTACTCTCCTCTTCTTTGCTCGTCTTCTCCTCTCTAACTTTTTAGCCACCCTTTGAGGTCTGTGGCTCTCCTGGTGTAGACGACGACGAAGGCATCCCGTCGCCATTCTTCCGCAATTTCGAACCACTAGAGCCTGTAGTTCCTACTCCTCTCGTCCAACGTCCTCGCCACGGACACGAAAACCACCGTCACGAGCCGTATCCCCTGCCGCAATCTCGTTCTCAGACTGCAGTGCCCTCCAACTCTGCTACCTCTGAGAGCGGAACATTGGGAAAACAATCGGTAAGTAGCCGGACAGCTTATATCTCGGCTTCTCTCATTCTTCTTTAGACTAGAGGGGATGATCTCGACATTCAACCACTTGTTCCATTTGTGCGAGAACCTCGTCCCGGCGTTAATTTGCCGCGCACCCACCGACCTTACCAGCAGCTCGTAAGAATCCCCTTCTCCGTGACTTATAGTTGCTGATTGGTTTCTAGCTGGCCTCTACCTCAGCGGGTGAGCTATCTAGCCGCACGCAAGAAACTCCCGATGAGCTTGGAAGCCGTATCCAGGAGATTATGCAGGTTATCATAGACAATATGGATAAGCCGTCACGCCACACGTGGGAACTTCTCACCGATATATTTGACTCTTCACGACGCACCTAAGCAGGTACCTAGATATTTCACGAGCATCCTCTGCCGCTGAACCAGTACGTCCTGCTCCAAATCTTGTGCTATCGCCTAGTCTGACAGTAGATGAAGGGTACTCTCAACGATCCCGATTTTGACTTTGACCTCGCCGGAGCGCTTTGACTTTATTGTTACTGCTCGTCTGGTCCCCTGCGAGTAGCAGTGGGTGTCTATCATATACTTACTTGTTGTGCGGTACCCTACCTGTATGGTGATGCATAGCTAATCCTTCGCTTCGAATCTCCGCCTTGCGGTTGTTATGTCTTGGTATGTTGGAGGTGAATAGTAACTCGGCGAAAAAAACGCACAACGGGGATAACTAGGTAGCCAGACTATATGGAAAGATGCAAGTGGTATTAGATTCATTAATATAACATTTCACTTGTGCATTGTGTTTATTTTTAGCGTTTTGCTTGCACGATGTCAAAAAAAAACTTTAACAGCAATTCAACGCACTTTCGCTTTCAACTTGTGATATTCCCTTTATATTCTTGTTTAAGAGCCCACTGAATGGACCGTAATAGTTCTCACTGATACGACTTGCCAATATTTGCACTCATCCCGCATGCACGATCGTAGGAACTGTTGGAGTACTTTGTTGCATCGCATTCCGGCTTTCTAGTGGTGTGCGCTGTAACGTAGTGGTTCATGTACTATTCTACCTGTATTACAGCAGTACTAAACACCGCTAGATAGCAGCTACGAGCATTGAAAGTTCACTGCAATCATCTAAGCGCTCGTCGCTGAATTTGAGAGATTCACCGATTGGCTTCATGTAGCCAACTGATTAAAGCTTTAGTACCGATTATCGCTTTCTGCAACTAACTTTAATTCTCTCCAGCTGTTGCATTGCCCCGGCGGTATTTCTTAATCAATTGCACTCCTTATTCTGTTGTATACTGTATACTCAACTCCCTGCATCATGTACCTGACTGCAGGCTGGCCTTGATGCTACGTGCCAACTGGTCAGCCAGTGGCATCTATGTAGTTGTTTAATTCTGCCGCATTGTCGCTGCAAGATAGTACTGCTCAATCAATATCTTGACTGCTTGCTCCGATACATCATTACAATTATGCTGCGTTACGTCATAGCTAGACTTAGGTAGGTACTAAGTGCACAGTTCCGCTCGCTAAACTGCATCACTGAAATTCCCTGCGCTAACTGCTAATCAACTGTGTTGATAGTACAGCTCTACCCAATCCCGCTGCATCCAAACCTTTTAATTAACTGCATCGCATCATCGCTAGTCGATTATGCTACTCTATTGCATGGCTGCTACTTACTTTAGTGCTGTCACTCAGCAGGTCAATCATTGGTACCTATTCGGAGACTAGCTGATATCTCTCTTGCGGGGAGGCAGGGAGGATAGCTGCATTATCAATTACATGCGGGGTCTGTTAGTGGATAGCTGCGGGGATGCGCTCGCTACAGACTAACTGCCGCGCGCTAACGTAGCGCATGCAAGGTACCAATTTAGCCGCGATGTATTGTATCGATTCAATCAATTCAATTCATTCGATTCAATCTATCTAGCATCTGTCAACAGCATCGTGCAACTCTTGTCGGATCAATTCAACTCGGCCGCATCTACACCGCCTTTGTTCTGCTACATCCAATTCAACAGTATCGCATCGGCCTCCCAATACGTGCACGCTTCAGCCGCATCTGTCAATTGCGCATTGCCCAATCTAGTTGCGTCGAATCAACCTCCGAATTGTTCCCCGGCCGCTACATTCCATCGCTCGAATCATCCATCCTCTGCTCCTCTCCAACTCCTCCTACAACCTGTCCAACGATCGCTATCGACATACATACATCTAGATACATTGCACCTACGCCCGTACTTGATTGAACTGCATCTGCTTCAGCATCGTGTTTCCTGCTCAATTTAGCAGATTGCTGAGCATCGCATCTCCCAACCCCCCACGATAAGCCCTATCTACAGATTCTGGCGATCCCGCCGCCGCCGGATAGATTGCAGGCGAATATATTCCGCTGCCGATTGCTTTCAATGCTGTTCGATCTCGTACCGCGGGTTTATCAGATGCACAAGGGCTGCGGAACGGAATTCACCGCGGCCGCGAAAAGGGGTATGATCCCATCTACTTGAGAACTCGTTGCGGATTTCGCGATTGCAGTATTGCCTCGCCGACCGTTGGAAATACCGTTCAAATACACTGCTGTCTCTACTGCCGCGTCCGCCGCGGAACATTCTATTGCAGATGCGTGCTATCCAATTGCCGGACATCTCTACAAATGCGCTGCAGAGCTCCATTCCCGCGGGGTACCTCTACTCCGAACATACCCACGGCCGAACAATAGTTTTTGTAGATGCCCGTTGCTGGCTGATGCTTTCGCGGGATACTTCTGCCGCCGCCACCGATGCACGCTATAGATTTGCCGCAGATGATTGCTCTCGAGAAGCCTCTGTCGTTAGTGTTTCCGCTGTCGAACATGCAGCCGATACGATGGATGCCCTCGCCGCTGGGGCGCCTCTGTCGTGATACATGCCGCTGACTGCCGCTGACTGCCGCTAAATTGCCAAAGATGCTGTCGGACTGCACGTTTTCGAATTGGCAAGATGCCCCAACGCGAAACGCATGTAGGTACACGTTGCTGTTGAATGACTGCGGAGATGCCACCGCTAAGTATGTGGATATTTCTGCCGCTGTCGCTGCTGTCCGGCTGCAATCTGTCGGATGGCTATCTCTTCAGCGGTACATGCCGCCGACCCGATATTCCCGTTTCTATCTGCTGTACTGCATCTACTCTATCTATCCGGTCCGGTCTATCCCATCCAGTCCATCTTATTCAATCCAGTCTATCTTGTCTATTTTATTCGGGCCATTTCAGTCCAGTCCGGTCCAGTCCAGTTTATCCTACGCAACTTATTGCGGTCTATCCAGTGCTATGTATTCAGTCCGCCCTATCCAGTCCATTGCAGTCTATCTAGTTAACTCTACTCAGTCCTGTCTATCCCATCCAATCCATCCCATCCTATTTAGTCCATCTCATCTAGTCCATTCAGTCCAGTCTATTCAGTCCAATCCGTCCTGTCCTATTCAGTCCAGTCGAGTCTATCCAGCCCACCCCGTCCAGTCTATCCCGTCCAGTCTATCTTCTCTAGTCCACCCACTCGATCGTATCTTATCCAGCTTATTGCAGTTTATCCAGTTTACCGTGTTTAATGCAGTCCAGTCGAATTCAGTTCATTGCGGTCTATTTACTCCAGTCTATCCTGTGCAGTCTTGTCTATCCCATGCAATCTATCCTATCTTATTCAGTCCAGTCTATCCAGTCCAATTTATTCCAATTCAGTCTATCCAGTTCATTCCAATTTATCCAGTCCGTCCTTTCCAATTTATTGCGGTCCAGTGTATCCAGTCCATTCAATCCAGTCTATTTTATTCAATCCATTCCAGTCCAGTCTATCCTATCCAGTTCATTGCAGTCTACCCAGTCCAATTTATTCCAATTCAGTCTATCGTATCCAGTCCAGTTTATCATGCAATCCATTCCAATCTATCCAGTCCATCCTATCCTATTCAGTCCATCTGATTCAATCCAATCTGTCCGGTCTACCTAGTCCAGTCTACTCAGTCCGTTCTATCCAGTCCGTTCTACCTAGTTCATTACGGTCTATTTACTTCAGTCTATCCTGTCTACCCCATGCAATCCATTCGAGTTTATCCCGTCCAATTTATTGCAGTCTGTTCTATCCGGCATGTCTAATCATCCACGCGCGATATTTAATGAAGCTTCCCCGTGGATTTCCTTATTCTACCTGCTCCCATCTGTCGGATGATTCCTACCGATTGTTCATTGGTACTCTATCGACCAGGACACCCCTTTGTGTTTCTGCTCGCTCTTCCTGCAGAGTTTGTACCGGTTGCCCGTCACTGCTTTGTCTCTCGTCCCTTGAATATGAGATATTCCTACAAGTTCCTACTCCGCTCTATCGCGCGTGAAAGCCCCCATCCGCCGCCTGTCGCTTTATTCCTATCTGCTCTGCCATTCATTCGAGAAGTTTCTATCCGGCAGAGCATATGCTGAGTGCGTACTGCACCGGTTTCTTTCCATATCAAACAAGTTCTACCAAGTACCCGTCGTTATTTCTATCAGCCCTGGGTTGAATATTGTAAAGGTTGCTCGTTGCGTTCTATCTGCTACACCTATCGGATGGGCTTTCATTAGCTACATTTCATCCCATCAGCTCTGCTATGCGTTAGACGAATTCCTATCTGCTATCTATCTCTACTTCGTTTCTATCTGCTCTGGGATATATATCTACGGGTTCCTGCTCTATTGACCCTGCGATCTGTCAAACCAATTCCTATCTGCTACCTGCCGGTGCTCTATTCTACCGGCCCGGGATAGGTGTTCTTGCGGTTTCTTTCTTTATTCTGCCAACTCCGCAAGCTCGGGCAAGTTCTACCCCCTTTTATTCTGTCAGCTCTAGATGCCGTAAAATATTCCTGCGGGTTTCCATCTTCCCCTAACTACTCGATCCCCTGATCATCCCTACCGGTTGCTCATCCCGGTTTTATTCGATCTACTTTCGACGTCTCCAGTGAGATATTCCAACGGGTTTCTTTCCGACCTGTTTCTACTTTGCCTTATAAATTTTGCCATTCGTTAGATACTTATTTATACCAACCAGTGCTTTACTTCTGTTTGCTCTACGATATATGCTATGGGATATTTCAACATTTTTCTTCCTTCATCAGGTCTGTCGGAAGAATTATTGCTGGCCCTCAGATTCCTGTTGTTCCCGCATATTCTATCAACCTATAACCCCTTTGATAATTCCTTTCGACCGCCCGTCGCTTTATTCTATCGGCTCTAGATGCATTGGTATTTTATCTTTAATGAGAATTCCTGCGGTTGGCTGTTAATATGCGATGTTATATCCGCTTCGACGTATGATATTCGGGCGTGCATAGCATCTCTGCTGTTCGTTGCATTTTCTTACTATCATCCGACAGTTGCGGATTGTTCACTGCGTTTCCGCCATCCGAGGCCCCGAGGTATCTAGTTTATAATAATGTAGAGAAGTCTCAAGATACCGCCTAGTTAACGCGAACCGCTCTGATGAATTCATTTCCTGTGTGCTTCTGCCGCGCTGGAACCGATATGCGAACCCAGTTGTTCTGCCTTTGATGCGCGAGGTTGCAACTCGATCCTAGTAGTTCTAGCTTCTAATTCTTCAATATACCTTGACGAGGCGAATCTACGAAGATTAATTGCTTTAACATATCAGTTTCGGAATCGTGCCTATTCCCCTTGAATTATAGGGGTTGGTTCAAACAGCTTCTCTAGCGAGATGCAGTCTAGATTCCTATCTTTCACCCTACCGCAGCAATATTCCCGTTTTCTTATCACCGTACATCCTAGTTCAACTCCTATCTTCCGGTAGAAAAGCGTAGTCTTTATTCCGATTTCCATCAAGCGATGCGGCTTCGATATTTTCTTTTTAGCGAGCCGTGTATTACCAGCAGGACGTAGATACTCTAGCCGCGGTATTCTTGTCTAGCGATCGCAATATGCACCGCAGCTTTGGGTAGCTTCAAGCAACGGACGCTCATGACTTGCGAGAAACGCAATGCCGTCTAGAGATTCCAGCCTCCAAGAAACGTATCCTCTTAAGTCGGCATCTCTATGCATACGGTTTCGTTTTTGTAACGCTTTCAGTGAACAGCGAGTGCTCTTTAGCTGCAAGCGAATAATTAATAATACCGCTTCGGGATTCCAATTGCTAGAGGTACTCTGTCTGTCAGTGATCTCTCCACGATAGTCTCGACATTTCCTTTCGGCGGTAATACTCTGGGTATCGCCAATGCCGGTTATCGTGAGACTCACTAGGAGCGCTTCCGGTTGCGATGCAGTATAAAGCCTCGATATTCTCTACTCGTCGGCAGGACCCGCGAAAAGATCTTCATATCTTCAGCACAACCCAGTCATTATTCCCAGCGGGAAAGGACAGCATTTAGAAACATGAAGATGTAGTACGGGGCGGAGTTCGAAATGTCTCACGGGGGCTAGATGGCTTTGATACCTTTCGCAAGCACATGTTAAGACATTGCGTGATGCAGTTCGAATCCCAGCATCCCATAAGCCTTCGGATTCTAGGCGAAAGTTCGGCTCAGCGGCGTTTTCCGTACCAAGATCCCCAGCAGCGCATATCATCTCGATCCGCCGTAATGCCTAGCATCTCGCAACGTATTTTACAATGCCGATTCCAGCAGCACAGCTTTGCTCATAACACAAGCTCGGGTTTGCGGTATCATTGGCATACAATGCCGCATAGTCTCGAATTTCTGCATCGTATGGTATCCCGTAACTGTCGAAGTTTCGGCGGTCCCAAGTTCCTGGCCGCTTCGGTTCGGCACAGCTTTAGAACATACGGGCCGTTTGGATGCGTACAGCAAAACGAATGCGCAATTCTCAAGGGTAATGGCATCATATCAAGCTTAAGATCCACGTATGTATAGCTTTGATTCCCATCTTTATATAGCGCTCGAGCGTTTAGCCGCATATAGCAGAGAACATCTCGGCGGCGTGTAATGCGGAAACGTATGGGTAGTTCTTCGGTAAGTGAGTAACGAGAATCTTCACATTCTGCTTGATCTACCAGTTTCAACGGCACGCTATCACAGAATCATATAGCATCTGTATTCGAGTTGGTAGTGTAAACGATAGATAGTTTAACAGTCTTTCTCTTATCCCTTGCACTCTACGCTACAGAGCACCACTTCCATATTCTGCATATACGATTCGCAGCACGCCGTATGGGACTGGAAACTCTAACGGTATGGCAAGTTTCTCTACTCAACATGCCGCATTGAATTTTTCGAAGTGCATTCGATTCTTTGCCGAATTCCCAGCAGTTTCTTCAGCGTATCTTTCCGGCAAGCCATGCATTCTGGCGGGATACAGCCTTAGAGTGAATGCCGCTTTTGTAGCATGCTATAGCGCATACAGCGCGGGATTTCAATGTTTTTTAAGCGCCAGGTTGTAGCGCGTAGAGTAGTTCAACGATGAGCAGAATTGTAGTTGGGCAACATCCATATCGACATTCTGTGCGTCGTATGGCAAATTCCGGCAGTGTGATATTTCTGCATCTCGGAGGGCCCCTTTCACTGGGCAATAGTTCTCTAAAGTATACAGTAAGGGCTCGGTCCGTATGGCTATGAAATCCCGGCGGCTCTCTAACGCAACATGTCACAACATCCGACATCTTGTATCGTACTCCGTATCGTATGATATAGCGGCGCGGTTCATTCTTGGCCTAGAAACTTTGAGCTCCAATTTTATCGCGGCATTCTGGATAGGAGCACAGCAATGCGATCCGGCTGCTCATGATGCCCAAGGTTATCGGTTTCAGCGAAGCCTACATATCCCTTGCAATGCAGCATCGATTCGAGATATCAGATCATACTGAAAAGTCCGAGCAGCAGAATCCGTGGAAGTCACGAAACTCTTTACCGCAGCGTCATGCAGCATCCATCCGGGATCTTGCATTGAAAAGTTTCAGCGCTGTGCGTACGATTCAACAGTAGACCGTATAGCTTCAAGAGTTCAAGAATATAGCAGCAGTACGGCCTTCTAGTCTCTCACAATACGATAGCATATAATCCGCCGCTTTCTATTAATTCTCTACAATATGCCGCGCAATCGTCTGACCACGGGCTTGAGAGTCTTGAGAGTATTCGATAGAGCGCCGTTCTCGCGATTCTTTGCATTATAACGTAAAGCATTAGTGTAGAATTCGGAATTCCCGTGGACCCGTTTCGTGCTGCGCTTTGCAGCACTGATCTTGAGATCCCCGTCACGGCAGCTTGTAAGCAGTCTGGATTTTAATGCAGCGCGGGAAGTCTACGCACTCGCAGTTTCGAGTTCATCCGCGTATACTGCAGAGCCGAGCCCGAGATCCGCATCATATCGACTGAATCTTCGTAATCCGCAGTGCAATTCGTTTCTGACAGCATCAATACCCGGACAGTCCATCCGCGTGATGCAGGCCCGGCCTAGAACGCATTGCATAATGTACGCGTTTGGCCGCATAGTTCTGTGATAGTTTCGTCCGTGTATTTGTAGTTTCCAGCGGCATAGACGATTCATATCTTTCATCCGCATGTTAAGCTTCGTAATCTGAGCGATATAGCGTTTGCTTTACCATCCCTTTCCGTATATAGAAAATTCCTACGGCATCGCGAACCGTACGCTGTTAGATGCACGCACCGCTTCGAAAGCGTGCTTCTCTACTCATCGGTTCTAGTAGCAGTAGTTTTACTGAACAGTGATTTTACCGATTCTGCTGATTCGATCGCCGTTCCTGTTCCTGTTGCTATTGGCGCTACTGTCCTGCCGCTGATGCCGCCGATTTTACCGGTTCTACCAACACTTCTATCAGTGCTACTAGTACTGCTAGCATTGGCAGTGTTGTTAGCGCCGCCGATTCTCCTAATTCTGTCGATTCCACTAGAATAAACGGCAGCTGTATTGCCGCTCCTAGTCCGGCTGATTCTGTCCGTTTTACCGACATTGCTCATCCCGCTGCCGTGCCCGTTGCTCTTGCAAATTCCGCCGACTCTACAAATTCTACTGGTCTTGTTATTGATCCTGGTGCAGTTGATATTGCCGTTGCAGTTCCCGTTCAATGCTGCTGATTCGACGAACTCTGCCGATTCCGCTAGTTCTGTTATTGCTGCGGTTCCCGCTGATACTACCTCCGGTTCTGCTGGCATCAGCAATTCTGCCGGTATACTGAAAGCTACGGAATTCTTACGCTCTAGCAACTCTCAAAAGTCCCTTACCATACTATTCGCTATAAAAATAACAAAGCACTACACCAATTCTCGACATATAGGCCCTTTGATATAGTTACGGATATCTACGCCAACGAGAAACGTGCAATAATGGAGATCTTTACAGAAACGTTACTGAAATTTGCAGACTTCATTGACGCTGAATGTTCAAAACTGCGGAGCAGAACCGTCACTCTCAAGAAGCCCTGAGCACCCAAGTTGAAATAGCAGCGAGTATGTAACCAGCAGGCGGCGTAAACTAGGATTCTCGCCCATCTAGAATCAATAAGCCTGCACCTTGCTACAAGCTAAAACTACAAATATATCTGGGGATGTGTAAAGTCGCGAAGTCAAAGTTCTCCGTATTATCATGAGGCAAGTAAAAGGCAAGGAAGCAATTTCGCTGTTACGCAAGGAATTCCAACTACGGTAGCTATAGGAACTAGAGCCATATACACGGACTTCCCGTTTGTTCTCTGTGTTTCCTTTCGTATTTCACTTGACAGATATGCAGTCGGAGAACGCGACGAGTACAAACTCGATTCTTTTGATCTGGAACTCATTTGCTAACTGCGAGCAAAGTACTTATCAAGCAGCATTCCATTGCCGATGCACACCGATAACAACTATAAAACGAATCTACACCATCTCGTATAACTCGTTGGATAACTACGCATCGAATAGGGGCTCTTTGACAATACGCATTGGATTGATCAAAACGGATATATTTAAACTGGCAGCGGATACCTGTGCGTCTGTGATGCAGTTAGAGGTGGACGGCGGTAATAGCAGTTTTATCTAACAGAGTTAAACTTGGGAGCTTTTCCGCAAATCGAGAGCAGAGGCTAAGCGGTGCATGTAATTTATTATGAAGTACAGAAATGACAGTGACGACTATATTACTTGAAACTCTCAATAAATACCAAGTTCAGAACGGACAGGCTGTGTTTGGAGACATCCCGGTCGTATCGCAGGAGAACGCGCGGAAACGTCTCATATACGATCAGGGTTAGCAAACTACATCGCTAAGAACAATAAGAGGATTCGCTAACCCGCGAGCTAAGCAAATCCGGCAGCACTGCGCTTCACAATTTAAAGCATCGGATAAAGCATATGATTTCGAAGCTACCGAATTTTACAAGTTTGCCTTTCAAACGATACGAACTGGATCGGCGGATCCGCAGCATTGGAACAAACCGGACATAGCGGTAAAGGGTTTAGAAGATGGAGAACATCGTTAGAACTTATAGAAATCGATGCTGCTAAAAAGAACCCAGTAGATTGTAGAATATTGTCAGGGGCACAGAAGAAGGAGTATAGATTAGGATTAACCTACTAGAGATATGATATATAGGGGGGCGCGCAACGCCCTCGCCAGAAGAGAGAAACTCAAGTGTTAATACTACACGGCTGCTATCTCTAGTATTCTCTATGCATGACATACATCGCGGGATCTCTGACGAACATGTACATCAAGATGCACTTTGGCAACGGCATCTTGAGCGGAATATAAACCTGAAAGCTGAGAGATTTGGATCCGCGGATGTGCGAATAATTTCAGCGCGGAGGCATCTTAGAAATTCTTGGCGGTGTTCCCGATAGCAGTATCTTACGGCCTGCAGAAGTGGGTTCGCGAAAACGCTGAGAGTAGTAAAGACATGAACGCGCGCCCGTAAAGTATTTACTCGTCAGTGTCGCGTTATGAAACACCAGCAATTCGGCGGCGTATAAAGCATGGGACAGCCGTGAGATATTCTACTGACGTTTTCATATGGAAGCCGTAGATTTCCGGCTCTGGCGTAGAGCGTTGGAGCGACATTAGTGTAGCGAGGGAATGCTACGCAGATACGGGTGACGCGCTGGTTGAAAAGATCCGGATTGCAGTCCGTATGTGTAGATTATCCGTTCAGCAGCGCCGGGGTATGAGATATAAGCAGCGGCAAACAGAAGTGGGAGATTACTACAGCGTTTGGGAGTGCAATAGCTTTGCAGCTGGGAATAGTTACAATTCCCCAAAGCAAATAGAAAACATATGGAACTTGGAGATATCCCGGCAACTTCATCTTCCGGTGGCACATGGATGGCGAAAGCATCTTCGGCTATCATGTGGCAAGCAAGAGATAAGGAACCAACTTCGTTATTCTCTAACTACGGAACTAGAGCTATAAAATATCCAACACCGGCAACAGTAACGGCATCTGTGACTCTAGGCGAACTCCGGCAACCTATGGAATTAAATAACGACTGTTCCGACAAGAGGGCAACCCACATTCTGTCAAGTAGCTTTGGAATATGTGCTGCACGGTGTTGCGCGGTATTCCAGCAGCAGCATCTTCAACGAATGCATTTTGGCGATATCTTCCAAATTCATATCTTCGACGGCGGCGGTGGCAGAAGTATCTTCAGCAACGGCTTCTATGTAGTGCGCGAAGAGAGTACTGTAACGCGTGAAAGATATATCCAGCATTCCGGTGGAATAGCAACCCCAAAGTCTGCAGTATTTTTATATGCTACAATGTAAGATACATTCCCGCCGCGGCGGCGGTATACTCAAGAACAATGCGTATTACTCGCGACATAGCAGCCGAGTTTCAACGGCGGTATCCAGCAACGGCGCCTTAGGCGGGTTGGAATTCTAACAGACGCGTCCCGAGAGCAATCATTGGGTAAAAGTGTCGATAAAGGAGCCGTGTTAGAATTCTCAACGGCAACAATGCTTTTCCAGCGAATGCATTGGCGATACGCATCTGTAGCGAAAACGCCTTACAGCCCGAATGATCTCCCCAATTATCAGTGAATAGGGGCGATGCGCATCTTATAAATGCTGATAGAACACGGATCCGGATCCCGTCGCTGTGCGGTAGAATCGCAGGGGACGATTAGTTGTATTCCGTCAGGGGCGAGAACGCAGAGCGATGGGAACACCATCGAACTTTTAGCGGTCTGCACCGATATGTATCGGCAAGGATATATGAATCAATATTTGGTATGAGCGTGTAAGAGCGAAGACAGCGAAGAGAGCAGACAGCAGATACAGCAATGACAAACAGTAAAGGCAGAGAGCCGAGATGTAGAAAGTAGAAATAGAGACAAGTAGTAGAGATAAACAGCAAAGGCAAATGGAAAAGACAGAGACAGTAAAGATAGAAAAAGGAGAGACACGCAGCAGAAACTGACAGAGTAAACAGAGAAAACAGAGAAAGCAGAGACGCAACCAGCAGAAACAGTATAGACAGACAGAAATGACAGAGAGCAGAGACGGGGGCGGGGACGGAAATAGAAACAGCAGCAACAATAGATTGGATAAAAGTCACCAGAATATGATACGCAGAGAACTCTGAGTGTAGTGCGCGGTTAAATTCATTATCCCGCCCTCGGCCATGTCTCTCTAAGCTAGAATATGCGTGGGCATACCTCCTTCTGTAGAAAGCATCTCATAGACAACTAGACCGAAAGCAATGTAGAAGTGGAAAGCGTGGGAGTTGGGGCTTGTTTCTGCGAAAGCGCAGCGATGAATCGGTGTCGAAATACCGACGGAATAGGCTTGATTATTCCTAGTCCGAATGCAGTATTGGGGGTGGGATTTTCGGCAGCATCTTGAACAATATGCCGGCGATATCTTCGGTACTGGCATCGACAGCGGCATTGTCAGCGATACCAGAGGCAGAGTAGACGCGAGATTGCAGTAACCCAACCCTCGGAAAAGGTGCTCCAAAGCAGAGGATCGCGTACGTGAAAATTCGTGGGCTGGACATAAAGGTGCCGGAGTGCGCCAGCCGCGCAGCAGTATCAGCAGCGGCATCAGCAGCAAAAAGGGATTGCTGCAGCCAACGAGAACTTGTAGCCAATCCTAGACGTCTGCATCTTGAAGCAATACGCGCAGGAGTAGCGGCTGTAGCAGCAACAGGGGCCGGGCAAATGCGAATAACCACTGCAGACAACTTGCTACTGATATCTGGGCTTCCGTAGAAATATCAGAATCGTACCGGCAGCAATATCTCTGGCGAAAGGTGTAGGATTGCTGCAGTACCGCATTACTTGTCACCGGCACCTTCGAGAATTCCGAAGCCCTGTAGCATGCGTTAGGGGAGCGGTGGTATTCTTCGCTGTAGCAACTTTAACTATTCAGGTGCAATCCTGGGCTGTGATTGCTACCACAGCAGTGAGAATTTGCAGTCTGAGGCGTTCGCAGCCTTCATGTATCGAGGAATGGTGGTATTCCAAGTTGCAGCAACTCCGACAGTTCGGAAGGTAGTTCTCGGCGGTGTAAATTGTTTCTGCAACACGTTACTTAAAGGTAGCAGCCCTTTTCTAATCCTTCACGTGGGGTATCTGTGGAGAGGTTGTATTCCCAGCAGCGGGAAAAGCGAGAAATCGTTCTGTAGCCCCTGAAAAGTTATAGTCAACAGCTCCGAGGATTTCGAACCTTTCACGTAAAGTATTTGCAGGGATCTCTTCTACGGCATGTAAAACTTGTATCTAACGGGCCGAAGCCCTCAAATATCCATTTGTAAAGTCCAATTGAACTGGCGGTAGCAAGCCTTTCCCGGCCTGTGTAGAGTTCTCAGCGCGGGCAAAGAGGACCGCTGTAGCAGGGGGGTTGAAATTCCCGGCCCGATGAGTCGGATACTGCAGCTTGTAATCGAAGGCAACAACATTGTGTATATCACGTAAACATTAACCGAATTCTATTATGAACATATATTCTTCTTGCGAAGCTACGACGAAGTTATTTGTCCCGTCGCGGAGCATGAAATAAGAAAGCAACTTCGTTGTTCCGTAAGGAGCCCCAACTAAAATAGCTCTGAAGTCAGAGCTATATACAAACACTGTCTTTGTCTTCTACAGTCCCTTTATTCGCAAGCGGGATCCCTGACATTATCGAAATAATATCTTGATATAGGATGTTAATATTGGCAAGCAACTTGGATCACTCGATGAGATATCACTCCTAAACAACTCGTCTACTGCTGCAGCTATTCAGCGGACTGCACGCATCGTGTACTCGATTGGAGGCGATCTGCATTGAAGCATCTCGAAGCTGGCAGATTGCTTTCAACTAGCGGTAGCGTATCGATGAAAGAAGCATAGAGTATACCAGCGTTAGCGAATGCCGATCTGTTAGCGGGATTCCCGACCGGTACGAACCGTTCAAGCTATCGGCATGTAGGGGATCGGGCGGGATCCCAACGGGCAGCGAGAAATTGATGGCAGCAATATCGGAATCATACAACGATGTAAGTATCTAGCTGTATGAGGTATGAGTTATTGAAATTTAGGCTCTGAATTTGCAGGCTAGGTAGGGTTTTCGCGGTCGGGAATTGAGCATCGGTGATCTAGCGGTCGACTATTCGGCGTTCGCGAATGCTACAGCTGGGCAGCAGTTTATAACTTATAAACTACTCGAAAGAAAAGATCGCCGCAGCAAGCTTCACAGTTGGGATATGAAAGCGTTCACGGCGGGAACGTCGGATCTCGTAATCAATACCGCAGCGTTGGGAACGCCGGAGCTGTAACTCAATTTAAGGGAACGGAGCGGATCGGAATCGGGTCCGAACCATATGTGGGCCCCGCGCCCGGGATCAGCGGTCGGGATCCGCGTGGGTGGGCCCCGTGATTCGAACGTATCAGCACCGAGGCGATGATGCAGCCGAACGGTGCAACTCCCAAACCAAAAGTTGTTCCGATCAGTTAAACCAACTAGGGCATTTCGCATAGGTAATATGATATTTCGCTTGGGAGATTACTACTTGCTAATTCGGCGACAGTTTGCAAGATTCGCTTTCGGATTGCCCAAGTAATCGTTAAAGCTATGTTTTCCAGTGGATTAGATGCAGTAGACTCGCAGCGAATTCCCAGCCTGCAAGTGCTCGGAATTAATTATGGAATTTCGCGTTTGATGCGCTTTAGCGTTCGGGAATTAGATGAAATACTAGGATCTCGTACCAATTGATTGCCGCGACCGGGCGGAACTGGTATACAGCAAATGCATCATGGCAAATCTCGTAGTTCGTCGGCGTTCGAAGTTGACCGAGTGAATTATAGAATAGTGTTAATGCTGCAGTAGAATTTGTCGTCAAGTTGCTGTGTTTAAAGTATCGTGGGATCTTGCGGGGGGCTTCATGATTGATCTCTATGAACTTGAGGAATCTTTCGCTCGTACATTGTATGATCCCTTTGGTATAATCGGTGCGGGCGAGGTCCCGGAATTTCAGGTGCGCCATCGCGGACGAATCAAAATATGAACGTAGAGATCTTGCTGTCGAGGGCCGACGCGATTTTCAGCGTAGCTTTCCAGGCGGGAATCGATGCAGACTCGATCGAATTCATTGTACGGATGCTGAATGAATTACATCGATGCTGAGAATGCTTTGATCAATCCGCGGAGTGCCGCCGCCCGCGGGATCCTCTGTATAAGCTGTCTATTCAAATATGATTTGGTGAAGACTCGATTGATAGATTCTGTCAATATTTGATCCTGTTCCCTGTAGTGGCGCCGGTGAATCTCTGCTCTTTATTCCGCGGCTGCTGTCGGGATGGATCGTATGAATGCTTAATCCCATTTCCCTGTAGTTTCGAGAAATGCTACCGCCGGTCGGAATCTGTGCCCATTCCTTCATTCGCTGGCGGTCGGGTTAGATTATGTGAATCTTCAAGCTTACAGTCGGCGAGTTCTCGCCATGTGCAATCTGATGAAAGCTGTTGATGCATTGAAATTAACAATATTCACGGCTGCCGTCGGGGATTATTCAAACGTAGGTTCTTCGTTCAATGTAAAGTAGTACTGCAGCAGCGATTGGGAAGCAGTTGGAGATGATATTTCTACGAGATACGAACGCAGACGCTTTGCCATCAATTCCTGAAGTATTCCGGAGAGATACATTGTATTCAATTGGGTATGGGCATTCGCAATCATCGCGCTTCATATTCACCATATATACGGTCCGAAATCAAAGCTTTAGAACCGTAGAGTTAATTCATTAATATCTATGGACCAACGGAATCCCTCTTATACAGTCTATCAAGCCAACCTCCCTACGAAAATTGACGCTAGATCAATTCCAGAGATTCACAGCCAACAAGAATCTAATCTATCAAATCCTCAGTGCAGACATTCAATTAGAAGCTATTGCAAAAGGCAGACTTACAGGAAGCGCGAAATTGGCCCTGTACAGTTTACGCGGTTGGGTATTCGGCGCTCAGTTGTTAGCGGTCGAGAATTCATGAACATGGGACCTTGTAGTCTGTGTCTTCGATACAAATATTTTAACTCCAATGCTCGAACGGCCGCAAGTTTATGCAGTGCTGTGTTTAATTCCCCGAAAAATCAACAGCCAAAAGCGAAAATGACTATACATCTGAAAGGTCATCAAAAGACTTCCTTTTTGACATATACGCATAAAACCCTGTAAAGTATGGCCTATTCAAGTAATCTTGTATTAGCTTCGCGATACAATTATATTGATTGAACCAATTGATCTATTCATTTTGAGCGTTTAAAGTCAAGCAAGATCAGTGCACCAGCATTTCGCCATTAATGGGAGAGTATCTTGCAAGGCCTTGGAAGATAGGACTGTCCGGAAAGTAATTTCCCTCGCGAAGTTGAATAGATCCCCGTTGATTTGCTTCATGCAAGAACCGACCCGGTGTTGTGCTTTCGCAGGTCCGGTCAGTTGTATCTGGATATGGTACTTTAGATTCAAAGGCGTGCTCTAGTTGATCGTCCAAGCGTAATCACGCCTCGGTGTTTCGAATGTCGCTATTGATGAACGGACTTGAAGTTGTGCATTCTCCAGTAGAGCAGCATTCTAGAGTAGAGTGTTGAACCGTGATGTCCTAGTCGGCGATGCTCGAATGTTTGCGATATCGATTGGCCAACTTCCCGCGGACTCCCACAGCTACCAGTTCGAATATCGATTCCAACGGCCGCTAACTGCATCCCGACAGCGATAGTATCTCTAGAGGTTCCGATTGCGAAAGCTTGCGGGTCGCGGTCCCACCGGCTTACTGCTTCTGAAAGACTCCAGATTCGAAAGTGCGAATTCTGTAACTGCGCAGTCCAAGTTTATACATGGACAGCACGCCGATCTCACGATGCTTGAAGCTCTAAACTTTGTATGGTGTAAAGTGCGGGAGTTAAATTCGGACTTCCTACGGGTTAAAAGTTCTGAGAGGTTGTAGTTCTCAACTGATCGCGAGAACTTGTCGATTCCAACAGCATCGATAACCCGCGGAAAGTCTTTACAGCACCGAGCTGCTCGACGATTCCGAAACCGTCTACTCTAGGAGCCTATCGATATCTACCGCTTGCCGATTGAGAGACGCCGCATAAATATGGAAGAGATATCGTACGGGGAAAAGGAGTTTCGCTGATCGTTTGCGAGAGTGTTCATAGCATGTGAAGTCCAACCGGAAAATTTATTTCTTTAAATTCAACACAGTTATAAACACCGCATCGATACGAATTCACTAATGGGAATCTGCTAGCTTTGAGAATTACAAACTTCCCATGCGGGGCTGTTAGAATTGGCGGCTGTTTTCGAACCAGTAGACTTTCGGAATCCGCAACAGCTCTTAGAATCCGTAGACTGTAGGATTCTCGAGCGGATTCTAACACGCATTCAATAATCCCCAATCCTGTAAGCTGTGAAACTCCTGGGATGCTGGAATCCTCAAACAAAAGTTATCGGGCAGGCTACCGGATTTGGAAACTCGGAGTCCGCAAGCTTTCGTCGAACGGGCTGTCAAGTCAGAAGCATCCGGATCGGTCTTTTAACTGCTGGACCGCCTAATCCGCACGAGTCCGCAAGCAGTAGAATCTCGAACGGTAAGCTGCGTGGGGCTGCAGTCACTCGGCAATGGCGCCAGTTCCCGGTAGCAATTGGCTGCCGCAGTTGAGTTTTCGGAATTGCACTCTCCAAATGCAAAGCTGTTGGGATTCGCAGCTCTTGGGAATCCACAGGCTAATAGGCTCTTGTACAGCTGCGTTATTGAATCGGCGGTTGCTTCTGTAGTTGCTAGGAAATAAATAAACCTTTACGATCTACAGCTATGTGCGGAAAGCGCCCAAGATTCAACTTGCAGTCGTTCGGCTGCCGAATCGATAGCTACCGGCCGGTGGGCTCTCGCAATCCGCAGGTTCCCGAACGCAGGCTCTTCAGCGGTCCATCGGAATTGCCGACGAGTGACTGCGGATAGACTGTCAACAGGCGGCCCGGGGGCTGCTGGAATTGAAGCCTGCTGTAGTTGAAAGCCCCGCGGCCGACAGGCTACGGAAGGCTATAAAATCCTGGACGGTAAGGTGCTGCAATGCAAGCTGCTCGGATCGGGAACTTGATAGAATATATAGGCTCCCGCAACCCTGAGCTATCAAAAGTGGCATTTCCGTAGTCGAAAAGTTGTTGGAACTGCCGAGCGGATGGAATTCCGCAGCCGGGAGATACGTAGACGACATGCGGCTAGTAAGCTTCCAATCAGCAGGCTGTTGAATTTCGCAGCCGGCAAGCTTTGGGGTGAACTGGCGAAGCAGGCGAGCGATCAGTAAGTTCCCGCGCCGACAAGAAGCGGTCTCCAAGTGTGCGGTTCGTAATTGGTATGTCTTTGGGATTGTGCATCCAGCAGAGCGCAAATAGCAAAGTGTAACAGGTATGAGTGCAGCGGATATGAGTACATCTAGCGGAATGTATCTAGCAGAGCGTATCCGGTAGAACGCATCCAGCGGAGGGCATTTAGCGGAGTGCGACAGGTATAAGTGTATTTGGTAGAGTGCAGCAAAATCAACGGGCACAAGTGCAACAGATATGAGTGCGTTCAGCAGAGTACAGCTGATATAAATGCAGAGGGAATAAGTGCATCTAGCAGAGTACATCCAACAAAGTACAATAAGTATAAGTGCAGCGCATGAGTACGCCCGATAAAGTGCATCGAACAGAATGCATTTAGCAGATCGCATTTAGCAAAGTGCAACAGGTATAAGTGCATCCAGCAGAGTGTAGTTAGCAAAATGCAGCGGGTATAAGTGTATGGGATATGAGTGGATTCAGCAGAGCGCAATAGATATATATGCAGCAGGTATGAATGCATCCAACAGAGTGCATCAAGCAAAGTACAACTGGTATAAATGCAGCGGATATGAGTGAATCCAGTAGAGTGCAGCAGATTGCAGCAGATTGCAGCAGGTTTAAGTGCAATGGGTATAAGTGCATCAAGCAAAGTGCAACCGGTGTAAATGCAGCGGGTATGAATGCATCCAGCAGAGTGTATCGAGTAGAGTGCACCAGGTATAAGTACAGCGAGTGTAAATACCTTTAGCAAAGTCCATCTAGCGGAGTGTAACAAATATAAGTACATAGGTAAGCGCAGCGGGTATAAATGCATCTAGTAAAATGCAGCGAATATAAGTACAATACGTATGAGTGCATCCAGCAGAGTACTAACAAAATGAAGCGGGATGGTGCAGCGGGATCAATGTAGCGGGCATGCATGTACTCGCGGGTAGCGAGCTGATTGATTAAAGTGCCCTGCGGTGGTTACTGAAAGGCCTCGTGCGGCGACTGAAAATCCGTAGGACATCAATTAGAAGAGCAGTCAGAAGTAGATCAATGTAAAGGGAGGGATAACAATTCGAAGATAGAACTCCGCAGCGAGCAAGCTCAAGTCCAACTGGGGAGTATTGAATGGACGTGTAAAATATCGCGGATAGGATCTTCTGCGGAAAGCTCGGTCCGAGAAACATTTGAATGGAAGGGCCGTCGGAATTCCGAGAGGCATCGGGAGGCGGTATACTTGGCGAGCTATCGAATGAAATATTAGCCTTGATCAATCAATAGAGAAATAGGATTTACAGTCGACAAGCTTGCAGTCCGCAAACTATCTAACGCGTGTGCTTCGAAATAGCAAGGCACCCGCAATCAATGAATGAGCGATGGAAATGCATTTCGCGGTCGGCAAGCGGGAATTCGTGGGGTATGGAAGTTTGCAAGCGTGGCAAGATTCGCGGACGCCGGAAAGCTTCCGGTGTTTCTCAAACTATTCAATGGGTTGGGATCCATCGACAAGTGGACGCGGAGAGTTATCGAGTCGGAAATCTTAGCGTACAGGCGTTCAGAATGGGCTTGCGGGAATTCCTGCTTGAACAATCAGCAAGTGTACTTTCACGGATGCAGTCTCGCGTTCTGAAAACCTTGCAGCTGTTAATGGACATGTTTCGGTGGTAGGCGTTGAAAATCGGTAGACTTGGCGGTCGATCGAGAAGGGGATCCTAAACGAAGAAAATCCCCCTTGGGGGTTAGCGATGCTAAGTGAGCCAGCCGACCGGGGCCTCTACAGCTCGACACTCTTGATCCTTCACCGCAAACCGCTAGAGAAAGCTCAACGTGAATGGTATTGAAGGGTATTGTAACTGGAAGTGAAGGGAATCTGAGACAACCCTCGAGACTGGCTTTTTAGAACCTTATACGTACATCTTATCGAGAAAGAGCCTTTAGAGCAGAGTGCGAGGACAATGGGTATCGGAATCTGGGGGAGTATATGGTCCAGGGTCTCGAAAGCAGCTAGACCGCCTTAACCCGTGAGGGTACCTTCACATTGCGGAACGATCTCGTTCGGCGTATTGATCTGGGATCTCCAGCGGAGAAATAGATTGACGGTCGTCCCCAGTTGCCGACTCACCTGAGAAATACAATTGGAGCACACACGAAACTCGAAAGCTTCTAGCCGCAAGTATTGATAACAGAAGATGGTGATGATGTTGAAGTATGATGGTTGATGGAGAATGGAGGATGGAGAATGTTTCAAGATGAAGTACGGTGGATAATGGAAATTTATTTCGATTTGCTACCTATGGACTAGTAGAACCAGTGTACACTTCAGGCTCTATAGCCGAACTCCTTGAATGTATCATGCCCTGAAATTTATCGGAATGCCCCCGAAAGGTAGTTCCGCGTAAGTTCCGTGATGCTTTGGGGCACCTCCGGGCGGGTGGGTCTCCCGAAACTTTAATTCCACCACACGGTTAGAAATGTGTTCCCCGCGAAAAAATCAATCTTTCTCGAGAAGCCAGCGTATGAATTGCCAATGCGTATGTTACTAGAGCAAGCCCGCGCAGCCGACAGCGCACTTTGAAAAATTAAAAAAAAATACGTATGCTACTCTATAAGTGTTTCTATGCACGTTGGTAATTTTTTCCAAATTTTTTTATTTTTCAACTTTCTCACGTGCTGCACCCAACCCATCCAACCGATGTAAAGTAATTAATTCTTCAACTTCAAACTGCGCGGGTGAAATTGTTGGAGAATGTAGCTTTTCAAGCCACTTGCAAAGTGGCGCTGTGGCGCTCTGCGAAAAAAAAAGGTACTTTGAGAAAATGGATCTGGGGAGTCCAGCCAGAAAAAAGTCCGGGACTTAGACTTTAAAAGTCCAACGCGGGTAAAAATTATTAAGACAGCATTGCACTTTGGGTGCAAGCATTTCAATTAAGCGAACCTTGAACCCCCACGGTCGCTCGGGACAGTTCTAATAGGGGAATGCTCTACTTTTTTAGGCGAATTGAATGGTATGAATTATTTAATGATGCGATGCTGCCGCCGGCGTGCATCCCCCAATGTTTTCGAACGTGAATGTTTGGTGATCTTAAATTTCGGGACTCCTATTAAGAGCAACGCTAGTTTGGCAGTGCCGCATAAGCTAGGCAATAACCGCATCAATTTGCGGAAATCCCTTACGTACGAAACAAGTTGGGAACTCGAGTTTCTATTTATCTAGAATTAAACATCGACTTTGCACGTCCAAGCGGCTCGTATTAAATATGTATGATTGCAACTATTCTTGACCTTTCGCCGCGATACTGCCAAAGTGCTACCAAAGATTCAAGTGCAAATTGCAATACCCAAAAGACCGCGGTCTGCATGCCATGCGGTGAAATTCCAACGTATGGTCTGCTCGCGCGGTTTAGCTATTCCGATCTGATAAAGTTGATATCCAACGTAGAGCGCGGATATGTAGTTGCTGGATGCATGTTGTTCTCCGTCCCCAATCGAGAGCTCCCGGGCGCGAAGATAGACTTGCCGTTTCCAATCCGAGTTGCTATAACGCGGATCAATAGCAACGATGGAGATGCCCATAAGAATCCGATAATTTAGAGTGTACAAGTTGTGCGGGTTGGTGTAGATGTGCGGTTGTCAGAGAGACCGCATGAATACATAGGACGAAAGCAAAAGCCACTCGGTATCCAAGGATCCAGGAGAACGGTAAACGGCTTCTGCGTCACGCCGGGCTGTGATAATTCGAGATTTTCGGCTGCTCCCGCTGACAATACGTACTACAAAGTATATTGAACAACTAGTTCTATATGTCCTAAGCATGAGGGCTTTTAGGTGTTGAAGTTGGGAGAGGATATCGATACTTTGATGGATCGGTGCCAAATGTGATATTATGGATTTCGACACGCCTGTTTTTATATAGAAGCTTAAAGGCCGGCTCAACCTTTAGAATGTAGAGAATTCGACGGCTGCTTGCTCGGGGCGAAAGGGCGCAGACTATCCAAATAGAAGCCGTAATGTCTCCGGCACGGAGGACAGTTGGGCGAAAACAATTATCGCGGGAAGAATTCTAAGTGATAGTTTCGAAATGAACTGGGGAAATCAAACGCCTTGAATCGTTTCGACATGCAAAACCGCTCTATGCATGAAGAGAAATACATGTTGGCGATAGATACGGGTTTTCCCACAACAAATGAATCGCGGTTCCGAGAAGTAAGCATGTGTTATGCCAAAATATGAATTCGGAATAGGTTCAATGAAAAGAAATAGTTGAAACTTTCATATCCGCATTAAACATCGATGTGATGTGCTTCTTTTAATTTCTTAGTCGTTGTCACTGTAAACTAACGCATCTTTCTCTTCTCCTTATGGAGATTTCAACTGCAATTAGGTTGCGAATAGCTTCGTAATTTTCCTCTACAGCTTCAGACCTAATATACATAGGCTCGGCTGGAAATTTGATCCCATTGTCCGACGATCTAGTGGTCCTCTCCGTTTTCCGCTCACAATATTGATATTGGTCTAAATAATTTCAATATATTCCCTGCAACGCTTCTTCGAAGTTTATTTCCGCCAAGCTCTTGAATGACATATCGATTGGCGCCCAAGATATCATTAGTTACGTAAGGGCTTTCCAACTGTACTGCAATTTGCGCTTCCGGGACATATAAAGTAGAACTGGGTTGCGGACTTTCAGGGGCTTGTTTTCCCGTGAGCATTACTTTGCCAGTACTTCTTCCTAATTACTTAGACGACTTGCCAATGCCATTAAATCGATCAATCAACCGTGTACGTATAGTTAGATATTCTCTTGGGATTCTCTATGAAAGTGTAACCGGCTCAATCGGTATAATGGGACGTCTTGTAAAGTATTTCGTAGGGAATTGAATTGCAGTTTTAATATTCGTTCGATTAACCCATACGGCTGCTTTCAAGTGTTCTGACCGGTTCTTGCCGGTTCTATTCGTAGATTTCATTAAACCATGATGGGTTTATAATTGCTTCTTCGATTTCGGTTGATAGTCTGGACCGATTTCTCGAACGATATTATACTTTTACACAAGGTTATACTTTCAACGCAGAGTTGTACTTTAAACACGGGTTTATACTTTCAAGAGGGGGTGATAGTTTCCTATCTCTATTCTGGGGCCCTCCATTAAAGTATATTTTGAACAGCCCTCATCCCAAATATATTTAGCGAATTTCTTCGACTACTCTACGCAGAGCGGTTGCTTCTGGGAAATCAAACGGTTCCCTGACTTCCGCGATTGCGTTATATGCCCGATCATCCGGCATACAAGAATTTATTCGCGTTCATATCTACCGACCAGTTTCTCTGTATCAGCTTTCTACCGAATTTTAATCGTTTCAACGGCATAGTTGTACATTATTTCCAATATTAATGTATAGATATGCGTGAATAAGTAGAGTTTCGTCATTTATTTTATGGAAATCTTTAATGATTTTAAGTTTCAATAGTTTAAAGTCAATGGATTTGCGAATTGCTGGTTATTATCGGATTTCCATAGGATCACTTCAACAATAATATATTTCAAGGCGTTAGACTTGAAGATTTCCCGCCTTCTTTGGTCTGATTAAGAAGTCGCTTCGGTAGTTTCAAAGAGTGAAATAGCGGGCAACTTCTTGAGATTCCGCATTCCGCTCGTCTGTGGGATATGATATTGCTGGCCGCAACTCGTTATACGGGAACTATCAGAAAGATCCCGCGATATAAGTCATACGTAAAGGGACTACTAGAAGTAATAGAAATGCAGTATTAATGAATTATGAACGCTTCAAGTTCTTTCCTTTGGCGAAAGCGCTGCGCGCCCCTTTATATATCGCATCTCTAGTAAACGAGTACTACTTTTCCGTTCCCTTGACAGGAATTTTCAATCAGAATTTGAAGTTTGATGTTGACGGGGTATGAAGTGAGCGCGTTGAGTTGCAGTTCAATGAATTCAGCTCTTTTCCGCTTCTCGTCATCTCGGTGAGCAAAACCGATGGCTTTCACGAAAGTGCGTCGGCAATAGCATCGCGTTTCCCGCCTACGTGTTGTATCTCGCAGTCGAACGTTTTGATATATGCTGTTCACTTGGCTAGTGCAGCGCAGCCTGATAAATCTGTTATTCAGTTTACCACTTTTACATGCGTTTCCGGTACGAATGGAATTAAACGTAATTCCCGTATCGTCGTAATGCTTTTAAAACTGCTAGGCATTCTAATTCCGTAGTATCATAACGTACTTGTAATCCTTCGAAACTCCTAATGCGTATTCGAAAATATTCCGCGAGCCCCGGAAATCGTTCAACTTCACTTAATATTGTTACACGTTTCTATTCGATAATTCTTTGCTTTCTTCGTTGTTGACTATATGAACCGGATAGCTTGCGACTTCCGCTTTTCTTTGCACAATTTCGACTTTACTGGATTTACAATGGCTTCGGCTAATTCGGAGTTAAGTAGCACATCAAGTTCTCAATGTGCTTTAATAGGAATCGATTCCTACGTAAACCCCTGGTTGTCATATCTAGTTGTAAACCCTTTTACACCAACGTCATTGAAGAATAGCTCGCACTTGTAGGGAATGAGTTCGTACAGCATGCGGTTCATCGCTTTCAAGGAGTAGGATACTGAGTTTTTCTTGTAGCATTGACAGTTTTAGAAGTAGCATATTCTGTCGTATTTTAATTGCAAGCGGATAGTTCGAGTTGATCGTATCTAAGAATAGATCCAAGTAGGAAAATAACGCACATAGTAATATTCAGCAAATGCGTTGCGGTATTTAGCAGAAAAACATCTCGTATTGTTTATGCGCTGTACATTGTCGCCAAGTTAACCAGATGCATTCCGCCATCTCTACAACGAAGAACCGTACGTTTGGACGTAATAGGGCTCTTTTCAAATCCATACCGATCTCGAAGGACTTTACTCGGTTTTTCAAAAGAGTTGGAATTGTATGTTCCTGGCTTGCAACGCGTTACGTCGTACTGCTTGTATGAAATAAAGAGCAGCAATGCTTTCCCTGCTTTCCTAGCTCTTCAAATCTCTGGGTCGAAAAGATTTTTCTTCGATATAGAATTAAGGAGTTCCTCTTGTTCAGCGAGTTCTTTAGTTTCTCTTGTATTTGTTTGAAACGACTAGGTGTAAAAGAGTTTTGCGAATCCCGGGCGATGCTCCCGTATAGGCCATCTCTTCTCGATATAACAAGACTTTGGGCTTTTCGAGGGCTTCGTTTAAAACATTTCCTTTCCGATCCGGAAATGCAGGGCTAGATTCATCAGGGCAGGCATGGTCAACGGGGAATATTGTTCGACTCAGGTTTATATACGATGTTGATATTGTCCACTATTTTTAAACCGTTATTTTTTCCATTGTTTTTCCGAATATATTTTTCGGGTTTTAATTGTGATTTCAATGAATTGATGATATGATATTTTTGCGAATAGTGATTCATTTTGTAATAATTCAAAAAAAAATTCATTTTTACTTAACGGAACAAATTCAATGACATGAGCTTTTATATTATTATATCGAGTTGAATATTTTTATGTTTTTTTTTAATATAATTCGTATTTGATTTTTAATAAACATGATTGTTTTTACAAATGTTTTTTAAAACAAGTTTTTAAATATAAATAAATAATTCCAAACCGAATATTACCGTTAAACATGTATTATTAACAATTTTTAATTTTACCATACGTATTAAAATTTAATAAAATTTTTTAACATTTATCGGTTTTTTCATTGAAAATAAAAATATTAAAAATAAAAATATTAAAAATAAAAATATTAAAAATAAAAATATTAAAAATAAAAATATTAAAAATAAAAATATTTTAACAAATGTTAAACGAAAAATATGATTCCGATCGATATTCCGTTACCGTTAAATCGTATTATCATTTTTAATTCGATTAAAAATGATAATTGCGGCGGTAATCCATTGTTTTATTAAATTTCAAACGGAAAATAAATTTTTACGATAATAAAAATAAAAAAAAATCGGTTAATACGTATAAATAATACGAATTTAATAATTTTTTAAATAATTTTAATTATTAAACAATATTATTTTAAAATAAAAATCATTTAATTTATATAAAAATTTTTATTTTTAAATTTAATAAAATAAAAATTAATTTTAATATATTTTAAATAATTTTTAATTTAAATTTTATTTAAATTAATTATAAAAATTTAATAAATATATATTAAAAAATAAATTATTTAATAATATTTTTTATTAATTTTTATATTATTATTTAAAACGTATATCGTTAAAAATATATATATATATAAAATTTTAATAAAATAAAAAAAATTTAATATAAATTAAAAAAAACATTAATTATTAAATAATTCCATTTTAAAATAAAAATTATTTAATTTATATAAAAATTTTTATTATTTTAATGTATTTAAATGTTATTTTTACGTTATATTTTTTTAATTATAACGTTTTTAAATTAATTAATTTTCGGAAAAAAAAAATTAACGTGAAATGAAATTTAAATATTAAATATACGAAATTAAATTTATTTTTATTAAATTTTTTATTTTTTAATTAAATTAAAATATATTATTATTTTTAATTTTAATAAATATAAATTTTATATTTTAAAATTATATTATATTTATAAATTTATTTTAAATAAAAATTTTATATTTATAATAATTAATTTTATATTAATAATAATATAATATAATTTAATTAAAAATAATATTTTTAAATATAAATTTTTTATTAATAATGGAAATTTTTTTTAATTTTTTATATTAATTTTTTTAATTTATTTAACGTATTTTATTTAACGATTATATTATTATATTATATTTTATATTTAAATTATGAAATTTTTTATTTATTTTATTTTTAATATTTTTATTTAAAATAAATTATAAAAATATTTAAATAAATAATAATAATAATAATTTTAATAATATAAAAAATAATATAAAAAATAATACGGAAAATAATATAAAAAACGATATAAAAAATGATATATATTATAATATTTAAAAAAAAAATTTACGTAATCGTTCGGGAATTCGATCGGGTGGGAATAGGCGGGGAAAAATTTAATTTAATTATTAAATAATTTTATTTTAAAATAAAAATCATTTGATTTATATAAGCGTTTTTGTTTTATAATAAATTCGATAAAATAAAAATTAATTTTTACGTTTTTTAAATAATTTTTAATTTAAATTTCATTTAAATTAATTATAAAAAATTGATAAATGTATATTAAAATGTAAAATATTTAATAATATTTTTTATTATTTTTTATATAATAATTTAAAACGTGTATTGTTGAAAATGTATATATTTGAAAAATTTTAATAAAATAAAAAAAATTTCAATATAAATTAAAAAAAACATTTTTTTATACGAATTATTTAAATTTTTTATATAAATCATTTAAAATTTTATTTCAATGTATTTAAATTTTATTTTTACGTTATATTTTTTTAATTATAACATTTTTAAACCAATTAATTATTAAAAAAAAAAAATTAACGTAAAATGAAATTTAAATTTAAATTACGCGAAATTGGGTTTTTTTTTATTAAATTTTATATTTTTCAATTAAATCAAAATATATTATTATTTTTAATTTTAATAAATATAAATTTTATATTTTAAAATTATTTTATATTAATAAATTTATTTTTAATAAAAATTTTACATTTATAATAATTAATTTTATATTAATAATAATATAATATTATTTAATTTAAAATAATATTTTTAAATATAAATTTTTTATTAATAATTAAAATTTTTTTTAATTTTTCGTATTAATTTTTTTAATTTATTTAATATAATATATTTAATAATTATATTATTATATTTTATTTTATATTCAAATTATTAAATTTTTTATTTATTTTATTTTTAATATTTTCATATAAAAAAAATTATAATAATATTTAAATAAATAATAATAATAATAATTTAAAAAATAATTTTAATAATATAAAAAATAATATAAATAATAATATAAAAAATGATATAAAAAATAATATAAAAAATAATATAAAAAATAATATAAATAAAAATATTAAAAATATTAAAAATATTAAAAATATTAATAATAATTAATTTTTTAATAAAAATATAATATAATAATTTTAATAATTTTTAAAATTTTTTATTAATTTTATAATAAAATATTAATAACGATATTATTAATGTTATTAATTTCATATTTTTAAAATTTGTTTTAAAAATTAATTATTTAAAAAAATTATATATATATAAATATAATGTTTAAATTTAAAAATATATTAAATGGTATTATTAAATCGATTTTAATAACGATATAATGAATTCATTAATATTTTAATAATTAGTTTTTCATTGATTATTATGTATTTTTTTATGATGTAAAAGTTTTAAAATTCCATTTTTAATAAAATTGTGGTTTAAAATTAACCCCACATAGGTCCAACTTTAATTTTCATTTTATTGCCACGTGATTTTTATTGTAACAAATATTAATTTTTAAAAATTTATATATATAAATACGTTTAAAAAAATTAAATATTAAATTATATTTTAAAAATAAAAATTTAAATAAAAAATATATGAAAAAATTTTATAAAAAATTATTAATTTTAAATATAAAATTTATTTTTAATAAATTTAAATATTTATTTTTTATATTAATAAATAATATGTTAAATAATATTTATAAAATTTATAATATAAAATAAATAAATAATATATTAAAAATTTTTTAAAATTAAATGTAAAAAATTTTATTTAAATTTAATATTTTTTTTAAAATGATATTTAATTATTAATGAAATAATTAAAAATTATATTTTATAAAAAAAAATATTAAATTTTAATTTTTAATTAAAACATATATAATAATTATTTATATAATAAATGTTTATATTTTAAATATTTATAATTTTTTATTATTAATAATTAATATATATTTTTATAATAATAAAATGTTATATTATATAATAAATATTTTAATTTAATTTAATATTTATTATAATTATAAAATTATTTTAAAATAAATAAATGAAATGTTTTTTTAAATATATATATGTATTATAAAAATAAATTTTATTATAAAATAAATTAATAATATTTTATAAATTAATTTTAAATAAATTTTTTATAATTTTAATATTATTTTTATATATGATAATTTTAATTTTAAAAATATTATAAAAAATTTAATATTAAATAAAAAATTAATTATATAAAATTTAATAAATTATTTTTTAATAATTAATTTAAATATATATAATTTATTTTATTAATTATAATAATGTATTTTTATATTGTTTAATAAAAAAATAAATGGATTTTTATATAATAATTTTAATTATTAAACAATCCCATTTTAAAATAAAAATCATTTAATTTATATAAGCATTTTTGTTTTATAATAAAATTAACGAGGCAAAAATCAATTTTTACGTTTTTTAATTAATTTTTAATTTAAATTTCAATTAAATTAATTATAAAAAAATTAAAAAATATGTTTTAAAATATAAATTATTTAATAATATTTTTTATTAATTTTTATATTATTATTTAAAACATATATCATTGAAAATATATATATTTAAAAAATTTTAATAAAATAAAAAAAATTTTAATATAAATTAAAAAAATTATTTTAATGAATTTAAATTATATATTATATTTATATTTTTATATTTCATTTATTATAAACATTTTTAATTAATTAAATATTTTAAAAAAAATAAAAATATTAAATATAAATGTGGTTTAAAAATTAAATATATAAAATTAATTTTATTTTTATTAAAAAATAATTAAAATTAATTAAATTAATTAAATTTATTAAATAAAATATTATAATAAATAAATAATATATTAAAATAATTATTAATATTTTAAAAAATATTATATAATAATTTTTTTTTATATTAAAATAAATAATAATAATTATAATTATATTTTAAAAAATTATTTTAAAAATAATTACATTTTTAATAAAAAATTATAATTTTTTAAAATTTATTATTTAATAATATAAAATAAAATAAAATTTAAAAAAATTAAAAATAATAATAAATTATTATTTTATTTTATAATAATAAAATATTAATAATTTTTTAATATGTTTATAAAAATGTATGTAAAATTATATAAAATTTTTTAATAAATATATAAACATATGTTTTTTATATTTTTTAATATTAAAATTTATAATATAATAATATAACATTATATATAAATAAAAAAAATATATAAATTTAAAAATTATATATTTAATTTTAAATAATAAAAAATTAATAATTTTTAAATATTATTATAAAATTATATAAAATTTTTTAATAAAATATAAATATATGGTTTTTATAATTTTTATATTTAAATTTATAATATAATAATATAATATTATATTTAATTAAAAAAAAAATATAAAAATTTAAAAATAATTTATTTAATTTTAAATAATTGATGGTTGAATGATAAAACATACATATTTGATTTAATACGTACCACGTAAAGAAAGAAAGTACTTATGTATTTTTATTATATATGGACACGTTTTCGCGTTTATATTTAAATAAATAATTTTTTTTTAAATATTAATAATAAATTAGTTTTAATTTTATTGTTTTATCGTTATTTATTTTTATTATTATTTCATTTAATTTTATTATGTATGTATTTATTAATATTAATTAATATTATTAAATATTTAATAATATAAATTAATAAAATTAAAAAAATTATTATTATAATAATTTTAAAAACTTTATTATAATAATATATGTGATATTAATTATATTATTTTTTATTTATAATAAATTATTATTTTATATTGTTAATTAATTTTTACGAGTTTATATTTTTATATTAAAATTTAAATATTTTATTTAATATATTTTTATTTTTTTTCATATAAATATATAACATTATATTATAAAAAATATAAAAAAAAAATTTAATATAAATGTAAATATAAATGCATATGGTTAATAAAAATTTAATTAAATTAAAAAATTTGGATAAATTAAAAGAATTAATAAAATTTTGTTTAAAGTGGATTGTAAATTTTATTAAATATTTTAATTATATGGTTGTAAAATGGGAAATAATTAATTTATAAATAATTATAATAAAATAAAAGGTAATTTAAATATTATTAATATTAATAAATTTTGAAATTATTAATTTAAATATGTTTTATGTTTATATGTTAAATAAAATTTTATTATTTTATTAAGAATGGTTTAAAAATTTTATAATGGATGATTTTAAATTATTATTCATGAAATTATAATTAAAATTAAAATTCATTTTAATATATAAAAATATATATGTAAAAAAAAAAATATTTATTTTTTTAAAATATTAATTAATTTGTTAATAATAAATGATTTATTATTATGGAACGTTAATAAATTAAAATATATTAAATTTAAATAATTAAATACATTTGTTTAAAAAATATTAATATATTAAATGGATAAAAAATTAATTTATTTAAAAATACCCAAATTAATATAATTAAAATTTAAATCATAAATGTAATAATTAATAATTTTTTTATTTTAAATATTGGTTTATGGTTTTATACTTATATAAATATTATAAACACTACTTTTTTTTTTAATGCATTAATTTTTAATTTTTTAATTATTAACGTAACCCGTATTTTAAATAATTACGTAATAACTTTTTCCTTTTAATAACTTATTATTAATATTTTATACTTTATTGCCTTTTTCTTTTTTAATATTTACCATATAATTATTTTTTTAATAAATATTTAAATTATAATAAATTTTATTTTTCTTTTTTTTAATAAAATAAAATAATTAAATTTATTAATAATTACCAACCGTATTACTTTTCTTTTCCTTTACTTTATAATTTATATTAATTTTTTTTTAACTTATAATAATTAATATTTATTTTAATACTTTATTTTAAATAAATTAATAAAAATATTATATAATATATAATTTTATATACATTAATAATTAATTAAAACAAAATTTTTATTATTTATCAATTTTAAAAAATATATTTAAACTTTTTAAATTATTATTAAATAATTTATATATGATATTAATAATATTATAAAATGGTAAAATCAAAAAAAAAAATTAATTTATTAAAAATTTTAATTTTTTTTTTAAATAACTTTATTATTTATATTAATAAATAATTTATAAACATAAATATTTATATTTATAAATAATTTTTAAAATAATATTTATTATAATATTTTTTTAATATAAATTTTTAATAAAATGTGTTTTTTAATAATAATTAAACATTTTAAAAAAACTTGAAATAATAAAAATAATTATATTAATAAAATATATAATATTTTTGAAAATAAATTTAAATTTTTTTTAAACATATATTATACAATTAAAATTAAATAAATATAATTTTATACCATATTTTTAATTATTTTATTAAAAAAAATAATTATTTATTTTTTATATAATATTTTTTAATATTAATATTTTATAAATATATATTTAATTATGGAATAATATTTTAATACCAAATAAAATAAAATGTAATATTATAACGATTGAATAAATATTATATTTATAAATATTAAAATTAATAAAAAAAATAAAAATAAATTTAATTTTAAAATATTAAAAATTATATTAAATAAATTATTATTATATTAAAAAGTTTTTAAAAAAAATTTTAAAAATAAATAATAATTTATTATAATAATTTAATAAATTTATCGTTTTATTTTGTAGTTTTAACATATGTTATTTATTTTTTTATATAAATATGAAAAATTAATAAATAAATTATAAACATTTATTAATATATATAAAAATTTTAAAAATATTTAATAATTTATAATTATTAATAATAACGATAATAATAATAAATAATTTTATATTAAACAAAAATATTATTATATTAATAAAAGTGAAAAATATTAATTAAAAATAATGGTAAAAAATTAAAAATGTTATTATTGGGTATGTAAAAAAAAAAGATGTTAATTTACCAAACATTTTAAAAAAAATAAAAAAAGGTTAAGGAATAATGGAAAGTTAATAAAAGATAAAATAAAAATAAATATATTATATTTTTAATAAAATATAAAAAAATAAAATAAAAAAATTTAAAATTAAAGAAAAAAAATAATGATGATTTTATGTATAATATGAAAAAAGTAAATATTAAATAATATATAATTATAATATATTTATTAAATTAAATATTTTATTATTATATTATATTATTTGTTTTTTTTAAAAATAAAAAATCCGATATAGTGTTTATTTTAAATTAATATTCAAAAAATATTTTTTAAAAAATTATATTTAATATAAAAGTAATTAAAATATTTATAATTAAAAAAAAATAATATTTTATTTTTATTAAAAAATATTTTAATAAATAATTGAAAATGGATAAAATTTAAATAAAAAAAATTAATATTAAGTTTAACGATAATTTATTTATTAAATTTTTTAAGATAATTATAATTAATATTTTATTTAATTAAATTAATTTTTATATTATGGAAATGGATATATTATTTTTTTTATTATTTAATGATATGGATTAATTGGAAATATATTTAAATAATGTTATTAATTAATTGGTTTGTAAAAACGGTGTAATGGTTAATGTTAATTGTAAATGGGGATATTTATGGTTTTATTTTGAAAATATGGTTTTTTTTATAAAAATAAAATTACGATATTTATATATTTAATTTAATTATTTATTAATTAATAAATTTTATGATTTGTTTGATAAAATTGGATATGATGTTAATGTGAGTAATATTAAAAAAATTAATAAATTTTATTATTATTATTAAATTAAAAATAAAATATTATAAAAATTTAAATTTAATTTAAAAAATTTAAATATAAATTTTAATTATAAAGTTATTATTGATATTATATATTTAAAAAAGTATTTTATGTTATATATTATTAATATAATAATAAAATTTTAAATTGTGCGTTTTATAAAATTTATTTTTATTAAAAAAATATGGGAAATATTTAAATAATGTTGGATTGATATTTATTTAAAATTTTTAAATATTATTATTTATGATATTAATATTAATTTTAATAATATTAAATTTAAAAATAAAATTTATATTATTAATATTATTTATTATTAAATATTTATAAAAACGTATTAATTTATTAGTAAAATTAAAAAATATTACGGTTTTATTAAAAAAACATATAAAATTATAATTAATAAATTATAAAATTTAAAATTTAAAATATTAAAATTTTAAATAATAATTAAAATAATTAATAATATAATAAACCCAAATAATTTTATATTTATTTTTTTAATTTTTAACATTTATTTTAAAATTAATATAAATTCACCATTTATTTTTTTATAAATATAATAAATATAAATAATTTAAAAAATAATGGTAAAAATTAAAAAAATCAAAACACAACATTTAATCAAAAACGCATTAAATATGAAAAATGGATTTAAAATTTTATAAACACTTTTAAAATTTTTACCCATAAATAATAAAATTTTAATATTTTGGAAAAAAAAAATAAAAAAACCTTTATAAAATTATTATTATCATTAATAAAAACGTAACTATAATTTTTAATACATCAAATAATATATCCATATTTTAAAATTTATATATCAAATCATATATTTAATTAAAAAAAAATTTTATACTTATTAAATTATTTAAAATTAAATTGCTAAAACCAACATTTAACCTAAATAAATATAAAATCATCCTTAAAAAAAAACTTTTAATAATTAATAATTTTTATCACGTTATTACGTTATATGTTATTATTAAAAAACGAAATAATTTTATATTAATAATTAAATTATAAATAAATAATAAAATATTTATACTTAAAAAATTATATAAAATATTAAATATAAAAAAATTTAATACATTATTTAAAAAAAATATTTTATAATTTAAAATATATAATTTTATAATTTATAAAAATGTAATAATATTTAAATCTTAAATAATTTATAAAATTAAAGTTAAAAATATTTTTTTATTATATAAAAAATTATAATTAATGGTTTAAAATTATAAAAATTTTGATAAAAAATTTATTATAATATACGTATTTATTATATAAAAAGTAAATTAATATTTTATATTAATTTTAATATTTATATTATGTTATTAAAAAATAAAAATTATAATAAAAAATATTATTATAATATATATTTAATTAAAAATGTTAATATAAAAAATAATTTTTATATAATTATTTATTAAATTAAAAAATAAATATTTCAAAAAAATATTATTATAAATTATTAAATTATTATATGGTTTTATAAAATCAAATACATATTAATTTGAAATTTATTTATAATATTATTAATAAAAATTATATATAAAATTATTAATGTTTAATTTATATTTATTAATAATGGAATTAAAATTATTTAAAATTATAAATTTATAAATGGATGATATTTTTAATATTAACATTAATAAATTTATTATTATTAAAAATAAAATATTAATTAAAATTAGAATTAAAATATATTTTTAAAAAATATTAAATAAAAAAATTGAAAATTTCAATAATTTATGTATTATAGTTTATAAGGAAAATTATAAAATTTTTATTATATAAAAAAAATAAATTGAAAAATTTAAATTATTAAATATTAAAAATTTTAATATAATTAAAAAATTTATAAAATAAAAAGTCCAAAATATATATATTATATTAATTTATTAATTTAAAATTACATTTAATTATTTAATAATAATATAATATTTGGAATTAAAATTTAAAAAAATTAAAATTTTAAATATTAAAATTAAATAATAAATAAATAATTAAATGTGAAAATTTAATTATATGAATTTAAATTTTAATAAATTATAATTTTATGTATTTGTTAATGGTTTATTTATAAATAATAAAAATTTAAATTTATAAATTAATTATATTATTATTTTAAAAAATAAAAAACCTACTAATTAAAATAACGAAATTTAAATTAAAAGTAACATCATTTATTAATTATTTATTAAATACAAATACATAATACATAATATTTTTACTAATAAAATTTACGGAATAATTTAAAATTTTAATATTAAATATGTTATTCATTACACAATCAACATTATTTTAAAATATTTTTTATTATTTAAAATATTATTTATTTTATATATTGATTTATTTTTTTTATACCAATACTTAATATAAATGGGAAACATTAATAAAAAATAATTAATAATTAATTTAATAATGTTGTAATAATTTTATAAAAATTAGGAAATTGATGATATTTATTAAATTTATAATATTTATAACTCAATTAACATAATGATGAAAATATTTTTAAATAAAATTATAAAAATATTAATAAAAAATAATTAAATTAATTTACGATTAGAAAAATAAATGAAATAAGAGATGATTAAATAATTTACAACCAATTAATTGTAAAAAAAAATAAAATAAATAATAATTAAATGATAAAATATATATACTTAATTCAATATGTATTATGTAAAAAAAAAAATACTTATATATTTTTATTATATATGGGTACGTTTTTGCACTTATATTCAAATAAATAATTTTTTTTTAAATATTAATAATAAACTAATTTCAATTTTATCATTTTATTATTATTTATTTTTATTATTATTTCATTTGATTTTATTACATATATATTTATTAATAATAATAAAATAAAAATTATATTTAACATTATTATTAAATAATTATATATTATTTATATATTATTATTAAAATTTTTTAAAATTTTAATAAAAATATATTAATAAAATTATTTTTTATATATTTTAATTTTAAATTTTATTTAATTAATTATATATTTCATATTTTATAAATATAAATATATGGATTAATAATTTAATAATATAATTATTATAAATAATTGATAAAATTTAAAAACATTAAAATAATAAAAAAACATTTTTTTATATAAATTATTTAAATTTTTTATAAAAATCATTTAAAAATTTAAATTATTAAATAATTTTATTTTAAAATAAAAATTAATTAATTTATATAAAAATTTTTATATTATTATAAATTTAATAAAATAAAAATTAATTTTTACATTTTTTAAATAATTTTTAATTTAAATTTTATTTAAATTAATTATAAAAAATTAATAAATATGTATTAAAATATAAATTATTTATTAATATTTTTTTTTATTTTTTATATTTTTATTTAAAATGTATATTATTAAAAATATATATATTTAAAAAATTTTAATAAAATAAAAAAAATTTCAATATAAATTAAAAAAAACATTTTTTTATATAAATCATTTAAATTTTTTATAAAAATCATTTAAAATTTTTATATAAATCATTTAATATTTATATAAAAATTTTTTTAAAAATAAAAAAATAAAAAAATAAAAAATAAAAAAATAAAAATAAAAATAAAAATAAAATAAATTAAAATAAAATAAATAAAAAATAAAAAATAAAAAAATAAAAAAAATAAAAAAATAAAATATAATAAAAAAAATAAAAAAAATATATATATAAAAATTAATATTAAATAATTAATTTTAAAATAAAAATCAATTAATTTAAATGACTATTTTAATTTTTTTTATTATTAATTTAAAAAAATAAAAATTAATTTTTACATTTTTTAAATAATTTTTATTTTAAATTTTATTTAAATTTATTAAAAAAAATTAATAAATATATATTAAAAAATAAATTTTTTAATAATATTTTTTATTATTTTTATATTTATCATTTAAAAAATACATCGTTAAAAAAATAAATATTAAAAAAATTTTAATAAAATAAAAAAAATATTATTTTATAAAAATCATTTAAAATTTTTATACAAATTATTTAAAAATTTTAATTATTAAATAATATTAATTATTAAACAATTTTATTTTAAAATAAAAATCATTTAATTTATATAAATATTTTTATTTTATAATAAATTTAATAAAATAAAAATTAATTTTTATATTTTTTAAATAATTTTTAATTTAAATTTCATTTAAATTAATTATAAAAAATTAATAAATATATATAAAAATATAAATTATTTAATAATATTTTTTATATATTATAATATATTACATTTCGTTTATATAATTTTTATTATATTTTTTCATTTTATATAAAACCCTTGTTATATGTTTAATTTTTATTATTAAATTGTTTAATTTTTTGATTTTTTTATATTAATTTTATATTAATTATTAAAATTTTTATATAAATTGTTTGAAAAATATATTAAAAATATTTGTTTTTATTTAACATTTTATTATATTATGTATATATATAAACATATATACATATATATATGTATTTATATATATATATTATATTGGTTTTATTTTAAATATTTTTATTTTATATTATTTATTTATTTATAATAACATTATTTTAATTTTTTTTTTATTTATATTTTTTTTTAATATTATATTATATAATATAATACCATTTTAATATTTTTAATTTATATATTATAATATTGTTAATATTTTTTTTTATTTATAAAATTTTTAAAAATGTTATTATAAAATTTTTATTTTATATTAAATTAATAAAAATATTATTTTAAAAATATTTAATATTTAATATTAAAAAATGTTATTTTAAAAATATTTAATATTCGAATTTAAAAAATGTTATTTTAAAAATATTTTATATTTAATTTTAAAATGTGCTATTTTAAAAATATTTTATATTTGAATTTAAAAAATGTTATTTTAAAAATATTTAATATTTAATATTAAAAAATGTTGTTTTAAAAATATTTAATATTCGAATTTGAAAAATGTTATTTTAAAAATATTTTCCATTTAATTTTAAAATATGTTATTTTAAAAATATTTTATATTTGAATTTAAAAAATGTTATTTTAAAAATATTTTATATTCGAATTTAAAAAATACCGTTTTAAAAATATTTTATATTTAAATTTAAAAAATGTTATTTTAAAAATATTTTATATTCAAATTTGAAAAATGCCATTTTAAAAATATTTTATATTTAATTTTAAAAAATATTATTATAAAATTAATTTATTTAATATGTTAATATTTATTTATTATAATAATAATGGAATTATTTTAAATATTTATATTTTTTATATTTTTTTATTTATTATATAATTAAATATTAAATTTTAATAATATTATTATAAATTTATTTATTTTTTATATTATTATAAATCATATAATATATAAAAATGTTATTTTAAATTTATTTAACATTTATAATATTAATAAATATTAAATTATAATTATAAAAAATTTATTTTAAATTTTTTAATCATTAATATATTACATTTATTACATCACCATTTTATATTTATTTATATTATATTATTTATAAAATATAAATATTATAAATATATATTTATTTATTTAAACATTTATATAAAATTTTAAAAAATATTATTTTATACATATTTAACATTTATTAATTATATTAAAAAACATATCATTTTAATTTTTATATTAAATTACCAATTAAATTAAAAAAAATTTTATTTTAAATATATTTTATTATTAATTTTTAAAATATTTATAAAATATAAAAATAATATTATTATAAAATTTTATTTTATTTATTAAAAAAATCCATATAAAAATTATAATAATATTTTTATAAATATATTTTTTTAAAATAATTTAAATATATAAAAAAAAATATATATAAAATATATAATAATATTATTTTATTTTTTTATTTTATATATAATTTTAATTTATATAAAAAAAATAATAATGTTATTTTAAAAATTTTATTTATTTATTATATAAATATATATTAAAATTTATATAATATTATTAAAAACATATTTTTTTATAATTTTAATTTATAATAATAATTTTATTATAATATAAAAATAAATTTATTTTATAAATATAAAATATTTCATAATTTTATTTTATAATTATAATTTTTTTATCATAAAAATATATATAAATTAAAAATATAATAATATTATTTTAAATTAATATTTTATATTTATTATTTAAATATAAAAAAAAATAAAAATAATATCCATTTATAATTTAATAATAAAAAATTTATTAAAATAATATATAATATAAAAATTAAATTAATTTATATATTTAATTTATATAAAAATTCCATTAAATTTTTATTATTTAAATATTATTATAATTTTAAATAAATTTATTAAAATTAAATATTAATTAATTTGGAAATAATTTAATTATATAATAAACAAATTATTTTTTTAATTTATATATTATAATATGTTACATTTTATTTATATAATTTTTATTATATTTTTTTATTTTATATAAAATTATTATTATGTTTTTAATTTTTATTATTAAATTATTTAATTTTTCAATTTTTTTATATTAATTTTATATTAATTATTAAAATCTTTATATAAACCATTTAAAAAATACATTAAAAATATTTACTTTTATTTAACATTTTATTATATTATGTATATATATAAATATATATATATATATATATATATTTATATATATATATTGTATTAATTTTATTTTAAATATTTTTATTTTATATTATTTATTTATTTATAATGGTGTTATTTTAATTTTTTTTTTATTTATATTTTTTTTTAATATTATATTATATAATACAATATTATTTTAATATTTTTGATTTATATACCACATTATTATTAATATTTTTTTTTATTTATAAAATTTTTAAAAATATTGTTATAAAACTTTTATTTTATATTAAATTAATAAAAATATTATTTTAAAAATATTTAATATCCAATATTAAAAAATACCGTTTTAAAAATATTCAATATTTAATATTAAAAAGTATTATTTCAAAAATATTTAATATCCGAATTTAAAAAATGTTATTTTAAAAATATTTTATATTTAAATTTAAAAAATACCATTTTAAAAATATTTTATATTTAATTTTAAAAAATATCATTATAAATTTAATTTATTTTATATATTAATATTTATTTATTATAATAATAATAAAACCATTTTAAATATTTATATTTTTTATGTTTTTTTATTTATTATATAACCAAATATTAAATTTTAATAATGTTATTATAAATTTATTTATTTTTTATATTATTATAAATTATATAATATATAAAAATATTATTTTAAATTTATTTAATATTTATAATATTGGTAAATATTAAATCATAATTATAAAAAATTTATTTTAAATTTTTTAATTATTAATATATTAAATTTATTATATTATTATTTTATATTTATCCATATTATATTATTTATAAAATATAAATATTATAAATATATATTTATTTATTTAAATATTTATATGAAATTTTAAAAAATGCCATTTTATATATATTTAATATTTACTAATTAAATCAAAAAACATACCATTTTAATTTTCATTTTAAATTATTAATAAAATTAAAAAAAATTTTATTTTAAATATATTCCATTATCATATTACATTATTATATTCCATTATTAATTTTTAAAATATTGATAAAATATAAAAATAATACTATTATAAAATTCCATTTTATTTATTAAAAAAATTTATATAAAAATTATAATAATATTTTTATAAATATATTTTTTCAAAACAATTTAAATATGTAAAAAAAAAATACATATAAAATATATTATAATACCATTTTATTTTTTTATTTTATATATAATTTTAATTTATACGGAAAAAATAATAATATTATTTTAAAAATTTTATTTATTTATTATATAAATATATATTAAAATTTACATAATATTATTAAAAACATATTTTTTTATAACTTTAATTTATAATAATAATTTTATTATAATATAAAAATAAATTTATTTTATAAATATAAAATATTTTATAATTATATTTTATAATTATAATTTTTTTATCATAAAAATACATATGAATTAAAAATATAATAATACCATTTTAAATTAACATTTTATATTTATTATTTGAATATAAAAAAAAATAAAAATAATATTTGTTTATAATTTAATAATAGGAGATTTATTAAAATAATGTACGATATGGAAATTAAATTAATTTATATATTTAATTTATATAAAAATTTTATTAAATTTTTATTATTTGAATATTATTATAATTTTAAATAAACTTATTAAAATTAAATATTTATTAATTTAAAAATAATTTAATTATATAATAAATAAATTATTTTTTCAATTTACAAATTAAAAATTTTATTAATAAAAAAAAAATTTTATAATATGAAATAAAAAATATTATTTTAAATTTTTATATTACCATCATTTTTTATAATTTAAAATTTTTATATTAAATTTTTATGGTTTAAAATAATAATTATATTTTAATTTTTATTATTTGTTGTAATTTACGTTTTTATTTTTTAACCATGATTTTTTTTATGTTATTGTGTTAAAAAAATTTATTTAAATTTTTAACAATTTATTTATTTTTTTTTATATTATATGTTTTTTATTATTTTATTTTTATATTTTAATTTTTAATTTATTTATAATTATATATTATATTATTATTACAACTATTAATTATTATATAAAAATAATTTTAATTATATATTTTATTTCGATATGATTATTATGTTTTTTATTAATAATATATTGTTAAGGTGTAATAGGTTATACGAATGTGGATGTAAAATAATAAATTTTAATTAAAATTTTAAAATTAAAAAAAAAAAAAAATAAAAAAAAATTTAAATGGTATTATTATTATTGTTTATATAATTAAAAAATTATTTTAAAAATGGTTATAAAAAAAATAAATTTATATATAATATTATAATTTACGAAAAAAAAAATTTTTTTATATGGTATTTTAATTAAATTTTTAATATATATATAATTTATTTTTATTATTTATTTGAATTATTTATATAAATTAATATTGAAATTTATTTGAAAATTTAATTATAATTTTTATAAAATTAAATTTTTTTTAATTTTTTTATTTGTTTTTTAAATAATATTAACACCAATTTTATAATTAATTTTATTACATATTTAAATTTTAATATAAAAAACGGTATTAATTTTTTTTTATTAAATAAATAATAAAAATAAATATTTTTATTTATATTATATTTTTTAATATTAATCATTTTATAATTATTTTTATTTTTAATTTTATGTGTTATATTATAAAAAAAAAATATATTTATTAAAAAAAATTATATTTATATATTTATTATTTTTTATTAATTTAAATTGTTTATAATTTAATTTTAATTTATAACATTTTTTAATATTAAATATTAATTAAATAAAATTTTTTACTTTATTAATAATTAAATTATTTTAAAAACTTATAATAATAAACCTATTTTTAAATTCATTTTTTTTTTCATCACCACCAATTATCAAATTATATATATTTTTCCCCATTTTTTTATTAAATAAAATAATAATTTTAACATTTTTAATTTTAATTTATTAATATAACATTATTTTAACCATAATAATAAAAATTAAAATTAAATTATATATATAACTTATCATTTTTTAAATCAATAAAATATTAATAATTTTTAAATAATTAATAAAAAAAATTTTTTTATTAATATTATTAAAAATAAAATTAAATATATTTTATCAATATCCAAAAAATAAAAATAAAACACAATTAAAAAAATATATTAAACTAAAACAAATTAATTAATAAAAACCAAAAACATCAAAACCATATTAATTAATACTAATTTAACCAAAACTTTAAATTTCAATTAATAATATAATTATTTTCATTTATCCAACAAAAAAAAACATCATCATAATTTAATCTATATCAATTATATAAATAAATTTTAAAATTAAATTATTAATTTTATTATTTTTATTAAAACCATTAATTTTTTACCAAAAATAATTTTTAATAAAAAATATAAAATTTTAAAAATAATGTTTAATTATTATCAATTTATAAATCATTTCCATTTTTTTTTTTTTTATTTACATTATTTTTTATTTATTTTTATATTTTTTACTTTAATTTATTTTAAAATTTTAAATTTCATTATATAATTTATTAAATTAATAAATTTTTTATAATAATCTTAATTTAAATTTTAATAATATTAATAATATTTTTATTTTTTTAATTAAATATTCAATAATAATAATATTAAATTTATAAATTTTAATAAAATTAAAAAAATTATAAAATAAAATTGGTTAAATTTTAAAATTAATTTTAATAATAATATTTTTTTTTATTTCCAATTTTATTAAATTATTAATACATGATTTTTTTTTAATTTTCTTATATTTTTTATAATTTTTAATATAATTTTAATATATAAATATTATTAATATGGTTATATAATTTTTTTTTACCCTTATACCATATTTTTCATTAATGTATGTAATTTTAATAAAATAATTATGTTATTTAACATAATTTATCAAATATATTAATAAAAATTAAAAAAATATTAAAAATAATTTAAAAATATATTTTTATATAAAAAAATTTAATTTAAATTAACTTTTTTAATTATTTTTATTAATATCATTATTAACCATTTTAATAAATATATATTATATTTTGAAAAATTATTAATATTTAAAATATATTATAAAATGGTTTTTAATTATTAAACAAATTTATTATATTATTTTACCATTATTAAATTTAATAAATTAAAATAAATAAAATTAAATTTATTTTTATATAATTTAAAAATACATTTATTTAAATATATTTTTTTTAATAATATTATTATTAATTTATTTCATTTTTATTAATAATTTTTTAATTTAATAAAATTATTTTTATTATATTATATATTATTTTTTAATATTAAATCACTATTTTTTTTATTAAAAAACGATATTAATTTATAATTAATAATTGGATATTTTTTAATTTACATTTTTTTAATTTACTAATTAATAAAAATATATTATTAAATAATTTAAAAAAAAATAAAATAAATAAAAATGATGTGTTTTATTAATATGTTTAAAACGTTAAATTAAATAATAAATCAAATTTAAATAATAAAAATGTAAATTTAAAAATAATAATTAAAATTAATAATTAATTAAATATTATTTTATTTTTAAAACAAAAATTTATTATTAAATAATGTTTTTATTAATTATTATATTTAAATTTTTTTAATAAATTTAACATCATAATTTATAATGAAATTTATTTAATTAAAAATTATAATTTAATTTTATATAAAATAATTAAATATATTTTTTAATAATATTTTATTTTATATATAATTATTTTTATTATTAATAATTTTATAAATATATTAATATATATTTTATTAATTTATTTTAAAATTATTATATATTTTATTTTTTATAATTTTTTTTATAATAATTTTTATAAATTTGGTATGTAATTTATTAAATATAAATTTTATAATAATTTTTGTTATAATTTTTTTATTAAAATATTTAAAAAATTAATGTTAAATTAATTATTTAAAAATGTTGATAAAAACAAAATTATTATTATAAAATAATTAATGTAATATATAAATTTTATATTAAATATTTTATTTATTAATTTAAAAATTTATTATAATAAATACGACGATATGATAATTATTATTAAAATTGGGTTTTTATTTTAAATAATTAATTTATATAATTTTTATTAAATTATATAAAAATTTAAACAAAATTTTAAAAAATTTAAAAAAATTATTTAAATAATTTTTTATTAATTAAATATAAAAAAAAAATTATATACCAAATTATAATTTTTTAATAATTTTATAATTTATCCATTTAATTTTATTTTATTTACCAAATTCATTATTTATAATATTTATTTTTATTATAAAAATTAAAATAAATTAAATTTTTTATATTAAAAATAACAATTTTAATTTTATTTATTATTATTTTAATAAAATATAAAAATTAATTAATTAAAAAATTTAAATTATAATTTTTATAAATATTTTTTATAATAATTTTTTTTTAATTTAATAAATATTAAAATTTTCAAATATTTATTATTATTTATTTTTAATTGGCATAATTATGGTTTATTAATTTTTATTAAAAATATTATTAATTATTTTAAAATTTTTTTTATTAATAAAAATTTTAATAATAATTCCAAAATTTCAATAAATTATATTATTAATAATATATAAATATTAAATTATTTAATTATTTAAATTAATAAAAATGGGAAAATTAAATATTTTATTTATATTAAATTAAATTATATTTAAATTTTAATTATTAAATAAAAAAATAATAATACAATTTAATTATTTAAAATTATTAAAATATAATAAAAATATTTAATTTTTATATTATGATATATATTTTTAAAATTTTTATATTAAAAATTATTATTAATATATAAATTTTTTATTTAAATTAAAAATTAAATTAATATTTTAATTTATAAAAATTTTTTTAATTAAATTATTATAATAATAATAATGTTATAAATATAATAATAAATTTTTTTTTTTTATTTTTAAATAATGTTATTCTAATATTAATCAAATTTTTTTATGTTTTTTTATTAATTTATATTAATTATTTATTAAATAAATTTATATGATTTTTCATATATTTAATTAAAATATTTTAAATATTAAAATTTTTTATTTTATTATTAAAAAAATAAAAATAATTTAAAATTTTAATGATTATAATTTAATTATTAATATTTTGATTATTTATATGGATTTTTCCATTTTTAATTTAAATTTATATTAAATTTATTATAAAAATATAATTATTTAATAATTTTAATTAATTAATTATTTTATATAAATATTAAATTAATTAATTAAAATAAATTAAAAAAAACCTATTAAATAAATTATATATAACATTATTAATATAATATATAATTATATATAAAATATTATTTGGTTTAAATATATTTTTTAATTTATAATAAAATTTAAAATTTTTAAAATTATATATAATGAAATGGTTAAAATTATAATTTATATTATTTTATATGATATATTTTATATATTTAATTATTAATATTTATAAAATAAATTAATTTATAATTTAAATATAACCAACATTTTAAATTTGGAATAATTATTATAATTTTGTGTTTTTTTTTAATTATTAAAAATAAAAATCATAATTAAAATTAATTATAATTTAAATAATTATATAAAAAAAATCATTTAATTTTTAAATTTTTATTATTTTAATGATTTTATTATTAATATTATATTTTGGTAATGTGGTTATTATAAAAATTATTTTTTTTAATTTATATAAAATTGGTTAACATATAATTATTAAATATCTTAAATTTAAACCAAATTTAATAAATAATAATTTTATTTTATTATTTTTAATATTATTTTTTATTTTTTTTTAAATTTTATTAAAAAAATTATTTAAAAAATTAAAAAAAAATTAAAAAAATTTTATCAATTTTTAAAATTTATATTTTTCAACATTATTTTTAATAAAAAAAATCTAAATTTTTTTTATATTAATTTTAATTATAAAAATGATTATTTAAATAATAATAATTTAAAAAATAAAAATTATAATAATAAATTAACCCATAAACTTTAAAATAATAATAAAATTATATATTTATTAATTAATTAATTAATAATATAATTTTTTAAAATATTAATTTTTAAATTTTTTTAAAAAAAAAATATTAATTTTTTTTTTAATTCTTTAATTTAAAAATAAATAATTAACCTTTATTTTAATTAATTAATCCATTATTATTAATTAAAATGGATTATTAAATCATTTTATTAATCCATATAATTAAAATGATAATATTAAAATATTAATTATTATTGTAAATTATTTTTATTAATAATATATTAATATTATTTATTTTATTTTTATAAACATTTATTTATATAATTAATATTTATATATAAATTAATAATTTAATTATAATAACCATAATTTTTCTATATGTTTAAAAATTATAATTTAATAATATTATATTTATTAATAAATTTTAAATTTTAAAATATAAATTATAAACGTTTATCATATGATATTTAAAAATGATTTAAATATATTATATTATAAAATATTTTAATAAAAACCATATATTAATTAAATATAATGGAAATTATAATAAATATAATATAATTAAAATTTTATAATTTATTTTTTAAAATTAAAAATTTTTTAATAAATATAATAATTAAAAATTATTTAATAAAATTTGGTATATAATTATTTATTTAATAAAATTTAATATATAATTATTTATTGAATAAAATTTAATATATAATTATTTATTTAATAATGTTTAATGTATAATTATTTATTTAATAAAATTTAATATTATATTATTTATTTATTAAAATTAAATATATTAATATTTTTAAATATTAATAATAAAATTTTAATATATTTATTTTATTAATATATAAAATAATTAAAAATTATTTATATAATATATATTAATAAATTAATTAAAAAATATATAATTAAAATTTTTAAAAATTTTTTTATATGATTATTATTTTATTTTATTTTTTTGAATTTTTTTTTATAATTATTTTTAATATTAAATATAAAAATATTAAATATTAAAATTTGGTTATTAATTTTCAAAAATGTTAAATATATAATTTTATTAAATTTATTTTTTAAAATTTAAATTTTTTAATTTAAATTTTATTTATTTTTTTATAAATATTTTTTTATTTTTATTATTAAATTTATATTAACATTATTAAATTTATATAAATTATATCACATCATTTTTATATAATTTATATATATACATTATATATTTATTTTACATTTATAAATATTTTAATTTTTATTTAATAATAATTAATTAATTAATTATTATAATAAAAAAAATTATAAAATTTTTGTTTTTTTTATATTAACAATTTATCAAATTTTTTATTTTTTATTTTAATTTTATATATTCATATTTTATTTAAAATATTAAATCTAAAATTATTAAACATTTTAAAAAATATTTTTTTAATTTATTTAAAAAAAATATTATTAAAATTTTTAAAAAATTTTTAAATAAAAATGTTTTTAAATTTAATTTAAATAATAAATTTTCAAAATAATATACATTAATTATTAAATTTTTATCATTAATATATTTTATATCACATTTATTTTTTTTATAAATATTAAAATATATATATTATTTTTATACCATTAAAATTATAAATAAAATAAAAAAATATTATATATTATATTATTTTAATAAAAAATTTATTAAACGCAAAATAATTATTTAAACCTTTTATATTTAAAATATAATTTAATATGTTTAAATAATTGAAAAAATTAATATAACTTATAATAATATAAATATTATTTTAATATAAATTTTTCATATATTTTTAAATAACCCTAACTTTATTATAATTAAAATCAACTTTCAATTATATTTAAATAAATAAATAAAAAATTTTATATTTTATTATTATTTATTAAATTAAAATTTTTATAAAATTTTTTTTTTAATCATAATTTAATTAAAAAACAACCTAATTCAAAATTTCATTAAATATTTCATTAATTTTTATATATTAATAAAAAATATATTATATATATAAAAATAAATTAACCCTAACTATTAGGCAATCCCATTTCAGGGTAAGAATCATTTGATTTGTATGGGCGTTTTTGCCCCATAATAAATTTAGCGGGGTAAAAATCAATTTTTACGCTTTTTTAAATGATTTTTAACTTAAACCTCATTTAAAATAATTGTAAAAAATTGATAAATGTGTATTAAAATGTAGGCTATTTTATGGTATTTTTTATTATTTTTTGTATTATTGTTTGGGGCGTGCATCGTTGAGAATGTATATATTTGAAAAATTTTAATAGGGTAAAAAAAAATTTCAGCACACACCAAAAAAAACACCCCGCTGTACGAATCATTTGGGAGCCCTGTAAAAATCAATTGAAGCCCCTGTATAAATCATTTAGCACCCATGTAAAAATCATTTCAAAAATAAAAAAATAAAAAATAAAAAAATAAAAATAAAAATAAAAATAAAAATAAAATAAATAAAAATAAAATATACAAAAATAAAATATATAAAAATAAAATATATAATAAAAATCAATAATTAATTTTATATTTATTTTTATTTTATATTAAATGATTATTATATAATTTTTTAAATAAAAAAAATTATAAAAAAATAAAATAAATAAAATAAAATAAAATAAAATAAAATAAAATATAAAAAAATAATTATTTTTTACAATTGATTTTAAGGTAAAAATCAATTGATTTGAGTAGGCGTTTTGTTTTTTTTATTATTGATTTGAAAAGGTAAAAATCAATTTTTACAATTTTTTAATTGATTTCTACTTTAAATTTGATCCGAATTTATCGAAAAAAATATATAAATGTATATTAAAAAAAAAGCTATTTCATAATATTTTTTAATATTTTTTAATTTGTTGTTCGGGGAGTGCATCGTTGAAAAAGTAAATATTAAAAAAATTTTAATAAAATAAAAAAAAACGCTACCCTGTACGAATCATTTGGGAGCTTTGTAAAAATCATTTGAAAAAAAAAAATAAAAAATAAAAAATAAAAAATAAATAAAAATAAAAAAAATAAAATAAATAAAAATAAATAAATATTATTAAATAATTGATTTTAAAGTAAAAATCAATTGATTTGAATGGGTAATTTTATTTAATTTTTATTGATTTTAAAATAAAAATTATTTAAAAAAATTAAAAAAAAATAAATAAAAAAATAAATAAAATAAAAATAAATAAATAAAAAAATCTTTTATTAAATAATTGATTTTAAGGTAAAAATTGATTGATTTGGGTGGGCGTTTTGTGGATTTTTATTATTGATTTAAAAGGGTAAAAATTGGTTTTCACGTTTTTTAATTGATTTTTATATTAAATGTAATTTTATTTTTTAAGGAAAAATTAATAAATGTGTATTAAAGAAAAGGTTATTTAATGGTATTTTTTACCATTTTTTAACATGTTGTGTGGGGAGTGCATTGTTGAAAAAGTGAATATTAGAAAAATTTTAATGGGGTAAAAAAAAAATGCTATCCTGTACGAATCATTTGGGAGCCCTGTACGAATTATTTCGGAGCCCTGTACGAATTATTTCAGGCCCCTGTACAAATCATTTAGCACTTATGTAAAAATTATTTGAAAAAAAAAATAATTAAAAAAAATAAAAATAAAAATAAATAAAAATAAATAAAAATAAAAAAATAATAATAATATAAATAATAAAAATAAAAAATTATTTATATATTTATTTTTATTTTATATATAATATTTATAATATAAATTTTAAAATAATAAAAAAATAAAAAAATAAAATAATAAAATAATAAAAATAATAAAAATAATGAAAATAATAAAATTAATAAAAATAATAAAAATAATAAAAATAATAAAAATAAATAATTATTTATATTTATTTTATAAATTTTAAAATAATTAAATAAATAAATAAAAAAATAATTAAAAATATAAATAAAAGTTTTTTTTAAATAATTGATTTTAAAATTAAAATAAATTAATTTAAATAAATGTTTTTTTTTTATTATTTTTTATTTTATTATTTAAAAAATGTATTATTAAAAAAATAAATATTAAAAATATTTTAATGAAAAAAAATGTTATTTTGTAAAAATCATTTAAAATTAATGTAAAAATGATTTAAAAAAATTATATATAAAAAATAAAAAAAATAAAAAAAATATAAATATAATTAAAAATATATAAAAATATATAAAAATAAAAAATAATTTATAATAATGATTTAATAAAATATAAAATAATATTTATAATATCATAAATAAAAATATAAATTATATTTAAAAAAATTTAATAAAATATATAAAAAAATAATTAAATAATTAAAATATAAAATATAAAATATAAAATATAATATTTAAAATAATAAAAATATGATAATAAATACGAAAATGTTTATAAATTTATAATGAAAAATAAAAATTAAAATTAAAATATTAATAATAATATATGATGAAACTATAAAATTTATATTATTTAAAATAAAAATTATTATAAAAAATTAAAAAAATAATTGAAAAAATAATTGATAAATATTATATAAATAATTAATAAAAAATTTAATTAATAAAAAATTTAATTAATAAAATAATTGTTATAAATTTAACGGTTATGCGTGATTGTTTTATTATAATTTTAATATAAATCATATAAATTATAAATTATTAAAAAATATATATTATAATATAAAAAATTTTAAAAATAAATTATAATTAAAAAAATGAAAATAATAAAAATAATATTATTAAATGAAAAATTTAATATTTTTATATTATAATAATTTTAAATATAAATAAATATATATTCATGAATTTTTTATATAATAAAAAATAAAAAAAAATAAAAATATTAAAAATAATAAAATATTAAATAAAAAATATTTATAAATAAAATAAATAAAAAATAATAATAAAAAAAATTAATTAAAAATAATTCGAAATACCCGGTAATTTTTATGTTATAATAAATATAAATATAAATTAAATTTTAAATAATAATAATAATATAAAATTAAATTAAATTAAATAAAAAAAATATTAAAAAATAAAATATTTTAAAAAAAATTAAAAATAAATTAATATATAAAAATAATTATAATTTTAAAAATAAATTTATATTAAAATAATTAATGTAAAAAAAATATAAATAAATAAAATAATTAAAAAAATTAAAATGAAATAATATATAAAATGATTATATTTTTAAAATAAATTTATATTAAAAAATTTAAAATATAAAAAATATCAAAAATATAATATAAAATTAAAAAAATATTTATAAATAAAAATATAATAATAAAAAATAATTAATATAATAATAAAAATAACATTTTAATAAAATATTATATAATATATATAATAAAAAAAATAAATATATATTAATAAATTTTTTAATAATAAAATAAATAAAAAATTATAAAATAAATATAAAATAAAATAAAAATAAATTAATAAAAAATATAAATAATAAAAAATATAATTTATAAATTAAATAATAAAAAATAAAAATAATAAAAAATATAATTTCAAATATTTAATAATAATTATATTTTAATAAATAAAAATATAAAATAAATTTAAAAAAATTATAATAATATATAAATAATAAAATAAATAAAATTAAAATAAAATAATATGAAAAAATAATTATAATATAAAATATAAAATTAAAATAAAATATTAAAAAATAAATAAAATTTAAAATAATAAATAAATTAAAAATAAAAATAAAAACAAAACAAATATAATTAAAAAATATAAAAAATAAAAAATAAATAAATAATATTATAAAAAAATTAAAATAAATAATAATAAAATAAAAAATAAAAAAAATAAATTAATAAAAAATAAATTATAAATATAAATTAAAATTAAAAAATTAATAATAATAATAATAATTAATAAAATAAAATAATTAAATAAATATATATATAAAAATAATAAAAATAATTATAAAAATTTAAAAAATTAAAAAAATAAAATTAATAACATATATATTTAATAAAAAAATATGATAAAAATAAAAATAAATAATAAAAATGAAAATATTTAAAAAATCATAAATAAATTAATAATATAATTATTAATTAAAAGAATAAAATTATTACAATATTTATATTTATAATTTTATAAATATAAATTATATAATATAAAATTTTTTTTAAAAAATAAAAATAATTAAATAATATTAAATAATATTAAAAAATTTAAAGAAAATTGAAAAAAAATAATATTATAAAATATAAAAAAATTAAATGTAAAAATATTAATAAAAGAAATTTAAAAATTTAATTATAAAATTGAAAAATACATATTAAATAATATATTATAATATATAAATAAATTAATAAATAAAAAATAAAAAATTATAAATATATAATAATATATTATTATAATATAATTATTTAATAAAAAAAATTTTAATAAATAATATTTAAATTATTATTATTTTAAATTAAAATTAAAAAAAATAAAAAAAATAATTATTTAAAATAATAAAAATTAATTAAAAATAAATAAATGAAAAAAATGAAAAATAAATTAAGTTATAAAATTATAATAAAAATAAAATATAATTAAAAAAATTAAATTAAATAAAATTAAAAAAAAAATAAAAAAATATTTTTTTTTAATATTTTATAATGAAGAAAATATAATAATAAAAATTAAATTAATAAAAAATTAAAAAAAAATAAATAAATTTAAAATTAATAATAAAATATAAAATATATTAAAATTTAATAAAATATTGAATAAATGTAAAAATAATATTAATTAAAATTATAAATTAAATTAAAAAAATAATAAATATTAAATTATTTATTTATAAAAATAAAAATTAAAAAAATATTTTTAAAATATATTTAAAAAAATGAAATAATAAAAATATAATAAAATAAAAATAAATATAAATATTAAATATACAAAAATTAAAATTGAAATAATATAAAATATTAAAAAAAAATAATATTAATAATTTTATAATATATTTTAAAATATAATTATTAATTAATATAAAAATATAATTAATAAATTTATTATTATTTTAATATTAAATATAAAATAAAAAAATAAAATTAATATAAAAATAAATATGATAAAATATAATAAAATAATAAAAATATAAAAAATTAAAATTAAAATTAAAATTAAAATATGTAAAAAGTATATATAAAAATTAAAAATCAAATAATTAATAATAAAAATAAAATAAAAATTATAATTAAATATAAAATTTTTAAAAAAAATTAAAAAATAAATAAAATAATAAAATAAAATAAAATAAAATAAAAATTGAAAAAAATATATATTAAATATTCAAAAATAAAAGAAAATAAAAAAAATAAAAGAAAATAAAAAAAAATAAAAAAAATAAAAAAAATAAAAAAAATAAAAAAAATAAAAAAAATAAAAAAAATAAAAAAATAAAAATGTAATTATTTAATTTCAAAAAAATAATTAAATAAAAAACAATTATATAAATAAAATAAATGATAATAAATATAAATTAAAAAATAATTGAAAAATTATAATAAATAAAATAATAAAAAGAATTTAAAAAAATAAATTAATATTATTATAATTATAAATCAAAATAAAATTTAATTTAAATATATTTATTTAAATTATAAAAGAAAATTATAAAATACATTAAAAAAATAATAATAATAAAAATTTAAAAATATAATAAAAAAAATATTAATAAATTTAAAGAATTAATTATTATTATTTAAATTATTAAAATTATAAATATATTTTAAAATAAAATATAAATAAAAAATATATTTTTAATATTATTAATATATATTTATTTTATAATGAAAATATAAATAAATTAACTCATAATAAAACTATAAATCTTATATTTTTTAAAATGAAAATTATTACAAAAAATTAATAAATATTATAAATATAAATATAAAATAAAATTAAAAAAAATATATATATAAAAAATATAATTAAATAAATTAAAAAATATAAAATATAATTAAATAAAATAAAAATTATAAAAATTATATAATGATTTTGATAATATTTAAATTATAATAATTATAAATTTAAATAAATTATTTTTATAAATTTTTTAAATAATTAAAAATATAATTAAATAAATAATAAAATATTAAATAAAAAAATATTTATAATTATAATAAATATAAAATATAAATAAAAATGAAATATGAATAAATAAAAAATATAAATAAATAAAAAATAAAAACAAATAAAAATAAAAATAAAAAAAAATTTAAAATATTTGAAAATAATAATGTTATAATAAATATAAATATAAATTGAAATGAAAATAATAATAATAATAAATAAATAACAAAATAAATAAAAATAAAAATATTAAATAAATTAAATAAAAAAAATAAAATAATTTAAAATAAATTATAAATATAAATTAAAAAATAATAATAATAATAATAATAATAATAATAATAATAATAATAATAATAATAATAATAATAATAATAATAATAATAATAATAATAATAATAATAATAATAATAATAATAATAATAATAATAATAATAATAATAATTTAATAATAATAATGTTATAATAATTATAAAAAATATTAATTAAATAAATATATACATAAATATATTAAAAATATTTATTAACAAAAAAATAAAAAATAAAAAAAATAAAAAATATATATATAAATTTTAAAAAATAAATTTAAAGTTGAAATATAATTTAATAATAAAATTTTAAAAAAAATGATAAATATATTAATAATATAATTCTTAATTAATTTAATAAAATAATTATAATAATTATATTAATAATTTTATAAATAAAAATTATATTATATATATATTAATAAATAAAATAAAATTAAAAAATTATAAATATTTAATAATATATTTTTTTAATTAAATTATGAAATAATTAAAAATTTAATAAATAATATTTATATTATTATTATTTTAAATTTAAATGAAAAAAAATTTAAATTAAATATCAATTAATTTAATATAAGAAATTTAAATTAATTTAAAAAAAATTTTTAAAAAATAAAAATAATTAAAAATAAATAAATGAAAAAAAAAAATTAATTATTAAATTATAATAAAAATAAAATAATAATTTATATATATAAATAATAAATTAAAAAAAATATATATATAAATAAAAATATTTTTTATATGTAATAATAATTATAATATAATTATAATAATTAAAATAATATAAAAAAATTTAAAAATAATAAAATAATTTAAAAATAATTAAAGAAATAAAATATATTAAAAATTTATTAATTAAAAATATAAATATACATTAAATTAAAAAATATATTTTAAATATATAAAAATTAAAATTAAAATAATATAAAATATTAAATAAAAATAATAATAATATTAATAATTTTATAATATATTTAAAATTATAATTATTAATTAATTTAAAAATAAAATTAAAAATATATAAAAAAATAAAAAAATAAAAAAATAAAAATTATTAAAAATATTAAATAAAAATAATTATAATAATAATTTTAATAATAAATATTATAAATATATTAAAAAAAATATAAATTAATTTATAATAATAAAAATAATAATATAATAAATAAAAGAAATATAAAATAAAAAAATAATTTTAATAATAAAAAAAATAAATAAAAATAAATATAAAAATAAAAGAAAATTAAAATTAAAAATAAAAAAATTATATTAATATATTAAATAATTTTAAAAAATATATTAAATAATATTTATATTATATTTTATAATAATTATAAAAATAAAAATAAATATAAAATATATTAAAAAAAATAAAATTAATATTATATTAAATATATATTTATATTAAAAATAAAAAAATAAATTAATAATTATTTATAATGAAATTATAAAATTTTATATTATTTAAAATAAAAATTAATATAAAAAATTAATAAAATAATTAATAAAATAATTAATAAATATTATATAAATAATTAATAAAAAATTTAATTAATAAAATAATTGTTATAAATTTAACGGTTACGCGTGACGGTTTTGTTATAATTTTAATAATAATAAAAATAAATTAAAATATATTTATAATTTTTTTAAATAAAAAAAAATAAAAAAAAATAAAAAAAAATAAAAAAATTAAAATATTAAATAAAAAAAATAATAATAATAAATTAATTAAAAAAATAACCCGAAATACCCGGTGATATTTACGTTATAATAAATATACATATAAATTAAATTTAAAATAATAGTAATAATATAAAATAAAATAAATAAAAATTAATAAAAAATAATTAATAAAATAATAAAAATAACATTTTAATAAAATATTAAATAATAGAATAAATATAATATTAAAAAAAAAAATAAAAAATATATAAATAATATAAAAAAAATAAAAAATAATAAAATAAGAAAATATATAATTTAAAATATTTTTAAATAATTATATTTTAATAAATATAAATATAAATTAAATATAAAATAAAAAAAATAATATTAAATAATAAAATATTTAAAATAAATAAAATTAAAAATAATAATATATAAAAATAATTATAATATAAAATATAAATTAATATTTAAATATTTAAATATAATTGAAAATTAAAATAATGAATAAATTAAAAATTGAATTAAAAAAATGATAAAAAATAGTTAAAAAATTCAAAAATAAAATTTATAAAAATAATAATAAAAAGAAATTATAAAAATAAAAATAAATTAAAAATATAAAAATAAATTAAAAAAAATAATAATAATAAAATTAATTTAATATTATATTTTATAATATATATTAAAATAATTAATAAAATAAAATAATGAAATAAAAATAAAAAAAAATAAAAAAGTAAAAATAAAGATAAAAATAAAAAATAATAATAATAATAATAGTTTTTTAAAGAATTTTATATAATTTAATAATATTAATATGAATTAAAATAATAAAATTAGTATAATATTTATATTCATAATTTTATAAATAAAAATTATTTATAATGAAATTATAAATATTTATATTATTTAAAATAAAGATTATTTAAAAAAAATAATTATAAATATTTAAGAATAATTAATATAAAATATATAAAATAAAATAAAAAATTAAAAAATATAAAAAAATATAATAATATATTAAATATATATATTTATTATTATTATAATTATATAAAAATATTATAAAAATTGAATAATAAATAAATAAAATAATAAAAAAATATAATTTGAAATAAATTTAAAAAATTAAAAAAATATTATAAAAATATAATATAATAAAAAAAAATATAAAAAATAAAGAAAAAATTAATAAAAAATATATATTATAAAATTTATATAAAATTAAATTAAATATATGAATAAATAAATATATATATATATATATGAAATATTAAATTTAATAAAATTAAAAAAAATAAAATTATAAAATAAAATAAATTAAATTAAAAATTTAAAATAAAAAATATAAATATAAAATGAATTTATAATAAAATAAAAAAAATTAAAAATTAAAAATTAAAAAAATAAAAAATTAAAAAATTAAAATATATTTATTTAATTTGAAAAAAAAAAACGATATATTAAATATAAATAAAATAAAAAATATAATAATAAATAAAAATTAAAAAATTAAATATAATTATAAAAAATACATTAAAAATTATAATAAATAAAATAATAAAATAAAATTTAAAAAATTAAATTTATATTATTATAATTTTTATATATATTTAAAATATAAAATATAAAATTAAATATTAAAAAAAATTAAATATAAAATAAATTAAAATAAAAATAATAATATAAATTTAAAAATATATTAAATGTTAAAATTATTAATAATATTAAATTTATTAAAATTATAAATATAATTTAAAATTAAAAATTAATAAAAAATAAATTTTTAATTTTATTAATATATAATTATTTTATAATAAAATTTATATAAATTTAAAAATATTAAAAATATAAATAAATAATTTTATATTATAAAAAATTAATATATTAATAAATAAAATATTTAATTAATAAAATAATTATTTATAATAAAATTATAAAATTTTATATTATTTAAAATAAAAATTATTATAAAATAATTATTATAAATTTAATAATTATATGTAATTATTTTATTATGATTTTATTTAAATTAAAAATTATAAATATAATAATTAAAAAATATAAAAAATAAATAAAAAAAAATATAAATTAATTAATAAAATAAATAATAATTAAAAATCATAATAATAATATAAATAATGAAATAAAAAAAATAAATAAAAAAAGTTTTTAATAATAAAAAAAATAAAAAAATAAAAATATTAAAATAAAAATAAATTATATTAATTTAATAAAAAAAATTAAAAATTATATTTAAAAATATTTATATTATATTATATAATAATACTAAAAATAAAAATAAAAATAATATATTTAAATAAAAAATAAAAAAAATAAAATAATAAATAATATTTAAAATATAAAAATTTCATTTATAATGAAATTAAAAAATTTTATATTATTTAAAATAAAATTTATTATAAAAAACTATTGAAATTATTAATAAATATTAAATAAATAATTAAAAAAAAATTAAATTAATAAAATAATTATTATAAATTTAATAAATATATATAATGATTTTAATATAAATTTATAAATATAAATAAATAATATTATTTATAATGAAATGATAAAAATTATATTATTTAAAATGGAAATTATTATAAAAATTAATAAAATAATTAATAAATATTATATAAATAATTAATAAAAAATTTAATTGATAAAATAATTGTTATGGATTTAACGGTTATATGTGATTGTTTTATTATAATTTTAATTTAAATAATAAATATAAAAAATTAAAATTTTTTTTAAAAAATATATTTAATAAAAAAATAAAATATATTAAATAATAAAAATTAAAAATAATAAATATTTAAAAATATTTATTAAATAATATAAAAAAAATATATTAAAATAATAAATAAATTAAATAAATAAAATTAAATATAAAATTTAAAATAATTAATAAAATTTAAATAAATTAAATAAAATAAAATAAAAAAAATTATATTAAATATAATTTATAATGAAATTATAAAATTTTATATTATTTTAAAATAAAAATTATTATAAAAAATTAATTATATAAATAATAAAATAATTATTATAAATATTATATAATAATTAATAAAATATTTAATTAATAAAATAAATATTATAAATTTAATAATTATATATAATTATTTTATTATAATTTTAAAATTATTATTATTATTATATTATTAAATATAAATTAAAAAAAATAAAAATATTAATAAATAAAAATATTAAAAAATAAAATAATAAAATTAATATGAAAATAAATGTTATAAATATATTAAAAAAAAATAAAAATAAAATATCAAAAATATATATATAAATATATATATTAAATGTTAAATAAATAATAATAAAAATAAAATAAAATAAAATATAATAAAAATTTAAAAATTAATAAAATAATTTATAAAATAATTAATAAATGATATGTAAATAATTAAAAAAATATTTAATTGATAAATTAATTAATATAAATTTAAAATTAAAAATATAATATTAAAAAAATAAAAATTATTAAAAATTAAAATTATAATTATAAAAATAAAAAATAAAAATAATTAAAATAAAAATTTTAATAAAATTTATATTAATAAATTATTAAATTTAATATTAATATATATAATATAAAAAATAAATTTTAATTAAATAAAAATTAAAATAATTATATATAAAATAATTTATTTAATATTTTTATAAATATATTAAATATTTATTATTAATATTAAAAAATAATTTTTATTTTATTATTTAAAATTAAATAAATTATATTTAAATTTTTATATATTTTTTTAAATAATTATAATATTATATTATTATATTATTTATTTTTATAAATTAATTTTATATATTTATTTAATTAAATATAATTTTATATTATTATATTATTTATTTTTATAAATTAATTTTAAATTTTTATATATTTTATTAATTAAATATAATGTTATATTATTATGTTATTTATTTTTATAAATTATTATTAAATTTTTATATATTTTATTAATTTAATATAATGTTATATTATTATATTATTTATTTTTATAAATTAATTTTAAATTTTTATATATTTTATTAATTAAATATAATGGTATATTATTATGTTATTTATTTTTATAAATTATTATTAAATTTTTATATATTTTATTAATTTAATATAATGTTATATTATTATATTATTTATTTTTATAAATTAATTTTAAATTTTTATATATTTTATTAATTAAATATAATGTTATATTATTATGTTATTTATTTTTATAAATTATTATTAAATTTTTATATATTTTATTAATTTAATATAATGTTATATTATTATGTTATTTATTTTTATAAATTATTTTTAAATTTTTATATATTTTATTAATTTAATATAAAATTATATTATTATGTTATATATTTTTATAAATTAATTTTATATTTTTATATATTAATTTAATTAAATATAAATTTATATAATTATGTTAAATATTATTAATAATTATTTTTAAATTTTTATATATATTTTTTAATTAATTTTAATGTTATATTTTTACGTTATTTATTTTTATAAATTAATTTTATATATTTGTTTAATTAAATATAAAATTATATTATTATATTATATATTTTTATAAATTATTTTTAAATTTTTATTTATATTTTTTAATTAATTATAATGTTATATTATTATGTTAATTATTTATATAAATTAATTTTATATATTTTATATTTAAATTTAATATTATATTATTATATAATTTATTTTATTAAATTATTTTAATATATAATAAAATAAAATATTTTATAATGAAAAATATAAAATATAATTATAATATAAAATATTAAATATTTTTATATATTAAAATAATAAAATAAAAATAAAAAAAATTAAAATAATAAAATTAAAATAAAAAAAATTAAAATAATAAAATTAAAATAAAATAAATTTAATAAATAAAAAAATTTATTAAATAAATATAAATTAAAAAAAATAAAATATAAAAATATATATAATAAAATAATTATTATAAAATTTAAATTAAATTAAAATAATAATATATAAATAAATAATATTAAAAATAAAAAATAAATTAAATTAAAAAATATTTTAAAAAAAATTATAATAATAATAAATAAATAATAAATATAAAATATATATTAAAATAATATATAAATAAATAAATAAATATTTAATAATATTAATATATTTAATTAAAAAAATCAATATAATATATAACACCACGGGGTAACGGGTAACGGGTAAGGTTTAGGGTTAGGGTTAGGGTTAAGGGTTAGGGTTAAGGGTTAAGGGTTAGGGTTAGGGTTAGGGTTAAGGGTTAAGGGTT